>CM074195.1:821437-3221437 GCA_037179385.1 Holothuria scabra
CCCTCTGGGTCAGTATCCCCCATGTGTTTTAAATAGTGTTAGACATTGAGGTAAAGTAAGTGAGCCTAGAGAGCACACCATTTAATTGTCATTAAAGGTGCATGTTTAGAGTGATTAACTTTGCAAAGGAAGCCACTGAAAGAACTGATGACTTCACAATAAAAATGTTTTTGATGATCTGGAATTGACATTATACATACAAACAATAATACAAAAGAAGCAGAGCTATATCCTCAGTTATGTAACAGTTTTTCAGTTGTCACTATCTGCAATTTTAGAGTACCCAGGCATTAGGTTTTAGTTTATACGTGTACTACAAGTTACATTCATCATGAAATTTACGGTTGCTGTTCGGTACGTTACCACTGCCGTTGTGCGTGATGCTCCGCATTTCAATGGAGTAGGGAAAATAAGCTAGCGAGCCACAAGTGGAAAAAGCCGTGGTCGGCTCGACTTTAACCAATAGGTCGGAAACTCGGCCGTGAAACTCTATCTAACTAACTAAATAACTGTACGTTACCTGTAGGTGTGCTGTGTTATTACAATTTCATAGATTAAAAGGGGTTCCCTTTTATGTAGGTGTGCAAAAAATGCTTTCCTCACAGTGACTTAAAGTAAGTGATGGTGTGTGATAGCACTAGCATGACTCTGAATCCCAAACCATAGTACATTAGTTCAGTTTCTCATGCAAATTTTAAAAGTTAATCATCCATAGTAACTAATGTTTTATAGTTGAGGACATATGTGTTCGACTGAAGTCACAAAATTTGTGTTTCTTACATGGTATCTCGTGCTGCAGGGCTTTAAAACTGTATTGTGAGTAAACAAAGTACTGTGAGTAACTTGGGTCTTTTTAGTTATCAATCCAAACAGCAACTAGGTAATTTCCACTAGTTATTTTTCATATTCACACAGTTTAACACATGCTGTGAATTTGGTCACTGTAATACAGTATGGATTGTTCAAGAAAAATAAGGGAAATTTTAAACGCTCATGAATTTCTCCTACTCCCCTTCGTGATGCACTGTTAAATTACCTGTAACAAAAGTAACGTAACGTTAGTAACGTCACTTGTTTTAGTTTGCTGCTCCTGCATGCAACGACTCAACACATTTGGCCCAATTATTTGGTGTTGCTTATAAAGCTAACAAAGCAGCTTCATACCCAGTAATTATTGTAGCTGCAGCATCTACGGTTCAACAAGAATAAGAGATCAAAATTTTGTGAAAAAAAGGCCATGAGATTTTTGCGTAACGTAAGTAACGTAAAAATCAAATCATCACACGTGGGCCGACACATCCCCGCATTTCGATGCTCCACCTGCGGATCTGCCGAGTAAGGATAAACAGGGTTAGTCGCCAAATTACCTTCAGGCGGAAAATACTGTGAGCATATTCTACAACACCCAGTCCACAGGGGCAATTAATATAACAAATGCAATGTCTCTGCTGATTATTCTTTCTTTTGTCTTAAATCGCTTACCTTGAAGGCTATACTGATACAAGTCAGTGCAAGCAAGCGAAGTAAATACAACAGGACACAACTGCACATTATACACACTACCCAGCATACGCAGTAGTTAGCTACACACCCAGTGACACACAATATAGTACGGGGCAATTACTGTATATTAGGAGTTGTGAGATACGCGTTCGCTTTCACGGTGTGGCGCGTTTGTTTTCGTGAGTATGAACAACGCGCCGATAAACACAAAGGAAATGTGGCACGCACTCAAACCATGTGCGGGTAAAGCACGTTATTCTAATTCTCCAAACTGCCAAGAAACCGGTCTTCAATGCAATTTTAAACCGGTCTCAAATGGTTTAGGCCGATCAGAATGCAGGAAATCGAAAGAGGGGTTTATGAATAAAAAGTAACCTTGTTTAGGGTCCTTTACATGTGGCACTTTGCTACATTCTTAATTATTTGTGTTTGGCTACATTAGCTATAGACGAATCCGATCAGCGCTTGTGTTCCGTGACTGTTGGCAGCCATTAGTGGGGTTCATCAGCCTTAAACCGTCTTCAATTATAGAGTTTAGTTCACATCCATCCATGATATAGGCAGGCAAGGAAATTGAAAGATTAAAAGTTGATAAGACCCCAGTTATGGCTGACTGAAATCACACCATCACTTGCTGACCGGATTCGTCTATAGGCCTACGCAGTGAAAACCAGGATTCCGAGGACGGTTCTACCACGAGGGACAGCGCATTGGCATAGGTGTATGATAGGAATTATAGATTTCTTTCATTAACGCCACAGGATCCGCTCATTCACGGGCAAAAATTGGTGTAACTAGCTGACACACAGCTGACGACCTATGTGTGACTGTTGCAATGAAACACTTTTGCCTTTTGCGTCAGTTTACCTGCGTAGCAGGCTGTACGGCATATTCCTTTTCAGTCATATCCCTAACGCCTGCCAAAGTGAACACCGAACAAATTCTTTTGGATATTCATAGAAAAATGTGGCCTCGAGACTGGTTGAATGTTTGTGAATATTCACAAGACGGTAACATCTGGTCCCTTGTAGTAGCCCATACCACCCACGGAGTTGGTACGTCATTGTAATACCCACCGCCTGGTAGTGCCCACTGCACAGTGTTTATGCAACACGATGTAATAATAGGGCATCTCAAGTTTCAGTATAGAGTTCCAGTTTACGACCACGGGAGTACGCACACTCACTCAAAAACAATAGCATGATTCATTAGAGAGTACATGAATAAACCATATTATGGTAATGAAGTTTGCGTCTAAAACTGGACGCAGTCCTGTTCGCTTTGGCGGACGGTGGTTTTGGAAGCTTAGAAGCTGAGAAAACCACCGTCCGCTCCGCGGGGTACCCGTCAGTGGGCGTGACTTACCAATTAAAACGCCCTCTATAGGTTGCGTTTTTGTCGTCTGTTAATGTCAGATAGGCGTGACCTAATTCAAACAGCACTAAAAATCTTAAGTGGTTGAAAGTTCACTAAAAAATGATCGAATGACTGATTGCCTTGACTATCACGTCTTTTGGGCTATGTAATAATAGGCCTGTCAATCATAAACTAACACTAACAGGCAAAAAATCAGCCACAATATCAAAGTGGAGCGCAACCATGAGATGACGCGCCGCCTACCGAAAAAACTGGTGGCCATAACACTTCCAGGAGCATTTCCGAAACCAAATAAATTGAATGCTATTTTTGGTATTTATTTACATCTTACCCCATTCCTACATAAATGTGACTTAAATTCCGTTTCCAAAATGTTTTTAGTGTGCGTCCACATGATCCGTTCCCCGTGTTGCCTCCACTGAAAATTATTAAATTTGACACTATCAACCATTGTTTCTAGACTGATGCATCATACAAATTCATCATTACAGTAAACACTAAAACCAATCATATTTTACTTTTATCTTCCGTTTAGCTTTTCTGACAGGTTCAAGCGACACTGCTAAGTACAACGACGATTATTCCTTAGACAGACAGTATGCAGATCCTCAGCCAACACTGAACATGCCCACTTATTCAGAATATATCCATGAAGCCCGTGTCTACATTAGAGCAGACGGCCGCCTCGAAGATACCGAATATTTCAACTTCAGATTCGATGAAAGAGCGTTACCGGATAGAGTTCTTGTTGGGAGTCCAAACAAGATAATATTTCACATTTACGACTCCGATTATGGTAGGTGTCCAAACGTGTAATATCCAAATATTGGAAGCGGTAGGCTGAGAGCCCCTCGAATATTTTCCTATAATGGTATTTGGAGCGCATTTGTTACATTTCATGTGAAGAAAAACAGAAGGTTGAGCACAAAAAAAACCAATATTGGATCTGCACCCTAGTGTATTTCTAGTATCTCACCTCAGTTGACGGTGCATGTCTATTGAATATTAGGCTACTTTTTATTGATACAGTTTTCCACCACACTGGGCTAGCTCATTTGGAATCCAGTACACGAATGGAGAAGATATGCCCGAATAGATTGTTACATATGGATTCAATAAAGCTAAAATTACGACGATAACCTAGAGACAAATCCGAACAGTCAGGTGATGACCTTATACAGTCAGTCGGGGGTAACTGGGGTCCATCAGCTTCAGTCTTTCAAGGTCTTTGCTTCACTGCATCATGGATGGTCAGATGGTTGTATACTGAAATATCTCTTGATTCCAGCAATGTCACTTCATATGAGAGTTAAATATTGTATTAAACCGTTAGAATTATGACGATTTAAGACTGAAGGACCCTACTAACGGTTGTCTTCAATATCTCTGATTCGTCCATAATTAAGCTTGAGACTGACTGTAAAGCTCATTTCTTAAGATATTTACGGTATTGAGCTCAAAGCAGTGCACAAGGTCTTCCAACAGGTCTTTGAAGAAGCGACAGGCATTATTCAATGGTAAGTTCTGAAATATTTGATAATGCATTCAAGCAGTAAGTTACGATCTTATCACTTTTTCCTGGGGGTCTCGCCATCCATTAAAGTTGAATGCTGTTTTGGGTATATGTTGTTCATTGAGGACCATGCGCAACATAACTATTTCATGTCTAAAAATGTCGTTCCATTAAATGAGCTTCAAAACTTTTTAAAATGCTGATTGTATTTTAGCTGAAGAATTGGTAGGTAAATGTCCATTATTTCCTTTTGGCCTACACAGGCATTGTCAGCGGGGTGGAACAAAAGCATTACAGATCTGAAGTTTGGGGTAAAATCTTTAAAGATGAGAAAAATACCTATTTAAGCGGAACGCCACCATTAGATGGAGCGCCGTGCAAAAAAATTTTGAAAACACGCGACCCCAAGTTAGATGGAAACGGCATTTCCCAGGCTGGTATAACTAAGGCGTAAACAGGCACTTTAGCAGAATTGTAACAAATTAACGTTTAACATTAGACACCTGAAGACTCGTGGGATAAGTCTTAGAGGACGAGGCTGACGACAATCTAAGAGGAGCGCAATGATCAGTTGGCGCGGAGCGAACAGAAAAAAATTGAAAAGTCACGACCCCTCAGATAGCTGGAAACAGCTTTTCCCAGGCAGGTATGAGCAAGGCCTACACAGGCATTGGCAGCAGGGTTGAGGCTCATAAGCGTGAAGCACTACAGACCTAAAGCATGGGGGAAACCTTTGAAGATCAGGAAAACGACTATCCAAGCGGATCACCACAATCAGCTGGCGCGGAGCGCACAGAAATTTTAAAAATTGCGACCCTTCCAAAAGCCGGAAACTGCATTCCCCAGGCTTGTATAAGCCACATCCCCGCCCTTGTGCGACAATTGTAAAGTTGTCCCGCTTGACGTCAGCTTGAAATAAGGACGATAAGTAGTAAGATGAACGAAATCACAGAGAGGAAAGCCCTAGCCATCTTTTAATTTTATAGTTGCTTTTTTCATAACAACTGTGCCTTTAACAAAAAAAGGAACCTTTACTTTTTCAGGGGAAAGGTATAGATTGAACGATTGTCTACTACGAAGGAAGATACGGGAAGGTGCAGTGGTCGAGGAAGTAATTGCTAATAATAATCTTATTACATTTTCACGGAAACAGAGTTAAAGACATCCACAGTGCCAAAAATACGCAATCTTTGCATTTTAACGCTGGTAAAGCAAAGCGGAGCGCCACGATAGTTGGCGCAGAGCGTACAAAACAATTGAAAAATCGCGACTTCTCAGGATTCCCGAAATAGCATTTTCCAGAATTGTAAGTAACTCCAAGGAGGTGTTAACTCTAAGCAGTCGGTACTTTGAACTTTCGTTTGCAATAAAATTTTCACTCCTATAAGAAATGAACAAAATGCAACACGATTAGAAAATTACCAGATATAATGACAATTATCCTGCCAAAACTTTGGGCTCTTTATGTACCTGTGAACTCTCCTGTCTGCATGTGTAATCTAAAAACGGGCAGTTGTTACGCTCCCACCCCGGTTAGAATCATCCCACAATTTTTTGCAGCTTCCGACCGAGCGATTTTTTTACCATATAGGGCAAAGTCATGTCCAAAATCTGAAGTGAAACTGAGGTATGTATAAATATTTTGTGTAGGCGCCCAGAACTTAGGCACCCTTAGAGGCCTACTCCTCTCACCCCAAATAGCACCAATTCTCCCCACCTTCTTACTTAAGCTCCTCCCACAATTGTCTTCAATTCATCCTCATCCGGACACAATCTCAGTTTATTGCTTCAGGGTGAGAATAGAAAAGTCCAGGGTGTATAATCAAAACATTCAGTACAGTTACTTGCTGTGTAATAAAAACTTTGGGTACTATTCATTGTTTGAACTAGCTGTCAATCAATTAACTGAGTTAATAGAGAAATTCTGTACACTATTACAAAAATTGTAGTTTAGGCGGAGAGGACAAGCTCTTTACCAGTTTTAAGTAATTAAAAGCATGCCAGGTTGTTTAATACTTAAATGCTGCCAGATGTTTTTAACTCTGCCCAAAATTCAGATCTTAAGAAAATTTTGGGAGGCAGTCTTCTACTTGCTCCATGGGCCTAGAAGAGGAGAGGTTTACACCCTCCCTATTGGTTTGTTATATAAGATTTGCATTATAAACTAACTCTTAATAAAGATTTGTGTTACATATTTAACGCATTGAAACAAGCTAGAAAAATCTGTGAGGAGTGGGATGCAGTGGTCATGTGTGTTTTCGCCCACTCGGCCCTGTCTCGTGTGTATGCATCAAGTGAGTCAACAGAGGGACACAATGACTGACAGATCGCTAGGAATGGTCATGGGGAGGGGGCACTCTCCCTGTACAAATTAATCTTAAATAAGAACATGATCAAAATTATGTCACTGATTGGTGTAGCGCATGCGCAAGAATTAACAAGTACATGCTACGTTTCCTATGTGAAAACGATAGTGCAATTTCATGAGAAACATGTCTACTTAACAAGTAGAGAAACTTTTTCACTACGAGACTATGCTGTCAAGGAGCAAAGACGTCATTTGTTTGAAAACATGAATGAGTCTTTACACTCTTAACCCTTTACCGTTGTTTGGGTCCTTTTGGACCCATGCGGAGAGCTCGGCTGTCACTCATCTTTACTGTTTCACGCGGAGCTCGAAACTGCGAGTAGTTACCCGAAAATTCGGCCACAACAACGAGAGAGACAATAGTTTAAGGTCACGGGGTCAATGGCCTACGGAAGTCGATGCGGGGCGGGCTACGTCCGCTTTTCCGCCCGCTCCCGAGGCGCGCAAATGTGCCCCGATTGGAGCACAACGGTAAAGGGCTAATCTAAAATACCTGCACCACTCGGCTAAAGGGTTACGTGCACACACGCAGAGACAGTGGCATCAGCTTTGCAGTAAACACACTCCACAGGCTCATTTTAATCTAAAATACCTGCACCACTCGGTTAGAGGGTTACGTGCACACACGCAGAGACAGTGGCATCAGCTCTGCAGTAAACACACTCCACAGGCTCATTTTTACCCTTTACCGTTCTTTGGAGTGGGTCCTTTTGGACCCGTGCGGAGAGCTCGGCTGTCACTCATCTTTACTGTTTCACGCGGAGCTCGAAACTGCGAGTAGCTACCCGAAAATTCGGCCACAACAACGAGAGAGACAATAATTTAAGGTCACGGGGTCAATGGCCTACGGAAGCCGATGCGGGGCGGGCTACGTCCGCCTTTCCGCCCGCTCCCGAGGCGCGCAAATATGCCCCGATTGGAGCACAACGGTAAAGGGCTAATCTAAAATACCTGCACCACTCGGCTAAAGGGTTACGTGCACACACGCAGAGACAGTGGCATCAGCTTTGCAGTAAACACACTCCACAGGCTCATTTTAATCTAAAATACCTGCACCACTCGGTTAGAGGGTTACGTGCACACACGCAGAGACAGTGGCATCAGCTCTGCAGTAAACACACTCCACAGGCTCATTTTTACCCTTTACCGTTCTTTGGAGTGGGTCCTTTTGGACCCGTGCGGAGAGCTCGGCTGTCACTCATCTTTACTGTTTCACGCGGAGCTCGAAACTGCGAGTAGCTACCCGAAAATTCGGCCACAACAACGAGAGAGACAATAGTTTAAGGTCACGTCGTCAATGGCCTACGGAAGCCGATGCGGAGCGGGCTACGTCCGCTCTTCCGCCCGCTCCCGAGGCGCGCAAATGTGCCCCGATTGGAGCACAACGGTAAAGGCTAATCTAAAATGCCTGCACCACTCGGCTAAAGGGTTACGTGCACACACGCAGAGACAGTGGCATCAGCTTTGCAGTAAGCACACTCCACAGGCTCATTTTAACCCTTTACCGTTGTTTGGGTCCTTTTGGACCAGTGCGGAGAGCTCGGCTGTCACTCATCTTTACTGTTTCACGAGGAGCTCGAAACTGCGAGTAGCTACCCGAAAATTTGTCCACAATAACGAGAGAGACAATAGTTTAAGGCCACGGCGTCAATTGCCTAGGGAAGCCGATGGAGGGCGGGCTACGTCCGCTTATCCGCCCGCTCCCGAGGCGCGCAAATATGCCTCGATTGGAGCACAACGGTAAAGGCTTATCTAAAATGCCTGCACCACTCGGCTAAAGGGTTACGTGCACACACGCAGAGACAGTGGCATCAGCTTTGCAGTAAGCACACTCCACAGGCTCATTTTAACCCTTTACCGTTGTTTGGGTCCTTTTGGACCATTGCGGAGAGCTCGGCTGTCACTCATCTTTACTGTTTCACGAGGAGCTCGAAACTGCGAGTAGCTACCCGAAAATTTGGCAACAATAACGAGAGAGACAATAGTTTAAGGCCACGGCGTCAATGGCCTAGGGAAGCCGATGGAGGGCGGGCTACGTCCGCTTATCCGCCCGCTCCCGAGGCGCGCAAATATGCCTCGATTGGAGCACAACGGTAAAGGGTTAATCTAAAATACCTGCACCACTCGGCTAAAGGGTTACGTGCACACACGCAGAGACAGTGGCATCAGCTTTGCAGTAAACACACTCCACAGGCTCATTTTACCCTTTACCGTTGTTTGGACTTGGTCCTTTTGGACCCGTGCGGAGAGCTCGGCTGTCACTCATCTTTACTGTTTCACGAGGAGCTCGAAACTGCGAGTAGCTACCCGAAAATTTGGCCACAACAACGAGAGAGACGATAGTTTAAGGTCACGGGGTCAATGGCCTACGGAAGCCGATGCGGGGCGGGCTACGTCCGCTTTTCCGCCCGCTCCCGAGGCGTGCAAATATCCCCCGATTGGAGCACAACGGTAAAGGGCTAATCTAAAATACCTGCACCACTCGGCTAAAGGGTTACGTGCACACCCAGAGACAGTGGCGTCAGCTTTGCAGTAAACACACTCCACGGGTTCATTTTAACCCTTTACCGTTGTTTTTAGTGGGTCCTTTTGGACCCAGTGCGTAGAGCTCGGCTGTCACTCATCTTTACTGTTTCACGCGGAGCTCGAAACTGCGAGTAGCTACCCGAAAATTTGGCAACAATAACGAGAGAGACAATAGTTTAAGGCCACGGCGTCAATGGCCTAGGGAAGCCGATGGAGGGCGGGCTACGTCCGCTTATCCGCCCGCTCCCGAGGCGCGCAAATATGCCTCGATTGGAGCACAACGGTAAAGGGTTAATCTAAAATACCTGCACCACTCGGCTAAAGGGTTACGTGCACACACGCAGAGACAGTGGCATCAGCTTTGCAGTAAACACACTCCACGGCTTCATTTTAACCCTTTACCGTTGTTTTTAGTGGGTCCTTTTGGACCCATGCGTAGAGCTCGGCTGTCACTCATCTTTACTGTTTCACGCGGAGCTCGAAACTGCGAGTAGCTACCCGAAAATTCGGCCACAACAACGAGAGAGACAATTATTTAAGGTCACGGGGTCAATGGCCTACGGAAGCCGATGCGGGGCGGGCTACATCCGCTTTTCCGCCCGCTCCCGAGGCGCGCAAATATGCCCCGATTGGAGCACAACGGTAAAGGGTTAATCTAAAATACCTGCACCACTCGGCTAAGGGGTTACATGCACACACGCAAAGACAATGGCGTCAGCTTCTCAGTAAACACACTAGACAGGCTCATTACCACTCGGCTAAAGGGTTGCGTGCACACACGCAGAGACAGTGGCATCAGCTTTGCAGTAAACACACTCCACAGGCTCATTTTAATCTAAAATACCTGCACCACTCGGTTAAAGGGTTACGTGCACACACGCAGAGACAGTGGCATCAGCTCTGCAGTAAACACACTCCACAGGCTCATTTTTACCCTTTACCGTTCTTTGGAGTGGGTCCTTTTGGACCCGTGCGGAGAGCTCGGCTGTCACTCATCTTTACTGTTTCACGCGGAGCTCGAAACTGCGAGTAGCTACCCGAAAATTCGGCCACAACAACGAGAGAGACAATAGTTTAAGGTCACGTCGTCAATGGCCTACGGAAGCCGATGCGGAGCGGGCTACGTCCGCTCTTCCGCCCGCTCCCGAGGCGCGCAAATGTGCCCCGATTGGAGCACAACGGTAAAGGCTAATCTAAAATGCCTGCACCACTCGGCTAAAGGGTTACGTGCACACACGCAGAGACAGTGGCATCAGCTTTGCAGTAAGCACACTCCACAGGCTCATTTTAACCCTTTACCGTTGTTTGGGTCCTTTTGGACCAGTGCGGAGAGCTCGGCTGTCACTCATCTTTACTGTTTCACGAGGAGCTCGAAACTGCGAGTAGCTACCCGAAAATTTGTCCACAATAACGAGAGAGACAATAGTTTAAGGCCACGGCGTCAATTGCCTAGGGAAGCCGATGGAGGGCGGGCTACGTCCGCTTATCCGCCCGCTCCCGAGGCGCGCAAATATGCCTCGATTGGAGCACAACGGTAAAGGCTTATCTAAAATGCCTGCACCACTCGGCTAAAGGGTTACGTGCACACACGCAGAGACAGTGGCATCAGCTTTGCAGTAAGCACACTCCACAGGCTCATTTTAACCCTTTACCGTTGTTTGGGTCCTTTTGGACCATTGCGGAGAGCTCGGCTGTCACTCATCTTTACTGCTTCACGAGGAGCTCGAGACTGCGAGTAGCTACCCGAAAATTTGGCAACAATAACGAGAGAGACAATAGTTTAAGGCCACGGCGTCAATGGCCTAGGGAAGCCGATGGAGGGCGGGCTACGTCCGCTTATCCGCCCGCTCCCGAGGCGCGCAAATATGCCTCGATTGGAGCACAACGGTAAAGGGTTAATCTAAAATACCTGCACCACTCGGCTAAAGGGTTACGTGCACACACGCAGAGACAGTGGCATCAGCTTTGCAGTAAACACACTCCACAGGCTCATTTTACCCTTTACCGTTGTTTGGACTTGGTCCTTTTGGACCAGTGCGGAGAGCTCGGCTGTCACTCATCTTTACTGTTTCACGAGGAGCTCGAAACTGCGAGTAGCTACCCGAAAATTTGGCCACAACAACGAGAGAGACGATAGTTTAAGGTCACGGGGTCAATGGCCTACGGAAGCCGATGCGGGGCGGGCTACGTCCGCTTTTCCGCCCGCTCCCGAGGCGTGCAAATATCCCCCGATTGGAGCACAACGGTAAAGGGCTAATCTAAAATACCTGCACCACTCGGCTAAAGGGTTACGTGCACACCCAGAGACAGTGGCGTCAGCTTTGCAGTAAACACACTCCACGGGTTCATTTTAACCCTTTACCGTTGTTTTTAGTGGGTCCTTTTGGACCCAGTGCGTAGAGCTCGGCTGTCACTCATCTTTACTGTTTCACGCGGAGCTCGAAACTGCGAGTAGCTACCCGAAAATTTGGCCACAATAACGAGAGAGACAATTATTTAAGGTCACGGGGTCAATGGCCTACGGAAGCCGATGCGGGGCGGGCTGCGTCCACTTTTCCGCCCGCTCCCGAGGCGTGCAAATGTGCCCCGATTGGAGCACAACGGTAAAGGGCTAATCTAAAATACCTGCACCACTCGGCTAAAGGGTTACGTGCACACACGCAGAGACAGTGGCGTCAGCTTTGCAGTAAACACACTCCACGGCTTCATTTTAACCCTTTACCGTTGTTTTTAGTGGGTCCTTTTGGACCCATGCGTAGAGCTCGGCTGTCACTCATCTTTACTGTTTCACGCGGAGCTCGAAACTGCGAGTAGCTACCCGAAAATTCGGCCACAACAACGAGAGAGACAATTATTTAAGGTCACGGGGTCAATGGCCTACGGAAGCCGATGCGGGGCGGGCTACATCCGCTTTTCCGCCCGCTCCCGAGGCGCGCAAATATGCCCCGATTGGAGCACAACGGTAAAGGGTTAATCTAAAATACCTGCACCACTCGGCTAAGGGGTTACATGCACACACGCAAAGACAATGGCGTCAGCTTCTCAGTAAACACACTAGACAGGCTCATTACCACTCGGCTAAAGGGTTGCGTGCACACACGCAGAGACAGTGGCATCAGCTTTGCAGTAAACACACTCCACAGGCTCATTTTAATCTAAAATACCTGCACCACTCGGTTAAAGGGTTACGTGCACACACGCAGAGACAGTGGCATCAGCTCTGCAGTAAACACACTCCACAGGCTCATTTTTACCCTTTACCGTTCTTTGGAGTGGGTCCTTTTGGACCCGTGCGGAGAGCTCGGCTGTCACTCATCTTTACTGTTTCACGCGGAGCTCGAAACTGCGAGTAGCTACCCGAAAATTCGGCCACAACAACGAGAGAGACAATAGTTTAAGGTCACGTCGTCAATGGCCTAGGGAAGCCGATGGAGGGCGGGCTACGTCCGCTTATCCGCCCGCTCCCGAGGCGCGCAAATATGCCTCGATTGGAGCACAACGGTAAAGGCTTATCTAAAACGCCTGTACCACTCGGCTAAAGGGTTACGTGCACACACGCAGAGACAGTGGCATCAGCTTTGCAGTAAGCACACTCCACAGGCTCATTTTAACCCTTTACCGTTGTTTGGGTCCTTTTGGACCAGTGCGGAGAGCTCGGCTGTCACTCATCTTTACTGTTTCACGAGGAGCTCGAAACTGCGAGTAGCTACCCGAAAATTTGGCCACAATAACGAGAGAGACAATTATTTAAGGTCACGGGGTCAATGGCCTACGGAAGCCGATGCGGGGCGGGCTACGTCCGCTTTTCCGCCCGCTCCCGAGGCGCGCAAATGTGCCCCGATTGGAGCACAACGGTAAAGGGCTAATCTAAAATACCTGCACCACTCGGCTAAAGGGTTACGTGCACACACGCAGAGACAGTGGCGTCAGCTTTGCAGTAAACACACTCCACGGCTTCATTTTAACCCTTTACCGTTGTTTTTAGTGGGTCCTTTTGGACCCATGCGTAGAGCTCGGCTGTCACTCATCTTTACTGTTTCACGAGGAGCTCGAAACTGCGAGTAGCTACCCGAAAATTCGGCCACAACAACGAGAGAGACAATAGTTTAAGGTCACGTCGTCAATGGCCTACGGAAGCCGATGCGGGGCGGGCTACATCCGCTTTTCCGCCCGCTCCCGAGGCGCGCAAATATGCCCCGATTGGAGCACAACGGTAAAGGGTTAATCTAAAATACCTGCACCACTCGGCTAAGGGGTTACGTGCACACACGCAGAGACAGTGGCGTCAGCTTCTCAGTAAACACACTAGACAGGCTCATTACCACTCGGCTAAAGGGTTGCGTGCACACACGCAGAGACAGTGGCATCAGCTTTGCAGTAAACACACTCCACAGGCTCATTTTAATCTAAAATACCTGCACCACTCGGTTAAAGGGTTACGTGCACACACGCAGAGACAGTGGCATCAGCTCTGCAGTAAACACACTCCACAGGCTCATTTTTACCCTTTACCGTTCTTTGGAGTTGGTCCTTTTGGACCCGTGCGGAGAGCTCGGCTGTCACTCATCTTTACTGTTTCACGAGGAGCTCGAAACTGCGAGTAGCTACCCGAAAATTCGGCCACAACAACGAGAGAGACAATAGTTTAAGGTCACGTCGTCAATGGCCTACGGAAGCCGATGCGGAGCGGGCTACGTCCGCTCTTCCGCCCGCTCCCGAGGCGCGCAAATGTGCCAAGATTGGGGCACAACGGTAAAGGCTTATCTAAAACGCCTGCACCACTCGGCTAAAGGGTTACGTGCACACACGCAGAGACAGTGGCATCAGCTTTGCAGTAAGCACACTCCACAGGCTCATTTTAACCCTTTACCGTTGTTTGGGTCCTTTTGGACCAGTGCGGAGAGCTCGGCTGTCACTCATCTTTACTGTTTCACGAGGAGCTCGAAACTGCGAGTAGCTACCCGAAAATTTGGCCACAATAACGAGAGAGACAATAGTTTAAGGCCACGGCGTCAATGGCCTAGGGAAGCCGATGGAGGGCGGGCTACGTCCGCTTATCCGCCCGCTCCCGAGGCGCGCAAATATGCCTCGATTGGAGCACAACGGTAAAGGGCTAATCTAAAATATCTGCACCACTCGGCTAAAGGGTTACGTGCACACACCCAGAGACAGTGGCATCAGCTTTGCAGTAAACACACTCCACAGGCTCATTTTAACCCTTTACCGTTGTTTGGGTCCTTTTGGACCAGTGCGGAGAGCTCGGCTGTCACTCATCTTTACTGTTTCACGAGGAGCTCGAAACTGCGAGTAGCTACCCGAAAATTCGGCCACAATAACGAGAGAGACAATTATTTAAAGTCACGGGGTCAATGGCCTACGGAAGCCGATGCGGGGCGGGCTACGTCCGCTTTTCCGCCCGCTCCCGAGGCGCGCAAATGTGCCCCGATTGGAGCACAACGGTAAAGGGTTAATCTAAAATACCTGCACCACTCGGCTAAAGGGTTACGTGCACACACGCAGAGACAGTGGCATCAGCTTTGCAGTAAACACACTCCACGGGTTCATTTTAACCCTTTACCGTTGTTTGGGTCCTTTTGGACCCATGCGTAGAGCTCGGCTGTCACTCATCTTTACTGTTTCACGTTGAGCTCGAAACTGCGAGTAGCTACCCGAAAATTCGGCCACAACAACGAGAGAGACAATTATTTAAGGTCACGGGGTCAATGGCCTACGGAAGCCGATGCGGGGCGGGCTACATCAGCTTTTCCGCCCGCTCCCGAGGCGCGCAAATATGCCCCGATTGGAGCACAACGGTAAAGGGTTAATCTAAAATACCTGCACCACTCGGCTCAGGGGTTACGTGCACACACGCAGAGACAGTGGCGTCAGCTTCTCAGTAAACACACTAGACAGGCTCATTACCACTCGGCTAAAGGGTTGCGTGCACACACGCAGAGACAGTGGCATCAGCTTTGCAGTAAACACACTCCACAGGCTCATTTTTACCCTTTACCGTTGTTTGGAGTGGGTCCTTTTGGACCCATGCGGAGAGCTCGGCTGTCACTCATCTTTACTGTTTCACGCGGAGCTCGAAACTGCGAGTAGCTACCCGAAAATTCGGCCACAACAACGAGAGAGAGAGGGTCAATGGCCTACGGAAGCCGATGCGGGGCGGGCTACGTCCGCCTTTCCGCCCGCTCTCGAGGCGCGCAAAAATGCCCCGATTGGAGCACAACGGTAAAGGGCTAATCTAAAATACTTGCACCACTCGGCTACAGGGTTACGTGAACACACGCAGAGACAGTGGCATCAGCTTTGCATTAAAGACACTCCACAGGCTCATTTTAATCTAAAATTCCTGCACCACTCGGCTAAAGGGTTTCGTGCACACACGCAGAGACAGTCGCATCAGCTTTGCAGTAAACACACTTCACGGGCTCATTTTAACCCTTTACCGTTGTTTGGAGTTGGTCCTTTTTGACCCATGCGTAGAGCTCGGCTGTCACTCATCTTTACTGTTTCACGCGGAGCTCGAAACTGCGAGTAGCTACCCGAAAATTCGGCCACAACAACGAGAGAGACAATAGTTTAAGGTCACGGCGTCAATGGCCTACCGAAGCCGATGCGGAGCGGGCTACGTCCGCTTTTCCGCCCGCTCCCGAGGCGCGCAAATATGCCCCGATCGGAGCACAACGGTAAAGGGTTAATCTAAAATACCTGCACCACTCGGCTGAAGGGTTACGTGCCCACACGCAGAGACAGTGGCATCAGCTTTGCAGTAAACACACTCAACAGGCTCATTTTTACCCTTTACCGTTGTTTGGAGTGGGTCCTTTTGGACCAGTGCGGAGAGCTCGGCTGTCACTCATCTTTACTGTTTCACGCGGAGCTCGAAACTGCGAGAAGCTACCCAAAAAATTCGGCCACAACAACGAGAGAGAGAGGGTCAATGGCCTACGGAAGCCGATGCGGGGCGGGCTACGTCCGCTTTTCCGCCCGCTCCCGAGGCGCGCAAATATCCCCAGATCGGAGCACAACTGAAAGTTTTAAACGAGTTACTTAGTATCTAATAGAGTGAGGGATGTGAATTCACTCCATTAGAGTGTTAATTCACTCAAAATAGTAAAGTTTCTCCAAGAAGTTTGAAATTTACTTCAAGAAAAGTAAAGATTCACTCTTTGAAGAGTGCTTCTGCAATCACTCTTTTTTCTGGGTGATCCCTCTAAGCACTCCATCAAGAGTAAAACTTCCCTCTTCGGCCTTCAGTGATTTTCACTCTCCTTAGAGTGATATAGTCCACTCTTTTCGAGTGAACTTAAAAACCTTTTCTCTTTCAACGAGTGAAATTTCGCTCTTTTCAGTTTTAGAGTGTATAAATATGCACCGAAGTAGCTGATTTGCTTTGGATGCAGACGGAAATTATGATTGCGGGATACGCATTTGATGCAAATTCGTATTATGCATACATAAAAACATTCAAAAACATTCTTTCTAGCTTTATTCAGCAAAGCCATTTTCATTTCGCCAGAATTTTAGATAGGGGTATGGTACTACTTAAGCAAAAAAAAAAAAAAAGCAGATGTCGTTGCTTTTAGAGTTCATATAATTTTTCATCCAATTATTGAAACTACAATAAATCTCACAATATAACGATTGGCGAAGGATGTTGTGATCCAAAGTTACGTCCAAAAACAAAATATGAAAAACCCAAGGTGTAACCAATTTTTAAATTTACTTTCATTCTTCCTTTTTTTCTTCTGAAAGGGATACATCCACATTACTAACGGTTCACAACTTGTCTCCGAGGATGTAGGAAAAATGTCATTGACCGTTGAAACAAACATCATACAACAAAACGAAAATCTGACTTTGAGTAAGTTTGGTTTCTTTTGTGTGAGCTTACTAGATTAGATTGTTATTTCAATCGCTAAAGAGTGAAAATTCACTCTTCACCTTCACTCTTTAACGAGTGTCAGCAGGTATCACTCCTTTTTAAGAGTGACCACTGTAGCCACTCCATCAAGAGTGAAGCTTTGCACCTTTGGAATGAATTTCAGCGGTTTTGGAATGAACTTTATCATTTTTGCTCTTCTAAAGAATTAAATTTCACCCTTTTAACTTTTAGAGAGGAAATCAGGATGATGGTTTATTGTCAAAGTATGTGTTTTTGCTATTGATAAGAACAGCTTTACACTTTTGACACGATTACTGTTACAAGGGCGAGATGCCGATACGTTTGTGAATTTTGATTTTAGGACTTTATTTGCCTTCATTGCATCTAGTAAGATAGGTACACAATACCTAGGAATGGCGGTGCAGTCAACCCCCACCCCTCGCCCATCAGATTTCTATAGGCTATTTACCATTTGGGGGAAAAGGGAGGACCAATATAATTTTGCAAAAAATAAAAAAAATAAAAAAAAATTCGGAAAATTAACGACCTTTCTTATGAAAAGTAGTTTTTCATGCCTTTGCTCTGGCTAACCAGAGAGGTAATCCTTCTTGTAAATGGACACCATTGAACAGCAACAACAGCATCGGCAACAGTTCAAAGAATCAAACGAAAAACTGATACAATGTAATGAAAACAGCTAACTTGAAATTGTATGAAAAGATGAGATTTTTACACTCACTGGGATTTGCGCGAAAAGAAAAAATGATCCATTAATATTCTGTATCAAAGATTTAATTGTTATTCTATCCACTATTAAAACACCGGGGTTAAATTTAACCAGGGTCGGTGTACTATTTACTCCAACACAATCTTGGTTGAATATTTACGCAAATCCTGGTTAAACTAACGCAAATTCTGTTTAAAACAACTAGGATTTGACTTTAATAGATCAACCAGAATTTGTACAAAAGTTTAACTAAAATTTTGTTGAAGTAAATAAAACACCGATTCCTGGTTAAATTTAACCCCGGTGTTCTCAGAGTCCAAATGTTAGACCTTTAAGCGTACTTTATAGTTACTTCGAGTAAGCCTAAAACTGAGAGAAAAGGGGAAGAAAACTCCAATTGTTTACACACATATGTCAAGCACCTTTTCAATACGTTCTAACCCCGGGCATCGGGAATGACATGTGTCACAGTTCAACCAGAAAAAGCTGTGTACGTAACTACTAATTTTCAGTGAAATGCATTCTTTTAGTCTTATTTTTGTTTGAGAATAATCTTAAATAAGGCTTCCGGGTTCTTGGGTTTACTGCGCTGTTAGTTATTTCAAACTTACACTTAATTTGAGTATGAAATTATCGGTACAAGTCAGGCTCATAGCTATACTAATTGATGGGGGGGGGGGGGGGGATCGAGATACTGTGGACAGGATTCCAAGGCTTGCATATAGTTGGGACAAAATTCACTTAACATTCATAAAGGTAATGGTATTGCTTAATATCATTAAGCATTGATTCGTATCAATATTTTCAAGCGATCCAAGTTTCGTGATTCTTATGATTTGCTATATACAAAAACAAAGAGCGTGCCCGGTGAAATATGTTCTGTTCTCAATTTTATAGTTAAGATCAAAAGACTCAACATTTGCATTATATTGAACCCATGGTTATTCATGATTTATTTCACATCAGTAATTACCCTCTACAATGGTTAATTTTTGATGATTTTTGATGAGGACTGCAGTTTTTTAGTATTATTGAATGCTTTTTGCATGATCCGTTTTTTGAAATTTTCTTACCTTTTGAAACACCCTCCTCTGCCTGATTACACCTCATCACGTACAGGCGGAAATGAAGCGCACTGCATGAACACTTGTTATACTAAGGCCTCACATGTTATTAACTGATTGACAGTAGGCTACCATATATACAAAAATACGCATTGCAGTTTCATTAAATTTGGGGTTAGCTAACAGGCCAGTCACGTATGTGTTAATTGCTTTTCAAGTATTATGAATACAATGAAAGCATAGATAACAGGCAGATCATGTAACTAAGATACCAGTTAAACCCCATACCGCTTTTGATCTGGGCGTCTTTGTTGTATCCTTAAGAAGCAACGTCACAGCATGATTAATACCCAAATTTGTCTTTCCATGTCACCAGACCTTTACGAAGTGAAGGTAAAATCCACTTTCACAAGTTTAAACACAGTTCTGCCAAAGTCTGCCTATAGGTTAAAAACTGCAGAGTATCTAATCTCATTTTGCACAGCATGCACTGAAATTTTTTGATTACACATAAGGCCCTTTAATACTTACCAGAATATGTTATGGAACAATAAACTAGGATCGTGTCTGGATAAGACTTGGCTTTCGAACAGCCCTGGAGTGGCGAGAAAGAGTAGTGTGGAAGAATTTGGATTGTCTGTGGATATGGATATCTGCCTTTAAATCTAATGGTTCCCTAAGAAATCGACCGCTATTTGTTTAATTTGTTGTGTGTTTTGAGTTATTTTCCTTTTATTTACCTTGTTTTGTACCTGGAAATGAAAGTATAAGCTTGGAAAAGATTCCCTTACATTCAATATTCAATTTATTCATTCACTTTAACCTTACTTTTAACATTTAAAAAGATGTCACAATGGAGCCTACGTACAGTTCTGACATCGAATCAGCTACACCGGGGGAAGACTACTTTCCATTCAAAGGTATCTACGTCCTTCCGCCTGGAGCTAGCAGTATCAATATCCCAATCACGATAATAAATGACGACTTGGCCGAACTTGAGGAAAGATTTGCTTTCCAAGTCACTGCGTATTACTTGAACGAATATTTCTACGATTACGGATCAGTTCACATAGAGGACGACGAAACGAGTAAGTTAAAGTCATGCTGTAACCAATTAATGCACTTATCAATTACAAGAAGCTCCATGTGACCCCAGGGCAAGGTCAGTCGCTGTTCCGTGAAACATCTTTGTCCACTGACCTACCGCTCATTTAGTTTTGCACCAACCATTAGTAGACTTTGACCCACGTTTGGTGTCGAAAATGTGGCATGTAGGCCGCACCAAATAGCTCAACATAACATGACACACATATCAACGAACATGACGCTAATTTGACGCACCACTCACCGGGTCAGGCAGTGCGTCTTACAATTCTTAGGTGTAGTGTGTAGACTAACTCCATGAGTGCATAGAGGTGTCATATACACCCACAAATTTCTCAATTGAACGTCAAGTTTGTTCTCTCAAAAACATCAACGACAACGACAAGAGTAAGAACGACAACAAGAATACTTCAAGGAAAGACGGACTCGACTTAAACCGATTGGTCAGTAACTGGGCCGTAAAATTCCATCTAACCACGCCATACCTACACACAACCAAACTTAAAATTGAGAAAATATAGCTACCGATCGAAACCCAACAACAACAAAAACACCAAAACTAAGCGCAAGAACAGTTACAAAAATAAAAAGCAGCAGCAGCAACAGTAGCAACAACTTTATCAACAGCAAGAGCATGAATTTCAACAACAACAATAACAACTGCAACAACAAGCTATTTATCCCTCATATCAAAGTTCACTAAATTTATATTACAACATCATGGCTACTGAAATGTTGAGTTACGGTTTACAAATTTACTTCTGGGATTTATTGTTTTTTCTACAACTCCCGCAAAACACTATTCCATACAGCGTAAGGAAATAGTACCTTAGGATACATTTGAAACTTCAGTGAACGCAGGTCTGAAAGAGCTTTATGTTAGCATCTTCACAGCATCACCGTGTGAACTGGAACAAAAGGGAGATGTCAAGGAAAGGGGGAAAGCCAGATTTAACAAATGTCTCGTTGATGAACAGGACACCAAACAACAGCTTCATAACTTAAATGTGGCCTTACAAAGAACTGATCGAGGATAGAGCCTACAGAGACTTGCTCATTCAAAAAACATATTTGTACGTCCAGTAAGACTCATTATACTATAAGCTTTGTTCACTTGGTGATGAATGTGCTCTGAAAAACTCAACGTAATGACCACATCATGAATACAATCCCCAGGACTAGTGGTGTAATACATAAAATCACTAATTTATATTTTACTTGCCATTGCTACATAGCATAGGAGACTATGTTAAGGTAGTAGGGTCTACTTAAACGTTTTCGCCCACTTTTTGGAAACATGGTGCGATGATAACCACACATGCTTAATAACTAGACTTGCTGGGGTATAAAATGTGTTTCCAAAGTGAGTTCAGAAAGTGAATAGACAAATGTTTAATACTAATATACTTCTAACAGTTTAAGCTGTGACAAATCAGTTAAGTAAATCCCCTTGCATTCATCCCAGAATGCACCCATGAGCATGTATTGTGTTTTCTTATTTGGTCGATCATATATTTGTATTCTCTTTTCGAAACAGGTAAGACGCCTCTACTCTTCTCGTTCGATATAAAGTCCGTTACCGTTAATGAATCCAGTGGGACATTGGAGTTTTATGTCAGAGCCAACATTAAGAATGAAGCCTCTATTTGTTAGTAAATGTCCAATTTAATTCTGTTGTAGCCTACAGCCACGGTTCATGACTCATCTTGCCCTTTGGAATACTAGTTCTCATTGCCAATTAAGTACCATTCAGTGTTTGCTATCTCTTCTTCAAGTTATTTGGGAGTACCAAAATGGTCACCCAAATAGCCAAACGATTTGGAATTTCTATTAAGAATACTTTTTGGTGGATTAAAAATAAAGTTTCCCCCACACCTTTATTTTTTATGCATTTGAACTTTGATGTGTCTAGAATGGAGTCATACATGACAGACCAATGACGTAGTAATTGGTCTGAGGGACGTGAGGTTGGTCATTTAAGTGTTGTCCTTTAGCGGACGTAGCTTCCTTGGGAATCAGTTTCATACTCTGAAGGGCTCTTGGCTAGAGAGTCGGGATGACTTTAGAAAAAGTTAACTTTGATGTGAAATAAAGAAAAAGTTTTGCCACTTCTGAGACTTCGTGATTTAAAGAATAAAAGAAAATAAACGCAAATTAAATTCAATGAAAGCTTTTATCCCTTAAAGTAGAGGCACCCTTAAGATGAATTTGTGTGTCACACAATCAAGCGTCTCAACATATTCTTTATGGTTAAGGAGTTGGGGAAAATTTCAGTCCCGTCTGTGGAAGGTGATATAGATTGCTTTCACGTTACGTTACAACTTGGTAAGCCACGCCTACTGCCAGACAAAAATCAAAAGTGTTTCAGTACAACAGTAACGCGTGCGTCGTCAGCTGCTTCTTAGCTAGCTACACTAGATGGATACTTATACTAGATTTTGCCAGGGCGGGGCTTGTAATGTAAGTGAAAACATTTTATAGAAGATATGTGCTTTTAAAATCGAAAGTATCAAAAAATAAAAGTAGTAACGAAACACTTCGAACGGACAAAGGAAGAGGATAAAACGTGTAGAAAGGACAAAAAAGTTTTTAATTTACAAATTGAACCCTATAGAACATTCTTTCATATTCGTAAACCTTTCCTAAATTATGATAAAGTTCGATTCTTAAACAGTTGGGAAAACCTTTATAAAGGTTAGCACGAATCACTCCTGCTCAGCAGATTGGTAAAAAATGACGGTCACGCATATTGGTTATAAAAGTATTCATTGTTTGGAGGAGTTATAGTTTTTGACGGCAGAAGATTAATGTTTTACTCATGCAGGCGGCATACATTCCCAACCGTTTTAAGAATGTACCTTTAAGTAAATCTTTAATCCTTTGTTTTAAACATACTGCTGTGTTTCTTCTTTAAATGAAAGTTTTGCGATTCATACCATCCGAATAAAATGGACTGTTGAAATACCAAGACTACACGGCCCACTTCCAGCCTACAATTAAGCAGGAGTTTCAGTTTAATAAAGGCACCGAATATAAGATAGAAGTGAATATTCTCAATGATTGTGACGTCGAGTGGACAGAGATGATGGTCTTAAACATCAGCGGCGTCAGCTTCGGGCGAGTTGATCCTGAAAATTACAGTCTAACGATAATAGTGGATGACAATGCTAAACAAGGCGAATTGGATTGCCTGGGTATGTCTAGACTAGAGTCCTTCTTTCAGTGACAGAGTAAGCCAATACCAGGGGTGGCAGGGGTTCATGGCCCCGTCTGGAAGGCTGGCCTCTCGTGGGAGAAATGATGCAGTTTTGTCAGGGAGTCTTAATCTCTACTATAAAAGATGTAGCACCAAGTAATTTCATTCACCGACGACAGTTCTCCTTTTGCTTAGCGAAAAAATCTGCTTCTTTTAAAGAAATAACCTAAGTTCTTCAAATTTATTTAAAAATGCCCAAATTGTGTCAAAAAAAATACAAAATTACATTAAATTATTATAATATATAGCCTCCACATTTTCAAGTATCCTATTTAATCTTTAAAACAAGGCAAACCATTCGGGAATTCATTGCCTTTTGGGGTTCCGATCTGTTATCCCATTCCCAACAAGGGTTTGCCCCAGTATCTCCCCCTTCGGGCCAATAATGGCACCACCCATGGCAAACACCAGAAGGGTTCATCAAAGTCGATCTAATAGTACATGTTTAGAATACGTTTATTAATGTGTTTGTCTGCTACTCTCCGTGTGTAAAGATACTTCCACATGGATTACGAAATGATATTGTACCTTTTTATACCAAGTTCGGGAATTTTCATGACGGGGTATTTAACATGGGAAGTGCTCGCAATATTTTTGCCGTACTGCAAGCTCAAGATCGGGGTTGTTATCCAGATGGCGGTATACTCCATGACGATGGAAAGGACAAGTCAGCTCTTCTTCTTAGCTGTAATAACACTGACGTACACAGCGGTATTAGAATTTTGAGCGGCCGACCCCAGGTACTGATTGCCGTCCTTGGAAGGAGGTGTCCCCTTTCCTTTGAAAAGCTTTGAATATCCATATAATCACATATGCAATCTGGTGCAACACGTTAGCATCATTTGAAATATTTTTGTTCTATTACAAAAAAGAATAATTTTAACATTTTATTGGAAGCCAAAGCCTCCGTATCCCATCTCCCTCTTGCTATACTAACGTGTGAAAGAAAATGGTGCTGTCCTGAAAATGTTCGTTTTAATTTTAACCTTTTTTTTTTTTTTTTTGTTAAATGTTCAAATTAACTGTCTTAGAAAAACTTCGCATTTTAAAGGAGCTTTTCATTTAGGCTACATACCAACAAGTGTATTCTAAAATGCGATTGACACTCCTGGGACCCATTTCACGAACAATAATTTAAGCGAACATCGCTAAGTCGCTCGCTTCTTTGAAATTATCGCTAGAAGAAATAGCGATGAATTTGAGGTTCCACTAAACCTATCATTGCTAGCAGCACAACATAACGATGAAAAATTGATGGCTAAAATTTAGTGAAATCCTTTTGAAGAATCGATCGCCTAATTGCAATCAATTTAAGATTTAGGGATGGATTCGGACGTTGGCGATGACCGCTAAACGTTAGTGAAATCGGCCCCTGATAAGCTAATAGTACGATAGACTATATAGCTGTCATCCGTTCTCTCCACAAAACTTGTGAGATGTATTATTACATGGAAACTTAAGTTTGAATTTTGAAGTCACTCTAACCAGGGAGGTGTTAGGAACACCTCCCTGCTCTGACACCTTTTTATGAGGACCATACCAGCGTCATCTAATAAGTCACCATGGCAGTTAACTATGGGGAATCTCATCAACGCCATCCTGTTGCCCTGGCTATACGTCACTACAATAATTCCTTGCTATGAAAATTATACCGTATGAATATTTGGCATCATATTTTGTAGATTTTTGAGACATCACGTTTGATGCATACCTCCCGTTGCAGAATGTTCATGTGGTGGCGGTATTATGCCGACGGGGCAACCTACAAGTGATCCTAACACGGAATCACTCATGTTTAACTTTGAAGTCGACGAGTTCGAGATTTATGAAGGAGAGTGTAGTTTCTACGACATTGATGTTGTGGCAACCCAACCGACAACATGGACTGTTTGTGAGTGTCTTTCCATTTCTTTTGGCAGGGTTCTTACTTTTTGTTCCATCCTCCTTCTCTGCCCGATTACCTCCTATCGTGTTGCTGAAGAAATAAAGCTCACATCACTCACACTCGATATAGTCACGTTTCACATCTGATTAATTGATTGACAGTAACAGATATAGTAAAGTAAACAGAAAGTTACGTAACATTTGGTGTTAGTAAGACATGTGTTAATTGCTTTTCCTGCAGTGTGAACACAATGAGAGCATAGCTCATTTGAGAGCATAGATGATGTAACAAACTCAAATATCAGTTACATCTCACATCGTTTCTGATCTACTGGGGTGTCAATGTTAATATCTCAAGAAGCAACGTCATGAAATGCTGACACAATGTGCGTTTATAACTAAAATTTTCGCGGCTTTGTTTTGAAGTAGGGGTATTTTTTTTTAAAAAAAACTTTAAAGTGAGATAAGCCTATTTTGAATTAGAACAAGAATATTGCGAAAGGGTTTAGGGACATGGTCTCGAGCATTTTTTTCTTTCTTGCAAGTCCTTACTGAAAGGCCACCGGAATATGCCTTTTGATACACTCTGTCAGGTCTGGTCTAATTTGAATATAAACTGATGAGTCCGGATTTAACCCATCTTTTTTTAGCCTAATCTAGCCAACTGTCATGGAACTGAATATATGGTAGCGTACTCCTGTCCGTTATGAAAAGATGAGAGATATCTCCTTAAAAACAATGCAAATATTCTTTCTTAAATCATCAGTTATTGGTATCCAGCCATGGGAGCTCCAGTGCGGTGTAGACTTCATTATCAGCGCCAAGAAACTTGTGTTTGAAAATAATGATCGACAAAACTTCTCATTCAGAGCCTTGCAGGATACCATGGACGAGGATGTGGAAAGCGCACTCGTTACCATCGCCTACGCTTCCGGTGGGAGGATTGGGCGTCGAAGTGCCATTTTGGTTAATGTGCTTAACAAAAAGGGCACCACTTCCGGTAAGCTTGTAATAAACAGCATACTCATGAAAAGATACTGGTTTCGTTTTCTTCCTCTTGTCAGCCATTTGCGAAGATAATTTAGGTTACAGGCTACATTTCAAACGCCTCTATTTTAATATTCATTTAAAGTTTCGCCCTCCTTTTTGCAATGGAAGTAGCCTACTTCCATGCCTTTACCTCTTTCCCTCTCTTTGCAACGTTATTGCCTCTCTTCGCAAAGTAAGTGCAACACCCTCGTAGATATTTGCCATATGGCACTATTGAAACGCTAATGGAAATATTGAGTGTCTCTCTTTGGTGGAAATATAAGATAGAGTGTAATAGTTGGGCCAGTGACTTCCTCGCGGGTACCAGCCTTTAAGTTTTGTGTCATAACCCCAAATGAACGAGATGTATGAATTTAAGTTCAATGATGAAATATTTACCATGATTGGCCAAATTTTGCACCTAAGTTATCGAACGTGGAAAAGTGTTTCACATAATGGAGAGGCATTTGCAATAAAAAATTGTTAAAAAACGTTCGTTACTTAGATGAGGTTTAAGGGCTCAGTTTATGTAACCAATTGCCTAAAATCGGGCCGGCTGCGGCTTTTTTCTAGGACTGGTGTGGCTCACTGAGTTGTTTTCCCTTCTTCATTGCTAAAATGGAGATAAAACAAGGACCAGCAGAGTTTGAAGGTTAAGACGTGAAGGTCAAAAGGGTAAGAATTATGAGTAAGTTTAATCATCATGAATCCAATTCATTTTGTTTTTCCCCTTTCATAGAAGAAAATAGTCGCAGTTCACGGAGCATTGACGAACCGTCGTTGAAAGAGACACGTTCTGAAGAATTTGAGCCTACCGCCATCACTACCGGTCTGGTTGCAGGCTTGGTGTCGTCTCTTTTTGTTGTCATGGTTACGACACTCTTATTTGGACTGGCTGTCGTGATGAGAAAGCCGAAGCAGTCCTCTTAAACGGAAAATAAACTAAGAAGTACTGAAATACAGATGTCGCTACTGTTAGTTTGTCTTTCATTTGGTATATTTGGTATATATTTTATAAAAATCAAAATCGGTAAAGCTGGAAAATCTGGCTGAGGTGAAAAAACGATGTTGACTCCACCGGGATTCGAACTCGGGACCTCCCGCTTTCAAGTGCGGACGCTCAAACCACTGAGCCATAAAGCCAAGTTGGTTTAGTCCTTGTTCAAATGACAGATGAAGCAACTCGTATCTCACCTCCTGAGCAGGCGCCTATTTTGGAACAGCACTAGTTCTCCTTTGACGTAAGCCTATACAGAGATCAAAGTTGATGCTCTCCAGCTGAACACAATTGTTTTATAAACACACACACACACACAAACACACGCACACACACACACATATATATATATAAATATATATATATATATATATATATATATATATATATAATAAAAAATAAGTAGAAAACACCACAAATATGACAATATTAGAGCACATACAAGATAAGAGAAACGTATATTTCAAAGACACCTGTCTTCGTCATCAGCGTCAATGCGGAGTGAAGAAAAATTTAGAAACAACAAGAAATACAACAAAAACAAACAAAATACAAATCCTATCGAGAATGTTAAACAGAACCGGCTTCCCTGTAAACCACAGAAGGGAAGTCGCTCAAAACACCAAGATCTTTGTTTAGGCCGCGGGTATGTGTTGACAGTTTTAGCATCCATTTGCTTTCGGATTTCAGCCTTTGAGTGACAGATGGGTAATTAGAATTGAGTAGGATACATCTTAAATTAGACAAAGAGTGGTTTGAGTTACTAGTGTCGGGATGTTTGGATATAGGAAAATTTAATGATTGGTCTAGAATAGTTTTTTTTTTGTGGTTGTTAAACCTCAGTCTAAATTTGGTGCCGGTCTGACCCACATAGTTGCCTTTCTCACACACGTTGCAGCACGGTAAATAAACTACATTAGCCGTGTCACAGTTTAAGGGAGGGGGGCGGATGTTACAAGTAGTGCCCGGAGGGGTAAAAGTTTCGTCAGTGATAATGAAAGGGCACACCTGACACCTAGGCTTGCCACACTTTTTGTTGCCTGTGCTTCCAGCTGCACGAAGCCTGGATGATGTGAGGAGGGATTTGAGGTTGGGGGGTTGTCGTCTCGCAGTTAAAGGGGGGTCTTCAAAAAGTTCAGAGATTGAACTATCTGTCCGAAGAATAGCAAAATCTGAACGAATACATTTATGTGAATTTTCTGTTTTAGACGAATAATCAAAAACAAGTGGAATACGTGCATTTTCAACTTTAGTTTTGTAAGACAGTAGTTTGTCCCGGTTGTGACCGGAAGCCTTGCTGATTCCCGCTTTTATAACGGGTAGGAGGTACTCATTATTGAGAAAAAAAATTCCACGAGGTTATTGACATGTTTTTCGTATTCGGGCTGGGTAGAGCAAATACGTTTGATTCTAATGCACTGAGAAAACACAATAGACTTTTTCAAACTTAAGTGATGCGAGCTCTTGAAATTGAGGTAGCCATGGGTATCTGTTGGTTTACAATAAAATGTCGTAGCCATGGAACCATTGTTAGGTTTAACTAGTACGTCAAGGAAAGGAATTTCCTTGGCAGAAAAATCAAATGTGAACTTAATAGAAGGATTAAAAGCATTGCAAAATGATACAAAAGAATGTAAGTTGGGTAGGCCATGTGGCCAAATAAAAAAGATGTCGTCAATATATCTATGAAAGTGCAACGGCTGTAAGGGGTAATCTGCCAGCATTCTGGTTTCAAGGTCAGCCATGAAAATTGCGGCATAACTAGGTGCCATTCTAGTACCCATGGCAGTGCCGCACGTTTGGAGATAATGCTGACCGTTAAATTCAAAATGATTGTGAGTAAGAATAAATTTAATAATGTCGGTGAAATCCTTAATGGATGGTTGGGAATAACCGTTAAAAGACAAAATCTTTTTACAGGCTAGAATACCATCTTCATGTGGTATATTGGTGTATAACGCACTTACATCCATAGTGACAAGAAGGGAATCGGGCGGGAGGGGTTTAATTTCGTTGAGAATTCTAAGAAAATGAGTAGTATCTTGAATGTAACTTCTGAGGGTAGGTAAAGGGGGATTAAGAATACTGTCGACAAACCCACTTAAGTGGTCAGTAAGCGTACCAATACAAGAAACAATAGGCCTGCCGGGCGGGGAAACATTTAGAGATTTTGCCAACTTAAGTTAAATAATTGACGTGGGCTGAGACTTGCGGTATCAGTAGGGGCATTCTGAACTAGCTGTTAAGGTAAATCTGTACATTCCTAAGTCACCTAATCCAGGTACATTTCATACAATACCTAAATTACATAAAGTTTCTAAACTAGTTGAGGCCAAATTGTCCTCTCAGAATGCCCCTACTACCCTATCACAAATATAGCAAGGTAAGCAAGAGTAAATAAAAGAAAAAGCAAGAAGCTTAGAAGATCACTTTCTTTTGAAACGAATAGAAAGATTCTGGGAATCAGTCCCATCGTCCACATTAAGTCCCCTAGGTATGAGCGTATTTAATCGATAGATCCAATCCCTTTCGTACAGGCACAGTAAAGCGAAAAGATCGTTAATGCCACGCTTGTCAGCCTCCTGCTGCAGGGAAGCCTCTTTAAAAACTTGAACTACTTGAAATTTAAAGTCGCTCCCACAAGAACTAAGATGTTCATATAGTTGGTGACAATTCTTGTGAGTAAATTTGCCGGCTTGATATCCCTGCAGAGCTGACTTGTGATTATTCATGCGAAGCCTAAGGTTGTTAGTGCAGCCGGTGTGTTGACAACCACATGATAGGCATGAAATGACATAAACACACCAACGTGTCTTACAAGACGCTCCTGCATTAATACAGTTATACTATTTCCAATCTCCCTACTCCTAATAAAAGTATCAGTGATAAAAACAAAACACAGGTTGCAACGTTTATCACCGCAAGGGGATGGAGGCGGCTAAGACGCTTCACGAACAGCGGAAGGCCTCTGGCTGCTTAAACGGGCGCGGACCAGACGATATTTAAGATTATGCGGTTGACGAAAAGCCAAAAAAGGTTTGCAATTGACGCTTTTGGGCGATGGGCGAGTGCAACAGAATTGGCTCAAATTTGCGCAAAGTCGCACCAATGTCGGGTAATCCTGGGTGGTATGAGAGTACTTAAGGCACCTTGCGCCTATCAGGGGAAACATTATGGGTCTCCCGACGAGCAGGAGGGCTAAGAACTTTGTTGATCTGAGTCATAAATTTGCGTTTGCTAAAACCCCTGCGGACCAGCCAATGACAAAGTTCTTCGCAGCGCTCTCTAGCCCTCACAGGATTACTGCAGATACGCTTAATGCGCAAGGCTTGACTAAAAGCAATCGAGCGTTTAATATGATGGGGATGGCAACTAATGTTATGAAGGTATTGGTGCGTATCAGTATTCTTTACAAAAAAGATCCGTAGAAATAGAGAGGTCAGGAATATTTGGTTACGGTAACATCCAGAAAATCCACATTCTCGGGGTAGCAGGTATGGGTAAACCTGAGGGTAGGGCATTCAGCATTTAGAAAATCAGTGAAATGATTGAGTGAATCTAACCCATGATGCCAAAGAAGGAAAAAACATCAATAAAGCGGAACACAGCCGAGGGCTTCAGTTCACACTTGTCAAAAAAATTCTGTTCAAAAACATGCATAAAAATATTGGCATAAGAAGGTGCAAACTTCGTGCCTATGGCTGTACCGGACACTTGTCTGAAAAGTCTTTCATTAAATTCTAGAACATTATTCTCCAACACCAAACGGACCAGCGAGCAAATACCATTGATTTTGTGAGTCGGCCAACCATACTCAGAGAGAAATTTCCTAAGCGCATCGAGACCCTGAACATGGGGGATCGAAGGGAACAGTGCAACCACATCAATAGTCACTAGCAGGGTATTACGACCAAGTGGACCATAAGCACGAAGTTTGTCCCAAAAATCATAAGTATCCTTGATATAAGTAAGGATAACTGGCAATAGCGGTTTAAGAAAATGATCAACCAGTTCCGAAGTTCCTTCGGTTGCTGTACCACAACATGACACGACCGGACGACCAGGTACTCCAGGCTTATGGATCTTAGGGAGTAGATAAAAACGAGCTGGCTTTGAGTCCGTGGGAGTGGCAAAATGGTACATGTCCTCAGTGATAACCCCTTCATTATGAAGTGAGTCCAAAAGTGTAGAGAGATTAGACTCTATCACAGGTATTGGATTTTCAACCAAGGGAGAGTACACTGTCCGATCATGAAGCTGACGCTCACATTCACTGACATACAGATCTCGATCAGTTACTACAATGGCAAACCCCTTATCCGCTTCTTTAATAATGATATCACGACGTTTTTGTAAGTTAACTAACGACTGATTTTCAGAACGAGTTAAATGATGACGAAAAGTCCTAACGGGGGCATTCAGGACTTCGTGGGAAACAGAATTCAAATATGCCTCAAAAGAGTGGTAGTAAGACGATCACGGTCGGAACCTCTGCATGAGATGGACCGTGATCGTCTTACTGCCGAAAATCGACTGATAGTAAGGCTAGGAACTCTAGCTCCTAACGGGCTGAACGTCAAACTTGAACTGTTATAGACTGTGTTTATTTTTTTTACAACGGACTGTTTGCCGAACTTGAACTTAAATTGATCGTGTTCAATTTTCCTTGCAAAGTCCGTTCATAATGACATCATAATCGCCTAGCGTGTATTTATTATTACTTTTAATTTTTATCGCGTCATCACTATTAACTTGTTTTGCACGGTTGCGTCGTTTAGCTGTGTTTAAAATTGCGGCGCGAAGTAGGCAAACATTTCATTATTGGCAATCCCTTTGTAAAGAGGTTGTACGCTTGACGTCGGCGCGTTTTGGTTTGGCTTGCTGGATGGATGTTGTCATGGGTAGTGCGTGTGTTACCAGTGCGTCCGCACTACAGGGACTTAGAAACGATTGTAAGGAGTTGATGGGGACATAAAAAGACACACAGCGCGTTGACGTAGGTGCTTGGCCTTTGTACGCGCGCCGATCGAGTTGTATCGGCACGCGTTTGTTGTTTCTTTTGAATATCGTTTTTTTTTTTATCAGTTATTATTTTGCCGCCTGATGAAGGTTACATACCCGAAACGTTGCGGAGCTTTCTTCCGAATTTTAGCACTTTTTATCATTCCAATCTGTTTACCTTCATACTTTACCAGTGCTACGCAGTATTCGACCTTATTATATATATATATATATATATATATATATATATATATATATATATATATATATATATATATATATATATATATATATATATATATATATATATATATATATATATATATAAATAAATAAGCAAATATCACTTGCCCCCATTTCATGGGTGAGAGTGCCTCAATACCAACATAATACAAAAGCGTTGTCTAATATTTCGAGGTCCTACCTCTTCCTCGGAGACTTGAGTAATAAAGCAAAGTACACTCTACTACGTAAACTCGTTTAAAATGCCCAAATCTTTGTTCAGACCCCTGGTATGTGTTTTTAAGGATAAAATTAGTTTAATCTCCTCAGCTTTTCGTTGTTCGTCGTCCCTAAAGTTGCCTTTCCAGATGATTAGCTTTAGATTGTCTATTGTGTGTTCGGGAGAGGAAAAATGCTCTGCAACAGAAAATCCAGTAAGTCGCTGTGAAATGGTGTGTTTATGATTGTTGAAACGGAGACGGAATTTTGTCTTCGTTTCTCCTACATAATTGCCTTCAGTGCATTTATTGCAAAAGAGTACATATATAACATTGGCAGAATCACGTTAAAGTTACCTGGATAAAGTTTGTATGAGGTGCCTGGGGGGGTTATGAGGGATGAAGTACAGACATGCTTACATATTTGGCATCTAGGTTTGCCGCATGGCGAGTTCCCTGTAGGGCTAAAAGGTCGAGGAAAACGAATATATATATATATATATATATATATATATATATATATATATATATATATATATATATATATATATATATATATATATATATATATATATATATATATATATATATCACTATAACTGTTACGCGAACCTGTTTTTATCTTTCTTTGAACGTGACTTGTTAAACCAATCCGCTTTTAAACCTTCAATCTGGCTCCGGTTCATCGATGACGTTTTTATGATTTGGACAGAGGGTAAGGATAAACTTGTTGAATTCCTTTCGTACATCAATACGGTTCACCCCGCTATCCAGTTCAGGTACGATTACTCACCCCAGTCCGTGAACGTTCTTGATGTTTCGGTTACCCTTAACGAGGATGGTAGTATAACCACGGATTTATATAGTAAGCCTACAGACACTCACCAGTTCCTTCATGTGGACACTTGCCATGATCCTATCCATACTGAAAAATACTTCGCGTATTCACAGGCTCTCCGGATACTTCGTATCTGTAGCGATTCAACTACGGGACATACCAGGTGTAATGAATTAGTTGATTATCTTGTTTGGCGTGGACATGGAAGAAGGCGAACGCGACATCAGGTAAAACGGGCATTGGATGCTCACCACAACCCACAACTGCGTCCCAGCAGTGATGTCAAAAAGACCTTTTTCACTGTACAGTTTCACCCCGGCCTGCCAGGCATAAAGGGGACTCTCGAGAAGTATTTACCTCTGCTTCATACATCTGAACGTATGCGCAAATTAGTTACGAGTCCGCCAATAATTTCGTTCTCTCAAAAGTCTGGGTCGGCTTTTATGTTGGGCTAAGCTTCGTGACGCGGTTGAAGACACGGATGTGACCCTTACCAGTCAATGTAATGGAAAGCGTTGTCAGCTTTGTCACTCTTTCGCAAATTTGTTAACGGAGAATCCTCTAAATCGGGAACATCTACTCTTTATGTGCATCTTAAATTTCATGGCGGGGATAACTTTAAATTTCAGATTTTAGAAGTGTTGAAAACAGAAAGGCTTGACAAATCAGATATCCGTAAATTAAATAGATTATTAGATGAAAAAGAAAGACATTGGATTTGAAAATGGAACACTTTGGTTCCACATGACTTAAACATTGTCGACACGTTTTACTCTCAAAATCATTCCAGCAGACAAAAACGTAACTGAGCTTTCTTTTTCGATTTCTACTCTCCGCTTGGTTTAACTTATATTTATCAGTCGAGTTTTCTTCTTGTGTAGAGTTCCCCTTCGTCTTAGGTCTTCGTATTCACTAAGGCGTGTAATCCTGTCCGTATGTACGTATACTTGTGTGTTCTTCCGTTTAAGGCTTGTACAGTTCGCTTTTTGATTTAGTGTTGTACGAGGTTGGTACGAGTGTTGTTCAAGGGTACTGTGTTGCCCGAAAATTAAACTGAATCCTAGTATGTTGGGTTTTTGTTTTGACAAATATACATATATATATATATACATATATATAAATCAAATTGGTAAAGCTGGAAAATTTGGCTGAGGTGAAAAAACGATGTTGACTCCACCGGGATTCGAACTCGGGACCTCCCGCTTTCTAGTGCGGACGCTCTAACCACTGAGCCATGAAGCCAAGTTGGTTTGGCCTTTGTTCAAATGACAGATGAAGCAACTCGCAATTCACCTCCTGAGCAGGCGCCTAATTTTTTGGAACAGCACTAGTTCTCGTTTGACGCAAACCCAACCAAAGATCAAAGTTAATGCTATTCAGCTGAACACAATTGCTTTTTCGCCAGCGGATCTCCGAAGAGATACAGAAACCTGTGAAAGCAGAGATGAAGTGAAAATAAACGCTGACGACAACTGCGTGGAATATATAAATCAAAGTGGTAAAGCTGGAAAATTTGTTCTCGTTTGACACAAACCCAACCTATATATATATATATATATATATATATATATATATATATATATTTATATATATATATATATATATATATATATATATATATATATATATATATATATATATATATATATATATATATATATATATATATATATATATATATATATATATATATATATATATATATTCTAGTTGGAAATGAAAGTATCATTTTTCGTTTTTCTATTGCATCTATATATATATATATATATATATATGTATATATATATATATGTATATGTAAATATATATATATATATATAGAGAGAGAGAGAGATGGATGGATGGATGGATGGATGGATGGATAGATAGATATAGAACCAAAAATAAGAATAAACACACAGACAACCTAATTCGAAAAGTCCTCTTAAAATTTCTTATTCTTACTACGTTTCGACAGGTTCTTCCTGTCTCTTTCATGTACAAAAAGGTGTATCAAAGACTGCTCTGATATAACTTAAAAACCGTCTTAACTGACACGTTACGAAGGTACACACACTAGCCAATAAAAAACCAAAAAAAAAAGGAAGGCTTGCTTAAATCGCTTTTCAACGTTCATCAGTTTATACTGGAAAGAATCTAGCTGGGATATGCAAAACAGTTCTTTTTTGTTCTCGTAGATGGTAGCTGTAGTGAGGGATAGATTGTAACCCTATCAATTTAAAATCTGTGAAACCCTCGTTGAAATGTTTACCAAAGGGGTATGCTTCTTTCTAAACTGTTGTCTACGTCCCTGGTGCAGTTGTTCCCCTTTTTTGACGAGAAACCCCTATATTTCCTTATCTTCATGCTATCATTTAAGAGTATTATCACATTTTAAAACTATCTGAGACTATGCAAAAAGTACTCCCTTCTCACCTTGAATCATTTTGCGACAACCGCCTAATTCTACAAAAAAAACTATTGGTCCGAGCCAGACTTTATATCAGCCTAAGAGTTGCTTTAAAACTTATTCTCGAAATTGTGGTACCTGTGCAGTCTTCAAATAGAAAACCACCTTTGTTAGTTTTTCTACCAAGGAGAAATTTGCTATTTAAAGTTCGATCACGTGTACTACAAAATCTGTAAATTGGTAAATTTTGATTTCTTACGATATGATGTCCATTGATAACCATGCATCTTAGATCTACAAAACAAATGAAGTACATTTACACACAAGACTACCGTGTCTTAACTTAGGTAGAAATGCAAATAACATTATGAGAGAAAGGGTTTGGTCTAAATATTTTTAGGAGTATACCAATATGTAGATATGTTGTCAATGTAAAGAGTACGAATATATTTTATAAAGGCCAATACCATAAACGATTGCAGTGATGTTCTTGATGCTACGTAATGCATGAGACCCCGGTAACGATAATCTTGTCTTCACAATTTTATTACCAGTTATGTCTCCTTCAAACACGTCATTCCAAATAACAGTTTTATTATCAAGTAAAAGATCTGTTGTCTTACCGCCAGGAGGTAGCCGAACGTTGATGTAACTCGTTTCATCAACACCGTTCCTTTCCAATTGGAAAACAGGGAAAATAAACTCATTCTTATCGGCATTACGGTAAGAGGATGGGAAAAGGATTGATGGTTGGCCATCAAAACTACTATGTTGCATAAACTGAGCTACAAGGATCCCTTCGGAAGAATTAATGACTGATTTACAGCGAAATTTCAAGTTTTTTACTTCCCCTCTGCCCAATGAAACCGAAAGAAGACGCCCATCATTTACATATTCTACTGTGCAGTTATCACGACTTGATAGTATTTTCACGGTAAATTGTTTAGATGTATCAGAAAAATGCACCATATTGAAATATTTTCCCCAGTCTTTGGTAGGGGGTAAGCATTTGTAAAAAGAATCTCTGCCGTTACCCGAATATAAATTAGGGAATGCATCTGCGCTATTCCCAACAATGACAAGAACCGCCTTATCGGCTTCGATGTGCGTTCCCGTCAAATCGTACTTACCGCCGAAATAAAATATCTGATACTCGTTTAGGATCAATGTTGTCTTAATGTACACACCAGTGATGGTGATGTTTGTATTGTTACTTCTTGCAACAACACCTACCTGTGATGTACCTTGCTCTTGGTGTGTAATCACCCAATAATCTGTCCCAAGATCGTTAATGCCGATAACACTGAAAGCGGTTGCATGATCATTACCCAGTTCATTACATCGCTGATGACCGTATACTACCACCTCCTGATCAGACGCAATCATTACTGCTTTTTCCACTACTTGGTTCAACTCCCCCTCATTTGGTATGGCATTTGAAGGTATTTGAAAGATCTGACCATCACCCGGGCTAAGAGAAAAATTTATGTCAGGTATACTTTGTAAGGGAAAGGAAATATGACCGGTTGACTCAAAATTAGAAAGCTTGGTTCCGATGAAGATCTCTGTGGTGGGATCGTTACAAGTTACAGCGAGGAAAGTGAAAATGTACTTCATGCTCAAAAAATCCGAAGCTGGGGAAAAAGTAGAACTCAATACAATCAAGTGCAAAACATCCATGTAAATTTGGCTTTCCGATATAACCAAATGGCTATATCAAGCAAGATAAATATAGGTGAATTGCGTTTCCAGATATGCATATAGAGTTTTGCATGGCCATATCAGCCAGATATAACTTGATGAAATGTTTTTCCAGATATGTAAAAAAGTTTTGTATCGCAATATCAAGTCAGATGTACATAGGTGAATTGCGTTTCCAAATATGCAAACAGAGTTTTACATAGCCATATCAAGCCAGATATAACCTGGCAAAATGCCTTTCTAGACATACAAATAAAGTTTTTTATGGTCATATCAAGCGAGATATAACTCGATGGATTCCAAGTGCCTTTCCAGATAAGTAAAGAAAGTTCATATGACCATATCAAGCCAACTAAAATCATAACATACCAACCACTCTCCTTATATTCAGCCATATAATAGTTATATATGAGAATGACTTTCCAATGTGTGTGTGGTCAGGAACTTAGAGCCCTGGTTTTCTTTTTTATGATTAAGGAAGTAAAATGTGAAAAAACATTATACCTTCAACAAAATTTATGTTGGACTAATGCCCAGTACGGTTATTCAAAGCAGCAATGCAGTGTAAACATTTTCAAGTAGAAATTTCAAAGCAGTCTTGTTCTTCACTCTTAAGTTATTTAAAAACTTCAAATACTTAAAGTAAATGTAGTACAGTGGATATTAAACTTTGTAAGAAATGCTCAGAAAGTCTTTACATAATTCTGACTAGGCAAGGCTTATGATCGCTTCTCGGTCTTTTTGCTAAGATCATGTTTAGTATCTGTTCTTTTCAACCTATGTAGAACGGAGCCATACATGCCAGACCAATGATACAAATGGTCTGAAGGTCGTGAGATTAGTCAAGTGTTGTCCTTCAGTAGACGTGTTAGCTACCTCGGGAAGCAGTTTAAAGTTTACTTTCGCCAAATGGCCATTTGACAGAGGGTCGGGAGGACGTTACAAAAAGCAAGGCTCCTCATATGCTTTCCACGAAGGTAGTTCACTAATTAATTTTGGTGGAGACATATATGGTCCAGATGTGGCCTGGATATAGAATCCCTATTTGGGACATATATTCACCATTTCTGTTTGATATATTTAAATTTTGAGCCATATCACCTCTCATATGGGCCATAGATATTTCTCTATATTACATCAAGTTATATCTACCCCATTTTTGTTAAAGCCAATTGCAAATTCCACATCTGAGCTAGAATGATATGGGCCAGATATGAATTTTCATGTAAGGCCGATATGTGGATTTGCCATATATGGACCGAAGCTATCTCATACAAAATTTTAGCCATAAAAAGTTTTATTTGGGCAATATATTCCTTTATGTTACATTAAGTTAAATCTGCCTTTTGTCAAAGCCAGCTACAAATTCCATATCTGGACCAGATATGGGCCAGATATAAATTATCAAACATTGCACATATATGAATTTTCATTATCTTTAGTTCCATTTTCAAGGCCTCACCCCCCCCCTCCCCAAACACACACCGACATGTATCAAAATTTAAAAAATCCTTAAAGTCTGGGGGACTGTCTGAAAACTTCTCGAAAATGTGTCGAAATTTGGAAGAAATTTTAAAATATGATCATGCGTTAGGTCAGAAGATCTATATGCCTTACAGTTGTGGCGGCAGAATGTCAAAATTGGAGGGTGGGATGGGGTTCCAGGGGAAAAGCCCCCGGAAGCTCTGATGCTTAAGAATATTTCTGGTTAAAAATTGCCTCCCTGGAGAGGTTTATTATATATTTATTTCGAGAAAAGGCCAAAATCTGCCGGGAAACTGCCCCTCTTGACGCCCGAGTGCCGTTACTGATGACTTACGCCAACTTAAATGATTCCATGTGCTCATGATATCTTTAATTCACTGTAATTATTTCCATTCCAAAAGTTTTCATAGTGATATTTCCATCTGCTATGATTTTTAATACAGATTACCAGACTGTTATGAGTCATCGACAACTAAATGTCCCTTGCCAAGAGTAAAACATATATAAACATATAAGTCATTCTTTTATGAAAGTAAAACAGGTTTGCACTAAAATAACAAGATGAAGGTGATAATATACCATTTTCTTACTTAATTTGTCGGCAACAGAATATTGCTCACTTAATGTCGAACTGGTTGGATCGACAAAAGAATCCGTTATAGGTTCTCCACTCGTTTGTGTCTCATACTTGCCCTCCGTTCCTGGTTTGATCCCACGTATCAAGTTTAACAAAAACAGTAAAACCGGAAGTCAATCAATTAGGAAATGTTCATTAAAGTAACAATAGCGGAATAGCAGTGGTAGCAGCGTACCACTGATATCAAATCAGAAATGTAATAAATATCATCATTTGCTAAAGTGAATGATATTTCGTTGCTGTTCGAATTCTAAAGCAACAGACTTGTTAAATTCAGTACCCACCTTTCATTAACTCCCAGCGAAAGACAGTGATTTTTTTTAATAGAATTTAATTCAAAAGCCTACACTGAGAGGAAAAATTGTTGAAGTATTTTATAGACCTACTAAAGACACGTATATCAATGGTGGTTAACTTGAAATATTAAACAAGTGAGGAAACAAATTTTTACTGACATTGGAATAGGTAAAACAGTATCCAGAAACCGATTGCAGTGGAGCATAAAGACCGTTAACGTAGAAGTAGGCAATTTTAATTGTAATCTAAAGAAGTGATGAAAACAATTGTTTGACTAACAAATCTGAACATGGTACAATCTCATGAGTAGGCCTACCAAAAACGTAATGTTTAAAGCTTAAGTTTATAAATTTAATAAGAAATTTATAGTTCGTATCCTTTAAAGAAGGGTTTAAGGTCACATCAGGTTTTTATATGATACAGGGGTATTTATTCTGAGCATTTTGCGCATGGTTCTCAAGATATGAGCAAATAGTTGCCCCATTTTCAACAAACAGCGAAATTGAAGGAAGCATATATGACATCATATCCCCACATTAATGGGCAGTCTTTTGTGTTTCTTTAAAGGTAGTGTGACACCAAAATGACAAAGTCGGGTATTTGATGTAAAAAGCATTAAAAACCAAGAAAATTGCCGCAATTCCCATCAAAATCGGTACAAAATTGGCCATTTTACAGGTTTATTTCTAATTTGCCCTTAATCATGCATAAATATGAGCTCAATATGTAAATCTTGTGATGTCATGGGAGGGACATACCATATATGGCTAATGTTATCCTTTGTTTTTGCAATCTTCATTTTAAGGGCAGTTGTAACATTAGTGTTTCCCGAAGGGTTTATTTTTGAAAGTTGAAATTGTGTCCTCGAAAATCATCAGCATCAATCTTTAAACTACAGACTATCTGATGAGTAATTGAGAGATAGTTAATGTAATGTTAACAAAAGAAATGTCAACACTGTGAAACACTCAACATCACTATTTTTGCATGACCAACAAGTTTCTTCGGAAACATTCAAACTTTGAAGAGGTATATCTTGAGAACGGTAAAAGATATTGACTTAATTCCAACGGATTTTTCCTTAGGAGATCCTGCTCCTTAACTACCTAGTAAATTCAGTGCTTTTTGCTGACATGTCACACTACCTTTAAACTTTACGGCCTATTTTTATACTTCAACAGTCCTCTATTATTAAAATGTAATTGCATAAGTGGCATGTGAACTTTACAAACTTTGTAATCCTCATGAGGAGGTCCTATTCCTATTAACGTCAAGGACAAAACAGCAGTCTGGAAAACAAGGGGAACAAAGCATTCCTTGTAAATTTTAGGAAGTGATCATCACAGAGGCAGCGGACCTGGGCTATCCCCTCAGTCCGCTCAGCCTCCGTGATGACGTCAAAGTCGGTCTAAAAATACATTTGAGACCGGACACCCTCGCATTTATCCTCTAATAAAAAAGTGAAAGGCGATAATATGACATTTCCCTTATATAATTTGTCATTAACAGAATATGGCTCACCTAATGTCACACTAGCTGGATTGACACTAGAATCCGGTAGACGTTCGCCAGTTTTCTGTTCCTCAAACTTCCTCTCCGTATCTGGTTCTGGTTCAATTCAGTGCATCAAGTGTAACAAAAACAGTAAAACAGGAAGCCAATCAATGAAGGAAGTTTCATGAATGTAACAAATGGGGAATAGCGGAACATCAGCTATAACAGCAATTGCAGAGGCTGGGCGAATCTCGGCTATCGCCTCGGTCCGCTCAGCCCCTGTGATGACGTCAAAGCCGATCTGAAATTACATTTAAGACCGGGCACCCTCGCATTTATCCCCTCATAACAAAGTGAAAAGCGATAATATGAAATTCCCCTCATATAATTTGTCATTTAGGGAATATGACTCACCTAATGTCGCACTAACTGGATTTACACTGGAATCCGGTAGAGGTTCACCAGTTGTTTGTTTCTCAAACTTTCTCTCCGTATCTGGTTCTGGTTCAATCCCGTGCATCAAGTCTAACGAAAACAGTAAAACAGGAGGCAAATGAATGAAGAAAATTTCTTGGAAGTAACAATAGGGGAATAGCAGCAATAGCAGTTTACGATTGATATGAGTTCGGAAAATGTCTTCATTCGTTTTAGTTAGGAACATTTGTTTGTTTTAAAAGGAAATATTGTTGTTTTGGTAATTATAAAGCTGTAAACTTGCAGTTCTCAGTACTCTTTCCATTTTTAATTCAAGCCCCATTTTGTGTCTTTGTTTTCAGTAAAACTTATTGTTATTAAAAAAACTGTTCTGAGAGCAAAACCTGAACGGGAAGTGTGTCGACGTGTTATTCTTTTACATCCAGCACGGTAGTTGTGATAAAACTAGACGATTGTTTTGATCGAGAGTGTAAGCATTATTTTAAATGATTTATAGACCTACCAGATACCAATGGTGATCAACATGATGGAATATTGAACAAGTGAGGAAACAATTTTTACTGACATGAAATGGTAAAACAATATTGAGAAAGGGATTGTTGTTGGACATAACAATTTATTCACATATACGTGGACAACTTCAATTCCATGTGATCTAAGGAGTTGAACAGGAATTTTTTGCAAACAATAATTTGACTAAGTTGTCAGTTTGAGCAAGACAGGATCACAAAACTACAGCAAGTTTATGTTTCAAGAGGTTTATAGATTGCCTTATACAGTCATTTTTCTTTAACAGGAAATGAGCTGTATTCTACAGAGACTTTGCTTTGCGAAAATAAGTCTCTCACTTAAATTCTTTGATTATTGGACAAACTTTTCTCCTGTTTTTCACCCAATGTTTACTCCAAAGTATACAAGCTGTAAGCAACATTGTGTTGCGTTTGTGTACAAACATTCACTTCAACGTACATTCACTTGTTTTAAAAATGAATCGGATTCAAAAAATTGAATTCTTCCATGTTCAGTTTTTAATAAAGAGTCATGTAGTAGGTTCGGCGACTTAATTTCCCTGTTCAGGTTATGTAGATTTATATATTAGAGTAATTATAATTACCTCTTTTCAAAGTAATTGCCGAAGTCATGTTGTTTAATGTATAGTACAATAGGGAAAAACTGTATCAAAAGAATTTCCAAAGCACTAATAAGGAAATATATAAATTGCCATCAACACATCATTAGAAGCTAATTGTGTTAGTACAAAACGTATATTTTTCGGTTCTTAGCAGAAAGTAATACTCTCTAAAGCCTACACTTATTTTGAATAAGATAACAGAAAAAAATCGTTGTACAAGAATCTTTTACTTTTCACAAGATACCAAAAAAATTCGTTGTACAAGAATCGTTTACTTTTCACAAAGTTACTGACAAGATTGAACTCACTAATGATTCCCTAAACAACGCCCTCCAAAAATTTCTTTTAATCTATCTAACGTATCTATCTATTGTATGAATCATTTAAACAAAGAATAAAGGTCGGAGTACTAAACATTAATATAAATTAAATGTTAAAGGAAGATCAGTCAAATCTTCATTTACAAAAAAATAACCGAAGCGAGCTTCATTTTTCTTAAATAAAATTCAGAAGTGTTAAAAAACAAACAGATGCTCCTTATGTTAGTGTGATAGACAGGGATTACAAAGTTGGAAGAAAGTGTTGCCAAAGCATGTATGGAATTTTACTGAAACATTTTAACAGCGTATGTATCCTGAGGCTGTTCCAAACACTAGGCACCAACGAGCAGTGAACTTTTGCACGGAGTACATTATGCAATTGACTTACTCCAAGGCGATGATTCATAAGTTTTCCAATTAACCAAAATATTGTGAATAAATGTTTACGACATTTTAGTCTTTCTTAGTTACTCACAAAAATGCTTCAACATCAAAGGGTCCATTGCGTTACCTTCAGAAAGCAAAAAAGGTCAACTTTGGGTACTACATTGTACCTTTGCGCTTCAAAGAAAAGATAAACTTCCAACCGCCTCCCATGAAACCGAAAAGAATCTAAAACTGTGAACTACGAAGACTCCATGTTCTAAAGCAATCTTTCAATTTCTTTCTTGTTAAAACCCAAAATATATCTTTGGATGTTCGATGCCACACCTACTTAGGGGCCCTTAATGACATTTAATGATGGCCTTAAGAAGGGTAATGATAATATCCTATATAGATGCATCCGATCAGTAGTTGTGTTGCGTGACTGTAGGCAGCCATTATTGGGGTCCATCAGCCATTAATCGTCTTCATTTATTGTCTGCATACATCTCAAAATCTCTTATTCAGTGAAATTGAAGGAATCAGGACACAATTCAGTGTACAACCACCCGAGATACAGGTAAACGTAAGCTAGCAAACTAAAAGACGAAAGGTAATGGACCCCAGTTATGTCCTACAAAAACACACCACCACTTGACCGTCCGGGTTCGTCTATATCCATGTTTGCTGTAAAAGGAACAGGCCCGTAGTCACGAAGGATTGTAGAGAGGGCGACAGTTTTTTAGGAGAGCGGGAAAATGTGTAAAATTTTATTAGGCCATAACAAATTTAAAACTCTGATGAGGAGACAATCTTCAAAAGGGACCTTGACCCTCCCCCTCATTCTTGGCTACGGGCATTTACAATGGAAGAATTAATGTGGAATATCATTTTACAGAAGTCACAAATCTTCCTTAATCTCTTTTTTTTTCCTTTTAAAGATATAAAAATATTGACATCCGTGACAGGAGGCCATTACACAATCCCCTCACCCCTCCGTGCGCCACTGGGTATAACATCAATATATTACTTTTCCATTTAATAGGTATTTGAATCTTTGGCATTCACAAATACGATTCCAATTAGTCTCATCAAGCAAAATCTTGCCTCCTTATCAATGTAGTACTAGCAGTAAAGACGAAAAGGAACATCATTTTTTATTTCAAAATTAATCTACATACGCTTAAATTGTTTTAACTTACCAAAGATGGAAACATCACTAGCACAGCTGTACTGAATGACTTTTTCAGTTTCATAATTTTGAGATGCGCTGCAGTTTATCTTGAAAATATGGCGGTTTCTGGGGTCTATCTCTCTCACCACGTAGCATATTGGTTTCTCACATTGTGCTGAAGAAAAGAAAATTATGTTTCTTTTTTCATCTCAAATTTTTGTTACTTTGGAAAAGATACAGAAAAGTTAAGAAAAAAAACACTTCCAACATTTAGTTTTATCGATCAGAATTCACTCTTTCTAAGTTTCTAAGTCATGTCAATTATCTCTTAAGATGTTCTTCAATACACAAACATGCAAAACAGGACATCTAGAAACCTTGCAATAATTTGTTAACTAAGCAAGGGGCTGTATTCATTTAAAAGAATCATTATAACGCCGCATTTAAATGAGATGATTGTATTTCCTCCTAAACGAACCTAGCAAAACATCTATAAAATAAAACCAGCACGGCAAAAAAAAAAAAATAAATAAACCAGTTGCATTCAATTCGAATAGAATATATTTATATTTTTAAAGCTATATTTCATTGCTACTCTTTATACAACTGTTTTACACTGTGTGATCTTTGATTTTCCCACATATCCCATCAGTGTATGCTTTCCACCATTAAAAGCAACATATCGAACAATAACAAACTAGAATAGAACAAAATGAAGATTGAACAGCCATGCATTGATCTTTTCTCTTTCCCTGTGAATGAATAACGTCTATGTTCAAATTTACTGTTAGAAGTAAGTTTAAAGTTAGTAAACCTGATTTGAAGCAGGTTTTTCCTTTATGCTATACATCAAATTCGTTCTATTTTGTCCAAACTGCCAAAAGGAAAACTTAAATCATCCTTTCGAATCGTCGTTTTTTTTCTAAAAATGATGTCCCCAATACTTTAGTTAATAAATGTGCAATAAAAGTGAATTTGATGGTATCGTGTTAAAGCAGCGTTCATATTTACAACGGGACACGTAGAACTTTTCTACCATTTCAAGGTATAAAATTTACAACAATAATTTGGACAACACCTTCTCGCTTTTACTGCACATTTCACAGAGTTACTTAAATACCTATCAACGAAGACGTACCCTCTGCTAATAATAAGGGCAATTGTGCCACGATTAAGACACCAACGACGAATATCCAGAGTTTGTGACGACGTTTCATAATTCTAGTAGATGAGACCGAAGACGGAGCCATCCCAACAGGAAGTAATTTGCAAAGAGACTTTCCTAATAAAAAATTATGTTCACACTATCCCAAGCTGTGATAAAAAAATAGCAGCTATAGGGAAACGGGATATTAATGTATAATTCGCTGCCCTCTTTCAAGACTCAGATTGTTGTCGAGTTAGTATTTATGGATTAAAACCCAACGCAATCCAAACAAGAATAAGTCAGAAGTATTTCGACGTTCCATAATTTGATGCCAGAATAACGTGTCTCGTTCTATAAAATGCTTCAAACTAAGAAAATTAAATACGTGCCGCATAGGAAGTATTAACTTGTTTCAGTGTTAACTTTTTTCAGTTCAGTTTCTCTCGCAACAAAACCTGTTGGAAGTGTCAGAAGTAATTTTGGTGTCTGCAGGATAACTTCGTAAAGGAGATTTAACAGTTCCCATTACAAACTAAGACAAATCAGGACAAAATGCGCAAGCGCTGTGTTGCGTCACTGATAAACAAGAGGTAATAATAAAGGATGAGGCGAATTGCTGAAGGTGAAGAAAACAAATCCCCACACACTTTAGCACAATTGTCGGAACATTTGAATCATTTTAGCAAGAATAACGAAACGATGAAAAGTGAGGTTAAGTTTAACTGTACTGTACTAAAATTTAAAGTTAAATCAACTCTAGACCGTGCATTATGTAAAGGATAATGCAGGATCGGGGTTAATGCAAGCTATACACGAGGGCGTAGACGGAGTGCATTTAGCGATCCCATTGATCCCTGTGAGTGCATTATAATTTATACTATAAATGATGCAAGATCTATAATTGATTAACCTTGTTCATTCATACACAGCAAGATTTTCCTGAAGACAGATTTTAAAGAGGAAAAACGTCGTTTCAATATAACTGCGTTTCCACTAAATGTGGAAAGATTAACCCTAATAACCGTTAAAAGAAATGTTCTTGCGCAATTAAAAAGTATACCACTGTGCAAACTTGATAAAGTTGCAATACCCATAAACCATAGAATATAAGAATTACGTCACTAGACTTCAGAAATATTGCTAGTCTTTAGTAACTTCAGCAGTCTAAATAAGGACAAAAGGAAGTAAGAAGAAGAATATGACACCTGGCAACACACCCTGTAGAAAAGAATTTTGCGTGCTCCGACGCGACTTAGGCAATCCTCTTAAGTAAACACTGGGCGTAAATATGCTTTTAATTCATGCGTGCAGGAACATATGTCCCGCTTTTATTATGTAGGCCTACGCACTAATAGTGGATTTAGCTATGACGTACATATGTATGCATGTAGACCATATATATATATATATATACAGCGCACGTGCGTAGCATATATGCAGGGCTGGCGGTATTTTCAAACTGTGTACAGTACAAAGCTGTTAAGTTAAGGCCCTCTGACTCGACTCTGTCCGTATATGTTATTGAAAGGTTAACCTAAGCTTGCTACAGGTCGTATTTTTAGGGAACAATGCAAGCTACCAAGCAGTAGGCCTAGTAACGTTTTAATTAGACTCAACATTGAAGGAAAGCCTTAGGGCATTCAAGACCCCGTCATAAGGAGACGGTTTTAAGCTAATGTAAGAAGTACGATTGTTTCAAGTTCAATTTTCAATGCCAGCGTTACATTGTTCAGTATTCATGTTAGTAAGGCTTAGTATCATTATGTACGTGGCAGTCGCACTAACGTTAGTACTAACGTTAGTAACTGATCCGAACACTTATATTTGAGGACTTAACCTTTTCATGAATATTCAGGCCTACCGTACGTCTTATTTACATTTTGGGTGTCGTATCATTTTGGATTTTGTTCACTTAAGTTTAAAACGTAAGAAAAACGACGTGCTTACCCCGCACTATCCCTGTAACTTAGCTGTTTACTAGGGCTCCACTAGCATTTACAGGTAGAGCATAGAGTATGCCCTATAGCATTGCATATAGTATTTAAACAGTAGCTATATCATCATGTAGCCTAAACAAACAACTTTTCAACATATAGATAGGTATTGCGGGAAATGTTGGATTCTGAGTTTCTTGTACTACGAAGACAGCACCTCATGCTCGTAATATTCCACGATCCAGATGGTAATTAGGCGTTAAAAAGTAAACAGTGGCGTAATTTTAAACAGTGGCAAAAATTTTGCCTTTCTTAACAATTTTGTTTGAAAAATATGGAATTTGCATAACAGAAATTTTGTTTTCTGGGTTTCCTGTAAAAAAATGATACGTTTGGGGATCACTGCATAATTTGTCCTCCACATTAACAAATCTGAGATTGCACGTTAACTAACGATCGTTGTTGCTGCATAATTTTATCTAAGGCCTGCGGATTGTTGCTCTCCGACGGCACTTAAAATGTTTTCGAAATTTGGTTGTCTTCTGTAGATAAAAAAAAAAATCAAGAGCTCATATAATAGAAAATTGGAAATTTGAAAAGAAAACTTAGGGAAACAGCACTGTAGTTTAAGGGTAGATGCACACTGTTAACAAGGTGTTTTTATTCGCTGTTGCCATTGTATTGTATCGATTGTATTCTTCGTTATTGTTAGGGATTGGGGTTAACGTTAGCTAATTAGCTAATTTCTTGTTAAACAGTGCACATGGCCTCTAGTTTACCGATGCCTTTGTTAACCAGTTGTCATTTTTGTAATATTCCCGATAATTACATATCCAGAATCCGCGTGGAGAGTTTCCCAAACTGTGATAAAGTGTGTAACGTAAAAATACAGCTTGGTACGCTACGCAATGGTCCGCACTGTGTTTTGTTCCGTACAGAGTACGTTTTGACGACTCGTACTAATTACATGCTGTCGATCAAAATGTACCACATGTAAGTGGCGCCACTACCGTGGTGAACAAGCTACGAGGCCCCGTTACTGTCTTTCATGAGGCATTGAACTCTTGCCTAGATTGGAGAGAAGGCATAACGTCCGGTGCTTTTCGGGAATAAGACTCAACCACCTTTGACTTCGAAAAATTAGGCTACAGGTGGGAGGAGGGCAAGGCAACATATATACGTAATAGACAGACATGGGGGGGGGGGTGGAGTCCCAAAACCCCCAGAAAAACCGCGCCAGGGAAGGAAACGATAAGTCAATTTGCTCCTCCCAAAGACACACCATGTGAGTGTGAAGTAAAACAAAAAGGGAGCAAAAATACCTGATTACATCCTTCCTTCAATATACGACGCAAAGTTTTGTGATGAATTTTGTTTTAATCTCACTCTACACAAGTTTTTTGGAAACTTTGATGTTTTTTTTTTTTTTTTCATTTATTTGATTGTTACCAGCTAATGTTTAGTTCTGTCTTTAATTTATTGGCGTAATCATCGAAGCAGTTAAAAAGAAACGATTCTAAGAATTAAGAAAACCTTTTGAGGATCTTCTCGGGGGAAGTTTATGACTTAATCATAAAACTCCGGTAAATTAATTTTCAATATCACTAAAACTTAAATTGAGATTTCTTTTACTAATTTTTCTATTCAAAACTGATGGAAATGGTCTGTTCCTGACGTTTAAGAGCAGAACTTTTTCATTTTTAAACCTCACTTTTACGTCTGTCTTTCTTGTCTATAATTGCTTGCAATTTTTGTGCTTATTGCTTTTGATAAAGTTGTCCAAGTTTACACCTCACCTAGGGGATAAATAGATAGCAGCTGGCAATATTTCATTTCAATAGTTTCGTGTGATTATTTTTATTACGAATGTAGTAAATCAAAAGCTTAGGTCTAGATAATTGCCTGCGTTTGATCATTTCTGTTGTCGTTGAATATACAATTCATTTTAGCATAGAGATTTACGATTGGTATGGATGAGGTTTACTTGTAATAAAACGCAAGTCATTATGTCTGCTTCAAATCTAGAAAATGACAAATATATTATAAAAAGTGATTATCCCTGACGTCGTAATGGACCACCTTGGACGTTTTTCTTCTTCATTCGGGCGGCATCACTTCGTTGAAAAGAAAGGAGCCAATACGAACGAAATGGTTACCAACTTTTTTTGCATGTCGTACTTGATGAGTTCTAGTTGTCACTATTCCCACCACTCACTCACATTTTATTTATCCACTAGCGGACTTAACGTGTAGTGAATCCGAAACTCTATTTGTTAAAAGGGAAGGCTGTTGTCTTATTGTACTTGTTTGAACATATGAAAACGTTTTCGAAGTCCACTGGGGATTCGATAAATTTACAGTGTATAAGTAGAAATAAGAGGAAGAGTATTTAACTTTTTTTTCCATTACAGCTGTAATACAACTCCAAAGTAGGGAATATTTGATATCAATTTAAACAAGAAAATTATACAATTCCACCCTTGTCCAGGTAAATTTCCGTTAAAAAGTTTGCTCATTGAGTAAATTGACTTACTGTGATGAAAAAGTAGCAACGTAGGATCACGAATTTTGGTCTCATGTTGGGTCAATGTGGCCAAATGGTGGGCCAATGTTGGATTATTTTCGGATTTACCAAGGCGGCCAAAAGCTGTCAACTTTGGCAATCATCTATCCAACATTACGTCGACGGTGAATCAACCGTTGGGCCAACCAAGGCCTTATGTACTGTTCCAAACGTTGCCCCAACGTTGGGTTAACGTATTGGATCCTGGTTGATTCACGTCATCAGCCAACGTCATGACGACGAACTGCCAGTCAAACCCCTGCACTGGGTCAATCTTGATCCGCTGTCGGTTTTACGTTGGTGCAGCGAAAAGATGGCGCGCTGGGGGATTTTGTTCCGAAAATACCTTCCAGATCATGGGGAATGACACTTTCGTGTCCGTTTGAATTGAATTATATCTATTTCTGTTGATGTTCACCTCACGCCTTCTGTGCCAAGGAACCCCGCTGAAATATGTTCAAATAAATTTACATTTTTGGTCTATTTAAATTCTCGGAGGAATTTATTTTCTCACTAATACTTCCCTACAAATAAATGTCGCTGAAATATTTTGATGTAAATTTACATTCGAAGTTGAATGAAAGATATTGATCTGCGTTGAAATATAGGGTGAATACACGGCTAAGAACGCAACGGTTGACTATCTAAGGGACGGACCGCACCAGTTGGCTCGGAGTGTAGAAAAAATTGAATTATCGTGACCCCTCAGACATCCCATGCTTGCAAGTAGAACCTTAAGCTATCATTATTTGTATGTTTGAAAGAAAAAATATTGGTTAACTTTTAATTCATGCCTTCTGGGGATCTTTTTCACAACCCTGCCATACGAATTTCCATATCTACCATTAGAACCTACGTCCAACTTAACTAATAATCTAACATCGGAACTCCGTTTGATCAAGGTGATGTTACTGGCAATGGGACACAGAAATCCTTGTAAGTCTGTAGAGACTAAGATTTTAGAGTAAGTGATAAAAAAAATAAATGGGAACTTATCCTGAGTTCAGAATCAAGGTTCCTAGTACTTACTGGCTGCGAGACCAGATCCCAGCAACCCAGTCTCCCAGGCTAAGGGCGGCGGAGTTATGGAGCAAGCAATGCCAATGACTCTGCCTAGCTGAAGGACAGGGTGGAGGGGTCTTTGTCTTGAGCTCCAAGTGGTACCTGGGCCAGACGCGAGTACTGTATAGGCTCCGCTTCTTGCCCGAGCAATTTGAATTTGGCCTATGCATGCAATATGTACAAGGTCCTATGCAAACAGGCTAGACCAATAGTAGGCCTTAGTCCACCTGTATACCTACTGGTGAGCTCAGTAGTAATAGATGACCTAAGGCCAGTTTAATTTTTTATTTCTAATATAGATAGATATATCACTGTACAAATAATTACTCAAAATGTATTTTATTGTTGATGACTTTAGATATATACAATTTCCAATACTCCAGTGGTCTCCTAACCAACATTTCTGTCTGCAGCCTCAGAAATCTCAAGTCCAAGTGTTCTACTACAGTAATTGCAGACAGGTGCATTGGGAGGCACACAAAGACAGTGGAATGTTCCAGCTGACAATTTAGTGTTCAGCTGCCAATATTCATGGATGACCTTGTCATGATAAATATTGCTAGATTAACATAAATATGCAGTTAAAAACAACTTGAAAGGGCAATTCACTGCAACATTTCATACAAGACATTGTGACAATGACAAAATTCACACATGTCCGAGAAGAGGTCTAAGACTTAAGTTTGTTGCAGTATTTTTTATTATTATTATTATTATTATTATTATTATTATTATTATTATTATTATTATTATTATTATTATTATTATTATTATTATTATTATTATTATTATTATTATTATTATTATTATTATTATTATTATTATTATTATTATTATTATTATTATTATTATTATTATTATTATTATTATTATTATTATTATTATTATTATTATTATTATTATTTTTATTATTATTATTATTATTATTATTATTATTATTATTATTATTATTATTATTATTATTTTCGACAAATTTTGCAAGTAGTGGTACAAGAAGCATCAATTCAAATTATACTGTGATCAGCTTTGGATCGCGTTGGGAGTTGCAAATTAATTTCCAAGGAAAACGCCTAACAATGTATAACACGTTGATATATTTTCCAAAGGAGAATACGACACCAACCTTACGCTCTTATATTATCGTGTGCTTGACAAAACGATTGATCTTAGTAGCATTGAGGTGACAATTACTTAAAGAGCAGCAATTTCTCGTCTTTCTTTCTGAATGGCAGCTTCTTGAATTGGTATTCACCTAAAAACCTTTTAAACTGTTTCGAAAAAAACAGACGGAAAATTAATAAATTGATAACATGATATCGCTGATCAGGCATTGCATTCCTATTGTTCTTCGTGTTAGCTTTGTAGGTGCACGCAAACTTTGCTGGGAAGAGATATTGAGTGACACTTCTATGCAATGAGAATCACTGCATTGTCCTCCAAATGGTAATGAAATAAATCTGTCTTCTGTTCAAACAAATGTAAAAACCTATTGTTAAAACTTAAACTGGCAAAAATCAAAGAAGAAAAATAATCATTCATACACAAGAGACGGATTAAAAAGGGTATACAATTTTTCAGATGTAATTTTCAATTTTTAGCTGAATCATTAGCCATTTCCTTGGCAACCGTGTAAATATCATTCATTGCAACCGTGTAAATATCATTCATTAATTCTGAATGGGCCTTATACACGTGGTGGCAAACTATGAAACTACACCGAACAGTTTATTAGCGGATATGTCTTTCGTCTCCTCCGAATTCTTGACTGGCTTTATATGCAAGAAGAAAGTCACAGTGCAGTGGTCAATAGTAAAACATCCAATGATGTTTCGAATCTATTTCAATTTCCAGCAACATGAAACTGAAGTTCTGGATCTAGAGCTTGAATTGTACTTTAACTTTCTGACTTAAGGGACCACAGAGACAGGGGTGGGGTAAGGAGGGTTTAGCTTGCCTCCCAAGTTGCTGACGTAGGCATTTTGAGCCGCTTGACATTGTTAAAATATTGCTGAACCTACTGGCCTGCTTTGGTGGGTAGCCCCTCTCTGCCCGCTCCATTGCCTTTGAAACTTCAGTAACGAAAGTTATTGAAGCGCTTGTCTTCCTCGATCACGAGAAAGCATTCGACATGAATGATCACGGTTTCCTCTTTAAAATCTTGAACAAATTAACGTTGAATCCGTTTTTTGTTAAATGGAGCTCTTTGCTGTATTTTAGTGTATATCGGACTCCTTCAGAGTCCAACGTGGGGTTCGACAGGGGTGTCCCCTGTCACCTCTTCTCTATGTATTGTTCAGTAAATCCCTTGCGAGAGTCTTCCAAGATGAGCCTTTATTTAAGCCTTTTCACGTACCCGGTGGAGCTGAAGTCAAGTATCTCCAGTATGGTGACAACGTCACGTGTGTAGTCTCTGATCTAGCTTCCTTCAGTGCCCTTACTGGTACACCTGTCTACTTTTAAAAGGGTGACAGGTGCCAGACTGAATCCCACTGCGACAAAGGTCTCCGTCTAGGCAAATGGCGGTCGAAACAGCTGCCCTTCGTGGCGTCATGGGTAGACGAAGTCATTAAAATCAATGGCATATGGTTCGGGTATGGTTCCCCATTACTTATCTGGAACAAGAAAGGGGACCTTGTGGGAGCTAGGTTAATGGACTTCAGCGATTGCCACATTAGTCTGTTTGGGAAAGTTACAATTATCCATCGATTCATTTACCCCCACTGTTGGTATCCAGGCACTCTTCTGACTGCTCCGGAAAGTGTTCCGGTGCGACCCGAGAGGGCCCTTTGTAGGTTTCTATCGCCTTGGAAAACGGAGCTGGTCAAAAGGATAGTGGTGTACAAGGATCCTGGGCAGGGGGGATTGGGCCTCGTGCACTTTCCTTCGAAGCGTTGTTTTCTCAAAACAAGATTTGTTTTTAGTGCCGTTGAAAGTCACGTGTCGTTTGCCTATTTCTTCCGTTATTGTGCGCTGGGGGGGGGGGGTATCATTCCGTTGGTTTTTCGCTGCCTTGTTTAGCAACAGCGCACCTCACAGCTGGAGGCCTACGAAGACATACTGTCTCATGAGGGAAACACTACGTATTATGTCAAAAGTAGGGGAAGTTTGGCAGCCCGGTGCTGGGGACCAGTGCCAGGCATTATTCGATGACCTGGTTGGTCAGGTTCATCCCAAGAACTATGTGTCAGGGTCGGAAGTGTGGTGTGTGGTTCACAACAGGTCACTTTACCACCGCTGGCGAGACCTGCTGTGGCGAATCGAACATAAAGCCATCTTGATTAATCAACAGCGCCTCCGGTGACGTCTTGGAGATGGCATTTGCCATTTTCCTCCGCACTGGATGCACTCAGTGGGAGAGCGTACCTAACGTGTTTTGTCAGTTTGGTTTTGTCAGCCTCCTCTGGAAGTGGTTTTAAGCCCTGGCTGATCGCCTGACGTCTTGTCGCACCTGGGGGGTTAGCCAGGACAACGCTTTTTACGGCCTATCACCCCGCCATGCAATTCAAGTGTTTGTAATATATTGACCTTTGTTGCATCCACCCCTAAGCTGGCCTTATAAGAAAACCGATTTAATATTGTTTTAAGGGGGAGGCATGTGGATGTCGTTGTGGCTTTGGTGAGGACAAAGGTTAGTCTCTGGGTAGTAGCTGACCGAGGACGGCGTTCGGCAGGCGGTTGGGTCCTCTCGTTTCGGTGGGGGGGGGGACCGGGTGATAGTTAATCTGTAACTGTTTGATTCATTTTCCCCTTTTCCTGTTTGTTAACGTTGGGTGGGGAGTTACGTATGTTGGCCCCATAATTTTTTTGTTTTTTGCTCTAAACCAGTATTAAGTGTAAATAGGTGTAAATAGATCAAAGTTGGGTTCTATTAGGTCTGGTTTGGGGGTTTTGTGTTGACAGTGTCCATTTCCAGGAGATACAACGAACAAAGTTTTTCGGACAATATGCATTTGAGAAGGATTTTGTCTTTTGAGGTGTCTCTATTTGATTTACAGGTCCCTTTGTTTTTATTGTCAAATCCCTTGTAACTACGTCTTTCCCATGTAATCCCTGAGCAAAGGTATTGTCTGTTTATCATCTGATTTGGAGGTTTGATCTTTAGGAGTCATTCTTTAGGAGTCATTTTACCGACCTATGTATAGAATTTTTTATTGCTTGCCTCTTTAATTTAAAGGGAGATACCGAAAATTTATACGAGTTGTTCACAGCCATGGGTACCCGGACGCGATACACAAGAGGTGCAATATCATTACGACAAGCTGGAACGGGTCTAGCATTTCTTGTTGGAGGGCGTCGATGCCCCATCACCAGTATGTGTTTGAAGATCTACTCCCCAGTGTTTAAGAACCCGGGCGGATCAAGGGGGGATTCCGCCTGTAGCGTATAAACAGTGTGAAAAGGGGCGTCGTTTTTGGCTAGATCAGAAACTGTTTTATACTGCTCGAAACACTAAGGTCCGTAGACTAAGCTCCACAGTCATTTATCGCGGAATGTACAGAAAATTGAAAATTGGGACCCCTTAGACACTCGGAAATGACATTTTTACCTTAATGGAGGTACAAACTAATCAATCGTTAGTTTGAGGTTTTGTTTGCCATAAATGTCCACTTTTATAAAACATGAGCAAATTCAGAAAATTGTCAGAAAAAGTGACCCACTCTCAATTTTCGGACAAAATTTTGGCATTGTTATACACAGGGTGCCAAAATGGTGTAATGAGTAGGGGTCTCATATTGTCTTGAATCTATGACAGGACAAACACTAATAACATCGATTAAATGGTGTGGAAATGACGTCTTAAACCGGCCATTCGTGCCCGTTGAATTGAATTACTTCTGTTGATCTACAACTCACACCACTAGGAAGTAAATGTCACTTAAACACTTGGAAATAAAATTTATATTTTGGGTCATTTCATACCTCATAATAAACCCTTCCGTGCATCCTCGTTCTCTGCCTGATTACCTGTTATTGCTTCAGGGAGGAAATGGAGCTCACTACAGGCACACTTGATACAGCCACATTTCACATCTGATTAACTGATTTACAGTTAGTAACAGATGTATTAAAATACACAAAAGTCACATATTATTTGGGATAAGCTAACAGGCCAGTCAAACATGTGTTTAAGGCTCTTCACGCAGTGTGAACATCATGAAAGCATAACTCACTTGAGGGAACACATCATGTAACAAACTCACATACCAGTCAAACCCCACATAGCTTTTGATCTACTGGGGTGTCTTTGTTGCTTTCTCAAGAAGCAACGCCACGGCATGCTTCAGCTAATAATAAATTTTGCAGCACTTTTGTAAGCTACCTATATGAGATTTGTGCAGTGGTCTTATCACGTAAGAGGGATAATAGAGGGACGTGCCCTTATCATATTTTAAACCGAAGGAGCTGTTACTTGTAATGGGATACAGCGGAAGCTTTTATTATTGCTATTTTTAACATACGCGTCGTTTTTAGGGGGCTTCAATCATGAGCGATTATAACTGTTGATTCTTGAGAAATCTAGAGAGACTTATGTAAGACGAAGTTGATACAATGCCCATTTTTTTTAAGAAATGCTGTAAAAAATTTGTTGTTGCAATATTATTATTTAAATTTTATCAAATCTTTGCAAATAGCGGAGATGTATGCATTTTCAACCACTAGAATTAAATTCAAATTCTGTGCTGCGATAGGCTTTGGTTCGTCTTGGAAGCCGCAAATTAATTTCCAAGGAAAGCGACAGACAATGTATAGCTCATTGACAAAATAACGTCGTTTTCAAAGAGGCATACAACATCAATCTTTTTGTAATTTGTGAAAATAGCTGTTAAGTCCATTGAATCATTGAATGCTAGACAAAGGAGGTGACTTGGGTGACAAACTGTGGAGCAGCGATTTCTTTTTAAACAACAACTTCCTGGGTTGTTCTTCATCTAAAACTGTAGCGAGTAAACAAACGGAAAATAATAAATTGATCACATAAATATACTAGCTGGCCATGGATTGCATCCCCATTGTTCCTCTTGTTAGCTTTGTTAGGCGCACGCCAACTTTTCCGGAAAGAGGTATTGAGTGCCATATCACTACAATGAGAACCACTGCATTGTCTCTCGGATCTTAATGAAAAGAATAATATGTCCATGAGTTAAAACAAAAATTTGAAGGACTAAGGAAAAGACGGATTGAAACAAACTTGAGTATACAATTTGCTGAATCATTAATAAAGTTAAACCTCAACCAAATATCATTTCCTTGGCAACTGTGTAACCATTCGCTAATTCTGAACCCGGCATATATCATGTGATAGCAAACTTTGACAATATACAAGGGAAACCAAACAATTCATAAGGGGTCTTTGGTTGCTCTTAAAGGGTAGTTGGCTTAAAGCCAAAGTAAGGTGGTCCACCATGAAAAATCAACTTTCTGTTTCAAATACCATTTAATATCTAGCAACATACAATCGAACTTCATGATGTACACCTTGAATTGTACTTTAACCTAAAGTACGCATGAGTCTTGAAGAGAGATTGGAAAAGGACTCGGGGAAGAGTTATCCCATTTCTGGATGGCACATTTATGGCCATCACAAATGAAACAAATTCTGGAATACAATTGAGAACGTATGAGTGTTAAGAGATATGTCCCATCTACAAAAAAACTATTAGACTATGATCCATTTCGCATCACATAATTTATTGCAAAGGTCACTTAGTTAGTTAGTCAGTCAGTCAGTCAGTTAGCCTTTTTCCAGTTGTGTCTCACTGGCTCGTTTTCCCTACTCCATTGCTTATGCGGAGCATCACGCACAGCGGTAGTAGGTTCCATTTTTAGACTCGACCTGGGAATAGAGCCCGGGCCTACCTCGTGAGAAGTGGATGCTCTTTCCGTTGGACCTGGCACGCGGTATCATTTACGTGTGTGACTATAATTGAATGTAGGCTGTTGTGATGCGTTACATTTCCAAAGTGCACTTAAAAAGCAGACACAAGGTCGAGATATTAACATTGTAATGAGATGTATCAAGGTTCTGAGGTATAAATTTGTGGAGGTCGAATGAGACTGGCGGATGATGATTTGAAATTGAAAAATGTCGAATTCAACTGTTACATATCAAATTAAATCTCAGTATTTTGAATAAATTTGGTATATCTTGAATGTAAGTGATATATAAATCGATTCCCGATGATATGATATCAATAATCCTCCAAAAGAGACTAGATCAAAATTTCTTATCATGTCCTGCTGTCCTTTCTGAATATTTTAATATAGTGTCTCCTAATCAACAGGTCCTGCAGTCTAGCAGTAATTTTCTAGCATCCCTTCTCGATTGTCTAAAAGTTCACTGATCTTTCTAAATAACTAATTAATTATCACCTGAAAGCCATGTAATGGATCTTCAAACTGTTAAAATTCTGCGTACTCGGCTTTCATGCCACAATCATGTACAGGCTATGAAGAAGAAGTTATCTCAACTTGATTACATGCGAAAATGGTGAAGTTCCTTTAGTTCTTAGCAATCCTCTACCTCTCCTAACAAGGACAAATAAATTACAATACGTTGGCTTCACACTGGGGGAAGTACATTTATTTCCATGTAACCATCTAAAGATAAGCTATTTGCACACAGTATAATCACAAAAAATACAACAAAACACCATTATATTTTTCACATAGACTGAAAACAATTTAGGTATAAATACATTGTTATTAAATTCTGCAAATCTCTACAAATCAATCTGTTTAAGGAAGCAATCTTGTACCTCTCTTCCATAGGAGCATCACCCCTTTTTTCTTTACAACTATGACAAAGTCCTTCTTGGGAAGAGAAAACTTTTGGATGACTCGGTTGTGATGCGAAACTTTTACCTATTTTGCAATCGCATAAGACCAATGGCATGAACAAATATTTTGCAATTTAACAACAACTTTTATAAGAGGGCCAAGTAAGTTTCCAACAAGTACAATGACTTTCATATCAAAACGACATTTACCCATGCTATTTAATTCATTCTCTGATCTGAGCAATTTAACAAATTTCACGAATCCAACAAATATTTCCAAAGATTTTTAACATCCTGTGGAGCATAAGGAATCTTAAAGACGATGGAACGCATTTGTGAGGAGATGAGACTTCACTTGTTTTTCGGAAACCAACTAATAAGTACTCATATTGGCAAATTTCTTCTGTCACAAAAACCGTTGTATCCATCTATTGTGAAATGTCACTCGTCCTTACACTGTAAGAAATGGCTGTTAGTTTGTTGTTCCGAAAAGTTTCAGGCATTTAAATAGTAGTGTACGCCATTTACAAACGTGTTCCCTTTCAAAGAGAGGGTGTACGTTCAAGCTTCCCACGCATATAAAGAAGATAAAATGTGGACATTCATCATGGAAGTTATAATCTTATTGCCACAACAAAGTTAATGAACCATGTTCACAGGGTTTAATATTTGTCCTAGAAGCAGCTGAGTGTTTTTCTTTTATTTTAACGACTGGACTCCGGATATATTCTGCATAACAAAGAATACTTTTCTTTTCGAAAGGATGCACGGCATGTAATCATTTACCACACTCACCCTTTACGTTATAATGCAAATTTTGATAACTCACCTACTTATACGTAATGACAATGAAAGCTGAGTAATGTATTTGTATTAAAGCACCATCAAACATTATAAACGAATGTAAATTTCTGTTTCGATGTCATTACTTATTTTTTATTTTTTAAGCATACAAAAATCTTCCTTTAGATGTGCCCTCCTTTATGTACGATTTCGTACAGAATGTTATGTCGAATTCGTTCCATGTGAAGTGCACACGGTTTTTAATCACTATGTTTGTACTAAAAAAAGACAGATGTAAGGTTTTCCTTCTCTGTACATTTTCTTCCCTGTATTCTGGATCCTCAAGCATCGATTGCAATGATACTGATACTTATTTCACATTTTTCAATGTGTTTTTAAAAGTTGTTCATGCCTTTTCTGGAAAGGGTCTCTCTCCTTCGTCACAAACCGTTATCAATCGTTTCGGTCTTGATGGGCAAACATTTACTTACCTCAAATCTTCACCATTCGATATGCTTCATGGTTTATGATGGATGACGCTTACGACATTTTATGTTTAAACTTTGTGCATACGATATCACAGACCAAAAAGTACCCCCCTCCTTTGAGGGCAAAACAAACCAACACCAATAAATACAGACAGATGATTTGTCATCCATGCAGTCAAGGTCAGGTCTGCAAAGCGCAAATTCTTTCGGGCAGGGTCTAGAAAATCGTCTTAGAGTCTTGGAAGTCCAAGCAAAAAGCCCGGTGGGACTCCTTATGGTTAGCCTGGCCCCCACAATAAGGAGCTCTGAGGTTGCGGCATAAATTACATCAGGATGTATTTTCTCCATAAATGGCAGCCTAGATCTACATATTTTGGATAGGGCCCGTTTGGTGGTATCTGGGGGCTGGAAAAAATGTATAACGATAAAAAAGTGGAACTTCTCCGCACTTCAACCTTCCGAAAGTAAAATCTAAAAAATAACAGGAAACGATTAATACGGTATTGTAAGTTTCCAGTTTATACCATTCAAGCTATTGACTTTACTTCGAAGCACCGTTATCCTTAAATTATTGCATTCCCAATTTTTAAGTTACAAACACCTCAGCCCATGCCGTCTCTCTATCCAGTATGCAATAGATGTGTATGGGATGAGTTCAATTCATCCACCGGAAGTAGAAATAGAGCTGTTTCGTATATTTTTATAGTTCAGAGCAGGAGAAATCTTATTCACGAGAACCAATTTAGTTTGTTCCTTGGTTCATCAAAACAGTTTTGGTCATGAGGAAAAAACATTGCCCCATGCAAAGTCACAGTGTAGCAAAGTTACAGTGAATGGCGACCAATCGGTATCATATCGCGAGGCATCGACAATTGTGTGGTTTTATTTCGAATTAAGTCGGTATTAAATTGGTATGTATCGAAGTGGCTAGACCTTTCGCATATAATGTCACAAAGCGGGAAGAACGCCTTCCTTTGGGGAAAAAACAAAACCAACACCGAAAAATGCAGACAACTGATTTGTAACTGTACGTATACCAATTTCATTATCCATTCAACTTGATCAGAATATACCGATGTCAATGATATACGACGAATTAAACTGACGGATGTCGATTCCTCTTCAAATAATACATAGGCCTATCATTCGACATGGACCTGCTCCACGTATTGTTTCTCTTCGAGAATTCGCCGTGCCGTAACCTCAACACGTGGTTTGTGATAAAGGCCTCATTTGCCATGATCAAGTAAAGGATTGTTTGGAATATTCTTAGCTTTTCCTTACTAGTAACTGTCTTTTTCCAAGTTGACATTTATACCTGAATGGTAATGATGTAAAAATAAGCGAAAGACTGTAATTCAGCTAAGATACGAGTGGTATTCTAAATATGAATATGCGTGTACGTATGCACGCGCGTTCGCATTTACGCAACCATGAATGTAGGTATGTAGTCAATGCAAAGAATACGAATAATATCGATGAGATTCAGTGCCATACACAACTGCTGTTACGTTTTTGTTACTTTGGAACACATGAGAACCTGGTGAAAATAATTCCGTCTGCACAATATTGACGCTACCAGTACCAATATTACTAGAACCTACCTCCTGTCAAATGACAGTTTTATTGTCAAGGAAAAGGTCAGTTGTGTTACTTCCAGGAAGGAGCAAAACATCGATGCAATTCCGTTCTTTTACTCTCCTTAGGAAATCTGAAGACAGGAAAAATAAACTCAACCCGGCCGCCACTATCGTGCGCATGAGAGAGGAGCATCGATGGATTTCCTATTTGACCACCATTCATTTCAATATTTCTTTCAAACTCTAAAAAACTGAGCCACGAGGATCTTCTCTAATAATTTATGGTCAGGGCATTTGAAAAGCGAAAGTCTTTGTTTTCCCCTTGGCTCAGTGAAACGTTACTTATATCCCCAACACCATTTGCAAATTGAACTGTGTAGTTATCCTGACTTGACAGTATTTTCAATGTAAACGGTTGTACTACTTCGGGGAATGGACCCAAAATAAACTTTCTCCCCCAGTCCTTAGTAGGAATTAAGCATTTGTAAAAGGAATCTTTCCCTGCATTGGTGCCTGAATTAGGTGATGTATCTCCGCTATTTCCAGCTATGACAAAAATCGGTTTATCAGCTACAATGTGCGTTCCCGTTAAATCGTATCGACCACCGAAATAGAATGTTTCATACTTGTTAAGTATCAAAGCCCTGTCGATAAACATCCCATACGGCTGATGTTTGTATGGTGCTTTGTTGCAACGATACCCACCTGAGATTTACCTAATCTTTGGTATGTAATCACCCAATAATCTGTTCCAAGATCTCTAATTCCTCTAAAAGTAAAAGCTGCTGCACGGTCATAACATAATTTGATTCCTTACACCCCTGATGGCCGAAAACTATGGAACGCCAAAAGCGCCATCGCATATGACGATGTACTTCCATTTGGTGGCGTTATTTTACATGACGATGTTAGTTCAAATGGTCATCTATCCAGGAATGATGACGTTCTTCCGTTTTTCGACGTTACCAACTCAAACGGCGTTCGATCACATATAACGATGTACTTCCATTTGGTGGCGTTATTTTACATGACGATGTTAGTTCAAATGGCCATCTATCCCAGGAATAATGGCGTTCTTCCGTTTTTCGATGTTACCAACTTAAACGGCGTTCCATCAAACGGCGATGTGTATCCAAGACGTGTATCTAAGGCGTGTATCCAAGGGGAGTTCCTGTTCTCAAGTATACATATTCAGCAAAGTAAAATCAAACCAATCACAATGGTTGTCATATAAAGAGATCTAGGTCTCGCACGTGTGCGCGCGATTTCATACTAGTTACTCAATATACTAGGCTAAGTTACCCACATGTCCCATATGCATGCTTAATAACTTCATACAACCACCTATGTGCCCTAAGAAAAACGTTCAAGTTCAACGATCAGACGATGGATGAAATAATTGAATCCCTTCACATCGTAAATGAAGACGAGGCGAAGGAAAACTTTCGGGGGGAAGCAGTAAGTTTTATCACTCATTGCAATGATAATGCTCGCCTTTACGTAGCCCAAGCCAAACCTGATTGGCTGCATCTTTTACAAAGCCATCCTTTAGATGGAATAGTCATCATTGGTAACTCCCCTTGGATACACGCCTTGGATACACGCCTTAGATACACGTCTTGGATACACATCGCCGTTTGATCGAACGCCGTTTAAGATGGTAACATCGAAAAACGGAAGAACGCCATTATTCCTGGGATAGATGGCCATTTGAACTAACATCGTCATGTAAAATAACGCCACCAAATGGAAGTACATCGTTATATGTGATCGAACGCCGTTTGAGTTGGTAACGTCGAAAAACGGAAGAACATCATCATTCTTTGATAGATGGCCATTTGAACTAACATCGTCATGTAAAATAACGCCACCAAATGGAAGTACATCGTCATATGCGATGGCGGTTTTGGCGTTCCATAGAAAACTACCACCTCCTCATCAGATGCAATCGATACTGCCTTTTCCACTACTTGGTCCGTCTGATATGTATTTATTAAAGCAGTCGAAGGTATGTTAAAGATCTCACCACCACCAGGACTAAGGGTAAAGTTAATGTCAGATGTACTTTTTAAGGGGAAGGAAATGTAACCGGTTGCTCCAACATTAGAAAACTTGGTTCCCATGAAGATCTCCATAAGAGGGTTGGTACAACTTACAGCGAAAAAAGTAAAGATGAACTCGCTGACATCGCTTATATATTCCGAAGCCGGGGGTATTATAATAGCACAAAACAACGCTGTAAGCTGATTACACAACAACGATCTTGGTAAACTAAGCTTTCGGATACTACCAAAACTGTGTACAAACGAACCGAAAGTCAAACTTTTGCGTGTTTGGTCTAACGGTAAGACCAACCGCCTCTCACGCGGAAGGCCCAGGTTCTATTCCCAATGCGATTCCTACCAAAGGCTGTAAAAATGGAACCTACTGCCATTGTGCATGATGTTCCGCGTAAGCAATGTAGTAGGGAAAACAAGCAAGTGAGCCGCAACTGGGAAAAAAGCCGTGGCCGGCTCAACTTGAACCTATAGGTTGGAAAGTTGACCGTTAAACTCTATCTAACTAACTAATTACCTATCTAACTAACTAACTGGCTAACTAACTAATTAACTGGCTAAGTAACTAACTGGCTAACTATCTGACTGGCTAACTAACTAACAAACGTTTGCCTAGAACAGTCTTTTGTATTTAAATAAGGTGTATGACTGATTGGGGGGGGGGAGTCAAAAGAAAGGGATTGCTATGCTACAACTCAATCCTAGCAACAATAGACATAGAAGAATAAGACGAAAACAAATAGGAGAATGACAAAATTACAGATGTAAAACTGTTTCAATGGTTACTTTTTAATTGGAATCAACAATTTAAAAGTAGACATGAATCTTTATTGAATGCTAATTGTGATGACGTTAGGTATGAAATAGTGTACAAGAAAGAGAGAGAGAGTGTGTACAAGAAAATTCACAAAAAGGAATGAGTAAGAAATAACCAATGTGGTTATTGTACACAATTAACACACTGTTCCTTACTAAAGATGACAATAAAGTTTTCATTGTTTCTACTTGCAAATTCAGTGCTTATCAACGTAAAAACCTTACTTACCTTGACCTCAACTTTCTGTTGATTTCTTTCATTGAAGTAAATAGGATTTGTTTTCTAAAGAGTTTAAGGTAAAAGGTGAAATATTTTCGCTAATTTGTCGTAATTAAATTGTGGCTTACCTGATGTCGAATCGATACTAGAATTCGGAACAGGTTCGCCACTTGTTTGTGTCTCATACTTGTTCTTTGTTCCTGGATTGATCCAATGCATCAAGTTAAGCAAACAAAATAAAACCGGAAGCCATACAGTAAAGAGGTTTTCATGAAATTGGAGAATTGGAGAATAGCCATAAGATCAGTTTACAATTGATGTGGGCTTTGAAATATAGAACATAGTTTCATTGGCTAACGTTGGGATCATTTGTTTTTGATTTAAAGCAAAAATCTCCTTGTTGTACTAGGGAGGTGCGTTTATTTTTCTGTTTTGGTTTGTATGAAAGCAAATCGTTTCTTGAAATTTGTTTGGCTCGATTAATTTGTTTGCTTACAGTTAATGGGTCATAACCTCTACTCGTAAAGTGGGTTTGGAGTTCATGTGAGTGGTGCATGGTGCTATCCGCGTTAGAACAATTTCGGATGACTCTTAGGGCCTGGCTAAATGGGATACTAGAAAAGGTGTGCCTCGGATGGCAGGATGTGGGCAATAAATATGCGTGGGAGTCAGTTGGTTTTGAATAGATTTTGGTTTCGAGTTGTGTGTCGGTTTGTGTGATCTCTATATCTAGAAACTGGACACTGTCTTGAGAGCTATTAAATGTGTACTTAATTGTGGGGTGTCTTGAAGAAATAAGTGTTTGGAAGAGTGAAAGGTTACGAGAAGCTGATGTCCACAAGAGTTGTATCTCATCGATAAAACGTTTCAAAGTGTTCGGGAGGATATGGCTGCTTAGTTTGATAATGTCCTGTTCAATTGAACCCATAAATATGTTTTCGTATGACGGCGCGAAAGGCGTGCCCATCGCTGTCCCTTGGACCTGTAGATAGTGTTTTCCATTAAACTGGAAATTATTTAGGGTTAAGATTAATTCAAGTAGCCGTATTAGTTGATGTGTAGGTGGATCAAGGTTTGAACGGGTGTCTAGAGCTGAGGCACAGGCTTTTATTTTCTATCTCTTGTGTTATTGTATATTGGAAAACTCATTTTTGTTTGTTTATCACGGAATCATTTGTCAAGCACGCTCCCACTTATTAATCAGTACTCTTCAAAACAGGAATATTTGTAGCCGATAATGTCTGTTGCCATTGCAACATGAATCCCCTAAACTGAACAGGAGCATCAGTAATAAACTGTACGAAGGCAGTATTTCCTGTGGTAATCGTTGCGTTAGGTATTGTTGTACCACAAATTGTTACAAGCACAGCCGCCTGGTTGGTAAAGCCATCATAAATCTATAAATATCAAAGAGACCAGTATTATACTACAAATATCAGCTTGGCGAAAATTAAAATATGTTGCGCCTTTATAAAACGAACAATAAAGCATGAAGTGCAAGGGAGCTGGAAGGAGAAAGTCTTTTCAGTGGTGGGATCGAAAAATACCCATTTAAAGAGATAAAATATTAGGTTTGTGTTGTTTGATGAGAGAGAGAGTACTAACACAAATTTAAAAATTGAACAAAAGTGACAAGGCTTTCTTGCAATCTAGAGAACAATTTCTGTGGTCAGGCTGAAAAATTGCAAAGCATTGGTTAAAGTAGCTAAACTGACAATAATTCTTGGAAGATGATATAAAACAATATTTTGTGATACCTCAGAACGCTTTACCAAGTCTTCAGACGTTTACTGTTTCTACAACCCAACTTAAGGCAGCATGAGTCTAGTCATGTGCGATGATCATAAATGGGTGTCCTACACTACCATCCCGTATGTCCGGGGTTCACATCATAGACCAGGCGTTATCAAAGACTTTGAAAATGGAACCTAATCTTGTTATGCGTGAGGTGATGCTCCCAATAACTGGGGATAAGCAGGGAAAAGATGTTACAATCCAGTGCTCCACAAGTGGAAAAAAGACTGTGGGCACCTCTAGATTACAGGTGTGAAACTCTGTCCAACCCTTACTCTAATCTACACTTGCATACATTTGCTCAACATCCTTTTTGTCATATTCTCTAAAGTAAACAGTCCCATCCACCCCCCGGCCACTTCGTAAAATTTCTGCAGTGGTTGACTTGTGTGCCTGATAGTTGGTAAAAGGTTGGAGATTTCTATAGAGAGGTGAGGTTGGGCATGGTACATCCCAGTAATGGCGGACGGGTGTTTTCAGAGGGGCGTCATGAAAATCTTTTCAGAACCCAATCCGTTTGACTTGCACTGCCACCATGTGAAAAACCTCAAAACAAAGTATGAATACTTACCCTAACGTAATCATACTCACAAGAAAGTGTGGCACTCTCGATTTCAACATCTAAACATTTTATCAATACGAAGTAACTAGGATCAACTGAGATGGTCCAAATTACTCAAAGTCCATTGCCAAAGCGAGCAGGATAGCCGGGTGAGGTTATTTGTCCCGTTCTTCCACTCAAATCGACACGATTGACTGAAGACACAAACAGAAAATAATAATATTAAAGGCAGATATTCATCAGTCTTCTAACAATCCTAGTTTATTGCGTAAGAATTCAGGATATACTCTGATGGGCATTCAAATTCGGTTGGTGTAATCAAAACACCCTCAGCACTTCACTTGTAAGTTTTTTTTTTTGGTTTCATGTCAATCAAAGAGGTGTGTGAATTCTCTGTATACTACCGGTTAAGTAGTATGTTGGGATGACGAATGCCTTCATTTAGCCCCTTGCCCTTTATGTTTTCTTTGTTCAACTAAACAGGAGTTAAAAAGTTCAATGCATTGGAACTTTTTTGGGGGGGTTAGGGCTATTTGCTATGGTTACAACTTAAAAAACATAATTCAAGTTAAAATACATGAACACGGGGGTTCCACGCCACAAAGGTATTTAATAAAAGTACCTTGGAGAAATAGAGTAGGGAAAACAAGCCAGTGAGCTGACAACTGGGGGAAAGACCGTGGCCGGCTCGACTTGAACCAATTGTTTAGAAACTGGGCCTTTAACCTACATCTAACTAACTCACTAACTACCTACAGGAACTTGGAATAAGTCATTACTTAAACAGCAAATACCATCACATCATCGCGGCCTTAGTGATATGGACTTCACTTATGACCACTTTTGAGAATCAAACATGATTCTTAGGGTGTAACCAAATTACTTTCATATTTCGTTCAAAGTATAACAGGATAAAATCAAATACTTTACCGACATTACCATTCCAACACGTACATTGACAACTAAAGATAGCAACAAAGCCTTCAACAGATCATCAAAGCCTTCAACAGATCATAATATTATGACTAAATTCTCTTAAATTCTTCTAAACACAAACTTAACACACCAGCTGTTGTAGGTTACACATATTAGCCTTACTCCCCAAAACTTTGCGTTATGCATTTTTGTGTGTCATCATGGTTGATGATGTAAGCAATGGAGCATTATGTGCAAGTATCAATATCTTGTTTTTCAAATGTTAATACCGGACAAGCCCTCCTTTTTTGGGGGGTGTAATTTTTACATACATGTGATTTAAAGCAACATTTATTATTAGCCCTACGACAATATCAGATAAGTAACAATTTTACTTCAGTATCTGTTCTTTTCATTCAGTCTAGAATAGAGCCATATATGACAATGTAAATGGTCTGAGGACCGTGATGGTGGCTACGAATTTTCCTTCAGTGGACGAAATAGCTTCTTCGGGAGGCAGTTAAAGTCTTTGTTTCCCCCAAAAGGCACTCTGCCAGAAGGTCGGGACACTTTTGAAAATTTCACAGCAGCAATGCGAATGTATTAAGTTGGCAGAATAAAAACATTTGTAGGTAGGACTCTCGCAGTTGCCATTTTGATAGCGTTTTCGTTGACTTCGGACAAAATCTTCACAACGCTACATGAAGTGACAAATTACAACTGCCACCAACTTCTGCCATTAAAGGGTTCAACTTCCAAACATTCTAACCACAAAAACCTCTTGGTGAAACTTTTTGAATTTTAAACTAACTAACCCATTGAATATTCATAAGGCCTTACCCTGCTGGTATGTAACAACAAATCCGGGAGCAGTTCCTGAACTATCAGACTGGAATCTAACCCATGCTGATGTATCAACGCTCAAATTTGAGGGTGGCGTTAATCCACAAAAATGCCCTATGAAAGCTCCATTTTCGTCCACTTCTCTCACTTCTAGAAATTCATTTGTACAGTTGCTGCTATCTTCAATACTAAACATTCTTTAAGCAACAAGAATAAAGGGAAAAACTTAACAATTTTATAAGCATACCTTACAACATTGAATTTCTGTGGCAACAACAAATACCATTGCTTTCACTTTTCAAGGAAAATGCAGTCGCCAATATGAATATGTATGAAGGTATTCTACTTGAAGAATGGTTCTTGAGATCACGTGACACAGTAAGGTATTCAGCTTGTCTAATTTTGTATGCTCAAATCACTTTTCATTTCATTTATTTCGTAAACACAATATTTGATATCAATTGATAAAGAAATAGAACAAAATTATTTTTAATTAGGGTACTACTATGCAAAAATCCAGAGGGCTTGAAGAGTATGGTGGTCTTTAGAAAAATAAATAAATAGATAAAAACATAGAACAAACTGAAAGAGTATTTCATGACATGTGGCATCAAAACGAAAAACTGTCTACCTTCCCTTTAGTAACTATCTGAATTAATAACCTTGAACCCTCCCTAATGCTATCCTTTTTCCACCCTATCATGCCCGTGATACCCATATTACCCCACCCCACCCTGCCCATGATACACCATATTACCCCACTCTGAATCAACCCCCCACCCTTCTTCAAACGTAAGATCCAAAATATACATTTAACAATTGCAATGTACCCTAGGAAAGAGTAAAATAGCAGAACGGAGGGGAGAACACTCCTAAATATGATTCTACCAGGGCAGTGTTGCGATTCCTGTTTCAAAAAAGATATGAGGTTTCTTAGTTTTTGCCTCTGAAAACTCTAATATTTTTCAGGCAATCTGGTCATCTCATACTTACGAAAAAGACATCTGAATACGACTACCGATTGAGACTGGGATGGTCCACGTACATTCAGCACTCTGCGGGTAGCTATCTGGATATCCTGGACTGGTAAAGGTACCAGAGGGTGCAGTGAAGTCACCGCCACATGCTAAAAGGTTAAGATATGGGAACCAATAACACCACGTTTTACGTGAAATTAAACGTTTGGCAAGTACGAAGAAGGGTTTAAGATCTCAACAACTTTTGATATCCTAGAAGAGTAGCCATTATACGCATTTCAGTGAACTTTGCATTGGAATCCCATGTGTTGTTCTCAAGATTTGAGGAAGTAGTCACGTTTTACACAAAATGTCGACATGAAAAGAGCACGTATTTAATCATATCCTCAAATTAAGTCACGTTCTTTTATGTATCTTGTGTGTGTAATTTTACTTCAAACTTGATCCTCGGCAATCCCATATTATCCGAATTTAATTGCATAAGCAGCATGACAACTTTACAAACTTTGCATCCCCACGGTCCTATATCTGTCAACTACAAAGTCATCACAACAGCCAGAAAAGAGGAAACAAACCAATTTTTGTCAATGCGATGAAGTGATACGCCCTCTGCTGCCCTTAAACTCACTTTGGAACATAGCAGAAATATAACGACTCCTTCTACTGGTATCTCGACAAATACATATCCTACTTGAATGGAAGTTTCACCACGCAATGAAGATTACGTTCGTCTTTCCCATATGAAAATTAAATTTTGAATTAAACTACCCCTTTTTGCTTGCTAACTTAAAATTCCTTTCAATATAAAGTCAATTCGTCCTTTTATCATCACACTTATTGACCACCGAACTACCCCTCCTCCGACCTCTCTCCAGCACAAAGATCAAGATTACATTCCCAGTCATACAACATCACAGACTTCAAAATTGGTACCTCCTGTCTACAGTTAACATACAATCCAAATGTTAATGTACCTAAAGCAAGGATGCAGCTCTACAGCTTGGGAAAGCTGCAGCCGTCAGTTTTGTCATTGTGGCACAGTGAGCTTGCCATTGCAAAATGTCTCTGCCTGAAGGAAAAGGTAATGGATACAGGTTATCAGGAATTCAAACCCTGAACTTATTCCATGTTTACTCATACTTAGTGATAATCCTCAGCTTCTATTGAACCATAAAGACCAGGTGATCCCCGGCATTAACTCATCTTGGGCTATAACAGTTTACTCTGGGTTGCCGTAAGTTTCTTTACAAATAACTCGTGTTTTTTTCTGTCTTTTAAACCAAAATTTGGTTTAGTACAAAAGTATAAGGTTACAAAAATCTAAACCCGAGCATTAGAAAAGGGTACTGCTCTCTCTCAGTGTGGCTATCGCCGGATTCACTCAGACTGAACCATCATGCATCATTTGTATTAATCCACCAATGTTTCATCAGCCTGTGCTATTGCATGGTCCATCGTTGTTTAACATCTGATTCTACCCAAACTTTTTCCATGATACGACTATCATGTAGAATAATTCCTTGTTAAAAAGATATCATCGTACTTCTCACAGTGGTTTGAAGTGAATAACAGTGTGATATCCACACTAGCATGCCTCAGATTTCAGGCCTGCATTATTTTCCAGCTGTGGCTTACTGACTTGTTGTTCCTACTCCTATGTTGAGCGTCAAGCACACCTGCAGAAGATTCCAAGGTTCTATATTAAAGAATTTGGTATGGCATGACCAGGAGTAGAACTGCAGACTCTCTGACGGCATGTTGGATGCACTATCAACTGAACCATACAGTTGGTTTGCTTTATGGCACACTAAAAAGGGAAATGTGAGGAATTTGATTAATCGGTGCCATGCCACAGCCATCTGGGAAAAACCTGTAATGCGGAATTTTCATGCCATTTACGATCAATTCTGCGATTCTTAACCTGACCTGGGATTAAATTAGCATACATTTACATGTGCATCGCTCTGTAGATTTTCATGCTTTGAAGTATATGTTCAGAGAACAAAACTTGCAGTACACAATGAACCTCTCATTGTAATCCAGTCCGACAACTTGTCTTATTACTACTACTAGGCCCTGTTGAACATGTTCAATCTCACTTGAATGCAATCAAGGTTTTTTTACGCCGGGGTTACATCGCCAAAAGTACTACGATGAAGAGTCTCTGGTAGTCATGTTGGAGTGACCTGGACTTGGTTCTAAAGTTTTTAGATACTGCATTTTCTTTATTTTGCAGTTTAATGTATGATGGCTATTGGCCAGCCTTTGACCTCCCGTGGCAGTTATTACATATACAGCCATATATGGCACCTGTTATTTTTCCATTTCTGGCATAGAAAAATTACAACATCATCGATGTGTGTCTGACCAAGTAACTTTGACCTCCTTGCAAACAATGGTGTTCCCAAAAATCTTAAGAACCATTACTGCAATCTGACAGTTATGAATATAGGAAGTTGAAGGGAAGATGAAAGAATACTGACCAGCCCCAGCAGTAGAGTAGATGGCCCTGAACTCAGTGTCGTGTTTTGAAAAAAAAAATTGATGAAGCCAACTACCATGGAAGAACCAAATGTGATTGGACCGGGAAATGTGGTGTCACATATTAGGTATCCACCAGTTGCGTTAAAGTCATCACCATGCAGTACTAGAAGATAGTCAAAACAACCAGATCCTGTAGTTTTCAAGTCCAACGCCACAAATGTCAGGGTAACACGGTCAGCTGACGAGAGAAAAAATATTTTTACATCACTCATTCATATATTTGAATCTTTCATAGAAAGTATCCTTATCTATTCCACATACATCAATAAATTATGCAACCATTTTCAGTTTCTTCCTCTCCACTTTTCTTCTGCCATTTACTTAGGTATCAACGTTAATAATCAAAATTGTTAGAGCTTTGTAAATACTTTGTAAATACTCACTTTGTAAATACTCACTTTTCCTTGCTTTTTTGTGTTTTGTTTAGATGTTCTCTACTTGTGCTGTTTGTTTGGGTTGTTTTTCTATGGGTCAGCAGATTACACAATGTAAATTCTGCTTATCACTTTGTCATGTTACATGCCTCAATCACGACACAAAACAAGACGCTGTTGCGTCCTCTTGTAGTCGTTGTCACTTAAGTAATTTACCGTTTAATGGATTATATGGTCATGAATTTCTTAAAGCTGTAGGGATTGATAATGCAACTACGCATTTAGAAACCGTGGACAACCAAGTGAATGATTCAGATACTTCGGAGAATCGTAATTTATGTTATTTCAATATTGAGGAGTTTAAAACCATAGAAAAGGGAAATTTTAGTATGTTTCATTTAAACAGTCGTAGTCTCGTCAGAAATTTTGATAACATTGCAGATTACCTTTCCTTACTAGATTGCAATTTTGACGTAATGGGCTTTAGTGAAACTTGGCTTAAAGACTCCTCTCCTTCTTACATCCATTTTGATGACTACATATTAATTGAACGGCATCGAAAAGTTAAAAGAGGAGGGGGTGTTTGTCTCTTTGTGAAGAAAGATTATGTTTTTACGGATCGCCATGATCTTTCCTTTTTCAACGATTGTATTGAGAGCCTTTACATAGAGTTAAAAGTTCCCGGATTAAAGGAAAATGTAGTTGTCGGTGTGATTTACCGACCACCTGATGGACATATGGAAACGTTTATTGAATGTATGTACTCAGTTCTTAACAGAGTTTCATCTGAAAACAAATATTGCTTTGTAATGGGTGATTTCAATATTGACTTTGGTAGTCCTAAAAACTCTGGTTTAATAGATACTCTTTCAGCCTGTGGTTTCGATACAGTGATAAGTGAACCTACCAGAGTTACGGGTAAAAGTAGTTCACTTATTGACAATATACTTACAAATATAAATACTGTTGATGAAGTTGCAGTTGATTCCTCTGGGATTTTACTAACAGACATAAGTGATCACTTTCCTATTTTCATGAATATTTCCCTACGTCCTAAGTCACACTTTGCGAACAAGGTACGCTTGAGAAACTATTCCCAAAACAACGTTCAGTTCTTTATTTCGAAGATTGCTCATACTGATTGGCAAAGTGTTTATGATGTAAATGACACAAACTCTGCTTACAGGCTATTCTATACAATTTTTCATAAAAATTATGATGAAAGTTTCCCCTGGATAGAGCTCAAAAGAACCAATAAAAAGAGGCGTCCTTGGATTACTAAAGGACTCATTCAGTCAGTAAAACGCAAACACAAACTTTATAAGGATTTTTTAAAACAGCCTACACAGGAAAGGAAAACACTCTATCAACGTTTTCGGAATAAATTAAATCACCTCCTGCGTATCGCTAAAAAAATGTACTACAATGAGAAGTTCAATAGCTGCAAACATGATGTTAAACGTACTTGGCGCAATATTAACGATATTCTGCATAAAACTAGAAATGTGTCACAGTATCCCGATGTATTTGAAGATGAGAACGTATCTTTTTCTGACCCACACAGTATTGCAAATGCTTTCAATACTTTCTTTACAAATCTTGGTCCATCACTTGCCGAAAAGATAAACAATCATTCAAGTAATAAGTATTTTCCTTCAATCAATCCAAAAAGTATGTTTCTTCATCCTACAAATGCTGATGAGGTTATAAACACAGCTTCTAAATGTCTTGACCCAAAGAAATCTGATGGCTATGATGGTATTCGCCCTTCGATTGTTCGTTATGTTATCCCATACATTTCTAAACCTCTATGTTATATCTTTAACTTATCTTTTCGAGAGGGGAAATTTCCAGATGATCTAAAAATAGCCAAGGTAATACCTGTATATAAAAAAGGTGTCAAAAATCATTTTGTTAACTATCGACCGATCTCAGTTTTGCCTTGTTTCTCAAAGATATTAGAGAAACTAATGTTCAACAGAGTTCAAACATTTTTTGCTAAACATAAACTTATATCTGATAATCAGTATGGTTTTCGTCCTGGTCGCTCTACTGAGCTTGCCCTTATAGACGCTTCCGACAAATTGTATCGAGCTATTGAAAACAAGCAAACTTCACTGGGAATTTTTTTGGACCTATCTAAGGCATTTGATACGATTAATCACGACATACTCCTTAAAAAACTCTCACACTATGGCCTCAGAGGTAAACCTCTTAGCTGGCTTAAGAGCTACCTGACAAGTCGAAAACAATTTATTTCATTCAATGGCATAAATTCAGAAATGAATGACATTACATGTGGTGTCCCACAAGGCTCCATACTAGGGCCACTTCTCGTCATTATTTATGTTAATGATCTGAATGATATTTGTAAGAATGCGTCACTTGTTTTGTTTGCAGACGACACGAATATTTTTTTTTTGCAGTGATAATCTACAGCAACTTGAAAAGACTGTCTGTTATGAACTCTCAATTTTCTGTGACTGGTTTGCCTGTAATAAACTATCCCTCAATCTGTCCAAGACTACCTATATAGTGTTTAACAGTTCATCATGCATGAGGGATAAGACTTTTAATATTGTTGTAAATGGTCAAACACTTCAACGGGTCAATAATACTAAGTTCTTAGGTGTGATTGTTGACTCAAAACTAAGTTGGGTAGACCACATTTTTTACATCTCGTCACAGGTTGCAAAGGGCGTTAATATTATTGGAAGATTGAAGTATATTGTCCCTAAGAATGTTTTGCGAATGATTTATCTATCTTTAATCTATCCTCACTTAACTTATTGCTCATCAGTTTGGTCTTGTGCTAGCTCCTGTCATATTCAACGTTTGTTTATTTTGCAGAAGAGAGCCGTTAGACACATTTCTATGGCTGGATCTAAAGATCCAACCAGCCCTATTTTTAAGTCCTTGTATCTATTGAAATTGCATGACATACTAGATCTTGGGGTTTTGTGCTTTACATATAGGTTTTTGGGTAATCTCTTACCGAATAATTTTGCGAATTTTTTTGAGCAAAATAGGTTGAAACATGATTACGACACCCGTCATGCTCATTTGTTAAGAAACCCTCTCACCCTTTCTCGTCTTTCACAAAGATCTCTACGTTACCGAGCAGTGAGCAGTAAGGGCCTGGAACTCCTTACCGGACACTATGATTTCTCGTCCAAGTTTACAATCATTTAGGAAAAACGTCGTTACTTATTATATAAGCAAGTATTAATTAATTAGTTACATTGCCCTATTCAACGTCTCTACAGTGCTAATTCAGGTGCGGTTCCGAAAATTAACTTATCAAGTGGCATGTATGCAACTATAGGTTGGGTTGGGTGGTGGAGGTGGGTGGTGGGCTCTTTTTGGGCATGGGTTTTTTGCAGGCTTTTGGGATGGTATAAAATTATCTTTGTTTTCGTTGTCTTTTGTGCAGTTATTGTGCCTTCGTCTTACTTGTTTGTTTGCTCAGGGAGTAAGCTCCCGACAAGCCCCTAGGGGTTTTTTAGCTTACTTCCTTCACATCATGTATTTGGATTTTTGAATTTGAAATTATTCTGTACAATACCGAAATAACATGTTGTGGAAACAAATAAATGAAACGAAACGAAATGAAACGAAAATACCCTAATTTCGTCCACCCATTTAGGAGTCTATACCCAGGGTTCAAAATTAGCAGGCAAACAGGCACAAACTGTCTGTTAGAGCTTTCGTTGTTCCCAGCAACACATGCAAAAATACATACCAGCATTACCTTTTCACAATACTAGTGTCTGCAAACAAGTCAGTGATGCCACTGAAAGAAAAGCTGAAGGGTGACAAATAAACTTGGTTCTGATTCGGCATAAAATAAATTCTTGCATGTGAATAACAGTTTCATTTTCATTTCATTTCATTTATTTATTTTTGGTTTATCACAACACAAGATTGAAAGCAAGAATCACAAATTAAATAGGTAGCAAAGAGTGTGAAAGGAAGTGCACTTAGAAACCCTTTGGGGCTTGTCGAGAAGTGACACTCCCTAAGAAAGAAATAATAAAGAAAATACGAAGATAGAAGATAAGACTAGGAAAAACATAGAAAAAGTCAGTTTAATTCAAACAATATTCACTACAAAAAGTCTGATAGCCTACTGGTCGAAAAGTCAGTGAAATATTTAGGTTGTAAGGCTTTGTACTTAAAGGTATAAATTGATCCTATGTTCCTCCAAATTATCCCTGGTCCCTAGAATAGGCCAAAGTGTGAGGTAAGTTCACCCATTGTTCCTGATCCTCGTTTTTACTGAACCTGAGTCTACCATGACAATTTTTCCTGAAAAATTACGAAAAGGCCAGGAAGTAAACTTAAAGTGGGCTAAAAATCACACAATGAATATGTACTTAAAAATTAAAGCCCAAACAATTAGGGACTGCAGAGGCAGGACAGAGGGCGATGGAAACTTTGCCCTGCACTTTGGGAGCAATTTAGAGTGTCTTAACCTAGGAAGGAGGCATTTTTTTCTTGTATATATTTTGGCCGCCTCTATGATAAGCCCCACTTTTCCTTATGTTCTCCAGGCCCCCTGACATCATTCTGTATGACAAAATTGGGGTTTGGTTCTGGATGAATACCTGCAAACAGATTTCCTACGCTTACGGGATATGGTTGTAGGCGCGCAATGGCTAGCAGACAAACAAATTAATTCGGATTACTGTGGTGGGATTCCCTCAAGGTTATCAAGTTCAGTCTGCGTATTTTGTTTCTAAACGTTTCAAATGAGGGTGAATACTAACCGCTGGAGGTAGACAATTCACTCAGCCACAGCCCTTGGAATGAAAGAAAGCCCACAGCAGTCTTTTTACAGCAGGATCAGACGCAATTGTAGACTTCGTTAATTTTTGGGGAGGGGGGGGGGTCTCAAATGGGACTTAAAACTTCAGGATATAATTTTTCTAAACATGAGAATCGGCACTGACAGACTGAAGACCATGATGATAAAAACAGTACGCCTACCATATCATACATAATACATTCCGCTTATGGGCCATATTGAATATCCATGTTATCTACAGATACTTTTATTAGGAAGAACGAATTTGACATTACTGAGAGACTACGAGCAACCGGTCCTGTACACCGCCATTCATAGGAAAAACTCTTGTATCGATGAAAACCTGGTTAAAGGGACTGCCAGCAGAAAACAATTTGTATTTTTAATTTTCAATAGATGATTTATTCGTAAATGTGATTTCATTAAAGCAACCATGGATGTCACGTAAGGCATCTCTCCCCAAGTTCTATAGTGACACAATAAATCTATAAGCTGTGATTCATTTAATATAAGTTACTCACGATGTGGAAAGCGAGAATCACTCAATATTATGTCAAGTGGTGTAGGGAGTCTTTTTCAGCACTCATACTTTGGATTAAACAGATGCCAATTTCTGTGAATAGAGGATACGCAACTTGAAGCGAGCTAAAAATTTGAACCTTCAACTTTTTTTTGCAAACAACGTTGGATCCTGAGTTTGTTGTACTACAGCGAGACCACATCATGATCTTAATAGTTCACATTTAAGATGGTAATTAGGCGTTAAAACAGTGAATAGGGAATATTTAAAAAGTATGAAACTAGATTTACAGGAAGTTTGAATTTTCTGGGTATCTTGTAAAGAGATTTGAAACGTTTGGGGATTATTGGAGAATCTTCCCTCCCTATTAGCAAATTTGGGTTTGCACAACGATTAAGTGTCGTTCTTGCAGCACCAAATGTTTTCTTAGGTCTGCGAATTAGGACTCTGTACGGCATTTTAAATGTTTTTGAAACTTTGCTTTTTTTCTGTATATATAAGTGATTGAAGTTCAAAAGCTCATATGAGAGAATTTTGAATCTATAAAAGAAAATTTAGGAAACCAGCACTGTAGTTGACCAGTGGCTTTGAAAATCAGTTGTGAAGTGTGAGGTTTGACTCGCGCCCAACAGTTTGCTTTCTCTAGAAATATTTAAAAATATGCTTGTATTAGAGAGAAATCGGAATTTAATGAAAGTAATGTTTGGAAAACCGCAATGTACTTTTCCGGTCTTACACATGCTTGATGTTCTGGTGTCACACATTGGCTAGCAAGTTTCGGATGTTTCATTTATCAGAGACAAGGGCAACGGCCCTTCTGTCCTACCTCCAGAGGTAGCTACGTCACTGATTGTGTCACTTTTGAATTTGTATGCACATGTCGTCAAACGAAAAAATACATCTTCTTAATTCCATGGGCTGTGTTTCCGTAGTGTATACTATGTATATGCAGTCAATCACAATGTAACCCATGTACGTGGCGTCACTTGCGTGGTGATCACTGAACTCTCCCCTTAATTTTAGAAAAGGCATACCGGTGGTTTCGCGAATAAAACTCAACCACCTGTAACCTGCGGAAATTTTGCTGGAGGTGACAGGGGGAAAAGCAGTATATATTTATGTATGTAACCGATCTTTTCGGCATGTTTTTTGTACGCATGTACGATTATACAGCATTAAGGCAAACACAAACTTGGACATTCTGGGGGGCTTGAGTCCCCAAAGCCCCCTTCCTCCACTTGAGCAGGATGATGAAAGGAGGTAGATGGTAAATTTCGAGTAGGGATTCCATTTTTTGTCGGGTTTAGAAACATATCTGTCTAAATTGATAGCAATCAAGTGATGGAGAGATATGTAACGTTAGCTAAACCTGTCATTGATCCCGCTTTTCTGCAAAAATAGGCCAGTTTTAGCCAGCGAGCATTGAAGATACAGTACTTTTACGTTTGAACTGATGCAAGCTTTTAATATGTGTCCGATGGTAAGGATCCCAGATACGTAAGCATTATCCAACCTTGGTCTGGCAAGAGATTTACATGCAGCTCCAATAACTTTAGGGGAACAACTGTACAAGTTATGTCGCAGCAATCCGAGGACTCTGCTTGGTTTGGAAGTTATGCCGGTAGTATGATCGACCCAGTTTAATTTACTGTTAATATCCACTGCTAGATAGGTATGGTTGAAAACTATTTGTAGTTACACTATCGTTCATTTTATACCAAGTTACAAGAGGTTTCTTGTTATGAGTAACACTCATAGTAAAGCACTTTGAAACATTAAATTGTATTTGCCAATTAAATTCTTATTTACTATTTACATCATTTGTAGCGAGACACTATTTTCCAATGAATTATGTCGGATACAAGATACCATCATCAGCTAAACGACGGGCTTGCGATGATAATCCATCGGACAGGTCACTGAGGTATTCAGATAAAAAGTAAAGGGCCAGATAAATAATAAAGGGCCTGCACTGTGCCCTGAGGGACTCCAGAGGTTACTACTCTAGATGAAGATGCAGCACCGTCAAAGACTACTTGCCTCGATCTTCGAGTGGGAAAGTTCCTAATCCATGTGTTTAGAGTGCCAGAAATAGCAAAACGCCTTAATTTCAGTACTATTATTTGGTGAGGTAGTAGGTCACACGCTTTAATAAATTCCATGATTACGACGTCAGCCCAACATTGTTTATCTAGAATTTTGGCAAGGTCATTGATAGTTAAAGCAAGGTGGGTTTCACAGGAACAACCCTTGAGGAAGCCTTGATGCTCGTCGTTGGGGATGTATCATTGCGAGGATGTAGATCAGTCATAGTACGAGCAAATATAATATGTTCAAGAAGTTTGCACGGAATCTATGTCGGTGAAACAGGTCTGCAGTTTGCTGGGTCGGAACTTTTCTAAAATTTAGAGAGACTTTGGCCTGTTTCCATTCTTCAGGTGAATCCCTGTGCCAATGGACTTTTGAAAGAATTGGCGAAGGACTTACTTGGATTAAGTGATTGAATGATCCCTGAACAAATGTGGCGCTTGTGAGAATATGATGTGGGGAAGTTGGGAAAATAAATGTATCCTCCAGTCGTGGCGTCTCTTCTTCCACCACAAGCTGTCGAAAAATAGGTTTTATTGGCACAGCCATGCCGGGGAACATATTAGTCACATAGTTATAAACACAAGTAACATAGGTGAAAGCACAATATATGTGAATACATTGAAAACAACCAGTCATAAAGGTGAACATACTAGTTAGATTGGCAAAGACACCTGTCACATAGGTGAACCGACAGATACATAGGACATATGTGACTGGTGTGTTCACTTATGCCATAGGTGAGCACACAAGTTACAAAGGTGAAAATATTGTTAGCTACCAGTCATAAAGGTGAACACCACTAATATAGGTGAAAACACCGGCAACAAAAGTGATCATAGCCTACAAGTCATAAAGGTGAACGTACCTGTGACATAGGTAGCATGAATCCCACTAGCTTTTACAGAAAAGTCAGAGTGCATCCTTACAAAGATGGTGTTGTTTGTTGCTGAAATCACCGGGAGATTAGGTAAGCTGTCGCCACACCATGTTAGGAGTAAAGGTGAAGCCATATCATTACCATTGTAAACCTACAAGGGTAGTTCAAAACTGATTTAATGAACTATTTTATGGAACATCATTGTATGATGTTATACAAAGAGTTATACACTGGCAGGGGACTACACAAGTACCTACACAAAGTACCTACACAGTGGCGTATCTGGAGTCACTTTGGGGGCCAAATTGCCATTTTTACCCGTTGAAAGTTTCCGATCTTCCCCTCCCCGTTCGGCAAAGATTTACATATTCTTTAGAGGCCGAGGATTATTGGAAGTTTTTATAAAGAACCTATCTGAAGCTATGCCATAAGCGTACAGGAGCATGTCGGTTTGGGGTAGCAGAGTTTTCTGCCAGAAATATCTCATGCTGTCTGAAATACTACTTCAAGCGGAGCACCACCAAAATGTGCCACTACCATTTTTTGGACAAAATGTGTAACACACGAATGCACCTGTACACTCCTGCCTTCCCGTATTATCTGGCAATTGAAATCATCTCAGAACACTTTTGCATGTTTCGCCCGAATCTTGTAGCATTTCAGGCAATGTGTTGACCAAGACTTTAAATTCAGGCCAAAGGTAATTGTTTTAAGCTACCCAAGTGAGTCGCAATTTTTTATTATCGTTTTGATTTTTTATGAAACTTTTACTGTGACTCTAATTCGTTTTTCTCTCCAGACACACCCCAGAGTCCAGAAAAAGGAAGACATTACTCGAGCAAACACACTGCGTGCTCAATGTCATATGGCTGTAGCCCACCGGCCAAGTATCCTACGACAGTCTTTGCAAATGCATATTAAAAGTGGACAAAGAGATAAACATGCGGACAAGAGGACTAAAAGAACAGCTAGCCCGATGGAAAATTTACGAAAAAAGAATTTTTGCTAATTTGAGCTAAATAATCTCTTCCATTTTCACCATTCTTCTTTTCTCTTTTCCTCCGTTACACCCTTTTTTCAGGCCTAGAAAACAGCGTAGCGAATTTAAAGTTTAAAGCGTGCCCTCTACTTTCGTTTCTTAATTCAGAGAAAGGTGTGAAATGTCTTGACCAAGACTATTCCTTAGAATATTGATATGCATTACGTTTCAAATTTCACTGTCTATAAAAGCTGTCCACAACTTTATGCTTTTCACACCTCAAAGACAGTAGCACATCTGACCCGTATTATTCTGCCTTTGTTTACCGCTACCGCTAGCTGACTTTTATCAAGCTTGTGGTTTCTTGGCATGCTTGAATGAGTTAAGCAGGAAGTGGGGTAAAACTTGCTTACCCCACCAAACCTGGCTTTTCGTGGGAACTGGGATGAAATATCTAATAGGGCAAAAAATTCATCATGCATGCACTTCGTGAACCAATGCATCATGTGGGTGCATACGTACTTTCTAGCCACCAAGATCTCACTTTGCAGTGCTTCGATATGTAATATTCAGAAATATGATAAAAGTCGCATTGTCTATGAAATTTCATGCTATCTAAGGGGTAGTTCATTAGCAATGTTGAGTGTTGCATTTGCCAAACACAAACACAACAGTCACTTCGTCAAAACGGGACACAGCTGTCAATAAGGGCTGCAAAAGAAAATCGGTGTATTAAATCTCTTGCGGGCTGATTGTATGAATTCTTTGACTTATGTTTGCGTCTTTGATTGACGTGTGGATATATTCTTAGTCACTTGTCATTCCCAGATACGGGTGATTACATTACAAACTTTATCATGACAAATTAAAATATAAAAACTCTTCTAATCTAAACTCCTTCCAGCAAGCACACAAACATATAAACAGCATGCCACAAATGCAAATAAAATCTTCAAATCTCGGTCACAGTCCAAATAGACCCCTCTAAAGACTATTTTGTTTTCCCTAACTACGTTTGGTTTTTATTATTTGAACTTCGTTAGTGTTTTAATCGGTAAATAACATCATAGGTCATATGTTACCCTATGATCCTGCTCAGTATATAGTATTTGGGTCTTTTTCTTGTATCATAATGTTGAGGGCGGTTTTCAGTACAAGCTGAGAGGTTGCCCACACTCTGAAACACTTGTCAACTCTACAACGAACCAAAACATATTTTTGACCTTGCTGTGGTCAAAATTGACAAAGATGTTGCTAATTTCAATCAAATAATTTATCGTAAAAATGTTTGACTTCTATTTAGTCGCTGCATAGTAGAATACTCAGTGGTCAAATATGACCAATCCATTTTTAGGGCGCACCATTAGGATGTTGATAAGTTACGTTGCATTATTAACTCTTCGAAGATGTACCGGTAGTCTGCTTTGGAAAATGCAAACTCTATATGGTCTTCCGGCGAAAAGGGCGAGAATTCTCATATGAGAAAGAGGAACCAAATCTGCACAATGATATGAAACTTCCATCCATGTTGAACATGTATTTTTCGAGACACCAGTAAATGAGGTCACTAGATGTGTGTTAGAAAGTGAACTTGAGGGAGGCAGACGTTATTTCACTTCTTCAAACAAGCAAGGGACTATTGTTCATAAAGTTTAAAGACAACAAAAATCTTTCCATTAATGTGACGATATGATATCATCATGAGAAGATACAAAATGCAGAGTTGCCAACATGACTTATCAAATTTTCTACGCCAGTCAGAGCCTTAACGCAGATCTAGTCATGTGTTTTTCCTCCCCCAGCTAGCTATAGTGCTGTCGTACACTGCAAATCAAAAATGAGCACAAAAGTCTGAATTCGAAGTTGGTTAAACCCACAGTACCTAAATTTATTGTATGTAGTACCTTAATGTACGCTTGATGCATGAAAATTCTATTGTCGTTACTTTTGTGTACGTGCCAAAAGCAGGTAGTACACCTGTACAGTGCCAGTACATAGCTAGTGTAGGATATATTTTTAGACGGAGGAAGAAACTAATAAATAGCCATTGTTGACGACGATACGGCAAGTTCGAGTGTGGAACCGTCTTTGCATGTATATGCTTCCTTCAAGTTCACTTTTTGCTGAAAATGTGAGAACTTTACCCGCGCATATCCTAAGAACTACACGTCGGAATTCAAGGCAATTTTTTTCAAAATTGCTATGAATAAGTACTCCTCTAACAAATCAAAACTTGATATGACCATAAACCCTTCTCTTGAGTATTGATCACACGCCCACGGCATTGGATGAAAATAATGAAACACCATGTCTCAAGCAAGAGAGATCGCTCTTCGAGTGCAGTATATTTACCTACATATCCGATTTGCTGAGAAAATTCTTTGGAATTTTCAATGATAAGTGCTCTTTTTCAAACGAGGAAGCACTTCTGTTTTCTACATCTAATAATCACCCTTGTCGACAATGATAAGATTGATTTTAACAGACCAAAATAATGGATCGTAATGGAAAACTTTTAGACATTGTGATCATCTTCGTACTTACTTAGCTCTTCAAAATTGTGTGACGTTATCAGAGCTTAATATATTTCGGTCACCAAACTGATAAGCCGAACAAAAGAAAACCACAATAGTGACTTGGTCAAAACAAGACACAAAAGTCGTTGAGGGCTGCAGAGAAAAGTGGCGTAGGCCTATTAAAACCCGCGAGTGCGATTGACTGAACATTTTGGTTCATGCCTGTGTCTGTGATTGACATGTTGGATATAACTTTGTCACTTGTCGTTGCCAGATATGTGTAATTACATTACAATCTTTATCATGACAAATAAGTTAGTAAAATCTCTCCAAATCGTAACTCCCGTAACGAACACACTAACAAAAGATAAATATATAATAAACATAACAAATCTCGATCACTGTCCAAATAGAACCCTCTATCTATTTTGTTTTCCAGTGCTAAGTTTGGCCTTCATTAATTGAACTTTCGTTAGAGTTTGAAACAGCACATGACGTGACAGGACATGTATATTGCCGTGACGCAATTCAGTATGTTTAGTATTTGGGGTTTTCTTGTTTCATAATGTTTCGGTCGGTCATTAGTACAATCTGAGAGGTTGAATACACTCTAAAAGACTTGTCACTGTACACCGAACCAAAATGTATTTTTGACCAAGCTCAAGTCAAAATTGACGGAGACGTTATAAATTTTAATCCAATTATAGTCAAAATATTCGAAAAGTAATTAGTTGATGCAAAGAACATTACTTAGGGGTCAAATTTGACAACTCCATTCTTAAAGTGCACTGTCAGAATGTTGATAAGTTACGTTAATTTATTAACTCTTCGGATTTTAATGCAAATCTCACCAAAATGTTAACTAAGTCTTGAATAAGTACCCTTCTAACATAACATCAAACCTTGATATGACAATAAACGCTTCTCTTAAATATTGATGTCATGCCTCCGTCATTGACTGAAAATAATGAAACACGATGCCTCAAGCAAAAGCTTTCGCTCTTCGCGTGTACATACTTACGTGCGCTAAATACTTTGGAGGGGTTTTTAATGATAAGTGCTCTCCTCCAGCGAGGGGCCCTTTTGTTTTGCGGTTTCATATGCATTATGTCTGTTCTAAAAAACCGTCACCCTCGTCGACCAGAGGAAGATTGATTGCTCTAGCTCTGCACTGTGCCCCAGTTTATGTAATAAGTTACCCTAACCTTCGGTATCTCAATGTTTACCTAAATTAAGCACGTTCATGACCCTTATCGACGCCGTTACATATTAATTGATTACAACTGGTGACAAAATAACATACATAAATAAATCTAATTCATTCTTTGTTCATAACTTTTAACAGACCAAAACGATGGAACGAAATGGAAAACTATTGGACATTGTGATCATTTTCGTACTTACTTCGCACTTCGAAACTAGTTGCGGAGATATCTCAGTCGGTGAGTATGGCCAGGTTGTTTGCGGTTTCATTACTGTTGTTTCTAAGCACTTATTTTTGATATTTATATGTATGCATGGAACATACTGCATGTCAACTTTTGATGCCGTTGAGTACATTGTGCATCAGATACGAGTATATTCTTATCTGTGGCTACTAAACCTTTCTTGTTTTAGTTCCATTTTTCCAATTCATAACCCACTTTCTTCTCGACGAGAATTTTAGTCACTGACCTTTAAAACTCCAACAACAAACCAACCAAACGACCAATCTTATAACCAAAACGCCAAAATTTACTGATCCTCAATTCCGTACAATTTGTCAGGGAATATGTACTTTTGAAGCCAACTTTGGCAGTAGTTTACCCAATAGTTGAACATTCGACAAGATGCATGCATATCACACCTGGATAAAGTTTACTCAACAATTATTGATATGTACGTACCTGCATGCCATGCATCTAACTTAAACAGGGTAGCATGTACCATGCCCACAAATTTAACGAATCGCAACCCTTCATTCTACTCTATCAGGAAACCGATGGCTACCCTTTAAGATCAAATGAAAATGGTATAAAACATTCTCATGGGTTTGAGGGAAAGGGTATGTTCAGTCTTTATGCTACATGCAACCAAAGGTTCAGCATATCCATGGGATGACCGTTATGATCTAAACATTACATTTCTGGACTTGAAGAACAGATGTTTAACTACGCCTCCAAAATAGCAGCCTATGGATTTTGGATAAAAAACTAATAGTCGGGAGACCACCTAACTAACCATTGTTCAAATTAAGCTTCTTTTAGAAAACAAGTTCATATCGAAAAGCCTCATAATGTTCTTAGATGAGACTCCCTTACTTTGACCAAGTAGTTTTTAGGTCGAAATACCTCCCTGCATTGAATCGACAGGAATTGAATTCGGAAACTCCGGTAGCTTTAAGATATGTTGCTTCAAACGCCAGTGCCATTTTCACTCTGTCACAGCACCGTGTGTAACCTAGTGTCATCATATACTTTATGGTTTGTTATTTTTACCTCGTCTCAGAATCTGAGGGAAATAAAAGGTGCTTTAGTAAGGATCTAGCCCTGTATTCGTTAGTTTTTTTTTTTTAACGGACAATAAAATTGATAAATTCGCCCTTGGCCCAATCCATTAATTAAGAGTCCAATAGTGTGACACAAAAACAGTCTTAACTCTTCTCCGAAAAGAATGATGAAAATCTGAAATGGTTGAAAGTTCCTATTTAAATGTGTTTCAGTTCCCATTGTGACAAGAACATGGTAAAAGTTTGAACAATTTCTCCAAAAATTACAAAATGGAGTACCATTTTTCTCAAAAATATTCAGGACTCAAAATGTCTACACATAAGTTTTGTACAATATTGACTTACTTTAACCAGTTAATGATGTTTAAGTACCTAAATTTCCCTCTCTGAGCCCTTAGATTGCTAGACTTAACGTTTGAAACTTGAATTGTTGTCTCCATATAGACATGCGTAATATTAGCAAGATATTTAACTCCATTAAGTCTGCCACGAGAATTGGTGTCCCCATAACACCTAACACTCAGAGCACCAGTTTAATATTTAAATGTTAAGTTGGGCTGGAAACTTTCAAATAAAACACATACCACTGTTAGCAGTTATTAAATCCAATAAAAAGATCCATTTTCATAAATTTTTTGCTTGTTCATGACCAACATAGCTCTGACAGGATGGGGCGACACCAAAAGTCAAATGTTCATTAGGATAGAATACATTACTCTTACACAATGAGATTCACTTTTCTGGTAATCGTCTGGGACCTTTTTTCATGTAAACTTGGCCACCAAAAAATTAATTAGTTTGTGCGATTGGTTAAGCATCAAGGTTGGGACCAACATAACACTAAGAGAGACACCAAAGTTCTGCCGATATCGAATTATGCCTAGAACAACGTTAGTTTTGATTTTTTCTTTCCAAATGAATTACTACCTAAAAGAGTTTTACCTTATTCTTTTATAAAAAAAAAAAAAAAAAACTATGGCCACCTGAGAATGATCATATTTGTTGAAATGGTGAAATATACATTCTAAAACCAATATTACATTATGCCCGCCAAGTTATTTTCAATAGTATTGTCTGGAAAATTGGGTGAAGCACTCATGCTGATATTATTAGAAATGATGAATTTTGGTGATATCCTTATCATGATACATGAGCAACATGATTTAAACTGTGATAAACACGTTTTTCTGATTATTCAAAATTGTATGTTTGTATGTCACAGTCATACACACAGACATCAAAGCAAAGTAGTCTTATTTTCTAAAAAAAAATATTAAACATTGTATATTCAGTTTAAATATCATAAGGTAGCCTAGTTGGTTAGGCATAATAAAATACCTGAGTCACTGGTTTGTTGCATTATGCGTTTTTGAAATATTGCATGATATTGGCAGAGTCAGTAAAAACCCCCATTGAACCCCTAGTTTATGGACTGAGCGTCTAACATTGACAGATTCTAAAGCATTCTTAACGCCACTGATCACAAAACAGAGGGTGTCGTCGACTGCCCCACGTAGGTGGATAAGTTGCTCCAAGTTGACATTATCATGATTTTATACATAAAAGATCAGGCATATTCAATAAAATAAACTTGAAGGATTTTTTGTCGTTTTTTTCAAACTACATTGTTTCTTCTTTTGTTTTGTTTTCTATTCAGACCAACCCTTGAACGGTTTAGAGGCATCTCAAAACACCACTGATCCTTCTGTGTTTATGGCTAATGCGTCTGTAACACTTGGTGAATTTGAAATAGATTCATATGTGGTGATAACGATTGTGCGATCCGAAGCATTGGACGATGAAACCTTTGTTGGTATGTAGTTAATTTTCAATAGACCCTTTTCGAATAGCAATTACACAACATTGTGAGAACTGCAAATTTATGTAAGCAAAATATTTAATCAAGGGTATTTAAATGAAGAATACACATCCTCAATCGGGTTTTGATAATACGTTTCATTCGGTCTTGTAAATGACACTGGCCGAACCAGATATTCGATTGTGGGTGGCGACTTGCAGAATCTGTTCTTCGTTCTTGCCTTATCCCTTTTGTGAGAAATTTTGAATATTTACGTAACTGGAGATACAATCTTGTGCAACACCTGGCATTATTTGAAAAGATTTTTTGTTCCATTACAAAAATAGATCCTTTTCGGAATTTGATTTGGTGCCCATAGCACCCCGACAGGAGATTTTGCCTATCAGTAGGTAAATGCAAAGCTTGACAAAATATTTGTTGTTACTCCAGTTGTTTGTGAAGGAAATTTACTCTTATCTTAAGGAACGTTGCAAAATATGAGAAACGATATACCCAACTGCATGCATCTAACGGAAGATGACAAGCACATATTGAAATGTTCAAAAGAACGGTAACACATAACATACTTTGGGTTATACACCTGATGTATTGACGTCATGAGACCTCAGTGAGAAGCTTAATCAAAGTTGGACGCTTCAGGCACAAGTTCAAACTCTCTCAGGACCATGGGAGAATACTTTCGTGTCAGACCTTTCCACAATCAGCTATCTGTGTGGCACGTGTTTCCCTCAATTTGAAGGACGATTTTCCTACATGGATATATCATATCCACAAGGTCAATTGAAGGTGGACTTAGTACGACATATTAATGATTTTGTAAGAGTTTGATCTCAATATCCATTTCAGATTTGGACTTATCGTACAATGATAGGCGGCTAGCCTTTTTAAGTTACGACGCTGTGATCATACCAGCCAATGGCACAACTGCAACTACTCGTTTGGTATTCTTGGATGTATCCGATCTCTTCTTTACACATGATAGTATTTATAACATAACTATCAATTTTGCTAGAAAATGTGACGTCACCAATCCACGTTCTACGATAATTACAGTCAAACCTGAAAGAAGCAGTAAGTGAAAGTTTCAATCTGTTTCCATTTTCGTTCTGGAAGTCACTCTTCGTCGTTTGGGACATGAAATTATGTTTGCATGTATCCAAATGTCACCAAGTCGAATTACATAAAAATATGTACGGGAAACACTTTGGTAAAATTGGACAAAATGGGTTCAATGCAGCATGAAATCAGACTGTGGTGTTTCTTCTTGAAACAGTAACAGAGAAACCCTGGTATATCAAAGGCGGTGTTGGGTGTAACTGTTATTTGAGTTTGTTACCGTATATTTCTGAGCCCTCAAATGAACTATACTCTCATTGTTCACACTGTGTGAAAAGCAATTCACACGTGCTTGACTGGTCTGTCACTTAACCCCAAAAGTTACGTAGCGCTTGGTGTATATTAATATACCTGTTACTGCCAGTCAATAATCGGATTTTTAACATGACTATATATCAAGTGTGCGTGTAGTGAGCTTCATTTCCTCACTGCATCGATAAGAGATAATCAAGCAGAAGAGGAGGATGTAACAAAAGGTAAGAAGGAAAGTTTAATCATCATCCACGGCATGCAAACATTTACATGTAGTCTCTTTTGGCTTACTCAGCATTGTTATTCAAACCTTCGAAAAAGTGAAAATAGGGCCTATCAGGAAAGTCAAATACAGTTTTTAGACTTTACCCTTCTAATGTCACCACTAAAATATTCTCAATAACTTGGATATAAAAACACATGTTTGAATGAACACTCTTGACTGGTTTCACAAACTAAGTCGCCTTTCATTTAAAATAATTCGTAGCCTATTGAACAATAAATGTTCAGGGTTAGGGATGAAAGGTCATTATTACCAAGGACCACGACTTTCGAGATGTGACAGGCATCACTTTTTCATGGCACAGTCGTATTCTCAATCATTTTGCACTGCTTTAATGGAGGTATTTCCTCCAAACATACATGCATCTCCATGACGGCTAGTCAGGTTCAGTTCAGACTTAGTATAAAATATGTAAACATGATAAAGTATTAAAGTTATTCTACAATTCTCTCTTATGCACCTGAACTATGTGATAATTCGAAATGACCCAATAGACTTGTTTATATTGAAGTTTCTTCTTGGAGCAGTATTGCGCAATAGGTCAAAGTCAAAGGGTTACATTTTTATGAGTTTTTGTTGCAAATGTCACGATCTAAACACATGTAAAACAGTGCGCTATGAGCGGCCGGCACAGGGCTCCGATATTTTGTTACCAGTTAACCTGAACAGAGAGTTCACGCACGCATGCCCAGATATAAACGTCGATCTCGTCAATTGCAACGGAACCGTGCTTAAGGGATTATGCCACCTTCCACAGGTGTATGAGCTTTACTTAAAATCATCCTAACTTTTCGAATTGAACTATTGCAACAAGAAAAATTTACATGACAGAGGGATTACAGGAATAATCCAACTTTTAGAGTAGTTTGTAAAATTAAAAAAAAAATGGTTTGTTAATTTGTTTAAATTTCTAAACATTGTTAGCGGTAACTTCTTACAAGTTGTAATTTTCAAAATACACCCATTTACATTTTCATTATAGTGAAATTTCATGCCAGAATAAACACTGCCTTTTGAAGAGTAGGTAGTCAACTTAAGATATTCGATCGTTTTTTTTTTAAATTAAATTCAGGATGCTTACGAGCCAGGTTTAAAATCTTCCGCTCATAGGCGTATAAAGGAATTTACTTGGCACTTGGGGACGGGCATATTTTGTCCTTCAATTTTATTTAACACGCACATGATCACATAGCATCTCTAATATGATAAATATGACGTCTATACCAGAAATGGGGTTAAGGTTCGTTGGGAAAATGCTTCTACACTCAAGTCTTCCTCCTTATAGAAACCTCTCACGTGACGTGCCGTCAGCTTTCCACCTGGCATATCTCAGCCATGTTTGAGGGCATCCTCTATATGTACGCACAGACTTGCCCTCAGACATGGAGGTTGTTAAAGCAAAGTTGTGACGTCAGTAGGAGCTATCCATACACATAAAAAATAATTACGTAACTGTATTTGTTTATTTGTCCCAAGAATTAGAAAATCAGCATCTTCAAAGTCTAATACCAATTCACATATTTGTCTTCTAGTGACCCTTTCATTCCAGGACGACTACAGCTATGCGAAAGAACCTCCTTGCGATGGTTGTTGCTACGATAACGTCGTCATACGCAGTAATGTGGAGCCAATCGATGAAGTGACCATATGTAAGTCCACACTATTAGCATGTCCAATTAGTGACATATATTCAAGGAGAAAATTCCTGTTGGCACCTCTTGTAATTCTTATAGGTCTGAACAGGTATTAACAGGACGTATGAACAGGCAACTTTCCAAAAGTTAACCTTTACAGTTAAAAAGCGTCAACAGGTAACACCGAAAAAGCTAACGGGTTAAATGCTGGTACCTGTTGAAAAATGCTAATTTTGTTTTCATTACCTTTTGTACCTGTCCAAACCTTTTCTTCTTTGATGGGTATAAAAAAAACCTCAAACGTCAACCATTTTTGCAAACTTACATAATGAAGTTGTTCTTACTTCCAAAGTTCAGTTATAAGTCATCGATTTGATCGTATATATTTGCTAGCCTTGCACTCTTAAACATTATGTTGCACAAGTTTTCCTTCTTGGGAAAATTTTATTGTTTTTATTCAAAAAGAGAGAATTTCGTGGTTATATGTTGTGAAAGGTGAGAATGAGCAATTGGTTTATGAGTTATTTTGCTTTCTACAGACTATATAGGCTATGCACTTACGTCGCTGAGTTGTGCGTCTGTCTATTTTGCCATCCAGGAGTCCATTGTAAAACAATTGTTACTAAGGTGCTGTCTTGAGCGCGTTGGGGGTACAAACCTACGGCGCATTATCAGTTTCATCCAGTATTCCAAAGTTAAACACACTGACACCACGTGCACGACCTCTATGAAACGCTCGTGTGGATATAGTTGACAGGAAGGGTAAAAAGTGGTGAATTTATCTTAGTTTTTGTCACTTTCAACTGTGATTTCTAGAAAAAAATTATGTATTTCAGTGTTTTCCTCCTTCAAAACATTTTGAGACATTTTCTCTATGTTTGTTCCTCCCCGGCAGCTCTCCTAACAGGTTCGACAGACACAGCTCATTACAACGAAGATTATTCTTTAGACAAGCAATATTTGGATCCACATCTAACTGTAAACCTGTCCATCTTTAACTCAAACCACTATGCAGTCATATGTATTAAAAGAGACGTTAGATTAGAAGGAACTGAGTTCTTCCACTTAAGATTCAATGAGGAAACATTGCCGGAGAGAGTTTTTGTTGGAAGTCGAAATGAGATAAAATTTGACATTTTGGATGCCGACACCGGTATGACTCTTCTTAGCATTTTACTGCAATGCCAAAAAAGCATTAAATAGTCATTGGTAGGGAAGAGGCGGGTAATTTGATACACCGGGTTAGTTGATACACTGTCCTTCCCAGCCTCCAGAAACAAACAAAATGGAAAAACTGCCCCCCCCCCCCCACCATTTATTAGCTAACTGAATTACCCACAACTGACAAGTAGCTCCCGAAGTTGTAGACAAAGGAGTGCGAGATACTCGAAAAAATAACAAATTTTGCTTTCCAGAATGAAAACAGTAGTTACAGTTACGAACAGTTATTGTGAGGACACTGTTGGGATTTCACAATAGTTTTCTTTGTTTTGTTGGTTGGAAAGCTGACTTTCGGCTTAAACTGCTTTCCTTCCATGAAAATATATATAAGCATGCGGGTTCAGTGTGTGTTGTAAAAAAGCCACTGGTGGTTTAGCTGATACAGTTGGTGTAGGGTTAATTGGTACGTTTCAACTAACCTGCTGATACGTGTATCAATGATAACCCTTCCTTTAAAGTAAGTCTTTATGCTACCTTGCTTGTCCATTTTCTTGGAAATTATAATTGTACCTAGGCTATTTGTTTTAGGGCCTGAGAGATCCCTTGCAAGCAATCATGTTTTTCGCAAACTGAGATACAACATAATATCACTTCCATGTTGCGTGATCTGTTCACATTGCATTCCACGCGGTGGAAGTTGATTTCCCTACAACTACTTAAAATTTATGTTAACCAGCCCTATATACTGCCTCCAGGATGACTGCCTCCAGGATGATTAGTATATAGGCAGTATATAGCCTATTATATAATACTCGGACAACAAACTTAATTTTATTCTTACTTGCGTGAATGAATTTTGTAGGAAATATCTAGAATAATGCAAAACTTTTGCCATATTATGATTAGTTAAAGACGATTAGGAGAAACTTTAGTTTTCAAAGTGATATTTTTGTCACGTTAATTTGAATTGATTGCCGCTATGGAGTCAAGGAGCAAAACAGTGAAACCGTGGGTGGACACCGACAAAACTTCCCATTTTCCTTCTGAATAGTACCCGGGAATTGCAATCAAGGCATGGCTGCTCCTGGTACAGCCGTTTATCCAACATACAACGGACTGGAGTGTGACTCAGTCTCCGGACCATCCTTCCAGACCCTGCAGTTTGGAAGGAGTGGTGACCGTCTATCAAAAAGATTTCGAAACTTAACCAAGGAACCTAATTATTTTGTTAGACAATTCGCATAAAGGAGACCCTGCTCCAATAAAACAACCACACAAAGCCATCAACAACTGGAGAACAGCTTCAAACTAAATGTATTATCTGCCCTCTAAGAGGTTCAATCCCAGGGCCAGGCTTGGTGTACAGCCACGCTCATTACCATCATATACATCACTCCAACCTGTAATAAGTGCAATAAAACATGTCCATCAAATAACACAGTGGGAGTATCAACTAATCCACCCGGTAAGGTGAGATGACACATTTGACTGACATATTTTGATAGGCCACCATATGTAGTACAACATTGCAGTTGATACGGCATGCTTCACAAGCATACGTAAGATCATGATATTTGTTTCGAACAATCCATGAGTCTTGTCCAGGTAAAAATCTTCACAGTAGTCTAAAATAACTGAAAAATGTATTGACTAACTCGCCTCTCCCCTATATCCTAAGATATCTTAAGAGTCACACAAATTTCTGTTTCAGGAAGGTCCCACAAGTATATTTTTATTGTTATTTAAAGGGCGAGATCTGTTGTCTCTGGCCCGAGCTAAACCCCCAGAAATACAACATAAGTAACAAATCAACTCAAACAAGTGTTGCTTACTTGCTGTCTCGTTTTATTCTGCTCTCTTTTGTATATCAGGCTCGCTCATGTTAGCTTAAGTAAACATAACATTCAAATAAGCGCATGTTATTCAAATTGAATGGAATAACCAAATGTGATGGGGCTATATAACTTCTTTAAACGTTCCAGCTAAACTTGAAGGCAACACAGAAGGACAAACATAAGAGAAAGAAGGGTGCGTTTCAGCATGCAGGAAGTGCAGACTCTTTGTGTTTTTATATCACTTATACTTTACCGAAGTTCATTGTATGAAAATTAAAAATGAAACAAAACTATGTGTACTTACATTTAACTAACAATATTATAGGATTCCCACAGTGATATTGTCACAACTGTATACGGAGTCAAGTTCCAGTTAGACTGTTGTACTGGAGACAATAGATTAAGCCTATCACGGTGGGGAATTTATGATGAGAATGGACCACACTCTGTTTTTATCTCTATATATGTCTGAAATTTTGATCAAAACTCTTCGTGACACCTTCCTGTTCTCTTCCCCGTCCCCTTTCCATTGTTGGATTCAGTTATGATGCTGATGTTGCTTACGGCACACATCCAGTTATGTTGTTAACGGTACACAGCCATTTAATATTTCGGTGCAACTTTGTAAAGGGGTGGTATCATGTTAGTGTTGACAAAGTGTACCAACAGTTTAATCCAAAACTGTAGGTTACCGTGAAGGGTATCCTTTGCTTGTCTCCTCCATAAGACCGAACACTAAAGGCGTATGACGTAAGGAGCTAGTCTCCTAGAAGTTTCCTATTTCTCAAGATATACTGGAAAAGCACTTACACAATAATAATTTTTGAATTCTTGGTTTGTGTCGATTTCAATTTTAGTTTGAAGTATATCTTTCAAATGTTAAATGTGGAAATGAAAATAAAAACAGATAAATATAATTCACATTTATTTCATACCTTATCATCTTTACAAGGTTTCATCAGGATCGAAAATAGTTCCCGATACTTCTCCGAAGATATTGGAACAATTGAAGTAACTGTTGAAACAGATATCATACAAGATAATGAAAGTCTAACTCTGAGTAAGTATTCGTTGCCTTCATTTCACAAAGCACCCTTGTTTAAACTTATCATAGTTGTAAACGAGGACCTAATGCCCCTTTTTAGAAGACGGAATAAGGACCAAAGGACTGGATTCCCCCTTTGGAATTCATTTAGTTGTCTAAAAATTGTTTATACAATAGATCTTTTCCATCTTAGGGGGAAATTGTTTTACCTGCTTGCACATAGGACGAAAAAATAACGATAAAAGACATAACAAAAAGAATTCATCCTAACGTCTAAACATATAAACAACGTTATTTCAATGGCCAGTCATCCGTTCGTGTTAACAGCTAGGTGTCCGTAAATTTGAAAACTTTGAAGTAATTGTAACTACTTTGTAAATCTAGGAGGGCACTCATGTCCGTTTACGTATCCCTATAGAAAAAGTGTGTAGAAACGTTAATACGAAACTTATATTTCGCCCCAAATTTTTCCCCTTAAGTTTGTGAGTCTCAGGGATACGTGGCTAAACCTGATCTAGTGCTTCAGATGAGAACTTTCTTATTAAATTCTTGAATTCCTCCTCATAACTTAAGCTGGGATCGGTAGGCAGCTTTACATAGAAGTCTGAGTTACTCTGTTGTGTTTCCGCTTCCGAGATGTAATCAGCTGTATTTAGAATGGTGATGGCGCCCCCTTACCCGCTAGTTTGATAGCGATGAACTGAGATGAACTGAGATTTTTGATAGCATTACGTTGGCCAGTAGACAAGTTGTGGGTACATTTTTTGCGCCGAGAGTTGGTTTCTAAAAATGAGTTAAGGTGAGCCTTGGCCGAACTAACGAAGGATTCGATGTAAGGATTCCTTCCCGATTTAGGCGTCCATTCAGGTTTGGTTCCTGAAATTGGCATATGCTGCACTTTGGGCGATAAAATTTCATCTCCGAAATATTCCCTAAGTCTAACATTTCGGATGAAGCTATGTATAGGTCATAGGCCAGGTCAACAGTATCCAAATCACGTGAATGGCAGAAAGAAAGACCCTTGTTGAGAACAGCTTTCTCGTGGGGAGGGATGACGTGGTCTGAAAGGTTAATGAATTTGTCCTTTGGTACCCCATCAGAACTCTGATAACGGGAAGAAAAACAGTCGGTAGTACATCAATGGTGATTGTCCAGGGGTCGAAGGATGGGGTCCTCCTTTGTAAGACCCTTGAGTTTCCGTAATTTTCTTTGAAAACATTTGTGCTGTTGTTGTTTAAACACGTTATCAAGTGCCCGTACTACTTGTGTTCGACAAGAAAACGAGGGGAGTAATACGTGCAAATGATCAGTTTCTCTCCTAAGACTACGTGAAAAATATTCCTGTTTGGCATAAGCAGATTTAATGGCCAAGTTACGAAGCTTTGAGGAGTCCACTTGACAGATTTTGTCGGCCAAACTTTTTTGTGGCCAGAGCACTGAAGCGGGTTCCTTAATTTTAATCCTTTCGGAACAATATCCAGTCTTTTGCATTGGGTGAGGAAGGTGATGTTCGATCTCGTTTGAGCAAGCTTCCATTGTAGTTTCTCAACTGCTTTTCTGGAAAAAGAGTAGTGAAATTTTAAACGTTGTTTCCTGATGAAAAGGGTTAACATCCTTGCGCACAGTGAAGGTATCAAAAGAATCCTCTAAATAAACGAAATTAAGTCACTTCGCTAGAACCAATTCCTCATCCTGGGATAACTGGAGGAATAGTGACCACCAGTTTTCCCTGAGAGGTCTGGGTGGAGGAACTGATACTGGAGGGTCTCAGCAGTTCTTAGATTTAGTGTCACGTAAAAAACCCCATCATTTCAGGAGTAATTAACAAACTTTTTGCGTATCCTTTCATTACAAGTTTGTAAGAAGTACCGGGTAAAAAAAAAATTTCCTTCACCCTTTTGCCGAAATTTCAACAATTTTCTATCCATTTGGAGTTCTATTAGTGAAATTGTGCGTAAAGAGCAGTGTTTAGCTTCTAAAATATTTAATTTAAGTTTGAAAGCTATGCTCAATGTATTAAATGCAGGAAATCTTAAATACGAATAAGTACATTTAGGCTAGTTGGTGGTCTCTTCTAGTTATTTCCGTTTTATTGGAAGCCTTTGCCTAGAAATAAAGTAATGATAAGCTCGAAGATAACAATTATTCGTTTTTTTTTATATATATATTTTTGGTTTATTTATTCCCTAAATCTTTCCTTTTTTCTTTTATATCAACGAAGATGTCACAATGGAACCTACGTTCAGCCCGAAGAGGGAATCAGCTACACCTGGGGAAGACTACGTTCCGTTCGCCGGTGTGTACGTCCTCCCCCCTGGCGCTAGAAGTGTCGTTATCCCAATCACGATAATTAATGACGACTTGGCTGAACTTGAGGAAAGACTTGCTTTTAAAGTGGAGACGCATTTCATGAACAATTCTTATGACGACTTTGCAACGATAAACATAGACGATGATGAAACGAGTAAGTAAACACATGAAGTTACTTATGTTATGTATGTAAGGTCACAAAGTTTCCAGAAACTTCCCTCACTTCATTTAGAAGTTGGAGCCAGTCATATAAACCCCTCTAGTGAAATTCGTAATCTAGGAATTATGTTTGATTCAAACTTTTAAATGACGAAACAGGTAAACAGCCTAGTCTCATCTTGTAATTATCATCTTAGAAATTTATTTCGTATCGGCCGGTTCCTTGATAAAGAGACTCGTCATTCTGCTGTCCGTGTTTTTCTCCTATCACGTTTTGATTACGGCGATCCATTTTATATGGTGCTTCATCAAAGGACCTTAATCGCCTTCAGTCCTTGCAAAATCGTTGTGCTAAATTTATTTTCTCGGCAGGTAGATTGGGTAGTCCGAAACGTCTTCTACAATCCCTTCCAATTTGAATCCAATTTGAATTTCGTTTATATGTTTACAAATGTTTGAATGATATGGCTCCGACCTATCTCTCTAATATGCTTCAAAGGAAAAACACACCTTTATCTGGTTCTGTTACTAGGTCTGCAGTGGACGGGGCCTATTCCTCATACCCCCTTCCACGAAGCGAGTTGGTGAGGGGGCCTTTTCCATTACAGGTCCTAGGATATAGAACTCTCTTCCTTCTCACATACGGAATTCCAAATCTAATTGTGCTTTTCATAAAACAGCGTATGACTTCCTTATTTTGTTGATTGTGTTTTTCTGGTATTTTTTTTTCTTGGTTTCTTAGCGCATTAATCATATGAAAGTTGCGCTTTATAAAAGTTTGTTTGTATGTATGTATGTATTGTATGTATTGTATGTATGTATGTATTGTATGTATGTATGTATGTATGTATGTATGTATGTCCCCATCGCACATCTCTTTCCTCGATCTTCAATCCCAAACCTGACACGCCTTATGTCCTACCTCTATTCTCCTTTCATCCCGCTCTTCCATCATGCCTCCTCCTGAAATCATAATTTGTTTTACAACACCTTACTGCATACCTAAAGTGTTTTCTATCTAGGAGCTTAAATTACACTACAAAGAAATAGAACTCTAAACACAAAAGAAAGCCTGCATAGTAACAAAATCACAGATTACTTATTCCAAGAAAAGAACTAACATCTCACCAACAATCCACAGATAAAAGCAACCAAGATATTCCATTTTTGTGTTAACATTAGTAAACATTGTTGACCAACTTGATTAGTCGATTCAGTCACTCTTTCGACTATTTTACAGTGTAAATGCTGTCATCAAAGTTAAATTAGATATTTAAGTAGTATAGATTGTAAAGGCTACATACCGCGGCGTCTCATTTAACGTTTATCCCATCTGAGGGCAAATTCACAAACAGCACATAGCTACTATATTTTACTTAACAAAACGATTGGGACTTACGGAAAGACGTTGTCTCGTAATTTTTGCTCAAATCACTTTTTATTCTTTTTAACAACAGGGAACACATCTCTTGTATTTTCATTCGATACGAAGTTCGTTACCATCAATGAATCGAGTGGCATCTTGGAAGTTTACCTCAGAGCCACCATTAAGAATGAAGGCTATGTTTGTAAGTTTTAAAGAGGCTTAGCTTCAATAACTTTCTGTAATTAGACACAGTGTGGCGTAAATTCTTTGAACAGGTGAGATGTCTCTCGCTTTGATGAAAGTGATCATATTAAATAACTTGCCGGAAGCTAGTAAAGATTACAGAATGAAACTTCACAAGAGTGTCACCTCAGATATGGAGATGATTTGGTACTTATGGGGCTGGGGAAACTATCTCGACCACATGTCAGGTGGAAGGACCCACTCTCCTGACGGAAATTGGTGATCTTACATTTGCAAATATTTGGAAATGTGCTTCAAGATGCGTAGCCTATTTCCAACATCTCGTAATCAAGATGAATATGCAGTGAAATATTTACCATACGTTATTATGCAGTAAGAGCATATGCAATTTCACAAAAAGTCTAGTCCATGCTGATTAAGCAGTATATCGAGCAAGTGTAACATATTGCACAAGAGCTCATTAATTTCAGATCGCCTGGCAACCGTTTTAGACAGCAGTATCACAAAGTTCGATTCACACAGGAATTAAAATATTTTCTCCACTTTTAAACAAAGATGTGGCGAAATCTTGCAGTGGCTCGAAGAAGGACAATTTTCCCGCCTTGACCCATCTGGCCATTTGTGTCGTATGGGCAGTAACGTGCCTTCTATATAAATTCCACAGAGCACCAAAACATGCAAGAGGCAAATGATATGACCTAAGATACAGAATTCGGACCGAATTCAATTAAATCATGTTTAATGTTATTCTTCCATAAGAATGACTTCTTGTTTAATTTGGATTTCATAAGAAACAGGTTGTGTTCATTGTCTTTGCCTGACAGATTTGCATTACATTCCAGCGGAAGAAAACGGCCTGACGGAATACAAAGATTACATGGCTTATTTTAACCCCACGATTAAGCAAGAGTTATTTCAGTTCGATGGAACCACCGAACATAAGATAGAAGTGAATATTTTCAATGATTGTGACGTCGAGATGACGGAGATGATGGTTTTAAACATCAGTGACGTCAGCATAGGACAAGTTGATACTGAAAATTATAACCTCACAATAACAGTGGAGGACAACGACAAAGAAGGTGTCTTGAATTGCCCCGGTAAGTCTACAGTTCTTTAATAATTGTACCCCAAATTGCTTACTTATCAATTGGACAACACATAAATTTGTACCGTAATAAAACGCTGTTTGCAATTTTAACAAACTAAACTTAAGGTATCACCCCCAGTGTGTTCCATTTTAAATATAAACATATCATTCTGGCGTTAATGCTCTATTCGGGAAAGGGTCCATTGACCTGTATATAGGTCACTTGCAAAATAATGTTACGGAGACCTAAAGTTTTGTATGCACATTTATACATGCGTGATACGTATGACGTTTCATTAGTATAAATTCTTAGACTTTTTCCTTATCATAAATATAAGTTCACCCTTAGAAATGGTACTCACTGCTACAATTTATTCGGAAAAAGATTTTACAATAGGGATTTTCAAAGAAAAACACCACGCGGGGTGGCGCAAGTTGGTAGGAGGCCGGGGGGCTATGGCTCCCCGTCGGGGAACACTTCCCCCTCCCCCACACTTCCCCCCCCCTCCCGTGGGGTAAGGTCGGGGAGGCCCTAAAGATAAAAAATTATACAAAAAACCCTACAAGGACTTAACTTACTGAATGGGCAATCTTGAACATATTTTTTCGTTTTGTAATGCTATTTTACTAAATCGATTTTCAATCACTTTTTCTTAGCTCTGTTATACCTAATTCCATGTACCTTGTCCTATCTCCTCCCTCCCGGGGTGGCCTAAAAATGAAAGAAAAAAAAACGTGAAAGACTGAAGTAACTGGTTGAATGATCATAAACTGTTTTGGTTTTTTGTTCTTTTTTATTAACTTTTTTCTTTTGTAACGCTATTTTTATGCGTATCTAAACTGCTAAATCGGTATTAATTACTACCTACTAGCTCTACTATGAAGAAATGATTAACACCGCCTGATCCCAACCCCACAATTCTGAATTTTCCTTACAAAAACGGATGAGAGGTTGTGCACAGAGTGTCCAATGGTCTGCCATGTGGCCTGCCTCGACAGCCGAATTTTAGCAACGGTAATGAAAGTCGGTCATGTTTTCAGCTACACATAATAATAAACAGTAGTTTGAGGATGTCTCCTTACAAGTCTGACTGAAATTCATTTGAAGCCACCTTGTAACAACGTGACATATTTTCAAATACGTTGGAAGTCAAATCCAATTCAGGTAGAAAGTTTCATCTATTCAGTGGACCTTAAAATTGAATACAGTGAACTAGATTCTTAACCCTTTACCGTTGTGCTTCGATCGGGGCATATTTGCGCGCCTCGGGAGTGGGCGGAAAAGCGGACGTAGCCCGCCCCGCATCGGCTTCCGTAGGCCATTGACCCCGTGACCTTAAACTATTGTCTCTCTCGTTATTGTGGCCGAATTTTCGGGTAGCTATACTCGCAGTTTCGAGCTCCGCGTGAAACAGTAAAGATGGGTGACAGCCGAGCTCTCCGCATGGGTCCAAAAGGACCCAAACAACGGTAAAGGGTTAATAGAGTCAAAAACATTGGTATGTTTTCAATTCAGTTGCATAGTTTCCCCGAAAAGAGGCAAGACCATTATACATCTAATTGTAGCAGTACTTTTTATCTGGTAAGTTTCTGATCACTTAGCAAGTTGAGTTTTCTTCTATTAAAGTGATACTTTCAATTCAAAGGAAATCTCAAAATGACGACTGCTTTATTTCTAGTTACAAGTCTTGGAAATGCCATTTCCGACTGTCTGAGGGGTCAGATTTTTTAACAATTTTCCGTACGCTCTGCGCCAACTGATGGGTACGCTCCGCCCCAACTGATGGTGGTGCTCCGCTTAGAAAGTGTTTTGGTTGCACAGCTTTATGAACAGAAAAATGCATGCCTGCAAACAATTCCTCGTTTTGGGGAAGAATTATGATGTGAAAATTTTATTGCGAAAGAAATGCAAAATAACGACTGCTTTGTTTCTAGTTACGAGCCCGGGAAATGTCATTTCCTACTGTCTCGGCGTTCTCAATTTTCGAAAATTTCTGTGAACTTTACTTAGATAGAATTTCGAGCAGGATTACATTTTTCGGATAAAAAAGACGAATTTGCTCCCTCCCAAATGGAAACGCTCCCGTACGCCTATTTCAATATATAAAATATAAAATTTCAAACATATGCTAAGCCAATTTTCTTCCGCCGGAAAAATTTTCCAATTTGGTCCGAGGTTCTTAATCTGCATGATGGTATTCGGTAAACCCCAACAAAAAACAGATCACCCCTACCTGATGTCTCTTTCAAGGAGGTAAGATTCTTCCATAAAACCCCAAAATCTGTCATAAATTACAATTTTCCCCAGTATAAGCTTCACATTGTTAAAACTGGCAAAATTTTACAATTTCGATGGATAGTCCGTACAACAAATAACCAAAGCCAACCCTGTTAGTCACCCCGATATTCTGTCTAATTTTGCTCTTGAACAGTATATCACTTAATGAAAAAAAAACAATTTTTTCATCATAATATTACCGAAAAACCAAATTTTCATTCATTAAATTCCAAAATTTCTCTAAAAAATACGCTCTTAATTTTCAAATCTTCGTTCAAATGAGAGGAAAACTTTCCAAGCGAACTAATAGTCTCGTCTTGAAGCCTTAGTACGTAGGCCTAGTACGATTAAATATGTAACCAGAACAGAATTCCAGCTGTTGCCTATTAAAGGTTTGATTTTGAAGGACAGCTTCTTCAATAAATACCCCAACTTTTTAATGGTCTTTACAAAAGCCAAATTTCTTTCAAAAATTTTAAATAATATGTTCCAAATTGAGGGCAAAAAGTTTTTACTTTCTTGACTCTCTTTGTACAATGTGTATAAAGTTGAAGATAGCTCACCCATCAACTCTAGGATTACCTGTTGTCCGAGCTCCATGAAGACTCCAATCACTACTTCGACATTTAGCACGGAGTTTATTTTATAAACTTTTAGATGCGTTTTCTGGAGACAAACTCCATCGACTTTAAAGTATGCAGGAAAACGTTCTCTCCCTGGAGGTGAAAACTGCATCTCAATAGCATAAATTAATGCAATTTTCTTCAGGCAAAGTGCATCAGGGAAAGTTATGATGTTAGACACATTAATCTGAGGCAATATACCCACAGGTTTGTATGACTGTTGAAAAGTGGGGTTATCGTTATTTTTCCAACAAAAATAATCATTGTTTAATGTGAGATATCATGGATTAGGAAAAGTGTATTGCGACAACGTGTGGAAAATGAATTCTGGAATCTTTTTGTCTTTCTTATGGGTTCCAAGTAAAAAGCCACCATAATATGTCAGGAAATCTAAAGATCTTTTAGATATGTGACGCATGCACTACACCTCTTGTTGCAGCATGTTCCTGTGGTGGTGGTATGTTGCCGACGGAACAACCTATTTATGAATTGGAACCGGAAGTGGTCATGCTCAACTTTGAACTGAACGAGTTAGAGATCTATGAGGGGGAGTTTAGTTTCTACGATATTAATGTTGTAGCATCCAGAGCAACAAACGCAACTGTGTGTGAGTAGTGAGTACTTCATAGTTTGGGGCGTTATCAAATGGCTCATTCCCTTGTACCTTCTGGAATATTGCGTCCGATTTTATTCAACCTCTGTCTGGTCAAGCAAACGAGGTCAAATTCGTTTCGAATTGATCAATAAAAGCTGCACCTTTAAAACGTTTTTTAATTACAGGTGCTGGATTAAAGTGTACCTCAAGTAAAAGGAAAAATCAAATATGTAGTGAATAACATAAAAATGACTTCTAAAAGTCCAAATCCTACCCTTATAGAACATTCTTGAGCCGATATATAAAATGTTGAAATGGGTTCACTCAAAGTAAATAATTTTTCATGTCATTTTTTGCACTACTCAAATTGCAATCTTTTTGTTTCTTTGTTTTTCTGAAAGTTATCGCATCTTGTACCAGGGAGGTGTTAGGAAGGAGACACAACAGCCATATCAATCACACAATAGGTACTTCAAAATAGTAATTCCCATTCAAGCATCAAACTTTGATTGACAGTTCTCTTTGTTCCTATTGTTAAGCCTTGTTGACCTGCCCCATGCTTAAGAGGATTTGCCTCTTTCACACCCAAGAAATCCTGAAACAATTGTCTTTGTTAAAAGATGCTTTGAAATGAGGTTTGTTTCCGACAGGTTTCAAACTCTAATCAAAAGTTTGAGCTAAACGACTGTCAATGAAAGTTAAATAGTTTACTTTCTTTGCTTTGCAACGAATTTGATGAGTCGTCTGCTATAGGCATTTTTAAATTCTAAATCATTTTACCAAATTTTCGCAATTTTCCGCATAACTCTCGAACACAGTCGAAATATATATAGCGTTAAAATTCTCCAAAGAAATAAACAGAATTTACATTTATTAGGACGTATACAGACGAAAGTGTAAAATTTCATATGTTTTCATGACGGCTGGCAACGAAAAGTTAACAAGATACAACGTAAGGGCGCGCCCTCTCACTGGAATTTTGACAACGTATCACTGATCCTAGTTGGTCTAGGTATTGAAATAAAATATTTGGGAACAAAAGGAAGATTATTGTCGGCAACAAACATTGCCTCAAAGAGTCAATAGAACGTTTTGTCTCCTTCGTAACACCTCCCTGCTTGTACAAAGTTTTGATAACGCTCTTACTCTTGTGTGTGATGTTGTTCATTGAACCCTCATTGTACAACACGCTATGGAAGCAGAGAGGAAGTGTTCAAGGTCATGGAAATATTTATAACTTTAGAGGGAAGCAAATCTGTCAATGTGAGTTGTTGGACAAAAGAGTCACAAATCAATTATTGCACAATAGACTAATTTATTTAAGTGAATAAATTTCATCGTTTTTTATCTTGGCTCGAGAATGTACTATGAAGATGGGAGTTAAATTGTAGAACTCATTTTTCACGATGTTTTAACAAACATTTTTTGTATTTTCACTTGAGTACAACTAAGTATGACTAATCAACATTGATTAGAGCATGAATGAAACTGATTGAATACACAGATATGAGCAGCTGATGGAGCCGGCAATTAATTGTATCCATCTGTCTTAAAAAGTGAAAATAAGGGAATAAAGAGGTATTTTAGAGTACCACTATCCGTATAAATAAGCCAAAAATTTGAAAGATTAACTGTAAAGCTGATGGACCCCAGTAATACCCTAAGTAAATAAGACCATCATCTGTCTGTTCGGGTTCGTCTATAGGTGACACTCATATAACAGTCTTCTTGAAAACCAACGAACATACTGTTTACCCCTTCATTAGTTATTGGAATCCAGCCATGGGAGCTCGAGTACGGTGTAGATTTCGCCATCAACGCCAAGAAACTTGTGTTTGAAAATAATGATCGACAGAGCTTCTCATTCAGAGCCTTACAGGATACCATAGACGAGGATGTGGAAAGCGCCCTTATTAACATCGCCTATACTTCCGATGGAACGATAGGACCTCGAAATACTATTTTGATACACGTCTTGAACAAAAAGGGCACTACTTCCGGTGAGTATGTAATGAATATCGTTTCTATGTACACGTCATTGCATCTGTTCGTATTGGACGGTCACAGTCTCGTCTAAAAATGGATCAAAGATGGATCTTATACTTTTAGGAGTAATTGTAAGAACCCTGGTCAACAGCAAAGAACTGTTTCACAACGGAGTTTACCTGTGATGCATCTTACACTCGCCACCTATTGTCTGCTTACCATTTTCCGGACATAGTGGTAAATTGCTTCCACGATTATCATAGAAGGATTAAGTAAAGTATTACCCTGGAATTGCTGTTTCTGGTTCCAACATCTGACGGCTAACACAATCCTAATTCGCTAAGAGTTTCCAAACTTTGAATAAAAGCTCACTAGAAGTATAGCTCAAAGTTCACCAAAAAAGGGAAACCCCCTACCCTAAAATGGAGACTTTTGCGTAAGTTGCACCTTGAATAGAGAGCTCGTCCATGTGTCATCATAGATATGGCACTCATAGATTTACAATATTCAAGTTAATAATGATTATTATATCAAATATTTCAGGGCCAAATTACTGGAGGTAAATTTAATGTTCAATTGTGTTTCCTTTTTGTAGAAATCAACATCGAGGGTGCACGCAACTTACAGGAACCCTCTTTGAAAGAAGCACATTCCGATGAAATTGGGTCTACTGCCATCACAACTGGTCTGGTTGTAGGTTTAATATCGTCTTTGCTTGTTGTCATGGTTATCACAATCTTATTTGGACTTGCTGTTGTAATTAGAAAAACGAAGAAATCCTCTTAAAGACAATTTAGAAGACTTTTTAAGGGAAATGATGAACACTGTAATAAAACCTGATGCATTAAAAGACCCAGGCTCCTGCTTTACAGTCAGAATACCCTCACCGAACCTTACGAAAGGAAGGCACTGTTTTAGGAAATCTCTATCGCTTGTAAAATATTTACACTTCATCCTTAGTCAGTGAGGAAATTGTGTTATATTAGTTACCCAATAAACTCTCAGTGCACAGTTAACAGTTTTTATTTTGAGGTTATTTCGGGAAGTCAAAGTACAAGCTCAATTGGTAAAGGTATAAGAGATAAACATTTCAAATAGTTCAAAATAAAAGGATCCGTACTTTTAGGCAGATGTGTTTCTAATTGGCAAAGCCCTCTTAATTTCGTTGCTCATATCTATTTTGGAACGATGCTAAATTATACAATATGAACCATAGGCTCAGAAGAAAGGAAAGAAGACGAAAATTACTTGTAAAATAGAAAGAAAATTTTTAAGATATGGCCTGGATGAAAAATCTTTACATGGGACATATGGGCACCCGTATCTGTTTCATTTAAAATTTGATTCATAACAAATTTTACATGGGCCATTTACTCCTTCATGTTATATCAAGTTATATCTGCCAAATTTTGTTAAATCTAGACACAAATTCTACATCTGGACCAGAAATGGGCCAGAGATATGAATTTCCTTATATAGCCCATGTACAGATTCCGAGTAAGGGTTGGCCCGGCTTAAAAAACTTAAAAAAAACGAAGTAAGACAAAACTGAGAAACGTTTATTAAACTTTGCCGAAGGCTCACAAAGCGTCATTAAAAACATTAAACGTGTACAATGGAAGGTTCCATAAACACACAACTAATTATGTATATCTCTAACTTTACCCCTCCCTCATCCAACAACTCCTCCAATTCCACGCATATCCAAGTAACTATCTATTTATTCTTTAAGTATATGGCAGGTGTTACTCAAGTGTTACTCATTAGTTTGAGTCTACTAATGACCATAAATGGTGGATATGGCTGTATTCGACACCCTGTCCTTGACTGTTCGCAGAACATGGCGAGAACATGGGAACCCCTTCTGCAGTGTCGAATAATGCCCGGTACAGTTATGGATACACGTCACACTAGGCATGTCGATCCAACGTGCCGTCGTACCGTGTCAAACTTTTACCACTTACTCCGCTTTATTTCATAATTAGTCCTAAAAATTATTACTCTAGTGATTTATTCCTCTCGGGAACGTGTTCTACTTAAGTTAAGTCATTTTGTTGCTAACGGTTCTTCACATATTACTTCTGTGGAAAGATGTTTGTGCTATCTTGTTTACTGCTCGTTCTCGCAGCACCACCTTGGTGGTGTGAGATTTGGATGCAAAAAAGTTCTAGAACGTGTTCGATTCGTACAGAACACGGAACACTGTTCTCTGTTCCCGAATAGGCAGACTGCGAACAGGGAGTCGAAGACAGCTTATGCGAATGTCGTGACAACTTAAATAAGACCTTGCTTATAAAGAAACATACCGTAAGTCATAACTTGGACGTCAAATATCATCTTTGAATAATTTAAATTTATAAATTTTAAAGGAAATGTAGTCTATGTATAATATTTTGGATCGAATTTAAGTTTTGACAGTTCTGTCTTACTTTTTTGCCTGTGCTTTTCATAATCTCTTTAAACATATATTGCAATACGAAAGGTAAAAAATTAATAATTGTGCTCATTTTAACAACTGTGTTGTCACATGATAAAAAGAGTCTTTCACAAATAAAGTTACCAGAGGTAGGGTAAACTTATTTTAATTATGGTGAGTGTATTTTCAATAATGTAATTCAAAAATTTCTTTTTATTTTTCATTCTCAATCAACTATATCTAACGCTCTGGTACTTTCGAACAGGGGAAGAAATAATGCTTCTCGAAAGGGTGTTCTTACATGCTTGGACTTTGCTTCTTAGAAATTGAAGAAAGGCACCCATATGCCATCAAAGTCAGTGTTGGGTGTAACTGGTGTCCGACTTTGTAAAATGGTTTGTGCCCTCAAGTGATGTATACTTTCATGTGTTTTCACTGTCTGATAAATAATTGCCAATTAACTCATACTTGACATGGTCTGCTAGCTAACTCCAAATGTTACGTAAATTTTGATGAATTTTGGTATATCTGGTAATTCCAAACAATCAATCAGGTGTGAAACTGAACGTATCAGGTGTGCAACTAGTGTTCATTTCCTCCTTGAGGCAGTAAGATATAATCAGGTAGAAATAATGAAGGATGTTTTAAAAATTGAGAGGGAAAATTTCGTCGTTGGTCTATGGTCCAATTAACTTAAAGAAGACCTGGTCGTCTCGTGAAAATGCAATAATAATAATAGTGTTTGGTTCTGGATGACGCCACAAAATACTACCCTTGTCTTAACTTCTATTGCGACCTGATTCAATGCACCATCGATAATGCGAGCGTTTCGATAATCTATCGATGGTGTAAATCATCCAGAATATATCAAATCGACCAGTTCGCAAACAAAGTTACGACGAGGGTTACCTGTGACGTCATCCAAAATCCGGCATGAATTTTATTGCAATTTCAAGCGAAGATAGGTGATCTTAAATATCAACTCCTTTTTTATATTTATCAACTGAAATCAATGCAATTCCTTTACGTACCATCCAAACTGGCAAACAGGAAACTGCTCATTCATTCATTGTAGTCGCGATTGCACCGTCAGAACTGCAGAACCAAGATGGCAAATTTTATTGCAAAATCGTTTTATGTTTTACTGTACCAATTTAAAGTTTACACTATGAAATCGGGGTACAAGAGACAAATTTCGGCGATTGTTGATTATTACATGTCTTATCACAGACACACGGCAAGTGTGCAGTGATCGACTCCACTTTAAATAGATTATTGCGTCGGGAACCGGTATAACGGTGTCCAAACTTTTTCCCGAAAAATCCTCCTGGAGCATTTTATCTGGTAGTTTTGTGACCATTTTAGTAATTTCTTCATGCTTTATTGAATTGAATACGTTTTGCAAAAAAAAAAAATTAAAACAACAATGGTGGTGCCAAATGATCTTGGTGCTCCGCTCAAATAGTTTTTGGGCAGCATAAATTATTTTCTGCCCCAGTCAAAAATGCTGTCCCTTTTCAATTTGAACTCGAGGCAGAGGCTACGTTCGTCCTTGGTCTGACTCAATTTCTATCCACGGGTTAAACACTGGGAAATTCGATCTCCAAACACATGCTGGTCATCGACACCCTTCTAATAAATCCTTTATCTGCCCCTGATAAAGAAAGAGTTTGGAAGTGATAGAGTAATATTGTCGTGTCTTTCTTGTTCCGGTAGCGTGAAACGTAGTCAAGAAAAGACAGAGTCAAACCATTCCAATGTCCAAATGATTTATTTTGTTCTTCTCTCCAGTATTTAACGTGCAGGATCTAATACACACGGAGTCCGATGGCTACAAAGTCTAGGGCCTGACTGATTCTACAATCTACACGAGGTAGTCTTCTCAACAACTATAGACCAATGATTTTATTTTTCCACCCTAACATGTGACCACATCGGCCAATCACCTCCCTCCCTTGACTTCCTGTTCCAGGAAGTTTTCAAAGCTAAATATAGTTGAGTCATTTGCATGAATTAATAAACATGAAGGACTATTCCATTATGTTGCCAAGGGCACAGCATGACACAACAAATATGATATGTATGTGCTAAGTGGTAGTGAACCATCCTTATGACATGCATTCCGTATTGTCATCCATAAAACTATCTTCTTAAAGTCCATGGCTAGCCAGCCACCTATAACCATCCACCTATAACCATAAGTTCAATTATTGTCTTGTTAATAGACCCTTTTCCAAATAGCAATTACAAAGGATTGTGGGATAGAGTTTTGTTGTGTGTCGTCATTGTCCATGACATTTTACTGTTGTAAAAAATGACACACACCAAAACTCTATCCCACAATCCTTTGTAATTATTGTAGTGCGCCGCACTACAATATTGGCATTTACTGGCCGACTGACAATTTCTTTTGTGAAGCCTGTTATGGCCCACAACTCATTTCCCTGCGCGTATCGTAACTTAGTTCGTACAAATATCCATGCTCTACCCTTTAACAATAGCAGTAAGTGCAATCTGTGGCCGTCTTTAAACAAAAATCAACTTCAGAAAAACAAATACTACACTTACAAGGCTGATTTAAGGAGTTAGCTTCATGAAAGAGCATTGCGGATAAATATCCAGAAAACGCGATGTAATGTGGTTCGGCCTTTTCACACTGAAGTGATAAGCCTGGAGAATCAATCGCTGCTTCCAAATTGGTATACGTAACACGGCGCCATTGCGTCCACTATCGTTGAACAGTATCAAGACGTTATTGTATAGTATCTTCATCTAGCTACTACGGAGCAGGGTATTGCCAATTCCCTGTACGAACGAATTGGCTTTACTGCATTGTGGATTAAGCGACTTGTGCTGTAGTTCTATTATCATGCTTTATTTCAGTGGTAAAAGCAGAAGCTATTTTGACAGCAGTCTGACCGAAACGTTTTGACAGAATGCATGCAGCATGCATTGCGAACTAACGAAACACGGATGTTAAAACACACAGCGTCAACAGTTATTCGGCCTTCCACGAGACAGTTGTCATATGCATAAAGCGGTGCAGTCAGAGAGCTTGAGAGGGCGTCATTATTTAACATAAAGAACGGTGAAAGAGGAGTCGAGAACCGATAAAACCATTACAGGCAGGAGTAAACAACACAACAGAGCATAACGTATGGCTAAGTAGGCTACTCAGCACGAGTCCTTGAACGGGACTATGCTTCGTCCACTTCATTTTACTCCACACTAGACTGTATACGGAGTAGGTCCTACCGTTAAGCGCAGTACACGGTCTTGTTCAAGGACTACTCAGCACTTGCTTCATTGTTGGCAAATGTGCTTCAAAATAAAGCTAGTGACTGACTATTAGCATAGAAGGTCCATCACTGGTTACTCTTCAATGATTTCTTTATGCGTCCAGCCAAGGAGCTGGGAGACAAGTGGTCCATCTTTGTACTATCAAGAAATAGGGTTGAGAGGAGTGGCCAAAAAGAAACAACAGCCCCTCTTCCCGCCATGAACAAATCCTAAAGTTCAAATAAAAACTGGGCTACTGTACTAACTGAAAAGACATCTCTAACACGCACTACAATTCTGCGTATTTGCAAGCAAATGCAGTTCTAGTTGCTATTTGGAAATAGGTCTATGGAGACTGTACACCTAATCAAAATAGCGCCCCCATTTACTCCAACCCTCTGAAAAGGGAAATAAACAGTCGATATTTCCAAGAGAACTGATCCACGGCAAAAACTTAGTGGCAGAAGTTGAAATGAGTAAGTCGTTCCCCTATATAACATTATTTTGAAACAAAAGTACATTAATGACTCATTCACTTTGTTCGTCTCTTCCAAAGTGCACTGAAACGTGTCAGGTCCCGGCGTATATCAACCAAATGAAACCCATTCGTGTTTCAGCAATATTAAAGGTGAATGGTTTCAATATTATTCAAGGGTGTAATTAGACCTAAAGCGAACAGATTTAATGTCCAACATAGGCAGTTATGGTCATTTTAAGTGCAAGACTGTAACGTCTAAGTCCGCAATCGAACTGATTTTGCTCTCATTGCTTTTTAGCCGTTCGTAGATGAAGCTTAAATGATAGTTGAAGTTTTACTGCCCAGTTTCTAACCAACTTGGTTAAATCGGGCGACAATGGCCTTTTCCCCATTTGAAATCCTGAGTAAAACAAACATCTTAATCCATCTGATGACCAACTACATGTTCAAGTGGTTGAAAACTGGGCCTTAGTTAACTCCATCTAATTAGTTAACTTTATGTGATGATCTGAACCTCTCAGGACGGCTGCTGTCAGCTCTGATGAAACATCCGTGTTGGTAGCTAGAACAACTTCTCGGCCTTTTAGCTAAGATCATGTGTAGTATCTGTCCTTTTCAGCCAGTCTAGAATGGAGCCATACATGACAGACACATGATGTAAATGGTCTGAGGGCCGTGAAGTTGGTCACGTGTTGTCCTTCAGTGGACGTAATAGCTTCTTCGGGAAGCATTGAAAGTTTTGGTTTGGCAGAACGGCCCTTTGCCGGAGGGTCGAGAGGACTTAAGAAAAAGAAACATCCGTGTTGGTAGCTCCATGGATGAACACGCAAGGCACCGGTTATTGGCCTAGTCTCTGAGATTTGGTCACTGCACTTTTGACTACTGAGACCCCTCTATTTTAGTTGAGCGGCATTAATGCTTACATTGGTACGGTATTTTAAGTTGCTTCCCAAAATTGACCCATTTGCTTCATACTGAGACAACGTTCTTCAAACACTATAATGACAAGTAATCAAACTTGTCAACTCTCATATCCTACATTCAAATAAATGTTAAATAAGTGAGTAAGTAACGATTCGATTCGTTTGTTTTAAAAAAATCGACATCCGACACTTTTCGAATACTATTCAGAGCCAGGATACAGAGCCTTTTGAGTAACTACTGAATGTTAAACTTGATTATTTATGCTTGTAATAAGCATTTTCTTGTCTATACAGGCATATATATATATATATAGTCATTTCACCTACGTCACAAGCCACGCCCTTTTTGATGGGCAAAATCTCCGGAGCACCCATTTAGTGTAGTTAGCTGGGAAGCATCTGATAACCTAGGTGTAACTGTTGCACAGAAGCACTGCTGACTTTTGCCCGGCAGTGGTCATGGCTTGCCAATTGTGACATAACATAAAGCACTCTATAGTGCCCTCCGATACCCTTATTAAGTTATCAACAGACAGCATGGGCAAGTGACTGGAGCATCCCATCCGACTTGCAGCGGAAAGGAGGCTGGACCCCTGGCTCAGCCGCAACGAAGACTTTACAGATGGAACATACTGTCATTGTGCTTGGTGATCAGCATAAGCAATGTAGCAGGGAAAACTGTCCAGTAGGCAACAACTGGAAAAAAGGAATCGACCGGCACTGAATTGGTTAGAAGCCTTAAAACTTCAAATCTCATTAAATTATCAATATAAAACCAATTTGTCACTTAACTATTGTTTAAGAACATTCGTCCCTTTCTTCTTTCCTGCCTTTTTACGCCTAATCATGATCTGTTCCTTCATTTGTTCTTCCGTTCGATCGTTCATCGCTTTCATCTATTCGTCCAGACATTTATATATCATCTTATCCAATCACCCAGTCATTATTTATTCATGCATTTATTCCTGGAAAGGGGCCCAGGCTAAGTCTACTGCATTTTTACTAAGAAAAAAAGCGAAGAAATGAAATGTAATCGCTTCCTCTTTTCCCATAGACATTATTTGCTTGAATGATTTATAAAGAATAAATCTCGCCTAAAATAAACAAAACATATATTCCTCTCAGAAAATTCAAGTTACCCCTTCCAGCTTGAAAACATTAAGTCCACCATTGCCTAATGTAGTTCTAGCTGTGACTGAGGTTTCAAAAGGGGTAGACAAATATTGCAACAACTTTAGTAAAAAATAGAGCTAAATGCATCAAAGAGTATACCTCCATATCACACAAACATCGGTATTCCATGAGATAATACAGACGCTTATTCAGCCTCGATATACTTTACCTTCTCACAGAGACATTGTTAGACGTCTGTTCTTTGTGGTGCAGCTTCGGGTTTCAGCTAACGGATTTTATCATTGTATACAAGTATTTTAATATCACAGATCAAGATTAAAATGCAAAGGGCCGGAGCCTGCGGGGAGGGGAAGGCAATTGCCCCTGAGATTTCCAAATCGCACATAGGCCTACAATACGTGCTAAATGATGCCAGCGTTTTACGCAGGCAATGTTTTAACTGCCCCCAGATATTTTTCTCAGGCTACTACCCTGGATCACCAAGTTCAAAGAAAGCCCCGGGAAGAAGTGAAAGTTCAGGTTTCGCCGAACGGCCCGTTGCCAGAGGGTCGGGAGGACTGCAGAAAAAGTTCCGCCCCTTTTGACGGTAAAAACCGAGTGTAGTGCACATTTAGTGTAACTAGCTGAGAAGCAGCTGACGACCATGGCGTGACTGTTGCACTAAAACTCTGTTGATTTTTGCCCGGAAGTGGGCTTGCCTTACCGATTGTAACGTCACGTGAAAGCACTACGTGGCCCAGTACAGAAATTGTCAAACTCTTTTGATAAGTTAATTTTGTAGAAAATATGTGAAATTGGCACAGCAACAAGTAGCGGATTACTTGCCGTTATCAACTTTTACTTATATGAGGTGTAACACTGATGACCTTTGAAAATCCATCAAAAATGAATGAATGCCAGCAAACATTTAAAGTAAATTTAGAATTAATATTAATAGTCACCATACAAAATATCATCATCACTCACCGGAAATTGATTGTAGCAATCACTTCAATAAAAGGGAAGACACCCCACGTGGTCTCTCATAAATAGTATTTCTCTGAAGATGTTATTAAAATTTACAAATTTCCAGTCCAGATATTCTTCTTGGAAGGTATTCACCGTACATTATACATATTAAGCAGTTCATTAATCCCTTGGAGATTATCATGAAAATACGTAAGACCACCCTTTCATTTAAAAAAATGGATCAGAAACAAATTTATGCTTGATATGCCAAAGGGACTATATATTCTGAGCATTTTCATAAAATTTTCATTCATTTCCCATGATGTTTGATTCACGAATTATTAGCTTTAAGCAGGGAGTTGCTAGAAACTCCCTGTTTGAAGCAAGCGTTGAAATGTCATGGATGTCACATTGGTGAATAATGTTCTATTTTTTCTTAAGATTAACACCATCAATTTTATGAAAATTAACTCTGACATGTCTTGTTTTTATCATGAGCGATGGATTTTTGAAAATCACACATGCCTTTTGGGTGAAGAAAGCTTTCCTAATCAATCCAAAGTCTAAACGTTATGATGCAAAATAAAGGAAAGGGAAAACTGTTGTCCTTCAATGTGAACTCATGACAAAACATCTGCTTGTTTCAAGATCACATTTACAGGACTCAACACCCCCCTCCCCCATAAAACAACCTTGCAATGCAAAACACCTCAAATAGCGGTTTTTCCTCTCTCCGTACACTTTTCCCTCATGTTATGCCCCAAATTTCCCCCATGACCCCCGACCCCACCCCCCATGACACGATATCGGCTAAGCGCCTGCAGGAACTGTGTCATCTTAATCAAATTGCCAATATGTTGAGAACCAAACCTGGGAAATGGATGAAAATTTTAACGAGAATGCTAAACATTGCGATTTCTTTTTTTTTTTTGAGTATCGCATTTCTAAATCTACGTTATCGTAATATTGTTGTTGTTGCTTGAGCAGGTACTCAGTATATAGGCTAAAACAGCTCGGGATATAACCTCTTTCCGGGAAGAATGGTTTTTCACCCAATCGGGGGACAATACGGCCATGGGAGGAGCCATTTTCAAAATTCTCCCAAGGTGCTTGGCGATCCTACCGCGCAAATTCAACGGAGATGAACGTTCAAAACGTCCTGGAAAATTTCATCGCCCATAAGAAAAAGAAATTTTGGAATGTTTGGAAACTTTGTTGCTAGGAGAACAAAAAAAGGTTTTGCCGCGTTCTGTGTCCTAAGCTTACATTGTAAACTCGACACAGCCTCAAGATGTATGCATGTTTTTTTTTTTTTGTTTGTTTTTTTTTTTTTTTTTTGAAAATTGTGTAAGTTACTCGTACTTGCATTGTGCTCATTAATACGTTGTTGAAATTTTCTTGTGATTTCGGTCTGTGGTGGTTGAACAATTAGGCCTACCTTGGATTTGATTAAGTAATCCACATTCATCAACAAAGCGAAGTAAAGGTACACTGTTAGAAATTTCTCTGTAAAATTTACATAATTTTTATGGCAAATTTTTTTCCAACCAAATAATGTTTTTTTTACAGCCAGACTGTAATCATGAAAAAACATTAAGTGTTTGTTTTTTCTTTACAGTTTTTGCATGTAAATTAGTTTACAAATGTCTACTGTAAAATCGAATTACAGAATTGTTCTGTTTTTTTTTACCTTAATTTTATGTGAATTTACAGCCTACTGTTTTCATTCTCGGCGTTTTAATATTTATTATAATATCGCTTTTTTCCTTTCATATGTTATTACGTAACATACACTTCACCATTACGTAGATCAGGTATTTGCTTATCAACGTAATGTGTCGTTACGAAGTTATTTTCAATCAAAACACAATGAGGATACTTTGTTATCACATTGTTGTCCAGTAGACTGCTATCTCTAGGAACTTTGTAACTGGAAAGTCACATTTTTGGTACAATATAATAATTGTTTTTAAAATAAATATGACAAAGAATGCAAATACATTGGTTGCAAACATTTCCAGACAAGGTAAACAATAAGATTATCACTTCCTGGTTAAAAAAAGCCAAAAAAGATATTATTCAAAGCAACAGCAATCCTTTTGTTAGGAAAATGCCTACAAAATAAGCTCCACCCATTTATGCAAAATGGATGTACGTCATAAAGTGGTAAATTTACAGACTCTTTCAAGTAAATTTGTGAAACGTTTTTAATTCGATCAAGTGCATGAGCGCCTGTGGCGATGAGTTTACATCAGTATACCAATTGTCAGTATAATAAATGTAAGTTAATTTTCAAATAGGGCCATAAATTTGCCAAAAATGTTTTCTCTTTTAACTGAAACTTCGCAGAACGATGCATGTTATATATTGAAAATTTTCTGGCTATTTCTTATTTGTTTGTTTGTTTGGGCTTGTTTTTGTTTCTTTTTCAGCGTAAAAACAAAATGAATGTTTGTTAAATGACAGTATATTTATGTGAAATCAGAAAAATACAAAATACTGTTAAAATTTCTGTACATTTACAGAAAAAGTTTTACAAAGCAGTAAAATTTGGTTCAAAAAGCAGACAGAAATGGTTTTTCAAATAAACAGAAAATACATGTTAAACAACCTTTTTTTGTTGTAGCAATACAAAGTGTCTGTAAAGATACAGAAAATCTCTATTAAAAGTAAAATACAAAAAGTTTAAGTTAAAAAAAGTCTGTAAATTTACAGAAATTTTTAACAGTGTACACACCAACTGCTTATAAATATCTATGCTGCAAATTTTCCTCCGATCGGATGAATTCTCATTTTCACCCGAAAACGGTTATCTCACTAACTGTAAAATCAAAAGAGTGAAATTAGGGATGATCCTAAAATTTATACTAAAAATTATCCCATTAAAAGTGAGAATGACTCTTTTCAAGTTGAACCTGCTCCCTCTTAATTAATATCGGTCATTTATTTCATTCTTAAGGTTTAAAGAGATAGTGATACTTAGTTTCAGAATGTGAACAATTTAATACAAGTATTTTTTTCAACCAAATCGATGGATGTATTCGACTTCTTTAACTTAGCGCGTTCGGGAGCAGAGAACAGTGTTCCTTCACGAGTCACACACGAAAAAGACGTTCACGAACTGTTCTTTCAGCCAAATCTCACATTACCTCACCGGCGGTGCAGCGAGAACGAACAGTTAAACAAGATGGCTGAGATATCTTATCACGGAAGCAAAGTATATGACAATAAGCAGCAAAATGATTTAACTTCAGCCGAACATGTGCCCAAGAAGAATAAAGAAAACTTGTTATGAAAATTAAGCGAAGTAAAAGTTGAACGTAGGACACGGTGCGACGGCACGTTGGACCGACATGCACAGTGTAACCGGTATCCATGATAACTGTGCCGCTCAAGTGCTCGAGACTTCAGAAGGGGTTCCCATGTTCTCGGCATATTCCAGAACAGTCACGGACAGGGTGTCAAATACAGCCAGTAGAGACAAGAAATATTATGGCAGCATTGGGCATGACTTGTGGGACTGTGCAGGTGTCTTTCCTAACGGGTTAATTTGAAACCCAACAATTAGGTATTTTAAACGATCAAAGATCTGTTGTACATTTTTCTCCACTTTCCAATTTTTTTGTGCAAACCCTCTGACGTTTAAAGTTTTACAGGCCAAATTTCCTCATCACCGACAGTTCCAATTCTCCTAGCATACTTAGTTAATTAAGCCCCTCCTACGATGTCAAAAACTCATTCTCATCCAGACACAATTTCAGTTTATTGCGCAAGGCGGTTCACAAGACCCTGTGTGTAATCAGAACATTCTATGTGGAGTATACGTTCGGTGTGTAATATGAAATTCAGTACTCTGCATTAATTTGCTCTCACCAAAAGAGCTATATGCCAACTGAGAATTTCTCTATACAGCTAAACAAATTGTTCTTCGAGTTGACAATTGACTGCCTCTAAAGTTGGCTATACCGCTGTTCGTTTATGCTGTGTCTGACACTCGTGATAACATTGTTGAAGCTAGCACATTGTAGGGAGATATTTGATGTATTCTCGTTATCAGATATTTTTTATTGGCATTTAAAGAACTTACGAAAAGAAAACTAGAACCTGAAAAGGAACAAGATTGAGTAACTATACTTGACGTGGATGGCGTGTTGATATAGTAGATGATGAATCACTTTCGAGTTGACAAATATGGAATTTGATCTGCAGGAACAACTGCCTACAAAAGAAGGTTACGATAAGGAACAGAACAAAAGGCAATGACGTCATACATGCAGGGGTTCCCACGGTTTTCAAACCAGCTTTAAAGGGTTTTTAGCTCTGAAGCTGAAAAGGTAGCCTAATATCCCAATTGCCAATTTGGTTACAGCCCGTTTGACTGAAGGTCCACGAGACGTCGAGACCAAAATGTAATAGGGTTCACAAGCTTAGGACCGAAGGTTGGCCAGTCCGAAAAACAAAAGGAGTTCCAGAGACCGAGATTTCACGAGACTGAAAAGAAAAACTGAGAAAAGGTTTGCGAGACTAACATTAAAAAACCCTCTGGCTTGTATTCATTTTCTGGCTCGAAGGCCTATTCTCATTTTCGGTTTCTCGAACCTTTTCTCATATTCGATCATATTCGGTCTCGCGAACCTTTTCTTACGTTCGGTTTTACGAACCTTCGGTATCGTGGGATGCCCCACCAATGTAAGAGGTTTCCCGTCAGGCCCGCAGCAACACAAGGTACTGAATGGGAAACAAAACTTTTTTCCCACGAGCAAAGAATTTTTCAGGTTGGTAGCCAAACGTGTAAAAATGTATTAACTGATGAAGAAGAAATAAAATGAAGAACCCCAATTGGCAAAAATCGAGGAGCTTCGCTTCTCTTGTCCTCCCCCTCATTGGGTAAGGGACTGTTGATTACGAAAGTTTACAGGAGTGATAAGGCCAAGTCTGATTATGAAAATTTCAAAGAGGTCAAGGAATGCATCATTTCAGTGGAAGTTTTTATACATATGCCGTAACTCATCAGTACGCACCCTCCCCATCCATCAACCTGTCAACTTTTATGTATATCTATATAAGCAGGTAGCTGTTAGCGGTTCCCTGGTCGCAACTATTCTCGCAACCTTCATACTACTAGCCTCCCACATCTGTATAAAACTCACCGTTGCCCGACACGATCCTAGTTTATTACTGCAGGGCACATCCATAGTGAGCAAACAAGACCCTAGTGTGTAGTTTGGTCATGGTAATCAGAGCACTTTCAGTGTATGCTGTGTTATATGAGCCACCCTGCATTAGTTGAATTTGATATCAAGCAAAGATTTGTATCAATTGAAAATTTTGGTGCCCCTGGCAAGATTGAAGTTTGGGCCAACGAGTAAATGTCTTGAAAGATGAGAATCAAAGGTTGGGTCTTCTTTACAATAAAGGGGGGATTCAAGGAGCTTGCAACTCCGTTGGGAGAAACAAGGAGGCCCTTCGGCCTGGGATTTCCTGTACAATCCCGTGAACCTTATCTTGGCTCACCTGTAGGCTATCTAAATTGACGTGTACTAATTGATTTGTTTGCTTCGTCGGCTTCCTGGCTGCTCGCGTTTCATAATCAAAACGAACTGGGAGAAAAAAGGAGGTTTCATATTCACCCGGTTGTCCTGCACTGAGGAAATGAATTGCCTAAATCAATCATATCCAAGTTTATAAATCAAAAGGATTGAGTTTGGGAATTGACAGGAAGAAGTTGACTTACAAACTCACATGGCGATGATCGCCCTATGTAGTCCCCACGGACTTCACATATACATGGACAGAGCAGGTAACGCGTATGTCGTATCCGCGCAGGTTGTCGCCACCGACTGGGGCAAAATAGCGCACCAAGGCGGTCGCCCTTAAACTTTAATTTTTGTGATTAGACGACGACTCTGTAATATTTTAAACAAAATTTTAACCCTAATGAGAAACGATATCATGTTCCCGCAATGCATGTAGTGATTTTGACCTTACCCTGTATCATTTTGAAAATATTTCAACTTTCTTTCAAAATCTGTTGATTTGAACTACTTGAGCAAGTCCAAACTTTCACACAAAAACTATACCAGACAGCCATCTTGCTACGCCTTTACTCACACGCACTGTGGCAGCAATCTAGGGATCGTATGAGCTGTCCATGTGAAGTCCGTGGTAGTCCAAGACTTTAAAATATTTCGAATCATTGACTAAATTTGACAGAACTACTCTTCTTTCCCTTACATATTGGCTACCATTGAAGTTCACATATTGAATATTGAAGATAAAACAAGAACTTCTGCATGCTTTTAACAAATGTGTAACAAATATGTCGTCACGTTATGAAAAGGAGACATTAATGAATTATGATAACAACGTTAGGATACCAACACAGAGTCATGAGACGCTATTTTGCCCCAAAATCAAATCGGATTTATTTCTTCTTTTTCTTCTCTCAATCTTTCGTTGACAATCAATCATTTCTGACATACTCATAGCCACGGTAAACTTGTAATGTTGCATACAAATGCGCCCTTTTAAGGTTCAAAGATTCGTTTGCTGACTTCGACGGCCTACTTCATTGTAAACTTAACCAGCTCGTTTTATGTGTCTTCCACTGATCAATGGCACTTACTTCAACACCATCCCCTCTGGTAAATAAGAAACTCAATCGTTCATTTATTCATCGGAATTGTACTAAACCAAGATGGCGAATCTTGTTGTAAAGTCGTGCTATGCTTTTACTATACTTTTTTAGGTTTTAACAGTCCAACTGAGGCAGAGCTCAAAACGACGGTCGGTGAGTACTGATATTTTGAGTCTCAGTGTTGTTAAATCGTTTATTTTTCAATTAAAGATTAAGTGCTTAACATCAAGACGTGATTTTATTTTTCTGGTGTAGAGGTAATTTTCGCAGAGCTGTTCTTCCTTTAATCCGACCTCATTGCGATGTGCATGCATGGGTATACTCCATGTAGCACCATCTAAACAGCTAAGGTTAGTGAAGACGACAAAAATAGTTTCACAAGTGGACGTACCCGTGATAGGATATCCTAAGCATATCTTGGTCCTGTCCATAAAGTGGAGTTAAGGATTCATGAGGCCAATTGCCCCTTGGTCTTTCCATCTCAATTTTCCCAGACTTCCAAGTTTCAAGCAAGGTAAAATCTGAACGAATTAAAGAAGGCTAGACCAGAGGGATAATGGAGGAATTTTAAATATCATGGCATGAATTGCTTTGTAAAATAGAGGAACACTTTTAATAGTCTATCAAAATTCATACATAGAAGTGTCATAGTTTTTTTCTTAAAATGGTTCTAAACACCATTTTAAGTGATCACATGTAAAGAGACTTCTTGGGTTGGTCCTTCAATCTTCGGTGCATGTACGTTTTTGAAGGTTTCGTCTGCCATACTGTACCAAACGACTATGAAGACTCCAATGAGTACAACTTTAATGGTATAAGAACCATATTTAATTGATCATGATGCATAAATTATGACCCTCAAAACTTTCAAAATTATACCCTAACTTCTTTTAAACAGAATAATAAAACTGTTCTGGGTTTTTTTCCTTGAAGGAAGAACTTTATTTCGATCCAGAACAAAAATACATATACGGCGCAGAATTAATTTTTATGAATAAAATATATACAAGTGTTTATAGATTGGTCCATATAAATTTTGGTTTTTTTAGTTTATTTTTGACCATCGTGGTCAAAATATTATTCTCATAGGAAACAATTTTTAACTGGAGAAATGGAAGACTATGATAAAATGTCCAACATAAACCTGCTTTTACAGCGCGTTGGTTTATTATGAGCCAACTGCGGATACTCCTTGAGCCTAACTTCACAACGTTGTCCAAACTATTTTATTATTGCTCTAATTACTCACATTTCATTAGCAATGAGCTGTTGAATACTGGCTTAAAATATACTGTGACTAAAATGGTCAAAATTTAAATTTATAATTTCTTTAGTAGGCCTACACATTCTGTAGGTTGTAAGCGAGCAAAAAGCTGCATCCATTGTAGGATTTATTGTTACATTTTAAATAGGTCTACCACAATGCTTCTGGGGCATCTTATTTAGGACTTGCACCACGACGTTCACTCACTACAAGACCCATCCAGTGACCATACCTTAAGCCCCCGTAACTCAAACCTTTAAAAACTGACCTTCTCACCCCAAACATTTCCAATTTTCCTAACCTACTAACTTAAGCCCCTCCCACACTACTCTCTAAAATTCTTCCTTATCCAGACACAATCTCAGTTTGTTGCTTCAAGGTGAGTATACGGGTGCGTTTACACCTGATCCGGATCTGATCGCCTGCGCGGGGTCTGATCCACTGCTCGAGATCAAATTTGTAGTGTAAACGCAGATCAGATCCGGATCTGATCGCCCGATTTTGATCCTACTAAGGGGGGGAGGATCAGACCCCGCGCAGGCGATCAAATCTGTTGTGTAAATGCTCGTCGGATCAACGGTGAGGCAAGGTACGGTATGCATGGTGCATGCACAGGTTCTATTTTTTGTTTACACTTTGGTGCGCACGCACGTTTGCCTGTATTTCGTAATGCGACTTCCGCTTAAGCATAGAGGAGGATCAGAGTACGAGACAAGTGTAAATGCACCAGGATCAAGCCATACACGTAATTCGATACGCTGATAACATCGGGCGATCAGACCCGGATCAAGTGTAAAAGCACCCTGCAAGACCCTAATGTGAAATCAAAACACTCTCAGTACAATACATGTTTTGTAATATGAGCTTCGATACTCTGCATTGTTTGGACTAGCTGTCAGTGAAAGAGCGTGCCAATGGAGAACTTACGTCGACTACTACAAAATTGTAGTTTGGGGTGAGAGGATTCGCCCTTTAAGTAAGTGTTTGGCGAATTAGCCATCTCAACTCAGTTGCGTAGGAAGCAATTTGAAAGTGTGTGTGTGTGTGTGGGAGGGGGAGGGGGGCGGAACAATTTTGGACAATGCACCTCATCCTACCCCAGTGTAAAAAGATACATTTTGATGCTAAATTTTTTCGCCTTTTTCTACGGGCAAGAACAATTTTTTAAAAAATAAAATAATGGATTTTTTTCCAAAGCGTGAAAACTACTGTTTAAGGAACGCAATTTGTTTTGGGTCTTTACACATTTGAAACCCTGAATCTAAAATATTTTTGTGCAATACAAGCCCCATACTAACAAATGTAAGTATGTTAGAACCTGTTAAACAGTTTCCAGCTTCAGCTATCTGGCTCTCGTGCTATCACTAATTTGGAGGTTTAAGTATTTCTTCATAACAATCTCGAAGTTTCCGGTTTAACAAATACATGTAGATATGGAGCTTTCACTGCAGAAAGCTTTGGATTCTGGGTTTTCTGTAACGACTGAAGAATCTTTCCTTCATATATTGGTGGCAAATCTGAGGATGATTGCACGACGACTGAATCGTTGTTGCTACATAATGCTATCTGTAAGAGCTACGAACTGACACTCTCTGATGACATTTCAAAAGTTTCCGAAACTTTGTTGTCCTTTTTAGACAAAATATTTCAAAATCAAGGGCTTTCATTGCAGAAAACTTGGAATTCGATGAAGGACAGTTTACAAAAGTAGTAATTTAGCTGCTGGTGTCTTTTGATGATGCCGTATCACATATGGTACATATCCAATTTTGTCATTTCCAAAGCTCAGAAAAGTTTATCAAACTTATTTTCAGCGAGAACCAATGCATTCTAGACTGCATTTTTGCTGCGCGCGAAGCCCGCGGGAATTTTCCTTTTTCTTTTTGAGATTTTAAAAAATAAAAAAGGGGTTTTCAGACCCGGGAATTAGGCGGAAGAATTCTCCGCCCCTCATTTTTCACTGGGAGTCTGTCGCCCCAGCCTCCCCGTTTCCTACGCCTATGAATTGCCACTCGGGTCCCATTACCAGATTACCAACTCCAGCTTCAACTTGTAAATCCAGCACTTAATTTTACAACGTACTTTTATTTATTAAATTGCCATGACGTCAATTTACAATTTAAACGTTGTTTCTTTTATTTAGCAAAAAGTTTAAACATTGTTTAGATGTTTTCTGATTTTGCTTTCCAGATCCATCAGTAAAACCACTGGTAACGAAGATTCTAAACACCACTTTACCTTTTGTGTACATGGCCGACACCGTACTAACGGTTGGAGAAATAGGTCTATATTCTGTGCCGATTAGGATTATCCGATCCGAGGCGGTACCGTACGGGTCTAATGTTTGTAAGTATGCCTTAAGATTCTTAAATGGAAAATACATTTAACAAAAAAAAAAGACTGCATGCATAAAATCATAGCTGTGCATAAGATGTTCATCGCTTAGCAACGTAGGCAAAGATACGTTGGTATTAAGTCGAATTCAAGTTTTAGGCGTGGCTTTAGATACATTATTTGTGGGGATGGAGATGGGAGATTAAACTGAAGGAAGAGTATATTTTCTGAGCATATGAATGCGCTTATCATTACTAGACTACAATAATTTCGAAAAGTGAACTTCACACATTTTGTCCGACCCCTGAAAATTTTTCTACACCTCCCTTTACTGCCTTGTAATGACACAGGTCTGGAACCCTCCCACAAGACGGTGGTCTTTAAGCATTTTGGGACGATCCATATATTTTTTTAATTGCATCCCTATTTTAGATCTGCAACTGACGTACAATGATAAACGGTATGCTTACCTGGAGAACAGTAGTCCGTACATACCAGCGCATGGGACGAATACAACCACATACTTAAACGTGGAAGGAAAGTCTAATACATTTTTCACACAAGATAGTATTTTCAACATCAGCATCTATTACTGTGATTACGATTGTTATGTAGGCGGCCCACTATCAACGATAGTTGTCGTCAGACCTGAGAGAAACCGTAAGTTCACGTTTTAAGTTGAAAGTGTTGAAGTTAAAGGTAAAATTTGAGTTTTGTACCATTTCTTACGATTTTCGAAAAATTTGATAAGGATATCTGCAAACTTACCATCCCTATACCCACCTATCCAGCTCTAATATTTCGTTGGTAGGTTGAAAGGCAATCGGGATTGACTTGTTGGCAGATGTATTTTTTTCTACTTATTGTTCATGTGTTTAAGTTTAACTTTGAGTTTCAGTTAAAGTTTGAATTAAGTTTAAGTTTAAATTTTAGTTTTAGTTTAAGTTTAAGTTTCTGAACGAGGATAAGTTTTAAACAGTTGTGAGAGTGGCTTAACTAAGATAATTAAAACCGTTTGGGGTGAACGGATTGGGCCTTCAGTTTAAGGTTAAGTGTAAGTGTAAGATGGGCGTGATTGAGTATCAAAAGGTAATTTGCAAATTGAAATCAATATAAACGCATTGTGAATCAAATTCCTAACCGTCAGATCGCCAATCCGTAATGTTTCACTTACATCACTTCAACATAGTTAATTTGCCGTCATCATCCGTGAAAAGTGAAATGTTTGCAGAAATTTTGTGGTTAGTGTTTTATGTAATTTTAACATATTCTTCCAGTGACCCTTTCATTCTCCAACAAGTACCAGTACGGAGAAGAGTGCTTTTGTGATGGCTGTTGCTATAACTACATCGCAATACGAAGTAGCAGATATTTGGCAGAAAGTTTGGCCATAGGTAAGTTGATATCGTTCCAAGACTTCAGAAAAAATGGGGAATGTTCTGCTCCCAAGAAAAGTTTAGTTGCAATTGACTTAATACAATATTCTTGACCCCCCCCCCTCCTCCTCCCCACGCACACATGCAAAACGCCTTTAAACGAAAGGAAAGGATCAGTACGCCACGTTACAACTTACAGGAGTGTTTTTGTTCCTAAAGTTTCGTCAATCAAGTGCATTTGAAATAGGCGAGTTCTGTAATTCGTTTGGGGTTATGAACACATTCTGCAAATCGTCGAGATAAACAAACCCATTTCGGCACGTACAACGAGTGCTCCAAAATTTGAGTTGATGTAAAAAATTTGGTTGAATTGTTTTTTCGTAATATATATATATATATAACATAATCAGGAATTTTAAGTGTGGTTTTGTGCAGTGGACAGTGTCTAAGTTGCCTCCTTGGTGTGAATATTTGAATTTTAATATGTCGTGAAGTATGGCTGAGACCCCTACGCACACATTTACTGCCCAAAACAAGGGAACTCCGTGCACTATGAAATGAGCTCGGTTTGTGTATCTCACGCTGAGCCCCCACAATTCCATACCCTAACGAATTACCGAACTAGCTCATTAAGAGAAAGGAATAAGTGCTCAAACAGTGTTTACATCAAGTTTTAAGACCGACAATTGAAAGCATTGGTAAGACAGTTGCTTTAAAATTTTGTTAATCACATACCCGCCGAATCAGGCATTTGTACGGGGACCCTTGATTAGTATCAAATACCAAATGCATCTGGAAGTCACCCAAGCATAAGCATAATAAGGAAATCAACTGTTCGGCTGGCTGAAGCAAAGAATCTTCTTATTCGCCGATGGGAGAAAGCAGAGGATTACAGAGGACTATTTTAGATTAATTAGTTTTAAACTTCGAATGAATTTTCCACTTCACTTTTATTAAACAAAGTTTACAATGTGGGATCGTCCTGGGTTCCCTACATTGAGAAGGCTTCGTAATGAAATTCAGCGTTGTTGTATATCAATTGATTTACAGTTTTAAAAGCAAGCGTTTTAAGCATAACATAGAAATGAAATCATCAACAATTTATTCATGGAATATCAATATTACCTACGTTTACCGTATAATCCTTTAGATTAATATTCTTTTCTCCGTTTTAAATGATTTGCAGGGATTGCTCTGTTTCGTAAGCTTACTAAGGAATTTAGAATACACGTTTTCAATGCAAAAATTAAATACACGTTTTCAGCCTGAAAAAACAGTGGTTACCATGAAGCAAAAAAACAGTTTTTGTAATCCGGAATGAAAGAAAAAAAAAGGTTTCATTCTGGAATTAAAACACACTTTCTTGTCCGTTTTATTTTCTCTGGAAATAATAAAAAAGAAAAACACATTTTCATTTTTTCTTTCTCAGATGAATCAAATGTTAGGGTTACTGTATATAGGAATACCTTCTTAAGGTAAAATCTCCCGTTAAAACTGTGAGAGCCCAGCTTTTTGAGCAGGCATGCAAAAACCTGGTTTTTTGCTTAAAGTAAAGCCGCCGTCACGCAACGAATTCGGATCGTATTCAGATCCGAGGTTTCATTAAAATATTCTCCATTTCTTGTTGTGAAGAACCTAAAATTTGCCCACCAGTGAAAATGTATGATTTACATCAATGGGTGTATGAAAATGAAATGTTAACTTGTTTGTTCGTGACGTCACACCGACAAACAGCTTTTATCGGACACACTTAGTCTGATAAGATCTTTCTGTAAATGTGAAGTCACAAAATAATAAATATCAATTTATATTCGTAGTCCTGCGATACAAGCCATATCTTTACACATTTTGGCAAATTTGAAGTTCTTCCGACCAGAGATAGAAGAAATCTTCAATAAAAACTAACAAAATAACAGAAAAAATAGGATTGGAATCAAATCCGAATCAGTTGTAGTGTGATCGCGGCATTAGACTTCCCTGGTTGTGGACATATGGGACTATAATGTGCATTCAAAAACATCCGCCCAAGTAAAATAAGGGTAGGTGGTGCCACCATCTGACGTCACTTGACAGCCGTCGAACCGCACATTTTTTAGGAAAAGCCCGAGTCATACGTGTGACTCATGCGAAAGAAAACTTAGGCTTTATGATTTGGCCGGGGGTTTTAAGACATTAATGTTCCACGATAGCTCTTTGGCTGGTGGATGCAAAGGCGCTTTTAATCAGCGGGGTATGAAATTAGTTTGATTCTTATGATCAAGCTAGACCGGTTTCTGCTCTCATGCGTTATAATAGCGGAGCTTCATCAGTAGCAAACCTTTTACTCTGTGTAGGTTTGGGATATTCAAAATATTTATATATTGTCTTTCTCGATTGCTTTAAGTTGAGCATCGAGTAAAGTATCATCTGAAGCTATTCCCTCTAAGATTGAGTCGTTCTCAAACTTAAGATCTCAATATTTCAGAGACTTTTATGATTTTTAGCCTATTTGTAGGCAGTTTATCGGGTTATCCGGGAAAAGCTTCGCGAATTGCTTATGTTAGGAAGTTGTGTGCGAGCGCTTATCACTGAAAAGCAATTTTATGCACTGTTCCAACACTTGAGGTAATATGTCATTCTGTAGAACCGGGGTGGCTACGTGAATTTACTTTGTGGTTAATAGAGTGTCTTTCTCTTTGAAGGTCGAGGTGACAGTTCTATTTGAAAATTGCTTTTCAGTGATAAGCGCTCGCACACAACTTCCTAACATAAGCAATTCGCGAAGCTTTTCCCGGATAACCCGATAAACTGCCTACAAATAGGCTAAAAATCATAAAAGTCTCTGAAATATTGAGATCTTAAGTTTGAGAACGACTCAATCTTAGAGGGAATAGCTTCAGATGATACTTTACTCGATGCTCAACTTAAAGCAATCGAGAAAGACAATATATAAATATTTTGAATATCCCAAACCTACACAGAGTAAAAGGTTTGCTACTGATGAAGCTCCGCTATTATAACGCATGAGAGCAGAAACCGGTCTAGCTTGATCATAAGAATCAAACTAATTTCATACCCCGCTGATTAAAAGCGCCTTTGCATCCACCAGCCAAAGAGCTATCGTGGAACATTAATGTCTTAAAACCCCCGGCCAAATCATAAAGCCTAAGTTTTCTTTCGCATGAGTCACACGTATGACTCGGGCTTTTCCTAAAAAATGTGCGGTTCGACGGCTGTCAAGTGACGTCAGATGGTGGCACCACCTACCCTTATTTTACTAATACATAGTGTGTGAGCTCCTCTGTATCGCGCTAGTGTGATCATGGAGCTACTAACACGGAAGTCCGTGTTAGTAGCTCCATGGTGTGATTTTATGGCTCCACAACATTAATATGAGTCTTTCCACCGCTTTGGGGGAAATAAATTTTCAACCGATCGGGAGAATATTTTGCTATGGGTGGCGCCATTTTTAATCATTCCTAATCAATCCAAAGTCAAAACAGTATCGGACGGAAAATAAGGGTAGATGCGCACTGTTTAACAAGGTGTTTCTTGATTGGCTGTTGCCATTGTATTGTATCGGTTGTATTCTTTGTTCGAGTTAGGGATTAGGTAAGGATTAGGGTTATCGTTGGCCAGTTAGGAAATTTCTTGATAAAAGCCCCGAAAATAACGGAAAGGGAAAAATGTTGTCCTTGAATGTGAACCCAAGACATAACATCTGCTTGATTCAAGTTCGCTTTTACAGGAACTGTGCCATTTAAATCCAATTGACAATATCTTGTGAATCAAACGTGGGGAATGAATGAAAATTTCAGGAGAATGCTAAGAATTACAATCTTTTGTTTTAGTTAATATCACGTTTCTAAATTTAGATTATCGTAGTATTAATATTCTCGTTCTTGGTGGAGCAGGCACTAAGTGTATAGGCTAAAACAGTTCGTGAGATGTGACCCCTTCCTGAAACATGCAATCCTGCCCTATACACTGCCTTAGCTGAGCGTCACCATCAATGGCGAGGTGGGTACAAGTGAACTGGAGAAATAATAAACCCGCAGATAAGCGGAAATAGCATTCCGGGGTGCGTTGGGCTTTTTTTTTCTTTCGAAGAATATGGGAATTGATGCCTTTAATTTCTTATCCCAAAGAAGAATCGAATCACACGAAACCTTACAGTCATATTTTGACGAAGTAAGGTGTATCATTTTTGAAAATCCAAATTCCTCCTGGGCCAGCCCCCTTGGAGACGACATTCTGTTACTCAGGGTTAACAGAGATGAGAAAAGGACACACGGGGAAGTAAACTAGTGTGGCCATGACTTGGAGTGCATATCATTTAGTCTTTTCATATCTTTCCACGAAGGGTATAGAGATCAAACACAGTAAAACATGTCCTCGACACAAGAGTTACCCTGACTACAAGCAAACTTTCTCCGTGATGGCGTTCTATATTAGGTACAGTCAGAGCCATATTCTCTGGGTAGGGTTAGATGGAGTTTACGGCCCAGTTACCGACCAATCTGTGCGAGTTATGTAAAACGTATACATATATTAATGCAAAAACAACCATCAATAAAGACGGCAAGCTTGCCTTACGTGGATGTTATTATCCCTTCGTGGGAATTTTCAGATTTCTGTCAAGTGTTGTTTCTCTGTGGACGTAGCTTCTTTAGGAAGCAGTTTTAAAAATTGGTTTCGCCGAACGATTCTTTGCCACAGAGTCAGAAGGACTTTAGAAAAAGTAAATTTTCAGATTTTCTGCCTAAGTAGGTGTTGACTTACCCAAAGGAATTAATCATTACATAAAATATTTAATCTATTGTCTTTTGACCTCTTTATGTTCGCCATGCCTTCTGTATAAACAAGTCACTAGTAATTGAGATATCACTCTTGTGTCTGAATCAGCTCTCCTGACGGGTTCAAATGATACAGCCACTTACAACGAAGATTACTCTTTTAATGAGACGCATGCGGGAACTCAGCCTGTGATTAACCTGTCTACATATACTGACTATCACGACAAAGAGTTGTACATTAAGAGAGATGGTCTCCTTGAAGGAACTGAGTACTTCCACATAAGGTTCGACACATCCAATTTGCCAGATAGAGTTTTTGTTGAGAGCCCAGAGGAGCTGACATTTGAAATAAGGGACGGTGACAACGGTAAGTTAATTTTAAACGACCAATCCTCTCACCCCAAACTACAATTTTGTAGTGGTTTACAGAAATTCTCAATTGGCTCAGGTCTTTGATTGACAGCTTGTTCAAACAATACAAAGTATCAAAGCTCATGTTACACAGACTGTACTGTACTGAGAGTGTTTTGATATACAATGGGAACTTAGATACTCACCCTGAAGCAATAAACTGAGGTTTTGTCTGGATTAGGATCATGAATTTTACACAGTTGTGGGAGGGGCTTAGGTAAGTAAGTTGGAAGAAATACAATGGTAGTCCACAGAAATGCTCAATTGGCACAGATCTTTCATTGCTCAAAAATACATATTACACAGTTTTCAATGTACTAAGAGTACACATTGGGGTCTTGTAAATTCACTCTAAAGCAATAATCTGAAATTGTGTCTAGATGAGGATGAGTGTTAGACAGCTGTGGGAGGGGCTTAAGTAAGTAGGTTAGAAAAATTGGACAGAACTGTTTGTGGTGAAAAGAACTAGGCTTCGAGGTGAATGTTATCTCCGGTTGGGCTGTTAGCCTGTAACATTGGAGCTTAATGGTCTAAAAGACTTAGGCCGCGGTCACCAGGTCACACTACAACCGACAAAGAATTCCGTCGGATCGGATTCCGATCCGATTTTTCTGTTTTTTGTTTAAATCTTCTCAATCTCTGGTCGGAGAGCCAAAAATTTTCCAACATGTAAATATATGAGTTGTACCTCACGACTTTGAATATTAAGTTCATGCTAATTTTTTCGTGACGTCACGTGGATAAACAGATTTTATGGGACTCCCTATTCGATAACACATTGTATGTCGGTGTGACTTCACGGAAAAGTCAGTTGGCATTTTATTTTCATAAACATCAGATGCAAATCATATATTTAGACTGGCTGACAAATTTTTGGCTTTTTCCACCAAAGATGGAGAAGATTTAAATGAACCCGACAAATTGCGGAATCCGATCCTAATTCGTTGTAGCATAGTTATTATACCTTTCCCTGCTTGGGAAACTCCGCGATCTGACTGTTTATGTTGAGATTCCGGTTTTCGCCAGTCACGTGACGTTGATAGTAAACGAGAGCCTTGTTGTTGGACTCTCCATACGTACTGTATATATGCTCTGGGCTCTGGGTAAACTGATTTCTTCGAGAGTCTCTTGTGAATAATTATCAAACTGTTATTACTTCAATTAGGGCGTATATTATTGGGAAAGGTTTGATGAAGATTTCTGTCTTAAAGGGCCAATCCTCTCACCCCAAACTACACTTCTAGTATAGGGTAACAGAAACTCTCAATTGGCTCAGCTTTTTGATTGACTGCTAATTCAAACAATGCAGAATACCAAAGCTTATATTACACAGCATGAACTGTTCTGAGAGTGTTTTCATTATACACATTGAGCTTTTCTATACTTACCCTGAAGCAATAAACTGAGATTGTGTCTGGATGAGGGTGAATTTCAGACAATTGTGGGAGGGGCTTAATTAAGAATGTTAGGAGAATTAGTACTGTTTGGGAGGAGAAAACTGGGCCTTTAAATTAGAAAGGCCGTAAAGCGAGAATAACTGTACCAAAACTAAAATAGCGGGACAATCGAAGGCTGGGCTAGCAACAGTAACTTGGTAAGCACACTCAACAATTCCGCGAAATTGCGAAGCACGTAGCAATCGCACTGTATAACGTTAGACTAGTTGGATTAAACCATTTTAACAAACGAGTGTAACGGTTCATCAGACGAGTGTATTATACAATATTTATCAGTAACTATGGTCGTACAAAATTTTAGGAAGCCCACCTAGCGTAATGAAGTAGGTCTACTTCACCCTTACCGCACACTGACTGCGGTATGATAAGCCTGTAGGGCCTACTGAATGTCCTCAGCGAAGGTCTCCAAACGCCAGGCCTCGGAACCAGTATTTTACGCTTAAAAAGAGAAAATGAAACCCGAGAATATAGGATTTCTTCATTTATTCAAAAATCTTAAAAACTTACTGATTAGGAGGCCTTTTGCAGTTCCCTTTTAGCCCTTGGGTCAACTTTAATTTCACTTCCCAGCAGAAACAGTACATCACTCAATGGAGCCATATCGCTACCGATCGATCGTGTGCATCTTCAAAGTCACGTGATGAACTTTTTTGAAGAGCTCAACATGCTTTTACGGACAGTTACGGACGCACCTTACAAAAACTATGAACGTACATACAGCTTATACGTCTGTGCATACACAGTGTACGTAAGGAGTTTCCCAACCAGGAAAAGGTATAATAACTATGGTTGTAGCGTGACTGCGGTTTTTAGAGAGAATTCAGACCTGTATAGGCCCACATAGGCGTAGGAGGCGGGTGTGGCTGCGGGGGACAGCCCCCCCCCCCCCCAGTGAAAAACGAGGGGAGGAAGCATGCTTCCGCCCCCCTCCACTTCCCGGGTCAGAAAACCCCTTTTTCATTTATGTGATATTCCAACTCTTCTTACTCATTAAATTCCGGGTTCTCTTCAATATAAGGGCCAATTCAAAAAGCAAAATATTTCGCGCTATTCAACGTGCAATTCCTAATATATAAGTGCTGTCTCATGAATCAGTTTGATAAACCTTTTTAAGCTCTGAAGATGAAAAAATCGAAGTTTGCCGTTTGAGACACCAATTGTTCACGTGACAGCAGCAACTTCAGTTCTATTTTCATAAATTTTCTTTCATAAAATTCTAAATTTTCTCCAGTATCGGCTCTTGACTTTGAAATAGTTTGTCTAAAATAACCAACAAAGTTTCGGAAACTTTTACAATTTTATTGGAGAGCTTCAGTTCGTAGACCTTCAAGATAACATTATGTAGCATCAACGATTTTCAGTCGATCAGCGTGCAATCACTCTCAGATTTGCCAATATAGGAAGTGCAGATTCTTCGATCAGTAATCCCCCAACTTTTCGAATTTCCCTATACAAGAAACCCAGAATCAAAAAATATCTGCAATACAAGCCACAAATATTTGTTTCAAGGAAGGTCAAAATTTCGGGGCACATCGCTCGACGCAAATTACGTCCCTAATACAGTGGTGTTTACACTTCAAAAACTCGGAAAATTTGGTTGCTTGTCCGTTTCCCTGAAGAAGTCTTTTTACCTCCCTGCTGCTTAGCTACTACTAACAAGCCTGAAAATGCCATTTTCGACTGTCTAAGGTGTCCGATTTTTCAAAATTTCCTCTACGCTCCTCGCCAACTGACGGCGGCGCTCCGCTTAGTAGTCTTTCGGGCAAGACTTCAGGCAGGGAATCATTTGCCTACAGTAAGTGCTCTCATAATATGCTTTTCCGACACCAGTTACCTTTCAAGCCTGTCAGTTGAAAAGCCTGTGAGTAGATGGATTCTTTAAGAACTTGAAGGATTGAAATGTTATCAATGTTCCTCAGTTTGCAGAGGGCATAGATATACTGGAATTTTTGTCTACTGTATCATGGATGGAAAAACGAAGAATGCTACCTTTTTTTAGTTCCTAGTTTCATTTGAAAAAATAATTTATAGCATACAATTTTTTTTATTTAAAAAAATGGTTCTTCCTGTTAGAAAAATGCGAAAAATTTAGCATCAAAAATGTAACTTCTGGTCAATGGGGTAGGGTGAGGTACATAGTCCAAAAATTGCCCCCCCCCCCCCCCCCCCACCACACACACACACACTTTCAAATTGCTTCCTACGCCACTTTAGGCCTAAGTCATGGAGCATGGAGTTACTGTCTCGGTAATTCGCGGCTGGATGGAACAGCACAAGTAGCAGATTTACGTCATTGCCTAGTGAAACCAAGGATTGGGGAACTGGGACAAAAAAGTGACAGTTGTTAATACTCTCAGTTCCCATGATTCCTCCGGTGGATTTTGAAATGATTTATGTATGATGATGTACACACGGACCACATGTCCATGATGCAGGTTTTAGTTAAGGCTCGTTCAAAATAACAGCGACTGTCCAGAGTCTGCGAGGATAGTCCCAGAAAGAGGGAGAAACCACAGTCCCGGGAAGAGTGACGATTGAAGCCATTGTTAAAGGGGGAGTAAAATTATGATTCGGTTATATCACGGAAGTACCACATTTCTTTGGCAAAATTATCCATACAGACTCTTCAGAGTCTACCACTGAATTCACTGAAAACAAAAATTATTCAGGATGGTGCCTCTACCGACTAATTTGACTGTAAATTAAAATGTGGATTAGTCAGTGATCACGAACTAGTCAGTCTATTAGTCGGACCCCACGGACTAATGTACTGCAGTTTGTGACCTCCGAACTAATTCACTGGCTAGTTTTTGAAAACCACCGACTGGTCAACGGACTAATTTATACTCAGTCAGTCAAATAATTCAGTTGAGGCACGATTCTGACCAAGTTTTTGTTTTCAGTGAATATTTGCACGGTAACTTTATTTTTGTGCTAAAATCGTTTCCTTTACCGTTGTTTGTTGTGACCGGAGCTTCAGTCAGCGTTTTTTAAATTGGTGGTTGTGAACCGCATGGGGCTGGTTTGGGTGTTTCAGGCAGGGGCTCATAAATGATTTGCCTGAACCCTATTGTTCCAGTCTCCTGCTACAGTCAGCCTATCCTTGTAAGACTGGTTCCTCATCCGCGACGATTCTGATAACAAACCCTCGTAATAAGTTTGTCATCGAGGTCGACGTTTACATCGCACAATGGACTGATGGCTGCTGAATATTTTCATTATATAAATGTAACAGACTACTTTTGCTTATTTTCGTGTCACGTGTCACATTAGTTGATTCAGAAGGCGTAATGGAGCTAAGGTGCTGGTCTAGTTAGTTAGCTTAAGACTATACCCGAAGAACGACAGCGAAATCACAATGCAATCCACACCTTTGTTAAAAATGGATCCCACGTAAACTTTAACTAGCTATTGCAAATACTGCATGACAACACTTATACTTTATGACATACGTTTGCTTCTACGAGATACAATGGGAAGAAGAAGTCTGTGTTAAAAATCTTTTACAAGCTTAGGACTTATTTTTTTCCTTGCACCGCCGGGGATTTCCTGTTCGAGTTGCTACTCACACAGAATTTGCTAGGAGGCTGTCAATCCAAATGAAGAATTCGAGGGGGCAGAAGCCCTGGTGTTTCCATTGACTAACAAACTTGTCTACATTTGGCCGCCTCTGGAAAGCTGCCCCCGCCCTCTTCAGAACCTGGCTGCGGGCGTTGCTTTATTTACGTTTTTATTTTCCCAATCCACTTTTACGGTACATCTTCGGGAAAAAAATATGTTGCAACGTATAGCAAAGGAAAATATACACATTAATAAGTTTTTTCCGTTGAAACGTCCCTTTTTTATTCTTATCACTATTACGCCTCCTTGGTGACCTTGTTCTTTAAATTAAAGGTTTCATCAGAATAAATGACAGTTATCGAAAAGTCCCCGAGGAAGTAGGGACCATCGAGATAGTTGTTAAAACCAACATAATACAACCAGACAAAAACTTAACTCTGAGTGAGTATTTTATATTTTATTTGTTAATTAATTTATAAGTTTAAGAACATTAGAATTTTGACGAATGTAATGAAAGAAAATTCCCTCAAATTTTGGAAATTCTTTCTTTTATAGTTGCTTTTCCTTAGTCAGGGAATAAGGCTAATATATTTTTTTCACAATATGACTGATCTTGAGAGCAAATGAGATAGCACATCATATGAACTAAAAATATCAGGTACAACCTAAATTTTAGTTATGGTATCCCCACATAACCGCCGCTTATTGGACAGTCCCTAGATCAGAAAAGCATCCATCTGCGCGAGTTCTCGCGCCAACGTATCTTTAGACTTGGCGCATGATCATGGTTTGAATTCCTTGTAATTTATTCAAGTTTAATCATCCCTGAAAAATTTAATAAACTCTCGTTGCGCATTTTCTGTGTGATGTACAAACCTTCAATAGACGCACGAATGTGAAACAAGCACATGGTGTACGAAAAATCACATCGGGTTGCTATGCAACGAAACACAACCATAGATCAAATTTCATTCATTTTAAAAAGATTCAGATAGAAACACCATATTTTACTATTGGATACTAATATCACCCAAAGGCGGCAACACCATTTCAAAAGTGGGGGGTAAATTGAGGGCATACGAAAATGTTCGGACATTTCCCGGCTTATGCGATACCGAGGGAGCAGCGCGATCTCTTGCCCGTAGGGTCCACGGACCACCTTAAATCTCCTGATGGGATGCAGTGGCACGGCTTACTGAGTAAAACCCCTGCAGCTCAGGTACATATAGGAATATGTCTGGGTGAAAATGGTCTCTCGATATGTATATCTGGTTCAGGAACTGAGGGAGGGAATAGCTAGGGACAAAGGTAACCGGAGGGCTTTCCAATGCCCCATGCTCCCTTAGTGCTCCCACTGAGCTCTTCTTGTTCATGGAATAGAGACATTGTCAGGCGCGGATCCAGGCATTCCAAAAGGGGGTGACCAAATAGAAAGCAGGGGTGTGAAGGAGTTGCACTGTTAATTTCCCGTATGTTTTATTGTTGGTGTGGCGAAAAAAGTAGAGATGAGGCCGTAAAAGTCCTCCTTGGATCCGCACTTGATTGTCTACAGGTGATTTTCATGGGACATTGCTTTTAGAGGGACAGTTTATAATTGGAATAATTTAACGTATTGTTTATTGATATAGTGACACTCATACTTGCATGCTGCGACAAAGCACATGGGCTAATTACACCTATGGCTTAGCAAGACCTGAAGCCAATGGGGTCTTATATTTACCTGTTAAATGCAATTCAAGAAAACGAGCGAACGGTAAGACATGGATTTTTTTGGTGAGACACATTATTTTCTATCATAAGACAGCTTAATCTTTTTCAAGTTACAGTTGCATCAGTGAGTACCATTCCAAATGATTTTAACTGTAGGTAAGTATCGTTTTATGAAAAAAGAAACATGAAAACCGTAATCCTACACTGTAAAAATATTTGTAGCTTTACAGAACAAACAATAAAGAAATCCATAAAGAAAACGGAAAAGGTGCTGTCAATTTGTTTAAAAAGTAGCATTTTCCATATTTACTTTGCATTTCCTTTTTTTTTAGATTTGTTCATCTGTTATTCTATTAAACATGTTTAAGGCATTCTTAACAGTATAGTGCTACACGGAGGTAGTTTTTTCAAAAGCTCTTTTAGAAATGGATAAATATAAAATCAAACAATTTTGGAGAAATTATACTTTCCGGTTTTTTGTTAATTTTTGTCTTTCACTTTATTTACTACTCTTAATACAAACGAAGATGTCACTGTGCAGCATGGGTATGACAGGTATGATGAGTCAACTACACCAGGAGAAGACTACATACCCTTCGAGGGTTTCTACGTTATTCTACCCGGAGCTAACAGTATTCTTATCCCAATTACGATTATAAACGATGACCTGGCGGAAAACGAAGAGAGTTTATATTTTCTGGTGGAGGCGTATTACGAGGAAATCGATCGTTTTTACTCAGATTTCGGATACATATATATAGAAGACGACGAAACACGTAAGGCAATGTAGACCTGTGGCAAGTTCAATAATATTTTCCGTTTGCTTGTACCAAGTTGATTGGGAGGGGTCTACAATGCCTTTCCCCCATTCGTTCCCAGATCAGGAGACATATTGTTGTTGTGAGTAATGCCTCGTTTAAGCAATGAAATAAGGAAAATAATTCCAGTGACTCACCACTAGAAAAAAAAAACCCCGAAGCGGAAGTTAAGAAGTTGATACCAACTTTAATTCCAACAAACCATTATCAAAACCTGAATAAATAGAAAGCTCAGTTCAGTTCAATAGGACTTTATTCCAATCTCTTACCATAATATAAAATAAATAACAACATTCTGAGAGTGGTAAAGGTAACGAAATTACAGTATGTAAGGATTATCATGCTTAAGCACACCATGAAATAATTACTTTACTTAACAAAACAAGGTAAGAGACTGAGGAGTGGCAACTACGAGCTCCTATGGGCTTGTGGGTGATGACACCCCTTAAAAACAAACAGAATACGCGACAAATGGGAAGAAAAACACAAAAACACGGAAAAGCAAAGACGGAAGTTCAAAGGTAGTTTGCAATGAAATGAACTTTAAGCAACTTTCTAAATACATATGGTGTTTTACAGTTAGTAACTTCCAAGGGGAAAGAATTCCATAGTTTTGCACCTATAAATCGAAGACCAAGTTGAGATGACCTAAGTCTACAAAGGGGAGTGATAAACTGATTTGAAGCACGACAAGGGGAAGGGTAATGGCTATCACGAAACTGAAAATGAGTACTAAATATTGACGAGCCTGAGGTTCTGTTATGTAGCCAGTCAAAAATAAACAACCCGATATGATACCGATTTAAATCATAAATATTAAGAAGGTTAAGACTAGCGTGAAGAGGTGCAGTATGATGACGATAGTCTACGTTGCATATACATCTAATAGCCCTTTTCTGTAAAATAAAGAGAGGTTGGATTCTGGTAGCATATGTGCTCGCCCAAATGATATTACAATAAGTGAGATAAGGGAGTATAAGGGTATTATACAGGGAAACCAAAATTTTCCTAGGAAGAAGTTGACGAAATCTGTTAAGTATCCCCACACCTTTTGAAACTTTCATGCTAACATACTTGATGTGATCAGTCCATCTAATAACACCTCCCTGATCAGTCCAGGTAAGATGAGAATCAACAAACACAAGAAACTTAGCAACATTTGAACGCTGTATGTTAATACCACAAAGTTGTATGTTGTTTACACTCTGATTAAACTGCTTAGAAGGTGAGGTAAAAATAACAAAATTGGTTTTCTTTACATTGAGAGATAGCTTGTTTGCACAAAACCAGTTGTGAACATTGACAAATTCATGTTGTATCACATTTAGTAAACAACTGAGGTCATTACTGGAATAAAAAAGACTGGTATCGTCAGCATAAGAAATTACATGAAAATTATTACTAGCTCTGTGTAGATCATTGATATAAATAATAAACAACAAAGGACCTAGAATAGATCCCTGGGGAACACCACAAGTAATAGGCTTACGTATAGAATTTACATTGTTAATGCCAACATATTGGTAACGATCAGTAACATAAATTTTAAACCAATCCAGTGCAGTACCCCTAACATCGTAATGTTTAAGTTTGCTGAGTAAGATTCTATGGTCCAATGTATCAAAAGCCTTACACAGATCCAGAAAAATGCCTGATGCATACTGATTTTTTTCGAAGGCATCTGTTATTTTATTAGTGAAGTGTAAACAGCTTCGCTGTTTACTACCCGGGAGCAATGTACACTCATGTCCCCTTTCCCAAAATCGTTTTACTCGCATTCCGCATTGATTCCATATATATACAGAAAACAACGAAACGCGTAAGACGATTAATTTAAACTTATGGCAAGTTCAATTACAGTTTCCGTTGACTTACACACAGTAGGGTAGCAGGTAGCAAAATGGGGAAATTTTCCTAAGCCCAATGTCTTTACCGCAATCTGTCCTCAGATCACAGCATGCAGTCACAGTCCAATCCTTTACATGGGGTGTACCAGTGGCCGAGCTGCCATATGGTCAGTGGGGCGGTCGCCCCCCCCCCCCCCCCTTGACGGACCAAAATCGTCTGTCGGCGCCCTTTTTAGGTTTTTAACATACTTTACTCTTGCACCGTTATTGGCAAAAGATACACAATTTAATAGCGTTGTTTTAGGGTCCAGATAACAAAATGCCCAAACAGCCACCAGTACCTGTACTATCTGCACTTTATTCTGATGAGAAGGATCATCTTCTGTAATATAGGGATAGGTTTTGCCAAGACGTATCTTCATGCCTTATACGTACTAATGACTGCTGTCGCTGTGCTAAGTTAATTGCTCTCACACCAAGCGCGATTATAAGCTTACAAAATGCACAGACTGACATTAAATTCACTCTCCCGGCCAGTAAAAGATGTTGCGAAAGGCGCAACAATAATTGTAGCGCAAATAGCCCTTTTATTGTCGGGGATAATTGTCAACATAGACAACAAAAAGAGCATATAAAGATACCAAAATAGCTTCCACAACATTTTTCAAAATCATTTGAAGAGAACATTCAGGTTAAAAAAAATTAAACTTATCATAGTAGTAATGGTTTAAGAGTTTTAATGAGCAGTTTTAATTTTGCTTTTCTTTAAGTGACCATTTTCATGATAAATGACTATTTCTGACACTGCACGATAATCCCATCAAAATGCTTATTTCTGTACTTTCGTGACCTCAAAAGCCAGAAAATTGCATCTAATAAGCCTAGGTTTAGGCTACTTTTATTTATTACGAATTCGGTACGTAGAGAGCCGAGCAGACCTCTTGTCTTGGCTATTTCTTGCAAAGTACTTAATTAATGGCTACTTCAGAGTGGTCACATGATGTAAAAGGTTTAATCTTTATCTTCACAAAGTAGTTCATTATTACATTAAAATCGTAAATCGAGACCAGACAATAACACAAAATAAAATGACCGCCTTCATACTAGAATGTGAAAGAGAGGGACAGAAACATGACCGTCTTCCGCAGGTAGGGGCAAGGTGGGAACTTGCCCTCCCCTGGAAATAAAAAAAAACCTGAAAAAACGAAGAAAACATAAAGAAAAAGACGAAGAAAAATTAACATCAACATTTCTTAACAGTTCACTCAGTGTTTTCCTCTTTATATAAAGTAAACAGGCTTTAGAAACGCCATTTTCAGCGATGTGAGAGGCACTTTGGGCAAAAATTTTCTTGCGCACCGCGCCAACTCATGCTGGCGCGGGGCTTCCCCCCCCCCCTAAAAAATTTTGTCTAAAAGAATTTTGTTCCCCCCTATATTTCTTCTGCGGAGGCCCATGGATAAACATAATTTAACAGAAAAACTTGCTGAGGAGAAATGGCAAATTAGTCTTCTACCAGGTGCGGAAAATCAAATGGAAAGTCTGGAAAGCCGTGGCTTCCATCGTGCTGAGGTTCAGGGTATTCACACCTTCGAAGCGACCCTGCAGACCATTTTCGCCCCCTCTGACCGAAATCCCTAGCTCCGCCACTGGGGTGTACAACTCGTTAGGCCGGGAAGTGAGGAAGATTCATAGGAAATCCCGGGGATCTAATCTTTGCTCATCTGTGCCTCCATTCGTTCTTGGTAATTCATTTCATTATTTGGTCGATTGGTTGGCTGGTCAAGTTTCTCGCCCAATCATTAAAAGAAATGAGCAGGGCTTATTAATGTCTTGTCTCTGCTCTGGGGAAGTCAGGTAAATAATTATCAAATGAGCCATCCTCGAATTATCTCTCAAAAGAATTAAGTTTAGTGATTGACAGGAAAAAGTTGATTTCCAAACTATAACGGACTTTTTCACCCTATGCTATTTCTTGAGAAATGTACACAAGTTTTCCCCAAATATTTTTGCCCTCCGGTTTTCCCCCTCCCTAGTCCCTGCTTTAATATAGCTACTATGTATAGGCTAGTGTTTTTAGTAACGTACATTTTTTGTAGAAATGTAAACTCACTTGATTCATCACATCTCAAATTCAAGATGTAGCAGTAACAGATAAGTATCACTAATTGTGTGTGATAAGATGTGAACTTTGGAAACCTGTAGGCTAAGCTTACCGAGAAGTAAAATTTAACAAATTCGAATTTCCAAACGTATTTTCAAAATCAATGTAATCTCACCAATTTTTTTTATCAAATATGTCTGTTTTCTTTAAGTCGACAATTCTCAGAAAGAGTGTCACTTGTGAAAATTACCCGTGACTAGGCCTATACTTGTCGATCCTGTGGCAGGCTGTCTGTCCTTTTCTGATATAATGCAATTTTTTTTATAAAAATCCCGGCACCTTGCCGCACGTGTAGAAAGGGGTGGGTCCTTTTACCAAATAATAGCGTATAGCGAACTCGTATTGGGCTATAATTGTGTCAAAAAGGCAACAAGCTGTACAAAAGGAGCCATAAAGAGGTAGAAAATCCATTCTGAAAATTTTAGTTGTTACTTTCTGAGAAAAATGAAAAAGCTGTACGTAGAAAAAAGCAACTACATTAAAGGACCATGAAAGTTTGAGAGAGAATACTAACCTGTTTTAGCACCTCGTTTTCCTCTTTTAACTAATTTTCTTCACACAGGTAAGAAGCCACTACTATTTTCGTTCGACGAAACTTCAGTCACGGTGAACGAATCAAGTGGAACCTTGGATTTTTATGTCAGAGCCAATATCAAGAATGAAGCTTTTGTTTGTAAGTTAATATTCAAATTAAGATAAGCTTGCCTCTTTCATGGACTTCCTTAAACTGTTAAATAATGTCAACTTGACGGTACACTAAAGCATACGATTATGTTCAAATGGTTATCGTAATTTCAAATATCTGCGTGGGTGGAGCAGGTAACTATAGATGACCTTTGCCTTGCATGGCAGTTGTAGTTCTAGCTCCTCCGCCCTTTCCGTAAAAATTGTAGGGCGGTAGCGTCGTTTAGTCCCCGAAGAATGAGGTAGACAAAACCTTGCATGGAAAAAAATTCGTCTCCTTGACACTGGGCGTCATGACTAAGCCGATAGCGCCATGACTTGGAATAATTTTCTCAATGGAAAACCGCAAATAACAAACAGACATTGATATTTGTATCATGTGTTAACAACTCAACCACTGGGTAGGGGTGTACCTTACTGATAAAAAATATCTAGAAATAATGCTCGATTGTTATTAGTAATCCAATTTTCGTTAATTTTGGAACAGGAAGTACCAACGTGATGTGTTTTTTCCTAAATATCAATGATTTGACAAGTTGGACTGGAAATTTCTAATTTTATTCCCACATTTTTTATTTCATTTTCGTGGATAACTTCGCTAAATTTGAACCGATATTTATGGCTCGAGGTTCATTTGGTAACTAATTTAGCCACTGAATTCGATTCTAGTCAAATTATGCATGGGACTACAAAACAAAACAAAACATTAAGAATTCTTTGAAAATGGATGTCACTGCACCGTTCTGACTTCAAGTTCAAAGTATAAATGTCAACCGTTCAGGGGAGGAATTTTCTAATGTTTATTTCACGGCTAAACCTTTATTCAATTCACATCCCTTTTCATTGCAGGTAATTCTGTCTCTTCATATGCTACAGAGTACCCAATTACACTTCATGACATTTGAAATGGCAAAAATTTTCAAGAAGGGAGCAGGACAGCGGCTTCCTTCATAACTCCCCCCCCCCCCCTCCTTCCGACCTGCGATCAACTCCGGACCTCCTCTGGAAAAATCCTTCATCCGTTCATGTTTTTAAAAGCTTATTATCTTGTTTAAGTTGATGTTTTAAGTGACTGTATACCTACCTTAGCCGGCGACTCTGGAGTCGGTATAGAAGATGCACGTGTCCCTTTTCATTAGAAGATCCTTTTCGAGGATTTACAAAGAAAGAGTGAAAACTGAATGGAATTTGATAGAATAAATGTGTTTTCCAGTGCTGTCATACCGTTAACTTGGGTGTTAATACTGAAATATGTTATTTTGTTCCCTGACAGAATATTTTATATATCATAACTCTCTGTATTTTTTCTTCTTCTTTTAATTGCGCAAGATTTGCAGTACATCCCAGCGAAAGAAAACGGCTTGATGGAGTACCAGGATTACACGGCTTTCTTCAATGCTACAGTTAAACTGGACATATTTCAGTTTAATAAAGCCAACGAACAGAAGATAGAAGTAAATATTATTAATGATTGTGATATCGAAATGACGGAAATGATGGTCTTAAACATCAGTGCCGTTAGTGTAGGACAAATTGATCCTAAAAAGCACAACCTCAAAATAACAGTCGAAGACAATGATAAAGATGGAGCCTTGGATTGCGCGGGTAAGTCTGGTAACGTTGTAAAGCATGTATAATCATAGTTATTATACCTTTCCCCTGGTTGGGAAACTCCGCGAACTGACTGCTTATGTTGAGATTCCGGTTTTTGTCAGAAAGGGCGGATATAAGGAAATTTGTTTAAGGGGGGGCCCGGGGGCAAACTCAACTTGAGACCAAGACGTCTCAAAAAGAATGAGGAATGTTGTGCAAAAATATTTTTTTTTTGGGGGGGAGGGGCATGAGAAGTGGTGACTGACTGCCCGAAAGACTATCTAAGCGGAGCGCCACCATCAGTTGGCGTGGAGCGTACAAAAAATTTTGAAAAATCGCGACCTCTCAGGTAGCCGGAAATTGCATTTGCCAGGCTTGTAAGTAGAATTTAAGTAGTCGTTATTTTGAGCTTTCCTTTGCAATAAAATCTTCATTTTAATAAAAAGAAAATCAAATTGCAAAATGATCAGAAAATTACCAGATAAAATGTACTGGCTCCTTTACAGGACGATGTGACATTTTATCATTTTCTTTGTCGCAAAGTAAAATCTCCATTAAAAAGAATAGACCAGAACCAAATTTTTGTTTAATATGTTAAAGACGAACATATTCTAAGCACTCTGGTGAAGTTTTCATTCATTTCTCATGTTCGGTTCTTGAGATATTAGCAACTGAAGTTGACACATTTTCTACAAAAGGTAAACTTGAACCAAGCAGGTGCTATGTCATGTATTCATATTGATGGTCAATGTTTTGTTTTGTTTTTTATATATTTTTGATCCTGCTGTTTGATCTTGAATTGATTAGGGATGCTATCTTGCCCTTAAGGCAAATTAAGTTTTTAAACTTCCATTGCTCGGGATGCCCTTATGGTAACAACATATCACAGTTAAATTGTATAAATATGGTGTTAAATTTTAGAGAAAAACAACTAAACATTTCCATCAATGTGAATACATGACATCACGTCTACTTGTTGCAAGTTCACTCTTTGTAGAAAATATGTCAACTTCAATTCTAATATCTCGAGAACCAAACATGGGAAATGAGTAAAAATTTCCCCAGTAAGCTATGCCTAGAATATGTTCCTCTTCAAAATATCAAACATAAATTTGTTCTGGACTTTTTTGTTTCAAGGAGCTGCACACCGTTGGAAATAAATTGAAATCATAACTTTTCGAATCATATTAACTCATATGACCAGTGGTCGAATGAGCCTGTAAACCTGAACCGGCCGCACAGAAGCATTGGTAGCGCTACCAGCACCAATAGCAGTACTGATTCAGTACTGCTATTGGTGCTGGTAGCGCTATCAACGCTTCTGGGCGGCCGGTATACTGGGCTAAAATTTTGATACAATTACGAACTATTCGTTGACAATGACGCATTAGTTTATACTTTATAAATAATATATGACATTTGTATGAGAAAGAAGGCTGGGATACTTTGCCCAGATTAAGAAAAAGGCTACTTTTTATTCATGTCATATCGCATAATGTTATTTTTGGAAAATTGAAGGCCATGCTTTGGAAATGTTTGGGGGGGGGGGCAAGTGCCCCCCGTGCCCCTATGGCGAGCCGCTAATGTTCGTCAGTCAAGTGACGTTGATAGTACACGAGAGCCTTGTTTTTGGACTCTCGATACGTCCTGTATATATGCAGACAGGGTATACTGATTTCTCCGAGAGTCTTTTGCGAACAATTATCAAAATGTAATGACTTCAATTAGGGCGTATATTATTGCAAAAGGTTTGATTAAGATTTCTGTCTTAAATTAGAACGGCCGTAAAGCGAGAACAACTGTACCCAAACTAAAATAGCGGGACAATCGAAGGCTGGGCTACCAACACTAACTTGGTAAGCACACTCAACAATTCCGCGAAATTGCGAAGCACATAGCAATCGCACTGTATAACGTTAGACTAGTTGGATTAAACCATTTTAACAAACTAGTGTAACGGTTCATCAGACGAGTGTATTATACAATATTTATCCGTAACTATGGTCGTACAAAATTTTAGGAAGCCCACCTAGCGTAATGAAGTAGGTCTACTTCACCCTTACCGCACACTGACTGAGGTATGATAAGCCTGTAGGGCCGCCTACTGAATGTCCTCAGCGTAAGGTCCCCAAACGCCAGGCCTCGGAACCAGTATTTTACGCTTAAAAAGAGAAAATGATACCCGAGAATATAGGATTTCTTCAAAAATCTTAAAAACTTACTGATTAGGAGGCCTTTTGCAGTTCCCTTTTAGCCCTTGGGTCAACTTTAATTTCCCTTCCCAACAGAAACAGTACATCACTCAGTGGAGCCATATCGCTACCGATCGATCGTGTGCATCTTCAAAGTCACGTGATGGACTTTTTCGAAGAGCTCAACATGCTTTTACGGACAGTTACGGACGCAAAAACTATGAACGTACGTACAGCTAATACGCCTGTGCATACACAGTGTACGTAAGGAGTTTCCCAACCAGTGATATAATAACTTTGGTATAATCATTGATAGTACCTATTCTGGTTTGGCATGAAAGCTGAGGGCGCACTCATTCTTAAAAATGCATTCTTATTATAGTTAACAACATCAGCAACAATCAATTTACGTCACTTTTTGTTCTGTTCACCCATGCTTAGTAGTAACTTTCACGTTCTGTTGGTCCATTACGGTCAGGTGTCTGTGCGTTATCCTGGAATATACTCACAGTAATGGATAAACACTATCGAATCTGGATCAAAATAGTCTTTTACATCCGCAAAAGTGAGAATTGTGTATGTTATGTTTATCTGATTTTCTGTGCAGAGTTTGTTACGAGATCCAAGACTGCAAAACGGGGTTCGAAGTTTCACAGAGCTAAGCAACAAAGAGCAACATGGGTTCCTCCTGAACCCATTTTTTCTGATATGCTCGAGACTGGCACACACAACAATAATTTTGTTGCCATGGTGACGAATCAAATTAGAATACTGTACACATAATATTGATATTAACTTTAAAATATGTACTTTGGTGAAGTTTTGGAAGTATGACAGAATCTCCTTTCACCCTTGGTTGCAGCATGTTCTTGCGGCGGTGGTATGTGGCCGACTGAACAACCTACCACTGAACCGGAACCTGAACCAGTCATGTTCAACTTTGAATTGGACGAGTTCGAGATCTACGAGGGAGAGTGCAGTTTCTACGACATTGATGTTGTGGCAACTGGACCGACAAATGCAACCGTTTGTGAGTATATTTTGATTTCCCTTTAAACCCTACGTCACTAAAGTAAGAGACCCGTATTGAGTCGGGGATTTCCCCTAAAATTGATTAAACTCTAATTCCTAAACGGGGGTGACCAGGTCGTACGCCAGTCGTTTTGAAAAACAATGATATACCGTGATCTTACTTCTAACGAATTGAACAAAGAACAAGAGGAGATCGAAGGCGGTGTAAGGTGTAAGTGGTATCCGAGTTTGTGTCATAATTTGTCCTCAAGTAATATAGCGTATGCTTTCAGTGTGTTCATTACTGCCACTGGCAATTAAGACGTACTTGACTCTAGCTAAACTCACATATTAAGTAACTTTTTGTTTAATTTGGTGTACTGTCAATCAATAACCAGATGTAAAAGCTGACTGTACCATGTGGGTGTGTAGTGTGCTGTATTCGTCCCTAAAGCGATCAAATGTATTCGGCAGAGAATTGAGGATGCTTCAAAAAGTAAGAGGAAAAGTTTCATCATGAAGAGCTTTCTCCTTGTCCATCAGTTATTGGAATCCAGCCATGGGAGCTAGAGTACGGCGAGGATTTCATCATCAGTGCCAAGAAACTTGTGTTTGAAAATAATGATCGACAGAACTTCACATTCAGAGCCTTGCAAGACACAATGGAAGAGGATGTGGAAAGCGCCCTCATTAACATCGCCTATGCTTCCGAGGGAATGATCGGGCGTCGAAACGCCATTTTGGTGCATGTTTTGAATGAAAATGCCACTTCTTCCGGTGAGCATATGATGACGACATGTCATGTAAAAACAAATGCTTTCTTTCATTTCCGGGATTCCGGCCACGACCTCCGTTATAATTGAGCAAATTATTTGTGGAGGGACACAATTCACTTACTTCTTTCTTTCAATTTTCTATCCGTTCCTTTCAGTGCTTCTCAAACAGGCTGGACTAATTGATTTAATAACAGTTCTTTTAAGATAACACGACTCATAATGTTGATTTTAAAATTTAACTGACAATTCGTTTGTCCTCAAGTTCCTGATTCAAGCAAAGTGTTTGAAAGCGAAATGAGTCACCCCCAACCTGGTGTAGCAAGTAAACTGTCATCTGACAATACCATTTCTCCTTAAATGTGAAATGTGTAAGCGTGGCTTACCTTAAATATTTACCTCAATATTGAAGTCCTAAAACATTTCAAAAGACACGTGAAGAGAAATAAGACGACAATTGTGAGATTTCAGGTGTTGTTGCAAAATAAATTGAGGCGACTGCTCTTGACCTTTAAGGAGGGATGTTGTCTTCCATTTAAAGCAGGGGTGGGCAACTTTTTTGATTGAACGGGCCAGATTTGAGGAATGAAAAATAGATCGGGCCGCACTTAACCAACGACATGCTGTTGATCTTAAACCTTTAATTTTGAGGACTTTGAAGCAATATATATATGTTCATCTTGGATTAAGATGTTGTCATTTCAAGATCAAGAAGGAGTGCTTACTTAAATTGTAGTGTTCAATGTTAGCACCTCAGTAATAAAGCCACATTTAATAGTCGCTGCTTTAGTAGGCCTACTGATAAGGAATGTCAATCATAGGCGTGAAGAACTTTTCCAGTCTGGAGACAGAATATTTTGCCAAAACTTCATTACGGTTCAGGTGCATAAAATAGACCACCAAACCATGACACTGATGCGCGCGAAGCGGGTGAAAAGTTTTGCACATTTTTCGAGAATTTGATAAAAATAATTACGGAACTTGGTAGAAAATTCGGGCAATGTTCTCACTTATATTTCATCTGTGCCGGGAAAAAAACCTATTCTGTGCCCAATTTTTCGTCGTTTCCTACCCGACTTTTCGACCTCAGGAATTTTTGGGAGAGTCTTCCCCTACCCCACCTCGTACGCCTATGTTGTGGGTCTACTGCTAAGTTCAAGTAGAGTAAAGTTATTTTGTCAAGGATTTTGGATTTTGTAAAGCAAAATTACCTCTTTTTCTTAAAATTTTTCTGGCTGAGTGGAAGCAAAATTTCACATGCACCATGACCTGATCCCTGCGAGCTTCTGTGGATGTCTTCCAAGGTTGCAGTCGTCATTTTCGCAGTGACGAACTCAGAAACGCAATAATTCGTCCCCTCCAAGCGGGGTACCTGAATTTTCGGTCACCATTCAGTACATAAATGTTTCATTTTTTGTTCAATTCTTTCATAATAAAATTCATTCCTTTCGTGGTGTTAAAGATTTCTTTAGTTAAGGGTTGGGCTCTCTACAGCCTGGCCATCAGTGATTTTTGTACGGCCCGAGAGATGTCTCAAGTAAAAGGAAAAAAAAGTTTGCAATTGATCACACTAACCTTGCACAAAACATGAGTTGCAAACCCCCAGTGCAAGACATCTCATTATTACTGTCAGGTAGCAGGACGGTGCTTATCCAAGGAGAGGGATTACCACTCGACCCCCCTTTTGCCCGATCAACAATATACAAATACGCAAACATTGATAGGCCTAATGTTAATGTACGAGAGTTGTTAAAGGGGGTTTGCTTCCAGTTTAACAACCCCTCAAAATATCGAATGCTTCGATTTTACGTACAAACTTAGAATATGCCTTTTCCGGCTGTCTGAAAGATAGCAATTTTTCATAATTTTATGCACGCTCCGCTCCAACTGATGATGAGGCTCCTCTTTGATAGTGTTTTGAGAAGGTACATATTTTTGGTCTAACCAGCCACTTCTTCTTAAAGTTCACCCCCACCCCCTTTGAAATGTCTGGATCTTCACCTGGGTAGGCCTAGCTTTTCCCCATTAATTGTCAGCAAAACTATGTTGAGATTTTGTTTGGGTAAATAAAGCGTGATATTCCTTGAAAGTCCTCAGAATTAAAGGTTCGAAACCGTCAGCTGATCGTTCTTCAAGTGGGGCCTGCTCAATTTTTCATTCCTCATATCTGTCACTTTCAATAAAAAGGTTACCCACCCTTATACTAGAAAATAGCAATACCTTCAGCAAAGTATGTCAACCTTCTTTTTTTCCTATTCCATAGAAGTCAATAGTCGCAGTGCACGGAGCATTGATGAATTCTCATTGAAAGAAAAACGTTTGGAAGACTTTGGGTCTACCGCCATCACTACTGGTCTGGTTGCAGGCTTGGTGTCATCCCTTCTTGTTGTAATGGTTACCGCGATTTTGTTTGGAGTGGCAGTTGTGATGAGAAAACCGAAACAACTTTCTTAGAAGCAAACTGTTAACACTAGGAATTTTAAAAGATGTAGGCTAGAGTTGGGGAAAAGATACCCCGTGAACAATGTATAACCACTAACACAAATAGGGGAATAAAAGTAACTTTTTTTCTCTACATGAAAAGTACTCGGTCAAATTGAAAAACAGTTCGATTGTAATCTGTTTTTATTTTTATGCAAATTTAAAGAGACAACCAGAGTTGGTTTTTACAATTTTTTTTCTACGACTGTAATTCTGTACCAGGTCATGCATTAAGTAAAAATTAACAAAAACTGACCTATCATCACGTTCTAACGTTGTTATTGGTCACCGTATTGATGAGGCTGTTTAGTCTTGTATCTGTGAGGAATTTTGTTAACTGAAAAATTACAAATTTCTCATTTAGCAGCACTAGTAGTAGTAATTAACGCAGTATAAACGTTTCTTTTCACGTGAAAGACATCTTCAATGTCTGTTTATTCTTGTAAATAACCAGTTAATTATGCAGTTCAAATAAAGGAAGTGCTAGAACAAAAGGCTTATATTAGCTATAATTGTGATTGCCCTTAGTTTAAAACGCACTAGCAGTCATCCCAACTTGACGAAGGTAGTACACTGTCCTGGTTTATGATTGGCTCTTCACAGTCATGTGACACTATTTTATCTTCTTCAAATGTTAAATTTGTCAGGAGTAATTGCTTGATGTACCTTGAATATGTAATATTGAAGTCCTAAAATATTATGAAAGATACTTTGAAGAGAAATAAGAAGTAAATTGTGAGATTTAGCTGTTACTTCAAAATAAATTTGAGACGGCTGCTCTTCCCCTTCAAGTGATCAAAGACTTCAAAAGTGGCCATTACTGTTAATTAACAATACTATTTATTGGTAACTTTTTACAATTGACTTAACCATAAATTCGTAACATTTGACCATTATCCTGTGGCGCATAGCCGACCAAATCAATTTTAGAGTTTAGACCACAGAACGGGGGCTTGAAAATTGCAAGTATACGATAAAAGTGAGAATATATAAGGCTGATGGACCCTACTAATGACGGACTTCATTAGCAGCTATGGTCGTCTATCCAAAGAGTTGTGTCAGATTTGGTAAGGCATACTTGTACAATTGTTACCAGCTTTAATCTTTCAAATGCATTTATTTGACTGTACCCATGGTTGGTGGTAAAGAATTAAGTTTTCGAGTGCAGGTGCCATGGTACCATTTCTGGTTAAGCGATCTTTTCCATGTACACAACTACAAATCCGTGATGTCATTTGCAATCTACTGTTTTGGTAATACAGGGAATAAACTTCAACAAAATTTTCTACCTCTGCAAAGGATGTTCTGTGAAGATGGAGGGTGGACCATTTGAGTTCAGTTTACATGCTCCAAAATAATATATTTTTTGAATTTCAGACTTGAGATACACTTTAAAGAACACAGAATAATTTGCAAATCATACACACTAAAAACCGTGTTTAGCAAATTAAACACATATTTTGCCTCAAATTTATAAACACTTTTTCTTCTAAACATGTCAAGCTATTAAACACGAAATGTTTAGCGATTAAACGTGTTTAAAGGCGAAAAGTTGTGGAATTAGACACATGTGTTAACTCCTTAAAAGTTTTTTTAGAGTGCAGGTATTCCATTAGAATAAACTTTTCATATATGCTGAAACCATGTCTCTCCAAGAAGTATTCCAAGTGATGAATTACTGAGCGGATATCGTGCCATCATTAGGGAGACAGTTGCTTGAGAACACTGTTAATTCACCACATACCCGGCGAATCTGGCATTTGGACGGGTAACCTGGATTATGTAGTACCATGCAATAACCAAATGCAGCTTGACGTCACCCAAACATAAGCCAAGATAAGGAAGTCAATAGCCTGTTAGATGAAGCAAACAATCGTGATGCTCGCTGATAGGAGAAAGCAAAGGATTACAGGGGACTATCTTAGATTAATCATGATTTGTAAACTTCAAAGGACTGGTCCAGCTCATGTGGAATGAAAGAATTAGAATAAAAAACAAAAACCATCAACCCCTTATTTTGATCACAGTTTTCTGTCCAACATGGCGGCTTTCTTCTGACGTCATAATTACGTCAGTGCACGACGTCTATATGACCTTTCTTCGACTAGACTAGACACAAGTTTTAAGCCATGCGGTTTCAGGTAGGCTACTGATATCATAATGCAATAAGCGAGTTGTGACTGTGAGAGTGATATTTTGGAGTGTATTTTTTAACAGAATGTTACCGTATTTTCAATTATTGCTTTTATAATTCTCCTATGCATGAAAAGCGAAAAATAAATAAATAAAAGAACAAAAATAAATTCTGGAAAAGGAGATCAGTGACGCAACATGTAATGTAAACAATAATACGACGGTTCGACGTTTATTGAAACTCTTATGTAATGAAAAAGTTGTATCGCTTACTTTTCACATTTTATTTGCTTAAAGTATATACAAGGTATATCGTATAAAACCGTGACATTCTGAAAAGCTAATTCATCTCTTCGGTTATTGCCGTTTAACACATGGACGTCAACATTGTCTTGAAAATGACCTCTGATATCTAGGTGTGGCGCTATCGAGATATATGCCGTCCGTTGGAAAGCTCTCTAAATTACTACAAGGGCTGACTAAATCCCGGTTGTGAACTCTTTCAGTGTTATGCTTTTATACATACCCCTTCATTTTCGAGGGACAAATCCTGGTGAACTCCTGCTGATACCTACTTTGTCAACAAAATTATCTTGCACCAAATTTTCTTTTTAATTTCTTTCATTAATCTAATGGTGATAAAAAGGTAACAACTTTATTACTTAATCATGTGGTTACACCCTAACCGACACGTGGTCCAAGTTTTGAAAGGACAATATTATGTACATTTCGCACTGAAAAATAGACTTGAAACAGACATATACTGTATGTTTTCCATCAGTCAAACTATATTGTCGATTAGAAGTTCAACAAACACTCGACCGTTCATTTGTACAAGATAATGCACTTCGAGGGTTACTGCAACCGATGCATGTGCAACGGCGATAGCATTAAATTTTGATCGTGTAATACCTATATAACCCTATATATCTATCTTCATTATAAACGGTTTGGTTTCACTAATAATCCCTATCAATATTTTTATCGGATTCGATTTTTTTTTCAATTTTATCTGATACATTAAGAGTTCCAGACGTCGCAACAGGCCTATCGTGTGAATATCTCAGTGTTTGGATCAACCCCTGACAACTTTTTTGAGCATGAAATTATTTTTCTTCATTTCTGAAAGAATCATACACGAATTTAACATGCGTAGCAGGCTGTGCGGCATATTCTTTATTCAGTCATATCCCTATTTCTTGTTCAGTAATATCCCTGACGCCTGCCAAAGCGAATACCGAAAAAAATCTTTTGGATATTCACAGAAATATATGTGGCCTTGAGACGAGACTGATTGCGTGTTGGTGAATATTCACAAGAAGGCAACATCTATCGCCGGCGTTATCATTCATTAGCCCATGCTACCAACAAAGTTGGTTTGTTATTGTAACCCCCAAGACCTGGTAGTATACCGACTGCAAAGGTGGTTATGCGACACTATAATATATATCTCTGGTTTCAGTCTAGAGTCTTAGTTTATGACTACAAAAGTACACAAACTCATTCAACAACAATAACATGGTTCATGAGAGAGTACATGAATAAGTCATATTATGGTAATGAAGCTTGCTTCTAACATTGGAGGTAGTCCTGTTCGCTTTGGCAGACGGTGAATTTGGAAGCTGAGGAGCTGAGAGAACAGAGTCCGCTACGCGAGGTAACACTAGCTGGAATGTCATAATTTTGAATTTCGATCGTGAGTGACAGGAAAGAATGTAATTTCCTTTTCAACAGTTTGCATTTCTTCTACGATTATGAGATTAAAAAGCGCGTCAAATTCCAAAGGTTACGTAAAACCCACTCTAATTATAATCGCCAGAAGTAAAAGCACAAAGTTCATTTTGTGCGATGATAGCTTATAAGCGCCATTACAATAATCTTCGAAGCAACAATAGATACAGGTTTCCAATCCGTTGACTTCAGTGCAGAGGTCTATACACCTTGATCCGCAAGTGCGAGTAATGGAATGAGCCCTATAATGATTTGGAATAACTGTTGACGAACGAACTTCATGTTTCTGAAAAGGAAGCAAAACGAAGAAAAATAAAAGGGAGCAAAACGAAAACAAATAGATGAAATTATTTAAACGTTTGCAAAATGTTTATCTTCAGAAATCACAAGTTTACATAGTCCCTTCAAAACACTAGCGTAGCCAGCGGGGGCAAGGGGGCAGAGTGCCCCCCTCCCCCCCCTCCCCACACACACACACAGAAATTTTGGGGACGCGATGGGCGATGTTAAAAAAATGAAGGAGAGCAGAAAAAAAAAAGATAAACGGCAAGAGGAGCGAGGGAATCAGAGGTATTTTTTACAGTTTTTCGGGTGGGGGTCCTCAGTCGTTACGATAAAGTATGCAGTCCCCGACGACGACTAGTCTCCCCGATGGTTTACCTGTTTTTTGCTCTCAAGGGACAATTTCCCTAATAAGAACCCCAAATTTTCAGCGCGCTACGCGCGCTATAGGACTCACTCCAGTTTTTTCAATTCTTCCATCCCACATATCTTGGGCGTGTAAGTCCTGTAAACCTTACCAAGTAACGGGTAGGCACAATACACATGTCATGTAGAGCTCGTAAATTCATCCCATATCACAAAGGTTAGTTGCTGTACTCATGTGTGTGTCATGCGATAGGTCAGTTGGTGAGCGACTCACGGAGCATAGTTTGGTTTTTTCATCGGGTGTTCCAGATGGTTTCGACACAATGTATGTTATCCCCGATACGGTCTACAACCCCTATAGTTTCTATTTTTTTTTTTCTTTTTGTTCTTAATGATTACATAGGCTATGTTAATTTTGTAAGCCTACCAAACATTTTCGCGCGCTTCGCGCGCTTTGCAGTTTCACGATTCAGACTCAAAAGAACACTATCAGAGCGCAACTCGGCTTTTAAAATATTAAGTGATATTGTGCAAAATGTGCCCAGACTGCAATGACATGAGATAGTTAGGCCCCTTCATATTCCCTTCTCATCACCCCCTCGACATAGGGGCTGTCGGAGTTTGTGGTCGCTGGATTGTCCCGCTCCCTGTCGGGAATAATCTGTCGCCTTCCCATGATCGGTTTCGTTATTTTGGCTTTCAAAAGAGTTATTTCTGCGATAAAACCCAAAGTGTTCGTTACGCTTTGCACACTCTTCCTCAGTTCCATTACCTAGAGCTAATAAAGTACAAACCCTTTCCATCTTTTCAAGTAAATGAATAAGTAGAATAAATGGATTAATGTACATGTCGGGAATTTCATCTCATTTCGCTAAACTTAGTTAATAATCTCTTGTGGCAGTCGTGCGGTACGGACTCGAAGAAGGAAGTACAATATAAGTTGTGCCCGATAGGGCCCAAATGCCGGGACAATTGACCTATATAAGCCTTAAATAAATACAGATTCTTTTTAGTGAAGGCTAGCCCAAAAAAATTTTCGTCCGCTTTTCCACGGTTAAATCAGTGCGGAAATACCTTCCTCCAGCATATACAAATTAATGTTGTATATGCCTCGCATTGGCAGGTATAGTGCACAGGTTTTCTTCAAATCTCCCTCACCAACACGTGGATGACATCCTGGCTGAGGGGCTTGGGGTAGCTACCCACCCTACCCCTCCCCCGTTCGGAAAGTGGCCCTTCGTCGGGCAAATCCTGGCGCCAAGCCTGGAGGGAAGACACATTTTTCCAGTTATGATTTGTATATGTGTAATGAAGCAATGAACTAAAAATGGAAGCTGCATTTTTTGGAGAGCGGCAACTATTTTGGAGGGGTGGCCAATTTCACTAGGAGGGCGTGTCGCCCTTCTAAAACCCTCTGTGGAGAACACTAGAATCTAGTATAAAAAGAACAAAATATAGCACCATATTGCATCTAAGCTCTTCGAGACAGCAAAACATTCCAAAAGGGAGGGGGACACCCAGGGAGACAGGCCCGTAGCCAGGGGGTTCGCACTTACTCCCGCCCAGACCTATTCTTTTTTTTATTTAAATGGAGTTTTGGCGTTTTTCAGGGCAAAATTTCAATTCCGCCGGTTTAGCCAATGTAAGCCTTATGAGTAGCTGTTTTGTTTCAGTGCAACACAATTCCCTAGGGCCCCATTGACTCGTACAGTAACCCTCTTACAGCCACATACTAACTTTCGAGGGAATAAGGAAAACATTGATACAAGATTGAAAATGTCCAAAATTTCCAGCTTAGGTGTCCACCAGATTGCTTAATTTTGATGTAAAATTGCAAAATCTCCTTGGGTAGGAGGGGGAGAACCAAACCCTCTCCCCGTTCGGTCGCGCGGCTCCTCACTTGGGCGCTGAAAAATGGAAAAGTGGGGGCTAAAGATATGTTTAGCCCCTCAAGATTTGACAAGTACTCTAATTAAGAAGCGGAGAAAAATTCGAAGTCGGGCTGAACATATTCTTGCTTAGAACACTAGGGAAGTGCCGTTTCCGGCCATCTGAGGGGTTTGTAAAGCCAAAAATTTCCTGGTACGATCCGCGCCAGTCTATATTAGAGCTCCGCTTAGAAACATGTATTATCATTTTTCATAGACTGATTTTTTTTTTTTGCATTAATTGAGAATTTCAGAAATGAAATCCATATTTTCAGGCTGGGAACATGCAGAATAAAACATTCGGGAAGTGCCGTTTCCTGCCATCTGAGGGGTTTCTAAAACCAAAAATTTTCTTGTACGCTCCGCGCCAACTGATGGTGGTGCTCCGCTTAGATAGTCCTGTCGGTCAAGATTGGGGACGATGGGTCGACTTTGCCCCCACCACAAGAAAATCCTGGCTACGCCCCTGCTTCAAAAACTGTTCACCTTATACATTCATGCCATGTATAGGCATATTATTATTTTTCCACTTTGCTGTAGATCTTGAGATTTTGATGGACAAATGAATAAAATGAAATAAAATATTACCCGATTACACTCAAGCAGAAGAATTTTTGATCGGAATCATGATTCCACCCAACATTGATTTCAAACTGGATAATTCTCCTTTCTTTCTTTTTTCCTTTCGATCATTGTTTGGTCCCAGAAGTCCATCAAATTTTGTAATGTGAGATTAAAGGTCAAGAGCAGCCCCCACCCCCAAATTTATTGTGAAGCAACAGCCAAATATAACAATGTTCCTCTTATTTCTCTTCAAAATATCTTTAATCATATTTTATACCTTCAATATAGCATAGACTATTCAATATAACAAGCAGTTACTGTTTGTAAATTTCACATTTGAAGACAAAAATTCTTGTCATGACTCTCACCAGCCAATTATGGAACAAAATAGCCTACTTCATTTCAGATAAAATGCCCTTAGCACAATCTCGTTAGGAACTGTTCTCAGTACCAATTGTATGCCCATTTAAGCATTTGAAAATGAGCATGAAGGTTGACATTTGACAGCACTTTATCTCAGAATAAACTGAAAAGGGATGTAGCCCTTCAGTGCACTTTAAGTAGGCTAATTTGATTCCCTTTTTGCCAGCACTTTTTTCAGGATTTGTTGTAAGTTGTTATTTGAACCCCAAAGTTGTTGGGCTTCTATTGTACCAGAATGGTAATCAAATCTGCTGCTCATTGAAGCAGCTAATTATGGTAATGAACCAGTGGTCGGGTACTATAATTAAGAAGCGCAGTTTTCCCTAAAAACTGTGGTAGCCATGACAAATCTCCTTAAGGGCTAATATTCCGTAATGTACTTAAAATTGGGGAGACAGCCCTTTAAAAAGCGTGCACACAAACAAACACACAGACAGATATACGTACGTACATACAGACAGACTAGTGGATAACTCTGTTTTTACTTTATGGACAAATACCACTTACTATGCAATATTTGTCACAGGTTTGGTCAATTTTGACTGTTGAATTTTTAACATACACGAACTCGTCCTCACAATTTTCGTCGGACCCTTCCACAGTGGAGCAAATGTAGCAATTCCTTCCACATACAATTCCTGTGTAAAACGAACATGTTTAAAAGTGTCACAATGAGTTTTTTAAATTCACAAAGTAATTCAAAACCTGTGAAGGTTTCTTCACATTTCTAAAATATTCAGAATTAAACAATTCTCATATACAAATAAATGTTTCATAAGTGAGTAACTAAACATTCAAGACGGCCCGTTGCAAATTTCCTGTTAACTGGCAAACGATGGCGCTATACTATAACCTAATCCTTAAACCTAACAAGGAATAGAGCGCTTTCACATAATGTCACGATTGGTAAGCCACGACCACTTCCGGACCAAAATCAATAGTGCAGCAGTCACACGCTGCCGGTCGTCAGCTGCTTGTCAGCTTGCTACATAAGCTATAAATCGTACTCACTAGTTTTGTCCGACAAAAGGGGTGGGTGCTTGTGACGTCAGTGAAAACACTATGTACAATGGATGCAATGCAGGGACAAGAGTCAATCAAGAAATTCCTTATTAAACAATGAGCACCAGCTGTATAATTCACTTGAACAACACGACAGATATATATGTTCAACGCATGCGTACTTTACCACACTGCATTTATTTTCGCACAATGTCAGTATTAATCCTATTCGTTTGCTTCGTCACACAAAAATAAGACGTCATTCAACCAGGAAGCAGTGATTGGTCAACTCAGATATGGGGCAACAGTCAACCGGAATGCTTGTGGGTATCAACGGCAGCACAAAGGTTGTCGTGATATGGAACACCAACCTTGAATAAAATATTCCCTTCACATTCTCTATCTAGTCCCCATCCCACCAAAAACGAAATATAAAATTTCTGGATCAGATATTTATTTCCCCCTTTTGTCTCTTATTAATTAAAACTCTGGCGACACCTTGACAAATTTTAATGATCCTCCCTAAAATGAGTGATTCTGCTAATCTGATTTCTGTCACACCACATTTCAAGTATGAAGCTCATGGATTCCTGTCATTTCTATCTCCAGAATTGCGCAGAATCTTTACTTGAACTTTAAGGGTTCATACTGAAATGCTCCAAGCTAAAATTGTCAGGGAAGAAAGCTTATCAAGAACTTGAACATGATATTCTGAAGAAAATAAGATTAAGGAACGGGTAATAAATTAACATCATTCTGGAATGTTTTGTACTTAAAAATTAATCCACTTTAACACCAAAAAATGCCAAATAGAACGAGTTTATGAAAATGTAGCAAATATTTGAGGCTTGATCCCACAGGCAATAAATCAAAAATATTTTTAATCTATGGATATGGTTGCAGTGGAGGCCTGTTTAAAAATCTCGTAAGGATTTCAGCTGGTGATGCTGGAGGGCGCCTGTCCAAATTAAAGACACGGAATTCAGTGATTTACACAAGAGAAGAGTATAGAGTGAATAATGAAATTATGGCTGACAGACTATGATGATAACTTCTAGTTGGTGTGATAAATTTAAGCCCACATCGGCATGTTAGCTTAAAGGGCACAAACAGTCGCCTCAAACCAATTTGAACAACAACGAATCAGTATTATAATTTTTCCTTATTCCTGTACCAATTGTACTTCAATGCATTTCAGGTCTTGAAGACAGACACTCGTTCACCCATGTCCAAACCACATTTCACCCTTTGTACACACAAATTCTTAATTGACAATCCTCTTCGATTGAAATAGATTTAAAAACGCAGAATAGCTCATTTTACACAACATGTTCGGAGAGTGTTATGATTACATAAGCCTAGCGCTTTGTATCCTGACCAAGATATACACTAAAACAATAAACTAAGACTGAATAAGGGTTTAAGACAGCTGTGAGATTAGCTAGAGGAAAGAAAGCCGAGGAAATTGGAGCTGTCTGAGGGGACGAGTACCTACCCTTAAAGGCCTAATTCATTCAACCCAAACAGTTCCAATTCTCCTGATCTACTGAATTAAGTCCCTCCCACAACTGTCTAAAACTCATCCACATCCAGACACAATCCCAGTTCATTGCTTCACAGTGAGTATGCATTTAGACCCCATACATAAGAAAACACTCTCAGTACAGTACATGCTGTGTAATATGAGCTTCGGTATTCTACATTATTTAACTTGCTGTCAATCAAAGAAGTATGCATTTGGGAATTTCTGTGGACACCTACAAAATTGTAGTTCGGGATGAGAAGATTAGTCCTTAAAGTATAGACTGCATGGTTAAGTGTTTAGATCATCTGATTTTACAGAGGGTAGGTCTGAGGTTCGGCTCATGGCCCGGTCATACCAAAGACTTCAAAACAGAACTTACTGTTCTTGGTGTTCAGCATAAGCAATAGACTAGGGAAAATAAGCCAGTGAGCCACAACTGAAAAGGGGCGTGGGAGGTCTGACTAATTTGTTAGACAAACCTCGTCTACATCTTAACTCATAGAGAACAATATGAAATAAGAGTTGGAAATGATTGTGACAAACTTAGTGTATTGGACGTCTCATGAATTTTCAGGAGAACAGCACCCCTTTAAATGTTCAGCCTGCATTATTTAATATATAAAAAATAAAGCAAACAACTTAGCTAAACTCGCTTCCTTTTAATCCATGCATATCTCGCTCATTAAGTAATGAAATTCTAAATGCATACGCCATGGCATAAAGACATGTTTCCACAGGAAAAACAGCGCCATCTAAAACATCGTGTTTATAATGCAGCTTATATTATGGATGATGACATTCCCAAGGGAAGGAAAAAGATATTATTCCATGAAAGTTATCGTAAAATTATCATTAATGAATTTTGATTGTATGTAAATACACCAAGTGTGGTTCTCGTCTGTCTGTGAAGTATTGTAATTAGTTTTCCTTGGTTAAACGTAGATCAACGTTGATCGAGATGTTTTCAAAAGGAATAAAAACTCTAGAAGTGCGCCATAAATTGGCAAAAAATGGAAAAGCTACGGGGTGATTTTTTAAATTTCATATTGTGTTCGAATTTTCCACCCTGGATGAACGTTAAACGTTTTATTCCTTCAAAGAATTATAAAAGACTACACCGGAAAAAATGACCGAGGAGGAAGATTTTGGAATTAGAAAACGTGAAATATACCAAAATCATCCCCCACGGGGAAGTGATTGCATAAATCGCTTTTTGCAGCACACAAATCAGCTCATCTAGATACGTTGCAGGGTTTCTGACAAGCTGTACATCAGTCTTATCTTGTTCAAACTGTCACTAAAAATTGGCAAAATTCCCAGTCTAATGTAATTTTACGTGGAAAAAAAGTTATACAATAAGGCTAAATGAAGATGTCGACATTTAGAACCGTATTGTGTACACCAACGATACCGGGAATGACGATATCATTGTAAGTCTTAAAATGCATATCTTTAGTGGACGTTGCGTTCTTGCGAAGCAGTTTCATAGTCTGGTTTCGCTGAATGGCTCTTTGCCAGAGAGCCTCCAGGACTGTTTCTAGTGTAATATTTTTCATTTGCTTTTGCTCAGAAAGATAATGGAAATGATTTTGAAATCGCCTTCTCAATCTCGCGTGTAAAGGCAGTCAAATTTCACCCAAAACTGCATTTTTTTAGTATTCTACAGAAATTCTCAATTGGCACAGCTGTTTGATGATTGACAGCAAATTCAAATAATGCAAAGTCCTGTAGCTCACATTACACATTATGTACTGTAATGGAGCTACCATCTCATATAGCTACATGACCTGATGACTGTACTGAGAGTGTTTGAGAGCATTAACGTGCATATGAACATCGTCTCACCACGAATGTAAGGTACAGTAAGTCATTTTGAAAGACATATCAAAGTATGCAGATGTATTCAGTTCTGTTATTGAATACACTCGACTCGAAAAACATGTTTAACTATCACACACTTATTTCTCCCCACTTAATGACATGTTTAAATCCTAAACATAAGAACACTTAAATACTACATGTTAATCAATAAACCATGTTTAAAAAGGAAATGTTAAGGAATTATACATGTGTGTTTTAGAGCACCTCATCATGGAAAAAGCCAGTTTTGACATATGGGGCTGTCACGTGCTCTCCAACAGTTCATGCATAACGTTCATAATTTACTCTTTAAGGGGTTTTTACGATAACTGCAAATTGGCTGTCATACTTTTATTTAACCTTAAAAGTATTGTGAAATGTCAGCAAAATGACCTGACTTAACTAGGCAGTTATGGAGTGAACTTATTGATGCAAAAATCCGTTGGAGTTTCAGTCTCCCAAGTTCGAATTTTCCTAAATAATATGGTGGAGTGTCGCACAGGGTTGACACTTCTTTGTTTACCCTATATTAATTAGCTCTTAATTGCTCATCAGAAAGTTTGTGGTTTGGTAATTGATACCGATGGTTTCGAATGACACAATTTAAACTTCTAAAATGAAACACTCTGGAGCATCTAATGTTGGCAACTGTCCTTGAAATGAAGATTGTAAATACAAAGGGTGCCGTTTGGCTATATATGGTAATACCCCTCCCACGACATCACACGAATTGCATATTGAGCTCACATTTATTATAAAGTCCAAATCATAAAAAAGACCCTGTAAAATGATCAATTTTTGACTGATTTTGATGGGGATTTGCTTTATTTAAGCTTTGTTTTCATATGCTAATTTCGATCTTTCCTCAAGGGAGTGTTCTGCCTTTTTTGTTAAGCGCTTAGGGTTTTGTAGGTCACTTCCTTCTGCTACTTTGTCAAGTCTTTGTTGCTTTAACTGTCTTCTATTTCATTAAATTGTACAATATAGTGGATAAACAAATGAATGAATGAATGAATGAATGAATGAATGAATGAATGAATGAATGAATGAATGAATGAATGAATGAATGAATGAATGAATGAATGAATGAATGAATGAATGAATGAATGAATGAATGAATGAAAGAATGTATTATTGGATTTTCTTGGTTTTTCAAGCATTTTGCATCTAATATCCAATTCTGTCATGTTCATGTCACATGGCCTTTAAGAATTCTCCACATGATGATTATTAAAATGAGTAGGCCTATCATAGTTTGAACGAAACAAACCAAACAGAATTGAGAAACACGGTTATCAGATATTCGGTGCAATAGTTGATAATAGATAAAATCCAACACTCACATCATTTTTACGTGAAGAGCAGTATTTTTTTCCAATTACTTTACAAATTATTTCAAGAAAATCTATTTTTAACTTACCTATCACGTGAATAAATATCCACAGAGCGATGACCTTAGCAACATTACCCATTCCAGCTCACGTACTGACACCTCGCTCCTCAAATCGGTAGCTTGAACAAGTATAGTATTACACATTCGAATCTGTACGAAAGAAACATCGAGAATGTCACTGTTTTAATTTAAATTCAAGTTCTCCTGAAATTCCCCAAAGGGACAAAGATGTGTCTCAAACTTGTCATGTTCGTCTTGCTATTCGTCGATGTGATCCGGACGGATTATCTTGTTTCTCTATTCTGTCGAGAGTACAGTGTAGCAAATGCCATGAAACCGTCTACTTGTCCTTCTGTGGTGCGGTGTTCTCTCGATGACAAACGGCTTGACTATATATTCTGACTTTCTTCTATATACTGAAAGCATGGAAGTATTAATTCCATGCTTAAAGAAAAGCTCAATGGCTGATTGTTCGTCTCTCATTAGATACAGATCCCGAAAGTCGGATTTGAACAATTAGAGTACTAATTCCTAGGCTTTCAGAGGCCTTGTTTAAAACATTTGCTGCCCTTGTATGAGACATACTATATTTTCAAAATTTAATAGGTCGTCACTCTTTTTCGTATTTTCTTGTTTGTCGTTGAACTCACGCTTACGCAAATTTCAACAATATAGTCTTGGTGATCAGGCTGAAATTTTAAACCATAGACGGGTTCATTTTACGGGTCCGCTCAGTGGCCCCCACCAAAATTTTAAATGAGAACAAATACCAAGTAATTGTGAAAACCATATTTACAAGGAATGGCCTTGCTGGCTCATTATAACTTTTGCCATCATTTTGAATTATGCGCTGATCATTTTTTAGCTGCACGCTCTAACTCAGAGGTCGTTAACAAACATATTTATAAATTGATGCACACCTCCGTCACGCGATTGACCCAACACAACATGCACAGAGTTTGACACACATTTGCTGCATTTTTCCAACCCATTCATTAACTTCGTCAATTTATTTCGTTTAAGACAGGAAATTTCACCCCAAAAACTTGGGTCAAAAAGACGTGGAGAGGATTTAGCCTATTTTCGTAAACATGGATAACCCAAGTTACATTCCACCTTTCATCATTGGAGTGAGATTGAAAAAATAACTCCACACGAAAGCTCACGAGGAGGGGGTAAGGTTACAATGTCCCACTGGACATTTCTTTTTCAGAAAGTCAAGAAAATTTGAGGACAGTTAGTGCGCAGTGTCCTTCTTTAACCCGAATTTGTGAGAGCAAGAATGAAATGTCTTATAGGCCTAATTTGTGATTAGGTGCAAGGAATTGTAGCGATAAGTTTTCAGTAGGTCGCAAGTAGGGTTATCAACCGCCATGTCCGAGGGGACCTGTACATGTACCTACACACCGGGGTTGTCTTCCAACATGGCTGAAATACTCCAAGTGAAAGATTCCTACGACGTCACGTGAGAACTGTCTATAGTCGAAAAATTCTTTCACTCCACAAGTTAAAGTAGGCGGCGAACTCGCAAGATAAAAGACAAGATGGAAGTCCGGCCAGATATGTTAGTCAGATATCTTAAAAGAAATGTCGCGTACTTTGCTTCATTCCGCTGTGACGAAAGTAGTTGTAAACTTAATAAATGCCAATACACGTAGGCTATGTTTCAAATTTAACAAGCTGTATCTTAGCATGGCCCCGTTTCTGCATATATTTGTGGGTGAAAATCGGTAATGCCATGTGCCTGAAATATATGAGTCCCTTTTGAAATAGAACTATCACTCTTAAGCTTTGGTTAGAGGGGACTGTCTTACTTATTTTGAAAGATATATAAGCAGTTAAATTTCCCAAATATCTACTTCTTTCCCTTCCAAAAGTTTCGAAAGATATTTTCATAGCAGGACATTTGTAGCAGTGGTGCCAAGGACCGTGGAGCCAATCTTGAAATAACTTGGGGCTAATCTCCGAAAGGGGAATCAAAATCCCCAGTCCTCAGTTTAAGGTGACCCAAAACGTCCATAGCAGAAAAGGCGAGAGGCTTGAGGCTCCATAGTCCCTCCCGTTTCCACGGTTCCCGTGCTTTGATCAAGAAACACGTATCGAAGAAATATCGATGTACAGTAATGCTCCTCCTTACATGGCAAAAGCAGTCCACCCAAATTATTTTGAAGCAAAAGCTAAATTGCACATTTTTTCTCAACTCCCTTAATTCAGAGTAGCTTTCTAATTTGTAAGGACTTCAATATTGCATATCAAGGTAAACCAAACACTTATTCCTAGTAAATTTCACATTTAAGAAGGAAAAGTATTGCCACATGACTCCCAAGAGCCAATCATAAAACAGACAGCCTACTACATACCGTGCTTCAAGTTGTGGTGAATGACTGCACTTTCCCTTTAAACCCTTTGTTTGGATCAGGAGAAGTATGCCACTATAGTTCAGGATTTGATATTGTATATTCAAGATAAACCAATGACATCCTTCTCTGTAAATTTCCACATGTTTTGAGAAAAACATTACCAGGGGAGGCTATTATACTTATGTTAATTGGGGTTAAATCATTTTTCCAAGTTAGCTTTAAACCAGGTTTTGAATACTTTATACTTTCCTCAGATGCAGTCTGGTCCAACATTTAGCATCATTTGAAAGCATTTTTGTTCCATAACAACTTAAGTTTGGTAATAAGACTGGCGGCATGCCCCTGAACTCCTCAAGCCAAGCTTATGAGATGTTAGTAAAAAGTTATGATAACGTGAAATTCGTGGATCTTGTGGTGTCAGCCTTCACCTCACCTTCAAATGGTCTCTTGCACTTATGACAACAGCCACGATGAAACTCGTTAATACCTGCATATTTCCAAAACGTCCAGTTTTCAGACGATTAAAGATTAAACATGAACATCCATGAAGAACTACTGTAGGTAAGTGCACTTTGCACGATTTTGTTCGGGGTTTTGTGATTTCATGGCTTTTTAGAGGAAACGTGTTAGGAGTTGTACTGTACTTAAAGGGCAGGAGCAGTCATCCCAAATTGAAGAAGTGTAGTAGACTGTGCAGTTTCATGATTGGCAGTTGGGAGTCATGTGACAATGTTTTTTTTTCTTCAAATGTGAAATTTACCAGAAATAACAGCTTGGTTTACCTTGAGTATGCAATAGTAAAGTCATAAAATGTAATTAAAGATACTTTGAAGAGAAATAAGATGAAAATTGAGTTGTTTAGCTTTTTCTTCAAAATAATTTTGGGGGGACTGATCTTTACCTTTGAGACTCAGTATTCCGTAAAAATTTGATTTGAATTTATATTGACTGTTGATCCATTATTTTATGCCCGTTAAATTTTCATACATTTTCTTTTGCAACGTTATAATTTAAACGTGCACCTTCTGCCGTAGAAGTGATTATCCATGTATGCTAATTTTAAGGTTTTTCTACGATAAGCAAAGATAATCAGTCTGCCTACGCATTATTTTAAAAATTATCATGCTATACGAGATATCCAGACCTAGACACTGTACTGAATGGGGTATGCTGGGACGGGCATGATTAGATACAATATATTGAATAAAACATTCTACATGGAGAAGAGGTCTGTTAAATGCTACGGCATTTGTAACTCGAGATATATGGGACGGAGATTTTTATACGTCATAGCGATTTTCCACCTCACCTGTCATTTGTTTTTCTCTGCAAGGGTTTGTGGAGATCCCTTGTTTTATCTTGTGATATTTCAGCAAATGATTTCATTTGATTTAATAAGATTTCATTTGATTTAAATTCATTTGATTTTTCTTCCAGTTCATCTGGTTTTACTTTATTTTACTTCATATCATTTAATTTTATTTGGTGCACTTTACTTTATTTGATTTTATTCTCTTGATTTTTATTTCAATTCCTTTGGTTTTATTTAACAGTATTTCATTTGATTTTAATTCATTTCATTTTCAATTTAATTCACTTGGTTCAGCTGGATTACATTTGATATAATTCCATTTCATCGTTATCAAAAATTAATTTACAAATAAGGATTTCAAAACATGTCCTACCACAGAGAAGACTGCCAAAATGTTAAGAAGCTAAAACGTTGACATCTACCCAGGACATGTATGCTAAAGCTTTTCAGATGGCAGTTATGTGGTGAAGGCTGTAAACTTTCTATCCAAATTTAACAATATAATGTCATCAATAGGAGGGGCCGTTGAAACCGTTTCAAACATTGATTGTGTTTGAATAAATATGAGAGAATTTGGTTATTGTTTCATTTCGTAAAAACCTGAAAAGATAGTCAATCTTGAATCAAATTTAGTGGAGTTCCGGTACGATTCTGGTTCGAAGTCCCTTTGGCGACGCTTAGGATACAATTATTACACTCTAAAAAATATTTAAACGATTTTGTTTAAAAATTAGGATACTCACGAAAGTGAGTATTTCTACTCGAAATAAGTGAGCACTTCAACTCAATTTGTGTAAAATTTTGCACAAATTCAGCAATTTGTGTAAACTTTTGCACAAATTCAGTTGAAGTACTCACTTATTTCGAGTAGACATACTCATCTTCGTGAGTATCCTAATTTTTAAACAAAATCGTTTAAATATTTTTTAGAGTGTATTGAAGTTTTTGGATGGGCTGCACTTGCATTTTACAGGAGCTTTTACAGGATATTTTTGGAATAACACATTGAAATGGCCAAAGCACTTTGAATGTTATAGTTACAAAAATAGTGTCAATCTCATTGGCCGACTGAGACTACTATAAAAAATCGGTCTTACTATAGCTAACAACCTCTAATCCTAATTGGACAAAGAAAACATTTATTGCTTTACAATTCATTTGAAGCAATTTCTTGTTGCCAATTAAGCCCCATAAAATCAACTTTCCTGTTTTAAACTATTTTTTTCTTTGACATTTATATCGAATGATTATGTTTATTTGTATTGATGATTTTTTTACCGTCATTATCTTTGTGCAATTAATTGGTAAGGTGACCGAAATTATTTTAGAGTATTTTGATTGGTTTCCGCTCGGCATAACATTGATATAAGTTACATATTAATCGGTGTGTCGAATGCTATTCAGTTTGTACTTTGTGTCAATTATCGGTTGGAAAAAAGTTTGGAACATCTGAATTAATGGAAAATACTTACGGAGCAGGCTTCTCAAGCGTTATTGAGAGGTGTAAGAGTAAACTCCTTAAAGAAATGGTTTGAACATTTTCCTTGTTGATAATGTAAAAAGGGAACTTAATCTAAACAATTGGAAAATACTTCTACAAAAATCAAACACGAATTTCACGAAATATCAGCAAATGGAGTAACTGGATTTGCATTCCAAAGTGAGTTTTAGAGCAGCAGATTATCAATTCTTTACACTAACAAGGAATGTTCTGTATCTTTTTTGTGTTTTTTAGCCTGTTGTGTTGACCTTGAGTTAACAGGAATACTAGACTTTGTGGAGTAAAGTTTCTCGAGTTATCATGCCAATTTTGCAATCGCATTCTTTTAACATGGTGTTGTTGAGGAGATAATTGGTTGTTAAGTAGAAAGAAAAACAAAAGAATGTTCATTACCTTTATTACGATGACTATGTATCTCTTTGCTTGTTGTAAGGTCACTTATGTTGAAAAAGTGACAACTAAATCTGCTCATACCTTAAAAATCACGCATCATATTTTTATGAAGATTCAGCATAATACTTTAAATAACCACCCCTTTACATCAACAAATTGATTTGACCTTGGACCCTCAGCCTTATTCTAACATGTTTTTAATCGAAGAAGGGGATAGAAAACTTCAGGGAGATATTGTTCTGTGGGGAAAATGTTTATTGCCACGTAATCATGAAAGCCCTTCGTATCGTACAAGGCAAATCTTTGAACTTACAGGGTCAAACCTCTCACCTCAAACTACAGTTTTGGAACCCGGGTACCGAAATTCTCAATTGGCTCAGCTCTTTGATTGACAGCTAATTCAAACAATGCAGAGGTGCCAAAGCTAATATTACAAAGCATGAACGGTACTGAGACAATTGTGACAGGGGCTTGGTTAGGAGAGTTGGTACTGTCTGGGGTGAGAGAACAGGGCCTTTAAGGTAAATTTGGACTGTTTTGAAAACGTCCAGAATTTTATTTATGGTCCTGACACCTTTAAAGAATTTTCTTAATCTTAAAATTTGTTAAATGAAAAAATGTTACAGAAATCCGTTGAATTTCTCTTGTTTTTTTTTTTCATAAATTGTAAACGAATTCTTTGTGTCATGTTAGCAATTCAAAGTTTTAGATTCCTGAAGGATGTCTCTGTAGGGTGCAAAATTCAATTTTCAGTAAAACTCATTAGCATATTCAACTTAAAACTGGAAGAACACCAAAAATACCGTGGGGTATGTAAACCCTGTTAAATGTCAATTTCTGTGGGACTTTATGAGACTTTACAGAGAGGCTTCATAATTATACACATCAAGTGTTTCTCCAGAATCTCTAGGAATCTTCAAGGGAAATGGGGGAGATGCGCACTGTTTAACAAGAAATTTCCTTACTGGCTAACGATAGCCTAATTCCTAACCTAATCCCTAACCCTAACAAAGAATACAATCGATACAGTACAATGGCAACAACCAATCAAGAAACATCCTGTTAAACAGTGCGCATCAACCCGAAAATGGCTATACCTACCGCCCTATGCTTCCACCAAAGCAACTCATTTAACATTACTAAATAGTACTGGAGACCTGGTCTCGGATGTGAGGCTCTCTGAACTGGTATCAGAACGAGCATTACGTACGTCCTTCGACTCTTAGCGTCGAGGGTTAAAGTGCCACTCGATGATTAGTCGTCCATTTCCAGGGGAGGGGTTCTATGGAAAATCCTGGCACACACCCCCTCCAAAAACACACACCTCCGAATTTTGATATGGTTCAGTATTTTATCGGTTACTGATGTGTGATAATGTAATGATCATCTATGTGCCATCAGGCCTAAAGCCTGAAAGCGTACACAGGCGCATGTACCTCTTAATTTGAAATGTTATGCAGTCTCGATAACGAGGGGCTTGAGGTAACCCTCTCCGATCCTAACACAGTATAGACGAATCCGGACAGTCAAGTGATAGTCTGATTGTATAGTCGGCCGTAGCTGGGGTCTATCACCTTTAATCTTCCAGTTTCTTTGCTTACTATATACTGTTGTATACTATAACGGATCTTGATTTCATCAATTTCACTGAATATGAGGGTTTGAAATTCGTGAAGACAATAAATGACGACGATGGACCCTACAGTCACTAAACAAAAGGGCTGATCGCTTTCCTCTATAATCAAGAGGGCCTTTAAGGAAAACTTTTTCAAATAAGTATACATACGGCAGGAGCACTTGCATTTATTTCTGCCGCCTTTCTCTTAACCAAATGTTTCACACGGTCATACAGTATTTTATGCTTATTTATATGCTAGCTGTCTCAGTCTTAAGGTTCCCTTGTGCAGTTCTTTCTTCGAAGTCGTGAAATCATGGCACGTGTAAAATAGCAACTTGATGGGGGAGAGTCAGCTGACAAAATTTATATCTATAGTCTTTGAAATCCGAGCGGCCATAACGGAAGTATAGGAATGACTTAAAATTTCCTCCGTGGAAAACACTATCATCCAACCTCCATTTAGAACGTCCCCCCTCCCCCCCCCCCTCCCTCCAACTTTCTTTTCGCCCGCTTCCACGGACGTATGCCATTTCGTCAGAAAAAGCAATGTTACATTTTCAAATATACTACCCTCCCTTTTAACGAATGACACACTGCAGATGCCTACGATTTGCATGTCCTTACACGCAATACAGCATTATACCGTGAAGACCAACTAAACCCCAGAGTTAGCTTATTACTTGAAACGAGCAACGTTCTAAAATCATTCAAGGGAAATTGAAGAAGGCCAATCTATGTAAGCTACCTTAATCAACGCCAACGGAGTGAGATAACTTTATTTGCACCTTCCCAAAATCCCCACTCAAAACATGTCTTACCTTCGTTATCGATTCGAAGAGAGATCCCTTATGCAGTTCTTTGCACTTTTGCGAATATTACTCGGCGAAGGTGTAAAAATTATTCACAAAGTAACACCATTTCGCTCCTGAAATTTAGACATCAATTCTTGTTCAGTTGTGTTTGATCCGTGGTGGTTACATCCGAAGTTTCTGTGAGAAAAGATGAGTCAATTGGCTTCTTGACCAGTCTATGTTATTCCCGTTATATTCAAAGATTATGGTTGTGTTGCATTGTATAGGTGTGTGGTTTCATAAGACAGCTATAAACGAACGCTCCCTTTGTAAATGATCCGATGATAAAAACTCGAGATAGTTCGGCAAACGTACCACCGTGACATATCGATTCAAGAGATAGTGGGCCACTCGACACAGGGGAAAAGTAGAAATCGATCCCTTCATCCTGCGTAAAGAGGATGAAGAAATGTCCAATTCGTTCTTTTGTCGATTGCTTCAGATATTGATTTCAAAGGAAGTGGTCTGGCAATCCTCTAACTACAGACGGGTGTTTGTTTGAGGAGTCCATGCTCTTCGCTCAACGAAAAATACGACTTATAGTAAGTCTAAAATATCAATTTCAAGCGTTCCGATGTGCCTGTTCTTCAGCTCTTGAATGTTACGACTGGGACGCTTTGTATTAAAACTAACCAGCTCTCTGAATAAACTCACACATTTTCGGAACAGGGAGCTGCCATTGAGATGACAGTTCTCCGGTCGGAATAAATTCGTCTAAACCAACCAAACGGAAGTTGATAGAGCTTTTCTCGTTTGGTCTAAATCTTTATTACGGTATTTGGGGGAATTAAAGCATTCGAAGTTTCCATGGAAATGTGCCCGTGGTGAATAAAGAAGCTGGGAGACAATTTCCAGATCAAGCTGAAGATTTACTGACTTCCGACTAAGTACAGAAATATTAAAACTAGAAAATTAACACAGGTTCAACTTGAAGAGAGAAATTCGCGGTAAAGGTGAAAGAGAACAAGAACTGATGTAAGTGTAACACGGATGCGATGAATTTCAACTTAAAGGAATATTTTCACAGGTTCTGTGATTTTGTAATGAATGTCTTTTCGGAAAATTCATTCACTCCTTTAAAGGAGCAAATTGAGATAATACCAATAAGTCAACAACAGCATTGAATGGTACCACTTCATGACAATACTTACAATTATCTTAATTAGTAAAGTTGAGAAAATAAGCCAAGTTAAAATAAGTTGAATTTGTTTGTTTGCTGGCTTGTAACGTACGCTTTTGTTACGCTTTTTTTTTACGCTTTTTACAAAATTTTATAAACCGAAAGGAATATTTAATTACTCACCCATGAAACATATATTTGTATGTAGGTACTGGGGGTTTTCTGAATTTTGCCATTTCCTATAAGGGGTTTTAAAAACTGGTTGACAGTTTTGAAAAAAATGATGAATTTCATGAACCAATTTAATAAGTTCCTTTAAGTACCCTGACCAAAGGATGATAGCTTACTGCCACATGCACTTATAAAGAAGGCTACAAGCTTGTTCTTAATGAATTCAAATGTTATAGGAGTACTCAGCAGAAGTAAATGGTAAAATTTCCTTGAAAGTATCAGAAGTCCTCGACATGTTACCGGATTGAGAAAATACCGTAGTCCTCATTTGTCTCGGAGCCTCAGAAATCAAATATGACATTACTACCCCCCTTACCACACAAAACGTTACAATATCATTTTTGTATTTTTTCTTCATGCATTTGCTTGTTCATGACGTTATTTCATCGGAATGCTGGACTGCCTTAAAGATGAGGGAAATTAAGTATTTTCATTTTCAAAAGGAATTAGTTGTGAAACAATTTCAAATTCCCAAAACCAGCTGTTTTGTGAATCTACGAGCCCATACTTACCTCCTGTTTACACGTAAGGAAGGGCCACATAGATTACAAAGAATTGTCCTACTTTCAGAGCGCCAACAAAACCTACGTCAAAATTCAACTTTTGTCTAAAAATAATAAAACGATGGATGATAAATGAAGTAAATACTGATTGTGTTGGTCGCTTTTGAAGTAAGTAATAAATGAAAACCATTGAAGTTTCGAATCTCGGGCATGCAATGGCGGAGCTATACGTCCCGTATGGTCAGGGGCATGATCGCCCTCTCAGCGCCTTGGCAATCACACTCAGATACGGTAGTCTTGCAACATTAAAGACACTGCCTCTGCAATGACAAGGTTAAACACAGGGGCGTCGATTTGGGGGGACATGTCCCGCCCCCACTTTTTTGAGTGGAGGGGACACTAACGTAAATGTCCCCCTCCCCCACTCTTTGTGACGTGAAACTTAAAAATTAGGCACTACCAAAAAGATTATACATGTAGGTTATGAAAGGTGTCCTCCACCGATTACGATCGAATAGCTTTCTGTATCAATAATTCCACATGTTTACTTTGCAAATGCCCAAAATTTTCGTCCGGTCCGCGCGCTTGCATCGTCATTCATGTTCTTCTTTAACTTGCATATTAAACACACATTATTCATCGGTCTCTATGATTATGTCGACCGTCCGTGTGCGTAGGGCAGCAGGTGTGGTTATGAGGGAGCACAATATTGGGCAATCCCCTACTATATTCTGATGAAATCGGTGGTCTTTAGTGATTGACCAGCCTGACAGGCTGAAATTGGAAAACAAATTTTAAGAAAACTGAAAATGTCTCAGTGAACAGTCTGCATGCAACTTTTTTAGAAAAATGTATGATTTCTAATGCAAAATTTCAACACGCTCACATCATTATTTTGTATAGCGATTCGACCATTTCGTATTTAGAACATCATCAGAGAAGTAAAATCACACTGACGTTTACTAGGATAAGAGACTTCAATTAGGAATAACAGTACACCAGCATCCTCTGTCTGCAGATAATGTATGATGAGGTGTCGTTCCAAAAATCATTATTTAATGTTTTTTCTATCAACCACCTTACACCGGTGGGCCTATGCAACGGTGTCTCAGTATCACCTTACTAGTGAGTACCATTCCCCCGCCCCTCGATCTGTGATTTTCTTGTAGTAGACTGAAGTGCGACTTTGATCAAGTCTTTCGCAAACTTTGACAATGTGCGTTATGATTCTAATTACTTCTAGATTTCACACCGTATTTAAACTGAACGTATAGTCCGTTGAAGTAATTACAAACACTTTCAAGAGCATGTTTAAAAAACTTTGGAGTTTTCTAGTAACTCAAAATATTGAAACATTTAGCACCATTTTGCATTTGGGTCCCTTCTCTTAGACACCCAGTGGCGTAGCTACAGGGCCGGGCAGGCGGCTCCAAAAAATGAAGAATTCGGAAATTTGCTATTTGTGAAACCAGTCTACTGTGTGGTTTTGACAACTCATGAAATTCCGAAATCTCCCCATTCAAAGCTCCACATTCGTCATTATTTTTCTCAAAGGAGCAAAATTTTCCGCGCGCTTCGCGCGCCACAAATTGCGATTCCTAAGCAGAAGTGCTCTCTCATACCTTGAGCTAAATTTTCCGAGCTCTGGACTTTGCAAGTGAAAAAACGGAAATTTGCTATGTGTGACACCAGATCATCAAGTGACATCAGTAACTAAAGTGCTATTTTCGTGAATTTTCTTTCATAAAATTCAAAATTTCCTCCAATATAAGCTCTTGACTCAAAAAAATTCGTCAGAGAGCCTCACTTCGTAGGGGTTGGACAACATTATGTAACAACAAAGATCTTTGGTTGCCGTTTAATCTCACATTTGCCGATAGGAAATGCAAATTTTTCAGTAATTCCCCCACTTTTCAAATCATTTTCTTACAGGAAACCAAGAACCAAAACTCTTCTGCAATAAAAGCTCCATATTTTCAAATATTCGAAAAATGGCAAAAATTTCAGCGCGGAGACCCTAGTACAGTGATATTCACACTCAAAAAATCGTAAAAATGTCTAGCAACGTCGCTGTACACACCTTACCAGGACAGGAGAAAAAAAATTAGGCCCGATGTCCCCCCCCCCCCCTCGTCCACTTTGAAAACCAAATCGACGCCCCTGCTTCCTGTGGTGAATTTCACTCTTCTTGGAGGGGATTTCACTCTTCTTAAAGTGAATTAACACTCTAATGCAGTAAATTCACACTTTTCACTCTATAAGAGAGTTATCATGTTCACTCTATTGATTTAAGAGACTTGTATTTTGTTTGTCTTCAAGTGACCTTTCTCATAGTACACGTCTAGCATACCCTTTCAATTAAACGGAGTTGTCATCTGACACCGCATGAAAATATTGGGAGAATGTTTCGCTCTATACTTTTATGACTCAAAAGACAAAATATCACATCAAATGAAGTTTACTTTCATTTTTCATGAAGGAGGTATCTAGAGGAGCAGAGAGGCCAATCAGACCTTTCGTCTTAGCAGATTTTTACAATTTGACTATTTTAAAGTGGTCACATAATGTAAATTATATAAATTGATGGTTCTCTGTCATTCTGTTGTTTCCTCATCTTGATTAATAGATGCCAAAAATGTATATCCAAGATCCAAAAATTTAAGGGTATCGTAATCTGGTGATTAAACGGAAGGACTTGGACCTATTTGCCCCGTGTTTGAAACCAAACTTGAACCGTATTTGAAACCGGACTTGAACGATGCCATTTTATCAAGCTATACAACACATTCGTCTTGGTGTTTCGTTATACCCCATCATACTCTACCGGATTCACAAAGAGTCACCATCCAGGTTCTCTTTACATAAAATGTCGAACCTATAGATCTGACGAAAAACACAAATTAAAACGGTCGTCTTCATACTAGGTAGGGATAGAAAATGTAAATGTGCTAGAACACAACTACTTGGGGAGGGGATGTGGGAAAGTATACTCGGGGAGGGGGAATGGCAAAGTATACTCCTACCAGGAAAGAAAAAGTAAATTGAAAGTTTGGAAACCCATGACTCAGATCGTGCTGAGGTTCAGGGTATCAAATTGCTCGAAACCCATGCAGACCACCACTCCCCCTCCCTCCCCTCCGACCCGAGACAGGGTATTGGCCTATTCAAATTAGGCTATAATCATTTTGCCCTAAAACTATGGAACGCAAAATGGGTCACGATAGTACGAGGTCTATTCCGTTTGACGCCCCTTTTGACGCCTGTTAGGATACTTTTGTCAGTACTACTACACCCTAAAAACGTATTTCACTGTCCAAACTCCCGTTGTTGTCTTTTTTGGTGATGTATCGGAAGGCATCAACATACTTTCGAAGTCCAAATACTGACGGTATTTTATGTGAATGGACGTTGTACTATCGTGACCCTTTATGCGTTCCATACTTCACGTTTCCCTTACAATCTACTCTGGCACATACATGTTAGAACTTCGCTGTTTCGATTAAATCAGTTCAACTATTCCCCTCTACTCTGTTCAGATTTTTAAAATGACAGCAAACTGTCTGTTCCCTTTTTCATACATTTTCAGGAAGGAAAAATCGGTAGAACAACCCACTTCAATAATGTCATTGAGCCTCAGGAGACTTTCACTGTATTTTTTCGTTTACAAATTGATTTTAAGAGATCGATGGCTCGTATGGGTACGTCAAGGACTTTTCTGAAATTTGAAGCATCTGATAGAGGGATATAATTTTATCTTGTTTGTTTGAATCTATAATGTTATACATCTTCAACTCGTCACATCTCTCATTTCATAATTTTACATTTTTACTGTTGTAGCGTCAATTGATAACAGGAGCCTTCATTCCACATTTTAATGGATTTCGGCAAGGGAAATATAAATTTGCAATAAGACGTGGAGACAAGAGAATTCTTAAAATGCCTCCTGGATAAGTAGAAAAATGATCCATATTCATTTTAGTAGACAATGAAAGTTTAACTCTAGAAAGGAAATACGATACATAATTTATAGAACAAAGCTCTTACGATTTGTCTATTGGGATGTTTGCATGCCGCCCGAGAGTTAAGACTTACATAAGTCTAATGCCAGCACAACTTTTCTGGAGGATTTTCGTTTTTCCTTTTTTACTTAAGATTTTGAAGTCTTATCAATATCATCAGAGAAATTTTATCTTTGAAATTTGACCATACTTGGCGCAAAAAGATGTAGCACTATATAGATCCCAATATATTTTGTTGTTGTGTTAGATGAAGTTAGACAAACGAAAAATTCTGCACGATACATGGGCAGAGCACGGGAATTAGCCATCACAGACGATGGACTAACTACGGAAATACAGTGTTAGGTTTAATACTCGTTCCATGTGCGGCTTTTTCTTTCTCCTCCTACATGATATTTGAATTGCCATTTAAGTAGAGCGCCCGCCCGACGAAGTCGGCTGGGTGCCCGACTGAAGCGCCTTCGGGCGGATCAATTACCCATCTGACTTTAATTCCCGCCCTACATAAGCTTAGGGCTGACCCAACACACAGTTGACCTCGATCTAACTGCGACCTCTTTTAAAGATTTGGTAGGATTTAAGATAAAATGTGCCTCAAAGGAAGTTGTCTCCACAAAAGATTCCTCGGTTTAATTGCTCGAGTTAACTGTAATGTAGTTCGAAATCTCCAAATTTGTAAACTGCTTTTATACATTTCCGTCGTCATAATTTGAAGCCACAACGTAGCTATATCAACCTCTTTAAAAGTTTCGGGAGCTTGCTTCCACTACCTAATAGTTAAATGAATGTCTGAGTCAGTTTTTGCCCCTACACTTAGTAAGTAGGCCTATTAAAATTATCGTACAGCCTTATTGACGAATGGGAAATATCAAACCTTAGAATGTATGCAGGGAAAGGAAGGGTACAACACTTCAGACTTGTTTACACCAGATAAATGTAAGCAGCAAGAGAACACTTTTGAATTAAAAAAACATGGTTCGTTCAACATTATTTAAATTCTGATAAAAGTTTACTTTGAAGGGAAGACCCTTTTTGGAGTTTATTTTCCTAAATGTTGACTGTAAATTTTCAAGTGGAATTATATGACACGTTAGTGTGGCAAAAAGGGAAACTGTCGCTCTCATTATCTGCAACTGCGTAACTAAACTTAAACCTTTAGACTTTTGAGTATCTGTGTACTTAGGGGAAACTGTTAATCGTTATCGATAATAGACGATGGTGATACCGACATCAAATGCCGAAATTAGCTTGGTCGAACACTGCAAATAGTTAAGGATAAGTTGACAGAATGAGCTAGAATTAATTCCGCTTACTTTTGCTCCCATGTATTATCCCTACCTCAACATCTTGTGCTGTTTCCCTTCCATCCCACTAATCCAATGCTAAAAGAGAGTGTCATGCAAAAACCAGGAATGAAATCAAGGGAAAGATCATTACATTTAAAAACAAATATTTATTAAACTGCATGGTACACAATTCGTTCTTATAGAATATGGTCCATAAATATGTATAAATCATGATAAAAAGTCTATTTTACAATGCATATATACATATCAGTATACACAATTCAATAAAAAAAAATTGGAAGACCTACAGACCTAAAAATACTATTCACTGACCTCACACAACATCATTTTAGAAGCATACTAAAATCAGGTCACTGTTATCTTTGGATTTGCCAGCAATTTGTGGGTTACATCTTCTCATTTTGTTTGTCTGTCCCATGAATAACGATGTTCGATTCAAAACTTGAACTAAATTGGATTATCATTTGGTTTGGAATTTTTAGCCATCTGTAAATATTATTTGTAATCCAAGTAATCAAAATTAGGTTTGATGGACTCCAACAATTTCCCATTACTTATTCTCTCATTACTGCATGATTGGCGGATTGGTATAGACAAGGCCCTCTGTGTGAATGATAGCTTTTGCACTCAAGTTTTATAAAATACACCCAATGTTTTCCCACAATGCACAAGACAACAGTCTGCATTTGTCGATGAAGGTGGCAAAAATATGCCTTTACTTCAGGGTGTGCCTATGTTTTTGATATCATATGCTGTTTATTACTGTTTTCAATCTGCATTGCTGAATACCTATGAACAGCATAAATACACACTCAAAACCAGACAGTTGTTGTACAAGTAACAGTTCTCTGGTACAACAGCTCAATGTCATAATGATGAGCAGCTACAAGTCTAATGATTTCAATTCCTTAAAAGCATTCACTCAATCTTCACAGTATATCAAGTAAAATAACTCTCAAGACCTTACAACTATAATCAAACCAGATATCTTAAAACCCTAACCCTGAAACAGGATACGTTTTCCACTTTGCTGTTTTGTTTGGGTGCTGCAACGGACAAAATATACAAAGATGTTTTATTTTACTAGCTGGACAAGAAAATGGGCTACCTGAACAAAATTGACCCACCTAGAACAAAAGTCATCAACTTGAAGCCTCCCAACAGAGCAAACAGCCATACTCTCAGTGTGAACATTGTATAAATATAATCAGATAGATTGTCTAAATATAATCAGATAGATTCTCCACCAAAGAAAGCTAAAACTACATTCATTTTTAATTTTAGCAAACATTTTCAAACGAAAGACACCATTTTTCTTTAGACCACTTGCCAAGACTGTGACCATTGTTAACACTCAAACAAACTTTGGAGCACCCACACAAAAGTTCTATCAGTGGATAACACCTTGTCAGGCATGACATACATATCTCTAGACGTAGACATAATGTGACACCTTACAAACCAAAATGTGAGGAGTTTTAAAAGCTCATGATTTTTTCATTGTGAAGGCATTAATATTCATTGTAAATGCTAAAATTAAGAAGATGGCCACTCTGGGGGAGATTCAAGTGTGGAGCTCCTGCAATTTCTGGGAAGTCAATTCTCATGAACTTTCTCTAATTTTCCCCCGACCAGCTAATGAATATTCATAACCTTTCCCTTGATGTTTAACATGGAGCTTTTAACTCTAACAACAAAATCTGAGATGAAAAGGATAATAAGTTTTGATAATACAAGTGGGCAAACATTTTGACAGTGCAAGAGAGAGTGGAATAATGGCACTTTGTGAAAATTGTAGGACTTTTCCATGACTTCTCACAATTTCCCTGAATTTCAAGACTTTTCCAGGCCTTGACATTCTTTTTCATTTCCATAACTTTTCAGGTTTTCCATTCGTGCAGGAACCCTGCTAGTGATACTTCCACCAATATCTTAACACGGACAAACATTGAAGTAAAAAAGACAAATTGATTCCTTTTTTCAACTTACCAACTTGTCAGAGAACCTACCCAACCTCCAACTGCAAGTGGTTAGAGCATATGACTTGGGAGTTGGGAGGTCAGGAGTTCAAGTCCTGGAGGGGTCTAACCAAAGACTTAAAAAATGGAACCTACTACCATTGTGCTTGGTGCTCAGTAAAAACAATGGAGTAGGGAAAACACTCAAGTGAGCCACAACTGGAAAAAAAACAGCACTTGGCCAGTTTGAATTAAACCAATAGGTTAAAAACTGAGCCGTAAAACTCAACTATCTAACTAACTATACAAGAATCTAATGACAGGCACAAAATTAACACTGAAACACAAAACAAGGTAAGAAAGATGAAAATGAAGATTTTGTGAGAAACTTATACTACTGAAAACAAAATATCATGGTGCAGAAATATTACAAAGAAACTTGTATCAATAACTCAATTTTAGCAATGTAAATCTGAGTGCCAATTCAGATATTATTGACGAAGGAGAGTGTAAGGAGCAAGTGGGCAATGAGTGGACTGGACCTGCTAAGCAAGTAGCTCTACACCTTTTCACAACCAATTTTTTGGACAATACAAAGAATGTCATTATAACAGATGTCATTTTACACTAATCTGCCTGTGTTGCAAATAAAACTTTGACTATAAAAATAACAGCTTGCAGTATTTGTTGTTGCTGTACCAGCTTCACAGGAGAAATTGTGTTCACATTGTAACAATTGTCTGCAGAGTTTCATACTCCATACAGTTGAGACCCATGTAAGTTTGTTATCTTAAAGGACCAATTCTCTCACCCCAAACTACAATTCTTATGAGGGTTTACCAAAATTCTCAATTGGCTCAGCTCTTTGATTGACAGCTAATTCAAACAATGCAGAGTACCAAAGCTTGAATTACAGAGCATGAACTGTACTGAGAGTGTTTTGATAGACATATTGAGCTTTTCATACTCACCCTGAAGTTATAAACTCAGATTGTATCTGGATGAGGATGAATCTGAGACAATTGTGGGAGGGGCTTAAGTAACAAAGTTAGGAGATTTAGTACTGTTTGGGGTGAGAGAAGTGGGTCTTTAAAGGAACATTACTTATTTTCCTGCCCTTTTGAATAAAGCAGGACTTCTACATAAAGCATGGCCAAGTACTAACTGTGATCTGAACACAATCAAAGTCTCTGGTAGGCATTTTATTTAACAGAACAAAGAGAAACAAACAGTTGACAAGAAACGGTTATGATTTTGTTGAATTTGGCGGGAAGGGACACTCAGAAAGAGAAATTCTCTAAAAGTTGAGATAATTATGCTTCAATATGTATTGGATTAAGGATAACCAGTGAAGCAGCATATTTGTCTCTTTTCATGATTAATCTAAGACTATAATGCCCACCTACTTTTATGTTTCACAGATTTGATATCAAGGTATGGTTGCAAGGTCTATCCATATTTAGTGTTGTATTATAAAGCTGTGAAAGTTAAACTGTTCAACTCTGAGCTATGTCCATGATTGTCCTGGAAAAAAAACAATGATCTTTGTTTGTTTTTACAGCATTTCAGCTACTGAAATTTTTAAAAGTTTAAAACTTAATACTGGTTTAGGTTTTATGAGTTTCCAATTACCTGTTAAAACCTGTTCAACAGGTTTTAACTGAAAATTTTCTCCTGGGATGAAATGTTGTTTCAGGTTAGAAGAGAAGTTAACTTTGTGATAATTACTGTTGAACCAAAATTTCTTAATATTTGCCAGGTAACAAAATTCCGCACCGAGGAGAGACTAGACAGCCTCCACTACACTGTAATCAATCACCACATTAGACCATGATCTCTGATCATTTTGTGTTAGTTTTAAGTCAAAATACAAATGTGGTGGAGAATTTAAGTTGTGGAAAATTGCAAACACAAAATCTGACTGATACTTTAACATTATTTGGTAGGAAAATTGCCAAATGGTCCATCTGCAAACAACAGAATATCCTAAGTCTTTCACTGGAAGCATTTGATATTCAACCTTTCTTGCTAAAGAAGATACATTTAATGTAGACTAATAATTTGTCCTTGATCAAGTTACAGCATGCAATAGCACTACTGAATGTCTTCCAATGGCAGTCCTGGAAACCTCTCTGATACTGAACAGCTATTGCCACCTGAACAGTCATATGATATACGCTGGTAACGTCATATCTTAAATTAACCACTATTTCACCTTTCTAGTAACTGTTCACCCAGTTGTACTCTCCACAAAATCAGCCTGATGTTCTTCCACTGGTATAGTTTCATCACTTCTGACCACGGAGTTGACGACTCCCTGTTCTGACCAAGCAGCTAGAAAGTCACCTGACCAGTCACATGCATGGTGCTTTGTTTCACCCTAACACACCTCATGTTGTCTTCCACTGGTACAGTTTGATAACCTTCTCTGACAAAGCAGCTAAGTAGTCACAGTTGTTAAACCTGAATGGACATACATCCAGTATAGTAGCACCAGTCGGAATGCGTTGAACTTTGGCCCCAGAGTTGCTATCCCATAAATCCAGCTGGAAAAAGATAGACTGCAGATTTTTAGTTTATTCATCGAAATTTGCAAAAAAAAAGCTAAAGGTTCATGAAGAATTTTTACCAAATGAACAACAAAAATTTGCTGTCTATTGAGTAACAGTATAAAGATCATTGCACATAAATGTAGGTATATAGGGAAGACTTTATAAAGAATGAGTCAAAAACTGTGAACAGACTATCAAAGTGCATCACAACCACAAATTGCAGGGAAGGGTACAAGAAAATTCTGGCCCAAAATGTCTCCCATATTGCAGAAAATGGTACTCTTCAGGCCCTGTAAGTTGCAATTTAGCATATAAATAGGGAAAAGCCACATTGTAAAAATACAAATTGTAAATACCAAACATATGCTCTAACAGTGGTCTGCTACCTTCTGTTGGGAGATATTCACTTTTTAGCTTTGCAATGATTAAACAAACAAGTGCCCAAGGGCACTATGGTTCCTTGCATTTATAAGAATAGTCCAGAACCATATTTATGTTTGATTTGTTAAAGAGGAGCATATTCTAAGCATTCTGGGAAAAGTTTCATTCACTGCCCATGTTTGGTTCTCAAGATATTAGCAATTGAAGTTGACACATTTTCTATGAAAAGTGAACTTGAAGCAAGCAGGTGTGATGTCATGGATTCACTATGTTAGCCAATGTTTTGTTTTTCATTTATCTTTCTTCCTGTTAGTTTGACTTTGAATTGATAAGAGATGATATCTTGCCCCTAAGGCACATGAAGTTCTTAAAATCCCATTGCTCAGGATGCACCAATGGTATTTATATATAAAAGTTTTTCCGCATAAAATTGGTGGTAAATTATGAATATGTACAAACCATTGGCCAACAATGTGAAGCATGACATCACATCTGCTTGCTCCAAGTTCATTTAATGTAGAAAATTTGCCACATTCAATCGCTAATATATTGAGAATCGAACATGGGAAATGAATAAAACTTTCACCAGAATACTTAGAACATGTTCCTCTTTAACATACCAAAAATAAATTTGGCTTTGGACTATACTTTTAAGATGGTTTTGTATTTAGGGAGTAGAAAGTTAAGGCATGTGCACCTTCAACCCCAATAACCTTTGACCTTTACTAAAAACGTAGGGGCTCACTAAATTTCAAAATCATACAAACACCTGCAGTTTGAGAAAAATTGATCACTTGATATTTCAAGTTATCACACTGCATACCTCCCATTTCCATGTGGCAAATACATACACTCATACAACTTTCACTTAAATGTAATTTACCTGAGTTTGGGGCAGCACAGGAAGGTATAGTTAATTGCCTTTTTGGTCGTCTCAACAATTCAAATCCAGACCTTACAAAGAAGGCACAAAGGTCAAGTAAGGTCAATTTGCATTTTACATGAATCAACTGTCCATTGTGTAACCTCCGTATATCACTTGGTTACCGAGTTATCTCACCTGCACACCATACAGTATGCCTTGCATTCTAATGCATGTAACATGCACACATATATACACACACCACCACCTTTTCACTAAAATGTCCATAACTCAAGTTAGAAACATCACGGGGGGTTAGTATAATTGCCTTTTTTGTTTGTCTCAACAAGACAAATCCAGACGTCACAAAAAAAAAACACAAAGGTCAACTGAGCTCAAAGTAGGTCAACATGCGCACTTTACTTAGATGAACACAACTTTTCATTATGCCATCCCCCTATGTTACTTGGATACTGAGTTACGGCACCTCATACCTCGCATTCCAATGCATATGGCCTACCCACTAACCTGTCACTTAAATGTCAATAACTTGAGTTAGGAACATCATAGGAGGGTAGTGAAACTGCCTTTTTTGTTCGTCTGAACAAGACAAATCCAGGCATCACACTTGACCATGCAGTCACAGGGCTCGAAATAAGATTCAAAAAGGGCATAGCCAAAAAGAGCAAAATGGCTACAGGTTTATGCTATTCCAATAGGACATTTTTAGCGGCACCATAGCCAGCAAAACGAACACGATAGCCGTAGCTATAGGTTCCAACTGTTATTTTGAGAACTGGAGTTGGAGAGCTGGAGTTATACAGCAACAGTAGACTATTTCACATGCAAGTACTATGTGAAGTAGGAAACAAGACAAATGTATCGAAACACTGATGCTAATTACAAATTACATGATGAAAGAAGAACCAAAAATAAAATTATTCTGGTCTGATTGGTTCAAATCAAATGCCTGACAAAAATGAAAGAAAAAAGTGTTTAAGGCCTAATCCTCTCACGCCAAACAGTTCCCTTTCTCCTGACCTATTTACTGCACTGTCTAAAATTCATCCTCATGCAGACACTATCTTGTTTATTGCTTCAGGGTTACTTAGTTAGTTAGATGGAGTTTAACGGCCCAATTGGTTAAAGTCGAGCCAGCCACAGCCTTTTTTCCAGTTGTGGCTCACTGGCTTGTTTTCCCTACACCAGTGCTTATGTGAAGCATCCCGCACATCTGCAGTACAGTAGGTTCCATTATTCGATTCTTTGGTATGACTCGACCAAGGAATAGAACCCGGGCCTTCCATGTGAGAGGGGGATGCTCTTACCGTTAGACCAAGCATGCCGTCAGTGAGTGTATAAGACCCTGATAAGTCAAAACACTCTCAATACATGCCGTCTAACATGAGCAACAGTGCTCTGCATTTTTTGCACTTGCTGTCAATAAAGGCCTGTGCCAACTGAGAATTTCTGAAGACTAATACAAAAATTGAAGTTTAGGGTGAGACGTTGGATTCCGTCAAAAAGGTGAGAAGAGGTAGAAAGGAAATGAAAACTTACTGAATTAGAGCCCTCATCTCCCGTAGCAACCAGGAAATGAAAACTTACTGAATTAGAGCCCTCATCTCCCGTAGCAACCAGGAAATGAAAACTTACTGAATTAGAGCCCTCATCTCCCGTAGCAACCAGGAAATGAAAACTTACTGAATTAGAGCCCTCATCTCCCGCAGCAACCAGGAAATGAAAACTTACTGAATTAGAGCCCTCATCTCCCGCAGCAACCAGGAAATGAAAACTTACTGAATTAGAGCCCTCATCTCCCGTAGCAACCAGGAAATGAAAACTTACTGAATTAGAGCCCTCATCTCCCGCAGCAACCAGGAAATGAAAACTTACTGAATTAGAGCCCTCATCTCCCGCAGCAACCAGGAAATGAAAACTTACTGAATTAGAGCCCTCATCTCCCGCAGCAACCAGGAAATGAAAACTTACTGAATTAGAGCCCTCATCTCCCGCAGCAACCAGGAAATGAAAACTTACTGAATTAGAGCCCTCATCTCCCGCAGCAACCAACAAATGGTCATTAGAGCTGGGTCTTCTGAAAATGGCTGACCTTGCTAGGAGCTTGACGGTAGCACCACCAAAAAATGATTGGACAGGATTGCACTTAATGATTGGTTGAGTTTCACCAGGGACGGGTGTAGAGAGCAGTTCACACATCTGTAAAAAGAGATTGGGGTCATTATTTCAATGGCAATAAAATATTCCATTGCAAATTAAAGGCACATTCAGGTGGCTTTCTACAAGGTTTTTACTTCCTAAGAACTTTGCAAGGGATACAAATTTTGAATAAAACCAGAATTTTCACACTCACCACATGTCTCATGGATGGATGTACCTTGCTGGGTCTGAATGATGCCAGGCAGTGTCTTGTAGCAGGCTCAAAGGATAAAGACACACAGTTACCTATCATACGAACAAACAAAAGGAAATTTTCTTTTGCAACATTAAGTAAAGATATGTTAGTTAGTTTGATGAAGTTTTACGGCCCCTTTCTAATCAATTGATTTAAGTCAAGCCTGGCCACAGTCTTTCTTCCAGTTGTGCCTCACTGGTTTGTTTTCCATACTCCATGGCTTATGCTGAGCACCAAGCACAAAGGCACAAGGTTCCATTTTTAAGTCTTTGGTATGAACCAGCCCGGAGTCGAGCTCAAGACCTCCCAACCACATATTAGATGCTGTAGAGACTTGACACTGCAATCTGTAGTGATGTTAAAAATTTTACACCTCCTGTCTGTTTTTGAATGAAGTCCATCCATTATTTGATGCCATATTTTACCTTAAAGTTTAAGCACCATCATGAAGAATTTAATATGTGTCATCTATTCCAGTTGTTTCCATGAATCATATGGTATGTTTAAAGAAGATTAAACAACTTTCTGCCCTGAGTGTCAATTCTGCCCAGTTGTTCTACAAGGTGGGCAGGGGGATTTGTCCCTCTCTAATGAAAGTAAGGAAGGGATGATGCCCCCCTCTTTAAGTAATTTTTTTACATATTCTGGTGTACATTTTGAAGACTATTCCCCATGCAACTACCCTTAGAACCACACTTTATCTACTAAATAAAATTATACAATGTAAGTCAAAAATATATTAAACATACTTGGTGTTCCCTCATTCTTTACACACGAACATGGTCAATTCAGGATTGCAATGATGAATGCTGCATTTGTTTCTCCCTTGACCCTCCCCCCCCCATTTCAGCACTCCTGGCAAGAATCCTGCGACCAAACTTCATTTGCCAACAGTGACACAACAGTGCATCGATAACACATGTAATTACACATTTGTAACCTTCTGAGAGGGTCACATCAAAGTAGAGTACAACAATTTTCTGATATCACAAAATTCAGCATGAGATTCTGACTTTGCCATCCACTCAAGGATCAAGTCATTGTATCAGCATAGAAGTATTTTCATTTGTTGTTTTTTTTTTTTTTTGGGGGGGGTGTGGGGTTGGGGGAAGCAGAGGGGGTTATTACCCCTTGCTGCTCTATTTAACTTCTACCTTTGCCATTATTTATGAAATTTTAAGGCATTGCCAACAGTTACATTGACAGACTTTGGCATTTATACCAACTTTTAAGGTAGTGTGACATGTCAGCAAAATATCGTGACTTTACTTGGCAGTTAAGGAGTAGGCTCTCCTACGGAAAATTTCTTTAGAACTATGTCAATATCTTTTATAGTTCTCAAGATACACCTCTTCAAATTTTGAATGTTTCTGAAGCAACTTGATGCAATATGCAAAAATAATGATGTGGAGTGTTCAACGGTGTTCACATTTCTTTTGTTAACCCTATATTAATTTTCTCTTAACTACTCATCTGCTAGTGTATGGTTTGGTAATTCATACTGATGATTTTCAAGGACACCATTAAAACTTCCAAAATAAAATAAGTTGCACATACCAATATTACAGCTGCATATCCTTGAAATGAAAATTGCAAAAGCTAACATTAGCCATACATGGCATGTCCCTCTGAAGACATCACAAGATTTGCATAATGAGCTCATGTTTAAGCGAAGACAAGAAAGTACCCTGTAAAATGGGCAATTTCGGATGGAGTTTGATGGGATTTGCAGCAATTTTCTTAGCCTGCATTGTGCCTCTGTGGCTGCAGCCTCGTTTAGGCTGGCGCCCCTCTGAGCCTGCCCTTGATGGTCAGAAATTCCTTTTAATGAGTCCAAAAGTTGATCGTCTTAATATTCATGAGAATTCACCACAATTGGTCTATTCCTGAGGTAGACGGTGCTCAGCAACAAGATCTTTGCAATGCTTCGTTGAACACAAAGACATTTAAACCAAACAAAATCATAGGCTTATTACATCCGTTAAAGCTTTTTAATTTAGATTGAGTCTTGATCATGTCCTCTTTCAAACAATAACAACTTTCATCAAAGATTTGATTTAAAAACAGTAATTTTTTGTTGAAAAGTATGGAACTGTCTTTTCCGGTGACTGTGTGATTGGTTGTTCTTAACTAACCGTTGTATGGTGTGTGTATGCTTGCACAGTACCACACAATACCAGTGTCAAATAATATTGACCGCAGTGACTCTGTGCACTGTTGTACAATTGTGCAAGTGTTTGCCTGTTAAATAAACATTTAATAGCCTTGCTTCAACCAATCCATGTAGAGCTACGTAAATTAAGTTTCTGTTGGATTTCTTTGTCCGCTCTGCTAACTAGAATTTTCTTGGCTTTTAATGCTTTTTACATCAAATACCCAACTTTTTCATTTTCGTGTCACACGACCTTTAAACAGAAATAATTCTTACCTTCAAGTGGCAGTATATGTGGCGTAAAATCTATGGGCGTCTTCAGCTCCCAAAACGAACAGTTGCTTAGAGTTCCAACCAGCAAACCAGAACATCTAAAAACAGTTACAGAAAAACATTTGAAATTGTCAGAGGCATTGCCAGTGGAAGTTTTTCTCATGCAAATCATCAAATCATGCACATCCAAGATGATCTGTGACATACCCAAGATAACGAGTGCTTATATTTTTTTCTTTACAAAACATTGCAACACGAAGAACTAAATATATCAGAAGCACTGCTCAATATGCTTAAAAGTTATGACACTCTGGCAACTCTAACCTATGCAGTTGCCCAAGTTATTTTCCCTGATGCAAGAGATGACTAAAAGGAAGAATAATTGCACCAAACTTGAACTTGAGATCAATTTTAAACTTTCAACTTAACCTTTCTATCTAATTGACACAAGTATAATTTTATAACACATTTCTCGTGGTGTGTCATTACATCTCATCAAACTAACCAGCCCCACTAACTAAACCTAAGCAGTCTGTCCATGAAGTGTCACTTCCCATGACAAGACAGCATTGCAAATGACAATGGATTGCCTACATACCAAACATACTGTAATCCACTGGTTGTTTTTACTCCAGCAATAAACTGCAAAGCCTGTGTTTCCACATGGTCATAATGCAGTCAGCAATTACTCCACAGTTGCTAAGGCAACAGGAAACTTGAGATGACCAAACAACCTCATACTTTGCATCATAAACACACATCATCTACAATGGGTATGTTCTAGTTATCACAGGACATAAACACTTACGGGAAGTTAGATCCCAAAGACTTGTGTACATAGTTCATTGCAACTATAGGATGTTTGCTGCCCTCTCTGTTCAGTGTCAACACCTCCTCAGAAGTATTTCTAGTGTCATACACTATGATAGTTCCATTTGAAAGACCAGCAAAGAGATAGTTAACATCTTCATCATTCCAACAACAGGACCAAACTGGAGCAGGAGTCTCATAGCTAAATTAGAAGAAAAATTGAAAAATGAACCAGGTGTTATAAATACACAAAAAAATAAAATAAATATTTAGAGACAATTTGTCTTATTCCTGACAGTTTTAATTTTCGCAGCTCAGTCATATCTATCTACATAACAATGTTTATCCCCTTATGCAGAGGCAAAGCTAGTCTGTTAATTCAGGCGAATCTTAGTGAGGGTACAAATGTCTAAATGTGTAATCAGAACATTCTGTGTTGATGCTGTACAAGCCTTAAATTTTTGAAATACGCGAGGACAACTGCACACCATCACCCGCCTCAAATCACTGTGAGGGGTGTGGTTTTTCCACACCCCCCGATGAAGAATGGGACCTCATACTATTAAAGACAACACATCCACCCCAATATTTAATTCCCTGAAGAGTTTGAAATGTAACACAACTGGAAAATCTAACCAGAAAGCCAGAAGGCTTAGTGATTCCTTGCCATCAAATACATTACCTGCTTTCAAATTATAAGTGTTTGATAGATTTTTCTTTACATTTTAGGCACAGAATTTTCGCAATTTTACCGCTGGTGACCTCAAATGACCTTTGACATCTACCAAAAACAATAGGGTTCTTCCTCTCAACATGACAAATCTATATACCAATTATGAAAATTGTCGGGCAATCCTATCTGAAGATATCGTGTTTACAAGCCATTTTCGGCTTTTTCGCAATTTTACCGCTGGTGACCTCAAATGACCTTTGACCTCTACCAAAAACAATAGGGGTTTTTCCTCTCAACATGATAAATCTACATACCAAATATGAAAAGTGTCGGACATTCCTAACTAAAGATATTGTGTTTACAAGCAAGTGTCACAAACACACACGACATCACTATCGCATAGATTCCTTGCCTGCCTATGGAAAGGAATCAAAAACTCCAGGCCTGGCTGCATAATGTAAGATCCAATGAATATTTTAAATTTAATGCCAATCACCAACTGAGAAGTTTCCTTGCCCCCTAGGTTAATTGACTGCATGATGAAAAATCTGTTGTTTTCATGGAATGTTAGGAATATTTCATGGAAACTTCTTGCCAAAAATTTATTTTCCATATCAGTATGTTACAATGTTTGTAGGCTATGCAGGGACAGAACTAGGGACTAGAGTGGTTTTAAGAAGAGAAGGATTAAAAGGTTATAGAATGATTAACTATTTACTCCATACATAGAAATTTTTGGGCAGATTACATCAAACTCATGTTCAGAGTTTCAGCTAATGCCAACGTCTTTAGCTCACAAAACATCTTGCCAATTTTACGATACTTTACCATAGCTATTATACATACAGTTTCACTGCAAAACCATTGCACTACTGCATAATGAAATATTGGTGGGCAATGGGATTTAAGATGAACACACTCTTGGGTTTCAGCAAACACAATAAGGATAGGGTTTCACGGTACCACTGATTATTGGTACTGTCAGTACCGCCACAAATGGTACCGGTAGTACCATGGTACCGGTACCAGAAGAGTAAAAAAGTAAGATTTTTATCACATGCAAAATGTTCTGATAATCCCTGCCTCCCGTTTCACTATTTTTTAACATTTAGTCACCCAACACTCAACAAATCGGTAAACAAAAAAAGAAATAACCTCTCTGCAAATTAGCGTTCGAAAAATACGGGACAGACAACAAATCAGGGCTGCACTGCAATTCTGCATCGGAACAAGACCTCAAAAGATGATGAGAGCACTCAGAATTGTAATGTACATTGCAAAAATAATTTCTAAAAATAATGAGAATCGCCCTCCTAAAGTATAACCAAAAGTTATTAGGTAGAACTTTCCAAAAATACTTCCATAAAATATTGATTTCATCAAGCTTTCTTCCCCCAGAGTTATCACTTAACGAAACTAGATCAAAGTTTAGTTCAGTTTATTTCTTCCTTCTCATAAATACAAAAAATAAGTACAATCGAATTGATACAATTTAATAACACATATACAGAATGATATTAAAGAATTTTGTCAGTACTAATAGTACATGAAGGGATGAGAAGGGATGAGAAGGGAGTGTTCAATGATTGAATTAATGTAATGCACCGCGCAGCAATCCGTTGTACAATAACACCACTGTACATCAGAAGCTATCAATACAACAAAGCAAGTGCAAGTGACTTGATTTCAGGTGAACTTGTGCCAATGTTTTAAGCAGCATTTACTGTGGGTAAAGTCCCATTGCTTCACTGTGTAAATTTCTGAAAGAACGTTCGTTGCGTTTGTACGAAAGTTTTTCTTAACACACAGTGAGCGTTATGGAGCAGTCCCATTACATCACTGTGTCAGAATCAGAAATCGTTGATGCAACATTCATGTCAGAGCTTGCAATGCTATGATTCTTTGTCTGATTACAACAAATTTCTCACTTATATAATTTTGTGTGCTATCATAAGCAAAGTGAATTCTATCAACCAATGCATGGTTACTATTCTTAATACACAATGTTAAAGCATTTGCTGATAAGAAGCGATCATTTTGAGGTTGCGCAGAATAACGAGAAAAAGCAAGGTCCCTGTTTGTGTGGAAGGTACTAGTTCTACGAAAGTAACATTAAACTGCAATTTCCAAAATTCTTAGGGGGAATTTGTGACTGAAATGGTGCAAATGATTATCAAGTGAATGTTCCCTGTTTGTATTCCGCAGTTTTGAGACACAGCGCATTTATCAAAAGGGTTTTGGTTTCATTTAAGTATCATTCTAATTCAAATGCTATATTTTTAAGAAAAGATTTTCATCTCACAGTTGAGTAACTGTGTCCGTCTAACTACACATGTGAAAGCATTTGTGGTGAGCAGCGATTGTTCTGAGATTGCGCAGAATGTCGCAAGAAAACAAGTTCCTTTTAAGTGTGGTGGGTACTAGTTCTGCGAAAGTAACGTTAAACGGCAATTTCCGAAATTCTTAGGGGGAATTTGTGACTGAAATGGTGCAAAATGATTATCAAGTGACTATTCCCTGTTTACATTGTAATGTTTAGGGACACGGCACATTTATCAAATGGTTTTTTGTTATATTTTAGTACCATTCTTATTCAAATACTATAATTTTGAGAAAAGGTTTTCACCTTACAGTTGAGTGTTGAGTACTAGTCTCCAGGATACTTCAGTACCTTAAGGTCAATGGTATCGTACCGTACCGGTACTTGCGGAAATACCGGTATACCGTGAAACCTTAAATACGGATGCCTCCAGTTGCCTCCATTCAAATACAATACAATATATATGCATGCTATGTAACAATAATCTGTGTAAAGCAGGTAAATCTCTGAATACAGAACCTGGACAGTAAATATGAACAGGGTACGTACACTTTTCTGAGGATAAAAATCAAGCACTTTTCAAGGTAGAACTTTTGCTTTTTAAGGACAAGGCAATGCCTGCAGTGGCCACCTTTAAATTTCAGGTCTGTTTGACTTGTTGCAAACGAAGCCAACATCTTCCTCACTTATAAAACAAAATTCCCAAATCACTAAAATTCAAGCACTTCTTAAGGACTCTGATATGAAAATACAAAATTCAAGTACCCTCAAGGCCTTAAAAATGACATATTTATATTCAAGCACTTTCAAGGTTTTCAAGGCCCCGTACGAACCCTGTATGAATATATCAACAAGGGAGAAGACGTGGATGAGAAAGCAAGTACAAATTATTCCACAGAATATGATTACAAAGATAATTTGCTGAACTTTGCACATTCTAAAATTAAACTTAATAATCACAGAACCTTTGTATATGTACTGCATACAGAATTAAATGTGTAACTCGGTATGGAGGGATGGGTCCCCTCAGAAGCAAAAGAGTTAATAAAGTACAAATAAAAAAACTTACCTCTGCACAACTGTGTTGCTGGTAAGACTAGTAATTTTGAGTGTTTTGTCCATGGAACCAGTTAACAGAAGACCATCATTTCTTCCATTGAATGACATACCACGAATAGGTTTGGAATGAATTGGCAAATATTGGTTGTGCCAGTTTAATACTCCAATCTGTTAACAAAAAAGTAAGAGCAAAAACCTGAAGTCAACCAGACATGTAAGCTATAACCTCACACTACACAACTTGAACTGATGCACCTTGAATTGACTCTTGGGATACTGATAGATGTTTTCATGTGATGCCATAATAAGCCACTCTGGTGACATGATGGAATAAAAGAAACTATGTTGTAGACCACACTCCACCTGCTTGCTCAATGATTGTGTGAACAAGGCATATACAACAGACTGTGCAGTTATTAACACAAAAATAAGTTTTCTTTTTCTAATCTGACAGACCTCTTTAATATTTCTATCTTCTGTTCAAAAGGGGAAATGGAGATGCTGGAACAAATAGTTAATATTCTCTGTCAAACCCTGATTGCCCCTTTAAGAATCTCAAAAAGCATCAAACGCAAAACAAAAAACACAGCATCATTAGAAACAGGCCTTCAGTTTTAAACAAAAGGAAGGCCAGGTGTAGCAAAATTCCAGGCCTCAAAATTCGTTTTGCCACTCCAGGGCCAAAACGGATTTCGTAACCAACAACTCTTTGGTTAAACGAAGGCCAACATTCTCTCATCCAAGGCCAAAATGTAATACACTTGAAAGAAGAACAGAACATGGGATTGTACAGAAGGCCATGATTTAGTGATTTTCATAGCATGTGAAACGAATATCAACAGAACAGTACCAAAGTGAACCAGAATGCAAAAATGCATTGAGGTTTCGATGATACATACATGTTCTTTTCAATAAAATGCTACATTTCTTGTAACAACTGGTGACCCAAAGTGACCTTTGACTCCACCTGTAAGTAACCGGTTTTTCTTTTAACCATAACACTTCTATATTCAAAAAGCCAAATTTCATACTGTGCCTTTAAGATATTCTGCAAGCAAGGTTTTCAGAGTTTGATGCCAGGTGATACCAGATGAACATTGACCTCCACCAAAAACAACAGGTACAGTACTTTCAACTCATTATAACACATCCACAAACTAATTGGGAAATCCATCCAAGTTTCCTACCTTGAGATATCCCATTTTGATTAGTTTTTCAAAGTTTGACTGATCATGACCCCAGATGTCCTTTCACCTCCACAAAAAAAACCTTAACCTTATACAGACCATCTTCTCACCATAATTCATCCACATACTAATTATGAAATCCATCTACATTTTCATACCTTGAGCTATCCTACTGTAAACAAGTTTTTCTGAGTTTGACCCCCTATGACCCCAAATGACCTTTGACCTCTACCAAAATTAATAGGATTCTTCCTTACATCATAACACATCAACTTATTAAGTTTGAAATCAAGCCAAGCTTCCTACCTTGAGATATTGTGTTAAAAGGGTTTGCAGGATTTGTCCACTTCTGACCCCAAATGACCTTTGACCTCCACCAAAATATAGGATTCTTCCTTACATCATAATGCATCAACATATCAAGTTTGAAATGGATCAAAGTTTCCTAACTTGAGATATAGTGTAAACCAGGATTTCGGGGCTTGACCCCATGTGATCCCAAATGACCTTTGACCTCCACAAAAATCGATAGGGTTTTTTCTTACATAATACGAAACATATCAAGTTTGAAATGAATCCAAGTTTTCTACCATGATATATCATGAAAACAAGAATTTCAGGGTTTGACCCCATGCGAGCCCAAAAGACCTTTGACCCCCACCAAAATTAATTGGGTTCTTCCTCACATCATAAAGCATCAACATATCAAGTTTGAAATGAATCCAAGTTTCCTACCTTGAGATATAGTGTAAAGAAGGATTTCGGGGTTTGACCCCCATGTGACCCCAAATGACCTTGGACCTCCACGAAAATAAATCGGGTTCTTTCTCACATCATAACGCATCAACATATCAAGTTTGAAATTAATCCAAGTTACCTACCATAAGATTTCGTGTAAAAAAGGAATTGGGGGTTTGACCCCACATGACCCCAAATGACCTTAGACCTCCACGAAAATCAATAGGGTTCTTTCTCACATCATAACGCATCAACATATCAAGTTTGAAATTAATCCAAGTCTTCTACCATGAGATATCGTGTAAACAAGGATTTCCGGTTTTGACCCCACGTGACCCCAAATGACCTTTGACCTCCAAGAAAATATATCAGGTTCTTTTTCACATTATAATGCATCAACATTTCAAGTTTGAAATTAATCCACGTTTCCTACCATGAGATATCGTGCAAACAAGGATTTCGGGGTTTGACCCCACGTGACCTCAAATGACCTTTGACCTCCACCAAAATCAACAGGGCTCTTCCTTACATCATAACGCATCAACATATCAAGTTTGAAATTAATCCAAGTTTCCAATCTTGAGATATTGTGTAAACAAGGATTTTGGTTTTTGACCCCTGTGACCCCAGATGAGTTTTGACCTGAACCAAAATAAATAGGGTTCTTCCTCTCAGTATGGGGTATCTGTGAACCAAGTTTGAGAACTGTCAGATCTTCCCTTCTCAAGATATCATGTAAACAAGCAAAGTGTCACAAACACACACACATACCCACACCCATACATACACACCTACACATGCACATACACACATATATACACACACACGCCATCATGAATGCATAGGTTTCTCTTTTCATCGAAACCAAAAAATATCGGTTCATATGCACTGCATCGTGAATGCTCCTGCAAAAGTGTAATGATGAAGGAATAGCACTCAATATTTATACTAGTTTAACACATACAGAGCGGCTAGACTGACATATCATCGGCAATAAGTGGCCTTCAATAAGTGTATGAAAAATGCCTGTCAAAGGCCAAAACAAAATTTACGGTAGCCATGGCCTTTATGAATTTTGAGGCCTGAATTCTCTTTTATCTTTTCATTTCTTTGTTCCAAGAAACCACCACTGCATGTTAATACTGGGAAGAGAATTGATACCAACCTTTTTGACCCCAAATCCTTGGAAGAGGATCTGATTGGACGATGGGACGGAAGCTACAAGAGCACTGTTTGAATAATCATAGACAAGCACTCTGCTGTTACCATTCTAGAAAAGGAAAACAAAATTATGTCTTCAGAAATCACGACCCACAGAAATTTATCACAAAAAAGAAAATAAACTACAATATGTCAAAATACAATGGTGCTTTACCACACATTATTTTATAGAAAATCAAGAGCATTTCTTTAAATTTTCCAAGAACCAAATTACTCAAAACTTCCCAATTTGTGACATTATTTGAGAACCACTCCTCTTTTTAAATACAAGAATTGGTACAAAAACCCAATGGTGATAGATATCAAGGTGTTCCATTTTCCATAAATAAAATCTAGACTTTTTTTCCAGTAACTTCAGACCAGATTTAAATGATCCAAAAATTTCAAAGTTTTAAGCTGATGTCTTCGTTTCCAGTGCTTTATGGCTGCATGCAAACCCCGGCTTCCTTATCTGGCATTTACACAATTGTTTAAAACAGTTAACATTCATGCACACCTAATCCTTCAACTAAGGATCATCTTCACCAGCTCCTCCTTGGTGCTACAACATAAACATATGGACAAAATTGCCAAGAAATACAATGATAACGTTCTCATAAAGGCTAATTGCAACCAAATTTGCCCTTAAATTTGATTCTTAGTAGTTGACTGACATGTGAGCAACAATTGTAATAATTTAGATATATACCAAATCAAATGTGGTACTGTTTTTGTATAAAGTTCTCCCTCACAGCTGGAGCCAAAAGTTACATACTCCCCCCCCCCCCTCCCCCCCAAAAATGTACAACATATACACTACTCACACAACTCCAAACTCTAAGGAACATCCTGCTATCAACACAATAGACTGCTTTTGCTTCAAGCAGTCAGACAACTAGAGCATGCTTCCCTTCATGGACTACAGATTGAAAGTTTTTCATAAAAATTTTGTATACAGTGAAATTTGAGTGAACAGAAAAGAATGCCTTAATTCAATACAAAAATGAAAAAAAAAAATAGTCAATGCCCCTTACCGCAGATGCAGTGATAGTCTTCTCAAGAACGTAACTTCCAGGAAGAGTTGGTGCTGGGGCATCGTTACTTGAAGCAGATCCACTTGGCAGACAAGAAGTACAACTGTTAGCACTGATGGATGAAAAAAGAAGAAACCTAATCAATGAAAAGAAAGCCTGCAGATGGATGTCACCCGTCTGTATTTACTTCAAACTGATTACCACATTAAGATTAATGACTATGTAAAATCGAAATGGTAAGATTTGTGGTGTTCCTTCCCTGAAAACATATTGTACAGGTCTGCAGTATCTAAGTGGATTGTGGGACTGCAGAAAATGCTACTCCCAGAACAGTACGTGAAGATATAATTTTAGTCCTGATTTAGGGCCTGCATTCATCACACTAACCTTACTATATTGTGTCCCCTGTGACTGTGCTTGTATCACCATCAACCACATAAGCGGTAACCACTACCCCTATGGGCTGGGGGTGTAGAATATGCCCACGGTATTTCCCACCAGTCGTAAAAGGCAACTAAGGGAATGGAATTGAACCGTTTTATATAGATGACAGTCATGACACTATACAACACATTCATGTTGGTCTGTCCTTGTGTCCTAAAATCTTAGCTCCAGTAACTAGCTCATCATCCACTACAAATATTCTCATATTTGTCAGAAGTACTGCACAATGTCTACACCAAAGACATCTGAGCACACAAACTCTTCTCTTCATTAATTTGATTCATCACAATCTCAAGGCACACATCAATATGAGAAAAATAAGAATATAGGCATGATATATGAACATGTAAATGAAGAAGAAATTTGGAAGGGAAGCTATCTAGAAACAGAGGCTCATCTACTTGTGCTCACCAGGAAATATGCATATACAGTACAGTAGAGAGATAAGATTTTAAGACACACCAACACCAATAAGTGTCTTACAGTTCAAATACAGTACAAGTCTTCCCATTCAGTCACCTTTTACTGCACAGCAGACAGGGAATACCATAGGCTTAGAGGGTAGGAAATATGCCATAACAAATAAATACAATATGGCAATAGCAACTCTCTCAACCAACACACTGGCTGATCTACCCCCACAACAACTCAACCACAGCCACCTATTTTGTAGCAACTTACAAAACCTTTACGTAAACCCCATTAACTCACCACCCCTCTCCCCTCCCACCTTCAGACAAGTGGTTTTCGATCTAGTGAACCTTCAGACAAGTGGTTTTCGATCTAGTGAATCTCCAGGCTAGTGGTTTTCGATCTAGTGAACCTTCAGACAAGTGGTTTTCGATCTAGTGAATCTCCAGGCTAGTGGTTTTCAATCTAGTGAACTGCAGATCTGGTGAACCTTTCACCTATTGAATTTTTAAGAAACCTAGAATCTAGGGATTCTAGGTTTCCTAGAATCTAGGGATTCTAGGTTTCTGCCAATTCTTTAAGTGACACAGAGACTGACTGAAACAATTCTAGGAAGGTAATTTCTCTAATTGTTCTGAAAAAAAAAATTGTGAGTTAAATCACTGATTTAAATCTAACAGATTCATTTAAATCCAATAAAATGATTTAAACCATGATTTTTTTAATTGAAATCATGATTTCAATAGATTTTAACTGGCATAAATTTAATCGAACAACCCTGAGTTACAGTACTAGTAATATCTAAATACCAAGTTCTCACCTTTGATGTCTAATCTGTGCCTTCAGTCTGTTCACTTCTTCTATAGCCATCTGATACTTCAAATGAATCTGGGCTTTTTCAATTTCTACCTTTCTTCTGAGTTCTTTCTCTTCCTGTAAATTTTTCAAGGCTTTATCTCTCTCTGAGGTATCAATGGCTTTCAGCTTTTTGGCGAAAATGACTCTAATGTCAGTTTTCTTCGCTTTGGCACAACATTGAGGGCACTTTCCATCCTTGCCTTTTAACCATTTTATAATACAGCTGTTTGGGATGAACACAGTTAAAATACATTTCACACAAAGAAGTGGTTTTGGCACTGCTCATTTTTTGATCAACACGGTTCCTGCCATTTCTTAGGGAATCAATTTTCATAACTTTTCCAACACCTCCCAAGAGTCAAACAAAAAATCTACAACATTTCTTTTGACCTCTTACATGGTAATTTACTACGAAAATTTTGAGAAAAGGAGAACATTTTAGTTTTGATACTATATTATGAAAGAGAATACATTTTGATTTAATAGGTGAGAACACAATAAGCCACTTTGCAAGAGTTTTCCAGCCTTCCACATTTTCCAGGACTGCAGGAACTCAGCATCAAATTCTCACATGATTTTCAGAGCAAAACACCCTCAGTTATTCTTGGAGGTTATTACCCCAAATTCCCATTAGTTGCAGGGTTTGTAGCTTTGTATGGAAGCATAATACCTACTTTGAAGAATTGTCCTGGGTCTCATGGACCCATGGAACTGTAAATGTCTGCAACTTGCCTGGCAAAGTCAGTTGATGAGAAAAAAAAGCTCAATTCCTACAGTAGATATTAGCTTCAGGTCTAACCACAGGGAAACTTGTCATCCATTAATATTACATCTACAGCACAGCATAGTGCCAAACTGATCAAAGGATGACTTACCATAAACATTTCAACATAAGAAAAAAAAAAGGCTTGGTGATTCCTTGCCACTGAAAAATATGCTTTTCAAACTGAGAGTATTTCATGAATTACCAAAAACAATATGGATCACCTTGTAAATGGGCAATGCACATGTTACAACACATGTCTGAAAACTCTCATATAGGTACCCTTACATCATGTTTACAAGGTTTTGAGTTCTGATCTCTGATGACCCCAAGTAACCTTTGAACTCCACCAATTTGATGTATGAGCTCCCTCACTGTTTCTTGTCTTGAAATATCATGTTTACAAGGTTTAACATTCTGACCTTTGGTGACCCTGGATGATCTCTGATCCCCACCAAATATGATAGAATTCATCAACTTATTGTGGACGATACACACATATGCTACAGTAAGTAGGAGACTCCATAAGCCCAAGTCACGCTACAGCAATCTCGGATAGTATTTCACTCCGATTTTTGTGAGTTTCAGCTAATATCTCCTCCATCTTTGATCAAAAAGAAACACAAATTTGCCACAAAATAAGTAGAATACATTTCTTTCCATGGTCCCTACATACCGATCATGTTTTTACACAAGATGGCAAATTTTTGGTTCTTTCCATCGATGAATAGAGGAGATTTAAACTAAAACTCACAAAAATGGGACGGTTATCTGTTCGGAAATCCCTGTTGTTTGACTTGGGCTTTACAGTTATCCTTCTTGAGATAAAAATGTGCAAAGAAATGCTGACAACACAATTTAACTACTTTAATTCTTGATCTTACCTCTGACCAAATAAATGTCCACACCTGAGGGAAACTAGACGATGTGAACCAGAATTAGACCAGGCATCATAGCAGATGATGCAAGTTTGCTAGAACAAGAAACAATCAAAATGCTAATTTATGGAGAAAATTCTTGCTGCACCAAAACAGTATGAAGAATCAATTCCTACCTATCGCTTACAGTACATCATTTTCTTGGGTATGTTGCTTTAGTAGTGTACAATTCAGGGCTTCAGCCATGGTGAGCTCAGGGATTCTAAATACTATTGTGTAGCAAAATTCTTGAATTAAAGTTTAAACTACTGTTCATTCAAGGCAATCTGGAATGCAGGAATTTTAGGGAGTTGACTTGTTCTATGGCTCAGGGTTGTAGCTAAAAAGGGTTGGCAAGAGACTGCTTTGGTTTCCAACCCATCCTCATGCTTATAAATCCCTTCTGACTCTCACAAATTCTCATTAACTTAAATTACTTAGGAATTTACCACCCAATCTTTCCCAGCATTTGCAACTTTTCCAAGAAATTTGCTCCAAAACAAAGTACTACAGCTTCAATAATAAACCGAGAAAGAGACACACACCTGGAGTGCCATTTACTGCCATGAGGGAAGCATATTTTTGGCCAAAACTGCACGCAATTAAGATTTGGTTGTGGTGCTATTCTCACAAGTCTTTGATTCAATTTGCATCCCGCACTTAATCTTCCTGGCCACAACCCTGTTCTGGCCAAATCCTTGCACTGTATGTAAATACTGTAACTGTGGTACAGTATGATGCATTTTTGAGAAGGAATTTGAAAACTGAAAGGGTAAGATTGAGAAAATGCAAATGCTAGAAATTTACCAAGGGTACAAAACCAAAAACTTTAAGCATGATGTCCAAGACAGAAAGGCCTGAAAACATCTCAGAATCTAGCACTCCACTGGCTTCCACAGTAATTTGCAAGGGAGAGTAATGAGGACAATCTACAGCACTAGTCTATCGAGGTGATGCAAGAGCACAGTGCTTAAATTACTCCCAGTAGCCAAGGGTGCATGAGAAATCATGAGATTTACATGCACAGTAGTAAGGGTAAGTATTTGTAAGCAATGTGAAGTTACTAACTTGAAAACCAATATCACACTTGCATTGGAGTACAGTAAATCCAGAAGAGTAACATTAGAGTAACTACTGTAACTAACAATTTTATCATCATACCACAGGAGGTCTGAGACAGGCTCAAATGACAACTGAAGAAAATTACAAGTTTTACAGATTTTTTGTGGGTGCATGTGCCTCCCCCCTCCCCACCTGTGGTAATTTATTATCCAGCATACTGTGCTGTATTATTGGAGTTGCCCTCTAAAAATAGGTAAGGAGTCCCCACAAAGAAACAAGATGGGCTGCCGACAAACTCACCGATTCATCATCACTGTCTGAATCCTCCGATACTTCCTTTTTCTGTTTCTTCTTCTCTGGAAGTTTAAAATCACCAAGAGAGTCCCTCCGCTCCTCTCTGCTACTACTTTCTTGATCTTGTGGAACAGAATTCAGGATATTAGCTATATTAACAAAGTTTCTAGGATCCCCTTCATCCCTTCTCACCACAGAAGAACCAACTGGGACAGCTGCACTTTCTGAACTTTGACCCTGATTAGTTGATCCCCCCAGACCCCCTGCTTCAGTATGATTTACATTTTGTGGCTGAAGAGAAACCTCTGGTTGGTTAGGCTGACTGTTAGAACCTGTCACTATGACAGCTGGGTTATTTGATGAAATATTAGTACTGCTAGGAAGGTTTTCTGGCAAAGATGGGAACCTGGCTTGCGGTTGACTGTTCCCAGTTGATGCAGGGACAGGTAGAGCTGCTAACTGCTCATTAGACACTTGAACCATATTTGGAAGGTTCCTGAATAATCTTTCGCTATTCTCAGAGTCTGATGGTTGACTACTTCTGTCAGCATTTCTACTACCTGCATTTGTTATTTCAGTCATACCAGGTCCCGAATTACCTGTAACAGGGCCCCCAATTTCTATTGCATGTGGCATGGAAGTTGTCCTCATATCTACTCCCTCCCCATTAGGCTCAACACCAGCTCTTGATTGTTCCAAATTCTGTCTACCAATAACACTGCTCCTCCCTGATAAAATTTCTGTAGTGTCTGTAGATTGATTGGAGTTGTCATCAACCTCCATCTCATCAGATTCTTCATCAAACAGGTCAGAGATGGATGAGGCACGAGACCGACCCTCTCCACCAGGAGCGTTGGAACCATCTTCTCCATCACTTCTTCCATCATTGTCTGACTCCACATCAGTTTCAGCATCATAGTCCATGACTAACCTTCAATGAACTGAGATGACACATCTACCACCAACTTTCCTCCCCTTCAATCTTCCAAAAAAAAAGCAATTTTTTTAAAACAGTGTATACAGTATTGTATAGAAAAGTCATACATATTGTTACAGATGTGGTACTATGTACTGAATACACAATCAGTGCTCACAATGTACTTAGTTTACTTTTAAAGTTACAATATGCACAGCAATTGTATAAGGACTGCCAAGTCACGGTAAACTTTTTAGAAAGCAGTCCAGGTTCAAAAATTCTTGAGTTTACTACAGTACTGTGGTAACTACCCCATGAGTATAGGAGAAAGCTACTGTACAGTATTCAGGGCCTACACACAAACAAGTATCCCATGGAAAGTAATGCACTGTACATTAAACCAACTTGCCATAAAGTATTACTTTTTTACCTGTAATTACTGTAGAAGAGGTTTTACTCCTTACAGTAGTTTCTAACCAATTGGAGTTAAGTCAGGCCATCCACTGCCTTTTTGACCAGTTGTAACTCACTGGTTAGTTTCCACTACTTAATTACATTAGCTAATGTTGAGCGCCAAGCACCGAGTCCATAAAGTGTGAAAGGTGAAATATAACAAGTGTAAACAATGCAACATAGAACTGGTCACAGTTACTCCTTTTTAGTACTGTACAGTACTAATACACAAGCAGGGCTTGATTTTCGTGGTTGTCTGATTGTCCGGAACAACTAAAATTTCTTATGGGCAACCAAAAGTTAAAGGTTGGTTGTCCGATGGACAACCATTTTTCTCTAGGACTGAAAACAAATACTGCTGACTGACCAACTCTTTTGACTTTTTGCATCGTACCATATTTCAGACTTCAAGTGTTTCTGTCTCTCAAACATCACATCTTTTTATTCTTCAAGACTATAAGTACATGAACACACTTAGTGTTTTGTTTCGGACAACCAAATTTTACTTATGGACAGTTAAAATTAGGGGAATGGTTGTCTGAAGGAAAACCATAAATGTTTCTGAAAATCAAGGCCTGACAAGTCTCCATTACTGTAGCTCATGGGGCTTTCAAAGGTGAACAGAAACAAGTTGTGCAGTAGTTTGACCTGTACAGGTACAAGGTACAGTACTCCCAGGCTAGCGGACAATTTTGGGGGATCAGGGTGGGGGAGGGGGTGTTGGGATCTACAGTATACCATAATTTTTCTTTAAAGGAAAAGTTTAAGCATAAAAATATTTTTCATATGAGAGGAACCAAATCTACACATTGTAGTGAAATTTCCATTCTAGTTGGACATACATGTATGTATTCCTTGAGTAAATGAAGTAGTAGTAGATTTGTGTTTTAAAGTGAGCTTGAGGGCAACAGAGGTTACATCACTTTCTTACATTGACAAGGAATGCTTTGTTTCCCTTTGCTTATGCTGTCTGTTGTGTTTACCTTGAAGTTAACAGGAATGACCTCCCAGAGGGAAACGAAAAGTTTGAGAAGTTCCCATACAATCACATTCTGATAATATGAGTTTTTAAGGAGAAAATAGGCTTTTAAGTTAAAGAAAAAAAGGACAGTCCACTAATATGAGGATATGATGGCATACGTGCCTGTTCCAAGTTTACACCACCTGTGGGCTGGGGTTGTAAAATATGCCCATGGATGGTATTTCCTGGCTATCTTAAAAGGAAACAAAGGAAAACCAAATTTGCACTTAACTCACATGTACTTTGAAAATCAATTTAAACTTTGCTCCTTTTTTAGAGTTGATTGACAGTATACATGGCTGGATTTTCATGGTTGTCCAATTGTCCCTAACAACTACAATTCCATACAGACAACCAAAGTTTAAGTTGGTTGCCCAACGGAAAACCATTTTTCTCTAAGACTGAGGAAGTTTATTGCTGACTGATCAACTCTTTCAACTTTTTCTATCATACTGTACCATATTTTAAGGGGTTGGACAAATGGGCGATTTTGGAAAATATGCAAAAAAACGCAATTGTAATTGCCAAAAAATGCAGTCACAAAATCTTGCCACTGAACCCGCTATTTGCCCAAGTAAAGGTACAAGTTTATTCATAGTTTCAATGCTGGTACAAAAGTCCTGTTCAAATTTATTTTTGGAATGTTTTCACATGCAATTAAAAAAGTATTCCTCACAACTCATTTGCCAAAAGATGCCAATATAGCTGCGGTTCATCTGCACATTAAACTTAATGGAGCCGAGGCCTACCAATTTTAATTTGAAAATGCTTAAGTTTACCGTGATATGGAAAACGAAAATAATGACGGAAATCGGGCCTTGCATGCCTGCACTTCCCTACCTGTTTACTGTCTGTGTGGCTGAAAGTTTTGCAAAGATCAAGTTGCAGCGCCCGATTCATCGAGCAATAGTCTCACAGCCTCCCTGCAATACTGTAGCCTCACACCCTCCCTTATAATTACCCAGCATCTACGTAGCATACAGTCTGTATACTCACCAGCAGCTCCCTGTATTCACACATATGAATGAACGTACACAGGCACAATCAGAGAAGTGCAGCTACTGTAAGCTTTTGTTGCAGTCTCACGTAAATCCACGCAAGCCATGCATACACACTGCATGCTGACAAACGTGTAAATCGTTGGAACGACGTAACTTTGGGAATTCCCAATACAGTTAACTCAATGGAGAAGTCCCGTTGACTTACAGCGCATTGGTAATATTTTCACTATATAACCTTATGAAAATTATTTCGAAACAGCAATCTTTCCAAATTTACAAAGCAAATATGTGATCTTTCATGGAAATGATATCTTAAAATTTTGATCTGTTTCATCGGTTCTCATACAAAATGCGATATTTGCTGTTGCTTTCTGTGTACCTTGGCAGCTCTCTACAACTAGCGCTAGGTTCACTACTGGGAAACTGATACTGCTTAGCGGAGATCGCTGATAAGAACTAAGTCGGCATATGCATGCCATACGTGTACATGTGATGTGTGATGCATACGGCCTACATGCAAGGTTTTTATGTTCGTATAAATTTCTTAAATACACACTCAGTTGTAGTTTGGTTGAAATTTCTACAACTTGGGCTTAAAATTTTTTTGGGGGGGGGAATGGGGTGAAAAAATTGTCCCTTTGGTAAATTTAAAAAAAAAACACAATATAATGCAAAAAAGTAATTGTGCCGCAAAAAAAGCAATCGCATAAATTTGCCCAATCCCTACCGTATTTCAGACTTCAACTTCATGTGTTTCTGTCAGTCCAACATTACATCTTTTTATTCTTCAAGACCAATACCACAATTACTCTTTTGTAATTTTGTGAAAAATTTTGTTTGGGACAACCAAATTTCTGTGTGGACAACTGAAATTAGTGAAATGGTTGCCCGAAGGACAACCATAATTTTTTTCTGAAAATCGAGGACTGGTACTGTATATAAGTAAACACATTTGTGTTGGTGTGTCATTAAATCTCATCTAACTAACTACTGTAAGGTAAAAAAATGTTTCAAGTTCACTTACAGTATTATTGAAAATGTGACAACTCCTGCCCATAAAATCAGATGTCAATGTAAATGTCACTAAAATGCTTAGAATAAGTGCTGTAGCCCTGTAACATATCAACACCTAACTGAAACCCTTCTTTTGAAGCAAATGATTTTTACTTAGTTGTCATGAAAAAAATTCACACTCTACATTACAGAACTGTACCCCAATTGAGGATATTGTATACTGTACTGTATATACTGAACAGCATGTTTAAACACACTGATTACGAGCCCAGAAACAATATGTACAGTTAGTTCTCAGTGTACACTCAGGGTATCAAAGTTCTGAATATTACAGAACTACCTACACTTTTCTGTGCAAAGAGAAAGTTCGAGATGTTAACACTTACTGTAAGTTCATTCTGGTTTAAAGAACATCTTTCTTTTCTTCCAACTGAAGTACTGTACAGCAATGTATTTTAAGTATCCAAGACATTGCAAGTTCTGCCACTATATATGCACTCATTAAAACACACAATTACAGTTAAATTTATACAACACTGTTGATGTTAAAGTGTGGCTCTTTGCCAACGAGGAAGCTCAAGCATGTTTAGAACTTCAGACGATATTTGGCAAGATGTTTTGAATAATGTAATTTTGTGTGGGCACCTGGTCAGCAGTGTATATTGGCAAAGTACAGTATACTGTAAATGAAGACAAAGATTAATGATAGACAATTAATTGCATTAAGCTGAATTGGTGTTCTCATAAGGCCTCACATACAGGCAGGGATTTGGCCAGAAACACAAAAAAGGGGCTAAGTCTAAATTTATCTTGTACTACTGTAGGCTAAATTTACGAGTGGCTTCAAAGGGACAAAAGCTGTCTTCAAGGCACAGACTGTAAGGTGCAGTTTGAAGCTTTTAAAGGCCATCTATTTATTTGTGCAAGTTCCAATTTGGTGCTGCAAAAATGTGCTCTTTTTAAAAAAAACACAAGATATTGGCAATCTTCTATTTTTCACGGAAATGAAAAGGGGGAAGGGGAGGGTTTTACACAGATTTTTTTGGAATTCTTCCCCCTCTGCCAGAAACATTGGCAGGCATCCAGTCTGCCTGGATGCAATTAATCTAATTGCCAGATAATCAGAAATCTCACAAAGAAATTGTAAAGATGTGATTTTGACTTTGCAAATAATACAGACACGGTATATTACCTGGACATATGAGGGGGAGGGGGTGTTACGTGAAGAATCTTGTTCAATTCATGTTTTCTACTTTTCTGTGTCCCTTGAGGGAGTAAAGCACTTTGTCATGGGGGATTTCTGTTCTACTTCCTTCACCTCATTATGGACTAAGTTACACTTGAATATTGAAATTAATTCATAAGTTTGTATATTTGTATGATTATGTGAAAAACAAATGAAATGAAATGGATGAATTTACAGCTACAGTGATGGCAATGAGCCAAAAAACCCATTTAGCAGTGTAGTATTGTACATAAAGTGTCAAATGTTCCAACACATTAATAAACACTGCAAACAAAATTTTATGCTTTATCACATGTATAGTGTTCTAGTACCTGTATGGTCCGTAACCATACTCATCAAATGTGTAATGAAGGTTCTAGGTTGACCTTACACTTAACATGACAAGGAGACAAGGCACAAAAAAAATGAAACGTTATCATCCAACTTGTGTATAAAGATGAAAAGCATCAGAATGAAAGAATCTGAACTGACTGCACAAGTGAATACTGTAAGTAGTAGTACTGTAAGTGAGTGAATGAGAATGATTTAGTGTTTTAGAGAAATAAAAACATGGAATTTTATGGACAAGAATGAGGGCAACAAACTGTGTGTGGCTCAGCTGCACATGGGGCCGCTACGAGACAAAGGAGAACCACTGAGTCAGGGCTAGTATTGCTAAGAAACTTGGCATACATGAGAGAGAGAGCGGACTAGCTCTGTGGTTAATCACGAGGGCTTCCTAGAATAAAAACAATGGGTGAACAGTGAACAGGAAATAAACAATTAGATTCTTGGAAAGGAAATGGACAAAGAAGATGGTGGATAACTTACAGTAGCACTACGTAACATCTGGTACCCATAATTGTACTCATGATCTAGTACCTGTACCTCTAATTAATTAGCCTAACACAAAATTAGTGTTGGGCCATACTGCACATAATACTGTAAGTTATTATTATTGCAACACGATATTGAGAATTGAAACATGGGAATAATTTAAAAGATATGAAATAAGTAAACTAATTTTTCCTTCTTCTTCTCATTTGCAAGTTGCTACTTTTACTTCGCACTGATCTAAGGAACTGCATTCTGTGCTCAGGTTCGATTCCCAGGTCGAGTCATACCAAAGACTCTAAAAATGGAATCTACTGCCATTTTGCGTGATGCTCTGCATACAGTAACAATGGAGTAGGGAAAACAACCCAGTGAGCCACAACTGGAAAAAAGGCTGTGGCCAGCTTGACTTGAATCAACAGGTTAGAAACTGGCTTGTAAAACTCCATCTCATCTAACTTACAAATTTTCTCCAGGTAGCAGTTAAAAAGTAAAAAAAAAAAAAAAACAAACAAAATGTGACTTAACAAAAGTTTCATTGATTATAATTGACTCATGTACAGTACAGTCCACTCAGAGTAGAGCACTTGTATGAAATTTTGTCAGGAAAATTATCCTCATTATCAAATAATCATGATATCTCTACTTCATTATTGTGGGGGTAAAAACTATAAAGTAAATATTGCCCAAGACAGGAACCCATACCTGTACCCGATTCTCTTGAGCTGACACCCATACTGTACCTGAACCCATACTCATGAGTTTGACTCATACTTGTGGTCCCGTACTCCTACTATAGTACTGTACAATACAGTACAATACTGTGTGGGGCCTTTTCAACTTATATTATCCACAGAAACAATAGCAGAAAACAATATATAAAATACTGCAGTTTCCCCAAGATGCAAATGACCCAGTTCAGACATTACAGTACACTAGTAGTTAACACACAGTAAAGTACATGTAATATACAAACAAACTGCAATATGCATCGGTTTGCCCGTTTTCAAAGGTAATAACAGATCAAAAGGGGACAATATGGAAAATCATAGTTCCGGAAGTCTAGCCAGGGTTTCCGTCAGAGGGGGAAAGGGGGGATTTGGCCCCCCCTTTCCAGAAGAAGGTGGGTAAAATCCCCCGCTTATCATTAAAATGACGACACTTTTTCAGCAATGTTTTAACTTACACAAATAAATGGCCTTTAAAACCTTCAAATTGCACCTTACAGGGGCCTTGAAGCAAGCTTTTGTCCCCCTGAACCCACTCGTAACTTTAGCCTACTGTAGGACTGCATCAATTTGGACTTGAGGTTTAGCAGTAATAAATCCCCCCTTCTTTGTGTTTCTGGCAGAATCCCTGCTAGCAAATTTGTCATTCATCTAACTTGTAAAATTCCCCTACAGTAACAAATATGAGTATTTAGGCAGCGGGCCGTACACGAAAAAGTGCTTTCGTTTCTAACTTTCGTGACGCACATCTGAGGGTCGGCATAAAATTGCCCACGAAGGTCAATTTTAATCTTTTGAACATAATATCAATTACCACAAGCGAACGAGTTGGCCTACGAAGAGAAATTTGAGGTTAAATTGTTGGCTTTTTTTGTCCAACATTCATTGTAGATACTAGTTCCACGAATTTTCTGACACGTACAAAATCTGTACATGCCGGGTATAGTGCACAGTGCAGTGGTCAGTGAAATTGATAGGGATAAACTTTTATGTCAATTAATTGATGGGAGGGGGAAAGCAGGGGAGTAGGACGATTTTCCCCTCATCTGAGGAAAGGTTGAATAAATCAGGAACAGGAACGAGAGATGATAGCGAAGGGATAGCGAAGAAGGAAAATGAAATAGGACAAAACAAGAATAAGAATTTGGAATAGAAAAGAGGAAGAAAATAAACACACATGACATGAAAAACCAAGAAACAGAGAGAAGAGATGCGTTCAGTAAGGAGACCAATAGATGATTCACATGATATTGTTTAGCCAAGTGTGGTTTGCAGTTGAGTTATGAGAGAGTAAATAACCGACGGCATGGCCGTCAAGTGGTTAAAGCATCCGACTTCAGGCGCGGATTAAGGGGTACGTGGGGGCTTACAGCCCCAGCCCTCCCTTTTTCGGCACATCAACAATAAAACATATGACAAATTAGCTGTGCAGCTTCCTTTCACCCTTTTTTTCTCTTAGGTCAGCCCCCCTTTTTTGAATGTGCTGATCCGCGCCTGGACTAGCTTGCAGTTGTGAGGTCGGAAGTTCGAGTACTATTGGCCGGGTCATACTGAAGACTGTAAAAAACACCTACTGCCATTGTACCTGGTGCTCAGCGTAAGGCAATTGAGTAGGAAAAACAAGCCAGTTAGTCACAAGTGGAAAAGCTAGTCCGTGGCGGCTTGACATAAACCAATTGGTTAGAAACTGGCCATATGGGTCGTCACGTAAAACTCCGTCCATCTTACTAACTTGAGAGGATAGGCCTAAATGGACAGGCTTTACGGCCAAGCAGAACTTAATTCCCATTGAGATCTTTTGTCCAAATCAACAAAAGGTTTCAACGGTATCCAAATGGTAAAGGGTTTTCAAAAGGGTTTTGTTTATGAAAAGGGTAATTTTGTAATTCCCTTTGAGTTTTGACCAATTTCCATCATCTACCAAAGGGACTGCCCAAATGCATAGGGTATTTACATGAATATATTATCTTCAGTCAGGTGGAGAGGGGTACAAGATTCCTAGAGATATAATCACAACAACCAGTGGTTCGAACCTGCCACTCATTCATATGCTTGATGTTTTGCATGTATTTTATAGGTAACCATTCCATTTGGAACCCTTTGAGCACAATTGTTTTGAAATGGTAGGCCTACCTTTCGAAAAGTAAAAAGAAAAAGACTTTTTTAAGCATAGGGGTAGGAAGCGGGGGCTGGGGAAGAAAGCCTCCCCGGCACCCCAGTGAAAAACGAGGGGCGGAAGCAAGATTCTGCTCCCCCACTTCCCGTGTCAGAAACCCCTTCAAAATCTCAAAAAACAGCGAAATTTCCGGCGCGCTTTGCTCGCCGCATTATGCAGCATAAGTACACTAGTTCTCCCTAATAGACCAGTTTGGTAAACTTTCCTGAGCTCTGGACATATTAAAATCGGATATTTACCATTTGTGTGACACCACATCATTAAGAAACACCGGCAGTTATGTTGCTATTTTTGTGACCTGTCTTTCATAAAATTCCAATTTTTCTACAATTAAAATTCCTGATTTTGAAATATTTTGTCTAAAAGGACAACAAATTTGGGAAACTTTTGAAATGTCATCGGGGTCTGCGGGGTCTCAATTTTTCAAAATTTTGTATACGCTCCGCGCCAATTGAAGATAGTCTTTCGAGAAAGATTTCATATTCCAGGCAGGGAGGCTTTGGCCTACCGTAGTCAAATGTTCTCATACACACCGCATGCGGGACATCGAATCCAGAGTAGCGCTTGCAGTGACCTTCCGTATATCTTTGTCGCACCCGCACCAAGTTCAAACGAGTTTCAAGGATTGATTTGTATCTGACTATTGACGGAATCCAATTCAGTCATAATTAGATACCAAATGATCATCGGTCCAACTTTAGTAAAGTTATGCTCAACTGAGACTAAGATTAAAAATGCCGAAATAGAATTAAAAATTTTTCAAGTTGATATATTAAAAAAAAAAAACATATCAGGTACCGTCATTTCAAAAAATACACAAAGGCGTACGGGAAGAGGCGGATCCTGTTTGCCGCGAACTGAATATTTTTCAAGTCCTATTTTGCCCGGCCGCATGTCAACACGGTCCGCTGCAGGCCGAACTGACTAGCTACTACATACTACCCCCTTGCCCTAAAATACATGTAAGTGTCACTGCCCTGAAATAAGCACTTCCCCTGATCTGGGAGGAGTGCAGTCCCCCTATCCCCACCTGAAAGGTCTACGCGCCTAATAGCATGAAAGATGCCATGGTCTGCTTGCGATTTTCTATTGAAAAACCAGCCCCTGTCTAAAGCTATCGGCCATGTCATGACACCAAGTCTCCAGGAGCAGGAATTTCTGATGAGATTTTCTGCCAGAAAGATCAAAATTTTAATACATGGCTACTTTGTCGAGTGTCGCAACAAGCATTTCATTGGGAAAGGGCTGATCGCTTTTACAAAATGTGGTCAGTGTACCATATTCAGTTTGGCACTACAGTAGTACTGAGCTCAGGTGCTGATATTGGGACCAGAAAATTTAGTACACGAATTCCGATATTTTTCGGAAGGGAAACCGTTCCCAGCCACTAATAACAGCTCTACCACCAAATTTTAAGTAAGTTTGTAGTGGTTTAGGATTTTTAGATAGCATGTGAGTTATGGCTAAGCCGAATTAAAGCTACAACTATTCCCTAATAACTTGAGAACCAACACACCCCAGATGCCGGTGCCAATTAGAACCTATTACACGAAATACAGCTTGGTGACATTCTCGCCCGTATTCGTATTGTTAACCTTTCAGATTTCGTCGTTCCTCGATACAAAAATGATACTAGATGGGTTGAAGGGTATAATTCTTTTTTCAGAGATCGGAGTGATGCAGATTATACAATTTGGATCGGTATCCAGCTCGAGTTACTCATTCGCAGTTAACGTTACGCGTGAAACCGACGTAGCAGGGAGATATACAGCTCCTCGTTCGCGAAAAAGTGTCCTTTTTCTTTCCACATCTTTTTACCGTTTTTAATCCCATGTACCAAAAATAGCATTAAAATTTGTTTAATTATTCAAAAATTTAACATAAAACCCTATTTCAGATAATTAAAGTGCCTTAAAAACATGATTAGAGGCTGCAGCTGTAGTTTTAGTGCTATTCGAGGAAAAGTTTACTTAAAAACGTGGAAGTTGTGTGTCTATCTCACCTTCGCCAGATTTTGAATTTAAAGGGATATTTTTACTTATTTTTTCTTGATCTATATGCCAAACGGATCGCTTGTGGTAATTGCATGGGTTATTATTTCATCTTTTACCATCGATTCGTATTTTTTCCAATCAGACCCTCCGAAGTGCGTCACGAAGTAACACGAAAAAGCAGGGCCGATTTTGGTCTAATTGTTCTGGAGTCAAATCTCAAAAGTTCTTGAAAGCTGTATCACTTAACTGAACCATGTATTCTTTATGGCCACATACAGTGTTACAATGTACCGTATTAATTAATCTCCTACATGGTACTGTACATAATGTAAGTTTAACAGATTAATTTTATGTTATGTACAGTAAGATCCTACAAATTACCTTCACCTCTAGGGCTTTTGCCAGAAACTCAAAAAGAGAGGTTTATTTCTGCCAAACCCCATGTCTAAACTGATGGTGCCCTTGCCCAAAGTTGCAGGTGCAGGAAATAATTTATCCAGTATCGCATCACAACTTGCTACACAAACGGGCGAAGTTGCTTCACAAATGAAAAGTTGTGTAGCAATTTTTTGTGTGCATCACCCTTACATTTTCACAAACAATGTGTGAAAGATCTCAAAAAGTTTCAAAGCTGCTACCCAAAATTTTAATGATAAATTATTCCCTGTCACCAGGTGGGTGACCTCACCACCTAAGGATAAGGACTGACTATATATCGTTACCCCCAGAGTTCGCTGACAAGCCTTACGAGAGAGCTATACCCCACCGCTTAGCGCAATATCCCTCCATTTTACATCTATAACATCTAGTTTAATGCCACAATTTTTCGGTCATGCTATTGTTTGCAATAAGGGATAAGTCTACAGTAGTATAATCTGTGATTCCCTGATTGAATTAATATGGCCCACATGCAAAGTGTGTGCCATATATATGTCAAAAGGTTACCATGAGTTGGTCAATAAATAGGTGTTGTACATTGTGCTGTACGTTGTATACTGTACACTATGGTGACCTACTCTGACTGACGGCCTCAAGATACAGTCACTATAACCCTTGCATCTGTAGCAACTAAATCGTTACAAGGTTTTCAAAAAATTGGCTCTCAATGTAATTTTCCTATATGTAAATTAAACGTAAAAGAAGACTCGACAAGGTAAACAAGATTAATGCTTCTGTGGAGGATATTTCCTGCTCGGTGTAGTTCCATTGTCACGCAACTACGGTAATGCAAACACCTCAGTAAGGGCAAGTGGGCTTTCTAAGTACAATGCAAGGCAGTGTCAACTGTCAAGACCTACCTGACTGTATTCAGAAATATTTCATGGTAATGTTACATTTTCTTTGGTATAAAAGGAAATTTCTGATGTACCCTCTCTCTGGCAGACCATGCCAAAAAACTTGTTTTCGAGAAAAAACCAGATTTTCCAAACAGAATGAAAACCGTTTTAACAAGTTTAAAAAATTGTCTCAAATTCATTGCTTTGTGTATTAAATACTCCAAAAATGTTGGGAAGCTATCACAAAATGTGTTCTCTATTAATTTTAATGATGATTTTGTTAGGTAATGTATTTTTAATGTCGAAATATGGATTTAAAAACGCTAGTTTTTGCTAGTTATATATGCAGATGCTGTGACATCATGCATATTCAAATTAGAAAAGAAGAGACTTTTGATGACTGCGAGGGTTGACTGCAACGATATAGTCAATGACCATAAATATTGCGCACTCCAGAAATAGGATACCATACAAATTTCACTATATTGCAGTAGCAACACAAAAGCCTAGCCATTTGATGGTATTAAAAGCTTGACATTTTTCATCAAAATAAATCCATTTTGAGTTCAATTTCGATTTACAGTCGTTCAGGATTTTGAAATGTATTACCTCATTTTCTACTGCCATTTTTTTTTGAAAAGCTGTGGAAGGAGTGACACAAATCTGTCATTTTCTTGGCCACATGTTACCGCCACTTGAAACTTTGACAGTCTAATTATTAACATGTTGTGCATGTTAACATGTATCAGTTTTGCAAAGCAGAGTGATGTAAAGGCTTTTTTAGCTATTATGATGTAACAGAGTTCATAGGAACTCATCTTGTTTAACAATTGGGGGATTATGTAACAATGATAACAATGCGTCAATTAAACAAGACGAGTTTAACAATGGGGGAAATACAAACAATGATAAGAATGCATCAATTATTTTAAATGTGCGTCAGGCTGGGGAATGCGTGTTTTTGAATTCAAATATTTGGAAGGGATTTAAAAAGAGGTGGATTTGAAATGTAATTTAGTTCGATTCATAGTATTGGTGCATGTTGGCGGAGACCTATATTGATTCGGAATAAAAGAGAAGAACGATTAAAAACGACATGGCCTGTAGTCCCGTCACAGTTTTTTCATGTGTCTCAGTTTTTCTCCGTCGTAAAAGAAACGTCGGGGCTGAATCAGAAAACTGTATGAAAGCCCGATTGGTTCGTTACATATGGCAAGGGGTCAAAAACATTTGTCTTCAAATTTGAGGTAGTGTTACCGGGTAGGCCTACATGCTATACATTCCAATCATTTATCTTGTCCTTAGGACATCTATAATAATACTGAAGTTGATAAATTATTTCATGGACATGAGCGATGTTTAATACTATTTTCACTGTTACTTGGTGCTATTTTGGGGGGTTAGCCTAAACGAAGAAAAATTTTAGCAGGCCTTTAGTTCAACATGTATTGAAAACAGTCATCAACTTTGTCTACAAAAGCATAGTTTTCATCAGTTTTTACTGACTGAGAAATTGCCAAAACAGTTTTTGGCAATGTCTGGCAATTAATTAATTAATTCAATCTAACTAAAGCATGTTTCATATCAAAATAAAATGAACGAATGATGGTTTGGCCTGGTTATAAGTTTTTCGACTCAAAGAGTGAGTTGACTATGATGTTTAAAAAATAGGCCTGACATTTGGCCTAGGCTAGTGCTGGAATGCGCGAAACTTCCATACAGCCTACCCATGCTACTGTACTGTTAACGTTACTGTTGGCCAGCATATAGGGCCTAGTAGGTGCCTGTGGCTACAGTAGTGTATTGTGTAAGTTAGTGTATAGCCTGTACTGTATATTCAGTGTAAAGTCTAGGCCTACCGTTTGGTCAAGCCATCCCATTTTTAAATGCTGATGACTGTGACAGTGTATTTTCTTGGCTTGATCTGTTTGCACTCTCACTTGGGGGACTTCATAAGTCTCAAAATTCCCTAAGCTAAATTTGTGCTAACAAGCTTAATAAAGTTGACCAGAAGGGAGGTACAGTATGAAAAAAGATGTGCAACAGGATACAGTGTTCGTGAGCTGGTTAGCTGGGCTCCAATTATTATATTAACAAGTCATGAATTCCTGTTTTAACAATGCAAACTAAGCAAAGGCTAAGTTAGGCTTAACGTTACAAGAATGCAGGTACAACTGTGCAAGCCAAATTGCAACGTCCATCCTTCTATATATCGTATTACGCTTACCCGAAATAGCAATCAGCTGAAGCGAAAACTAGGCTGATTACTGATTTTTATGTTAATTCTTTCAATTGATGTTTTCCTCGATCTATCAAGACTCTCAAGTTGATTTTACTGGAAATGTTCAAAGAATTGTGTGAGTAACGACGACGTACCGTAGTCTGTGCACGCACGACGCGTGCGGACGTATCAACTGCATCGTATACTTGTAATGGAGTAAACACCACACAGTGCACTGATGTTTGATATGTGCTACTGTACATGCACGAATTCTATTCATGTTACGCAAGAAACTCCAGTGGTTCAGCATCGTCGGCATTATCAGTGTAGTAACCGCGCCAATTCATTTGAACAGAATATGTATTGAACGCCGGTTGTGTAAAAACAAATCTAGTTTGAAGGCAGCTTAGCCCGCGGAGCGAACGAAGGTTTTCTGTTCAATTCATCGCTAGTACGAAACTTTGTGGGTAGCACTGAGATGATTCAGTCATTGAACACCGATACCTCTATCTCAGGAATGCATATTGTGGTGAGTGCTCATGAATAATGTTAAGGTCATAAAGTTTTGGGCTCATTGAAAGGAATTTTTCAAGGGCGCCGTTTTGTTTTGAAAATTGGTGAGGACGGGACTATCTAAGCGGACCGCGACCATGGGTTCGCGCGGAGCGTACCAGAATTTTTTGACAGATGTACCCCCAGATTGCCGAAATTGCATTTCTCAGACACTGTTATGATCAAAAATATGTCATTCATTTTAATGTTCCACGGTTTTAAATGTTTCATGAAAAAGTAATTAAAAATACAAGAATAAGAGATACTGATGATAAATCTATCAAATACAAACATCGTAACGAGCCGATATAAAACAAGAAATTAGTCTATCTTCACCTTCCTTCACCGCCCTTTGGGCACCGCAGCTGGGCATGTGTCCCATTAATATGTGCTGGGAATTACACGCAAGTTGACGCAACAACAACAACAATGGAATACACAAACAAAACTGAACAGAGAGTCCTGCATGCCCTCCTGGTTCGACCACTGGGTTCTGCATTAGCTCCCAGACAAACAGATAACAAAAATAAACAAAACGGATGGAATAGAAAATTGTGCTGGAGAAAGGCGAACAGGGTCAACTAGAGGTATGATGAGCAGCATCAGACGTAGTTTTGTTGCTTATTTTGATAACGCCTAATGGGTACTTGAGATATTTACGACTAACGCGGTATAGCAGCCTGAATAGTTGGACTTCCAAAATTCACTCAGATGATGGTGGGGACATGGTATCCCAGCCAACATGCCCAGCTGGGCACCAACTGGGTTTCAGCTGGGCTACTTGCTGGGCCCCAGCTGGGGCCCATCCGTGTTTGTCAGGTGTTCCCACGTGGGGCCCAGTTGTGCTAGCCTTTCCCAGCTGAAGCCCAGCTGTTCCCCACTTCAATAAGTGAAGCCTAGCCGGGCTTTAGCTGGGAAAGGCTAGCCCAGTTGGGCCCCACGTGGAAACACCTGACAAACACGGATGGGCCCTAGCTGGGCCCCAGTAAGTAGCTCAGCTGAAACCCAGTTGGGGCCCAGCTGGGCATGTTGGCTGGGATACCATGTCCCCACCTCTGTTTTGAAGGGGGACGCGTCCCCGTGTCCCCGCTGGAAACGGCGCCCATGGAATTTTTGACTATCACTGGCAGGCTCTGAGGGGCGGCAGCCTAAGGGGCCGCAGACACTGAGGCGCTACGCAGGCTAAAGCCAGCTAGGCCAAGAGAATGGTTAGGCATTTCTGGAGGCAAAATTCATTAACTTCCAATTATGGAGAAAATTTCCCTTTTCAGGAGGTGAAAGCTGCAAAACATCTGCTGACCATAATGGGATAAGTATGGCTATTGTCAAAAGAGTTTTTCACCGGATTGTAAAACCTTAACTTATATTTTACTACCTCTTTTATACAGGGTTGCTTTCCGGATGATATGAAAATTGCCAAAGTAGTACCTATTTACCCGTCTCAGTGACAAATATAGGTTTACTAAATAATAGGCCAGTATCTCTCTTATCTCATTTCTCCAAGATTCTGGAAAAGCTATTTGATAAAAGATTGACCGAATTTATTTCAACAAATTATTCTTTGTAGCAGTCAGTATGGCTTTCCCAGTGGCTGCTCAACCTCTCATGCTTTAGTGAATTTGTTTGAAGACAGAACGACTGTCCTTGATAAGAAAATGTCTACTTTGGGAATTTTTATCGACCTGCAGAAAGCCTTCGACACAATCTATCATGGACTAATTCTCATTCAAAAACTTCAACATTATGGCTTTCGAGGAATTGTCCTCGAGTGGCTTAAAAGTTACTTACAAAATAGAAAGCAATATATAGATTATGAAAATACAAATTCAATGCTGAGTGAAATTACTTTTGGTGTAGGCCTACCACATGGTTTAATTCTTGGACCAAAGTTACTTATCTTGTATGTAAATGATATATGCAATGTTTAAGACAAGGGCCCTATCCGATTTGTAATATTTTCAGATGACAACAATATTTTTATTCACATCATGACTTAAGTACCCTATACAAGAGTGTCACTAGTGAATTGCCTAAGCTTTACAATTGGTTTTCAACATTCAAACTTTCATTAAATTTAGGCAAAAAAAATTATATGCTATTCACCAATAAGAAAATTGACGATTCTAATTTTGAAGTTAAGATTAATGATATACACATCAGTGAGATAACCTGTACACAATTTCTTGATGTTTTTATTGATAAGAAACATAGTACCTGCAGGCTCGGAAGAAGCATATTTCTTATGTATGTAATAAACTCTCAAAAAGTATTGCTATCATTCATAAAGTCAGTAACCTTTTAAGTTCAAGTGCGTTATATAGTTTATATCACTCGTTATTCTTACCCTACTTGAATTATTATCTGCAGAAGTACGGGGTTATACATACAAAAGTAACCTAACACCAGTATTTTTAAAACAAAACACACATAACTGACATATTTCAGTTAATCAAGTATAAAACAGGTGTCTTCATCTATAAGGCACATCCTTTGATGAAATGTTAATAAGTCTCGACTTCTTTTTCGTTCTTTTCTATGTATGATACACTAATTAAATGCATACAAACTGCACGTAATGTGTTGTACAAAGATGCTAGAAATAAACATTGAATTGAATTGAAAAAAAAAAATGCATCTCAATATAGCATTTGGGAGATACAAATTATCGAGTAATGTAATTTTTTCTTTAGATTTAGTGCATAATGGAAAATATGTGATGTCATCGAGACTCTTTAATTTGACATTGCTTCTCGAGGACCCTATGCCAGAATGAGTGAGAATGAACACCGGCGATCTTCACCATCTCTTTTCGAATAGTGCTCAGAGGTTAACGGGGCACGTGTGTACCAGTCTTGTTTCTGGGACCGCCATTTAACGTCCCCATCAGACGGACGTCACGAACGTATCCCCAGTCTTTAGCCACTCCTAAAGTTTGGGTCAGGAGGGGGTAATTACTTGCCCTGTATACCACTGCTCATCAACTGAACTGAGCAAGCGAACAGATTCCTGAATCAGACATCTTCCTGAGTTGGAAAACTTCCTGAAACGTGCAATCGGCCATATTCTCTCACCGTAAGCAGTAAAAGTAACTTAAAGGGCCTGTCCTGTCACCCCAAACTGCAATTATTGTAATGACCTACAAACATTCTCTATTGGCTTTGCTCTTTGATTGACAGCTGGTTCAAACAATGTGAAGTATCAACGCTTATATTACAAAGCATGAACTGTACTGCATGGGAGTGTTTTAATTTATACACATTGCTCTTTTACAGTCACCCTAAAGCATTAAAATGAGATTGCGTCTGGAAGGAGATGAATTTTAGACAATTGTGGGAGGGCCTTTAGTAAGAAGGTTAGGAAAATTCGGCCTTTAAGCCATCCATAATGGATCGTTTTTGCTACATAATGATGATAATGTTATCTAAGGCCTACGAACTGAGGCTCCCCAACGCCATTTTAAAAGTCATGAACTTATGCTGTAGGAAATTTGCAATTTTATGAATGGAAATTTTTGAAAATAGCGCCGTTTGTTACCGTTGTCATTTGATAATCCGGTGACACATTTGGCAAATTTTCGATTTTGTCATTTCCAGAGAACGGAAAAGTTTACCAAACTGAATTATGAGCGAGCACTACTTGATCAGGAATCGCAATTTGTCGCTCGCAAAAAATTTTGCTTTTTTGAAAAAATAATCGCAAATATTGACCTTTTATTGGACAAAATTCGGAATTCAATGAAAGAAGAGTCGGGAAGACCACACTGTATTTAACTTGTGTCACGAATGGCAAATTTCCATTTTTTTTTTCTTTTTAGAGCCTGGGATCACCTTTTGCTACGCCACTGGTCGTTCTGAAGTTTTTTTCCTGCCGAAACACCATATTTGAAATTACGGTGTTCCAAAAAAGGTCTCATTTTGTTGCTGTCTGGAACGTTTTATTACTCAGACAAAACACCATCTTAGTGACAAGTTTAGGGTAGTGAAAGGGTATTATCTCACTATCTTCCATGCAGTGCCGTGGTTTTAACCCCACAGCTTTTCATAGGCGGATCCAGGATTTTTCAAATGGGTAGGGGGTCCAAGTAATTATTGAAAACTTGACATCTATGTGAAGCGCCATCACTGGTTGGTGTGTAGCTTATCAAGAACCTTTTTCGTCTGTAAATATACCTCGTGGATCGCCGGAAATTACACTTCTCAGGCCTTCACTTCTGCAAGTTGTGGATAAACATTCATTAGTAAAATTAGAATTGCCTTTAGTATCAGCTAAGGTCATAGATTTTCAAGTGGTCTCATTTGTTCGTAGAATTCACGTAGTCGCTAAGCCAGTGGCGTGGCCAGGATGGAATTTTTTAGGGGGGGGGGATAGGTTACAAGTGGGGGGGGGGCTGGTACCTTCTAGGGTCAGGCGCGGCAAGACTATCTAAGCGGAGAGCCACCATCGGTTGGCGCGGAGCGTACAAGGAAATTTTGGGCTTTACAAACCCTCCAGATGGCCGGAAACGGCACTTTCCACTTATTTTAAGCTGGTTGTACCCAGCCTTGAAATACGAATCTCATGTCTGCCACTTCTCAAATAATGAGAATAAAAAATCCATCTATAAAAATGGTAATACATACACTTTTAGGTACCCCAAAACTGGGCAATTCTGATCTGTGGCCTGGGGGATGAGACTCAATGGAACCGGTATCTCCCTTTCCCTTGGGAAAAATTGTTAACTTCAGGAGGACGTAGATCGCAAATGCGGCAATATCTGAATGGTTTTCAGCTTTAATAGGAAAACCAAAAGTGGTTGTGTCCCCCTCTGACAGTCTGAGAAACTTTCTTTGCGTTAGATTTCCTAGATGCAAAATGGTACTATGTTTGGCAAAACTTTTAACGGATTATAGGCCTACGTTTTATGATTTTCCTTTTTGGGGAGCATGAAAAAATTTCAAAATTCTCATTTTTAGTCTTCGTAGAGATTTTACAAGTGAGATACATACTGCCAAAGTAACAATGTTTCCCGGTTTTCAGTAGTGTCTAGATGTCAAAGTGGTGCAGTATTTGTTAAGTCATTGGTACATTACTTAGTCAAAATTAAAATACAACAGTACGAGCAAATCTCTCAAACTTTTCAAACCGTAAAGCAAAAGTATAGATCATGTGGGAAAATCTGGACCTTGTGGACATTTAACAAATCCGCCCGGATGCCAGTGTCAACGAGTAAAAAGAGGACTTGTCGTAAAAATCGTTCTACAGTGGCACTTCTTATGGGCAAGAGTGAGGCACGACATAGGCCTACTTGCTAAGGATAGAAGGGAAGAATTATTCGAAGGCACACTGTTAAAAATTTCTCTGTAAATTTACATTATTTTTATGGCAAATTTTTTTCCAACCAAATAATGTTTTTTTTACAGCCAGACTGTAATCATGAAAAAACATTAAGTGTTTGTTTTTTCTTTACAGTTTTTGCATGTAAATTAGTTTACAAATGTCTACTGTAAAATCGAATTACAGAATTGGTCTGTTTTTTTTTTTTACCTTAATTTTATGTGAATTTACAGCCTACTGTTTTCATTCTCGGCGTTTTAATATTTATTATTATACCGCTTTATCCTTTCATATGTTATTACGTAACATACACTTCACCATTACGTAGATCAGGTATTTGCTTATCAACGTAATGTGTCGTTACGAAGTTGTTTCCAATCAAAACACAATGAGGATGCTTTTTTGTCATATTGATGTCAAGTAGACTGCTATCTCTAGGAACTTTGTAATTGGAAAGTCATATTTTTTGTACAATATAATACTTGTTTTTAAAATAAATATGACAAAGAATGCAAATACATTGGTTGCAAACATTTCCAGACAAGGTAAACAATAAGTTTATCACTTCCTGATTAAAAAACGCCAAAAAAGATATTATTCAAAGCAACAGCAATCCTTTTGTTAGGAAAATGCCTACAAAATAAGCTCCACCCATTTATGCAAAATGAGATATACGTCATAAAGTGGTAAATTTACAGACTCTTTCAAGTAAATTTGTGAAACGTTTTTAATTCGATCAAGTGCATGAGCGCCTGTGGCGGTGATTTGACATCAGTATACCAATTGTCAGTGCTCTGAAATTAGGGCCTTACAATTTCTTTTTACTTAAAAATGTGTGACAAAAACCAGTTGTATGATATTTATAACTAGAACGTAATAACTAAGTATGCTTTTATAATAAATGTAAGTTAATTTTCAAATAGGGCCATAAATTTGCCAAAATGTTTTCTTTTTTTAACTGAAACTTCGCAGAACGATGCATGTTAAATATTGAAAATTTTCTGGCTATTTCTTATTTGTTTGTTTGGGCTTATTTTTGTTTCTTTTTCAGCTTAAAAACAAAATGAATGTTTGTTAAATGACAGTTTATTTATGTGAAATCAGAAAAATACAAAATACTGTTAAAATTTCTGTAAATTTACAGAAAAAGTTTTACAAAGCAGTAAAATTTGGTTAAAAAAGCAGACAGAAATGGTTTTTCAAATAAACAGAAAATACATGTTAAACAACCTTTTTTTATTGTAGCAATACAAAGTGTCTGTAAAGATACAGAAAATCTCTATTAAAAGTAAAATACAAAAAGTTTAAGTTAAAAAAAGTCTGTAAATTTACAGAAATTTTTAACAGTGCAGTACCTTACCCTTATGGCATATATTTTGTGTATGATAAAGTAAAGGAATGGTCGTGTAAGAGTTGTCTCCAGTGTTTGCCTTGTTTTCAGTAAATCAACCAGCCATCCGAAAGGAAGAAGGTGTCAAGGCTTAACCTAGCAAAGCCACATTCGAGTTTGTCGTCGAGATGTTCGTTTCATCTTCGAAGTGAAATGTAATAAACGACAGTGCAGATTATATACGGTATCTAATATAGTGAAAGTAGGCATTTTGAAGTTATTACTTGATTTCATACGTGCGCACAATTTGTGTTTGACACACATTCCTGCATGCTTTCTTAATTGTTGCACATTTTATTTATTTCCTGCTTTTGAAGGAAATACATCGAAGTTTATTTCCGTTCAAATATTTTATTTTTCTCAATTACTTTATCAGGACGCAAAAAAGCTGGGGGAGGGGGTCTAGGCCCCCAGGTCTCCCCTTCCCGGGGCTACACCACTGCCGGCTAAGCACAGTGTTTATACAGTGCCTGTTCAGTGAACCGGCCTGTTCATGATATTCATGTATTGCAGTTCCATTGAACCCTGCATACGCAGTGTTATAACATGACAACGAGGAGAGGCAAACACAAATTTAGCAGAAACTAATTATAAACAAACATTTCAAAAACAGACAGCAAAAAAAAAGATTTTAAGTATCTCTGCTTTGTTCACAAAACCGGCTTAGCCTATGTACCGGTAGGCGGTACATTGTGGAAAGTGCACCCTCGATAATGTGAATATTTCAGTCTTCACAGAACTTTTACAAGAAATTGGTTACTTGCTGTTGGTGGTTATGTAGACCTAGCCCTGGTTATTATTGGAACACGACCAGAATACAGGCAGAATAATTACTTGCGCACGAGCTCGCAGATTGCTGTCACTACGTCACAACGGTAGCCTATCTAGGCATACTGGTCTTTTGGGGACCTTCAGCTAGCAACATGAAAACGGCGCTGGCTGCACTACTATACGATATTAGGAGTGGTGATCATGTACGAGCACAAAAGTATAATTCTGTGAAGTCACACAAAATTCAAAAGGGGTGAGGTCCAGTGGGTGCCGAATGCACGAGTGAGGCGCTCATGGGTGGAAGATTCGGTAGTAGTTCACTCTCTTGACATGGAGTTTTAACTTAAGTTCACTTACGATGGTGCAGTTTGGTCATGTTTATATAACCTTCATATATACAATAAGAGGAAATAGTTTCACACCTAAATAAGAAAAACAACAAATTTTCATTTATAACCCTGTGTATAAGACACAGTTACCGGAACAACGAATATACCGGGCAAGTGTTTCAATTGATGCACCATACTAAGCACACATGGTTATGCTGATATCTTATCGACAGAATATCACTATGTCCCTTGAAATTTAACCAAATATGAAGTACAGATTTTTATATGGCAGTGTCAAAACAAGTGGGGTCTGCATTGCTTTGGATACTTTCATAATAGCGAAATAAGAAAACACTGTGCTGTTATTGTTGAATGACCTATGACTGACAAGGTAACGGATGTGATGTAGTGCGTTGTACTAATTGTAAAGTGTATTAATCTGGATACCACTTATGGTTTAAATTCGTATAAGTTTCTGATTATTATTACGCCATTTCAGCAGGCTACTTCTGGTGAATACGGAAGAGCAACTACAACTGTCTTCTCTCTGGAAAATATTTGTACTCCTGAAAAAGGGGGGGGGGGTCCGGACCCCTTTGCACGTCTTATTTCGGGAAAAGGGGGTCCGGACCCCTTGGACCCCTCCCCTGTGCCCGCCTCTGCCACATATGGTACCCTGCCACCAACACGAGTTTGTCCCCGCAATGTCACGCTATCCATAGAAACGAGTGGAACTTTAACACACAAGCACTGACTCTACTTTAGTGTTTGCGCATTGTTCACTTCCAAAGTACCGGATCAATAGGGAACTTGAGATTTCACGACACGGACTCATCTACAACGAAATGGCATGATTTGTGCCTATACCATTTAGAGCGAAACGCAAAGTAACATTGTACCTGACGCATGCGTCGTGAAATCTAAAGCTCACTGGCCAGCATAGATATGCGTAGTCCCCTTTGTTTTCGAGCATATTCACGTAGGCCTGCCGACCACTCCTAACATCATGCCAGAGACACTCTACATTCACCCAATCATCCCCTGATTCATCATTCTTGGGGAATCTTATGGTCTCCCTGAGCAGTCACGAAATTAAGTGGCAGCAGTTAACATTTTTGGTCTCACCTATTCAAAATGCCTTGTGACAAAATATTAAATCTCAGTGAAGAAAACATTATTAGAAAGTATTTCTTAAGACATTCATCCTCAAAAACCCATCACATGTTATTGAATTACTTCCAAACTTTATTTCTGTCATTGTTTTTGGCAAGATTGAGGTTAACCAAGATGGCGAAAATAACAAAATGGCCGCAAGCACAGCAGTTACAAAGTGTAAAAATAATATGAAAAGTAACCCTCAAAATACCTTTACTGACGTTGCCCTCATTTTAATATACTGCCATCTTTTTAAGAAACTAATTTCTTACCCTTTAAAATATTTTTTATACATTCCGTTGAACTAAGATTACAGAACTTGTAAACATAACCACATTATCCCTGCTCTGAAAGAGCTTCATTGATTGTCAGTTAAATATCGAGTAAAATACCAGTCTGGTGCAACATTTAACATCATTTGACCAAGTTATTTCTTTTGTTTATATTTGTCAGAACTCGTCTTGGCACAGGGGAGCCATAGCTAGCGTCACGAAATTCATTTTCTGGAAATTTAAAGGGCATGCATGGATCGTCTTCTTGGGATTGGCCTAACGGTGTCCCCGCTACTTTGGAAATATGCATTTTCAATGGCCGGTGTCTATAACTGCATCTTGGTGGAGTTTGTGTTGCTTTGATCTGAGTTTACTAAAGGCAAATCCATAAAAGTCCTGAAGGCCTGCTTCAAGTGTAACAGACATGGAAAAGCTCAGTTCACTGAAAGAGATCCAGACTTTTTGTCGTTATTATGAAATGAGTTGTAACCTCGGTGATTAATTACTAGGGTTCTCCGTTTTCAAGTTATGCTGTTGGACATAAAATGCCTATTTCGTTACTTTTCAGTGACGATAAAGATACAAAAGTTATGAGTTTTGGCTCAAACATGAATTTTCCTCCAGACTACAGTGGCAAAAGTCCCTAAAGAAGGAAAAATTGTGGATCACTCGGAAGCGACTTCGCTAACAGTGGAAATTTGAGAATGATTGCTTTTCTGAAGTCCTTTCGACTGTCTAGCAAAGAGCAAGAGAGGGAAGTCTTTCCTCCGATAAAGGGGACCTCAGATATTATTTCGTTAACTTTAGGCAACTAAATGAATGTTCATATGTTTTTCTGAATGAATGTTCATGTATCAATCAAAACAGTGTTTCATGAATGCAGATCAATCTTGCTTTTGATGTTATAGTTGGCCCACTTTCTTTCTCTTCTCATTTTTCTCTTTTTTCCCTTTCCCTTTCTTTCCTTTCCATTTCTTTTCCGTTTTTTTTCTTTTTTCTTCTGCCTTTCTTTCCTTTCCTTCCCCTCCTTTTTCTCTTTTTCCTTTTCTCTTCTTCTCTCTCTTTTTCTCTTTTTCCTTTCTTTCCTTCCCTCCCTTCCCCTCCCGTTTTTTCTTCCCTTCCCGTTTTTCTGTGTGTGGGGGCAAAGGGCAGTTTGCCCCTCCTGCCCCCCGCTGGTTACGCCACTGTCTCCGACATCAGTTGGCGCAGAGCGTCGCAGAAATTGATTGGCCGAGATCACCTTCTAGACCTCCGAAAATGACGTTTGAATAAGTATACAAGAACTGGAGGGAAAAACTGACTACTATACAGATTGTTCCTCAATACTCCTGTCAAACCGTCAATACTTGCAGGTGCAACTGCTACAAAAGGAAAGCTAAGATGTGTGTGTGTTGGTCGGTGTGTGTGTGCTGTTTTCTGTTTGTTTGTTTTTTGTTTTTGTTTTTTTCTATCTTCTTTTTTAGTACTGCATTCGTTACTCTTGAACTTTAACATTCGGTAACAATGAATCGAAAGTGAATTACATTCCCATTAAATCAAGAATATCATTAAATACTAACATTTCATATTCAACAACTCTTCCTTGGCTGCGGTACTCCCTATAACGGATCACCTGTTCTCTTAACCACTGAAGCATCTCACGGTATTGTGATTCTGAAAGAAACGGTCTACCGTCGCAGCGTAGAATACGAGTGTGAAGTTCCAGTAGGTCTCTTAAACCATTTTCATAGGACACTATTCTGTGCCAAAATGCATAATCTACTAAGATCTGCACCTTCAAAGCTCTTGGCATATCGTTTGCCTGTAACAGTTCTCTGATTCCTTGTCTTATAACCATGGCCTCGTTGCTCCCTGCGGTTGTTCCAAAAGTTCGGTTAAGGCCCTGGTGTAGTTCGTACTCGGTGGTGAGGGCAGGTAATTCACGTTGTCCAATATCATAGATGGTGCCTTAAGAAAAAAAAATTAATGATGATACGAAACAATAGATATTACTGAAAACAATAGAAAATAACTTTTAAATTTTTAACCATGGTTTGATTCACCATTCAGGGGCTAAACGATAACTTTGTAGAATACTACGTTTTCATTTACATGTTCAGCAAATTCCGCTGAAATTGCTTTTGTGTTTCTTACAAGATAGGCTTGCTGGGAAGAGGCTGTCGAATTCGACTAGTATTTATCAGTGAGATTGGTCTCGGTCTCGATGTTGAGACCAGTATTTTCTGGTCTCGGTATCAGTCTCTAATCTTGAGGTGTTTATCTCGGAGTGTTGCAGCCTCGATCTCTCTACCGGTCTCGAATCAAGGCCGTTTCTTTTTCTTCTTTTTTTTTGCTTAAACTACTGTATTAAAGAAGGCATGTCATTTTTATATTAGGGAAAAATAATGACCTGATACGAGATGAAACAATATGAATGACACGAGGTTATTCGCGCGACGACATTACACTTTCGAATTCATCTCTCCTTCCGTCCAAACTACGTAGTTATGAAGCGCCTAAGTACGGCAGTGCAGGGAGTTGCAACAGATGGAGTTCTGACTTTCAATTCTTCCTTGAATCCAACTAGTTAGATTGACGGTAAACTACGTAATAAACCTACTGCCCGAGGGTCCGTTAGCATATCAATGTGTCATCGCTCTCACTCCTGCCCGCCCTGAGTATTACGTAATAGTGTTATCCTTGCCAGGGAGTAACGCAGTGTAGTACGTGGGTCTGTGTGTAGTGGTATATAGTAATGTATAAATCAGTACAGCAGTCAATGGCAGCTTACTTGGTACCATGGTATCTGTATATTATGTGCGCCTGACTGTGTAGTTTGTTGACAGTTTTTGTGTAGCGACGATATAACTTTTAAGCAGGCATTTGCATTCGTACAACTAAAACTCCATGTGTTTATGTTTTGATCCGTGTCTTACAGGAATACCTAAGGAAATATTTTTCACTCTAACCTACGGTAATCCAAAAATTTTTTTAAAGAGACTGATTTCTTCCCAAAGAGCTAGGAAGAAATTTGGAGTCGGACATGATAAAATCGGGTCATGCAAACCGGGTGCAAACCGATGCGAACTTTCTCAGCTTTATTGGCTGTTAACTCATTTTTGTTACCGTTTAGATACATCTAAGAAAGTCTGGGAAAAAGGAATTTTTAAGAGTGAAAATGTTTGCTAGTTGGAAAAATGTAAGTACAAATCTCTTTTTCATCTATACACTAAGAATGAGGTCTTTTGCCGAATATCTAACGAACAAAATTGACCGATTATAACGCCAATAGAGCATCAGATGGCTCCCGATCAAAGTGTAAAATGGCGTATCCATGGTAACAACTCTGAAAGGCTCGAAAAAAAGTTATATTTTGGTCGCTATTTTTGAAACTTTGGTCGCCAGTGTTCGCGATCGCGAATACGCCAGTACTGTTCAATAGTGTGTAAGCTATCGTTTGAACATGGTCTAGTTATGCGATTTGATGCGCAATGTCATGAAAATCCCTCTTTTCGGGAGCGAAAAATTTCGAATTGTGAACCTTTATTTGGTATAAACATATCCTCTTCGGTCTGCAATAGAATTTCAATGGAAAATCCGATTAAAATGCCGTTTTTTGCATGAATTAGAGGAAATCGTTAGCAATTACTGCACATGTGTTTATTCTATGCATATGCATCCCCTACCTTTTGCGCATGTGTATTCTGATAGAGACAGATTCAGCACCACAGATATCACTTCTGCTAGTCTGAGTATTACGTAATCGTTAAAACCTTTGTTGGCGGCTACTAGTTACACTCCAAAGTGAAGTTTTAGGTCCCAGGGGGGCTGTGTGGTGACTGAGGAATGTAAAGACTTAAGAAAAGCAGCTGATGGGGGGTTAAGTAGTGTTTGAGTGATGTAAGCAATAAAAACAGGAAGTCAGAACTCCATCTGTTGCAACTCCCTGGGCAGTGTAACCTAACCGCGGGTACATTTTTTCTTGTGTACTGAACAGGTCAACTTCCCTAGCCTACAATTTAAAAAAGAGCCGTGTCCACATACAGTTCATACGTAGATGTGTGCGAGCTTGACGACCAACATTACTGAAACACGCTAAGTAAACAAAAAGTTACATGACTGTGAAAAACCCCTTTAGGCAGGATTTAAAATGCATTTGAAAATGCATGTATTGTGAGAAAAACTACGCCCTCAATTACATATCAAGTACTGCGTAAGATGTTCTGATGCTTTAATATTGTAAAAGATTGTTCGTAAAACTGCATTCTCTTTTATATTCATTTACTTGCATTTGTTCATTTGCACACTTAGGTGTCGGACTCGGTCTCAAATTTCTACTCCAGGTCTCTGTCTCGGTTGTGTTGGTCTCAACTACAACGCTGGTATTTCCCACCATCCCACGTGTTCATGAGGGTATAGTAAGACAACCCTGCGATTGTTACAAAAGAGAAAAATAAGTATGAATTGAACTCACCTCTAGTAGTATCAAAGGGTGGAATATGATTAGCCTCTACCTCCCTAGCAACCGGTATCCTGTTTCTCCTAAGATAGCCGTAAGTTTCTGCTACGCCTATAGTTCCTCTGCGAGGCACTTCTCCCATACGTGTATTTCCCATGCAAGGTGGTTCCGAGCCATGTACGGCAACAGTTTCAAACCGTCGCATTTCTGCCCGTCCCATTTCATGCAGTTCTATTTCAGTGTCAGCCAAGGGGTTGAAGTCAATCGTCGAAGCACTTGACCGCCTAGACAAAGTTTCTTCTGCGTCTCTTGCAATAATTTCGCCACCTCGTAACGCTTCATGTTCTGCCTAAAAAGTAAATCATAAAACAAGATTTAATGGAGAATATTGTGATTTTTTTTCGTATTAGAGAGTGGCTGAGACATTTTTCATAGGGATGGACACCGGTTATAAATTCGAAGAAAAACTTTTGTCCCAGAGAGGTTCCCTTTCAAAATGATTAAGTACATTAGCATTACATTACTTACTCCAAGGGCTAGTTCGGAAGCCCCTCCTGTTGCAAGACATAAGACATCAAAGGCTGCGTCAACTCCTGCATCACCAAGCCTCTCTTTTGCCTTCGCAGCATTTCCGGTAAGAGCATAAAACAGAGATGCTCCTCCGTCCCAAGCAGTAGCGACAAATGGTATAGGGACCCACTGTAAAATATTGTGACCCCATTCTTCCCACTTAGATCGCGTTGAATGATCGGGGCCAGGAAGTGCTCCATGAGATGGACTGCCCTGTAGCACCATACCCCATGTTCCAGTTACACTTGGAGAGCTGGACAGCTGCCATTGGCCCTTCGCTTTTAACGGTGTCTTCCATGATTGAAGAACTCCTGCATACTTTACATTATGGGTGCGGTAGCGTTTCACGAACGAAATGTTTTTATTTTGTGGATTCAGGACACCGTTGTTGACAACGAACAAGCCAATTTCGTCTTTTCCAATCCCACAAAATTCGGTATTGTGAAAAAAGAGGGTCATACTCATGTCATATTTCTTGGAGAACCTCGGGTCCTTAAACCACGCATTATAACGTCCAGAGTTAGTTGCCATTTTCTGAAAGAGATCAAACAGAATAGAATGGGACCTTCAAACCTTTCGTTCCCGATAGTGTAAATGATTTGGGGGCTAGCTTCCTAACTAAATAATTTAATTGTTTCATACATTGATACTAAATGAAGCCTCAGAAGCGAAACACCGACATTTATGAATAATCCTCAGATAAGCACCTCCTTTTGGCAGGAGCATATCTAGGAGGTTTCAATAGAGGGAAGCAAACTTTGTATAAGGGCTTCATTTGTCGCATTTTGAAACATGTTTTAATAAGTTTCACGGTCAACAGACCTTTTTCCAAACAGTAGTTACAAAGGATTATGAGATAGATTTTTGGTAAGCGTTGTTTTTGCCAATATCATTTTACCGTGGCCAAAAACGACGCACACCAAAAGGCTATCCCACAAGTCTTTGTAATTGCCACTTGGAAATGGTCTGAAGGGCGTGCCTACTGCTCCCTACACTGGATCCGTCACTGGTGTGAATGCTGCAGCATGTACGTAGAAGTGAAACATTTCCCAAAATATTATCCTTTTTGTACGGTGGCCATAAGGTGACGGCGAGATATTTAATTATCTTGCCAGAATAACTTGCTCGTTATTAACATGAAGTTTTTAAGATTTATGCAGCTGCATTTGAGAGTATACTTTCCTAAATGATTTAGTAATCTTTAAATCCAGATGAAAAGTAAGGGGTAGGATTTTATTATTTATTATTAATTTTCCGTTTCCATACATTTCAAAACTTATAGGTTTGGAACTGGGCTATAAAACTCCATCTAACCTAACCCAGCAAAGGCTTCAATATCGACAGTGCAGTTCAAACTGAGTAAAATGTTCAAATTTTTATGCATTGTTTATTATCAGATTTTCCGATTTAAACTTTGTCAGGATTCATTAATCAAGTTTTAACGCTGGAATTACATGAAATGTGACCACGTGACACGTGCAGATCGAGAAAAGTTGGTTGGTTTGTTTTGGTCCAGTATACGACTTTGCCTTAAAATCAGATCAAGGCTTTGATGGGCATTAACTGTTTAGAGAATGAAAAAATAGAACATACGATTAAATTGCGGGAAGAGTGCGAAAACTTATTGGCAATCTTAGCAACATTTTTTTTAATTAAAGACACTGTATCGTGGAGCGAAACGGGGGCGGCAGCATGTTTTTAGAATTGTTCTTTTCTCCTTCGCGCATCAAAAACTGTTACAGCGCCATCACCCTTCTTGGCCGTGAAAAATGTTCGTGGAATCGACGGAGGGATGTTGAAGCATGGAAGTACTAGACGGTACTCATTCGGGTGATGTGGATTTCTGCAAGACATTTGCAAATACCACATACAACGAACAATCGTCGGCAATAACAAGAGATGTCGGCGAGGGCAACTTTTCCTAAAATTAACATGAGATTGACGGCACGGCTTCCAGGGAACGCTTTATCAACTTTAATTAACCAGTTATTTGTGATGTTTAAAGCTGTGAGAAGGTAAGGAAAGAGATACGAGCAAATACGATGGCAATTAGTTGACATTGGCAGTAATTCTGCGAAAAATCCTTTGCTTGGCGATGTGTAGTATTACGTACGTGTATATGCCATATAAAATTGAAAAAGGGAGAAACTTTCCCCAGATTATGGGCACAAATTCCCAAGGTCCGATACAACATAATAAAGCAAGAAACAAATTCAACTTCCATCACGTTGCATGTGGATCCTTAATTGTTATTTAATTGAGTGTATAATTAATGCCACAGTAGTTTCTACCGGGATACACCTTCAAATTAAGGCTGATATATCTTAAACAGCTGTGAAAGGGACAGAACTTTAGTCATTGCCAGTATGAAATTACTTCAAGCACAACACTCTTTGTCCTACAATTGAGTTACATTGTGTTTTAGTAAAATATATCCCACAATTAGAAAGACTTGTGTGAATTGACGGATTTCAGACTACACTCTGATCACATACGATGGCCTAGCTAGCTCGACAATTGGCTTTTCACCCCCTAAATCAGGACAAAATCAAAAAAGAATAGTTGTGTGATGCACAAAAGATTAGGAAGGGTTTGCTTGATGAAAGCATTATATACAGTATGATTAGAAATAAATTGGATGACCATGTTCAAAGGATAAGAATGCAGTATCCAACCAGCTCAGTACTGTTGAAATAATGCCAACAATTTCCACTGAATGCTTAATTGACATGTGACAGCAAGTTGCATCTAGGGATAGTCTGGCCATGATGGTTGTCTGAAACAGTACACACGACCTCAGGAGAACTTAGTTTACTAGACCAAAGATTTTAACACTTTTCAGGGTGTTTGCTATAATCCATTACCTAACCTCATTTTAAAACACCAGGGTATTAAGTAGCCCTCAAACAGGTCTATGTCATCAGTTAAATGGCCTAATGAAATGCTGTACATGTAACAGAGTACACATGCAGCCCTGTTAACTAGGTAATGGGGGGTGGCAATAAGAACTTCTCTCCACTGATACCCGAAGTGTAACTGAATATAAATCTATCAATCATTTAAAGCCCCCCCCCCTTACCCTCCAAATTAGAAAAAGGGTTCTAGCTACCCCACATGACAAAGTTTCTTGTCAAACTATATGTTTGCCACTGCTAGGCTTCTTTAAAGGGTGAATCTCTTCATTCCAGATGGTTCCCACCAGTTCTGGTAAGATGGCTAACATCTTTAGCTCCTCAAAAAGCACACAAACTTTTGTTGCTAAGAGACTAACCCTGTCAAGTAGCTGTCATGTTTAATGAATCAGAACAATTGCGGTGCATGCAACTGCCTGTTGTAATGAAAGCATTAGCTCCCTACTGCATCTTCTGAATTGGTCAATGGAAGAGCAGTCACTTATTACAAAGGTTAATCTCTCATAACTAATCGACATGAGTATCCACATTTTTTGAAAATGATTCCCTTCACAAGCTAGCGTACATCTCTCATGTTTCATATGCTAACTATTTTGCATTTTAATTAACATCATATGAAATAAACATCATATTAATCCAGGCCTACGTGTCATTCATGTAACAGCTCAGTAGCCTCTGTCCGTCACAAGAATCTTCAACATGGCTTTATGTACATAGCATGAAGTAAGTTAAAATATCATACCAGAGTAAACTAACCTTCAAGAGTACAACATTTTCAACAGTTTACTGAAACTAAAAGGTTGTTTTAATTACTACATGTGACATATTACTTATTTATATTATGCTCTTCTTTGTATCCTTGAAGGCACTAGCACTACAGGAACTGCATCAACTTTTCTGGAAAAAAAAAACACCTAAAATACCTACTATGTGGCAGAACTCATGCATGGGAACCTACCATTATCTTCTTGTAAGGCTGGAAGGAAAATGTCTTCTGGATCTTTAAAGAAGAAAGTGCAGGCCAGGTCTGTATGGTGGCTTTGAGAACTACATCTCCACTGCAAACTGATTGCCTAGAGAATTCAACTATTCAAACTTGCTTCATATGACTGTCAATACTTACTCAATGCAATATTCCGAGACTGGGGAAGACGGCCGGTGTCATCATGTTAGGGTACAGTGACAGGAGTGCAAGTATAGGAGTGGAAAGGCCACCCAGAAGTACATTGAGATGGGAATTGCATATCATGATATCAGTGACAAAAAATGTACTTGTAGACCCAAACTATCATGCAAGATATATCATGAAAGTTGCATGAAAGCCTCGAATTCCTATATTTTAAAAACTTCATTTACAAATGTGGCAGTAGTTTTCATGTTACTTGAAATATAAACTTTTTTTAAGAAAAACACAAGTTTTTGTATCATTTTTGAAGTAAATTCATAACAACATGCAAAATAGAAGAGTTATGTTTTGTTTGGGAATTAATCATAGTGTCTTCTATTATAAAAAAATAAGAGCTTTCCACTGTCATGCTTGTTGATCAAGAAATGTATTATGGCATGTTGATGGGAAATTTTAAGTGTAAAACATTAAGTGAAACAGCTGGTACAAGATTCCAGTAAGAATATGGTACTCTACCTGATTCTCATCTTTTGCTTTGTGTAATATTTCTGTCAATTGACTTTTTAGGAATTCCAGTAATTATTATAATTTTGTCAAAAATCATTTAATATTACTATGAGATATGAGTGAATTACATATTTCCTATACCTTTACATATGCCTTGAAGACTAGTTGGGTCAGGCTATTCACTTACAGAGGTAGATCAGAAAAATGATGGGGTATTTACAGGATGTAGAAGAATCTATTTCCAGTGGTTTACAGCAGTTATGGTAGTGTTGTAAATTGCATTCACTGGCCAGAGCAAGGACCTGTAGAAAGATGTATAGCCTACCTACCATTTCTTTTGAATGAGAATGACAGAAGCTGTTTTGATGATTTTGAGTTTGCAATTAAAGAGCCGTTCATTCTCATATAGAATCAAGCATGCACCTAGTGTATTTCATTAACATTCTGGGCCAAAATGGGGGGGGGGGGGGGGGAGGGGGAGAAAGGAGGAGGTGATACTTACCATGCACACTGTCCTGCAGGTTGAAAGGCTGACAAGAACTAGTCCACTTCCTTTTTGAAGTTTACAAATCCATCCCTAGAAAATGTATGGTCAAACTTTCAATAGATCACATTCCACTTTTTTCTGAAGGGCAGCAAGTTTTTACATAGTTTTCAGACTTCAAAAAGGATCACAATGAAGCCCTATTTTAAAAGCTGTGTTCTACACACTCTAGTACCTTCTCCGATTTAAACAAGAACACCAACCTAGTGCACCTTTAGCACTAGAAGTTCAGCAAAGCTGAATTGAGTTTCAAAAGTCTACAATTACATACAACTTCATTCTTATTGGGGACTTCTAGGTAGCAGTAGGGTGGACCTGGGTGGACAATGCACAGGGGTCCATGGAGAATTCAAACACCTCAGAGCTTGTGTGTGCAAGGTTTCATTCCTATCCCATACCCCCCCCCCCAACCCCCCCACCCATGAATATTGGAGCTAGAGGCTTTCAAGAAAAATGAATTTGGGCACCCCCTTGCTGTCTAGCTTCCCCATGCATCTAGAAGGCTTTTTTATGCCATTGATTGAGTACACAACTACCAGTACCCAAAAAACATTGATCAATAAGAGTGGAGTAATTGTTTCAATTCATATCAAAATTTAACCAATTTGTACTGATCTTCATGTATAAAGTGCTATTCCTAACTGTCTTTGTGGATATGCTCAGTACATTCCCTTCAAGTGTAGCAGTGCTGTTTGTACAGTAAGCAAGTGCACATACTGTATGCATGCAATTTGCACAAATATATTTTCTCCTGCTTATGGCAACAACTTAAATTCTGCATCATAGCAAAATCATTTTACGTCTAAATGTACTAGTCCCTCCATAACTAAGAGCAAACAATGATGATGCTAGGACATATATGAGATCCATCGAAGCAGTGCCACAGTCTCCAATTTAAGAGGCACCATGCATGCACCAGCATGCACCTTTACTACCAGGCTGGTTTCTAAATGGCACTCAGGTGGGGGCACATAAAGTACTGCATAATATCACATATAAACAAGCTTGTGGATCAGGTGTAGGATTAAACCAAATCAGTGGAAGAGAGCTGAAAAAAGAGTTCTCATGGATTGTTCAATGCTTGAACTAAATGTAATCAAAAGTTTTATTCAAGTCATAATGTTGGCATAAGATTGGCATAAGGTAATAAGGTACATGAATGTGGCAACATAGACCCAAAGCATGTCATGACTGCACCTGAAGGAAGTACTGTTCAAGGAGTGATGTCAATGTTTCAGCACAGATGGGCAATGCTTACAGTATAAAGTCCTGATTTTACAATTGCTTTTATTCAAAATGAAACACAGGGATTTGGTTTTACCCATTAATAGAAAATTTCAAGATTGGAAAAATTCTGTGTCCCACTAACCATGGCGAGGGCTCCAAACATAATGATAGCTAGGAAATGTGTATTTTCATCACAAATAAAATTTACACTGGAAATTAAATGTTCGTCTATAAAAAAAAAAATATTCTTCCAAATTTTCAACAATTCCTGGCAAGGAGCTTCCCATTTTGCTGGATTTTCCACTGGCGCCCTTGCTCATGGCATATTCAAATCTAAGAAAAGAAATATTTCAATCATTTGCAAAAGAAGTTTAAGAAAACACATTTGATCAGTGCAAGGGTAGGATATGTAACAAAAGCTTGCTCTAAGTTCACAAAAATTGAATTTAAAATCTGATAACTTTACTTGCATATATTTTGAGCATCTGAAGAATTGAGTTAAGAATTTTATCAGAACATTCTACTTCGACGTATTAAACATAAATTTATTTGAAACATTTTTTCACAGGATATCTTTTAAATGTGAATTAGGGTCTACTTCTGGAGGTAGAATATTCAAGCTAGGCCAAGTCCTCTCACTACTTCATACATTCTCCCTGGTCTCCCAACCTTTTTAATTCTAGCCACCCACAGCTGTTTAAAACTTTTCATTGTGCAGACACAATCCTGGTCTACTGTTTGAATGGTATATCATCAAAGTGAGCACACAAAACCCTGTTGAATCAGACTGCACTATCTGCCGGAATATGAGCCACTCTGCCTTCTTGAATTTGATATCAGCATGATGCATGGGTATTTCTTACACAGTACAGTTACCAGTGTTGAAATTGAGTCACTAGATTAGTGACTCGAGTCACCAATTTTCAAACTTTTATGTGACTCAAGTCACTGTACTATTTCAATGGGGATATTACTCCTGAATTCTATCAAGTCACTATCATTTTGAGAGAAAGTGACTTGAGTCGTGACTTGTTACAACACTGACAGTTACTACAAATAAATAATCTATAATTATCAATCTGAATATCCTGAACATGCAGTTTCAAACTTCCACTTCCTTTGGCATACCAACATCTCTATTAAACAAATGACTTAAACACCTTTAGAAGGATTCCTGCCATCACTGAAAAAATATTTTCCAGGGCCTGGTAAAGTTTTCCAATTCAAAAACATGTGCTAACCAAGTCATGAAAAATTCATGGAAATTTTCACAAATTTTCATAATTTGATGTAACAGCCCTTCCCCCCCCCCCCCCAAAAAAAAAAAAAAAAAAAAAAAAAAAAAAAAGGTTGTGCAAATTCTTTTAATATTTGGTCCTGGAAAAGTGAAAAATTAGTTTCCAGAAATGTAGGAACCCTGCTTCAACTTATGATTCATTTGAAGCTTACAAAAGACACATGCTCCACTGAGTGCACCAAAAATTGTTCCTATATTCTTGTTGTCTTTATTGTGCATGATATGATAGTCCCATTATTTCTTTCATGCTTTTTGTTAAACTGGAATAAAATTCAGACCTAAAGTTTCAGGTATAGCTGATGTTGTAACATATAAATGAAAGGCTTCAATACAGTTACAAGCTGGTTGGCAATACTGTTCAGGTATCACACCATCTTCCTATTCACAAAACTTCATACACAAAAGTTGACAAAACACATTTGGCCAATAAAAATTGCTTTTGTGATGTAAACCATTACATGGCAAGCAAGGCAAGCAATCTTTCCAGTATTGATGTGGTTTTCTGGGTTCTGCCAGGATACTCAAAATCATGCATAAATCCATCCTGGTTGGGAAGCATCAACCAGGTGCCTTTTACACCCCAATTGTAGCTGAGATTTTGAATCTTCAGTCCAGTTGAACATGACACCGTAAATGACTAGCATATGCAGAGGTGAACTTGACAACTTTGGGTGGATCCTTGGGCTGGTCCTCCTGTGCCAAATAAAAAACAGAATAATATATGAAATGCCCACAGAAATATTTTTGCTCTGTCCTTGCTTACTTGAAATTTTTCTGGATTGCTCAGTAATCTGCATTGGTACTTCTTCAAATTAAATGTAATAAGCAGGCTCAGCTGGAACTAGAAATGGAACTACGAAAAACACTTATAATTTTTTTCTTTATTCTCCTTGTCACAAATTCCAAAAAGATGAAATTGTTCTCATATTTCTCACTTTCTTGAAGAGAGAGCTACTCATAAAAGATTTCTTTCAAACTTGTGGTGCCAAAACTTGATTAACTGGACAAGGCCAGAGCTTCAGAGGTGAGGTTGGTATTACTGTCAGTAGGTCTTGGAACTGGGGATAGGCATGCTACCATTCCGGGAATATTTTAAGCAGAATCCAGATCACAATGGAAATTCAAAAGATGTAACAAAAACTTGATATTTTTCCATCAGGTACAAGGATTCTCTTTTCAAAGAAACTGAAACCAATGCATAGTGAATTTACCTAGATAGTCTAATTTCATGTTTAGACTTGACTGCTTCCTCCCACATTATATTGTCTGCCTCTGCCTCATCAGTATCATTTTCATTGTGGCAATCCAGGAAATCTTCAACTGAACTGTTGACAAAGTAGATTGTACTGCACTTAGACCTGTACTTCAAGTCACCTCTTGTCCAAGCAGGCAACAATAATGGAGCAATTAGCAAAGTTTGGAAACTACATTTTATCCTTTACATCATATTTTGAAGATAAATGAATGAAGAAAAAAACTAACAAACTGACAAATGGCAAAAAATTTGTAACTTGTGGAAAGGTATTTTTTGTTCCATGGATATGTTCATGCCAAATGCAAATGGTAAATGTTCCTACCATGCAATTTAATGATACTGTTTCAATCTAGAGAAATCTCAGATCCTCCTTTCTGCCCTTTGATATCAAAGCATGATTAATGAAAAGCTTAAAGGGCAAGAGCAGTCTCCCCAACTAAAAGTAGTGTAGTACACCGTCCCTGTTTCATGATCGGCTCTTCACGGTCATGTGCCATTTTTGGGGGAGTCACTGCTTGGTTTTCCTAGAATATGTAATATTGAAGTCCTAAAAAATTATTAAAGATACTTTTAAGAAATTAAAAGAAGTGAAAAGAAAATTGTGAGCTTTAGCCTTTGCTTCGAAATACAATAAGTTTGGGATGACTGTTTTTGCCTTTCAATGTGGAAAAATGACAACAGCAGTCATGTGCCTTGGAGTAGTATGGTTAAAATGGGAAGACCCTGTAATTGCAGATCTGCCAGGACTGAGCCTATACAGCACATTAAAAAATTACAAAACAAATTCTGTTTAACAAAGGATTTTTTTCTTTCCTGGTCAGCTTTTTGATGTTAATATCCGACATTTCAAAAGCACGTTGGAAAGCAGGTAATTATGTTTTGCAAGCATGTGACTGCATTTGAAAATGGTCAACCAGTTATCACTAGAAAAAACTTGAATTTTCAGAATTAACACCCAAAGAAACAGATTGGGTAGTATATTAAGTTGTTGGAATAATAGATAAAGTAAGTAATAATAAAAAAACATAGGACTTCTGACTTCATAAATCCATTTTGAAATGATTAGAGTAGCCTAGCTAGGTTAAAAAATAAAAGGAAATACAACTACTGTGAGTAGAAGAGAGATGCATGTCTGACAGTCAAGCTACGGTACTGTACTCCAGAAGAAATGCTTACTGTCATGAAAATGGTCAAAGCGTTAGAACTCAATTTGACAATTACAGTAAATATTGCACCCTCCTCCCACACTGTGACAAAGACATCACACTTCCACTGCAGAACTTAAAGACAAGGGAAGACTGGCATCCAATACCCCCATCCCTTTTTGTTTAGGTAGAGGGCAAAACAACTAAAATCTTGAATGACCCTTTGTGTTTTGGCAATTTATTTTGCCATATGTGTTCAGTAAAAGCAGGAGGGCCAGAGAGGTGCTAAGGGGAGCAAGGTGCGACAGGGGATTCATCTCCCAGTTATGATGGATGGTCCCCACTGTATATGGGAAACATTTTAGGAAACAATTTCCATTCTTTTCAAGGGAGCATAGATGGGTATGTTATTTATTGTCCAGAAAGTGACAAGTAACATTCCAATTGTGTACTTCCTTCTAATTCTTGAAGGAAATGCAATTGTCCTTTAAAAACCCCAAAAGTTGAAATTTAATTTTCAAACCCAAATGAACATTGAATTTAAAATCCAAATTTTCAACTTTTCTTTCATAACATTTTATTCAAAATAATTCCCAGACAAATCTCTGGGTTTGGCCATAGATTTGGGTTGCTTGTGCCTCTTATGCAGGATTTCATCATTCCCTTGGAAAGAGACTGCATGGCACCATGCCGGATGTTGTGACTTCTTACAGCATGTACTACAATACTATAATCATGGGTGAAAAGAGTTGTGAAGCTGAGAAGCTCCTTCCCAGAAAATTTGGACATCTGGAGGAAAATTTCCCTTTTCATGAAAATGCAGGGAGAATTGTGGGAACTTTTACTCTCTTCCTGGGAAATAATGCAACTCCCTTCCTGGAAAATAAATATTTTTTCCAGCCCTGGCTGTAATACATGTTGTAGTTAGATGGAGTCTTACGGCCCAGTTTCCAACCTATTGGTTCAAGTCGAACCACCCACAGCCTTTTTTTCCAGTTGTGGCTCACTGGCTTGTTTTCCCTACCCCACTGCTTATACAGAGCAGCGATCATGCAAAATGGCAGTAGGTTCCTTTTTTAGAGTCTTTGGTATGACTCGACCTGGGAAGTGAGCCTTCCGTGTGAGAGGTGGATGCTCTACCGTTAGACCAAACACACACCGTCTGTCATGTTGTATAAGGGAATCGTGCATATAGGACATTTATGACGTTTGTCTGAACTCGATGAAAATTCAGCTAGTCTTGGGCAATAACTATTGGTTTAAAGTTGAACAGCCATTTGCAATCTCCCTGTGTTTGGCTTCCATAATTACCTGTAGTTGCTGATGAGGGACAAACTGGCCCTAATATATGTCATAGTGGCCCTTGACAGTAGTAGATCATGCTGCAATTCAATGGAATATCATATTTACAGCTGGTGATGCAAGTTTGCAGCACATGATGAACTGTATGGATGCATGGTTTTCAATTATTATAACCACACTTCTAACTACTGTAAATTTGATAATATATGGCTTGTTTTTAAGGAGGTATCTCACAATTTTCTTCTCATTGCTTGTTTTTAAGGAGGTATCTCACAATTTTTTTCTCATTCCATAATGATATTCAGGCAAACCAAGCAATTAAGTAAATTTCACATTTCAGGAAAGAATATTGTCACTTGACTCTATAGCCAATCATGAAACAGGGCAGTCAAACTACTGTACACTACTGTACTGTATACTGGGGTGAATGCTCTCGTCTTCAAGGAAGAGAGCACATCATATCAATATAGCAACTAGCCCAATTTGTAAAGGTAAACTAATCAAGCACATTACAATTACAATTCTGAAAATGTTGGCAACGTCCATGATGTAATGGTTGCAGTAAAAAATTGCATCTGATTTTCCTCCTTGCCCAATTACACAATTTGATGATTGACAGACATTAATACTCCATGCAAAGACATTTAATCCAAGTCAAGAAACCCTAGCCACAGTATGCAGAGCACATTGAGGGGTTTTTGATTACAATCCTGCCCAAAGAACTGTGAAATTTTTTGCAACCTAAGTGGACTAGGAGCTCGGTGAAGTGGTAATAATACACCTCTAGCAGTAGGTTTGGAAACTTGATATACCTCAGTTGAACAATAGATTACTGAGGTTAGAAAATCAACTTTTTTACCGCAATCGAAGCAGCATGCAAAACATTACCATAGTGCTGGGTATATTGTGCAATTGGGAGAAAATAATATTCACTCAGGCTTTGTGGACAACTAATTGATACTGCAACTCTGCATCATTATCAAACAAGATATTGGATAAAGGCCTAACAATGCTCATAAACTGTGCAATATTTTAGTAAATATAGATACTGTATAAAGTTTCTAGATAGTAAAGATGAGATTTAACTATACCCAACATGAACATGTCACGTACAGTATTGTGTCAGTCAACTCAATAAAAAGTTCAAAGTTTAAATTTAATTTCAAGTACAGTTCAAGTACAAGTTAGTTTTCATTTTCGTCACCTCTTACAGTAGGCAGGATCAAACAGGCTTCTCCCCTGGAAGCTCTGAGGTTTTAGCATACTGTATCTCTGAATGAAAAATGTAGTCTCTGGAGAGGTATGTTATTTAAATTCTTTTCAGTAAACCCAAACCCAACTCCTTTCTGACCAGCTAACATTTGGGCAGAGGGAGGGGGAGTGAGGGGGCCAAGGACAAAATCTATGGAGGGCAAATGCCCCCTCTTGCCCCAACATAGAGCCACCACTCATGGTACTAATTAAAGCCGTGAAAACGTTACGAGCACTTCTGCACAGCACAAGGTAGACTGTTCTGTGCTATAGTGTTGTGAACCATGGAAGTACTACCTGGAAGTTAGCTGGGAAAACATGCTTTTAGAAATTGAAAGACTTGTTTTAATACATCTTGCAGTTATTTTCACTCACCTATGGGTGTAACAGCTAGCAACTGAGGGGTTGGTCATTCACTTGGCTCTGTATGTGTGGCCCACTGCATGTACAGTACTTTGAAGAACACCTGAAAAGTAAATCAAGACTATTTGCAATATGAAACAGTATTTTATCTTAGGGAAGAGTGCATATTACAGACTTCCATGATTTCAAATCACATGTCCCTAAATGATTAATGGGTGGTGTCAAAATTGGTTGTTATAAGAGTCATAATAATGATGATTGATGATGATGTGAACACTAGTCCCCATTAAAACAGAAAGGGATAAGGGGGGAGGGGGATTGCAATCTATTCTGTCTAAAGGAATTTTAAATCAACCTACCGATTACCAGTGGCATCAGCAGTGGCTCTTGTATACCCCCCTCATGTAAAAAGTATATTGGGCAAAATGTGTAAGAACTTCACAAACACCTCTTGAAAGCAGCACTTTTTAGTAGTAAAAACAACAGCTGGGAAGTACCATTTTATGCAATCTGAAACACATTTCAGGCAAAGTGTTCTCTATACGCAATGTGCTGGTCAATAGTGGCACTTGATAGGCGACAGTAGGAGCATTTTCGTTTGCCCCACCACCTCAGCACTTTCCCTCTCCCGATGAAAAAGTCAATAACCGAGGACATAAATTTTGCTCAGGCATTAATTTTTATTGCATTTGGCATTCCATTTACACTCAACATACAGATTCCGGGTCCGGTCTCACTGAAGACTTTAAAAATGGAACCTACTGCCATTGTGCTTGCAAAAGCAATAGAGTAGGGAAAACAAGCCTGTGAACCAAAACAGAAAAAAAGGTCAAGACTAGCTTGACTTGAACTACTTGGTTGGAAACCTAACCCAGAAATAGCATTTATATGCAGTCCTGCCTAGATCTTGGGGAAAACAACTTTTCATACTGATGTACAGGTACAACAGCTGTACTATGCTTAGCCTACCTTACAGTACCCCTCATAGCCCAGGCCTCCATTTTTAAAATATTTAGTGTTGTCTTGGGGCAACCATTTCACTCATTTTAGTTGTCCAGAAGGAAATTTGGTTGTCCAAAATATTTTTCACACAATTACAAAACAGAAGGCTAATTATGTTCATCAAGTTCGGATCCGGGGGGGGGGGCAGTAGGGTCAACTGCCCCCCCTATGACCAGTCTAGAGCCCCTCAATACAAGAAAAATGCAACCCCTGAGTCTTTAAGTAAAGTAAAAACTGCACGAAAAGTAAAAAAAAAAAAAAATAACGGTCCCCAGAATTTCGAACCGTATAGCTATATATAACTGTGGCAATGGGAGTTGGTCTGAGAAATGAGGTCGGTCAAATTCAAGAGTATGCATGCGGCCCCTGTATGATGTTGGCGCCCCCTTTTCAAACTGCCCCTCCTTCAGCTAGGGGCTGGATCCGCCCTTGATGTTCATGCATTATTGGTCTTGAAGAATAAAAAGATGTGATGTTTGAGAGACAGCTAGGAACACTCCAAGTCTGAAATATGGTTATGAAACTATTATCGAAAAAGGTAAAAGAATTTATCAATCAGCAGTATACTTTTTCAGTCCGAGAGGAAAATGGTTGTCCATGGGACAACCAACCCTTAATGTATTGGTTGTCCGTATGGAATTTTTGTTGTCCCAGATATTCTGACAACCATGAAAATCGATTCCTGTAGCCCAACTGGTTACTGGTAGTAGCCCTACAGTACTTTGGCTTGAACTGAATTTAGAATGCAGATTTCTTATTTCCCTTGTGAGGATGGGGGTTGTGGGGTGGTGCACAGTGATTGAGGGGAAGGAGATATCTGCATCAGTTTTCAATTGCATACAGGTACAACCAATTGTTGAATATTTGGTAATTATTTATGTCAAATTGTATATGAGCATATAAGCAGAATTCAAATTTTTATTGGAGGTGACCCCCAATGCCCCAGTGTCTGGTTTGTTGATGGTGTATTAATTCCCCCCTTTCTCAAAATCCTGGATCTGTGACTGAGCCCAAAATCTGCAGATCCAGGTCTTCTTAGGCGACTGATGAAGGCCTATATACTGACGTAGTTAGCTTTCTATACTATAGCATTGTTCCACATATGGGGGGAAATTTATGATGTACGTACTTGAAAGCCTATAGGCCTATATGGGGCCTTACCTTACATTAGGAAGGCAGTTGCCTTTCAATTTTTTTTTACCCACATATACCTGGCAATTTGGCAAACCACTACTAGCGTTTGGATGGGGACCCTCATCACCCTTATTGAATGCTTACTAGCATTCAATAAGCATTCATTATGCCTTCTGAATGTATCATTTAGCATTCGAAGGACTAAATTAAGCTGTCAGTGAGTTGGAATGCTTATTTTCTTCCTCAAATGAAGTCTTCCTTGCATTCTGAATAAGCCTTCATAATTTCCTTTGAAGTCTACCAAGCCTTCAGTTACTGTTTGAATGCATTCATTAGTTTTTTAATGTTTTGGAATGCATTCACACATGAATAATGCTTATCAAAGCCTTCATTTCCTTTTTTTGCAATTCATATAACTAGTATCAATTACATACTATGCAGTTGGAGGGCACTCAAGCATAAGCAAATTAGTTACAGAAATCAATTACTGGATAATGGTGCCTTGATCCTGCTCACCTGATTGCACCAGATAATCTTCATTTATATTATAAATCCAACATGCTCAGGCTTACAGACTGCTGTTCTCATCCAGTCAAATCTTTGGCAAATTACTGATCCAGCAAAGCTGAGCACTTACTCATTGTCACTGTGGTCTGCAGGCTAATGAAACAGCTAGGATTATCTTAGTGATAGCATATTGTACTGTAGGTCTATGCTTGATAAGAAAGTTTTGAGAAGACAATATTGGGGAAAGTGCAAACTCCGCACCAGGCCCTCGGAGAGATCATAAGGGTAAACTAAGATAGGGCATGTATATGAGCAAACTGAGGACATAGGCTAGTCAGATTTTTCAAGAGTAGTGTGGCTTATTCTGGGGTTACGATTTTGATGAAGTGGTAAATGTAGTGCTGATCACTTCTGCTGTAACCTGTGCCAGCTCGTCAAAAGCCTAGCTACTAATAAAATTGTCCTAACGTTAGGCCTATGCATACTCTGTACTGTACATATGCTAAAACGCGTGTGGGATGGGTATGTGGATCACTAACGAGACGGGAATCCTGTTTACTTTTTACTATCAGTAGGCTGAACAAACACATTTCACTTACCTTTGAACGTGATCTGTGTGATGATGTTTCGCAAAATCGCCGTTATAAACAAGAGACTTGCCATTCCCCAATTAATCAACCTGCTTTTTCTGCGGCGATCTAACGTTAGGTATGGCCTATTCGGCGTGAGAATGGGAAAGGGAACCCCCGACTTTCGTTTGCTACTGTATTTTTCTCGTTTGATTTCTCCTTCTCGTGACAACGTGTGCAAACGCTGTCCTTCGATTTTTCTTTCTGAAGTTCTGCACAGGAAGACATTTTGCTGTCGTAAGACTAAGACTAGCCCCTTCGCTTCGACCAATCTCTCAAGTTCAATGCAGGTTTCCTAGGCCAGTTCGTCTTTTTAGAAATTCCCAAGATCACGTCTCGAATAACAACGTATAGCCTCTCAACGCTGAACTACGTACAGTAATAATAGCCTATAGCATCGAAGTCACTGATGATTAAAACACAAAACAATTGAGCCGGAAATTTAATACAAATTAGCCACCTTGGCATTCTTATTAGAACTTATTCACATATTTCATAATTAATTAATAAGTGACTTAAAAAGAAGAAAAAAGAAACAATCACACAATATTTCTTTTTTCAAAGTGGGAAGGAAAAGAATGATCGAGACGATTCAAAATTCCCAAGATATTGGGAAAATTCCCAAGGGTCTCTCTGTTGTCACTGAGCAAGGCACTCACTTGTATCAGGAAAACAACTCCCTGCTACATACAAATTAACACAGATACTACTGTACGCCTGTTAACGCTCACACAAACAAGCATACCGTATGCAGCAGTACGCTATCCCACCCAATCGTATGAACTGTTATCATACGGTCTCTATGGGCTACATCCGGGATTTTGGGTAGGATAACAAATTTTTTGAAGGCTGTCCAAATATCGCCCCCGTTTCCCGCCACGATACCGTGTCTTTAAAAGACAGTTAAAATATACGTCCGGTCGTTACTACTTCAAAAGGCAACACCTCATTGCACCCACCCCCTCCCCCCTTCGAAGAGTTGATTGAGATAAACCTTCACAATGTTGAGAGCATACGCTTTGTTGCACAGTTTCCAAGTATGGTGTACCGTACTACCGCTATATGCCTCAAGTTATCAAAAATTATCAAAATCAAGTTCCCTCTGTATTAAACGGTTTCTGCCCTGTCCCATTGCATAATATATAGTGCCGGGCCGTAGATCCGTATATTAGATTGATTAATATAGTCGATAGATAAATGCTATACTTGAGTCCATGATAGCCTACATATTTCCTACACGGCCTAATATATGTTATCTCTGTCATTTCATGAGCTCTGTACTCATTGTGTTTGGATCGTACTAGAAAACAACTGCTTCAATGGAATGAGATACACACGTGTCATCTCCCGGATTCCGTAGTTTTTTTTTAACCGTTTAAAAAAGTTTGTTTTTAGAGAAGAAAAATGTATTTGGAGAGAATTTTTTTTTTGTTTTTAGAGAAGAATAATTTTTTGCTTTTAGAGAGAAAAATCGTTTTTAGACAATGTTTTTATTTTGGAAAACAAAAATTTGTTTAGAGCAGAAATCGTTTTAAGAGAAAAAAAGGGGGAGGGGAGGGGAGGAGGGGGAGGTTCCATGCTCATTTTTGCCATGACCACATTAATCTTCCGTAGAACCCCTATTCGACAAACCCTACGGCTTTTTTTTTTCTTCTTCTTTTTTAGAGTGAGTTCTTTCACAATAGCTTCATATCATGAAATATTCGACTTTCTTTTCTGTATATTTTTACCAATCACTTTCAAATATTGTGGAAAAACAAATAAATAAGAAAACATTGTTGATAAATACTGTAACTGTTTTGCAAGTAAGGCAGCTTGGCAAACTTAGAACATTACATCAAGTAGTGATCGTTGCAGTATTTTGTTTCCAGTGTCTGAAATGCTCCCATGACAATTCCTGAATTTCCACCGACAATTTTTGTGGGGTTGCACTCCTATACCCCAGCCTCCTACCCCTATATGCTTATACTAAACAATCCATGTGCGAATATCCCCCTGTCGGCTGGGGGTTGTAGAATATGCCCACGTATATCCCGCCTGTCGAAAGAGGAGACTTAAGGGAAACCAAACCAGCATTTGAACCTTACGTGAAAAAGAAATTTAAACTTTGAACTTATTATAGAGTTGACTGATACTTTATAACAAATTCGTGTTGGTGTGTCGTTAAATCTCATCTTACTAAGTAATCGATGGGCAAATAGGGTGTTCGACCTCGCACTTTCAACATTGGGACCAATCATTAACCCATTTTCACTACGCGTACACCTTGTAGGTTCCGTTTGGGATGAACGAGCAAGTTTCAGTGATATAGTCCTATCATAACCGTAATAAAGGCCAATAAAACTTACGTTATTACAGATACTCAGAGAGAAATTGATGAGATGAATCGACGCATGTAAATCTGGAAGAAGCAATCGAATGGTAGACTCAACAATGCCCGAATTCCCTTCCTTTGATGTCAGTTTCCAATGTTGTATGCTTTGTCTATAGTCAACTGTCTAAAAACGTTCAATTCATCGTTTAAAATTCGGACTTGCTGAATTGCAAAGGCACCGATGATGTGTTTACTGCACGAAACAGCAGTTACTGAACATTGAAGATAATCATATAGTGCCGACCTGGATCTGGAAAAATACTGCACAACACTCCTGGTGGAGTCAAACGTGCAGGGACTGTAGCAACTTACACAACCGACTGTAGCAACTTACACTTTTGGCATAGGGGTATTTTATTACGCTCATTTATTTTCAAATGATGATGATTGATATTTTATCCCTAAAATGTTAATGCGGTCTGTGGACTTGTCTATGGCCGACACACTCTCAAAAGTTCATGTAACAGTAGTAAATTCTACGAGTGTCGCAACTCTTACATTGGTAAAATGAGTTGTTGTAGTCAGACTGATGTTTGCAGTCCTATCTTGACAACATGTTGTCATTTGAACGATAATGAAAATGACTTCACGGTTTATTACAATAGACTCGGCACTAATGAATTTCATCATTTTAGATCATGTTCTAGTATTTTCTATAGCCTACCTGAAACATTTTGCAAGGGTAGTTGACTCTTTAGCAATGATAAGATAGATTGAAATCGTTTACGAATTGAACTGGAAAAGCATCAAATGGGCAATAAACCGGAAAGGATCGAGTATTTGCCTAGTTTTGGTTCATTTTGAACCCCCAGATGGTTCTTTTAATGAACCGAAACTGGTAAAAAAAAAATGGACCTTTTAGGTTTGGTACCCAATTTTAATCTTCTTCAGGTTCAATCTGAACCGGACGTTTTTAGAAGGCAAGCCGTGTACTCCTGAGTACATATTAATTTTTGGCCTCGGAGCGCAGATTTTAGCCAGGATTCGTTCATAGAGAAGATTGATGAAATATGGCATGGGGAGTCTTATGAGAGCCCCCCCCCCCCCTTCCTCCATAGGAAGAAAACCGGCTTTTCGGGTCTTCAGATTCGAAATTATGCAAAATGTTTCTCAGAAATAATTAGGTGCATGTCCATATTTGTCATTTTGTCAATGTTTTGCTTTTCAAGTTAGGGGCTTTCCTGTTGGGGAAAGGTTCAAAATCTAGAAGCCTACCCGCGGCTAAATACTTGAACAGTTTCAAAAATATTGATCGTTCCGAATATGTAAGTGTTTCGTTACCACGTTTAAACTGGCTTAAAAGCACCCAAAACTTCAAAAACTTGTCTGATTATATGATTGACCTCTGTGTTGCTTGGCCACACGTAATCCATTATTGAAGGCACGGGGGTCAGTCCTGTGGGAAACACTGTAAAAAATCACTGTAAATTTACAGAACATAAAACGAAGATCGAGATAGCCTACCTATATGGTAGTGTGACATGTCAGCAAAATTACTTGACTTCACTTGGCAGTTACGGAGTGAACTTTTCTTGGGTAAAATCCGTTGGAATTATTTCAATATCTTTACAGTTCTCCAGAAATATCTTTTCTACGTTCAAATGTTTCTGAAGCAACTTGTTGCTTATGCAAAAATAATCATGATATAGAATGTTGCACAATGTTGACATTTCTTTTTTTAACCCCATCACATAGTTTATGGTTCAGTAATTGATATGAGTACTTATGAATGAGTAATTATAAATGAGTACTTAACCGCTCAATTCGGTTTTCAAAAATTCGTGACCAGACACTTTTTCGAATTATTCACAAGACCGTTACAAGTCAGGACACTACAAAATTCGAAATTTTGACTTTTTTCGTAACAACTGGATGTAAAACTTGACTGATCATGTTAGTTATAAGCATTTTCAAATGGTAGTACCCTTAAAAACTTTCATCAAGTCATCAATATCAACTCAATTAGCCCCTTTAAAACTACCGCAGGGTAGTATTTTAGGTCCTGTCTTGTTTGTTATATATATTAATGATTTACCTCAGTGTGTGAATGGTACGTAACGGTTTACCAGACAAGTGGCTTTTGAAGTTTCATCCTGATAAGTGCGAAGTTTTAACTGCCTCATAGGTTCCATGATTGTAAAGTTATAACTTATATGGTGATAGTGGGGAGTGTTCCTGGAAAAGTTGGATTGTGAGAAGGATATAGTTGTTCTTGTGGACAGTGGTCTTGGTTTTTCAGAGCACATTCAGCACCAAGTAAATAAGGCTAATAGTATAATGGGCTTCATTAGACGTTCTTATACATTTTTGGATGAGCAATGCTTCAAGCTTTTATTTCAGGCCCTCGTTAGGCCACATTTGGGATATGCTGCTGCTGTTTAGTCACCTGATTATCAAGATATTGATGCTATTGAAAATGTTCAGAGGAGGGCAACAAAGTTGATTCCCCATGATCCTTAAAGGATTTAACTTACACAGAAAGGTTAAAGAACTTAAGCTGACAACTCTCAATTACCGTAGATTAAGAGGGGATATGATTGAGGTTTTTTAAAATCGTTTCAGGTGTGTATGACAGAGGTTTTCTCAAGTTTAGTTCAATTACTCATACTCGTGGTCATAGTCGGAAGTTACTCAAAGAGTTTTGTAGGCCCAACATTAGAAAATTGAACAGTATAGGGTTGTCGATATTTGGAATAGCCTTCCCGAGAGTGTAGTTTCTGCAACTACTGTTTTTTTAGTTTGAGAGGGCTTTGGATAGGTATTGGGCTGGCCATGAGATGTTATACAAGGCAGACTTTTTTCAAGTTTAGTATGGCAGTCACCCACAGCTCTTTGATCCGAGTTGTCATTACAGTTCGAGATCATGAAGATTAAGAAGATGCGGACATACTGTAGAGGTCAAAAGACCTGCGTCTCCTAAGGTTCCTAAGGTACCCTGAGGTATCCTAAAGTACCTCCTAAGGTTACAGTTTTCCTTAAAAATGAAGATTTTAGAAAAAAGAAATAACAGTTTGACAGTTAATGAGAGAGTCGTTACATAAAAAATAGTCCATTCCCAGCAGATGGCTTGCAACAGTCTTCGTTGTGTAAATTAAAACCAACAAAATATGCCCCTTTCATTGAGGTTTTCCTTCAGCATTCGTAGAATCCGAAATTGACATAAATTTTAATACCTTCGATCCTTAGCATAACTTTAAAAGGGATATTAATCGCAGGAAATGTTGTAGGCCTACTGTGTTTCGTATCTGTGAAAGGGCTGAAAATCCAAGTCGGGCTTCGTTTTGTATACCAGGAATTGAGTTTCCCTATTGAAAGATTTCATGAAACCACGCCGTAATGCCGTAAGGCTAACACTTCCAATGTCTGGAAAGGTGTTTTGAATTAATACAAACATCTCTGAAATGAAAGTTTGATAGTTCAATATGCGTTTTCGAAATTACAAAAAAGGTGCTTACGCGGTGTTTTTGGACAGGGGTATTGGTATGGAACGGTGGGGTTGGGGGACCGTCTCCTATATTAGTGTTGGATAATGTGATGAAGCCCCGCGACTCCAGCATATCGAGTAAAGTGATGTAGTACGGGGATCCTGCGTACGATAGTATCCAGAAACAAAAAAAAAAAAAAAAAACAGATGGAGAGTTATTTACAATGACAGGATCGTGTGAGGCAAACACAGGGAGGGTAGGGTCACCTGGAAAGAGAGACAACCCAAGGTTCACTTCAAAACAATTCATCTGAAAACATTCATACATTCATCTATTTTTAAAAATGTACCTTACTGTCTTAACAGAATATGTAAATACTTTCTGCTATCTTGACATGTATTGCAAAACAAATCACTATCCTGACATAACTGTGTACAACTTTCCACAAAGCATATCACTAAACCATAACTGACTATTCTGGTGTTAAATCGTCAAAAGCCTACATACAAACGAACATGACTGTTTTCATGTTAAATATTGTCATTCAAGTATCGATATTCAAAAATTCACTTTTCTCTGAGAAAACCTTATTGCACGAGCTCACTAAAATTTTCCTCAGTTGTGGAGTCACAATTACCATTCCTAAAATTCATTTAAATTAATTTCGTCAACAAGTACATATGAAATTCGAAGTAAAAGCCTCCTTCTTTGTTCATATACAAATGTGAAAAAGGTAGACCCAATTATGTAAAGGTATCTGGACAATGACGCAACTCCTTGCAGTGGCAAATTTTCAAAAACCCCAATGGCTACTGCGAACTCTCACTTCATATACAATGAAAAAAACTTAATGGTCGAGCCCCCTTAAACTACATACGGACTGGACAAACTTGTTAATTAAAACCAACTATATGCTATCTCGTACCTGCATTTCATGAACAAGGGAGTAATTACCGAGAGCAAAATTTGGTTCAAAAATTCGAGGACAGCTCCTGAAACTTTAACTTGGGGTGGCTAATTCCCAAGAAAAGCATTAAAATACCGCTAAAGCCTAAGGACTTCCTCTATGATTATTTAGCGACTCTTGCCACAAACGAAAAAAAAAAAAAAAATACGAAAACATGACTGGGTCTAATGATTACATTGCAATTGGTTCACATCAAATTGATACACAAGGTGCTATTACTCTTTGCCTTAACGTACTAATTGATTCGCCTCTGGTACAAAAGTAAACAAACTTTCTGATTGGCTCAAAGTTGACACACCTTCGATTACACCCACGGAATGGAATGTACAGTATTCACAAACTCTGCATAATGAGGAGACTCCTTTGTGCTGAGTATTACGTATCATCGACTAGACATACAGCATAAAATACTACGTGCAATTGGATCATGAAAACTCCTACAAATGAATGGCATCGTTCTGTCCAATACCAATTTGTAAGACAAACTACCCATGTGAGCAAAAACAGTATAAATGGTGTTGTAAAGCAAATACACAGTAACGTTCTGGATCAAAATATAGGCCTAGGGCTGGGCTTACTTGACAAAAATATGAATTACATGTCATAAAAGATTCTAATGTGAAACATTTCGTAATTCTCGCATTGCAAGTCATGAGCTCACCAAACAACATACAATAGCTGTCTTTCACAAAAAAGGGAATTCTGAATTTTGGTTAACGGTAACGACAGGAACAAGTGCAAATCGCTGTTTACCGAGATGACAAAACACTTCACAACTATTGAGCTTTTCACAAATGTTACACCTCTGAACCAGAGTTACAATAAAAGCACCAACAGTTAATTTTAACGAATTCTACAGCCACGAAATCTACGATGGAAAACTTTGCATGCTTTCACATCACTAACGTTCACTTTTGTTTCCTACTATGTACCTCAGGCTAAGCCTACACAACATGGAACATTACGTAGAATAGAATTAAAGATACAGGCGAAACATGGTCAGGATTTAAATAATTGAACTTGTTTGTGTGTGCAAATTTTCAGTGCCAGCATGAGCAATAAAATATATTTCTTTTCAGGCGAATACACTGGGCTTTGTACTACAATCTAGGCTAAGGCCTAATACGAAGTAAATTTCACACATTATAAAACTGACAGCATGAATACATTCGATTGAACATAACTTCAGGGGAAAGGGGCCCAAGGGTTCAGGGGATTGCCTCACACTCACCTTTAAAAAATATCTGTAAACATGACCGGAACCGTCGTCTTGAACGTCGAAGTGGTAAATGCTTGGCCAAGCTAGTATGGAAATAGTAACGGTAGCTGACATCACGTCTAACGCCGGGTGGGTAGAAATAATTAGTCGTTGGCTAACAGGAGGTCCAAACGTTGGCGAAAATAAAACCTACGGATGGCAACGGTAGAAAATAGCGAGTTGCTGGCCAGACTGCGCGTTGAAACGGTGGGTGAATAAATCCGTGAACCTCGTCAAATATTGCGAAGCGTCTACAGGCCACTAGGGTGAAAAGGTGGGCGAAATTTGTGGGCCATCGGCTAAGTTAGGCTGGTTTAATGCGTTGAACGATGTACTGTTCAGGAAACGCAAGGCAAACTCGTCCATCCATTGGGTACTGGTAGGCCAAGCCGGACAGATCGTCCCTCAGTAGGATACGCCAAACGGATGATGGAATTGACCACAATCATCCAGGAATTTAGGTAAGCCATTACAGTTAAAATGAAGGTCCAACTGATTTATCAGGTCGTTGAACAGATGGTGAAAGTGTTATCCTTCACTAACATGTTATGTAATATTGAGATGTTGTCGATCCATGTTGTCTACCATGTTGAGTAAAGAGTCACAAGTGTATTATGGCAGAACCCGCTCCTTCACCATGTTGGGTAATGTGCTGTCGGCGAGTCGATGCCGAGCCCGCTCCTCTACCATGTTGGATAATGTGATGAAGCCCAGCGTCTCCAGCATATAGAGTAAAGTGATGTAGTACGGGGATCCTGCGTACGGTAGTATCCAGAAACAAAAAAAAAACAGATGGAGAGTTCCAATCGATTTAATGATGATTTATTCGTTGATTAGGTTGCAAAAAGGATGATCAAGTTTAAATCATTCTGCCGGCAAAAAAAGGATTTATTATCTACAGCTAGGTTACTCAAGTGCTCCTCGTCTGAAGTCTGATGCACGAGTGTCCTGCTTGAGGGCTCGGTCTTGGAAACCTCGTGCAAGCTCCGAAGACCTGCAGTCCCCTGATTGGTCAAAAGTTATGACGCACCCATGTAAATGAATGTAATGATATAGATGCCAATAAGGAGGCTACAAAGGGGTAAATTGGCCACACCTTGAAAATATGGGTTACAGTGTGCACGTGGAATTACGGCAATATGATATGTCACGTCCACCGGTAACACCTGACGGGAAACAGGAAGGGCCCTGGGAATCTAGAACAAAAGGAAGGGAGCGTTGCTCGTAAACAACAAGATGGCGTCTGCTAAAGGTCATGGAGAGTGCACCATACTACATAACATTAGCAAGACAATATGAAAACACTAAAAGGAAAAGAAGCCGAAAAGAAGGAGAAGAAGCATTCAACTCATGCTTTGCCCCTGTTAACTATCAATATACCCTGGCACCGAGCCCCTGTTGTTGCATCCGTTTTTGAGAGTCAAGGCCCGGCCCAAATATGCCCCTTTCCTCTTTCGTTCTCTTGTGTTGCTTAATTAGAAAAGGGCTGAAAATCCAAGTTTTCGTTTTGTATATCATGCATTGCATTTTCACTTTTGAAATATTTCATACGACGCAATTGTTTAAAGGTCAACACCCTCAATGTTTGTACAGGAATTTTCAATGGAAGTGTCTCTGAACTGAATTTTTGCTAGTTTTTTAGGTGTCGCATGCGGTATTGTTGCGCAGGGACGATGGCAGGGGTGACTGTCCGATAAATTTGCAAGGAAATGTGAGAAGAGAAGAAAAATTGCACGCGACTCTAATGATGATCTCAGCTTAGACGGCGCTGCCCTGGTCACAAGGGCGGCAATACCATTTTCATATGATCGGGAGCCAATTAAGCCGAGAAATGATCCAAGTTATCAAAAGGAGCATCAAATCATGCACCTGAGTGATATCAAACTTCAACTTCCTTTCTGAACGTGCCACTGCATCATTACACATGTTAATAACATCAGTAGGCTATAACAACACCCAACGGCGGGAGATCAGCAATCGCTTGAATAAAATCAAACACCATGTTCCCCTTGGTTCAGAGATGTGTATAGATGTCTAAGACGATGCCTGTTGTAATAATCTACATACGAGGCACACACGAAGTGTGTGTGTGTGTGTGTGTGTGTGTGTGTGTGTGTGTGTGTGTGTGTGTGTGCGGGGGGGGGGGGGTTAGTGGGGGTTTAAGTCAAAATCACTCAATATGCCAACAGGTCACACCTCCGCGATTTTCGATTTGGTCGGAACTTTTCTTAACCGGACCAATTAGCTTTTATTCAGACTTTGTTGTAAGATGTCCATGCTATTTCGATGTTAATGTCTCACGATAAACTGTTCTGCTACCTCTGCTACCATTAAATATAACTTTTATCGTTGAACAGAGCGATACAGTAGTTCAAAAATCAGTTCGATTTTTGTAAGGGTTTGTGCCCGCAGGAAAACGCTCTCTGTAGATCTGATGACACGAAAAAATTATTCTACTTTTCACTTTCGTAGTCCTGTCATAAAAATCATACAATTAAACAGATTGGCAAAATTTGGCTCTTTTTGACTTTGGATGAAAATTTTAACCAAACCTCATAAAAAATCAGACCGTATACTGATCATATTCGAAATTACTCCAGTGCTACCCACACTTAAAGACGCACCAACACGAGTGTCAATCAACTCGATAAAAAGTTCAAAGTTTAAATTTATTTTCGAGTATGGTTTCAGTTCAAATTTGGTTTCCCTTCAGATCAGTTTCAGTTTCACAAAACTTTATTTCAGACTCATTCACATTTATAGACAGACAAATGTAAAGAAATACAAAATAAAAGAATAGGAAGAGCCTGAGGAGTGATTACAAGAAGCTTGGAAAGCATATAGGGGTAATCACCCCAACACAACACAAACAAAGATAAACGAAAATACAACAAGCAGGAGAAGAGAAAATGTATCTTAAAAGTTATTGCTATATATGAAGGAGATGTTCTACAAGATCAGATTTTTAAGTATTTGTTTATAAATAAGCCAAAAATTTCTGAACGCTGCGCGAGCCTCCAATTCTATCAAGTTACATCCCACCGGGACTGACTCATCGTCTTTGTCCGGGTCTTGAACTGCTGCCCCCCTGTCGGGGAGCTTGCCTTCACTGTCGGGGGAAATCATGTCGCCACCCCTGCCTCCAGCCCACATGTGAAAAACCAGGAAGAGGATGAGTATTAACGGTCTTTTGTGCATTTTATAGGCGATAGTCGAGAACAAACTACTCGCCACACACTACCCCTTACCTTACCTGGAGTTAAACGTCATGCCCATGACCCTAAATATTCCAGAATTTTCCAACGGGTTGGTCTGAAATGAGTGTATGGGACACATGCCTTCTACCGAGAGCCCTTTCTTCACCAGGGCGGTAGACGGTCCATGCTTCCATCCCATTTCAAAAATAGTACAATATCATGAAAGCTGTGTATCAGGCTAACAGTCAGTTAAATCAGTTATCAAACTGATAATTTCTGAATGCTGCGACATGAAGCGAATTAGCCTTGTAAACGTAAAACGACTTCAACAATGCTATCGGACGGGCTTCGATCACCCAAATAATCATTCTTCTTCGTCCATTATAAGTTAGATTGAGCTTGATTATTTTCCAATACCCATGAGACTCAAAATAACCTATCCGAATCGAAACACCACGGGTAATGCCTTGAGCGCTATAGTGGTGGGTTTGCCAGGGAAGGGTGGATCTAGCAGGACCGATATTATATTATGGGGCCTCTTGAATTAGACGTGAGTGGTATGACAGTTGCTCCTAATGACCTTAAGGAATATGATTATGATTTGCGGTAGCCCTTGGTGCAGAGGCCGCGGAGCCAATTTTGAAGAGCGGGGGCTAATCTTCGAAGCGACCCAATATGTCCAATAATTTAATTGCAGTTTAAGGCGGCCCAAAATGCCCACAGCAAAAAAACGTGCGGGGGCTAAAGCCCTCCTAGCCCCCGTCTCCGCGGTGTTGTGTGGTGGCCCTTTAGCAGGTTTTCTGATGACTGCATTCAGACATGCATGTGTCCATGGATGGAGAAACTAGTAGAAAAAGGACATCTCAATGAAACTTAGAAACTTAGAAAAAGCAGGAAAATGTAAAACAATTTGTGCTGTGTTTAAATTGCTATTTTGTCGGGCGCGTTGCGCGCAAATACATCAAAAAATGGCAAATTAGTTAAAGGTAGGATAGTTTTGTTGCCTACTTAGTAGGCATGCAATTTCATATTTAAAACCTTTAACTTTTCATTGTGATGACTATGACATTTTGTGAACAGTATCTGAGTGTCCTCCGAAGTTCTCATCTCCCTTGCCTACTTCCATTGAATTGCCTCTCGTCTACCGTACTATGATACTAATACTGGAAATGGTCGAATTACTATTAGTATTATATTTCAGTGGTTGTCTGCTATTTAGGTCGTATCCAACAGTGGCAATGTCTTCAAAATTCCAATGTCCCATAGTCTCACAATAAATATTTTCCAAAGCTTAGAAATATCAATCAAACTCTCTTAAGACTCTGATTTCAGTGATGGCATTTTGATGTTAAATATTCTTTCACTGCAGGTTAAAGTCACTTTATCAGACTATATATGTAATACGTGGTTATTTAGGCCTAGTTTCTATTTCAAGCAGAGAAATAAACTTACGGATGATCACTTTGGAAGGTGAAGGGCGATTGAGGATAGTGGTGTATATATGTGTTAAATGTTTATGTTTTAGTAAATCCATGGGAGGGTGTACTGAACTGTCAAGCCACATGCATACGTTCCCTTCTATTTTAAGAGAAACGATTTTATCAAGTGTTACATTTTAAAGCGGACTTTTGTAATTTTTTAGCTTTTTGTTCTATTGAAGAAGTTTTCATAATGGCATACTTAATTTTTTTTTACATAGTTTCCGAACTTTTAAGGTTTTTTCCCCAACCCCTCCCCACCTCCAGGATCGCCCCCTCTTCATTCTCTTCCTTGGCCACTTCCAGCAGGGAGTTGTCAGCTCACTCCCCCCTTCCAGTGAGTTGCCTTTCGACGACCCCACTCACACAGGAAAATGATCGCCGTTGTTGTTACGTTGTTGTTATAATGTTTTTATTGGTTTTCTGGTATTTGGTTCGAATCCAACAGTACGTATATACGCCGTCTTTAGACATCCAATGTCTCCGAGTCTCACAATAAATTTTCTCCAAAGCTAAGAATAATCAGTCAATACGAATGCAATCATCAAAAATTCTCATAAGATCCGATTTGCATCACTTGCAAAGAGCAATTATCTTACACCGAAACGCTTTCGTGTTTCAAGTTGACAGGTGTTAGTTACAATTGACAGTAATTCATCAGGGTAACCGCAACATCGCGGATTACTACAAGAGGAGTGATCATGCCTCTATTCAACTTGGTAAGTACTCATTGCCAATGCCAAAGCCCAAAAAGAGCACAAAGCGACTTTTCAATAATGCCGTATGTTATCTCATCAGCAATGACATCCTATCAGATGGGCGATTCGATTTTAGAAACAGTTGAAAATCATATACTTAGGGCTGGAAATAAATAACAAATTAAGTTGGGCGAATCATGTCCATAAGGTGACCTCAAAGGGAAATCAAATTCTTGGCCTGCTTCGCAGAAATCTGTATAGTTGTAACCGTGAGGTAAAAGCAGTGGCATACAAAACCTTAGTAAGGCCACGGCTTGAATATAGTGCCTCTGTCTGGGACCCCTATCAGAAAGACTTGAAAAATCAGCTCGAGGGGGTCCAGCGCCGTAGTGCAAGATTCGTCTGAAAAAATTCTAGGCAAAAGGCCAGCCTGAGCGTCACAGACATGATTTCTAGCCTAGGGTGGGAATCACTGGAGCATAGGAGGGCTGCCCAAAGATTGACCCTTATTTATAAGTCTATCAATAAATTAGTAGCAATTGATACTGATTCTTACCAGTTAGTTCCTTCTAGTGGTGTGTCTACTAGAGCACATGCCTCTAGTTCTTTTGTGATATTATCTGCCCGCAAAGATTGTTATAAATATTCACTGTTCCCTAGGACTTTTGCTGAATGGAACTGCCTCCCACCCAGTATTAGGGATGCCCCCACTGTGAGTGCTTTAAAGTCGGGGTTAAATTCTGTGGGTCTTGAAGAAATTATTAGTAGAGCCCATTTTAGTAATTAGTACGCTGCTCAGCCTTCTGTGACTGCATGTTACATCCCGTCTGGCGGAGTTTATGCAGTATTTCACCAGAACCAGGTGTATGTACAAATTGCATAGACGGGCTACATTTAGGAAGTACGGGCGAGCCGGACTACATTTAGTATGACCCCACTGATCTTCATGGTTATTGTTCGGTGTCAGTGTTAGATCGCTTAGAAACTTTTGCAAACATCTACGAATAGTAATAATATTGCTTCTGCGGGATAAAGTTTTATTAAAATGGCTGACCTTTTAGGAAGTATACTAAGCTCGATGGAAAAGCCTCCTTCTGTCGATGATAAAGAGAAGAAGAGAGAAAAGGGTAAGTTAAACAAAGGCGGATCAGCTCTGCACTGTTTCGCATAACTGGTACTAACGCATATGGTGCAGTCCTTTCAATGTTTTAATCTCAAGGTGAGGACTTCTCATAAATTAGCAACCTTTATCAGTCTGTGGTACTGTAGCCGAGGTCTGTAGCCGAGGTCTGTAGCCGAGGTCTGTAGCCGAGGTCTGTAGCCGCCTACTGTCCTATAGCCTACGCGTACATAGTTCTTACACCTGTTATTTCATGGTTGTGGGTTTTTGACTGGCACACATGCATACTCACTTGTACTCATGACGCTAGAAATGAATAGCAAGTTTTAGCCATCTCTAGTTGACCACTCTTAATCCAGAATCTATCAGAGAACTTCCTGTTCAGGTGTCTTGAGATCAATAAAATTAAAGGGGTTTGAACGGTTTTAAAGACTGATTGGTCAATGGAGCAAGTTTGGTTGTAAAAGGTATTAACTGATGCAATTATAGAGATAAGCTTCACCCGGGAAAAAGCCTTTTTCTCGGGTAATATTGGCTAAAATGTCCTATTGAATTCTAGCACGTTGAACATAATCGAATGTGTATGAGCACGTTCTGTACAGTTCAGCTGAAACAATGATCATCCACTAGGCTGCTTGTTTGGCGTTGTGCGTATCGTGGTCTGTCTACAGGGTTGTTTTGTTCTGGTGTGCTTTTCGTGAAGGTACAGATGTGTTTTGTTATGCGAGTTCATGAAATGTTAAGATGTTTTGGTTGCATGGGAGTGTTTGTTGTACGCTTCGTGTCTCAATATACATTACCAAAGGTAAAAATTAGTCGTCCAAAGGACAACCTTAGGTGGTTACTTTGGTCGTCCTGCAGAAATTTTGGTCGTCTCGGACGACCGGACGACCGCTAAAATTCATCCCTGCTAGGCCTAGGCTAGGCCTAAGAGTAAGAGTAAGAGCCGTGTCATTTCAAGATTTTTACATGTTATGTTAATGCAGATAGCACTCAACGGCGCCCCGCACTCGACGGTCACCCCATCATAGCTTACAAGTTACAGCCAGACAAAATTGAGTAGGAGCTGCTTATTTCAACCTGTTGCTAGGCTAATTCCAACCACTTAGAATAGTTAGATCTAGGCATAGGCTAGGCTAGTCAATATTTATATTAATTAAAAACCAGGAAAAGGATTAGCAAACATGAAGTACTTATTGGAAAAGTTTATACTACCTACTTTCATGCCACAGTTTCAAATTCATCTTGATTTCTGAGCAAATATTTTGATTAATAAACCTGCTGTCTCAGCTTTACCCAAACAAGGATTTTTACAAAACTGCATAGCCTAAGAACAGACAACCATTGTTTTGAACCCTTTGCTCAAAGAAACAGTATAATAGCAGACTTCCGGGGGTATTCTCCTGATAATACCAGTTTAGGTCATATATAACTCAAAACCCCGATAAAAATGTTCCATTAACATAACATCTGTGATGGGGGGGGGGGGGTGTTCGTAATTGATACCAGCAGGTAGTTGGCATGTGTTGCTAATCCAGTCTGCATTTAATGCACTACAACATGTGGATCTTAGGCACAGGGGCGGGCAAAATGGTACTCCTGGCATACTGGGGGCTGTACAGTATGATGTACAGTCCTGTGCTGTATACCTGTGTTTGTATTGCCATTGAATGGTGTATGCATTGTACATTATGTAGGCTACATATCACTTATGGATTGTGATAAGTTCTAACACATGTGTACCTTACCTGTATGCACATTGCCAGTGTATAGTGACCGTGTATACATTACATACATGTATATTGTACGTATGAATGCATGCCTACCCATAGTATGCACTACATATGTGCACAGAAAATCCTTTTGTATGATCATGAAGACCTTGCCGTACCTTCAGCATGGACTTTACATGGAATGCACCTTGGTTGCTAATTCCAAGGCTAAATAGTTATAATTTGCAAATTCATGGAGCAAAAAAATATGCTGGTGCCCCCTTGGAAAACATATGCTGCTTGATGCATCATGGTTTATGTTTCACAAATTTTCACATTCTCTCTAATGCTATATAAAGACCATAAACTTTGGACACTCCCAAATCTCCAGATTTTGCCATGGATTCTACAAGAAATGAAATATGAACAATGCATGTTCCACTGAAATAACTTGATTTTTTTTAGAACTGATTGAAAATGCACCCAAGAAGTCTGTAAAGGATAACAATCCACAGGTCATTCTAATGTTTCATAGTTTCGCATTCAACCATTGTAAAATGAAATAAAGAATAAATGGGAGATGACATTTTGTTTAGAGTGGTCATAATTAGCAACAGGGTGGTTCTAATCTGAAGAACAAGCGGTTGTAAAATTTAGCAACAAAAAATGACAAATTTGAACACTGTTTTGGCACTCACCCAACGGAATTGAAATCTGATATTCATCCTAGATGTGAACAATATGTCTGATCAAATACTATCACAAAAATTTTTGGCTTACAATCTTTTGTCAACATATTCCCCCTTTACCACTTGATTTTTTTTTTTTTGGTTAAATAGCAAAGGTAGCACACCTAGCCTAAGGATTTAATTTTGTATGATTGTAACACAGTAATTTTAATCGCCCTGATTAAAATCACAGTGGTTTCAATCGCAGTTTTAACCAAATGTTTTTTTTTTTTTTCAAAAAATCATTGAATTAAATCACTTCATTGGAAAAATTTCAAAAAGTTATTTATGGTTGGTTTATTCACTGAATTCAATTAATTTGAACAAACGTAACAGTTTAGAATGATTAAACACAATGTGCACCCCTAGTAAAGAGATGCATCAGTATTGATTCCATAGACTGTCAATATTACAGTTAAAATGAAATGTACAGGTTTTTATTGAAAAAGATCAACCCAATTCATAGGGATCATGAGCCTTCTCCATGCAGTTGATTGAGGACAGTGGGACCCTCAAATGATTTTAACCAAATGTTTTCTTTTTTTTCAAAAAAATCATTGATTTAAATCACTTCATTGGAAAAATTGCAAAAAGTTATTTATGGGTTTATTCACTGAATTCAATTAATTTGAACAAACATAACAGTTTAGAATGATTAAACACAATGTGCACCCCTAGTAAAGAGATGCATCGGTATTGATTCCATAGACTGTCAATATTACAGTTAAAATGAAATGTACAGGTTTTTATTGAAAAAGATCAACCCAATTCATAGGGATCATGAGCCCTCTCCATGCAGTTGATTGAGGACAGTGGGACCCTGAAATAAACCTGTAAGTATTAGACAGTATAGGTACAGCATGCTAACTTTCCTACCAACACTGTACTAGCCACAAATTGGAAATAAATTTTAGTAGTACTGTACCACAGTGTGGTGTAAGGTACTTATGATGGGGTGATTCAAAGACAGGATGCTTATCAAATTTTTACTCTATGAATCAGACATGGGATTCAATTATTTTTGTGATTTTTCCAACCCTCATATCAAGCCCATACCATGCTTGATGAGATCTTATGAAGTCCAAGTACTAGAAATATTGAAAATTGATGGATTGATTGATTAATAAATGTACAGTGTACATTGTAACATTCCACATACCGTAAAGTTCTACATAGTGTAATCAATGGCCAGTTCATTTGTAATTAAACCATTGTGCAATGAGTTCAGTAACAGGGAATACCTGTACTAGTTCCCCAGACTCCCTACTGTAGTTCAACATACTCTATATATACCGTATGCCTATAGGCTACTCAATACTCTCCTGAGCGGGTTCTTGGTGTGTATCGTTCTGTTGGCATTTGGGAATCGTTTGGGAATATTTTTGTTTTCTCTAGATATTCTTCATTTGAAATTCCTCTCTTTGTATGCACAACATTTTCATACAGCACAATACTTTGGTCATGTGTCCCCTATTATTACGAACCAGAGAGGGGTTGTCTTATATGTTTTCGTGTTTACACTGCTGCAGTGGGCTGTATTTATTTTCCATATATTTTTTTGGTTTTTGTTTTGCAAATGATCACCATTGAAGCTGAAAACTTCAACTTTGTAGGTTAAGGAGTACACACTAGCATACAGGAAATTTTGTGATGTAGTACCTTTTAGAAATTTAAAAAAATCTGATTAAAATCATTTAAATCCAATTAAAATCCGTTTCTTTTATTTTTCTTAAAAAAATACAAAAAATCAATAACCCTGTTAGAAATTTAAGGACATAAAAAATAGATGGATGTTTTTTACAGCAGAGATATCAAAGACAGTTGTTTGTTTATTATTTTACATTTTCATTTGGACAACCAAATTTTTTGGCAATTTTTTTTGAAAACCTCAATTTGGATCTAACTTGCTCGATGGACAACCTGAATATTTCCTTACAGATCAGCCCAGTGTTTGTCCATTTGAAACAACATAGGTGCATTTTTACACATGGGAAACTTACTGTAATATACTAATCTTTCATTACATTTGCAGAAAGAAAACGACAGCTGGAGAAGTTGAAGGCTGAGGACAGAAAAAGGAAGGATGAATTCAGGTCAAAGGTCGAGAAGAAAGTCAGTGAATTTATAAATGATACTACCAGAACAAGACTTAAGTTTCCTCCAGTTGATAAGATTTATAGGAGCATCATGTGAGTATGAGCATTGTTAAGCAGTGGTCACATACTGTAACAACTAATTCTGATCAGATTCCAATTTGATTTTTGTATCTTTTTGTTAAAATCTTTTTTCTCCATCTCCAGTCAGAAAGAGGCAAAAATTGGCCAACGAGTGTAAATATATATGAGTTTTACCGCAGGAATATAAAAATTCAATTAATGCTAATCATTTCCTGACAGACTCTGTCGGACTATGCTCTCTGATAAAAAATGTATGTTGGTGTGATGTCAGGAGAAAGTTAGCTGGCATTTTGTTTTCACCAGATGCAAGTCATTGATTTACACTAGTCTGGTTGAAAAACTTTTGGCTCTTTCCAATCTGGGATAGAGGAGTTTTTAACAAAAATCCGAAAAAAAAAAAAAAATCTGAATTTATTGTAGTGTGGCAGTGGTTTTAACAAGACTGCAATAAGAAGGGCAAGAAAGGGCAAAAAATGAGTTTTGGTTGGCAGCTTATTGTTCACCTGAAACTCTGGAGTAGGCTATAAATAAATTTGAGAATTTTTACCCTTAAAATTATTCTTTTTAACATTACAAGTTCAAATAACTTGGAGACACCCCACAAAAGAGTCAACTTTTTGCTTCAATTACAGTACAGGTATACTGTAGTTACTGTATTTTGCAGGTTCCTACTTAAGGCTTGTTGCTCCAGTTATTTTTATGATAGAACCTAGTACCCAGTTGAGGTACACGTAGCATGTGAAATGCATACTGTAGATATAAGTATGAATCAGTTTTGAAAAGTGTCCTCCGTTGACAGGAGGGAGAGCTTGTCTTCCTCCAGTTTGCCAAGGGCTTGTTTCTACCCTATTGAAGGTCTTGCAACTATACTTTTTAGGGATAATGTTGGAATATAATAATACAGTACAGTAGTTTGGCTTTTAGCTGACTTGGTATTGATTGATAGTGATTTGGAGAACTGTAAAATGCTTGTAGAAATTATTCAGTCATTATTACTTCAAAAATGGTCAAAATTTGTATGATTATTGTTTTATGCTATTTGACTTACATAATTTCAGTGTCCTTGTGGGGATGCTATATCAAATTTCTGGGAAACAGTACACTTGCTCTCAAAATATATACAGTTTAACAATTCATATGAAAATCTAGTAATATTTTTAAATCAGATGACACATACAGGTGCAGTAGTACAACAAAGAGACATTTCAAAGACATAGAGAGAAGAGAAAAAGCAATAATTGGCATCAAATAAACAAAAATGCAATAGAAGGTACTTCCTAAAATATTGTATAATCTGTATGACCATTTTCAATTGCAGAGTGGACCTAAGGGGTGTAAGGTTTGGTGCTACTGCAGCAAATGGCATCTACTTGCTGACAATTCACGAAAAATTAACATGACTAGGATCTCCCTGATAAGTGAAAGTTGGTAATGTTTTCCCTTCTTTTATTTTTAGTGTCAACAATCATGCAAAGTTGGGTATGTGAGAGAAGAATGTCATTACAAAAATTCTACTCATTAGATGCCCAGCTACATTATTGCAAATCAAAAATTCAAAATCCCTTTTCTTTTCCTGTTTTCAGCCATGATGTAGCAGAAGTTGCAGGTGCAACATCTTTTTCTTTTGGTGAAAGGGAAGAGGAAAGATACATTATAATATTTAAAAAGGTACTAAGTTAGTCACATGACTCAAATATTTATTAGTTTTGTTTATATTTAGAAGGATAAAGTTAGTCACATGACTCAAAAATAAGTTCTTACCATGTAAGAAAAGTCACACAGATGAACAGGTTTGGTGTACAGTATGTCTTGGAAATCCAGGAACATCAGGTAAAACTGAAATTTGAATTTTCCAAAAGAACATGGGAAAAAAGTCAGGCATTTTGAGGAAGTAGACTTAACGTTCTGATTTTCTCAATGTTCAGATTTAATTTCATATAATGGAAAACTCTATGGAAATATGGAAACTGACTGTTTTAAAGATCCTAGAAATATCAGATAAGGTCCGTGAAAGTTATGGAAAGTCATGGAATTTTGTCATTTGAATGTGTGCAAAACCCTGAATGGAGTTCACTGAGGTCCTGAATTTAAATTAGGGCATCCGTACTACTGTACTGTATATTGCATTTTATCATGGAGGTAGAAACTAATTCTTTTTCTAAGGAAACCTTTGTGGGTAGGTACTGCTCCTATCAATTACATTTTTAAGCACAACACATGCATGGGTTACATTAATATTTTTTTGAGATAACATTTTATTTCGTCTATGTGTGTGGTGCTCTTTACATACTCTCAAGAAAAAAAAAAAAGAAAAAAAAAACATTCGATACTGTAGCTGTGGATTGCTTCAAAGGTTACAATGTAGGTACTGCACAGTTACAGTATACAGTATACTGTACATATTTTACAGTGCATGTCAAAACAATAAAGATAACAAGCATGGCATAGTACTGTACAGTAGTCAAGCTTCACATAAACAGTAACAGTGTGCATGTGATATTTTCTTTTTCTTCGAAGGAATATGCACCAACAGATGAAGAATTAAATGCATACAGGAGAGGTGAGACATGGGACCCAGAGGAGGCCAGAATACTTGCCAAGCAGAGGGTAAGCATTGACATCACATTACCACAATTTGGTGGCAAAACAATACAGCACACTGCACTCACAGCAAAGACTTTGCACACATGCAAAGGAGCAAGGGTATCTATTCTGAGGTGGCAAAATTATTGGGAGCAATCATATTGTTTCCCCTTTCTCCCCAGTAATTTAGGCAGGCAAAACAAAAACAACAGTCACGATAAACAAATGACATTGTAGTATGAAGATGACTTTAAGGCTTCCAGAAAATGTTAATTTGAGTGTGTGTGCCTGTCAGTGTGAGTGTGTTTGTGTATTTGTGTGTATAGGTGTGCACTAGTATTTGTATGGGTGGATTGCTTTATATAGATGGTTCCAGTCCTAGCCAAGATCCATGGTTCAACTGGCTGTTGGAAAATCCCCCCCCCCCATCCTCAAACCAGATCAACACCTATGCAAAGAAGACTGCATTTGTATTCAAAAAATGCATAAACCATCTATATACCGTACAGTATGCATTTCCTTGTGAAAGTTGCAACCTTTTCTAGTTTCTTTCTTTTGGAGAGCACATACTATAATCTGTTCTTTCATATCATTTCAAATCTACGGGACAGTAAGTTCACAGGCCCAGATCCGGGATTTTGAGAAAGAGGGGTTCACACACTGTCAGCTGATTATTGACGAGCAAGCATTGAAGGCGAGAAGCCACGCAGGAAGGGTGGGGTCCTCTCCCAAGAAAACTTGAATGCTAGATTCCCTCAGATACATTTCCCATCATCTGGGAAACATTTTTCACATCTATTTGCTCATTTTTGATTCCTTGCCATAGGCATGCAAGGAATCTATGCGATGGTGATGTTGTGTGTGTGTGTGTTTGTGTGTGTGTTTGTGACACTAGCTTGTAAACACGATATCTTCAGATAGGAGTGACTGACACTTTTCATACTTGGTATATAGATTTTCATGTTGAGTGGAAGAACCCTATTGTTTTTGGTAGAGTTCAAAGGTCATTTGAGGTCACCAGCCGTAAAATTGCAAAAACTTCGAAAATGACTTGTAAACATGATATCTTCAGATAGGAATGAGTGATACTCTTCATGTTTGGTATATAGATTTGACATGTTGAGAGAAAGAAGCCTATTGTTTTTGGTAGAGGTTAAAGGTCAATTGAGGTCACCTGCGATAAAATTGCGAAAAATGCCGTAAATGACTTGTGAACACGATATCTTCAGATAGGAGTGACCGATACTCTCTATATTTAATATATAGATTTGTCATGTTGAGAGAAAGAAACCTATTGTTTTTGGTAGAGGTCAAAGGTCATTTGATGTCACCAGAGGTAAAATTGCGAAAACTTCGAAAATGGCTTGTAAACATGATATCTTCAGATAGGAGTGACAGATACTCTTCATATTTGGTATAAAGATTTTTCATGTTGAGAGGAAGAAGCCTATTATTTTTGGTAGAGGTCAAAGGTCATTTGAGGTCACCAGGGGTAAAATTGCAAAAATTCTGTGCCTTAGATGTAAAGAAAAACCTATCAAACACTGTCAATTTGAAAGAAGGTAAGGTATTTGATGGCAAGGAATCACTAAGCCTTTTGGCTTTCTGGTTTTTTGGAGTATCTGAAATTTTTGGTCATAGATAAAAGGGGGGCATGCACCAGTTGCTCCCCCACTTGTATAGTACCTGTGCCGGGTTCATGTGTTCACATGTATGTTGCCAGAGTATTCAATGTTCAGTGCTCTTTTTGTAGTGGTACACAGTGGTATCAAGGGTTAAACTTGTTTAAGGTTTAGGTTTACAGATATATGATATTTTACAACTCAGTTTCTAACCAATTGGTGTATAAAATCAAGCTGGCCACAGCATTTTTTCCAGCTGTGGCTCTCTGGCTTGTTTTCCCTATTCCATTTCTTATGATGAGCACCAAGTGCAATGGCAGTAGGTTGCATCTTTAAAGTCTTAGGTATGATCCGGTCAGGAATCAAACCCCACACCATTCATCTATTGTGCAAGTCAGATGGGCTGACCACTTCACCATGCAGTTGGTATGAAGGAAGTGCACCAAGGATGAATTTATTATTTTTACTTAGTTATTTCTCTGTTGGACCACTTTGGTTGTCTAATGAGGAGATTCTAGTCATAACTATGATGTTGAGAAATTGGCTACCTCCATATAAAGCTGTGGTGTTGAATGCATTGCTGCTGTCACAAGTGTTGCACATTTTTAAGCCATTTGAGCACATGGATTTACTCTTTATTTACTGCCATTGATCATTGCACATGTGATGGTCATCAGGACAGTGGATGTAGCATGTCCAGAATTGGCATACATAGACTCTTGACCACATGACAGTGAAGGATGGCTTTCTTCTTGCTGTGGTCAGATTTTCACATAGCTACTCCCAGTTTCAAGCTCTGCATGACATGGTCAAGACTGGTAGGTCTTGTGCTCTCTGTAACAGGATTGATCATAATGAGAAGTAGGGGATTAAGTAGAAGACAGTTTCACAACTTCTTGGAAATTCTTGGCAAGCTGTTATTCTCAGCTTACCTTACCTATCTTCTTGGTGTTGAATGGCACATACTGTAAGCAGGGTTCCCGTGACCTGGAAAAGTCATGAAATTTCATTTTCATTTTCCAGGCCTGGAAAAGCCATGGAATATGTAAAAATGATAAAAGTCATGTAAAAGTCATGAAATTTAGCCCAGATCAGTCTTTAAATTTTTTTGCACGTGAATGTCCTCTTTTATTTGTCACAATCATCACACCATTATAGTTTTATCAAATCTCAGTTATAATTTGGTCATGAACTAGTCATGTTAAGATTATGAAATATTCATGGAAAAGTAATGAAATTTTACTTTTCTTTTGTTGCAGGAACCCTGATAAGGCATCCATGCTCTTTCCCAAAATCATCCAACCCCTAGCCTGTACTCTAGCTTCATCCCATGCTCTCCTCCCAACTCCTTCCTTTTCCTTCATGCTACTGTTCTTTGCCATGTTGCTTTTTGTCTTCCAACTCCTCTTCTGCCTTTTGGTTGTCATGTCAATGTAGTCATAGAGTTTTATTCTTAGCTAGTTCAGATGGCGGAGTTCTGTTTCCCATTGATAAGTGCTATAGTACTCATACCCATATTCCTACCAAAAGGAGACTAAATTTCATCTACTGCACCTGTAAATTGTTGAGCTGGTTGCTGCCCAAAGGTTGTAATTTATTAGCCATGGGCCTTTTTTCACATTCATAGTCCCTTAGCACTGTAAAACAACTTCTTTTCAAGGCCTTAATTATCAATTAGTACTTTTGTACATGAACATCAAAAAACTACAAAATGTGCTGACTTCCTCAATATATACTTTTAATTCTTCGGGAGTCTATAATCATGATCATGTAGACAACCATAACAAGTTGGAAGGAGCCATCATCGAGTAACATACTTAAGATAATATTCACCTGTCCTGCATAGCAAAGACTCAGTTTGATTGTACCTTTTTACAGAAACAATGTTCGTTTACATGCTGCTAGAATTGAATAGGACGTTTTAGCCAATGTTACCCGAGAAAAAGGCGTTTTCTCGGGTGAAGCTTGTCTCTGTAATTGGGGCAGTAAACCCTGTTCAAACCAACCTTGTTGCTCTATTGAGCAAATAGTCTTTGAGGAGGCTATTTATTGAACTTTTTGATCTCAAGATACCTGAACAGAAAGTTCTCTGATAAATTCTGGATTATTAGTTGCCAGCTTGAGATGGCTAAAACTTGCTATTCGCTTTTAGCGTCATGTACCAGCAATGATAGCCACCTTTGCAGGCTAAGTGATATCTTGCATTGTCTGCTATATTTCAAAAAACCCCTTTCACATGCCTTTTCTTTTCATTCTTCTTCTGTTTCTTTCTGTTCAATGTAGGCAGATGAAAAGGAAAAGATGAAAGAACAAGAGGAGAGAACAAAACCTACAAAGGTTGCCCCGGCAACAGACTACATGGATAAGTATAAGAAGATAGTAGGAGATGAAAGTGCAGTTGATGGAGCCAGGAATCTCACCCCCAACAAGCAGTTTGGATTTGGTGAGCAACTTAGATATTTAAGAGGTGCAAGTGCAAGGATGGTTGTATTGGTTGAGAGCATGCAACTTGATGTTAGGATTAATGGATTCTCTTTAATGGATTTGTTAGGAAGATGGCGGGCCAGCAAGGTATTAATGATTGTGATCACCTTACAATGTGATATTTTACATCACTTAAGCTTGCCCTAAACCACTGAGAGAAGTTTCAGTTCACAAGATTCATGAAAGAGACAGTGTAATTGGCAACTGTATATAAAGTGTAAATACAAGCTGTATTCAACCCACACAGTACCGTCAGTGCAGTGTCTACACACTACGTTTCCACCAGCCTACGCTCAACTTGAGAACAAGTCAGCCTTCCCAACTCCAGCATAGGGCAGCTATAGATGGGATTTAACGACACATTAATGTGAATGTGTTATGTAGTGTCAGCTAGATAAAAAGGAATGTTCAAATAAATGTAAATTTTAATGTTTTTAAAAATAAATATTAACACATTGTTGATCATTTGGATAATACAGTTGATAAAAGAAGTGTGTACAGCTGGCTTCCTGACACTGGGCACCACAAATCATATCCAAAATTTTGAAATCAAATCCATATTTATGATATGGGCTTTTCTGATATTCAGTCATGATTACTGGTATAGATTCCAACCACCCACCCCACCCCCTCCCCTTGTAACACAGAACTGGCAAAAACAGGAAAGATTTCAAAATGCTTTGAGATTTCAAAAAGTGATTTTCTTGAACAAGTTGTATCCTTTGCTTTTTAGTGCCCAGTGAAAATAAGAAGGACAAGCGATCAGTGGAGGAGACAATGGATGCCATTAGGGCCAAAAAGAAGCAGAAGATAGACGATACAGAGGCAGCAGACTCTGTTCCTGGATCTAGCTCAGCTGACAGTTGATGTCTCTGAAAGATGAAGGGAGCATCTCAAGGCACCAGAGAGGAGCTGGAGAAGATCCTGGAAAAGATTCTCTTTTCTCTTCTGTGAAGAGGAAGAACAACCAGGAATTTGATTTCTCAATTAGATGTTGTTCTTTTTTATAGCACAGTAATTAAGACAAAATGATATTGCCATGGGTCTCATCTGGGTTTGCCTGTGGCTTTATGTGTATCATTTGTACTGTACTGTGCTTGGTAAATCATTCAGCCTGTTACAAAGGGTTTTATTCAAGAGCACAATGATCGAATGTGAGGGAAAGGCACGGTTGGCATCTTGTACAGTTGCCCATATGTGAGGGAAAGGCACGGTTGGCATCTTGTACAGTTGCCCATATGTGAGGGAGAAGGGTGAAACACCTCAACAAACATCACAGACAAAATGGCTCTTTACCATTGGAGCTATTGGTCATGTCAGATCTTGTGTCTGGAAATGATAGTCAGTTTGAAGATTGGATAACTGTGATGGGTAAATCATTCAGTCTGTTAAGTGAGACTGAACAGAAAGACATAAAAATTCAAGGGAAGGTCATTATCAGCATATTATACTATGCCCTTACTGTATGTCTGGGTAGGGGAAAGTATGCAAACATCAAGAACCCAATCATCTGTGCAATCAGTGTTATTGGACATTTCATGTCTCATGTTCCAAAATGATAGTCAGCTTCTTGATTGGATAGCTTCTTCCCCCTTCCCGTATTTCCCCACACAGATGGGTTTCCCCTTACAATTTTCATTCATACGATTCCTCCTGAACAATTTCCACCAAGACTATAACCCTTTAGTCAACTTCCAGACGGGAAAACCTGGAATTGTTCTGGTGGAAATTAGGAGGGGGAGAGGGTGGAAGAATTGAAATTGCTTGTGTGAGTTGTCCAGGGTAGAATTTTGTTTTGATTATAGGGGAAGTGGGGGTGGGTGGTTCTAATGGAACTATTCTTTTTATGAATCCAGTTTGTGTCTGAAAAAATGAAATCTCTGTAAAAACCTCTTAAACCTCAAGATTTGACCATAACTTATTTTGGAGATAAAAAGCTAACCAATTTTTTTTTGTGTTGATGTTTTTGTCATCACAGTACTTATGATAAGATGATGTAAGCATTTGTGACTCAGTTTGCCCTCACAGGAGCATTGAAATGTTCAAAGCTAGTTAACACAGGTTTTGGTAGAGTTCTGCGCAGAACAAATTTTTCTAAACATGACTTTTTTTTTGTGAATAAAATTTATCTCTGAGTGACTCACATCACCAACAAATGCCAAAAAGAATGCCAATTAACTTTCACTCTGTCATTGTTTTTCAGGTGTGGTAGCTTAAGTAAAAAATATTAGTGGTCAATTAATAAATGACCACAATCATACAAGGAAAATAATTATGAAAATGTCAAATCTCATAATGTGGAAATTGTAATGTGTGTATAGTATATTCATGTCTGCTTGAAAAGGAGAAAAAGGTGTTCAATTGCTTCTTCTTCCCATCCCATGGATCAAGGAGTAAAAAATTGAAGAAGTTGGCATGAATGAATTTTCAGCAGCTCATAATGTATTGTTTTAATCAGTCTCAGGGTTGCCAGAAGTATATTCAGCTACCTGTATCATGTGAAAGGAATTAAAATGTACCCAATTGCAACAGGGTTTGTGCTATTAGGAGTGTTACAATTTTTATATTAATTTGAAAATTTGACAGGTCTGAAGTCCAAATTTGGTGGTAAATTTCAAAAGTATTATGCTGAAGGCAACATGAATGTGAGGACAGTTCAAAGTATGCAGTGGATATTTAAATTGCTTTATCTATGCCAAAGTAATGCACTCTACTTGCTTTTATAGCTTACATTGTAGATTATGGTGGTGGGCAACTAGAATGGAAGTAATTCTTTTTATTTTTTTTGCAGGGAGGGGGGAGGGTGGAGAGCATAACTGTAGCTACACAGCTTTATTAAAGCAAAATTGAAGAGCACCCTCAACTGAAGTCAGAATGAAAAGGGTTAAGTAGAAAAGTGAGAGCAAGACGGTCAGAACATCCAGTCTTAATAGTTAAGTGAGAACCATACTACAATGACCACACTGATGTTACCATGCATTCTTCAATTTTTAAAGTAAGGTGTTTCCTATTATATCTTGAGAGCTGTTTGTTGTATTTACCTTACATATTTGTGCAATTCAATTTCATTTTAACTGAGCTGTTTGTACTATTTACATGATAATTTACTAAATGTGGTAATGAGCAGGCCAAAAAAACAAGCTCAGTTTATTGTAGGATTACATTGTTACAGTTTTACTGGTAAAACATCTGTGATAAGGATGTCTATACATCCGGTTTTCAACTTTGTTTTCCTCTTGGCACACCTTTCCTTGCCGTAAAGCCACAGATTTTGTCGGAGAATTCTTTGTTAACACTAGATTTAATCACTACACATTTTTCATGTCAAACCTTTGTCGAACCTGTGGCAAACCTGTATCTAACCTGCGACAAATGGTCAACCTGCGTCTATGTCAAGGGAAGACACAGGTTTTCAAGCAAAAACCTTTGAAAAGCCCCTTGAAAAAACATAAACCTGGAAAAAAACAAGTGAAAACCTGGGGATTTAGAACTAATTGCCTCACCTTTTTTTGTAGGGGCACCCTATCTTTGATGCAGTGAGGTTATTTCCACTTTGTAAATGCAAGTTATAATCAACCAAACTTCTACTAAATTACAAGGTACTAAGTAAGAGAAGGTACTAAATTAGTAAATTATACTCATACAAAATGTTTCTTACTTCTCTCCTCCCTTGTCTATCTCACTGTCTCCTGATATTACTTTTCAGTGTGGTGCTTGTCTTCCATAAATAATCAGTCATTTACCATGCTTAGGGTGGAAAAAACATCCAAGAAATGCTAACATCTTGAGTCATCCCCTCCCCCAGACCATGATGACAGTTGCAAGTACTGCCAAATATTTGCCTATATGACAGCAAATGTAAGAAGGGTAGTAGTTACGGTTTCAAAATTCTTATTTTTAAAGCCTGTGGCAGTGCCAGTGCCAGTGCCAGAATGTCAAAGTTGGAAAAGGGGGGGGGACTAAAGACAAGGGAAAATGCTGAGGGGCAATAATTTTCAGGCACAGTGCAAAACTGAGCCCAAAGCTCCTGTTCCTGCAGTGGGGAGTCCAGGGGAAACATAGCCCCCTGAAAACTCTGAGGTTGTAGCATGTCTCTGAATGAAAAACTAAGTCTCTGGAGAGTGATTTTATATATTTTTCAGTTAACCCAACTCCTATGTAAACTGACCTGGGAGGGGGGGGGGCAGGGACAAAATCCAGGGGTGGGACAAATACCTCTTCTGGCCATCTTGCCCTGTGGAGCCCCTACTGGTAAAGGCCGCTTTGTGTATACAATGAGGGCATGGTGTACTTATGGCTAAGGCGTATGTCACATTTGATCCAAGGGTTACTAGCCTGCTCTATTGTGTTTGCATTTCAACTACTACATTCAAATATCAAAAATCTTACTTTTGCTACTGTTAATAATACTATGGGTCTTTCAATAGCTTCACTGTTGAACAGTTGACGTTCCCAACTGCTAAGTTACATGGCATAACTACGGTATACAATAGTCTGCCAACTTTCTAGCTAATCTCATTTACAACCACCAAATATGATGTCACGACAAAAATTAAAACACTGAACTATATCTCGCGTAATAGGTAATATTAATGCATCGAACATATGGCCTGGTACACATTTTCCACCTACAAAAGCTAATTAGGTTGTTCGCCGTTCGTTGTATCAGTTGCATGTACCAAAATATACTATTCATACTTGTTTCGTGCACTACGTGACCATTTCATGTTTGCTAATTCGTCCCTCAAAATGATTCCTGTAAATGGAAACTGGACGAAGGTTTGCAGACTCTGTATATTATACTGTTTAGAGAAGTGTATTTTGATTTTGAGAGAGCGCCATCTTTTGGCTACTACAGAGTCTGCTCCGCAGGTTAAAGGGTTACTGGTCCAAATCCTGACAGGTGTTGTGGTCTTGGGTAAAATACTTTCCTGCAATTACTTCCCTCCCCTCATGGGTTAGATGAATAACTTTTGCGGCTATGCCCCATATATCTCTGCATGTATGGGAAGTTCGCTAGGGGACACAAAGGTTGTGCCCTACATAGTGTGGGTTCAAGTGAAAAGTCACCAATGACCACTGTTATGAGTTGTTGTGCTGCACTTACTGAATACTCAGGTTTTAGGACTGTGCAAGTGCATTAAAAGTAATTCTTATATCTGTTCTGTACTTGTTGAGAAATAAAGGTGTTTATATTCACAGTATAGTATTTATCAAAGTACTGATGAAAAGGTTGGTTTTGAAGATGCTGAAATTAAGAAAGCAAGCTGGTTGGGTTTTCATGAAAGCCAATTGAAAGATTGCTTTCTACATATTGTTATTTTAAACTTTTAAGAAGCACATTAATGATATAGAGCTCAATATTGCTCTGTGGCACACTGTCTAAATTTTATCATTTTTTATAGGTCATGGTAAATGGTGTTATGTGGCAGCTTGTACCACAGGGCTAATGATCGTAGGACTGGTGCAGAGCGTAGAGTGGGGGGTGGGGGTTCTTTGAGGAGGTGTGCATTTCCTCTTCATCCCCCTCTTTTTTCCAATGCCTGTGAAGGTTTTATAGGCAAATAAGAGAACCATGTTCAGGCCTAAAGTTGTAGGACTACTTTATTTGCTCTTCAGAATGACCTCAGAAATTGTGTATCTAATTTAAAGTCATAATTTTTGAATTAAGTGTGTAAACATGAACAACTATACAAAGTTATGTTATGCAGAAATTAGACAATAAAAATGAAGCTTTGGAAAGTTTTATCATCTTTTTATTGTTTTATAATTTTGTCATTTCAAATAAATATCTTACTATTTTTCTATTAAAAAAATTGCAATTTTCAAAAAACATCTTTTTTACATAACAATACTTTTGGAACCAATAAATTTACATGGACATGTCAATTGGATTAAACCCTTTAAACTAAAGGTACAGAATATGAACAAAAAGATGAAATATGGCACATATAAACTCCTAAAATTCTAATTACTAGTTCTGAGAGGCATTTGCTCAGGTTTAATTAATTACAAGCTGCATAATGTAATACAATTAAATCACAGTACAGCTTTGCAGGGAGTGTACATGTGCCATATACAAGGTTTCTGCACCTTTAAGTAAAATCAAATTTCACAATTTTTCCATGACTATTTCATGACTTTAATATGTCTATTTCATGACCAAATATCCAAACATTAAAAAAACGTTAATGGCCTGACTATCCTGACCTTGGCTAGATTTTGTGACTTAGCCATGACATCTGTAACTTTTACAATATTCCATGACTTTTCCAGGCCACAGGGAACCCTGCATGTAACACATCTATTACACATACAATAGAGTCTATGGGGCAATTTCAACATGGGGCAGTTGTAGCATTCCACAGAGAATATGCTGTTGATGTGTTTACCCAGGATTTGGAGAAGTGGTAGGGAGGGTCATTTGTCATTTTTAAGCTATGTCCTACCATAAAACAGTAATCCAGATATTTATACCGTTTGCATTTAAGACCTCCACTTACAGCGGGATTACAAATCTATCCTTGTAGTGTGAACATATTCCATGAAGAAATATTCAAGTCATTGAGTAAACACAAATTTTGTCCGAGTTAGAAAACATACCATGGGCCAAAGGGCAGATTTCAGGGGAGGAAATGGTCAATGGATGATAACACAATGCAAATCACAAACATTAGAGGAAATGCCCACTAGCCAGAATTTACAAAAAACCCTCCAACCACCAATGGTCCTCTTAACTCAGTGCAGCTAAACATCTTGACTCCTGAAAACTTGTACTGTTGAGAGCTACCAATGCATAACTCGCTGAATGGCTGACATGGGCCTATCTCCCAACAAATAAGATGGCCTGATCCTTCACCCAAGTTGCCATTGGCAGGTCAGGTAAGAAGAGGTATTAACAGGGAATACCTGTCATTAAATTCATCATGAAAGGTTCCTAGTATGCCATTATAAAGATGATTATTCATAATGTGTGGAATGCTGCAGTTACCTTTCACAAAGTTGGGAGGGGGGGGGGGGGGGGATAGCATACTAGCTGCAAAATTTCATAGTCACAGTAGATCAGAAAAATGTTCAAGTATATATATATTCACAGGCTCCTACATTAACAGTCTGCCCAAAGCTCCTCCATATTTCAGGCCTACATCAGTAATTGCAGATAATGAACATGGTCCATAAAACATTTCAGTCACAATAACAATAACTTCAACCTTTGTGCTTGACATACCTGCCACTTTGGTAACCCTTCAATTAAAACTTGTACACATGTAGGTATGTCAAACCAATCGAGCATTTTCCTAGTTTGAATACACTGCAATTATGTTTCAAAAGGGAACAGGAAATTAGCCCACACTTAAACAACAGCTCAATCTCACAATTTTCTACTTATTTCTCTTCAAAAGTATTTTCCATTCTATTTGAGGACTTCAATTTTGCATGAACATTCAAGGTAAACCAAGCAGTTACTACTGTATGGTAAATTTCATATTTGAGGAGAAAAAATGTCACATGACTCTGAAGAGACAATCAAGAAACAGTGCAGTAACTCAAGGTGAGGTGACTACATTTCCCAGCATTTTGGAAAATTTATCCTTTACTTAATGTTGCCACAAACTTTTATCAATTCCAATTAGAAGCCCATCCTTAGAAGCCCATTCAAGCAAGTTTGACAATAACCGTGAAGGTTGACACTTGATAGCAAGTTATCTCAAATCAAACTTAAAGGGAATCTAAACTTTCAACGCACCATAAGTAATTTGATCCCATTTTTGCCAGCACTTATTTATTTGGACCCCTGATGCTGGGCTTCTATTGAACAAGAATGGCAATCAAAGCTGATGTTCGTTGAAGCAGCTAATCGGGTAATGAACCAGTGGTCCGGTACCATAATTTTTTTTCCAAAAAACTGTGGTAGGCAAGATGGATGACCTTAAAGATTAATATTTCACCATGCTCCTTTGATTAGCAAAACCTTAAAAAATTTGGGGTAACCTAATCTACAGGGCAGTATGTTCTGTCCATGTATTCGGAATCCATGTGTTCTTTTCTCATCAGGAACTAAAATTGAGTGAAATGATAATGAAGGTGTTATGCCAGGGGAACAGGGTAAGCTGAAAGAAATGGGTGAGATCCATGATTTAGTCCATACTCAGTCACAGCCCCAACTGAAATATCTGGTGGAAGGATCCATGGTTTAGTCCATACTCAGTCACAGCCCCAACTGAAATATCTGGTGGAAGTTTCCTAGTATCACAGATCCAACATGAACTCAGATTCAGTCATAGTACATATTCAATCTTTGGAGTGTTGGGATATGAAAGAATAATCACATCATTTAAAAATATCAAGCAGGATTTCATATGAAGAGCAAAAGTGAAAAAGGTTATTACAACTACAATGATCCTCACAGCTGAATTTTCTAACCTTTGTTACACTCCAATATGAACCTCAGCTCAAGGAGATATTTAGAGACTTTCTTTCTGATTCCTGAAAGTCTTCTACTTAAACAGAATATGGAAGAAATAAAAAAAAAGCTTTGCTTCTTTTTTAGTTTATAAATTTTACACAAATTGCTAGAAAAACACACAGCAAATTAACTCCTCTACTTCTGGGTCAGTGATAAGCTGAATTAAATGTTTCTAAGGACAATTTTTGCAAAGGTTTTTGCACTTACTGGGAAATCATATATTCATGACATTTCCATGACTTTTGCAGGACCAAGAAAATAAGTTCAATGACCTTCCTCTTGCCTTATTTCATAAAATAACATAAAATCTGAGGCAAGGAGAACAATAAATTTTAACATTACAAGTGAAAATACATCTTGATGTTACAAATCATTATGACTGAATGTAAAAATGTCACTCAATGACAATTTCTAGGACTTATCCAGTTCACACAAATTCCATGAATTTCAAATTTTTCAAAGCCTTCAAAAATTCTTCCAAATTTCTGTAACTTTTCCAGGTTTCAGATGACCACTGGAACTCTGTTTTAATGGTAGGACTTCTCAAAGAGTTAGCTAGAGTTTAACAGCCTAGTTTCCAACCTATTGGTTCAAGTCAAGCCGGCAACCGCCTTTTTTCCAGTTGTGGCTCACTTATGCGGAGAATCACACACAGCTGCAGTAGGTTCCACTTTTAGAGTCTTTGGTATGACTCAAGGGGGAAACAGAATCTGGGCCTTCCGCATGAGAGGCGGATGCTTTTACCGTTGGACCAAACACGTGGCTTGCCTTCACAAAGGGGGAGAAAAGGTGAAGTCCCTGTGTAAATCTCTTTACTTTGAGCAGGTTTTGAAAATTAGGTACAAAACTAAACTGAAACATTTGATGACCTTGTTTGGTTAACACTGCAATGCACCAATGAGTTTCTCAACTCACATAAGACTCTTCTTTGCGTATTCTAACAAAGTTGTGAGAACCCTTCCACTTAAATAAGATTTCCTGGATTTTATATACAAAGTGATCCCATTTCCCCTGCTAACACAACTGTGGCACCTTCTTCTTCATCATCATGTGACCCTTGTGTTGTATTTTCTCCCAGAATTCTCTGCCTGTGTCTCTCTGTTTGTCGTTGCTTTCTCTCCTGCCTTTGTTGTTGCTTTTTCTGTCTGTTGTTGACCCTTGGCTTCCCCTAGATAGATGAATCACATGAATATTAATTACAGAAAAATATCACCTTTTTAAAGATGTATTAACTTTAAGATCAATCACATAATATGGCTTCAGCCAAAGGTCTTACGTACTTAATATTAAAAGTTGCCAATACTTTCACTCATTTTTAAGTTCTCAATGTATCCCGAAATTAGCAATCCGTCACAACCTATTTATCAGTCCCTCACTACTGATGAGAAAGGGCTGTTTGCTATGTAATTTTCATGAGGTATGACATTGAGACCTACCAATTCAAACAAAATACCAAAGCAAAATTTTTACAAACCACAAAGCAAGAAATGTAGGTGACATAGCAACATTGGCAATTGATGTGAATTTCTTTGTTCACTGAGGGAAAATAGGCATAGATCAATAATTTCAGAAAAAGGAAGTGGGTGGGGGAGGACGATAATAGAGGATAAAACTTGCATGCACCGAAAAGTGTCACATATATGAAGCTCCAAGGGGGCTTTCGGTAAATGTTTGGAATAAAAAGTTTTAAGTAGTATTTCATTGTATCGAAGTCAAATAGATGCATTCATATTTTCTGGATCCAACTGGTGGGCAAAGGGGGATCAGGGGAATCCCATTTTAAAGAAGCATCTTTGCTTTCTTTTTATTCACCACAGAAGGAAATAGACTATTCATGACCACATCAATGTAGGTATTCATTGGCATACAGCATGTGAACTAAAAAATAGATAAAATATGTTTTGCACATTAAAAAAAATTTAATGCGATTGCAAACGAGCACATAGGGGAGGAGAGAGTTTTGACATTTAGTTACTTTGAAGGGGGTTTTACTTTTAAGTTTATGTCGGGTCAGCTTTGGCCATGGCCATTTTCCAGTTGTGGCTCACTAGTTTGTTTTCCCTACTCCATTGCTTATGCTGAGCACCATGCATGAGGGTAAACTGAGGAGATGGCAGAGAGCAGTCAGCTCAAGCAAATGAAAACAAACCTGTTTTCCTTTACTCGGAGGCTGATTCTCATCCTGCGTCCTATTTGGTTCTGTCTTTTTGTCATTACTGTTTAAGTCACCAAATATCCTATTAGCTGTACCATCCTTGGACCAGAGACTACCAGCTGTTGCCGTTGCAGTATCAGTCTGATCACTGCTTCCATCTGATGAAAGAGAGTTATCTGTCGGTTCTGAAACAAAACATCCATCCTGATGAAATGCAATGATTGACACTGTTATAAAGAATTTTGGCTATGAACAGCTAAAGAGCAGCTAGCAGGATAATATTTCCATAGTGTTACAAGTTTTAAAAAAACTGAAACACTGATGTTCACTCAGAGAGATATAAAGGGCAAACTGGGCTAGTAAACCGGGCTGGTCCACCCCCAAGTGCTTCATTTCTGGCAGGCAACTGACTTCTTCAGCTGGGCAACCGATTTAAGTGGAAGGCCTATGCCAAGTAGAAGGAAACCCGGAGAAAAACCCACATACATCAAGAAGGATTTGAACCTATGCACATGAAACACCTTGGTACACAGTAGCTGGAATAGACCCACTCTGCCATCTGATTGCCCCAGGGATCTTAAATCCCTTGGGCTCCACCTTAGTTGCACCAGTGTTGCATGTCCTTAGAGAGAAGGGAAAAACACCATCCCTGCATTCTAATTCATTAACAACCATCAGGAAAGTTTAAAAAAGGGTTTGCATTGGTCTTATAGGCTATTTTTGAAAACCCCCTCCCTGACCCAAATGATTCTATCCCTACAACCACACTTGAGCTTAGACATAAACAAGAGGGCACATCTTATGATGCAAGCTACATGACAACTTACAGGTAACAAAATAGTGGAAAAAATATTTTTACAAACATAAATATTATTATTTCTTACCAAATCTTTCATTCAGAACTTCAAGTTGCAGCAAATACGATATGGCAGCCTCTGTGTCATATGACATATCCTCCAACACTTCTTTGACTTGCTTTAAGTCCTATCAAATACAATGAAGTTGATAACCAAGTAATATGCCTTGCATTTGTGACCTGAAAATTCCCATTCTGTCAATTCCCACTTGTGACAATCACCCCTAAGATCCCCTAACCACACACACACACACTCACATACACATGTACACACACTAAGAAGGGAAGTGGAAATGCAAAAATTTGAAGAGGGTTACAAAAATGGAAAAATAAAAAGGAAAAAACTAGAAAGCCAACAGGCTTAGTGATTCTTTGCCATATGACATAGCAAACATGGAAACAAACATGACATGCATGAGATCATGTACAATTATCCTACTTAATTGAGATATAATACTAGTAAGGTCAAAACTTTTTGACCTCATGTGACCAAAAATGACCTTTTGACCCCTAAAAACAATAGTGATCACCTCACCAACACATCCATCAACATGAGCAATTCAAAATTAAGCTTAGTACAGTATGAGTATGGAAGTACTACTTCCATGGTATGAGATCCCTCACAGTTTTCCCTTTAAAATTATTATGTCTAAAAGGTTTGATCTTTTGTCACCTCAAACCTTTGATCTCCACACACAAGAGGAATTTCTCACACAGCTTAAATATGCCAGAAAACTGTTTTGTCTCATTACTTGATAAAGCGGTATTTTGAAACCATTTTTATCAAAAGTTTGGTCAATTGGGACGGCTCTCCATTCTGAAGTCTCTATGTTCCGATGCCTCCATGTTTCGAAAAGTCTGCATTGAGGTTAGTGTCTAAACAAGCCCTCATCGACACACTCTCCTTCAAGCATTGGATCAAATACTGTGTTCTCACATACCCCGCGCTCGAGGTAACACTGTGTTACCTCACGCTCGAGTAACGTGGGACCACAGGGTTAACGCCGGGTCGGAGTTTAAATTCCGATCCACCTCAAATCGCAGGGTTAAGCAGTTTTAAACATCGTGTTTGTTTTAATCAAGCAAGGTCACAGGTATTTGTGGCACTGATGACAGGTATTTTCTTACATTTTTCTGTAATCGGTGTGTGAAATATTTGACCTCGTTACTATGGTAACACTATCCAATCAACAAAACACTGGGTACGTGAGAACACAGACTGGAAAACACAGGGTTAGCTTGCGGTTTTGTCTGATTGTAAACACAAGATAACACTGGGTGTTGCGGGGTATGTGAGACCAAGCCTGAAGAGACATCTGAACAGAGATGTGTAACTTAGTGACAGCAATTTTTGCTTTTTGGGTGAAATGCCCCACCCATTGTCTATGGTATCCTTTGCAAATTAACATTTAAATTGCCTTTTGTCTACTTATACTGTATAGGTACAGCATAACACACAGTACAAGTTTTCCTTGTTTGATACACAGTATACAACATTATGCTTGCTCTTATTACCTGAACTACTTTTAAACCACAGCAGCAATGCAAAATAAAATCTTAATACCTTTGAAAAGTGTCATTAAGGGTAATCTTGAAGCAATGGTTCTATGCATTAAGCTTAATGATACACTTTTTTTTTGGAGGGGGGGGATAGTGACATGGATAAAAATGAAATGTGAGACAAAAATTCCCACTCGATGATGATATTTGACATAACTACATAATCCTCCACACAGGGGTTCCTTTTTTGGTGCGGCTATCCAGATATATGCAGAGAAGGGGCAAGTAGTATGCTGATACACTTTATGCTATCAAAAATTTAAAACAAATTCTAGAATGAAACTACTGTAAGTGACAAATAATTACTGTAGAGCATATTGAAACTGTAAAGCAGAAACACCAATCTAGACAGACACTAATGTTTAAGTTGTGTTCAACAAAAATCCTAATACAAACACACTATTTGTTCAATTCCACCAGCTTCTATGTAAAGGACACTAATTTCTGAAGGGTGTCAAGCTACAGTATTTCTAAGATGACTTTCAGTTTAGAAACTTGATCAAGTGTTCATGAACTTCTCCATCTCCAGACAATGGCTAGGCAAACAACTTTTATTTGTGGTCAGATGAGACAAGATAATGTGGACAGTTATTTTATGCTTGATTTTCCAGAGGTGTGACTTTCATGGAGGTCTGACATTTTGACCACAAACAGAGTACTGAATGCCTGCAGGGAATGGCAGGAAATAGGAGTATATACAAACAATGGGCTGTCATGGTTATGTACTGAGATAAAAATAAGCTTTCTTCAGAGGGTTTTTAAGAGTCAATTAACACCACTTATACAGTAAAAAGCTTAAGTCAATTGAGCTGTATGTTTGTATGAGGTAATCCTTCAGGACACTGTGGGGATAACTGGCAGTAAACTGTGAAAAATTGAGCCAGATAACTGTGACCAAATGGCAAAGAATGGGTCAGTCACAATTTGATTCACTCTATTAGGCAATGACAGTTCATGTGCGCTGAAGGGTATTTCATACCAAATGATCAGTATAAATTAGGTTCTTTTTTGTAAAACCAATTAACTGTGGTATATCTACTTAATCAATTCCCATTTCCAATTCATGCATGCTTGCATGCACATCTCCTCATGAGGACAGTAGCCACAAGGTTTGCCAAATATTAGCACTTTTTGCCACTAAATTTAATGTTTTCTTCAGGTTTTCTTTAAGGTTATTGAAAAAGCAATGTACGTATGTTATAAAAGAGATTCTTGTGCATCACGCAGAGTACTCTCTGTTCAAAGTTTACACTTATGAAGTTCCACATCAGTCATCTACTTAGTGTGCATAGAAGCATCTTCTAATATTTTCAGACTATGTCCCTAAATGACCCTTATACAGACTGTTTAAACTCACATGTTCCACATCAGTTTCATGAAAATCTATTTACTTGTGGCTGCAAAATCAGCATACCCATGAGCATTGAAGCATGTATGCCATCCTGATGAACAGATTTTGCCTTTTAAGATTTTATATTTTGCTCTGCCCACTTTTTCATGTATTAATACTTGAAACTTAATGTAATAACAGGGCACAATTTCATGCCAGAATCAACATACTGTACAGTAACTACAATGTGATGTGCCTTTTTGTGCACCTTAGACCTTCTTCCTATGAGTTTGCTTCAGTACTTTACAAATACATTTTCAAAATTACCTCACTAAAGAATTTACATAGTGAAGTTAATAAACTGTTCCAAAAAAATTATATACCCTATGCCTATTATATTACCCATGCCAAATTATTCTTACCCTTTCACCCTAATTGTTCATGGATATTAACTTCAACAGTTATATACTCTTTTCAGATGTAGTGTTTGCAAGGTTTAGATGTTTTGAACTCTGATGACCCCAAATGAACTTTGACATCCAATAAAATCAATAGGGATCATCTACTTAATATGGACAATCCACTTAGTAAATATGAGATTCCTGGCAGTTACCTTTCTTGACATATGGTGTTTGCAAGTTTTTGAGCTTTTCATCTCTGATGACCCCAAATAACCTTTGACCTCCACCAAAAATAATAGTGATCATCTACTTAATATGGGCAATCCACCTGCTATGTATGAGATCCCTCACATTTACCTTTCTTGAGATACAGTGTTTACAAGGTTTTGACCTTTTTCCCTCTGGTGACCCCAAATGACCTTTGACCTCCATCAAAAACAATAGGGACCATCTACTCAATATGGACAATCAGCATGGTAAGTATAAGATTGCTCACATTTTTCCTTCTGGAGATATCGTGTTTACAAGCAATTTCCAAGGTATTTACATTTTGACCTCTGGTGACCCCAAATGACCTTTGACCTCTACCAAAAAAACAGGAACCATCTACTCAATGTGGACAATCTACATGCCAAGTTTGAGATCTCTGGGGGTTACCCTTCTTGAGATATCGTGTTTACAAGCAGGCATCACACACACACATACACACACACACACACACACACACACACACACGACATCACCATCGCATAGATTCCTTGCCTGCCTTCGGCAAGGAATCAAAAACATACTTAGGTATAATTGTCTGTAACTTTCTTCCACACTACTTCCCAGATGTAATTGTTTTGCAATTAATTGAGAAATATAAGGACACAGCCTTTTACACTAAAACAACCAACCTCAAGACCCCCTCCCCTTTCCAAAGCCCCTTTCACACCAATTATTACCTGATTGTCAGCATGCTGTTCAAAGTACAATGAAATATAATCACAAATGTGTAGCTATATATCAACCAAAATAAGACTTAAAATTTCATCGGACACCATATCCTAGCATAGAAGTGGCATTATCCTATGCCTTCTGTGGCACAAGCCAGTGAACCACAACTGGAAAAAAGGCCATGGCCAGCTCGACTTGAACCAATTTGTTGGAAACTGGATCGTGAAACTCCTTTTAACTATTACTAACTAACCTATGACTTCTGCAGGATGTAATGAGAATGGGGATTCAAAATGAATAATTCAGCAATGAGAAAGGTAATTAATTAAAAGATATTACCTGCAATACATAAACTGCCTTAAAGTGACTCATTGAGTTGGTTCTTGAAATTCAACAAAGTTTTTCAAAGCTGTAATGTTTTCTTCACATACCAATGACAGATGGTCAAACTTAGACAATCCCCATATCCTACAAACAAGCTTACCTACTTTATTGAGTACTTGATGGCTCAATACTATTTTCAAAGCTCATGACCAGACAATTTTTCAAATTATGCACCAAACTGTTACAAGTCAAGACACCACAATATTCAAAATCTTAAACTTTCCCATAACTATTGGATATGAAACATGATACTAACTACCAGCATCTTCATGTGGTACTATCCTTAAACACCTTCATAAGTTATCGATATCAAATCCAATGTGCCTCTTTAAGAGAACACAATTTAGGATGTTAGGAAGAAAGCAACATGCATTCATTCCAATGTGAAAATTAGAGCGTTCATACTGTCTTACTTAATCTTGGGCTGGTTTGTTGCAGTTTATGCCTCTAATTACTACCTTCTTTAGACCAATGGGGCCTCTAGCCTTTCTTCAAGTTAGGGATCACTTGACTGTTTTACAACTCATTACTTACGTGGACCATCCTGCAAAACTGCAAAAGGTTCTTAAGTATGGGTCTTATGGGTGGTAAGTGTGTCTCAACCTGGATATCGAACCTGAACCTCTGGGTGAGAGGCTGGTGCTCTTTACACCAAACAAATTTTGGGATTCCAAAATGGGATACCTTTGACCTCTGCAAAAACAATAGGCTTCTTTCTCTCATGACAAATCTATATACCAAATATGAAGAGTATCGGTCACTCTTATTTGGAGATATCGTGTTTACAAGCCATTTTCAGTGTTTTCGCAATTTTACCGCTGGTGACCTCAAATGACCCTTGACCTCTACCAAAAACAAAAGGCTTCTTTCTTTCAACTTGTCAAGTCCATATACGTAACATGAAGGTTATCAGTCACTCCTATCTGAAGATATCATGTTTACAAGCCATTTTCGAAAATTTTGCAATTTTACTGCTGAATGACCATTGACCTCTACCAAAAACAATAGGGTTCTTCCTCTCAACATGACAAATCTATATACCCAAATATGAAAAGTGTCGGACATTCCTACCTTAAGATATCGTGTCTACAAGCAAGTGTCACAAACACACACACATACACACACACACGACATCACCATCGCATAGATTCCTTGCCTGCCTATGGCAAGGAATCAAAAAGGACATCTACATACCCAGTTTACACTTCATTTTTAGCACATGCATACACATATGCTACAAGTGTCACACTACAGGAAAAAGGCTTTACAACCCAAAGACAATTTTAAGCCTTTTGCTACTGTTGTAGCCATAGCTGCACCATAGCTGTAACTGTACCATATTGAGTTACATATTACAATGCACAGTACGAATGTAGTACATGTTCTGTGAACACTAAGTTTTTGTATGGGGTTTGCCGTAATTTTGATCAGTTTAGTCCAAAAAGGTGCACATATGTAAAGGTATCTCCTGTTTAAGCCTAATTTTTCTCAAATGCACAATAAACCACACTGCAGGTTTGCAAGGAGCTATACCAGGATGCACCAGTGCAATGGTTTTGTGGCAAAATCATATCTACAGCAATAACAAATGATGGTTTTGCAGCCAAGACATACATAAAAAAGGAGTAGTTATAGACACATGATTTCATATGGGTTTGGTTTGGTTTCTTGGGGTTTTTAGTATCAATTTTGAACCTTGTAGTTTAATCTAGCAGCACCTTCTTCCAGTTGTTGACATTTGAATTTATGTGGCTCGTCCTCTGGTACATTTTCTCATCTGCTGTATACATTGACATGTGACCACTGCAGATATGTATCACACCAATGGACAACTTCGCAGGGCGATTTCGCCACACTGTTTTGCAGTGTTTCCATGAACAGAATTTTCAATATCATGGTCTCGTATTGCCTTCTCATACGCACATAAAAAGAATGAAAAACATCCAGATCATATTTGCCAAATAATTCTTTCCCGAAAATTGACAGATCAGTGTTGTGGGATCACTGCGATTACCCTGCTCGGGTGAAAAGGCCTGGTGAGAAGGCCTAGTGAAGAGGGATTCTGAATTTTTCTCCAGCATTTCCATATTTAAAAACAATTTTCCAAGATTATCATCTCAATTACCTTAATTACCAAATAAGTAAGGTTAATCAGGTTAGTTTGGTTTGGTTTGGCATGGCTTGGCATAGCTTATGTAAGATTAGGTTACGTTAGGTTAGGCTAGGTTAGTTGAAGCTAGGTAAGTTGGGTGGAGTTATACAGCCCAGTTTCTGACCAATTGGTTTAAGTCGATTCGGCTATGGCCTTTTTCCAGTTGTGGCTCACTGGCTTGATTTCCTCATGCCGAGCACCACACACAATGGCAGTATATTCCATTTTCAAAGTCTATGGCATGACTAGCTAGGACCAAACAGTCAATTTTTTATGAGAAAGTGTCCTTATGCAGCATATAACCTGGTAGCTCACCTTGCAACCTGATTCCTGCATGACATAAAGATCAAGATCTGATAATGCATCGTCCTCAACACCATTGCACTGTGGGTAATTACTTGCAATTGCTCCTGTGTCTTTATTCTTCCATCTTTCTTTCTTTCTTTTCCCTTTTGAAGGTTCTGACTCTTTTGATACCTAAAAAATTGAGAGAAAAGCCAAAGGTTTGGCAATACATAACAGTATTCACACGAGTGCTGATGTACATTGTACAGATATTAAAGCCAAGAAAGTATCATTTAACACTTCCCTTAAAGGGAAAAATTGTATTTCAAAATGTTCCAACAAAGCATTAAAAGTAAATAGCTCTAGTCATTTCTAAATCATTCGATCTCAACAATTTACCCGAACAAAGGCTCCATCTCCTCAAAATATTATGCACAAGAACAGTCACGGAAGTTGCATCTTTTGAAATGTTAAAAGTTTGGGTGAACAAATTATTCTTAAGCAACACACAACTGAGTTTCTACCTGAGGAGAACCTGTTTTTTGAAAAGAAGGCTACCATACTGCATAATTTGTAATTATTTATCACTCTTTGCCAATATAAATATTGGTTTTAAAAGGATTAAATTCCTTGTAAGACAAACTCAATATTTCCCTTTCAAGCAGCAATCAGAGTTTGTATTTACAATTTTTTCACAACTATAATTTGGCACCATACTGACCTAAAACTAACAAATAATGCTCATGATCAGGGTCTAATGTTGTGATTAATTACAGTGAAGTGGAGCTAGTCTAGGCTTTCCTCTGTGTGGTATCTTGTTACCTGACAAATATTCTGCAAGTTTCACTCAACATTAATTGACACGATGTTAATGTTTCTTTTCAACTGAAACAACATTTCAATGTTTCAATAATCTGGAAAACAATAGGTTAGAAACTGGACTGTAAAACTCTAACTAACTAACTAACTAACTGGTAAACAATCACTTCAAAAAGGAAAAATGGAAAAATGAGGTGCTGGGAAACAAGGTTAATATTCTCTGTCAATCTCTGGTTGTCCCTCTCAATTGTGCACCTGAAAGTCCTGCCATTTAACCAAAACCTAAACAATAATTTTTTATCAAATAGTAAAAGTTACCTGGAAAGTTCTAAAGTTGGTTGGACTGTTGTCATTGTCAGAGGCTTTCCTCACACTGGAGTAATGGTCTCCATTGTGGTAGGATATGTGAAGCTCCCTTGCGTTGGGTTCCTCAGATCCTGAAACCTATTAAAGTAGGAAACTGATTAGCTCAGACTCTCCCACCGTAACATAAAATGTGAGAAACAGGAGAAAAGAAAATCATGCATTCCCCTTCCCTTCCCATCTACATCCTCCCATCACCCCCAATGTCATGCCTACTGTATTCCACCATCTACTTCACATCCTTTCACCATCTACCTGATCAGTTCAAACTCCTTTAATACAATGAAATGTTTGAAACTGAACATTCAGCTGAAAAACCATAATACTTGCACAGTGTCTTTTTGTGTCTGTCTCCTTCCATCATTCCCACTGTAATGGGTTAAGTTAGATGGAGTTTTACACCTCTGTTTCCAACCAACTGATTAAAGTCAACTCCAAGCAAGCCACTGCCTTTTTCCAGTTTTGGCTCTGTGAATTGTTTTTCCTAATACATTGCTTATTCTGAGCACCAAGCACAATGACAGTAGGTTCATATTCATCAAAAGTACTTGACTGTTCCGAATCTGAACAGCACACAGATCTTTCTCTCATTCTTTGTTAATTAAACTAGCCTTTACAAGAATTTTTGATATCATTACCCTACTTGCTTTGTGGACATTTAAACAGAATTTTACCTCATCTTTGTATTATATTCCCCCAAATATTACACTTGTTTGCTTCTTGATGTAACACAACACATTTGTGTTGATGTGTTGTAGAATTAAACTAATTCATTCCATCATCCCTCTTACCCCCATCACCCCACAACGACTATTCCTCTATCCACCCTTAATGCATCCCACCTCAATCCTTCCCCAAACTCACCCCACCCCCTCATTACTACTCACCTTCCATACTGGAGAATTCAGCTGATGAATCACAACATTCACATTATGTCTCTTGGCGAATGCTACAATGCTATCATTGCCTGCATATGTTCCTGAGTTGCTAAGGTTACTGACTACAAAACAAACAGAGAGCAAGAAGGTTGATCAAACCACAAAGTATTATAAATGCTGATATCAAAATTTCATTTCAAATATTTCACAACAGTAAACAAACATGAGGACAGATCAGTCCTCAATTTTCAAAAAATTAATGGTTGTCAAAAACATTCCTGGCACAATTACAAAACAGTAGTTATGTTCATGTATTATTGAAGAATAAAAAAGATGTGATGTTTGAGAGACAGAAACAATTGAAGTCTGAAATATTGTATGATGGCAAAAGTCTTGAGTTGATTAGTTAGTTGTATACTTCTTTAATCAGATCCAATTCATTCTGTGAGAAGAATTGTTGTCCATCAGACAACCAACTTTTAACTTTTGGTTTTCCCTATGGAATTTTAGTTGTCCCGGGCAATTGGACAACCATGAAAATCGAGCCCTGACAGATAAACACAATTAATGTAAGAGGCAACCAGAAAGCCAAAAGGCTGATTGATTCCTTGCCATCAAATACCTTACTGTACCTGCTTTCAAATTGACAGTGTTTGATAGATTTTTCTTTACAGTTTAGGCACAGAATTTTTGCAGTTTTACCGCTGGTGACCTCAAATGACCTTTGGCCTCTATGAAAAACAATAGGCTTCTTTCTCTCAACATGACAAATCTATATACAGTACCAAATATGAAGAGTATTGGTCACTCTTATCTGGAGATATCATGTTTACAAGCCATTTTCAAAGTTTTCACAATTTTACCGCTGGTGACCTCAGATGACCTTTGACCTCTACCAAAAACAATAGGCTTCTTTCTCTCAACATGACAAATCTATGTACGAAATATGAACAGTATCGGTCTGTCCTATCTGAAGATATGGTGTTTACAAGCCATTTTCGGCATTTTCGCAATTTAACCACTGGTGACCTCAAATGACCTTTGACCTCTACCAAAAAAACAATAGGGTTCTTTCTCTCAACATGATTAACCTATATACCAAGTATGAGAAGTGTCGGTCACTCCTATCTGAAGATATCATGTTTACAAGCTATTTTCGACGTTTGCACAATTTCACCAATGATGACCTCAAATGGCCTTTGGCCTCTACCAAAAACAATTGACTTCTTTCTCTTCACATGGCAAATTTATATACCAAATATGAGGACAATTGGTCACTTCTATCTGAAGATATTGTGTTTACAAGCCATTTTCGGCATTTTCGCAGTTTTACCCCGGGTGACCTCAAATGACCTTTGACCTAGGGTTCTTCCTCTCAACATGACAAAGCTATATACCAAATATGAGTGTCGGACATTCCTACCTTAAGATATCGTGTTTACAAGCAAGTGTCACAAACACACACACACACATACACACACACAAACACAGGGCATACAGTACCCGTATTCAATACCTTACGGGGTACACTGAACTGTTCCCCGTAAGGAAATGGTCGGAATTCCCCTTTAGTCGTTTATGTCACGCGGCACGTGAATGTCGCGAGCGAGGACGGACTCTTGCATATCACATGACAGAGCTCATTGCAGTGTCCGAATTTTTGGGTGGCTACGCCAGTTACGAGCTCCGCGTGAGCGAGGAAAGACATGCGAGGCTTCAGCTCTTGTGAGCGGCCTGTCCACAGCAAGGTATCGTTTACAAGCTCACACACACACACACACACACACGACATCACCATCGCATAGATTCCTTGCCTGCCTATGGCAAGGAATCAAAACAAGGGATGTGAATGGAAGTACTCTAAAATCCCTTCTGAGCTTGAAAAACAAAAGCACTCCCAAAGAGAGTTGATAAGAAAGTAAACAAAAGAGCACAGGACAGAGATGAAATATGATCTTGCCATCAAGTGACCTTACTGGAGAAAAAGTTTGTCATACATATCATCAGTATTAATTACATACTTCAGATCAAAATTAGAGTAAAATATCAGTTGTCCCAGGGGCAAGTAATTAAAAAATTTTGGTTGTCCATCAAATTTTAGATTTTCCCACCATAAATTAATATTGGCCCAGCACAAGATTTACATTGAATATTGTGCAAAGTTAAAGTCTATGAAGTAAATTCAGTATAAAGGGCATTCCATGCAGGTAGCAGAGCACTTACTCGAATACCCTTACCTAAGGAAATGTTTACCGACAGGTGATGCATCTTAAAAATTTAATGGGATGTTGTTCATGACTACAGTATGTTACTTGCAAATTATGATCAATTGTTTCAGTTGGATTTTGTAGACAATAAGTTGAAATACACCCTGTGCAAGATTCAATACGGTTTGACCAATTTTAGGAGCATTATTTTTGTAAGAGACTCAAGGATTTCATGTAAGGGAAGCTTAAATGTCCTTTCACAAAGTTGCAACATTCTATACCATTGTGTCTGATCAAAACTAAGTGTTGTGACGTACTGTAGTCCTTTAATATCACATGAGCTATGTCTACTGAACACTCCTCTCAGAAGGTGAAACAACCTTAAACTGGCTGAAACAGGTCTTTAAACTTCCAGTGAATCCACACATATGATTTCACTATTAGTGACCAATGAAAATATTGAGTTGTGTGGTGCATCTTGTAATTAGGCATTCTAAAATTACTGTTCCTTATGATTGCTTCAAAGAGAAGAATAATTTAACTACCCTGCAATAAGTACACTACAATCCTACACAAAAATGATGGGACACATAGCAAATGTAGCAACAAGAATGCACAGATTCACTGGTCTTCCAAAATCCCCTCCCCACCAAATCAATGTTGTTAACCACAACAAAATAAACTCTTAAATTTCAATATGAAAAGGGAATGGGTACCGTCCCATGTATTTTTGTCCAGGATAATAGGTGTCAGGTGGCTAAACAATCCAACAACTTAGAACCAAAACAACCTGGGGCCCGTTGCACAAAGAGTTATGCACAACCTTAAGTATGATTTACTGTTGACTAAAGTATGAGGAATCAAACTTAAGATTGTGCGTAAGTCCTTGTGGAATGGGCCCCTGGACTTCTGGTTTCCAAGTGCCATCCCCTCTCCCCCTTCAGTACCTACAGTAGGCTAGTTCAAGTGATATTAACAAAACGTACTGCAGAACTCATGTTCAAATGAACGGCACCAACATCATTCAGGTAACAACAAAATATTTGTAGCATTCCACACCCTGTTTTTGTATTTGTTTAAATCAAGACATGACTTTAAAGGAAATTTTCAACTATAGTTAAACTAGGGTTGCTGGGAAAAAATTTTGGTTATCCAAATGAAAATGAGAAATGATCATTAAACAATTGTTTTTGATGTCTCTCCCAGGCCTTGATTTTCCAGATGTGCTACAATATTTTGATTGGTTAAGTTAGGTTAGATGGGAGTTGTAAGGCCCAACTGGTTTAAGTCCGGCCAGCCAATGCCTTTCTTCCAGTTGTGGCTGATCATTAGCTGGTTTCCCTACTCCATTCCTTATGCTGGGCACCAAGCACAATGGCAGAAGGTTCCACTTTTAAAGCCTTCAGTATGTCCTGGCCAGGAGGTGAACTCTCGACCTCTCAACTGCAAGTCAGATACCCCAGCCCCTTGATCATGCAGCTGGTTGATTAGCTTTGATAAATTCAGAGTTCCCATTGTTTATCTTGGTGGGCAAATAACTGCATTCCTCACAGCATACATGTCTCAAAACTGAGAGCCTGATACTTACTGTATGTTTCAACTAGTGTTTGCACGGGTAACCCGTGTACCCGCCCGGCATCGTATTACCCGGTTCCAAATCTACTACCCGAATCTTAAAAAAAAATGCATGCAAAAGGATCATCCCATTTACGCCATTGCCCACGGTAATGGACTAAAATATTTTGCCAATTTGGTAAACATTATCCGAGACTGAGAATGAAGAGAGCCCCTAGAAATTATGTGTAAGTTTGATATTGTCTGTACTTCTTTTCTGAAGTTGAAATTTTTATCAGCGTGCGGCCCGATCGCGATATCGTCACATAGTGAGTTACTTCTCACACATAACATGTATTTCGCTTATAAACTTACTAGCAAGCAAGCTATCTGACAGCCGTTTCAAAATCACATCGTACTGTTTCACGCAGACATAGCAAGACATACTGTATCACCCCCGCCCAGCTCGCAAAGACAGTGCCCGTAACGTTCAGCATGCTAGGTAAACTGAGCCTTGCATGTATATACCATCTTATTATCAATACGGTATGCCACCTTGAGTATAATCCTCGAATATTTCTTAATGGTTAAAGGTGTCAGTTTTACGCAAATCAACACTTTGCCGCTATCTGCAAAGTAAAACAACATCAATGTAATAACACCGTAAACATTCACAATTTTTTTTTTTTAAAATGGCGCTCGAGCAGACTACGAAATTTATGTGTGAAAGTTATGTTACCGTGCCTGGATGTCAACACGAGGACGTAAGAACGTAAGAACGTACATACCCCATTAGCGATAATTCCAACGCACATTGCAAAGTAGTATGAGGGAAGTTCACAAACATGACGTCGTTTGTTTACAATCAGTAATTTTTGACGTGCAAGAGAATACCATAATACAGGGCTCTGATTAGTTGATGTGTTTAAATCAGTGCTTTAAAAGGAAAAGCTTCGAGCTCTTACTATGCTGGCTTTTCGAGTAGGAAAGCGTCCCAAAATTCAATATCAAATTGATATAGGCCTTGGGAAGTATAATTTTCTTATTTGACTGTTTTCTGTTACGTTTTTTTTTACTTGTCATTTTGATCCAAAACAAAACGAGACGATTAAACCTTCTAACAAATCAAATGTTTTTGAACTGTGATCGCTATACCTATCCAATACAGATGTTAATGTTACCATGCATGTCTTATGGAGTATGCCTTACAAAATGCTCATACCTTTAAGTCACCGTATGTAACACCGGGTAACCCGGGTACCCGACGGGTATGGCGATCGGGTACCCGGGTCCTAATTTTTAGTACCCGTGCAAACACTAGTTTCAACAGTGAATTGTGATTCATTAAGCTGTTTAAAGTCAATTCCACTTTCCAAACTTTTATAACATACTTTCTTGCTGATGTAATAAGCTATAGAACATATGCATTGACCACACTTATGCCATCCTAGTGGGGCAAAACAATGGAACACGTTAGATGGCGTTTTACAGCCCAGGCTCCAATCAATTGGTTCACAATGGAACATGTGGCCACATGCATAAGAATTCCCCCGACATGTGTAGCTGACTTATGTCTACAACTGTTTGGCGAATTGGCTGTCATTTGTCAGGGTTTGTTTTGCCCCATAAGGAGGGTGTGCATTTTGCTCCATGACATCATTTGCCCACTATTCACTTGCCCACTGGACAACCTCAAAGAAATAAAGCAGTTCAAGGCTTTGTGGTAATTTTTACACATACTGGATGATAGGAGAAAAGCTGAATTTCTGCACTGGGATGATACAGCGGATGTATGATTGGCATACTTTAGCTGAGAAGCAGGTCTGATGCAAAAATGCAGTACCATAATCAACACATTTGTATGGTTTGTAATTCAACAAATAATATTTGGATCCTGCAGTTTTAAAACTGTACTGTACAGTGTACAGTAGCACAAGTAATTACAGGGCTTAAAATAAGCAAGTGTCCGCTTGCATAAGACAGGTGAATTTTTCCTGGGACAAGCAAAGTTTATTTCTTTATTGTCCCTGGAACAACCACTTTTTTAGTACCTGTATAGTGTTAAACTTACTGCTTGTAAGCAAATTTCCCCTAGGAACAGATTTATCAAAATGCACAGGCATACAGCTCACTGCTGACTTTCAAAACATAAAACTAAATCATGAGTTTGCATGATTTTTAAGATGGCCAATCTAAAAAATAATATTTGTTGGGGCAACCTCAGAGGGACGAGCACATTTTACAAACCCCTTTTCTCTGTAACAACTGACTCTTTACCATAAGTTCAAGCCCTATAACAGTATTGCTATGCTTTCAGCATTGAAGTAAACATGAAATTAAAGCTTACTGTGCTTCTCAAACGGAATGTTATCTTCCATGAAGGGTTCAAAGAATTCCCGATTCTGCCCGATGTACTCCACAGCTTCTGCCCTGTGCTTTAAATGGTTTCTTCCATGTCCTTCCAGCTGATCACCAAGTGCTCTAAACAGACAATTCCTTTTCAAAAGATCACAAGAATAAATGATGAATATACTAAGAATATGTCTTAACAAAAATTGAGGGATCTTAAATTTCTAAAACACAATGAATAAACCTAGGTGTTAGTGTTTTACATAATCTTCAAACTAACTGACCCTTCATGACCAATAGGTTGGTAGATTTCCAACAGGTCTGAAACTGGGCCATAAAACTCTATCTAACTAACTAACTACACCAACTTGCTAACTTCATGACATTTCAATATTTTGAACATCAGAGAAGGAAATAATAACCACAAAAAGATCAGAATGAACCTGCCCATAGCACCCAACCCCCTTTCTATCTACAGCTCACTGGCTTTTAATAAAATCAATATAGGGGGCATGGGCACAAAAAACTTTCAGAGTGAGTTTCAAAAAGAAAAACTTCAGTATTTTGGGACATTTGACATTTTCTCCTTGCAATTACTCTCCCTAAGCATTTTACTGTACTAATATACCTTGACTTACATGACCTAAACAATTTCAAAGATTCTAAGATTCTATTCTAAGATCACTATTCCAGTCTTTCCTTGTTCATTGTCTCTTCATGACATTTGCACAAACAAACAAACAAAAAAACATGTACAAAATCACTTCCTAATAACCAATATGTTTATCACATTTAAAGGCAGTCATTTGTCACCCTAAACTACAGTTTCAGTATACATATATCAAAACTCTCAATTGGTACAGCTCTTTGATTGGCATCACATTCAAACAATGCATCATAGCTAAATTACACAGCATGGGCACTGAGAATGTCTTGATTACACATTATGGACTTGTATGGCCACTGGGACAAGCCATGAAGCAATAAACTAGGATTGTGTCTGGATAAAGATGAGTTTTAGATAAATGTCGGAGGGGGTAGAAGTAAGTAGGTTGGGAGAATTGGAACTGTGTGGGATGATGAAAATATGCCTTTAATGACTAATGATATTAGGCATTCTTCTTCTAATTTTTTTCCTCAAAATTTTCTGATTTTGAATTGGCTAGAAAAACAACTATGTTTTCAAAGGTTTTACCTGATTTTCAGATTGCCTGGGGCCTTGATTACCACACTGGTAATTACAGTATGACATATCCTATACATCAAATTGGTCAGTACAGTATGACAGATTCTATACATCAAATTGGTCATTACAAAATAAATTGCCCTATAACATGTTTACACAGAAATTACAACTAAAACAAAATGATTTATTTACCCATCTCCTGGTACATCTTTTATCTTTAATCCAAGAATTTGCAGCTGATTTGCAAAACTTGCAAAATTTTCATCATCAGCCAAGTAGGACTCCTCTTTTCTCCTTTTCCTGTAAGCATTTCTGACGGCTCTCTCATCTCGCTTTCTCTCAGTTGCATCTTTTGCTTGACCCTTCCCTAACTTCTTCCCACCTTGACTTGATTTTGCCATTGTTTCAACTTTATGGAAAGGAAAAAAAGACCTTGCAAAAAGAAAAAGAAAACTGTCATCCCATAACCCTTTCATATCTTCCTGCCTTGAATTTTGAGGCGTGCAAGCGTATGGTAATCGCCCACTATCACTCAAATCACTGTTTAGAGTGATTTTTGGCCACCAGAATAAGAGCTCACATAAATCTATTTAAGTTAAAAATAAAACAGCACATCTACCACACTTCTAATATTCCTTAGAAGTGTGATGTGTAGCACACCTTGAAGGTCTGAAAATTCAAGGTTGGGAGAACTGGCATGTCTGGGGGGTGATTAACATAGAAAATCATTGGCAGTAACTTTACAAGGAGCATGCAGTATAGGTGCACAAACAGGTGCTGTTTGTGCACCTTTTGTGCACAGTGGATTTACCATACGGTCTTATGCTAAACAGCAAACTCTAACATTCTAAGTGACATCACAATAATATGCTTGAGTCAGTGGCGTAGCTAGGATTTTTTCCAGGAGGACAAAGGTATGAAATTTCCCCAAAACTTTTCCCGGTCAATGTGTATGTATTTCATATAAAACATGCAAACTTACAAGTATAACAACATTACCATGTCAATTTGTAATATTACCTGCATTTAAATCTTAACCCTCTACCGTTGTTTGGGTCCTTTTGGACCCATGCGGAGAGCTCGGCTGTCACACATGTTTACTGTTTCACGCAGAGCTTGAAACTGCGAGTAGCTACCCCAAAATTCGGCCACAACAGCAAGAGAGACAATAGTTTAAGGTCACGGGGTCAATGGCCTACGGAAGCCGATGCGGGGCGGGCTACATCCGTTTTCCGCCCAATCCCGAGGCGCGCAAATATGCCCTGATCGGAGCACAACGGTAAAGGGTTAAAGTAAAACATAGAGCAATCGGAAATAACGAAGTATATTATTTTGGTAAACAATATCTGGTTTATTTGTATGTACTAACGCAGTGGCGTACGCAGGATATCTCTGAAGGGGGAGGGGCATGCAGTATGGTCTAAGGGGAGGGATGTCCGGAAATTTTTTGACGTTTTCAAAGAGCCTAGATGCAAAATGGTGCAAGATTTTCGACTTTGACAGGAAAGTTGAATCGTGGTGGTTCATGAGGATAAAACTGAAACTTTTGTGTCCACATGCATTTCCTTACGCCATTTATGCTACCTTACGAAGAAAAACTTGTCATTAAATTTGCACACTTTTAGGAGTCAAAATGAAAGAGCATTGATCAGTATTTGTGGGTTTTCTTGGCCACAAAATGTTATTTTGTCATAAAGATTATCTTAGCAGAGCGCCACCATTGGTTGGCGCGGAGTGTAGAGAAAATTTGGAAAAATCAGACCCCTTAGATGGCCGGAAATAGCATTTTCCAGGCTAATACCAAGAATCTAGCAAGTTGCTCTCTTCTTTTGTCATTTGAAATAAAATGCTCACTTCAAAATATGTGCGCAAACTGCAAAGTGATCAGAGAGTTATGAGCTAATTTTCCCCAAAAGACCGAGTGAAGCACCACCATTGGTTGGCGCGGAGATGGTGGTGCGGAGTGTAAAGAAAATTTCGAAAAATCAGACTCCTCAGATGGTCAAAATAGCGTATTTATGCTTGTGAAGAGAATCTAAACATGTTGTCTTTTTTATTGATGCCACCAGTGGGATAAGAAATTGTGAGACATTTCTCATACGCTACACCACTGGCATGAGTGTTCTAATGTAAACGAATATTTCAAACCCTACAGTAAATTTTCGGAAGTCGCAAAGTTGGATGTTTTTATTTCAAATTTTCGGACCTTTTAAGCGGTTTCAAGTCATCAAAAATAGTTGCAATTGTTTAACAGGATTTGGGAAAGGTACTTTATGATAGCAAACTAACATTTTAGGTCCTGTCTTTGCTACAAGAAAAAGAAAAAAATAATTCTGACCCGACATAGTACTGTCGAAGACCAGCAGCCGCAGAATCACAGGAGTAAGGACTGTGTATAGCCTAGGGCACAATCGCGACCATCCATACATTAGCCCTTGAACAGGGCTGTGTGTTACGTTACATGGCCTAGGCTCATTTCACTCCACATCACTGTGATGTGGAGTGAAATGAGCTTAGGCCATGTAACGTAACACACAGCCCTGTTCAAGGGCTATCCATACATGGTCCTTTACTGAGGGCTAGGTCTGAACCAATACTAGGTTGGAAACTGGGCCGTTAAGGTCTATCTTACTAAGTTGAACAAAATTGAGCCTTATGCTTATATTAGGCCCTAAGGCCTGTGAACACTCGTCACTAGCCTTAGCTATATACTGTATAGCCTGCCAGAAAAGAGAAGTTACACGATATTGCGCAATATCGGCAACTTCACGCAGTAGATTGTAGAGTATTGATTCCGCGATGGTTCAATTAATGTTAGTCCTAACGTTACAAATCTGACAACAAATGAATATGAATTCATTACTATGCCGACAAATATTAAATAGAAATTTAAAACGGATCAAGACAACTAATATCATGAAGCGCATTCTCATCCTATTCTACAATTGATATTCAAGCGGTATATCGTGATCTAACGTACAGATGCAAGACCAATTCCTCAAGCTTTGACGGCGTCACAAATAAATAAATTGAGGGAAATACCAATGATCTACATACCTAGAGGTGAGGCATGCATGACTGCCTATTGACAAACTGAAGCAATTGGAGGTCTTGAGGTGGCCATTTTGCAGGTGGCAAAAACGCGTACGTGCAAACCACAAACTAACTTCACGCTTGAGTCGTATAGCCATATGTATGGCGCGCCGTTTGTACCATGTTATTATGCCGTCAAAGTCCTTATCCCGTCAAAATCCATTCCGTTGTCAAAACTAATTATGTAGACAAAAGCCCCTAAAGGTAAGGAGCAGTCCCCCCACAATAAGTTTGAAGAAAAAGCTAGATAACACAATTTTCGTCTTATTTCTCTTCAAAGTATCTTTCATTACATTTTACGACTTTACATATGATTTAATGCATATTCAAGGTAAATCAAGCAGTTATTTCAAGTAAATTTCACATTTGAAGAGGAAAAACATTGTCACATGACTCCTAACAGCCAATCATGAAACTGGACAGTCTACTACACTACTTCAATTAGGGATGACTGCTCTTGCCCTTTAAGCTGTCAAAATCCATTCCGTTGTCAAAACTAACTATGTCGCCAAATGCACTTATAGCCATCAAAATCCATTCCATTGTCAAAAATAATTATGTCGCCAAAAGCCCTTAAAGGCCCTGTTCTCTCACCACAAACAGTACCAATTCTCCCAATTTTCTTACTGAAACCCCTCCCACAGTTGTCTTAAATTTATTCTCATCCAGACACAATCTCAGTTTATTGCTTCAGGGTGAGTATATAGAAAAACTACATTTATATAATCAAAACACTCTCAGTACCGTTCATGCTGTGTGATATAAGCTTTGGCACTCTGCATTGTTTGAATAAGCTGTCAATCAAAGGGCTGAGCCAATTGAGAATTTGAGTACCCGGGTACCAAAATTGTAGTTTGGGATGAGAGGTTTGGCCCTTCAAGCCGTCAAAACTCATTCCAAGTTTTCCTTCATTAAATTCCGAATTCTTGCTTATAGAAGTTCCATCTTTGATTTCCAATTTAGTTGCATGCCTTTAATCTGTAGCCTAAGTGATCGCTCATAAAGCAGTCAGTGGATAATTTTGCCTAGCCACTGCAGTGCCGTTTCCCTAAAATTTTCTTCAATATATTCTTTCATTTTTGTCTAAAAAAGGCAACAAAGTTTCGAAAGTTTCAGTTTTAATCCGCACTCCTTATATAACACGATCTTCAGTAGACATGTCAGAAATATGCTAATAGGAAACGCAGATTCTTCGCTAGTCCTCCAAATATGCAAAAAGTTTACAGGAAACCTTGAATCTAATCTATTTTCTGCAATACAGGCTCCATGTTTACAAATGTGTAAAAGGACCCAAATTTTCGGTACGTACCTTATACAGGAGTGTTAACACTTAAGAAAAAAAAAAACAGATTTGTTTTTTAAAAAAGTTGTTCCTGCTCGTAGCAAAAGCAAAAAACTTCAGCATTAAAAAGCACCTTTTGGTCAATGGGGTTGGGTGAGTAGCATGGTCCAAAATTGTCCCCGCCCCCTCATCACTTCTCTTAAGGCCCTACGACACCCACAAACTAACACAGCTCAACTAGTACAAAATCGGGAAACCTCTATGCTATTGCCCCCCTCCCCCCGGACATTTAGGTCTGGTTACGCCACTGCACCTCCGACAAGATTATGCCGATCCCAAAGACCCATCCCCTAAAAATAACCGTTTTACCGGTAACACTCTCATAAGGGAATCTTACGGGACCCATTTCAAAACCCTTAAGGATCCATACGGTTTTGCACCGGGGATTATGATAAGAAACCCATGGGTGACGCCTTAAATTAATCCAAGTGACCCATGGGAAGCTAGTTCTGAGGCTCATTTGAACAACTGATAGTGAACGTATGGGGGAGAATATGGGTCAGCTTCAGTCCTTTAATAATCCCTCGTGCATGTGGACTACCCATATAGGACCTTCCAATCTCGGTAAATGGCCACATGCACTGGTATATGGGCTAGCTTACCCATATATTTAACGACACACCAACACGAATGTGTTCAGGTAAAACTGCTTTACAAGTCCGAGCTTGGCCTAAGTTCAAGCCAAAACGTCAAAATGCCAATCCAACTGTGTGGAGAGTAGAGCTGTTGCACGACGCTTTTCCCATATACAATATGGCGGCTCTTTTGCTTCAATTTTTCAGCGCTGCCTTACATGTATGTAGATCAGTGGGAAATACACGGACGCATAGCGGACCCTTAACTCCAATACTCGTGCCTGTGAAACTGTTTACTGACAGACAAAGTGCCTTACAAATTTTACGCGATGTATTTTCTGACTTTATTACTTGCAAAATATGGTCATTTTTAGATCTTGTAATCTTGTAGACAATGAGTCGAAACTAGTACAGACTGTACAAAATTCAAGGAAATTTGACCATTTTTTCTCTGCTCTAAGAAATGCCGTCTCTAAGTAGCTATTATGACGGGAAACACATATTATCTATCTTTAACGGATCTCAAGATCAAAATTTCAATGATAATGGTATAGAAATTTGGAAGTGCAATGAAAGCCCTCATTATAAGTTTCGATCAGAGGGGTTGAAAACTTCTATTGGGAGCTATGGGCGCGAAAGTAGTCTTATTTAGTATGTAACTTAACGGGGGCTCACAATTACCTTCAAAGATATCATATAAAGGAAGTAACTATTTTGGAGCACACCACCATAAGCGGAAAGGCCTATCCGACTTCAATTTTTGGTCCTCTTTGAGTGCAATCTGCTCATATTAAAAAAATCTGAGTTGCTGCTTGTTTTTCGTGGATATGAAAGGGGAGATGTTGACGTGTGTGTGATGCCAAATAGGAATCATGGATTGAAGGTGATTCAGCTCATTTCAATACTGGATGTGAAAAAAGGTAATTTCGGTCACAAGTTATGCGATTAATATGGGTAGGTGCAGAGCTCATTCTCCCCCTGCAGCTCAAAAGCTAAACGGCCATGCTATGGTGAATTTGTAATACCATGATTGGCAAACTACTTGGCTTTCGTATGAGGGTACGTACTTTAGTCAAGGGGGTGTGAACTTCGACAAGGCTGTAGGGGCATTTAATGAAAGCAAAATAGTGTGTTAGTCAATCGAGCAGCTAATGGTGGTTTGTTTCCATTTACATAATCCATGTTTGACTAAGCTGATCAGAACAGATCCAGGCGGAAACCTCCAAGACTGTGAAGAACCACCTTGCCGCTCTGATGAAGATTCAGAAGACGGTCATCGGGTTGAAGGCAATGTTCCAAAACACATGAAGCTTCAACAAGACCTACCCAAGCTTCCAGGCTTCTTGTCTTGTTCCGACGAGGTAAGGGAGACTTTTGACTACCTTCTCCAAAAGACAAACATGAAGCTTGGACAAGCTTGGCGGCAGAGGCTTTCGCGTCGAGCCAAGAAGCAGAAGTATCGATTCCTCGAAAAGGAACAACCGGCCCGGATGGAGATAGAAACTCTAGAAAACAGACCAGATGCCGAAACCGCTCTATGGAAACTGCTGGAGAAATCTGCGAAGAGAACAAAGGAGTCACTGCAAAACCGCCAACCAAAGATAGGGAGACGTCACCACCTATACAAACGCTAAAACCCGACACACAATGTCAAACAAACGACGCTTTTCAGGCCGCCACCAGCTCGCTCAAAAAGAGTAGGCTCCTTTCCTCCTCAAACATGCTATCTGTCTGTATCACTTTATCCTAAGTTACTTCACCGATTGGTCTCAAAACCGATGTACCCGCCTGAAATAAAAGGCGACCTTAGTGTCATTACACATCTCTCAAACCGGACGGTGCCTTATCATAAGGAAATATATGATTATCAGTGGTTATAAATCGCCCATAACCTTTGTAAACGGCGAAAGGATTCCCAAGTGCATCAAGAATACTTCGTAGATGAAAGAAAGAAAGTAATATTCCAGGCCTATAGATACTAGAGCCTCAATTAAAACGGTTCATATTAATGTAATGCCTTAAAAAAGAGAGCAGTCGCTCCCAGCGCTATGCCAGCTACTCATGCAAAATCTTCGTAGAGATAACGTTTAACCCTTACTTAAACTACGAAAGTAAACGAGTATTTTGAGAACGACACTCTACACCCCTTACAAATAATGTTAAGGGAATTAAAAAGAGAAGTCTAGAAAGAAATTATAATACCTCGTTAAAAGGGTTCTCACCTAAACCTAAATTAGCTGAAAGAGAATGCAAGGTGCTACTGCTAAAATCCCGCAACGGGTAACAAGGCTTCCCCGCCTGGAATTATCACAGTCCACGGTACTTATGCTAACCTATATTAGGATATGAACTTGCCTCGAAACGAACGGCAATTTAATGTCCCCCACATAATCAGTGGGCGTAGCCAGGATGGAACTTTTAGGGGGGCTTAGGTAAAATGAGGGGACCTGTTACTCCTAGGGTAAGTCACGGCAAGATTATCTAAGCGGAGCGCCACCATCAGTTGGCGCGGAGCGTACAAGGAAATTTTGGGCTTTACAACCCCCCCCCCCCCCCCAGATGGTCGGAAACGGCACCTCCCATCTGATTTATGTTGGATGTACCCAGCCTTGAAATACTAATCTCATGTCTGCCACTTCTCAAATAATGAGAATAAAAGATCAATCTATGAAAAATGGTAATGCACACACTTTTTAGGAACCCAAAACTGGGCATTTCTGATCTGTGGCCTGGGGGATGAGACTAAAGGGAACGGGTGTTTCCCTTTCCCTTGGAAAAAAATGTTCACTTCAGGAGGACGTAGATCACAAACTTAAATGCGACGATATAAGTGGATTTCAACTTTAATAGGAAGGCCAAAAGTAGTTGTGTCTCCTCTGAGAAAAATTTTTTGCGTTAGATTTCCTAGATGCAAATGGTGGTATGTTTGGCAAAATTTTGAACTGATTTTTTGCCTACGTTTCAAGATTTTCCTTTTGGGGGAGCATTAAAAATTGGTCATATATTGTCCTTCAGTTGACGTAGTAGCTTCTTCGGGAAGCAGTGAATGTTTTGGTTTTGCCGAACGGCCCTTTGTCAGAGGGTCGGGAGGACTTTAGAAATAACATGGTCCTTCTCTGGTTGCACTGGCAGGCGAGTAATGTTCCTCCCTAATGTAGCGCCGGTCCTCGAGCGGAGTCCCGGGGGAAGGTTGCTGTTGCTGTAGTTGACATGACTAGTCGCCCAGAGACCGGCCTTGAACACTTGGCTTCCATCTTTTGTTGTTGGTTTTTAATATAGCTCCATCTTTATTGAAGAACGACAAGGGAAAAGACAACAACGCCCCACTTTGACTTCAAAAAAAAACCTTTTATGACTGATTGTAGACTAACGGCGGTATTACTTCTGGTTCCAAACAAATACCATCAAGCCCCTTTACAGTAGACTACCGTTTCTAGTTCGTGTCCCATCGTTTTTGGTTTTTTTTTTTTTTGCTTTTGTTTTTGTTTTTGTTTTGTTTTGTTTGTTTTTTCTTTTTTTTTTTTTGTAGGCGACTTCGGCAAGTTTCATACATATTTTATATGTTCATTAGTTGCACACAAACCTAATTGCAAAATAACAAATATGGATCCCTTTTCGCAATTTGGACAACGTGTTATGAAAAACAGATCAAATATCCCTATTCAAGTGACCCTAACGATACATTTAATCCTAACCATGAATTTGAAACAAATTTACTCGACAAGTCACGTGGGCTTTTTCGGGTGCTTACCGTACCTTCACGATAGTTATGTTTTGTACCTTTTTTCTTTTTTGCCTGCCTTATCAACTACTTTCAAATCTTTTAAAAAACCCAATACTGAATAAAATGAAATGAAATGCAATCAGGGGTTAGATTAGTAGTCTGCAAAGCTCGGACTTCGAGTGGTAATTTTGTATAAGACTGGTCTATGTTATAAGGGAAAACCTTTGTCGATTCGAAACTTTGCTCTGCTGTTAAACACATAAGGTAAGTTTTACCATCTTGGGGTTTGGATAGAACTGATTTGGGACCCAGTCTATAACTCTACTCGAGATATGGCTTAGCACAGTGGCACAATTCAGGAAGACAAAGTTCAAAGGTGTACGAGGCTGTGGTCTTCGGGCAGCATCCCTCTCAAAAATAGTTATTGCAGGGCACTAAAACTTGTATTTTCAGGGCAAGGGGCAAGGACAATGGGGCAGTGCAGTGAACACGGCGGCGGGAAGTTGTGTTTGCCAACAGGGCAAAACGCTCGATGGCAAAGGTTTCAGGGCAAACAACCAACACCCTTGAAACGTTCAAGTTGTAATTGCATTAGTATATATTTTTTAAATTGTTGCTATGGTGCATGTACCTTTAAAAAAAAGATCGGTTTTCATTCTGCAACCAATTTGAAGGACAAAGGCTCACTCAGGATGTTTCACATGTGATAGTATTCTGAACCTTATATAGATACCCAAAACAGAAAGCTATGATCACAGGAACAAGTGCTATAAATACTGGCAATAACAGCAGTCAAAGCAGCTAAATATACAATAGATTCTAAAATTATTATTGTACATGGTCAACTAAACATTTTTAAAACATTTTATATCTCGGCTTAAGAATGTCATATGAAGATGGAATTTGGGCTGTTAGAATTTTCTTTTATGCTGTTTGATACACATTTTTGTTTTTGTTCTTTGATGCTCTTTCTTTCTTTCTTTCTTTCTTTCTTTCTTTCTTTCTTTCTTTCTTTCTTTCTTTCTTTTCTTTTCTTTTCTTTTCTTTTCTTTTCTCGACTTGAGGTATATTTTTAACCTATCTTGGTCATAGGGGTGCTTTCATTAAGTTATCAAGACATAATAAACGCCGCGTTCCATTCACAGTAAAGTGTTGCGAAAAAGTTACACTTGTGAGAAACGTCACATTGCTCTGAAGTTAAAGGGGAAGTTTGTAAGCAAACATTATTTTCACATGTGAAAGAAGAACCAAATCTTCTCAGTGTGGTGTAATTTCCATTCAAATCGGACATGTATTTCTAGAGATATCAGCAAATGAAGATGGATTTGTGTTTCAAAGTGATATTGATGGCAGCAGAGATTATATCACTTCCTCTCATTGACAAGGAATGCTTTGTTTCTCATTGTGTTTTTTCAGACTGTTGTGTGTTGAAAATGTAACAACTTAACTTGCTCATATCTTGAGAACCACACATCAGATTTCAATGCAAATTTCACCACAATGCTTACATTAAGTGTCCCTCTAACATATCAAATTTTGAAAGGACCTTAACTTCTTCTTTTAAGTTGTTAAAACAGATGGCTACACACTATTGAAATGTAACAATTACAAGTAGCCTGTACGTCTGACTTAAACGTAAAATGAGACTGTTCAACGAGAACTGCAGACAAATCGCGGATCATTAAGATAACGGCAACGCGGTCTCTATGAGTAGCTTCCAACAATAGGCTACCAGTCACCGAAATAAGCTTTAATTATTTATATTTACAATTTACAAGGAGTGGGTATCAATTTTGCTGGATACAGAGTCAAAAACGATTATACGCAGGGGACTTGATCAATGTTTATCGTCTATCGCTACGTCCGCCATTTTGATCTTGAGTTACTAAAATTAATCCAAGTTGAGTTTGCAATCCTCCCCTGTCCGATTTTTATTAATTGTAGAGGTGGATACAGGCCAAAACTGCAAAAAGGGTATGTCGTTTATTGAACTGATGTGCAAGTCGTAACGTAGTTTCTGGTTTAACGTACGCTGATCCTACCCAACAGGGCCCACCTTCAACCCACTTCACTACACTTACCACACTACAACAATGAGCAAATGTTATGAGAATCGGACATGTCAGTGAGAGAACAGGGGCCCATTCCACAAAGACTTAACACACAATCTTAAGTTTGATTCCCCATACTTAAGTCAACAGTAAATCATACTTAAGATTGTGCGTAACTCTTTGTGGTACGGGCCCAAGATCATATAGAAATAACAGAATTGTTAAGATTCACACTATTATTAAGTATTATTAAAACTGTATATACGTTTGCTTTTCAGTTTCAATGCCGACAAAATACAAAAGTAAATTAAACTTTGTTTACACATCTTCTCATTAATTTTGTTTGTTTTGTTCGGTTCTCTTTTAAATTCTATGTCAGACAAGGACACAAAAATCCTTGTTTTTTGCACCAAATAAACTTACTGAAACCAAATTTAAATGCATGTGTTTATGGCAAATACCTTCAAGAATCCAATAGGAGATTATATTTTCACCGAGAGGCTAAGCATATAGTGGTAATATAAGCTCGCAAAACTTCTATTTTCAGTTCAATTTAGTTTTTAATCCTTATAATTTCCCACAAGGCATAAGAGATTTTCTTTGCCCCGAAAGGGGTACCTCATAAAATATGGAACAGCATAAGGGGTCATTGGATAGAAAAATGGACTTAAAACTTCAAGCTCTGGGTCATTGATAATTGAACGTGTCTCAAAGGGTTTGGCGGATCAGCTGATTTGGGGCGATACGCACTGTTTAACAAAAAATTTCCTCACTGGCTAACGATAGCTCTAATCCTAACCCTAACAATGAATACAATCAATACAATACAATGGCAACACCCAAGTAAAAAACACCTTGTTAAACAGTGCGCATCTACCCGCTGATTTGAGTATTTAAATGAAAGTTATGCACCACTTGGCTTGGTAACATGCCCGAATGTGACCGATGATCATAAGGTTACTAGCGTACACAGGGGGCGCATTAGGTAATGCTCCTCTCCTTACAGAAACCTTTCTTTAGATTCCAAAAGTACGTACTTGAGTAACACAGCTTTACTTCAAGCAGTAGAATATGTGGCACCAGATTGCATGAAAGGACACCCAATTTCTAAAAAAAATTTCGAAAGAGGAGGGGCTGTTTCCTCAAGGCCCCCTCAGTGATGCGATTTGGGTAGTCATATAGACAATTCCATCAATTCAGCGGATCAGTCACAATAGAGACACAATAGCCGGCCATCCGGGAGCTGTTTTTTTTTTTTTTTAATTTTCTTGAAACTCCGCGCCAACTGATGGTGGCACCCCATTGTCTTTACTGCAGAATTACAGTCTTTCGGGCAAGAAAAAACAAAATCTGAAATGCTCCCGTACTCCTTGGCCAATGGCACTGATGCTCTTTTGACTCCTAAAGAAGAGAAAATTAGAAAACAATTTTTACTTCTAAAAAGGTATGGCACATTGCATTAAATCGCATATAAAGACACAACATTTTCAGTTTTATCCCCATTTACCACCATAAGTCATATATTTCCCGTTATACATTAATTGTTCCACATTACTCATCATTAATTTCACATTACACATGTGGAATATTTCAAATTTTCTGTTTCATTTTTCCCATAACAATTTTCATTACAAAAGAATTTCGTATTACATGTGGAACATTTCACATGTTACATTTGACGTTCCAATTTTTCACTACATGGTAGCTTTCAAATTACACACGATACATCATATAAGGCCTACAAGTTATGTCATTTCACGTTATACATTATACACTTCATATACTAATTCTTCGTTTTAAATTTAATATTACACATGTGGTACAATTCACATTTCATATTGCAATTTTCATTTCACAAAATACATTTTTAAATTACACACATACATCTCGCATTATCATCCGTCTATTTTACTACAAACTTTACATTTCACATTACTCATTATTACTATTTCCCTGCGAACAAAAACAGGGTGGAATTCGCGGGTGGCAGAGGGCGACCTCAACCCCTATATTCGCAAAAAAGTTAAAATTCCGAGTTGCGTAATTTTTCTTGGGTGGTAATAACTTCCTACCAGCATTTCAAAAAGGATCTATGAAGTTTTTTCTTTTCAAAGTTTAAGGGACCATCCTTATAAACTCTAAAATAAACAAGAGTGAAATTTCACTCGTTAGAGGAGCGAAAGTTTTTAAGTTCACTCCAAGTTCACTCACAGAAGAGTGAAATTCACTCCAGAAGCGCCAAGTTTCACTCTTGATGGGGTGCCTGCAAGGGCCACTCTTAAAAAAGAGTGATTCCTGCAGGCATTTGTTTAAAAAGTGAATTTTCACTCTTTGGAGTGAATTTTACTCTTCTTGGAGTGAGTTTCAGGGTTATTGTAATAAAATAACACACTAATCTAGTGAAGAAACGGTTTTCACTCTATTAAAGGTGACTAAGTTCACTCTTTGCTTTTAGAGTGTTGGTCGACTGGTCGAGATTCGTATTTTTTCCAGGACAAAATGAGTGTAAATCTTGTCAGTGAACCAAACACGTTGTCGAAAATAGAACAAGCCCTCTTATTCCAAAATGGAAACGTTTGTTTCGTAATTATGACACTGGACTATGAAAGATAAGTCTAAATATCTCTGGTCCGCATAATCCAAACTACAAATCTCTCCGTAACAATGACGTCGCTATAGGGGACAGAGGAGATGGCTCCCCAACCCCCACCTCGAAAGAGTGAAAAATTCTTTAGTCGACATGTTATCTTAGATATATACCAGTAGAAAACGCAGGTTCCTTCGGTAACCCGGAACCTAAATTATTTTCTGCAATTAAAGCTCCATATTTACAAATATTCGTATAAAAACACCCATGATTTTGGCGCTCGCCGCACGCCGCAAATTACGTTCCTAATAAGTTGTGTCCACACTTTAGAAAAAAAAACGAAAAGTTTGAGTGCTGCCCCCTCCCAGGGAAAAAGTCTAGCTACGCCAGTGACCGTAACCTCCCTGTCCATAGTTGAAACGAATACAGAAAATGTAAAGTTCTTTAAAAGATCGATTTACTCTCAGCTGTCCTGGAAAAATTCAGACGATCGGGATGATCGAAAATAGTTGGAAATGTTGCTAAACGGATTTAATGTGCAAAATGTTCTTTAATGCGTATCACTGATACTAAATGAAATAATAAATGATTTAAAAAAAATCGTCTGGTGATATTTCACCAGGTCCGTGTTGACATAGCACTCACACAATCCTGGTTATTTTTACCAGGGAATCGTGGTCACATTAACCATTGCACTTGTGAATTTAACCATAACTGGCTATTCTAGTTTTTAACCAGTTTCTTCCTAAATTCCTGGTTATATTAACCAGGATTGTGCGAGTGCTATACTAACACGGAAAGTGGTAAAATTTTACCAGATATTTTTAGAGTGGACTAACCTCTGACAGATCCGACAGGGGTAAAAAAGGAAATTTCCTGTTACAAAGAGTAAGTAAAATTCAACTGAGTCAAGAAATGATCTTCTTTCTTTTTTAGATCACGGAGATTGCAAAAAAAAGGGAAAAAAAAAGAAAATGCTTGCATTTGAGTACCCCTGAAAGTGGGAACTGCAGGGACCTTTGTTTTCTTGACAATATTGGGCTGCTTTGTTGACTTACGCCGCCACGTAAAAATTTATGATAGTTCAAGTAAAATAAGCCTGCACATACTGTAATTGTGTAAACATAGCAATTGGTGCACGACCCCTCTTGCGCCTATGGAGTTGTGTCCCTTAGGGCGTCAGGGTAGCTACAGTTGGTGATGACGGTGGTGGTGATGGTGGTTTGGCCTGGTGTTGTCTGTCTGTTTCGGATGTTTGTGACTGTACGGGAGCGGTGTTGGTGGGTTTTGTTATGTTTCCGAGGGTGTTCATTGTGTTCGTTTTTTTGCTCGTTTACACATATGTTATTCATGATATTCACCTTCAGCACGTAGAAAAAGAAAAAATACAATTTCAATAACACTAACCTAACCTCATCTCGTTAACCCTAATCTTGAGACAAAATGTCAGGCATTATAAACATGTCTCGAGAAATAAATGTGACGCCTTACCAATCAAAATGTGAGATTTCAGTGGTAGGAAGAAGGGATAAACCAAGAGATCACCCATTTCAGCTTTCATATGTACACAGATAATCAGCCTGCATGGCAAGTTAGGGTTAATTAATGTTAGATACGGTGGTGAACCTCAACTAAGCACCTAAGCACCCAAGTTTAATCTGGTGGCGCCCATGGCCCCTTTTGCAGTTGTGGGTACTGGATTGTTACCATATCTCTCAGTACTCCGTTGCTATCGCTCAGCATCACGCACAACGGCAGTAAGGCTCCGAGTGGGAGTCGGATTCCGTACTAACTATAGACTGACCACACACATCAGCCTATCGGGCGATTTTGTTTTAGAACCTTACTAGTAGTAAGTGATAATGAACATATAAAGGAGGCTGAAAGAGCAAAAAATTGGCAAAATTGGGAAAGGCTTTGTGACTAAGTGAGTGATGGTGACGTAAACAATGAACGCAGTAACGGTTACGAAAGTTAAGAGATATTCAGGGAGTAACACCTCCCTGGGGTAATCATGGAAGTTCATCTGAAACAGCTTCGCATATTGCCCGAGGTTTTACAAAAAAAAATCGCCAGCCTCACCCAGTCTCTAACGCTTATGGATTTTGTGTGCAGCTACAATCCTGGACAAAATGATGGGAGACTTTTGCCCAAATGTAGCAAAACGTATCCACAGATTCGCTGGTCTTCCAATTCCCCCTCCCCCCCCCCCCCGAATCGATGTTGTTCTCGACAGAATAAAAACCCAAAATTTCGCGAATTCCAAAATTGCACGGGAAAGCAGCGGGCTGCCCCGTGCATTTTTGTCCAGGATTGTAGCATTGTATATTAACTAACATTCTATACATCTAGGCTTATTTGATTTGAACATGAATCGAACAGGCAATTCTTTGTAACTTCATTTCTTTAATTATGGTCATAATATCATCATTGTTAAGTACTTTCTCATCAAACTGGATAAGTTACCTCTACGTAACATAGCATATACTTAGAAATAGGACATAAAAAGCGATAATCACCCAGGTAGATGTTCTAACAGGCAATAATGTCATTTTTCAAAACATTCGAAAAGGCATTATTAACGTTACCTCGACGTTTTGAGTGACATGACATACTCCGAACAGGGCCGGGTTAGCGTTGTGTGGGATCCCCGGCACTTTCTATAGTGGAGGCCCCTTTTACAAGTTTAACCTCCTGCCCCCTCGCCTACCCGCTTACACAAAATCAATAACACTCAACAGACTAATTGTAGCTTGTAACCGCTAATAACTAATAGTTGCTTTTACACATTATTATACAGTGACACATGACAGTTATTATACATTACATGCCAGATAGTGTTAAGGCATAGCAAAAATGCGCGCACATGAAAATGTAAGCCCGACAACCAGTAAATCAAAATAATGAGGGTCTCAATTCCCAAACACATTTTCTTAAACATTAACTATTACATTACACTTTTTTGACCGGGCATTTTCAACGGAGGAAGGGGGCCCCCAAAGGGCGGGGCCCCCGGCATATGCCGGTTCTGTCATTGGCCTAATCCGGCCCTGACTCAGAAATAGGACATTAGCAAAAAGCGATAAACAACTTCACCTGCAATCCTGGACAAAAATGATGGGACATTTTTGCCCAAATGTAGCAACACGTATGCAAAGACTCGTTGGTTTTCCAAAATCCCCTCCCCCCTAGTTCAATGTTGTTCTCGACAAAATATTCTCAAAATTTCAAAAATTGCAACACTGAACGGGGAGCGGGGGACTGTCCCATGTATTTTTGTCCAGGATTGTAGGTAGATGTTCTAACAGGCAATAATGCCATTTTTCAAGACGTTTGCCATAAGCTACATCCGGGAGCTGGAGAGATTCTGGTAAAGAGAATCTGTAGAACCACTGACGGCAGGTGCATTAGTTGACAAATTTGTGTATGTGTTACTGTTAGAATTGCCTTTACTGGGTTTCACCTTCAAGTATGTGATAATGTCTACATTCCCATAGTGCGCTTCATCTTCATCCGCTACTGGTGACTGTTTTACTGAGAATTGTAATTCTTTCTTCTTCTTTTTACTACCTTTAACAGCTAAGACAATTATCACTGATAAAATAATCAAAACGACTCCAGAACTTCCAGTAGCAATGATATAGATAAAAAGCTCCCCTACAGTGTTTATCGTTGAAGAGTTATAAAAAGCCGGTGTAGTTATGTCCATTTGTATAGAAGTAACCACTATTGCAGGGCCACTTTTAGCACGTTTTGAACCTATTTGAATCTCACAGCTTATTTCCAGCTCAGTTTCCCATTCTTCACTCTGATTAAAAAAGTTAATTCTCAACTGATTTAAACCTTCGGTGGCGTCGAGAGTTATATTCTCTCCAAATACTTCCCATTCGACGGGAGAAAACAATAACGGGATACTCCTACATGCTACGATTACATAATTCTCAGTTTTGTCCCAATCCATTAGCTGAACAAATACCTTCAAATCGTCATACACCCTTATCTGTGGGAGGTGCTCGCAAAAATCCATCTCAGTCCCATCAGTAGGTCTACAAGAAACAGATGAACCGTTCAAATTCACGTTTACATTTGCAACCGTTATGATACAAAATAATTCATTATTCACTGGTTTGCATGAGGGGTAATCCCGTTCAATCAAATCGGCACCAACTAGACTTGTGATCGTTACGGACAGCCTCTTCCAGAATGGACATCGCAGTAACAGGTCTTCTCCTGTGAAGAATATACCTTCAACTCCACTCAGTAAATCACAAAAAATTGGTTGCTCTTTTTTCCCTACCATGTAGCGCTCCACAACGTGTAAATTTGCAAAGTCAGAGAGTACTCTTACACTCATATTTCCCACTGTTTTAAGAGATTGGCATACATAAGGCGAGGAATCCAACTCGCTAACATCAAAAATGGTCACTACACAACGTCGGCCTCGAGGGCCTTGCTTTGCTGGGTCTACATAATATCTTCCGGCAGTTGATGTGATTGCCGCACCACTTACAATCAGTAATGCATCCTCCGTGATTCCTTTGTATAAGTTTATCGTTGAACAATTGGATCCCTGTTCATTTTTACAGATTAAATCAATTGTTCTCCCTTTATAAGCGTAGAAATGATTTTCCGTCTGGTAGAGTGAGATAGATCCTGGAAAAGCAAATTTCCACTTATCTTCCCCTAGAGCAAGCTGACAACCCAAAACAAAGAGAGCAAATAATGTGATCTTCATGGTAAAATTATTTGATGTGTGAGAACTGAATATGAAGGGCAAAAAAGACACAATCGGCATCATCTATAATTATAGTTTTAAAAAGCGCGTAACTCCCTCAGCTCCCCCTTTCACGGTTGTATTGGAGGCAATAACTCACTCTGAGTCGCTGGTGTATTCTCAGCAAACTTACACGTAATAAAACTGAAAAATTTCTTGCAGCTCAAAACAAGATGTTTCTTTTAAGACCACTTATAGGTCAGGAAGACATCCTTCATAGGGAAAAATACCTTGAGTTGGCAAAGAATGTTTCTGAACAAAATAAAAGCTTTCCGGAGAGAATTGCATATTGCCAACTAGGATACAATCGCTGCACAGGAAGTAATCGCCAGCTTTTATCTGGGATTGAACGAAAGCTACACATATCTGAAAATGTGAATTTCGAAGGAGGTCCAAAGCTAATAAGCGCTTGCTAATAAGGGGAAATGTTCACCCGTAGGAAATCGTATACAGTGCTTTCATTAACCCTTAATTACCGTTGTTTGGGTCCTTTTGGACCCATGCGGAGAGCTCGGCTGTCACCCATCTTTACACTTTCACGCGGAGCTCGAAACTGTGAGTAGCTACCCGAAAATTCGGCCACAACAACGAGAGAGACAATAGTTTAAGGTCACGGGGTCAATGGCCTACGGAAGCCGATGCAGGGCGGGCTACGTCCGCTTTTCCGCCCACTCCCGAGGCGCGCAAATATGCCCCGATCGGAGCACAACGGTAAAGGGTTAAAGGCACAAAGGCACAAGCATCCCTCTACACACATACATATTTTGGCATCCGAGGACTCTCGTTTTTAACCTTGAAAATGTGGATATCCCACTGCATAGACAGTTGACAAGGACAAAAAACGCTGATGTCCCCGATTTACTCTTTTATCTGTTTATGCATATTATTTGTGAGGGGATAAAGCTAATCCCGAGGTATGTTGTCGGGATTATTTTGGAATTTTCTTCTTATGCCATTTAGATACTTTATATAAAGAAAATATGTTCTGTAAAAAGGTCTTGTAAGCTTTGAAAGAGTCTTTTTTTTCTACTAAATCAGGTCCAATGGGGGGTCACACTTTCAAAAAAAAGATATTTAGGAATAAATGGGGTATTTTTTCTAAAAACGTTATCCTCCACTTTGTCATCACGTTTAGATGCTAGAACATGTGTTAAATTCCTCGACATTTCACTTTTAAGCACGTTTAATTTCTAAAGGTTAAACCGTTTAATAGCTTAATCATGTTAAGAAAGTTGAGGCAAAATAAGTGTTTAATTGCTAAACACGTTTTTTCTGAGTGCGGGATGTGGTCTACAGGAGATACAGCTCCATGACTGTAGGAAGCCGATTAGTTGAATGTCACGAGAAGGACTATATGATTCCCAAAAACTACAGAAAAGAAAATTTTCGCGAAGGAAAATAAATGTTGGAGTAACGTTATGTAAAAGTAGAAAAATTAGAGATGTATAATGGAAAGCTGATAAAAAAATGGCTTTTGGGGAGAAAAACTGAAACCACGGTGAATTTCTAGGGAAAATTTGGACTCTATTGAAAAACCTGTCCTTCCTATGAACAAAAGGGAGAATTTTTTTTCGTAGTAATTAAGGGATGTTGAAAGAGGGGTTAAAGGTCACATCAAGTTTATCAGCAGGAAAACCTGTCACATTTTCTAAAAAGAGTGAACTTGAAGCAAGCACATATGACATCATTCCATCACGTTAATGGACCGTTTTTTGTTTTCCTTTAAAGTTTTCAACCAATTTTCTCCTATCCCATGTGATCAGAATGTGTTTGCATAAGTGAAATGAGAATTTTACAAACATTGTATTACTCACAGGAAGGTCTTACCCCTATTAACTTTAAGGTCAACACAACAGTCTTAAAAAAAAAAACAAAGGAAACAAAACATTCCTTGTCAATGTGAGGAAGGGATAAAAAGTCTTTTGCCCTTAAGTCATTTTGGAACACAAATCTAGTGACTTCGTTTACTGATACCTCGAGTAATACATATCCAACTTGAATGGGACGTTACCACACTGTGTAAATGTAGTTCTTTTGCACAAATGAATATGAAATGTTTGCTTAAAATTTCCCTTGAGATTCCCCGACGAAATTGGGAAATTGCCCGGGCGAAGAGGCTGTTTCCTTCCCGGGACAGATAACATGTATTAATGTTCCTGTCAGGGTTGGTTGAAAACATTAAAACAAAAGCATTAAACCAATCCAGTCCAGGCGTGTTGCCAAGATTTTTCATGGGGTTTCTCCGGTGTGACATGGAGTGCAGGTTTAAAGAAAGGGGTTCCCCCCTTACCCTGAGGGGAATAATTTTTTGTAAGTGTTCAGCCAGATGCAAAATAGCATAATGTTGTTGCCTCAAATGTATTCAGTTTCATATCATGCCCTTTTACACTCTTAAAACATCAGGATTAAATTTAACCTACAGGATCGGTGTTCTATTACTCCAACACAATCCTGGTTAAATTTTTACTCAAATCCTGCTAAACTAACTCTGGACCTTGTCCCAAATATTGCCGGTTTGGACAAACTGGAATCAGCTATTGCACTAGTAATAGGGATAACTATTTTAATTACAGTTATTTTAATGGTAAATGTTGTGTCGTTCTCAAAATAACCCATTTAGAATTATATTTCACGAATTATTAAACAAGTTTGTGACATTATTTTCAGAACGACTGTCAATTCTACCCTTACAAAAATTAGTTAAAAGTAAATTATTCCTAATAAATAATAGAACAACCTCTTAAATGCAAACCGACAAGATCTCGGACAAGATCCCTAACATTCTGGTTGTTATAACCAAAATTTGTGTTAGTTTAGCCAGGATTTGCGTTAAAATTTAACCAGGATTGTGTTTGAGTGTTTGGTTAAATTTAAGATGTTAAAGATGAAAAAACCCCTGTGGGCTGCGGGTTGTAGAATATGCCCACGGTAGTTCCCTCATGTCTTAAGAGGCGACAAAATGGAAACCAAACTTGCACTTGACCCATATTTGGAAAAATAATTTAAACTTTGACCTTTTTATTGAGTTGACTGACACTGTATAACATATTCGGGTTGATGCGTAGATAAATCTCAGTAGTAAGTGGGGCCGTTTTAGTCCTCGACCAATCAGAATCGAGTATTTGGATGACGTCATCAAATGATGAATATTCATGAGATAAGTAGGGTGAGAATAGTCTTGGACCAATGAGAATGGAGAATGGGGGATGACGTCATAAAATCGTGAATATGGATGAGAGGAAGAAAGAGAGGAGTGTCTTAGAATGACGTCATAATGAATATGCATGAGGAGAGAGTGGATAAATAGAAGCACACGAGTGGAAAGAGCTCATTCTGTGTCTAGAATTCAAAGTGTAAAGATGTCATGCAAATACGTCGAAGAAGATAGCGATACCGACTGTTCGTTTATCGAAGGCAGTGAAGGAGAGGAGGACTTGATGGAGGAGGAGGAAGAGGAAAAGGAGGAGATAACTTCGGAGAAGGATTGGACGTCCGGCTACTTGCGTGGCTATAGGACGGGAAGAGGGGACGTGGAGGCACGAGTGGTAGAGCTGGAACGAGAGAAGGAAGCCCTCCTCGTCGAACTAGCCAATGCGAAGAGGAACTTCGAGAGGTATAGGATGGAGGTGGACGAATGGATCTACGAAAGGATGGCACCTCGATTAAGGGCTACCATGGACGTCATGGCGGGGATGATGGACCATAGAGTGGAAAGAATCGTAAACTGGGACCCCGATTTGCGACCGCTCGAGGGGAATCAGGAGGAGGAGGAGGCAGAGGTCGAGATGGACGATCTAGGAGATCTTTTTCCAGATCTCCCACCCGTGCAGAGACCTGAGGACGCTCCGCCACCGTACTCGGAGAACCCTCCTGCTCACTTTTGAAAAAAAGTGAGGAGGACTTTAAACCAAAAGGCTCTTTTCAGGGCCAACATATATTTAGGTGGGGACGGCTCCATTCTTTCTGTCAAACATGCTATTTATGTGTTGTATCGTCTTTTAGAACAAAGGAACGAGACATACGGACTCGGCTAGAGGTCTATCTCAGCGTCGTGTGAGACATTAAACGTACCGCTCCGTATTGAATATATACGTTTTGAATGATGTATTGAAAAAACTTTTTAAAAATCGAATTACAAATCTATTTTGTTTGTTTTTTTTCTTTACAACAGTTCTGCTAAAGCTAACGATAAAATATCTGTTTCTGGCTTTCTTGACGATGATAATGGTTGTGGTTGTGCTGGTGGTGGTGGTGGCGGCGGCTGGTCTATGAGCCATCGGAGCTGTGTTTTCTCCAGTTCCGTAAAAACTGGTCTCTTCATGCTGAGATCCAGAGGTTCTGGTAATTTTCGGGTCGAAGGAAAAGCAGGTGGGTCTTTTGGTAACCCCAATCGTCGAGTGTTGGTTTTGCAACTAGCTCCAAACACTTGAAAATGTAACGCGTAGTTCCTCAGATGCAAGACATTGTCGCACTGGTTACAATAAAACAGGTCAGCCATTTTTTGATGACGGGCGCAAAAGTAAAACGACAGGCTGTTTGTGTGTCTCCCCGGAGAACGGTATGTACGTGTGTGGTCTGAAAGTGAACGCGACGGCAATTTTTCTTCTTGTAATTCCCTTCGTAATGAAACTTTATTCGATCTTGTTTAGACGGATAGTCAAAGACATCTGATTGTGAAAAAATCGATGCACGGCCTTTTAAAGTGCTCGGATGCGGTACAAACCGGTTTTATCCGGTTCGAGGCACCGCACAAAATACACGCGCAACAGAGAAGGGCGGAGCTTAGAACGTTGATTCACACAGACGTGTGTGTGTGTGTTTGTGTGAACGCGCGTGCGGCACTCCAGACATGTATGACATAACGCGCGCTAATGGGGGCGGGGCTTAGAACGTCGGCTCACACAGAAGAACGCATGGAACTGCGCGGTGATCGACAGGTCGCGTCAACCAATGAGAAACGAGACCTACGCGTGCGTGTTACTGTTTTACTGTGTGCGTGTGATTGTTGGGAGAGTTTTCGCGCTCATTCGGATTTTGGTGTTTCGACAGTACAGACGTACGTGCGCGCACAGTCTATATAAGTCGCGATAGCTGGTAGTGAGGAAAATAGAAGATTTTTTTGTCGAATGGTAGAAGCAACGTTCGTTGCATGCAGTGCGCGTACAGTCGGTGCGGGTTGTGAGTATAAAGGCAGTGTAGCGCGTGTTGAGCGTTCATTCGGAGTGTGGAGCTCGAAGAGTGAAGACGTGGCACGGGCGGTTTTGCTCGTATTACTTCTTTCTATACGGAAGTGTGCTGACAGTGTGAGTATATCTCGATAGTAAATGAGGTGTAGTCGGTGGAAGGATATCGGTCGATAGTCACCTACGAAAGACTGTATTACACTTTTGATTGCGTTGCACGATCTAGTGCACGAGCCTTGAGAGTAAATGAGGTGTATAGTAGTAGTTGTCTTTGAACCGTTTTTTCGCCTTCTACGGCCTGTATTACTTTCCGTGTTACTCGCCCGTACTGTACACTAAAGTTTGAGAGAGAGTAAACGGGTTGGAATATAGCATCGTCATACGGACTTGTTCATTCACGCACATGGCAAATCTCACTTTATATCTCATGACGCGGTGTATGCCCTGTAGTCTATACGTAGTGCATTGTCGTTCAGTTTGCCACCGGTCCACAGCGACATTCGGGGTGAGCTTATCGACTATAATACATTACGGCAGACGTCAATGACCTTAGGGTCTGCAGGCATTACATTAGCTTACGAGATAATCGAGATAACAATTCGTGTAAAATAGTAGAAAAAGAAGAAGATATTAAAGAAAAAGAAGAGTGAGAATATAGCGGTAAGGCACACATTTTTTCTTTTGTTCACGTAAAGTATGTGCTTAATGTGTGAAAAAAGGGGGATTCCCCAGAAATATAAATTATATGTCACACCATAGTCTCTGTACGTTTACGTACACGTGCACGCGCCTGTAGTGAGTACTTTTCGTGTTGTCTTCGAGTTTATCACCGGTCCAAAGCGACATTCGGGATGAATTCTTTGACTATAACATGATTCGGAAAACGTCATCGACTTTCGGGTCAGCAGGTCGAGTGTTAACGAGAGACTCGTGACGACATTTTATTCGTGTATATATGTAAAGGTCCAGTGGACCATGATGACTCATTCACACCTCACCGAGAATTCTACAGGCCTCGCGGAGATTCCCGTAAACCTGTGTGCGGGCTAGACCATTCGTGAAGGAGATGAATTAAACAGTGGATTGCTAAATTCTTTAAACGTACCAGGGCGATGCAACCTAACGAAATAAACTGTGCGTGCTTTGTCCCTTTCCGTGCAATTTCGTTCAAAAAATGCAAACGGTAGAACGAAAACCACTGGTTATATTATTATTTTTCTCCAGTACAACAGGGTGTGTAATTTACTTCCACCTGTACAGTTTTCAAAAGCACATGCAAAGGTACTTGAATTGAAAAAAGAGGTGTGCACAAGGACGGATTATCTGATTATAAGCTGCTGAGTACTGAACCAGGGAGCTGTTACGGAACTGAGTTAAAAAAAAAACTTACAACATTTCTCTTAAACAAATAGATAAATAAATAAAAGAAAATAAAAAACAAGAATGATTAGAAGAAACACTAAGAAATGAAGTTAAACACACACGTACGCTGTGATGATTAGCATCGCCATGACAGTCACTTAACTCGCTAAGTATTTAGCACATGTTTGGAGGCAAATTATACGACAGCAAACATGGTTGGGCACATTGTATACTTTCACTCAACATGCAAAAATTGACAGTGGACTTTTTTAATTGGAAACAACTACTAGAAGAAAATGAGAAACGACAGTCTTTCATGTTATTTCATAATAATTATGAAACATTCCTGTGGGGATCGAATTTTTTTTGTCAATATGCACAAGCTATAACTATTATCCTGAACTCAAAAAGCACAGCCATAATTAATAACAAAAAGTATTCATTAGCTAAAACATTTTTTAAAATTTCGTGGGTATCTGCATGTTTAGCAGAACTGAAGTTATAGTCGGTTAGGATATTACCTAACAATGTTCACCTGTTCACCGATTTTCAAACAGAAAATTACAATATTTTGGATATGAACTGGAAATAACAATATTCTTTGCTTCTCTATAAAGTTCCAACTTAAGTATTACGTTCAAATTATTAGAAATAAATTTTAAAGGATAATATACACGTATGTTTTTTAGGCCTAAACTTACGTAGACGTACACTCGGCTCATTTCGCTTCCTGGCGCTGTAAGAAAAATCCCTCCTCGTATGAAATGAGCTGTGCCCATTCCTCTAGATTGCTGCTATACCACTTGCCATGGACGAATGTGACACAAGTTTTCTTGACTTTTAAAGGCCGAAAGAATTATATTTGGCAAGAAATAAAATGACACAGTGTTAACTTACGAAATGTCCTATATGTTTTCGACTCTTCTTCGGTATTTTCCGTTTTTTTTTTAAATCCCAACTGAGCAAAGAAACTAAGTCGTTCGAATATCTTGCCGCTCTTGTGGCTGTGATAAACACACGTAATCTGTATGGGTGAAATTTTGATACTTCCAAGTGCCCCGGCTTTGTTAGGTTCATGAACTTCATTGTCGTTTTGACGGGGGTAAAATGTACTGAATAGTATTGATTTTAGCATTTCCGGGAAGATAAAAGTGTCTTCTTGCATAATCCGTTTTATACAAGTTGAACAAAGCGAATTAAAGGGGAGAAATCAAGGTCTTTATAAAAGGAGTTTGGCTGAGACTTTCAATTGGCATTTCACTGTGTAAAACCTATTGGCCTGTTCGAAGAAAGAAGTCGGAAGGCTTCATCTTTAAGTAAAAAATGACGGTTCGAAGAAATCTCGAAACAGGAAAAGATAAACATCACAGTAAAGATAACGGAATAAGCTTTCAGAATTCAGTTTATACAAGACATTCGGTTGTGTGGTTTAGGAGTTATGTCAATGAGAAGTAAGGGTTACACAGTAAATGTCCTATGCAAGACTGTGCGGACACTAGGATGCTTACTCTTGCGCATAGTTACGAGCGTCGAGAAATTGTTATGCCTGAAATGTTTTAGAAACATTACATGTTGAGCTGGCAAAAACAAGTCCTAAAAATATACTTTTCCGAATATTAATAATATTTTAGGAGCGACTCATAATTTTCCGCACTTTCCTTTTGAGGAGTACTACTTTTGGGGGGTCACAACTCTCTTTTTTGGAGTTTTTGTGACATACCTACCTATGTGTACTGTCGTAACTTATGAAAACTGTGATTGACAAATATTACAACTGCATCTGGGAGAGTTTATTTCATGACAAACTGGTAAGTATTTGGGGACGAAACGACTTCCAATTTGGGGAGTCTGAAACGACTTCTACTATGGGACGAACTGGCAAGGGTGCGAAACGACCCGGGCAGCCGAAAAGACTGGTTACCTAGGTTCGTTTTGATTATAGACGAATCCCGGGCGATCAGAGCTTCCGTTTAGTGACTGTAGGCAGCCATTAGTGGGATCCTCCAAACTTAAATCGTCTTCATTTATTGTCTGCATGAACTTTAAACCCTCACATTCAGTGAAATAGAAGGAATTAGATACAATTTAGTGTACAACCATCCATGATACATGTAAGTGAGAAAAATTGACAGATTAAAGGTGAAGTTTAAGCAAAAGATAAAAATTAATTTTCACATGTAAAAGAGGAAATACATCTACTCAGTGTGGTGAAATTTTCATTCAAATCGGATATATATTCCTCGAGATATCAGCAAATAAAGTTATTAGATTTGTATTCCCAAAGTGATATTGAGGGCAGCAGAGCTTACATCACTTCATCACATTGACAAGGAATGCTTTCTTTCCCTTTGTTTTTCAGACTGTTGTGTTCACCCTGACATTACTAGGAAAAGGACCTCCCATGGGGATTGCAAAGTTTGAACAGTTCTCATGCCACTTATTGAATCAAATTTTGATAATATGGGACTATTAAGGAGAAAATATGATATAAAGTTTAAAGAAAAACAAAAGACTGTCCATTAAATGTGGGAATATGATGCCATATGTGCTTGCTTCAAGTTCACTGTTTTTTGAAAATGTGACAACTTTACTTGCTCATATCTCGAGAACCACATATCGTATTTCAATGCAAGTTTCACCAAAATGCTCAGAATAAGTACCCTTCTAACATATGAAAACTTGATACCACCTTGAACCCTTCTTTCTTAAAGGGCAAATCCTCTCACCCCAAACTCCACTTCTTGTAGGGGGGGGGGGTACAGAAACTCTCCATTGGCCCAGCTTTCTGACTGACTGTTAATTCAAACAATGCAGATTACCAAAGCTTATATTACACAGCATGAACTGTACTGAGAGTGTTTTGGTTATACACATGGAGCTTTTCTATATTCACCCTGAAGCAATATTAAACTGAGATTGTGACCGGATTAGGATGAATTTTAGACAATTGTGGGCGGGGCTTAAGTAAGAAGGTTAGGAGAATTGGTACTGTTTGGGGTGAGAGAATTGGGTCTGTGATTGACTCCAGCTATGGCCGACTGAAAACAGACCATCACTTGCTGTTCGGATTCGTCTATACTCCGAAGGATTGGACTCCAAGGTTTCTTATTGGGATTTAGCTCAAAGTTAACGCTGTAATTCTGTGACTTACGTTATTTGAAAATTGCTTTTTTAACGAAAACCATCTAAGTTTATTAGGTTTAATTTAAGTTTTCGGTCAAAAAATCATTTTTTTTTTCGATTGATTGTCATGGTTTATTGCCGAAAAATATTGTTTTCGGGCAATGTTGCATGTTTTTCGAATTATTGAACATTTAGCTTGCCATAATTATCCTACAGACTTTCACCTTGTCACCTTTTGACATTTCAGCACAGCTGGAGCATGGTGTAGCCGCGCCACCCACCTGCTACACACTGTTCACGTACGTATGATACAGTGTCAGCTCATCGTCTACTTGCCACGCTGGGTCCCACTTAGGCTATCGTGTATATTATACATACACTGTTAAAAAATTTCTCTGTAAATTTACATAATTTTTATGGCAAATTTTTTTCCAACCAAATAATGTTTTTTTTTACAGCCAGACTGTAATCATGAAAAAACATTAAGGGTTTGTTTTTTCTTTACAGTTTTTGCATGTAAATTAGTTTACAAAAGTCTACTGTAAAATCGAATTACAGAATTGTTCTGTTTTGTTTACCTTAATTTTATGTGAATTTACAGCCGACTGTTTTCATTCCCGACGTTTTAATATTTATTATAATATCGCTTTTTTACCTTTCATATGTTATTACGTAACATACACTTCACCATTACGTAGATCAGGTATTTGCTTATCAACGTAATGTGTCGTTACGAAGTTGTTTTCAATCAAAACACATTGAGAATGCTTTGTTGTCATATTATTGTCAAGTAGACTGCTATCTCTAGGAACTTTGTAATTGGAAAGTCACATTTTTTGTACAATATAATAATTGTTTTTAAAATAAATATGACAAAGAATGCAAATACATTGGTTGCAAACATTTCCAGACAAGGTAAACAATAAGTTTATCACTTCCTGATTAAAAAAACGCCATAGAAGATATTATTCAAAGCAACAGCAATCCTTTTGTTAGGAAAATGCCTACATAATAAGCTCCACCTATTTATGCAAAATGAGATTTACGTCATGAAGTGGTAAATTTACAGACTCTTTCAAGTAAATTTGTGAAACGTTTTTAATTTGTTCCGATCAAGTGCATGAGCGCCTGTGGCGATCAGTTGACATCAGTATACCAATTGTCAGTGCTCTGAAATTAGGGCCTTACAATTTCTTTTTACTTAAAAATGTGTGACAAAACACCAGTTGTATGATATTTATAACTAAGAACGTAATAACTAAGTATGCTTTTATAATAAATGTAAGTTAATTTTCAAATAGGGCCATAAATTTGCCAAAAATATTTTTTTAAACTGAAACTTCGCAGAACGATGCATGTTATATATTGAAAATTTTCTGGCTTTTCCTTATTTGTTTGTTTGGGCTCATTTTTGTTTCTTTTTCAGCTTAAAAACAAAATGAATGTTTATTAAATGACAGTATATTTTTATGTGAAATCAGAAAAATACAAAATACTGTTAAAATTTCTGTAAATTTACAGAAAAAGTTTTACAAAGCAGTAAAATTTGGTTAAAAAAGCAGACAGAAATGGTTTTTCAAATAAACAGAAAATACATGTTAAATAACCTTTTTTATTGTAGCAATACAAAATGTCTGTAAAGATACAGAAAATCTCTATTAAAAGTAAAATACAAAAAGTTTAAGTTAAAAAAAGTCTGTAAATTTACAAAAAATTTTAACAGTGTACGCACCAACAGGCAGACAGTACCAAGCTATAGTATGGGTAACGATAATATACCATACTGGCATACGTTTCATGGACTAGATTACCAAAATACCAAATGTACAAGTACACTACGACTGTAGCTAGGCCTACACACTTAATACAGTAGATTTAAAAATAGTCTAATAGAGTTAAAATAAACGTCCGATTGGTCACTAATTCCACTCGTTTAGATTTAAACTCCAATATTTTAAATCTAACGATTTAAGAGAGTACGCGTACGAGCGAGTGCATGCATGGTATTGGTAATGGGGTTAGACACGAACAAATTTCTCGAGCATTTCCTCCCTCGGCATATCTCTGCGAGAATCCCAAAATGTGGAATTTCCAATCTCGTGACTGATGCTCTTTCTCCGTAGTTCTTTAAAGGTTTGAGGAAGAGAATGGCTGGGACAGGAACGAAATTCAGTGGGAGCAAAGGTGGGGATGCAATACGTGTACAAGCAACGGCAAGTTAAGGACTAACAATTAACATAAACATTAACGTTAGGCCTAGCCCGGCTAAAGTAGGCAAATAATTCTCATCTACCGTCCGCGACAAAAGTAGTTGGAACAAGCCCCCGCTCCCCGATTCAATGTTTTTAGTAAAAGATTTTGGGGAAATTTCGACGGAACGAGCAACATTGGGGGGGGGGGATGCGGGGGGATGCGGTACGGTGTTAGGTTACCAGCTGAATTGCCATTCGGTTTTAAGTTAAAGGGACATAGCCCAGCCCGAGCCTAGGCATAGCCTAACACTAACAGTACTAACAGTTATGTTCTAACACATTTGTCGAAGATTTTAGGCCTACATGCAACAGTTTTTCAAATTTTATTTGGGTTCAAATTAAGATCATCATGTGAGGCCAGCATACTTCGAATGTGAAAAATGGTTAACATGGAATATGATAGTCATAAGGAATAAATCTTACTGCCAATTGAATATTGCTCAACGAAGCATCCCTTTCAGTATGGAATGACTAATGAAGAATTCAGGCTTTCTGGTCAGATACATGCAAAAGCGTTCAAAGCAATTTACAACTCTGTTCTTTTCAGTTTGGTAAAAATTTATTTATTTTTGTTTTTAATTTCATTCATTTATTTTATTTGCTTCTTTGCTATGTTTGTTTTCTGTTCTTTCTCTATGATGCAGTTTCAGTAGCTGATTTTTTGTCCTTTCACACCAATTGTATCAGTCCATTTAAAATAAAATACAGTGTTTGAAATCAATAACTGTTTGATTTTTCTCTCATGTATGTATATTCTGCACATTGCTTTGGATGTCACATATTTAGGCATGTGAGCAGATATATAGACCTGAAATTTGCACACTTTGGCAATCAGCAGAGTTCTACTACCAGTTCACAGATGTCCAGTTTTAACCAGAGATGTTTTCTTTTTACGGGCTGGCACCGGGATGGATTTGGTAACTTTATTGCCCATAGTGGTCTGGTTTAATTCTCATTTGATCTTCATCTACCTATTTTCCAAAAAAAATTTATTCAGTCAAGTTAATGAAACTCTGATTAAATTAAAGTAATGCATCATTTTGCATGTAGACACCATTAAAACTGATCAACTTGAAAAAAATCAAAATGAGTAGGGGACCTGAGCCCCATAACCTTTAGCCTAGACCTCTAGCTGAAGGACCCTATGACAATGCAAATCCCACATTCAACTCCAATGGAATAGCATAAACTGCTCAATAAAGGACTTTCCCATCCTGCCGCATCCCATTCAACTCCAAAGACAAAATTTGGTCACAAAATTAATGAGTCAAAGACAACGTGAGAGACCACCGGTCATGTAAGCAGAATTTAACTTTTAATTTAATTTTGATCGGTCAAATAACTTTTACCAATGATAAAATATTCTCACCAAACTCCACACAGATGATCTCTGGCAATGTATTTACCTTTCCACTAAAGATGTTCACAAAGTTTTATCAGATTTAAAGAGTGGCCGGGTTTTCACTGGCAATTTTGACCGCAGCAGTAAGTCAATGCACCATGTTTTTGTGTTCTCCACAACAGTTCTCAGTAGAGGTCAAAGGTCACAATGTGAAAACTTATCAAAACTTGATAGGCCCACTTCACCTGCGTAGACATCTGCATAATACTGTACCATCTGTGATTCAGTAACAATAAGAAGTAAATATTACTTGGAATGCCGCATCAACTCAAGTGCTTCTGTCACTTAGTAACTGTCCTTCAACAGGACTATACATGTACAGTACTACGCTAAACGGTAGGACCTACTCCGTACATGGTCCTTTTCCATATGCCTCCTGAAATCATGACGATGTGTGCGACGAAAACAGCGTGCAACTCTTGAACTCTTCATTCATAGCTTCAAAAATGCACCTATAATTACCACACTTGTCCTTATACATCTTTGTCATAACTTTCAACTTTCTTGACCAGTCATTCTTCAAATGGAGGCAAGCAGGAAAGTAAAAATTGGAGGTTAAAACTATCAGTAAACTAGGCTAAGTCAATTACAGGACTTGAGCACACAGTCTGCCTGCATCAGCTGTGGGAACAGTCACATGACAGAGTGTTAGTGGAAAAAAACACATGCACAATAGCCATGCAAAAGTTATACAAAATGTCACATCTTTGTAAATTTTTGGACCTTGGAAAAAAATGTGTAAAATTGAAGGAATTCATCAGTTCAATTAGGTAGAAAATGATTTACACATGTTACCATAAAAATGAGACAAAATTTATGGAAATTCTAAAGTTTGTTTGAGGAAAGTTAAACTTCAAAATGTGTTTATGCTGCAAATCCATAACCTTGGAATATCTCATGCACTTGTTGCCAAGGACTCTAGTGTGGAGTGAAAACAAAGTGGACGTAACATAACGTCCTGCTCATACTGTACACCAAAAGAAAATGGCAACTTCTCTAACGTTTCACCTTATACCGGTATTTCTGTAAGCATCAATACGTACCAGTACCATTACGGCACGGTACCACCGACTATAAGGTACCAGAATATTGTGGACTGTGGAGGCCAGTATTCAACTGTAAGGTGAAAATCTTTTCTTAAACTTGCTGCAATTGAAAGAAATAATACTGAAATGTAACTAAAAACCCATGTGATAAAAGGCATGTGTCTTTAAACATAACAATATAAACAGAAAATGTTCACTTGATAATCATTTTGCACCACTCCAATCATAAATTCCCCCTAGGAATTCAGAAATTGTTTTTACTTTTGCATAACTAGTACTTCCCACACCAGCAAGGAACTTGCTTACTCTCAACATTCTGCGCAGTCTTCAAAAGATTGCTATACATCAGCAAATGTTTCTACAATGTGTATTTAGAATAGTTACTGTATCATGCATTGATTGATTACATTCACCTTGCATACGATAACACACAACATTGTACGAGTGAGATATTAGTTGCAAGCAGGCAAAGAATTATAGCAGCACAAGCTCTGATGTTAACGTTGTTTCGAAAATTTCTGACACGGTGAGATAACGGGACTTCTCAATTACCTTGGCTGTGTGTGAGAGAACAACTTTCTCACAAGCGAAATGAAGGTTCTTTCAGAAATTTCCACAGTGGAGCAATGTGACTTAACATTCAGTAAATCCTGCTTAAAACATCAGCACGCAGTCATGTGAAATTGACTCACTTGCTTTGGTGTTATGAATAGCTGCTATAGTGATTAGTGTTATTGTGTAACGGATTGCTGTGCGAGGAATTCTGTTATTCATACATAAAACACTTCAAAAAGAGTTTTGACAGTGCTAGCTTCCATCGGAAGAAAGTTTGATAAATCAACATTTTATAGAAATTATTTGTTAAGTTCCACCTAGTAACTTTTGGTGATAATTAAGGAGGGTGACTTTTTTATTGTTAGAGATTATTTTTGCAACCTACAAAAATATTTCAAAGTGTATAAGTTACGTATTGCATACTTGTTCTCACACATACTATTCCTACAGGACGCTACAGTACATCCACTGCATATATGTTTGGTCCACTGTACCTGTGCTTCCCAATATCATTCCTAACCTTCTGCCATTGTACATTGTGCTCAGTATAAGCAATGGACGAGGGAAAACAAGCCAGGGACCCACAACTGGAAAAAGGTCGTAGTTAGCCCCACTTGAACCAATTGGTTGGAAATTTGGCTGTTGAACTCCATATAACCTGTCCTAACCCAATATTATTCCAGTAAACATTTCCAGAACCCAGAAGTCTTACTCATTGAGAATATTGAACTTGTCTTTGACTATCACATTCTGTTACACTGTCACAACTTAAAATGTGAGCAAAATATTCAGTCATAATGGATTGTACGTTAATTGTCAACAATCAAGTTAAAATCAAGAAATCTCATGGTGTGACATTAAAAGCACCCCTCGAACAAAATATGCAGATCCATCCCGTCAAAGGTCAACTACAGTACTGTACTGCAACATGAAAGTGAAGCTCACTCCGAGTCAGGACGACTTTGTGCTGATGTCGAGTGTCGCGTCACCCAGTTATAAGATGAAAATTACGGAAATAGCTCTCTACGCCCGACGAGTGACGCCCAGTCCCACCATTCTATTGCAACACGCCAAGATGTTAGCCTCCGGAGTCACGGCCAAGTATCCGATTCAGCGGGTCCAAATGAAGGCGAAATCTATCCAGTCGGGAACCGCAAACGTCGCCACGGATCACCTCTGGTTGGGACAATTACCCCGTCGACTCATCTTTGGAATAGTGGCTGCCACCGCCTTCAACGGTGCTTACGATAAAAATCCTTTTTCATTTCAACATTTGAACGTGTCGAGCGTCACTGTCAGGTACGCTGGACAACTGCATCCTTCCAATCCCATGAGACTCGACTTTGCAGACGACGACGAACCGTCCACCAAAACGTTGCGCGGATACGATTCTCTCTTCACGGCACTCCATAAAAAGGGCTCGAACGAGGATTTCGGTATAAGTCGAAATGAATATGAAAATGGTTACACGCTTTACGGTTTCGACTTTACACCCGATCTTTCGGACGGTGCGCATTATAACCGAAAACAAGAGGGTAGTTTGGATTTATCCATACGTTTCAAAGAAGCTTTGACTTGATCCGTCATCTTGGTATGCTACGCCGAATTCGATAACATTATCGAAATCGATCAACACGGAAACGTTCCTTTCGACTTTGTGCGATGAATAACCGGTCTTTGACAAAAGTGCTCGAAAATGACATCGATACGAAATCCTCTTTTAAAGGCGTATTTGCTTCCGATACGTGTCCTCGTACCTTACAGCGAGGTAAATGTTACGTGATCAATACGGATCCGGTTGCTTTTCCAGGAAGGCACTGGGTTTGCGTGTACGTACCGCAAGGAAACGGTAGTGTAGAATATTTTGATTCGTACGGAAGACCGCCGACGACCGTGCCGGGTATAGCCGCTGCATTGAGGAATAGAAACGTCGTACATAATACAAAGCAAATTCAATCGCTTTATTCCGACGTTTGTGGACATTATTGCATTTATTTTTTAAAACGACGTTGCGGGGGTAGATCGATGCATCAAATCGTCCAAATGTTTACCGACAATCCGCGACGAAACGATAAGTATGTAAAACGTTCGATCCGTCCTTTGTTAAATAGTAACGAAATGCGTGTATGATGTGTTTAAGAAATATATTCGAATGTTTTAAAATGTTGTTATGTTTATCGAACAATTGTCGTTGCAAAATGTTTAAAATTATTTATAATATTAGAAAAAATGAAAAAAAATTACGATTGTTTAAAGAAAGTTTTAGAAAAATGTTTTTTCTTTGTTATTGTTGTTGTTATAAAAAGTTTTGTACGTTTTAAGAAGTCATTATAACATGTAAAAAGGAAAATTAATTCGTAAAAAAACTTATTGCTATTGTAATGTTTAAGAAATATGCATTTGCATGTATTGCCATTGTTTGTAAAACGTGTAACCATATTTTTAAAACACTAATTATAAATAATAATAATATTTAAAAGAAATATAAATGGAAAACGTAAAAAAAAGAAAAATGTGTTTACGATGTTTGTATGTTACAAAAAAAATGTTTACCATTATGTTGAAAAAACTATATGTAATAAAAAAAATAATAATAATGATACCATGGAGGAAAGAGTCACCGTCGGTTGCTTTCCACAGTTTCGGAGCGTTGGTTGGGGCTCCGAATGTGCTAGTATCCGAAATGATTTTCGTCGGAACGGTCATAGACCGTCTCCTCACCGTTATGGTAAAACGATAACTAAAGTAGTGTTGCACTGAAATGTCATTATTATTATTATTACTAATATTTTTTTTGAATGTATTTATGTATGTATGTATTTATGTGTTTGTGTTCAATAAATGATTCGAAAACGTATATATTCAATACGGAGCGGTACGTTTAATGTCTCACACGACGCTGAGATAGACCTCTAGCCGAGTCCGTATGTCTCATTCCTTTGTTCACACGACCATAGCATGTTTGGAGAAGGGGGGGGGGGGGGTGGCGGGTTGAACATTTCTTGACCCTTTCATGACCCCCTCTTCTCTCAAGCATATTCATTATGACGTCATTCTGAGACACTGATCTCTTTCTTCTCTCATGACTATTCGTGATTTCATGACGTCATCCCCATTCTCGATTCTCATTGGTCCAAGACACTCCCCTCTTTCTGCTCTCATCCATATTCACAATTTTATGACGTCATCCCCCATTCTCCATTCTCATTGGTCCAAGACTATCCTCACCTTACTTATCTCATGAATATTCATCATTTGATGACGTCATCCAAATACTCGATTCTGATTGGTCGAGGACTAAAACGGCCCCACTTACTACTAATCTCATCTAACTAATTCATAGAAAAAAGGGTAAAATGAAAGGGGCTGGAAATTTAATTGTTATCAATGCAAACCTTGCAGGCAATCTTAGACAGGTATGTAAATATTTGACAAGTGAAATGAAAATTCTTTACAAACACAACATGACTTACATCATTATTGTTACGGGTAATGGCGAAATATCTATTCAAGTGCTTTCAGCGTGTTATGTCAACAATTGCATTTCCTTTCAAGAGAACTTACTTTATGAGGTCTTGCCTTGTTTTTCTCTGGAACGGCAAAAGAAAATACTTCCTTGTTATGTCTTGATTCAGGTGTATACTTCCTTATTCAAAGAGAAACATTCCTATCAAACAAATTAGTCAATGCCACCGAATGGCTAAACTCTAGGTGAATGCATTAGGGGGTGGATCCAGAAATTTGCCAAAGGTGGTCCGAAGTGTGATCGCCGGCCTGGGGAAGGGTATGAGGGGAGGAAGCTCTTAATTTTTTTTTTTATTTTTAAAGGTCCTGAAATGCAATTTGGTGCAATCTAGCGTATTAAAGGTCAGAATTTTCTGCAATGAAAATTGATAAGAATTGAACTGAAGAATTGAGAAAGTTTAGCCGTGAGATAAAAAAAAGATTTTTTCCTCGGTATTTGGGACTGAACGATACTTAATTGCTCAACCCGATCAGAGACGTAGATTTCTTTTCAACGTTTTGGGGAATGGCAGGGGGAGTCGCGTCAAATTCGAAAGTGCACACGCGAAGCATGCACGGCGAACGCAAATCGCGAAGTCCTTGACGGGTGGGTCCAGGGTGCAAAGTCCCGGTCTTGGTCCAGGGGACAAATACCCCGGACAAATGGGATCACAAGAATGTCAAAATTATGTTTTAAAAGTCATTTATTTCCATAACGGACTCTGCGACTAAACGTCTTACAAGGAGAATCTGGACATCCGATAAAACTTTTAATTTTCATAAATAAGATGATGTCAAAAACGAGAAAGGCAAAAAACTCCTTTCGTTGCAATTTTTATTGCTGTGGTTCCTCCATTCAAACCCATTGGCCTATGCACTCAAGTAACCAACCTAATCTTGTCCATGACTAATGTGAGTATGTTTGATACGCTGTTCATAATAAATGCATGGAACTAGCAGGCGCGGAGCGTGCGAAAAATTGAATATTTAAGTACTTTCGAGGTCGCGTGCACGCTATATAGTTTATTTGGTTGAATGAAAAGACACAACTGACTTGTAAGGAAAACTGCCCTCCTAACGACACGTTTAAAATTATAAAATTGGCTTTCCATTTTTTTGGTGAACAAGAGCAGGGGGTTTGGACCCCTTCGAACCCCTGGATCCACGTCTGTGCACGATGATAAATCACAGTGGCGTAGCCAGGGTTTCTCTCAAGGAAGTTATCCAGTAGGCCATGGTATGCTGAGTCATAGCCAGCCTGGCTTTTACGCCCCCCCCCCCTCCACATCGCCCTCACCCCTAGCTACGCTACTTATAATCAAAATAGGTGAGAGAATTAAGGAAAGTGGGGTATCGTAACTTGCTGAAGTGGACGTTTTCTAATGCAGTGAATTCAGCAGTTTCTAAATTCTAACAATGATATGTTAAGTAGTTGGAGACTCTACAGCTGATATAAAAAGTTTATTCCGCAAGGTGATATAAGGTTACACAGCAAATAAGGTTTAGAGCACAGTGCATTGCACCCAGGCAGCAACAATTTTCTGTTGCATTTACCGTGCATGGTTGCACAGAATGATATTTGTCACAAAATTAATGATCTACATCCGTAGGTCTATAAGTAACAAGTTCATTCCGGGCTTCTGACTTATTTTCCCGGAATCCTGTTTGGTAAAATGAAATACATTCCACCCCTGGAACGGCCAATTTATTGATGGCAATAGACGTATCGGCGTTTTGGAAAAAGCCAAACACCTATAACAAATTATTAAGCATTGCTCATCTACCCGAAATTTCCTAAATGGATAACCATAGTACTATAACCTAATCCCTAACCCTAAGAAAGTACAATCGATACAATACAATGGCAACAGCCAATTAAGAAACACCTTGTTGGTTAGGTAGTTAGATAGAGCAGTAGCGTAGCCTCATGGGTCGTTTTGGAGGTTAGAAATGAAACAAAAATCCTAAAACAGCGATTTCTTCTCTCTATTCTTAGACTTTTCCCTCATGTCGTGCCTCCATGTCACCAGCCCCCCCCCCCCCCTCCATGACACAATCCTGGCAGCGGTCACTGAGATAGAGTTTCACGGCCCAGTTTCCAACCCATCGGTTCAAGTCGAGCCGGCCACGACCTTTTTTTCTACTTGTGGCTTACTGGCTTGTTTTCCATACGCCACTGAAAATGCGAAACATCACGCACAACCGCAGTAGGTTCCTTTTTTTTAGAGTCTTCGGGATGACTCGACCTGGGGAGAGAACCCGAGCCTTCCTCGTGACAAGCGTATTCTCTTATCGTTAAACCAAACACGAAGTATAAACACCTTGATCATTGCCGACATTCTTCTTGTAAATCTGACACCGGATTAAGAACGAAAAGGCCAAATATTCTCCACATACTAACTCTTAACCTGTATTATAACCCTAACCATGATTTTGATAGAAATTAAAAACTTCTGAAAAGTTAATTTGGCCATTTGCACCATGGGAAAAATGTAATTGTCCCGGCTGATAGAAGCTTTGCAAATTTCTGTCGTGGCGTTTTGAAGTGTTCACATGTAAGGGATGATATTTAGGTAAGGTAGCCTGCATTTGCTTAACCCCAAAACTCAATTGACTTCCAAAAATCAGGGGTGGCGCCAGGATTTTCCCGACAGGGGGCCAAGCTCCCCGACGAGGGGGCAAGCATATCGAAGTCCTGACAAAGGCTATGAGTTCTTCCCGGTGGGACGTCACTCGCGAAATTTGAGGCGCGCGTTAGCGCGTCCAAAATTTAACAAGTATTGAAAAATTTGGAGCTTGTTTTGAAATGTAGGAAATTTGAATTTACGAAAGCAATTTATCTTTTGCTAGGAGCATGAAAAATAGTGATGTTTATTAAGAAACCTGCCCTTCATATAAGTAAGATCAAAACAGTTAGATGGGTGGCAGATGAAATTCGTTTGTGGTTCCGCATTTTATTGTAGGCCTATGCACTAAGGCTCTCACTTCAATAGAAAACTCAGCAACGTGTGAAGTGATAGAAAATTCCCAGATAAAACTACTCTCATTAGGTTTTGAGGCTATCAATGAGAAACAATTCCTAATATAGCCCCAAACGAAGAATGATTTGTAAGTACACGTTTTTCTGGCAATTTGTTTGACCAGAACACTATCTAAGTAAATAGCCACCATTGATGGGCGCGGAGCGTACAGAATGTTTTTAACAAATCAAACCCCTCAAACTGCCGGAAATTGCTTCTCCTAGACTTGTAACTAGAAATGAAGCAGTCGTTATTTTGAGTTCTCCTTTACAATAAGTTTCACTTCAAAAGTAAAACAGAACAACTTGCGAAGTAAATTACCAGATACCAGAAGATGAAATGTCTCTCCTTTCGGGAGAAAACCATACAACGGAAACGAAAGCATGTTAATGTTTTTGACTCTGTTTCGACTCTTTTTTGTATTGAATTACAAGGTCAACTGAATTGAAGAAATTTTCTATATCACTGCCCGAGCTCCCGACTAGGAATAATTTTACTTCGAACGTTTTTTAAAGTATGTCATATCGTCTGTAGTCAGGGGAGATGTACCATACCTGAGCAGCCTCCTTCTTCGGTGAAATCCCGGAGCCACTTTCCAGCCTTCGCCAATATATTTTACTATTTCGGGCAAAATTTTTGCAAGACTTAAGTATGACGTGAGGCTGAGGAAATTTATTCCCTAAACCGTCCAAATATGTTTCAATCTTTAAAATCATTGATTTTTGTGGCGTTTTTTAGGCAAAGTTTTTCGAAATTTGGGGACAATCTGTTCCTCGTTTCGTACGCTTAAGTATATTGAAGGAATTTAAAGACAGAAAATTTGAACAAGTGGTTTTCTTTTCAAAGGAGGATGGAAAAATTGGAGTCTTTAGCATTAAAGATCAATCTGTCCAAAACCAAGCCTCAAGTTTCTTTCGTGTTTTGTCATACGGTGAAAATGGAAAATTTTGACTAATCTTTCCTTTCAAAATGTTTGAAAATCCGGAGCTTACACTGAAAAAAATTTGGACTTTTGTGAGCAAAAATTGGGAATTGTGAGAGTTTCCTTAAAGAATATGGTCTAGTAGGTAAAATCAAGAAGATCGTCGGTTGGGGGAAGCTTGAAGTTTATCGGGCTTACATTTTTTTTATTTTATAGATGATGGGTCCCCGAGGAAATTGGATCTTCTCCCCGACGGGAGGCCAGCCTTCCCTGACGGGGTCTATGCAACACCCCACCCCCACTGCGCCAACCTTGCCAAGACATTCTAATTTCAGGGAGTGATTTATGGAGATTATTAAAAATGGTAAAACACGTTCACACACATGATTGAACCTTAAATAAATTTTACTTTTAAAAAGTCCCTTTGGCGAAGCCTCTTTTACTATTTTAGACTAAGAAAAGGCAGGAGCATGGGCCTATTTTTAGAGGGAGAGGGGCACATAATGATTAGGAACCTCAAGGGGGGGACCCCGAAACTTTGAGGTTTTAGCACTGTTGACCACTGATAATAGATTCCACCATAACGTTCTTCCATCTCATTTTCTGGAGAATTCAGATTTTTTTAACTCAAAAGACTTAAAATATTAAACTTGATTTGAAACGAAACATACGTTATAGGTACAAAAACATTGTGGTAAGCCAGTATCTACAGGAAATCCGCCATTTTGAAATATTTCACCCTTGTGAAGAAAAAGGCACCTTTACTTTAAGATAAAGCCTCTTAGAATGAAAAAAGAAGAAACGACAGGGATTCCTAGAATGAGGCACGTGCTTGCAGCTGCCTACAAGGAGGCGCTAGGACGGAGACGCTCTGTAGAGGTCTTATGTGCCACAAGGCATAAAGAAGACATATAAAAGTATGTCAGTGGTCATGGTCATTACACTGTTAACAAAAATTAATCAAGTGGTGTCGGAATTGATTAATCACGTTAGTCACTTACATTTGACTAACTTGTGTGATGATATCTGGCTAATTTCGTAGTAATGGACTAAAGAATATCATTCAAAACTTAATTATGGAGGTTCAACGTTTGTTGTAAACTTATTCAACTGGGCCAAATAGTAGTTAATTATTAGTCAATATTGTTGACTAATGTGATTGTCAGCACAGGCATTATTTGAGTTTACAGTGTATTTTCCCCTTCCCTCTCTTTCTCTTATGCTGTCGCTTTTAAAGAATATTTTAAAAGTCTAAAAACACGACCTTCAACAGCGTGATAATAACAGACGACTACTTCATAGAGTCAATTATACACTACTCCCTGAGTAAAACATGGATCACACTTGCTGTAAAGTCCTCCGACTCCCTTTAAAGAGCAGGTCTTTCTACAGCGATCGGGTTATGTCCGATTTTTGTGAGTCTTCAGTGGTGTAGCTACTGGGGACAGGGGGAAAGTTACCCCCTGGAAAATAATTTGGGGAAGTTTGATGAAATTGGGGAAATTTGATGAATGTTCTTATTCTAACAAAAATTTCTCAAAAATTTTTCTAGAATAAGATATTGTGAGACATTTCTCATACATAGTTTGTATTTTCATGCAACAAGTTAACCCACATTTCGTCAGTGTCGCATGAACCGGCCCTACTCGCGTTCCACAGGAACGTCCTCGCCGCGTATAGCAGATTGAATGTTCTCGTGTATACGCGCGGGTGTTATGAACAGTGCATTTCAGTGCACATGAAGCTGTTATTTAACAACAGCTGATACAGTACAACTAACACTGAAAGGCTTTAAACCCGAACTTATCCCCTTGTTACACTAGCCCAGCTCATCGCTACGAAAAAATCAACCTAAAGGGGCCTGCAGCCACAGCGGCGCTACGCAGGCTACTTGTACACAGTCTCTGCGTTGTACACTTTGGGGATTCATTAAAAGGATGTGTAAACTGACTAGTCCCTAACGTAGACGCCCCCCCCCCCCGAGGTTATTATGTTGTCCTATAAGTTAGTAGTACCTACACCGATTTTACTCTGTGCACATAACGATGGATGGGGCTGAAACAATCAGTGTCGGATCCAGGAAGTTTCAGTGTGTGTGTGGGGGGGTCTGCATGTGGTTGGGTATCAAATGTACACTGAGCGAAGCGCCACATAGGTATGTATGTTGTTTAGTCTCTGATGCCTATAAGAATTCAGGAAATGGGAAATGGTGGTGGTAGGCAAGCATCCAAATTTTACCATATTTTTAAGTGTGATTACCTCTGTACTAGGGGCATTTCAAATATTTGAAAATATGGAGCTTGTGTTGCAGTAAAGTTTGGATGCTGGGTTTTCTGCAAGGAAATTTGAACAGTTGCGGGATTACTGAAGAATTTGCATTTTCTTTTGGCAAATCTGAGGTTGGGCGGCGACCATGGATCGTTGTTGCTACATAATGTTATCCAACGCCTATGTATTGAGGCTCTCCGACGACATTTTTTGAGCTTATATTGGAGAAAATATGGAATTCTATGAAAGAATATGTATTAAAATAGCACTGCATATATTTAACGGTGTCACTTGGTGATCTGGCATCACAAGTGTAGCAAATTTCCGATTTTGTCACACCCAGAGCTCGGAAAAGTTTACCAAAGTGAAGGTATGAGCCAGCACTTCTGCTAAAGAATTGCAATTTGCGGCGCGCGAAGCGCGCGGAAAATTTTGCTCTCTTGAATGAAATAATGACGAATGTGGAGCAATATTAGAGAAACTTGATTGAGAATTCCGTAATTTCATGGGTTGTCAAAAACCACACAGTAGACTGGTCTCACAATTGGCAAATTTTCGAATTCTTCATTTTCAGAGCCCCCTATCCCACCTGGGCATCTAAGAAAAAAAGGGGGGGCGAGATGCAACATGGTGCTAAATGTTTCACAATTTTAAGCCACTATGAAACTCCCAAGCTTTAAAAACATTGTCTTGAAATTGTGGGTAATAATTACTTCAACGGACTATACGGTTAATATGAATTTAATACCGGGTGTACTCTATTACCGTCACACGGTTTTAGGCAACATGGCAACATGGCTATGTCATGTGTAAACTGTGAGTAGTTTCATGTAGTATGGTGTACCCTCCTTGACCTTTATCAGGAACGCCATCTTGTTATTTACGAGGAACTCTCCCTTCCTCTTGTCCTAGATTCCCAGGGCCCTTCCTGATTCCCTCCACGTGTTACCAGTGAACGTGACAAACTACCCTGCCCTGCTTCCACGTGTATGTTGTATCCCATACTTTCAAGGTGTGGTCAATTTACCCTCTACAGCCGCGTTATTGATCATTTAGCCTAGATCAGTACATTCCTTAATTTTATCTAATTTGGTGCGTCACAACTTTAAACCAATCAGGGGACTGCATGTGTGTCGATCTCCCCGAGACATGAAAGCTCCGAGCCTGCAAGTTTTGGTCGCACTCACACACTGGTGGACCTCAGACGACGAGCACCTGCGTTAATCTGTATATAGTTGAATTTTAATAATTCTTTTCTTTTTGACGGCTTTTAATCGAACGGAATAAAACCGCCAATCATCTTGAATCAGAACTAAATCTTCTTCTCATCTGTTTATTCATATCTCAACTCGTATCGCCTACACACTCTGCAACATCCCGTATAACCTTCGTATCAACGATTGGCCCATTATCCGACAGTCAGTCGTAGCCCCACATGTTGACATAGACACACATGCGATGTCACAAACAGCGTTACCAAAGGCCGTTGGCGGAAAACGCTGGATTCAGAATCCGTCATTGCGCAATGTGTAAACATAACGGGAATTTACCAAATGGTACGGAAGAAAGATACATTATAATTTACATTTTTCATTTTATTGAAGAATATGACACAAAAATACGGTAATCAAATAATGTAACAACTATCACTGTATTTTTAAAAAGTAATTAGGCCTAGGTTATAATTAGCCTGGCTATCTATACAATTTGTTACCATCCCGGTTGGGGGGTATGCATACCCCCACCCCCCCCCCACCCCCTCTGGATGCGCCACTGGAAACAATCCATGGCCAACGATAAACTTAAAGGTAATCTAGAAATTAGAATGAACGCGATCCATTGGCATACTTAGATTTTGCTACTTAGTCTAATCCTTGGAGCTTACAGGCTAGTTCTAGAAAATAGCTTTCTGTTCCCTTGGAGTGTAACAATAAACGGGTCCATGAGTACCTTGTAGCCTTCTACAGTTAAAAAACTGCTGTTCTAACAGGATATCCTGTGTGATCGACCCACTGTTAGGCCTCCTTTTAGCGGTTTACGAAGGGGGGACCATTGGGCCATGCTCCTCTAACAGGTGCCATTTTTCTTCGTTCTTAAAAATACGTAGTCAAACTTTAGAAACACAGATTTTACTTCAAAAGACAGCATATGTGGCACCAGATTGCATGTAAGGACACCCAATTTTTCAAAAATTTTCAAAGGGGAAGGATTGTCTCTGCAGGGTCCTTCAGTGATGCCAACATTTTAAATTCCTACAAATAGGCAATTCTGTCAAATTCCAATTTTTACTTAAATGGGTAGATTCTTCATCCCACTGGTGGCATCGATAAAAATAAAGACTAGGCCTACATGTTTAGATTCTCTTTACAAGTATGAATACGCTACTTTTGACCATCTGAGGGGTCTGATTTTTCGAAATTTTCTTTACACTTCGCACCAACCAATGGTGGCGCTTCCCCCAGTCTTTTGGGCAAAATTACATTTTGGGGTCAAAGTAGCTCTTTACTCTCTGATCACTTTGCAGTTTGAGAACACATTTTAAAGGGAGCATTTTATTGCAAACGACAAAAGAAGATACCTGTAGCGACTGGTTAGATTCCTCGTATAAGTCTGGAAATGCTATTTTCGGCCATCTGAGGGGTCTGATTTTCGGAATTTTTCTCTACGCTCCGCGTCAACTAATGGTGGCGCTCCGCTTAGATAATCTTTATGACAAAATAACGTTTTGTGGCCAAGAAAAACCACAAATCCTATACCGATCGTGCTCTTTTATTTTGACTCCTTAAAGTGTGCAAATTTAATGACAAGTTTTAATTCGTAAGGTAGGCTAGCATAAACGGCATAAGAATGGATGTAAAGACACAAAAGTTTCAGTTTTATCCTCATGAAACACCACGATTCAACTTTTAACAATGTTCCTGTCAAATTCGAAAATCTTGCACCATTTTGATTCTAGTCTCCTTGAAAACTCCAAAACTTCTGGACACCCCTCCCCTTAGACCATACTGCATGCCCCCCCCCCCTTCAGAGATATCCTGCGTACGCCACTGCGTTAGTACATACAAATAAACCAGATATTGTTGACCAAAATAATATACCAAGGGTTGTTATTTCCAATTGCTCTATGTTGTACTTTAAGATTAAAATGCAGGCAATATTACATAATGACATGGTAATGTTGTTATACTTGTAAATTTGCATATTTTATATGAAATACATACACATTGACCAGGAAAAGTTTTTGGGAAATTTCATACCTTTGCCCCCTCTGGAAAAAATCCTAGCTACGCCACTGGTCTAGGTTAAAATCTCTTTGGCTATCTTTGGTCGGAAAAAACTCAAAATTTGCCAACATTTGTAAATATATAATTTGCATCACGCACGCGACAACTTAAATCAAATTTATGCTAATTATTTCGTGACGTCACATCAACAGATAGCTTTTATAGGACTATGCGTGCCCGAAAAAAAGCTGTCCGTCGATGGATATGTACGTTATTTGATGTGAAGCACCTTACGTCATTTCGGTCATTTTAGAAGACAGGTTTAAACAATAACGCTTTCTGCATTATGTTTGTTCACATCTTTGGTAAGCCTAGTGTTCTACCGTGCGGTAGCATTTATCGTCTTTTTCACATGTTTGACACATATATACTTTATGAGACGTTTTATTGATGTGCATGCCTAATTGCTTTAAACAAGAACAGAATTAAGAAATTGAAAATTGATTGATTTATTGATTCTTTTTTCTGGTAATCTTAATTCTCTCAAGAAGGTTTACTTCAAGCGCCTTTTCCAATTAAAATTTGTAGACTCGAAAAAATCGTTGGCCTGGATGTACAGTTTAATTGGCTAAAGCCGTAATCTTCTTGGCACACATTTGTTTCAGCTAGATCCCTCGGATTTTACCCAGAAACTATATCCTTCATTCATGGATTTCCATGCACAAATTAATTTCCCGCCAGAATCTTGTTTCCTGCTCTGTATTGTTGGAACTTTCCCATTTTTTTTAAATATAATTGCGGTTATCTATCAGTGGATTCGGGTTCCTCCTCAGCTCAGTTAACGTTATTCGGGAAAAGGTGCATTGACCAGATATTTTGCCAAATTTTTAACAAGTCAAATGCCTACATATTGCAGTGTTTAATTGCAGGACAAAAATTAAAGCCTACGAGGAAAAGGAAATGTAAATATTCTAAATTTTTGTTCTGACCTCGACCATTCTCAGAATACAACTGACAATAAAAAGCTATAGTTAAATTACACTGTGAACTGTAGAGGTATGTAGGTGCACAAGAGTGCTGCCAAAAAGGTCAGACCGAAAAATTCAGAAACTATATTGGAGTAATATTGAAAAGAAAACATGAATGCCCTCATTCTTTCTGCCTTCCTTACGGTAAACTTAGGAGTCGGCATGGCTACAACTTACAAGAGATCAAAACCAATATCAGAAAGAACTTTATCTGAAGTCATTCAGATTCTTTGGAATTCAAACTTATGAGATGGAAGTGAATGTTATCAATTTTTGGAAACAAATTGTCACAACACTTGCTCGGGTTTTCCTCTAAAGCGGCAATCAAAGTTACAATTTTTCACAACTTTAATCCTTCACCACATTTTTCAGTCAGGGTCTAATGTCATGATTATAACAGAGGGCGCTGCCTGGCCCTGCATCTGTGTTGAAGTTTGTTATCCGACAAATATTCAGAGAGTGTCATTCAACAAAACTTAAAATAAAATTAACGTTTCTCCTATCCTAAGAGACCTCAATGTTTCAATATTATGGTAAACAATCAGTTCAGAAGCGAAAATACTGCACTGGTGCTGGACCAAAGGGTAAATATTCTCTGTCCAAGTATGATTCCCCGTTAAATGATTACTTTATATGTTCGTTCTTTTAGTTTAGGGAAACATCTGTGATGACTGTTACTTGGGCCTATTAGTGACATTTTGGTAAACTGCTACGTCATCTTCTACGTAATTAATAACCGCTACATTTCTTTCTGTATCAGCATACATATAATCATTTTCATCTCTCGTGGTGTCCATTTCGGTACCGTTCTTCAATGCTGATTCTTTAGAGGCTAATACTTGGTCATGATAAATGCTGGTGGATTCTCTAACCGATTTTTTCCTGTGCTTCAAACAAAGTCTTCTTCTGATGACAACCAAACCAATGCTTGAGATAACCAACATAGTAACTGTGCATCCAATGGGGATGTACAAGATCAACCGTGTTCTGTCCTCCTGAGTTAAGTTCGGGGTTGGAGTAAGTTCTTTGACGTCAGAATGAATTGATGACGTCACAGGCTTGACAGAAATTAGATCATTTGCAACTCCTTTTATTACCATTGACGTAATATTAATTGTATTAAAGCTGACAGATGTGGAAGAACTTCGTGATCCGATAGATAATCTACAAGTAATCTCAAATGACTTAACAGTGTTTTCACTATAATTTTTCAAATTAATTCTTAGCTGATTAGATATTCTTGTGCCTTCAACACTGACTTCATTCCCGACCACGTTCCACTCTATGGGCGATAGTAAAGACGGGATACTCCGACATGCAACGATGGCATGACCATCAGTGCCATTCCATTCTAAAAGATCTAAAGATACATTCAATACCTCAAACACTGTTATCTGTGGTATGTGCCGACAGAAATCCTTCTCAACCAATCCCGTGTTCCTCTTGCAGAAAACAGAAGAACCGTTCCAAGTTCTACCTATGTTTCCAACGGATATTAAGCAGAATGGGGAACCTCTGATTGGATCACATGCCTGGTTTTGGACCATGACAGAACCTCCTCTTCCTAACAGTTCGAAGCCTACGTGCAGATTGTTATCAATTGGACATTTCAGGAGGACAGCATCCCCCACGAAGAAGACGCCATCAATACCACTAACTAGATCACAAAAATTAAGTGCATTGTTTTGTTCCATGACGTGTAAGTACGTATAGTTAAACAAAATTCTAGCATTTGTATCCCCTTCTTTCTGGAATGACCAGCAAACATAAGATGAGGTATCAGGCTCGTTCCCAGTTTGAATGGTCAACGTTAGGCGTCGGTGCTTTTCCTCCACCGAATATTTCCCTGGTGTTCTTGACACAATTTCTGCACCCCTCAAAATAAGGAGGGAATTCTCTCGGCGTATTCCTTGGTTTATACACAACGTCGTTCGATACTGCGTATGTCTGCAAATTAGGTCAACCCTGTGCTGTTTGGGAGTATAGTAATAATTACCGTATCGATACCGACTAATTGAACCCCTCAAAAAGAGTTGCAAATTATCTTCCTCGTTGCCACCTATGGCTTGGCAGTTAAATAAAATCACAACCAAGTACTTAAAGATGTCCATGTCCAGCTCGTTAATCGCACTCTCTCACAAGATTGATAAAAATTGTTGAATGCCGCAATGACTAATAAACCCAGGGCCTACATTCAGGCACACCCTAACAACATTGCCTGCGGCCTTTCAGAAAATATCCGCACCAATACGAAGGTTGAGTGATTCGTGTAAGGTGTTTTATCCGTATAGGACCAAAGCAACACATATCCAGCTCGTTAATCTCACTTCCTTACAAGATTGATAAAAATGGTTCAATATACCACAATATCTAAAAACCTATAGTCAGGCACACCCTTACGTTGCCTGCAGCTTTTCAAGAAATACATACCCCAATGCACAGGTTGAATGACTTGTTTCTTTTTTCCGTGTAAAGAAGTAAAAGTTTTAAAAGAACTCACTTCAGTTATTACATTAACAATCATGACCATTCAGAAATAAAAAAGGTTGATTCTCAACTTAAAGGCTGCAAGGTGTGTATACGCTAACACTGTCTGCAGTCTTTTAAGAAGGTATATTCACCAGCACAAAGATTAACTGTTTCGAGCAATTATTTCAATGCAGTGAACTAAAGGATTAAGAAAAGTTTACATTAGTCATGAGCAATCGAGGTCACTGTCACAACAAATCATCTTCACATAACAGCCAACCTTACCACTTCCTTGTTTTTCTCACTCTCAAGTTACTCTTTCTCAAAGCTTTTTTATGTTGTATAGTTACATGAATGTATTACAATTCTTGGCATTCGTGGGTAGCCAATGATCATACTGTCATAGTCACGTGCAAACATTATTTCTTCAAACGGAGCCTGTCAATACCGGCCCACTTTGAGAGAAGTGAAAAGCTGCGATTGCTAAACTGATTCACCAAACCGAACGTGTTTTCTGTTGATTTTGGTAAATTGTAGGCCCTAGTGCATAAAAAGCTAACGCTTAGATTTCACTTCAAGACGATTCCTAAAACACTTCAAGTGTATTACAGCAAACAAATCCTCTTTTGGAATAAATAATGGTGTTTCCTCACGTAAAGAATGCGCATTAATTCTTGATATTCTAAAGTGACTTAACTCACCACTATAATGTGTTGTGGCTTTTATGGTTCTCGATATTTTGAAATGAAAATTGTGAGTGTAAGTTTAATTTGTTTATGTTTTCTCTTTCTTGTTTTGTTTGTTTGTTTTCGCTTTAATGCTTCCCTTTTTATCTTTTTATGTATGTATTTTGTTTTTGTCTCTTCAGTTTGGATTGGATAAATTCCGTTGTAATAGTTAAGCAAAATTTTCCGGTATTTTAAAGGGTAAACACCGCTGTATGAGGACGTAATTTGCAGTGGGCAAAGCGGGCCGAAACTTTTACCCCTTTTCAGCATATTTGCAAATGTGAAGCTTTCATTGCTTGAAAAGTTGGATTCTGTGTGTTATGCATGACATTTGGAAATTTGGAGGATTACTGAAGAACTTGCTCTTCCTATTGGCAAATCTGAGATTGCACGGCGACTGGAGATAGTTGTTTGCTACATATTGTTATCTAAGGCATACGAAATGAGGCTCCCTGACGACACTTTTAAAAGTTTCCGAGAATTCTGTTGTCTTTTTTGAACAAAACATTTCAAAAATTGAGACCTTATATGGTAGAAAATTTGGAATTTAATGAAAGAAAATTTATGAAAATAGCACTGTAGTTGCCGGTGTCACTTGATGACCTGGTGTCACATATGGCCATTTTTTTTTCATTTCCAGAGCTTGTAAAAATTACCAAATTTATGAGCGAGACTATACTGCATTAGGAATTGCATTTTGCTGCCGCTGACGAAACGACTGCCGAAAAGTTTGCTTTCTTGAAAGCAATGAAGCATGGACCTGTCACTCCTAAGCTCCTTTCACGTTCGTGTTCTTTGAATGGCTATCCCCCGACTCAACCAGATTCGAGAAAAAAGCCCAGGTCACACTACAGCGATATCGGATCGGATTTTTGTGAGTTTAAATAAATATCTCCTCCATCTTTGGTCGAAAAGAAACAAAAAATTGCCAACCTGTGTATATATATAAATTGTATCGCAGGGCTACGAAATTCTAAGTTATTTCAATTATTTCGCGACGTCATATCCCCGGACAGCTTTTATCAGATACGAGTCCGATAAAATCTGTTTGTAAATGTGACGTTACATTTCACTTTCGTGGCCCTCTCATGTATCTACAAAATATGGCAAGTTTTTGGTTCTTTCCGACAATAGATGGAGGAGATTTTAACGAAAATTCACAAAAATCGGATAGTAATCCGATCCGATATCGCTATAGTGTGACCTGGGCTAAAATCATTGGCATATGCGAACGAGGCGGACGCTGCAGCCCTCTTTGAGCAGAGAAATGCTTATTTCAAGGCACTGACTCCTATATTTTTAGAGCAAGAGGAAAGTGCAGTGAGCAGTGGGACAGACAGCGTTGTTTGCGAACAGGGGGTAATGCTTGCAACATTTCCAAGCAAACATCTCCCGCCCCGTGTGAAATGTCTCCCCTTACGCTATGATCATTACATCCTCAATGACAGACTAAGAAAACACTTCAATGATGTATGAGTCCCGCAGGCCACCCATTTATTTTTGGCTTCATATGAGTCATCTTAACAAATCATCTCAGGTTTAAAGAGACTAGCTAAACGCATAACATATGCTGTCATTCGGATAATCCACTCCCCACTTTTTGCAGTATCCGCACTTTAAAGGGACTGGCAATGAATTGATATCTATAATAATAATCAGAGTGTTAAAGGGTTTCTTCTAACTGACAATGCTTAAAGTCAGCATAATGAGTCAAGGTTCTAATCCAACTGTCACGGAAAAACTTAAAATTTTGAATTGAGGTGTCCTAACTTGTAACGGTTCTGTGCATAATTAGTTGAAAAAGAGTCTGGTCACGATTTTTGAAAAAAAAATCGAATTGAACCGTTAAGTAGACCCACTCACTCATTAAACGAGAATATGGAAGGATATGGGGATTGTCTAAGTTTCACCGTTGTCATTGAATGTGGAGAACATTACTCAACAGGTTCAGAAAAATTTGTTAAATTTCATGAACCAATTAGTCAGTGAGCCACTTTAAAATCATTCCGATGCTCATGACGTGTTTGGTCCAGTGTAGAGCGTTGCTTCTCACTGGGAGGAGAAGTCCTCTCAAATAACCCCACTTACTTAAAGGCCTATAATCCTCTCATCCAAAACAATTCCAATTCTCCTAGCTTACCTACTTAAAAGCCCCTCCCACAACTGTCTAAAACTCATCCCCATCCGTACACAATCACAGTTAATCATAGGCGCACGAGGCGGGGTGCAGGGCCGAGCACTCGCCCTCCCATTTCTGGCAAAAAGTTGGTTTATTCTGACAAAACATGAAACATGAAGAACGGTGACATTATTCGGGCAAAAATGCTCTCCCCCCCCCCCCTCCTCAGAGAACTTGAAATTTCCCTTGCAAGCCTACATGCAGTAAATTGCCTCCAGGGGAACTATACATGACCGCAGTGTAATCAAAACACTCTCAGTGCAGCACCTTACAAGCTGTGTATCATGAGCTACGTAGAGTGCTCTGCATTTTTCAAGTTGAACTTGCTGGCAGTCAAAGAACTAATTGAGAACCAATTGAGAATTTTTGTGGACTTCTACAAAAATTGTAGTTTAGGGTGAGGGGATAAGGCCTCTAAAAAGTGCGACCCACTTTATACTGTTTTGCACTGAAATCCGCATAAGCAACGGAATCACAACTGGCCAAAAAGCCGTTCGCCCCGTTGGATTAAGCCATTTGAAACCAAATCGACGCCTATGGCATCAACGATTCCTAATTAATGTCAAGAATAGTTAAACTTTCTAGTTATTGCTTTAGTTCTCGATTTAATTTTTTATTCCCCTTCCATGGACGGGTTATTAATGAACAAGATACGATACCACGATTAGATGGCACGATCTCGCGATACTGTTGCCAAATTGTCTTGACTCGTCTTGTGGTTTGGGGCAGCTAACCAATCCAGCCAATATACCTCTTCACTGGCGGCTCAAGACGCATCGTTATGTAACAAAACAGAAGCTGAGTGGTTGAAGGTCCTTGTGAAGGAGGGTGTCTCCTGTCGCCTTGCCTTTGTAAAATATATCTATAATCGCATGACCTTAGCTGACTCCTTCTCTCGGCCTGGGGATGGTGACTTTTCAGTTGACCAGATCCCACCGTCCAGGGCCTATAATCACTGACCAACTGAAGCGCCACAAAGTCTGTCCGATTCAGTAAGGTTTATTCCGTCCCGTAAGGTTGTTTTGTTTTCTTTTTACTTGTTTGATCCTCCCAAATTTAAAGGGGAACTCGACAACGCCCTCTGATGAACGGGTATTAAAGCCAAACTGGAAATGCCAGTCTCAAGAGAAAGTTTAATGTCTATGATTAAGGAATAGCAGATGAACTACAGCCCAGAAAACTAGACGACAGTTTTAATGTCGGAGCTGGGACTTGAACTCACGACCTCGTGATTGGAAGTCGCCGGCAGATCATTACCACTGTACCACTTGCTCCAAGTTATGTATAAACGTTACCCGGAGATGTGATGGTATGCAACTTTGTGGTAATTGTGCAGCCCATTTTCTGTTCTGAGAAAAAATCGTTTCCCTATATAGGATAGCTTTTGATCTTTATTGCCCCGCCTTGGGTAAGTTGGGTGTGACCCATGATCGCCCTCCTTTGGATCCGCAAGTCAGGGTCTGTGCCGAATACACCAACACTTTGCGCCGTAAGAAATTACACTTTCATGTTACCATGTTGGAAATGTAAGGAAACGTGACTGCAAATCCAGCTTGCATTCGTGTTTTCAAGCCCATGGAACTGCAATTGTCACTTTCGCCAATGCTGGGGATCTTTTAAAACCCGTGACAACTCACTTGACGAACGTGACGAAAATTAAAATCCATGATGAAACCGTGACGGCGTGACGTTAGGCTAGAAGTAAATTCAAGTAACTTAACTTATTAAGTTAGTAGTACATTCTCAGCATAAGACGCATTCAAATCACGAGCAAAGCAAATCGATTTAAATACCTGTGGAAAACAATATTCAAACAATAGTCGGTTTCACACCGTCTGACCGTGAGTGAGCAACGCGCAAGCGTCTCAAATGGTTTGCTAGCCATAATAATAATAGCTAGCCGTAATAAGTACGATCAATCCCTCGAATCTCCTTTACATCATCCCAAACAGTTCCAATTCTCCCAACCTACTTACTTCTAGCCCCTACCACATTTATCTAAAACTCACCTTTATCCAGACACAATCCTAGTTTATTGCTTCATGGCTTGTCCCAGTGGCCATACAAGTCCATAATGTGTAATCAAGACACTCTCAGTGCCCATGCTGTGTAATTTAGCTATGATGCATTGTTTGAATGTGATGCCAATCAAAGGGCTGTACCAATTGAGAGTTTTGATATATGTATACTGAAACTATAGTTTAGGGTGACGAATGGCTGCCTTTAAACCACTTCCAACAAGACAACAGATTCGAATGTACCAAGTGCCGGGACGTGACGATAATCCCGACTGTGTTAATGAATATATGATTTGTATCAAAGGCTAAGAAAATTAAAAACTTTTCGCCGTAAGAAATTATACACTCTCCTACAAACCGTGTTGGAAATGTAAGGGAACGCGACAGCAAATCCAGCTCGCATCCGTGTTAATGTTTTCAAGCCCATGGAACTGCAATCGTCACTTTCCGCGCCTTTCACAAGTGCCCCTCCTATTATAATACATGAAGACTTAATTTTTCATTATAAACGACTGGTATTCTTAGATTAAGTATTTCGCCTAGCAACCAGACTCAGGTCTGCTTCTGCTACTTGAAAAGTCCTCGAAGTTTGAACATTATTTTTCGTGTTCCACTCCGTTTCCTGTAGGCTAAGGGTACAAAATCACCAAAAGTACCATTATTTCAACTGACTGCGTTGGTTTTTTTCGTTTTGTGTATGACAGTGGTGAAATCCACCACCTAGGCCTAGGCCTAGGTGCTTGTTAGCTACGAAGTTATCCTAACGTAGAGTTTTGTACATTAGTATTACTTAGCACATCAGTATTGTATAACTAGGTTAAGCCTAATGTTACGTCTACGGTCTAGTGTTGCGTCGAGTGCGTATCTACTTAATAACGTGTATGGTGGTTGGTTCAAAGTTCCAACAGGTTCTAAATTCGAACACCAATTTAAATGCTTATTTATTCACTGATCAATGCAAAATAATTGCCAGTTTTACCATAACATATCGAGACACAATTATCTATGAAGGGTATTTGAATTAGGCCTAACTGAAGAAATACTGTCACTCTTATGGCTGATAACTGAATGGTTTTAAGTGAGGTGTTCGAACTCAGTACCTGTTCAAACTTTGAACCAACCATTATATAAAAACTGAAATGACTGTTAGGTGCACATTGGATGGTACTCTGAGTATACTGGGCTAATCTTCAGTCGATCAATTAACAAACTTCTTAGGCCTAACCATAAAAATATCTATAAAAATCAGTGAAACTTGTTGCTATTATTTTGTAATAGCCTAGCCTAGGCCAAGCTAGGCCTAACGTTAAGCCTAGGCTAGGCCAATGTCCTCTTGATCTGAGGCTCCTCCTTGTGCTAATTTTTGATGTTGCTTGGATGGAGTATTGGAGTAGAAAATACATCTTGAAATGTAAGTTAGATCTAAGGTTAGGTCTAGGTGACAGTAGGCCTACAAATGGTGAATAGCAATGGTCATAAAGTAATCTTGAGTCAATCACTGCATAAAACAAACAGATAATTTCAAGGTGAGTTTTAAAACAATAGTACAGAAAAATCTCTTTTCCCTCAGAATTCTCATCAAAAACTTCATAAGAGACATTCTCATCATCATTTTAAATATTTTTTGTAAATTTCTGGTTTATACTTTTGTCGAAACTTGAAAATCTGGCTACAGTATGACAACATTTTTAATTTTAAAAATAAAAAATATGACAAATAATTTAATTTGTTTTGATGTTTTTTGAAGAATAGGTATCGCTGGTTATTGGAGCATTGCAGTCACATCGCTTCTAAATGCTGCCTTTAAAAGGCAGTGATTGACTCATGATAGTGATCAGTTTGTGATAACTTACATTACGGATCATCTAAAATCTGTGACCACTCACTGACTTGATGTATGTGACAAAGGTTAAAATCCATGATGTCTGTGACAGTACCATACCTTTGATAGCATACAAGGCTTACCACCATTGACTGATTTCAACACATTTTAAATCTAGCATGCCTTTACTTTACTTTTTGCAACAAAAAAATCTTCCAGTGCGTTTGTTTTCCAAGCACACAGAAGTACACCTCAATTCCCCCCGGACTATACACAGAGAAATGTATTATGTACACAGAACAGTACTTTCATGGGGTAACTTATAGTGACTGATTCTTGTCAGTGTAACGTTACTGATAGGCTACACAACATTAAAAAAGTACAGCAGGGTGTAATTCAAGATGTGACGTGAGGGTAAATTCCACTCATCACGACTCTGACGTCATCACAAATTTTAGAATTCCCCTACATTACAGTGTGCTAATAGAGTTCAAACCCAAGTCCAGCTGTAGTTTGCACACCAAGTTTAGTTCATCGAAAGACTTGTTCAACAGACCTTAGACACACTAACTATATACACACTAACTTAACCTAGTCTAAGTGGCTGAGTGGGCCCTTGGGCCTAGTCCTCAGTAAATGACTATGTATGGACTGGCGCATAATTGCGCCCCAAAACATAGTGCATAGTGATTCCGCGGTTGTGGGTCTTTGACCATAATATTCCTTGATGGAAATTTTTTTTTTGTTATGGCAAAGGGAGGAGTGGACCTACTGTAAAATGTTTATTTGCTATCATAAATTACCTTTTCCAAATCCTGTTCAACTGTTGCCACTATTTTTAAGACTTGCAACCCCTTAAAAGGTAGGAAAATTTGGCATAAAATTATCAACTTTACATTTTTGAGATTTACTGAACATTGTTTGAAATATTTTTTTACATCAGAACACTCATGCATAGTGTTGTGACACCAGGAAGATCTTTAGATGTTTGCCGTTAGCATAACTTTCTATGTTAAGCTCACTGTGCAAGTTGCCAACACTGAGGCAAAGTTACACTCATTAGCATACTGTTGTTCACAAAGTTCCACAGTCACATGATAAAAAAGTAAATCCTACCATGGGAAAAAAGTTGAGTGATTTCATTCCAAATTTTTTACCCTTCCCAGAAGATTTTAGTGATCAAAAAGTGTTTGCTTGCTCCTGTAGGACATGTAGGAGAATAGTTATGGCATTAAGTGAGCATTTTTATGTCCAAAATTTTCTGTTAGAAGAAAGTTAATTTTAACTCTTAAAGTGACCACTGATCATCTGCTTTTCAAAACGGTTGGAGTACTTAAGGACTATGTATATAAGTATATAGCAAACGACCTGCACAGCCTTTACCAAGGACTAAGTGGGCCCATGCCATGATGCTTTCACTTCAGCCTTCAGACCTGAAACTAGGCCTAAGTGTACCTATGTAGGCCTAAGCTAACTTGCTAAGTGTTCACAACTCTGAGTTTGACTTACATTAAACACCATGAGTATAATATCTTGCTTGTTAACTGTTTGTTGTTTGGTCACTGAAAAAAACAGGAACCTTGAAAGCATGTAAATAGACTGAACTGTAAGAGGGAAGCAAGTTTGCACATGATGCATGCACTGACATGTTAGTTCTCAGTAAAGGACTGTGATAGTTTGTTATCATTTCACAAAACTTTGAAAGGAAACTGCATCAATTGTGCATTTGATTTGTGCATTAATCAAAAACATGATTTCAATGCAAGCAGTCATTAATGCTACTTGGAGCTACTCACACTAGGCTTATGGTATTAAAGTAAGAAACAACATTCTATGAACAACCTTGGCTACTTACACCTGCATATGTAAAGGTACATGATTCAGTAACCATACATCAGCATTGCACATACAGATATAACACACTAGTACTGTACTTAAGTATATTGGAGGGAAATACCATTTAGCTAAGCTGTGCAATGGGCACGTAAATACTGTAAACATACCCAATTTTGGCTCAGTACAAAAGGTGTAGGCAGGGATCAATGGGCTGTTTCATATAAATCAAGGGTGCACAGGGGCTCTGCAAAAATTCACTTTTTTTGTTTGGGAATGGAAAGATCGTAAATATTGCTTCGAAATGATACTAAGAAGCAAGTGCAAATATTTCTGGAACCCATTTTATTTATATCTCCAATGTATCAAGCCCAAAACTGGTAATGCAAGATTTTCTTGGCAATCACTCCCCCCTCTATTAGAATGCAGAGTTTTTTTGGTTTCGATGATAAGAGAAACCTATGCATTCATGATGGCGTATGTGTGTATTTATGGATGTATGTGTGTGTGTGTGTGTGTGCGTGTGCGTGTGCGTGTGTGTGACACTGCTCGTTAACATGATATCTCAAGAAGGAAAACTCCGGCAGTTTTCAAACTTGGTACACAGATGCCCCTAATTGAGAGGAAGAACCCTATTGTTTTTGGTGGAGGTCAAAGGTCATCTGGGGTCACCAGGGGTTCAAGTCTAAAAAACTTGTTAACACGATATCTCAAGGTTGGAAACTTGGATAGATTTCATACCTGGTACGTGGATGCGTTATAGTTAGTAGATGGTCCCTATTGTTTTTGACGGAGGTCAAAGGTCATCTGGGGTCACCGGGGGTCAAAGTCTGAAAATCTTGTTAACACGATATCTCAAGGTAGGAAACTTGGATAGATTTCATATTTGGTTTGTGGGTGTGTTATAGTCAGTAGATAGTCCCTATTGTTTTTGGCGGAGGTCAAAGGTCATATGGGGTCACCAGGGGTCAAAGTCTGGAAATCTTGTTAAGACGATATCTCAAGTTTGGAAGCTTGGATAGATTTCATATTTGGTATGTGGATGCGTTATAGTCAGTAGATAATCCCTATTGTTTTTGGCGGAGGTCAAAGGTCATATGGGGTCACCAGGGGTCAAAGTCTGAAAATCTTGTTAAGACGATATCTCAAGTTTGGAAGCTTGGATAGATTTCATATTTGGTATGTGGATGCGTTATAGTCAGTAGATGGTCCCTATTGTTTTTGGCGGAGGTCAAAGGTCATCTTGGGTCACCAGGGGTCAAAGTCTGAAAACCTTGTTAAAGCAAAATCTCAAGGTCGAAAACTTGGATAGATTTCATATTTGGTATGTGGATGCGTTATAGTCAGTAGATATGCCCTAATGTTTTTGGCGGAGGTCAAAGGTCATATGGGGTCACCCGGGGTCAAAGTCTGAAAATCTTGTTAAGACGATATCTCAAGTTTGGAAGCTTGGATAGATTTCATATTTGGTATGTGGATGCGTTATAGTCAGTAGATATGCCCTAATGTTTTTGGCGGAGGTCAAAGGTCATATGGGGTCACCCGGGGTCAAAGTCTGAAAATCTTGTTAAGACGATATCTCAAGTTTGGAAGCTTGGATAGATTTCATATTTGGTATGTGGATGCGTTATAGTCAGTAGACGGTCCCTATTGTTTTTGGTGGAGGTCAAAGGTCATCTGGGGTCACCAGGGGTCAAAGTCTGAAAATCTTGTTAACACAATATCTCAAGTTTGGAAGCTTGGATAGATTTCATATTTGGTATGTGGATGGGTTATAGTCAGTAGATGGTCCCTATTGTTTTTGGCGGAGGTCAAAGGTCATCTTGGGTCACCAGGGGTCAAAGTCTGAAAATCTTGTTAAAGCAAAATCTCAAGGTCGAAAACTTGGATAGATTTCATATTTGGTATGTGGATGCGTTATACTCAGTAGATAGTCCCTATTGTTTTTGGCGGAGGTCAAAGGTCATATGGGGTCACCAGGGGTCAAAGTCTGAAAATCTTGTTAAGACGATATCTCAAGTTTGGAAGCTTGGATAGATTTCATATTTGGTATGTGGATGCGTTATAGTCAGTAGATGGTCCCTATTGTTTTTGGCGGAGGTCAAAGGTCATCTGGGGTCACCGGGGGTCAAAGTCTGAAAACCTTGTTAAAGCAAAATCTCAAGGTCGAAAACTTGGATAGATTTCATATTTGGTATGTGGATGTGTTATAGTCAGTAGATGGGTCCCTATTGTTTTTGGCGGAGGTCAAAGGTCATCTGGGGTCACCGGGGGTCAAAGTCTGAAAACCTTGTTAACATGATACCTCATGGTAGGAAACTTTGATAGATTTCATATTTGGTATTAGGGCTGTCAGCGATTAGCCATTAATCGCCAGCCAAGTAATCGTTTAGTTAAATGGTACATGCGACTAATCGCATCTCATGCCCTTGGACTCTGACTTACGTTAAGTAAACAAGGTATAGTCCTTCTTCACAAGTTTATCTGCCTTGACAAAGCAATCAATGTCTACAGTATGAACAACAAGCTCAAAAATTGCGCAGAGCTATGACATTCACCTTTTATCCACCCAACCCCCTGTAGTTTACATGTGATTGTGTGCGGTGTCATGGGGGACGTTTTAATCCGTGAACCCCAAACATGGAACCTATTGTGACAGGCTTTACTTCAACACCACCAATACATTTGTAATGAACAAAATTTACAATGAAATTTGAAAGCACTAAACGTATGCATACACCACAGTGCCTTTAAAGTGCCCTGTGCGCCATTGTGCACTTCACCATAATAGTTCAATTTCAACAGCCACTTGTCAATTTGCTACTAGCGTACGTCTCCCAAAATTTCAACTTGAAATTGACAAATTTCAAAAAATTACAAGTTCAGCTTTCTAACCATGTTATTCCTCTCCTTGTATCACGTAGGAGTGTTTGTAAGTCATGAACTGAAAAAAGTTTCAAAAATGTTTCTATCGCTGTTTATCAAGCACAACAGTGTACGTAACAGCAGTTACACATGTTAGCAGCCGGCTGAAAATCGTTTATATGCCGCTGCTTCGTGCTATAGAGGCTTTGCAATTACGTCACGGAACCGCCATGCTGGAGGACATTCATGCCAAATACACGTGGCTTTGTGTCGAACGCACTGCACAGTGTGCACTGTGATATGCACGGTGTATACAAATTCAACGAGCAAGCGCGTCCCGTATGGTTTACTTGGGGCTAATGAGTTGGGTAGACTGGTTTCTCAGGCTGTTGACTCTCAAGTGTCAAACTAGGCGCAGGGGCGAGGTCAGCCGTTACAAGGCAGGTATCTGGTTTAGTTTTAGCCAAGACTGATTCTAAAATTAGTGAGAAGAAGTATTTATCTAGGAAGGTTGGTGATGTGAGGGTCATGTTTGCCAATGTTCGCAGCATTTCCAATAAATTTAATGAGTTTCTTGCACATGTTTCCATAGACAATCCTGACTTAGTTGGGGTTACTGAAAGTTGGCTCCATAGTGATATTAGTAATTCTGAAATTCAGGTTCCAGGGTATAAAACTTATAGGCAGGATAGGGTTGATACTGTTGGTGGTAGAGGTGGAGGGGTCTTGCTGTATGTTAAGGACAGCATAAATTGTGTTGAAGTCACTGACAAGTTTTCTACTGGTTTTGCTAACTGCTTGTTTTGTGAACTTAGTCCAATCAATGGGGCTTCTCCTTTGGTTGTTGGCATCATTTACCGTTCACCTAACTCTGGTGCTGATAATAATCAGAATTTGCTTCAAAGTTTGAAGAATCTTTTCTTCCAAGAGGGCGGTTGTGTTTGGGGATTTCAACTTTCCTGATATTGATTGGCATTTATGCACTAGCGGGCCACATGGGAGGGAGTTTCTTGGGCGGTGTTCGATTGTTTCCTCACTCAGCATGTTCTGTTTCCCACTCGTGAGGATAATTGTTTAGATTTGGTGTTAAGTACTGATGAAAATCTGGTCAGAAATTTGAGGAGTGGTGGTAAGGTTGGATGTAGTGACCATGACCTTATTAGTTTTGACATTTGTTGTTTCAGTAAACCTCCAAGTAGTGACAAAACTGTTCTTGACTTCAGTAAAGCTAATTTTAGTCATGCAAAAGAGGAGCTTAGCATAGATTGGGTTGCACATTTGTCTCATTTAGGTCCTGCTGAAGCTTGGAATTTTTTCAGCAGTACTGTTTCTGATATTACAAAGTTATGTATACCACTCAAGAAGGCTCGGTGAAAAGTAGGCCTATTTGGATTTCTAGGAGGTACTCAGGGCAACTAGGAAGAAACATAAGTGTTGGCGACGTTATAAGGCCAGCAAGGATTCTGATGACTTAAGTGCCTACAAGAGTCAAGAGGTCTTAGTTAAAAATTTGGTTAAGGACACTAAAGCTAGGTTTGAAAAAAGTTGGCCAGTGAGGTTAAGATTAACCCAAAATCTTTCCATGCCTATGTTAGGTCTAAGCAGCATGTTAAGGAGGGGGTTGGGCCACTTCATGATGTGAATGGTTCATTAGTTAGTGATCATCAGGATATGGCTAATTTGTTAAATGATTATTTTGTATCTGTTTTTACCAAGGAGTCATCTGTCATGGGGATTTGTAGGGGTTCTGATATCCCTTCTTCAATGAGTGACATTGTGTTCTCTGAGGAGCTGGTTCTGGAAAAAATTAAAGAGTTTGAAGGCAAGTAAGGCTCCTGGGCCAGATGGGATCCATCCCGCCATCCTTCATGAATGCTCTGAGGTTTTATCAGTTCCACTATCAATTATTTTTCAGAAATGTCTTGACTCAAATTTTTGTTCCTACTGAGTGGGGGGTTGCTAATGTCACTCCAATTTTTAAAAAGGGGGATCGGAGCTCACCTTGTAATTACAGGCCAGTCAGTTTAACTAGTGTTGTGTGCAAAATTATGGAATCCTTAATCAAGGACTGTTTGCTAAAGCATCTCTAGATAATGGGTTACTCAATCTAACTCAGCATGGTTTCCTACCCAGTAGATCTTGTGTTACAAATTTCCATAAGCTTTCTTGAGGATGTTTCTTTGTCTCTGATTCAGGTTCCAGGGTGGACGCCATTTACCTTGACTTCCACAAAGCTTTTGACAAAGCAATACCTCTAGGTAGACTCATGGTAAAATTGCATAGGTTAGGCATCATGGGCAAGTGCGCTCAGTGGATCAATTCGTGGCTCAATGGTAGGTCTCAGAGAGTTGTTGTCAATGGAAATTTTTCTTCCTGGAAAGAAGTCTCAAGTGGTGTACCACAAGGTTCTGTTCTTGGCCCACTTCTTTTTCTTAATTTTCATAAATGATATTGATAGCTCTATCACTTCCAGTATAAGTAAGTTTGCTGATGATACAAAGCTCTATAGGAAGGTTGGAGGAAAGGATGATTCTTTATTGCTTCAGAAAGATCTGGATAGGTTATTTTCATGGTCTCAGACTTGGCAAATGTCTTTTAATGCTGATAAGTGCAAAGTCCTCCACTTTGGTTCTAAGAATCCCCACCATGATTATACTATGAATGGTACTAATTTGAACAAAGTGACTTCTGAGAAAGACCTTGGTGTAGTTATTACAAGAGATTTGAAGTCATCTAGGCAATGTGCAGCTACTGCTGCAAGGGCAAATAGGGTGCTTGGGTTGATCAGGAGGAATTTTAAGAGTTTTAGTAAAGAAATTGTGCTAAATTTGTATAAGCAGCTGGTCTGACCTTATCTCGACTATGCTTGCAGGCCTGGAGTCCCTTCTTTGAAAAGGACAAATTGCTTTTAGAGCAAGTTCAGAAGAGAGCTACCCGACTCATACCTGAGGTTAAAAATCTACCTTATTCCCAAAGGCTTAAGCTGCTTGGGCTTACCACTTTGGAGCTGAGAAGGATTAGGGGGGACATGCTCCAGGTATACAAATTTCTATCTGAAGGGAATCCTTTGTTAGCTTGCAGTTATTTAAAGGTCCAGAGTAATCCTCGGGTTAGAGGCCATTGCAAAAAGCTTGAAAAGTCTTTTGCTAGACTTGACATTAGGAAGTTCAGTTTCTCTCATAGGGTTGTTAGTGAGTGGAATAGCCTGCCTGAGTGGGTTGTTAACTCCACATCAGTGCACCGTTTTAAGGTTAATATTGACAAGTTTTTCCATGACTGTGGTAGAATCTAATCTTTCTGGGCTCTTTAGGTGTTGGTGGTTTGCTTTGTTTTGGGGGGTTTTTGGATTACAGGGCATCTTATGGGGCCTTTACAGCCCTCCTTTGCCCTTGAACCTGTTATGTTATGTTATGTTATGTTACTACGTAGTTATATGTACTCCAACATGGCCGCCGGAGAGCATTATGACGTCATGTGAAAAGCCTCTATACATGGAACGAACTTCTGTTGGGAAGAATCGTACTCACTGATTGGCTGCTTGCGTTAAATGAATGAAGCGGCTTCTTTAAAAGTTTGGGGATTCCCCGCTTCGAACGTAATTATTGAGGGAGGGTGTCATGTTATTGCCAATTGAAGTACACCCATTCTCTAAGCGCTTTTAACGATACACGCCGAGCGAGCCGATCAGCCAGCAGCGCTGAAGGCATGTATATTACATGCACTCTGCATGTAGATAGCAGCTAGCAGGTCTTGTTTATGTGCTGCGAAAGTACGTACGACTATTTACACAGTACAGCTCAGGCGGTAACTTAAACATAAAATGACGGGTGAAAACTACGATGTCTAGATTTGATCGTTGCCTATTATTGTTAGCTCTAACGTTACATTTTGTTCTGTAAACGTAGGTGGTTAGGCCGTAGGCCTAGTTTTTGTTTTGGCTTCAAGCCACACTACTTATGGGAGGAAATTAGAAATGAAACAAATGGGGTAGATTGGGCAAGTGTCAAAATTAAATATATCGTAGTGGGACCTGCAGCTGTCTGCATAGGGCTCGACGGCTACTTTCGCCGTGGATACTGTATTATGGCCTAGCCTATACTTTGTGAACGATCGTTGCTTTGAAATACTGAAACTTGTTCTAGCTACTGGTGTGTGGTGTAACGATATATATCAACCTTCAATGGAAGCAATTCTCTAAAAATTGCTTGATTGATTGGTCAGGAGATAGTCTGTAATGTTTTTGGTGGAGGTCGAAGGTCTCCTGGGGGCACATGGGGTCAAAGTCTGAAAATCTCGTTACCATGATATCTCAAGGTAGAAAGCTTGGATTAATTTCATACTTGGTATGTGGATGCGTTATGGTCAGGAAGTAATTCCTTTTGTTTACGGCAGAGGTCAAAGGTCATACTGGGTCACCAGGGGTCAAAGTCTCAAAATCTTTTTAACACGATATCTCCATGTAGAAAGCTTGGATAGATTTCATATTTAGTATGTGGGTGCGTTTTAGTCAGTAGATGGTCCCTATTGTTTTTGGCGGAGGTCAAAGTTCACCTGGGGTCAAAGTCTGAAAATCTCGTTAACATGATATCTCAAGATAGGAAGCTTGGATAAATTTCGTTGTTTGGTATGTGGATGCGTTATGGTTGTGTGATTATTCATAGTTCGCAAATAAAGAACACGATAGACATAAAAGATATTCTTTGTCTTCTGAGTGATTATTTCGTGTTTGGTTCGTACACCATCAAGTAACGTTAACATATATCACATGGCATTTTTTGTAGCTCTGCCGTGACGTCATACTCTCCAGTGATTACACCACATCCCCCCACCATTGATCAGAAATATACATTTTTTTTTTTTTCAAATCCTTGCTGTCGGAGAAACAACAGATAGACTCAGAAGGGGCGAGATCAATCATAGGTCCATTTTCTTGGAATGACCAGTCTGCCTGATCTTGTTCTGTACCCCATGTCCTTTGGGATTGCTTTATGGGTTTCAACCATTTTTGATTTCTCAGGTTGGGGAGGTTTGGGTGACCCATCTACCACCGATTTTCCTGAGGTGTCAACTGACTTGGGGCCTTGGGGTTCCTCAGTCAAGGGAGTGTCGCTGACCGGGTCAGGCAAGTCCTCATGAAATTGCCATCACAAGGAACCAAAACTTCCTATTTCTACGCAAAACACCAGTGGGTGAAGATACCAAATATGAGCGTGGCTCATTCAACTTCTTATCAACTACACCATGAGTTCCTGTATCCCGTACAAACACATGGGTACCTGGGATTAACTCATCTAGCTGTTTTGCCCTGTGACGAGAGTCATAGGTGAGCTTTGAAGCATGACGCAACCTTTCCTCAGACGCCTGTAGCTTGTCCTTGTCTGGTAATTTTGGCATCAAATGAGAAGGGGTGACTGGTAGGGTTGTTTTAATATTACGACCAAACAACAGTTGGGCCGGGCTATACCCATTTGCCAAGGGAGTTGCACGATAAGCCATAAGGGCTAGATAGGGGTCCCTTGATTTCTTAATAAGTTGCTTGACTGTTTTGACAGCACGTTCAGCTTCGCCATTATTTTGACTGACTGTAGAGGGGACTACTAGTGACATGGGTGAAACCATACCGTTTAGCAAAAGACTGAAACTCTGAGCTAGAATACTGGGGTCCATTATCTGACCTAACAACATCAGGGATGCCATGCCTGCTGAATATGGATTTCAAATGCATGACCACATCAGATGATCTTGTTCCTGAATTCAGCTTAGCAACCTCAATGTATCTAGAGTAATAATCTACCACTAGCAAGTATGTTACCCCTTTAAGAAAGTACAGGTCTGTGCCAACTACCTGCCATGGGTGTGATGGAAATTTCCCCCTAATCAATGGTTCTCTTATGTCCCCTGACTCATGGGAACAAGTACTGCATTTATACACCAAATCTGCTATTTGAGTAGCCAGTCCTGGCCACCATACGGATTGTTTTGCCCTTTCCCTACTCTTTGCAATTCCTTGATGGCCTTCATGAATAAAATCTAAAACCTCTAACCTCAGGCGAGATGGTACAATAATCCTTGAACCTCTCATTAGCAGCTGGTTGTTGTATGAAATTTCCTCGAAAAGGGTAATAAGCTTTCAATACAGGCAGGGCAGATTTGTCAGGCCACTCGGTATTACAGTACTGGATAAGTTGCATGCACACACTGTCTGTCATTTGCTCCTGCTTAATGTTGGATAGATATGAATTTGTAACTGGTAACTCAGAAGTAATAAATAACGCATACGAATTAACTTCTTCTCAAGTTCCTGTGTGAATTGGTGATCCCACAGGGTGCTCTGACAGAGCATCTGGTACAACTAAGTCCTTACCTGGAATGTGGACAATATTATAGCTGTACCTCATAAGTCTGATTCTAAATCTTTGGATTCTAGGCGGAAGCTCATTCAGGTCCTTTTGACCTAACAGTGAAATCAAAGGCTTGTGATCAGTTTCGATGGTAAACTTAAGGCCTATAAGAAAATTTGCAAATGTATCACATGCCCATGTTGCACCTAGAGCTTCCCTTTCGGGATAGGTGCATAGTTTCGCTCTGTTTGAGAAGGTTGCCCTTGACGCACAGAAAACGAGTTTCCACTCTCCATTACTTTGTTTTTGGTACAAACAAGCTCCCAATCCATCTTTGAGGCATCAGAAGCCACTTTAGTTTGCAAATTTGGGTCAAAAGTGCTAGACAGGGTCCATGCAAGCACTCATACTTAACATCAGTAAAAGCTTTCTCTGAACTTCTCCCCATACAAACTGTGTATCTTTCTTGAGGAGTTCTCTGATTGGCTGGCTAAGGTCTGAAAGTTTTGAGGAGAATTTACTAAATTGATTAATCCACTCCCAAGGAACCTGCGAACATCATGTATGTTCCTGGCCGTGGCATATCTCTGAGAGCTTTTGTTCTCTCTGCGTCAGGGAGGATACCTTTATCTGAGACAATATGTCCCACGAAGTTAACAGATCTTTATTATTAATTTCACATTTGTCTTTGTTCAAAGTCATGCCAGCCCGCTCCAACCTTGAGAGCACTTCTGCAAGTCTGGTATCATGCAATTTTTGATCAGGTGCATGCACCAAAATGTCATCTATAAAAACTTCAACTCCTTCAAGGTCATCCAGTATCTGTGCGAGCCTCTTTTGCGCATGTTCTGGAGCGGACGTAATGCCAAAGGGTAGGCGTTTATATGCAAACCGCCCAAAAGGAGAGATGAAGGTTGTTAGTAGCTGGGATGACTTTGACAGTGGTATTTGGTGAAACCATGAATTTGCATCAAGTTTGCTAAAGTACTTTGCTCCAGGTAACCTGCTCAGCACCTCACTAGTACTCGGCAGCATGAATTTTCAGTTTCTACGAATTTGTTCAATTTCGTGTAGTCAACGCATATTCTCACATCTACTATGTTCCCCTTGCATCCCTCTTGGGAACAGGTACCATAGGAGAGCAGAACTCTGTGGGTTCGCTCACTTTAAAAATAACATCATCCCTTTCTAGCTTTTGAAGTTTCCTTTGATTAACTTAAACAGTGGGACTGACGCACCTTCGGGGTGCGTTGACAGCATGTGGAGCATAGTCTTTAGCAAGTTTTATGTTATACTCTTCTTTCATTATGCCTAAGCCTGAAAACAACCGAGGGTGGTGTTTTTCTATTTCCACACTATTTACTACCTTAACAACGTCTAAAGCCTCAATTGCGGGTTTGCCCAACAACGGCGTGGTACAATCTCTTACCACATAGATTGACTGCTTAGACACTCTACCATTTGCCTTAACTTGGGCATCAAATTTTCCAACACAATCAAGTCTAGACTTATTAGCACTGTTCAGGACTTTGTCTGAATCACTTAAGATAGCTGTGGTGCCTAAATTTGGTCTTAACTTTTGTACACATTTTCTGGGATTATTGTTTCATCAGCCCCTGTGTCAATAACAAAATCCACTTTCATATCATTAACAGTAACAGATATTGTCCAATCTGGCCGTGCTTTTTCAGAGTTCACTTGGCCAATAAATGTGTAATTAATCTCGCTTTGTACTTCAGTTTCCTCTGTCTGAAGTTCCTACTTCAACATACTTGACTGAATTACTACTTCCAGGCTTCTTTCTTTCCCCAGGTTTTACCTTTGTTTTACAACACCTGGCCCAATGTCCTCGTTTATGGCAACTATTACAAGTTGTATCCTTTGCAGGACATATCCTATGGGCTGCAATCTTTCCACATCTGCCACAAGTCCTAGCTGGTTTGATTACATTGTCCCTTCCTTGTATTGGGTTTGATCGAGCTGCATTAATATGGGTTTGTTGATCACTTGACAGAGTCTCTTGTTCCTCTTCACCTGTTCGTGAAGTCTCGCTGTGCTCTTGGCTTTCGAGGGTTAGAGCACTGTCTAGCTGTAGCTTTTGCTGCAACTTTGTATCTCTGAGACCAACCACCAGACGGTCCCTTATCAGTTCGTCCTTCAGGGCACCATAATTGCAATGTTCAGACAGTTTATAAAGGCTAGTGATAAACTCGTCAACCGTTTCCCCTTCGATTTGACTTCTTTGGTTGAATTTGGCTCTTTCGTAGATTACGTTCCTACGGGCGATAAAGTGACCCTCAAACTTTGCTTTGACATCTGCATATGTCGGTCTAGTGGAGTGTCCTGCTGATTCCTCTCCCACCACCGCTGGTGTGACTGGGAAAGTGAAGCTGTTGTAAATTTCCTCTGCCTGTTCTCCTAGGCAATAAATAAGCATATCTATTTGTACTGCCTGTGGTTTTTTCAGCAAGGCCACTTGCTGAGCGAAATCGTTCAAATCTCCTGATCCATTGCTCCCAATGTTCACTTTTGAAGCTGAATGCACCTGGTGGTGTTATTTGAAACTGGGTGGCCATATTCACACAGCACTAACATTACTCTCACAGCTCAAAAGTAGGGCCTAAGTTTCCCAATTATGCTGGCTAAGCGTCCTCAAGACAATTTTCTCATGTAACATTCACGATTGACATACAGTTCATGTCCGACTGGTATATCATCTGGCCGTACACACGAATACAGCCTACACAGAGGTTATCGTTGTATGAATCAGTTCTGCAATGTTCATTTCACATTAACCTCTAACGTTACTGACGTTACTTCGTGCCTTTCTGCACATTAGCCCAGCACGTTAAACTGTTACCGTGTTAGTACTGTGAGGCTATCCTACAACAAGCCATGTGGGTCGATCTGACTTACCAATGTGGATTTTCGTCGATCTGTTCTCTTACTTGAAAGCGTCCCGACTTCTGACACCATGTGTGATTATTCATAGTTCGCAAATAAAGAACACGATAGACATAAAAGATATTCTTTGTCTTCTGAGTGATTATTTCGTGTTTGGTTCGTACACCATCAAGTAACGTTAACATATATCACATGGCATTTTTTGTAGCTCTGCCGTGACGTCATACTCTCCAGTGATTACACCACAATGGTCAGGAAGTGGTTCCTTTTGTTTGTGGCAGAGGTTAAAGGTCATCTGAGGTCACCGGGGGGCCAAAGTTTGACATTTTAATGCGATATCTCAAGGTAGGAGACTTGAATAGAATTCGTATTTTGAAAATGGTATGTGGATGGGTTACGGTCAAGAAATAGTCTAGGCTATGTTGTTTTTGGCGGAGGTCAAAGGCAGAGATGCCAAGTATCTCAATTTAGGCGAAATAATTGCGATTTTCCACGCTCGATTCATCCCCATTGTTTTTGGCAGAAACGAAAGGTCATGTGGGGTCTCCAGGGGTCAAAGTCTAGGAACCTTTTTAAGTAGCCTACAATCTTTCAAGATAGTTGTTTGTCCATCTGTCTGTCTGTTGTTTGCCTGTCTAGTTATGTTTGGCTTTTATTGAGGTCAAAAGGTTATCAGGAATGACAAAATTATTTTTTGAACATGCTAGTATAACATTTGAATGAGAAGGTAATGGTGCATGATGGTACTCTTTTAAAACATTTATGTATCATCGAAACCTCAATGCATTTTTGCATTCTGGTTTTTTTTTGTTCTTTCTAATGACATATACAGATTGTAGGGGTCAAAGGTTTCGCCAATGCACGGTCCAGTCAAAGGTGGCCATGTGTGGGATTAATGTATGACAAAACTCACTTTTTCACTGCCTTCCATTGCAACAATGCTTTGAAGTGATGATTAGAAATTGTAAAATGGTCTCTTTCCTTTTTTCAAAGCATATTTGGTGAAATTATAATAGGAAGATGTCTTAGTTGTATAAGTTTTACTGTGTAGGCAAAATTTCAACAAATTTAAAGTGGTGTAATTCTTTTTTTAGACATGCTGTTTTAGGACCTCAGTGAGTTCGCATGTAAGTAGTTCCATGACAATTTTGGAGAAGCATTCTGTTTGGGTGCAAGAACTCTAGAGTTAGTACTCCTGTCTGAAAGTTGTTGAATAAATTGAGGTCCTGGTGGTCAGTGATATCCTGGGGAAGAAGGTTGCAGTCTCTGACAGTGCAAGGAAAGAAGCAGTATTATAGCATTCCTTGTCTGTTTGGATGGTTGTGTACTGTAGCTATTTGAGTTGTGGTGCCGAGAAGACTGCTGGACAGGTTGTAGGAGGTTGGCAGTTGGCAAGGCCAGGAGACCCAGTATGGCTTTCTGGAGGAGTAACAAGCCTATTTAAACCTATCTTTGAGGCTATTCCACCCTCCCTTAACATTTTGGAAACACTGCTATCAGTGCTTTGGGCAGAGTTATCATTTAAAACAAACCTAGCAGCCCTACAGTGAATTTCCTCAATTTTATTAACCAAGGAGGCCATGTGAGGACCCCAGACATAGGAAGAATACTGTGTGACAAAAATTTAGAAATAGGACGACTGGCCTAAAAATTCAGTGGCTGAAGTGGGAACTCTTCAGAATGGTCTCCCAAATGCCCAAAACATGCATTTCTTATGATAGCCTAAGTTTTGTTTCTAGTCAGAACAATGTTCATTATATTTTCATTGTAATTGTTTGCTTTATTTTCAGAACTGATTGCCACTATGTCAGACCCAGCTGGAGTTCTAAGCAGGTATGAAGATGTGTGTGAGGAACTGGAGGTCAAACCAAGTCCATTCATTATGAAAGTAATGGACAAAGAAAGAGAGGATCAAATTGTGTAAGTCAGTGCTGCTTGATATGTTTCCTTTTGATGTAGCATACAATAATGTATCTGCTTTACACCTGTATCCTAATCTATTACAAAGAGTAAATATAAGGCTCGTTATTTAACACATTGGTATAGAGCTGGACCTTATTCGCTTTAAAACGAGGACTAAGGTATATAGATTTACAAGCAATAGTTATGGTATGGAATCTTAGACAAACAATGAAAACTATTTAAACAACAGTAATCATATGTTCATAGGTGAGGATGGTATAGAGGGCTCAGAATACCTATTTCCTTACAAGTCCTTTGTTGGTTGTCACACAAAAAGAAGTATTTTTTCACACACTTTTAGAAAATTAATACTGCCAACTGGAATGTTCTCAGCTGCCATAAAAATAATGGAAAGTGCACACAGGCCATAGATAGTTAGATGGGACTTAACATTATTCCCCACTATGTGTTGCTTCCGTAATGATGAATCCTCGAAACCCCAAAATCAGTTACCAAATACAGTATCAGTTACCACCTATGGATTTTTAACAAAACCAAAAGTAGCGTACAATGGCAACAAAGCTGACCCCACAAAGTGGGCCAGTTGCCATGATTTTTTTTAAATCTATGACTTTTCACAGTACCTACTGGAAGAGATATTTTGTTTGTCAGAGTTTTTAGGATAATTTTCCCCTTTTATGTCAAACACTGCTGCTTACAGATTTTGACAGAATTGTGCAGCTGTGCATGGCATGCTTACTTCCTGAAGGCCCTGTCCAGTTACTTTCATTACCTGCCAGTAGTTCTTACTGTATCTCTCCTTAGCTGATCATCTTCTTCCAGAAAAGTTTATTGTACGTGCACTCAGAAAAGCAGTGCTTGAAAACCATGCAGTAGTTTGTTCACACAAGCCTTTGCCTCTGCATTATGAGGTGCTAACTCTACAGAAAATATTCAGCTAAAAACCCACCGAAGACCCATTTATTGGGTTTTTAGAAGTGTATGTTTCTTTTGGGGTCCTTGCTTTGGCATATGGTATGAATGCTACCAGAAATGCTTGCTAATTTCTTGCATTTTATTAGCAAAGGTGATCCTGTCTGCTACATTCATGTTAGAGTACATTATTATAATTGTCATTGATATCTTTATTATTACTCTTTTACTTGTATGCAACATGTATCTGTAGAAGAGAGCTTCAGTATTTGTGAGTATTATTGAAATTTGTTTAACACAGTATTTATGCACTAATTGTGTTTAACCTAATTCTACTAATTCATGTGTAGATGTTGTAGACTAAACTCTAAAATACCATTTACAAAAATGGTTAAAGTTTTGTAAGTTCATTTGAAAATAAATCCACATTTCACTCACAATTTTCTTCTTTTATGTAAATTATGTGTTAGGCAGTAATTAGGAAATGAAACACTAGGATCTCAGTTTATGATTGATTGTGTTACTAAAACTTTAATCAAATGCAGTTGTACAACCAGAAGCCAACTGGAATCAGAACACCCCTGGCCTATAACACATTCATGTAATATATTGTATATAAAAGGACCATGTAGTTGGTTTAGAAGAAAACAACTCTGTATTTGAAAGTTGTATTCAAGTCATCCTGGCTTGTATCAAAATAATGGCTACATAAGCACATCAAACACATGCTTTTACTTCAGACAGGATTTTATGTTATTTTGAGAAGTATACCTGTCACAAAATGTGATGAAAAATTTCTTTTTTTTTGTTTACTAATTATTTGAAGTGTTCGTCCTCACACAACAAATACTGCAGCACAAAGTTGCATTTTAACAAACAATCTCATGTTGCACATCAAATGTGCATTACTTTCTGGTTTTCCTCAAATATCTGATATTCTAATATTTGTGGGATGTATGCACAAAATAGTTGCCTTGTGCACCTGATAATCCTTTCTTACTTAACTCCATAAACCACATAGGCCTACTTATGTGGCACACTTTATAATTGTCATTTACTGTACTTTCTCAATTAGGGCTCTTTGTAAGTAATGAGGTTGTGCACTGCATTGTGTCTCTGTTTTGCCATCGATCCAGCTACTGAGATGTCCATCATATAACAATTGTAACTAAGGTACTGTTGTATGAGCATATTGGTAATGCACCCATATTGCACATGATCACTTTTGTCCATTACTGGTGCCAAATGGAAAGACACTGACATCACGCCCACAATATGCCACTCTGGTCATGTGACAACAAGTTGCTTTAGTCAAATGATTTTCAAAAGCCAGCAGGGTTGTGCTCATAACAATTGGTATCTTGTTGGTTGCGCAACTTGTGTTGCTCTAGTAAAAAATTACAATGCAATTTGGGGCATACAGTACATATGATTTTAAAGTCAAACAGAGTGGACAGCAGTATGGATTTTTAAACATCATTGAGAAAAACATTAAAATTGGATTCAGGAGTTTAGAAGGGGGTTTGGCTAATGCATGATGTCAAAGTTATGAGTGTCAAAGATACAGTATAAATCCAGAGGAAGGGGGATTCTAAGGAAAAATGAAAATTTAAATTAGACAATGTTTTACTAAGTAGCCCATTTCTTTGCAACTAATACGTAAGTGAACAAAACCACACAGTTCACTGAATGCAGCTTTAGATCTGACTTAAAGGGGGAGTAATGTTGACCAGGAATGGGAAGTTGAAACCAGAAATCTCCCATCTAGATCAGTGATTGAAGAATATGACAGAATAAATTACACAATCTGAAAAGCTTCACCATTAACGTGTCCGGAAATATAGACCTAGATACTATCAGGATTCAATACTACAGAACACATTGCTGTATGGGTAGATATAATAGGCATATAATTGCCTCCATGCATTAACAATATATTGAGCTGCATTTATAACAGCATTTTGATTTGAATGTCCTTTGGTTCCCAAGACTTGGTATGGATTTTCTCTGAACTTCAACAAATTTCTTTTAAACAAAAGTCATTTGTGTTTACCCTTTCCAGTTCCTATGCTGAGCTATACACATATCTGATGTAGATTTGAATCGTGGCTCTTAAGCCTTCTTTGTAAAACTGTCTTGTTATACAGTACTTTAATCCCTTAAATGTGTGTTTCTTTCAAACTTACTACGCAGAGACCCTAAAGAAGAGATGCATTTAGAGCTACCGGGAAACAACTACCTACTGACAGATACAAGACTGACAGATGCAGATGCCTTTCACCTATACAAGACCTTAGTTAACAATACCTATGTAGTCAGTCTGGATTTGAGGTACAATGACCTTACAGACAATGGTGCCATACATATCTCAAAGTTGTTGGAGGTTAGTTCTATTCCGTTTTTGAATCAGGAGGTTGGTGAAAATTTCAGTGTGAATGTTAAGTTCCATCTTAAAATCATTCTTCATGAAATTCAAATTGCTTTTGTACTACAGTAAACCCTGGATCATTATCTTCTGCTCAAGATCAAATCCCATGTTAAAGATGCCTTTTAATGGCAAATTGCAGATCAAATCATAATCTGACTGATTCTTCATTTCGATCTTGTGAAAGACAGTTGGGAGTTGGAGAAGGGGGGGGGGGGGTATTTTGCACTCTGCCTGTAAAATTTTGTACTGTTAAGCCCTATCTATTGTATAGTATTGTATCTTCACTCAAGAACATAATTTTCATGGTGCTAATGAACTGGTTGATGACGTGTGTAAACTTTCCCAAAAGTCTGAACTAATATGTTAAAATTTGTATGATGTGTTCAAACTTTTAGCTACGTATTTCATCTTTACAACAAGAGAACCTATGTGTTTAAACATTTTATGGAGATATTCATGAATAAAATGAATGATCATGTACACAAGCCTTAATACAAAACTGGATGATACCAGTATGTGCCCTCACATGAAGGTCTGGAGTTCAAGTCCTGGCTGGGTCATACCAAAGACTTCAAAAAGAGAACCTGCTGTCATTGTGCTTGGTGCTCAGCATAAGCTATGGATTTGGGAAAACAAATCAGTGAGCCACAATGCAAAAAAGCTCTGTGGCTGCTTTGACATAAACCAGTAGGTTAGAAACCAGGCAGTTAAACTCCATCTAACTAACAAACTCACATGCAGGGCCACCTATTCTGTTGTTAATACTGTTTTCCATACAAAAAGAAGAAGTTGGTTAATGATGCTGTAGAATCATTTGGGGAGGGATCTTAGTAAAAAGTTGTTAAGTGTGCCAGGATCAATATTTGTCATGAATTATGCAAATAGTTGGCCGATTTTTTTTGGATAAAATTTTGAGATATGTTAAAAAACATTATGTATGACATCACTCTCCATTTCTTATTATCCAATTATCAGGAAACATGTGCCTTGAAGTATCTCAGTTTGATGTCTAATTATCTTGATGCCGAGGGCATAAAACTTATAGCTCAAGGTTTGCAGGTATGCTGGGATGTCTTCATATCCATCATATTCTTTGGCTTTCTTCTATTCCCGCCCAGTGTGTTAATCACTCCTTTTGTTTTTAATTAAATTTCAAAATCACCAAAAGATGTTCTTTCAATGTGTTTTTTTTTTTGGTCTGATCCAATGATCTTTTCACTGGTGGAAGTATAAACAGGCCAACTCACAATAGTACAGAAACTGTAATGTGCCCCTACAAAAGATTTTGATTTTGTTTGGGGTTTAAGAGTCTCTTTATCAGGTTTGTATATAGGGTCGGCAAGGAAAGAATCAACCCACACTGGTTTTGGTGACCTGTATATATTCATGTGAAAATCCCAATTCCCATTATTACCATAAGTTAGCTAGGAATTCATTTACTTCCAAATATCTTCCAGTTATTCCTAACTTTGCCTGAGAAATAGAACCCACAACAAAGTATTACTGCTTTCATAATAGACTAAGAAAAAAGCCACAAAAATGCCATTTCCTGTCATGAAATAAAGAATCATTTTTGTGCCAAAATTTGTATGTACACCCCATGCAAATTGGGTTGTGGTGCTATGCTTAGAAAGTCTGCAATTCTATTTGCATCCCACACTCTGACCTTTTTGGCTTCAACCCCCCTTGTCATGTTGTTTATTGTTTATTTTTTCTGTTCACAACAACATCTGCCATTGTGACAAATAATTCAATTTTATTAGGTTAACAATGAACTTTACCATGGAATTTTGCCAAAATAAACCTTTTAGGCATGACGAACATAAAGAGAATGCTCTGCATGTATCTCAGTCAAATGAAAGTATATGATGGAAAAACAAATAAAACAACCTTCATGGATGTAAGCATCAAAACCAAAGATCTTTTTCCAAATAGCAATAATGAAGACTTGTGGGATGGTGCTTTATGGCAAGCAATCTGTACCATGGGGAATTGTCATATACCAATTATTTAATTTGACACACAGATTTTAAGTGAGGTATACCAATTTTAATCGACATATACCAATTGAAATTGACATACACCAGTTTGAATCAACATAAACACTTTAAATTGATACATATAACATTGAAATAGGCAATCACCAATGTATCGCATTAAGATATTTGATATGTATATGTCCATGTAACTGGGTATATGTAGATTTAAATTGGTAGGTCAATTTAATTCCATGCATGGAGAACTAAGGGCCCAATTCTCTCACCCCAAACATTACCAATTCTCATAACCTTCTTACTTAAAGGCATATTTTCATCATCCCAAACAGTTCCAATTCTCCCAACCTACTTACTTCTAGCTCCTTCTGCATTTATCTTAAACTCATCTTTATCCAGACAGAATCCTAGTTTATTGCTTCATGGCTTGTCCCAGTGGCCATACAAGTCCATAATGCGTAATCAAGACACTCTCAGTGCCCATGCTGTGCAATTTAGCTAGGATGCATTGTTTGAATGTGATGCCAGTCAAAGAGCTGTACCAATTGAGAGTTTTGATATATGTATACTGAAACTGTAGTTTAGGGTGACGAATGACTGCCTTTAAGCCCCTCCCACAATTGTTTGAAATTCATCCTCATCCAGACACAGTCTCAGTTTATATTGCTTCAAGGTGAGTATAGAAAAGGTCAATGTGTATAATCAAAACACTCAGTACAGTTCATGATGTGTAATATAAGCTTTTGTACATTACCTGTTAAGCCCGACGTGGAATTTTCTAGCAAATACTGCCAACCGACATTCTTTTGAAGTAAACAATACTGAGTCAGATACCACAGTACTAGATAACGGCTCTTTGATCCCTCCCCCCTGGTCACAACGCTCATCTCCATTTACAAAACTTGTGAAGTGTGAATAAACTTTTACACTGCCTAGTGTCCATGGAGAAAGTTCTCTTATCAGATGTTAATCGTTCTCAACAAAACAATGGACTGTTCTGTGACAGACTGAGGCAGGAAAGCTGCTTACTAATTACTAGTTGAACTGTGCGCTAATTAAATAGGATCATCTGTCTGATAGCACATGCTTCATTAGATGGTTTAGTGAAGACAAGCGGAAGGTGCAAACTCTGTGCCCTTCTGAGAGAACAGGTAATGTCTCTGCATTTTTTGAATTAGCAGTCAATCAAAAAGCTGAGCCAATTGAAAGTTTGTGTTACCAGTTCCTGAATGAAGTGTAGTTTGAAGTGAGAGGATTGGCCCTTTAAAGTGGTACATGTTGATTCCTCGTGATAATTGATACAGATTGCATGCCATAGCACTTTGTTTTGCATCATTTTTGGCTACCCCTAAATGACACTGAAAAAAATGAGGCATACCAAAAATCTATCAAGCAGTCCTTTGTAATTGCTTTTTGGAAAAAGGTCTATGGCTGCACAGCTGGGGAGCAATTTGCAAATGTTTCTAACCATAAGGTAATGAGAATGTCATGGCCTGATTTCAGTCATCCATAACTGGGGTCTTATGATTATCACCTTTTAATCGTTCAATTTCCTTGCCTAACTATATCATGTATGGATGTGGACTAAATTGTATATTGATTTCCTCAATTTCACTGAACATGAGGGTTTGAAATTCATGTAGACAATAACTGAAGACGATTAACAGCTGATGGACCCTTCTAATGACTGTCCACAGTCACTAAACACAAGCACTGATCAGAATCGTCTATACTGTATACATGGCTAAGAGTCTGTGTTAAGTGTTCATGGGTCAGTCCATTGAAGGCATGAATTTATCACCCTTAGACATTTCCAATACTCCTAACCTTCATTCTTAGGCCCCTCCCACAACTGTCTAAAACTCATCCTCATCCAGACAATCTTAGTTTATTGCTTCAGGGTGAGTATACAAGACTGCAATGTGTCATAAGAACTCTCTAAGAATATTTTGGTATTGAATCACACAGAGGGCAGTATAAGCTGGAATGGAATGAAATCTGATGACATTGCTAATCAAATTCTGTTTTATTTAATCAAACTTATTTACTAATTAATCAAATTAATTTGAATTAATAAACTTATTGGTACGCTGTGCAATTTAACTTTTATGAAAAATTTTGTGGAGCCCTGTACATACTCGTCCCATACATGCGATGTTGGCAAGCTGCACTTCTCACCCCTGCATGCTAGTAGCACACTGTCTACCTCAACAATGAGGTCATGCTGTTTAAAATGAGGTTATGTGATTTAAAATGTTGTTGCATTGTACTGCATTATACTACAGCACATTATATGCTGTGTGATATGAGCTACAGTACTCTCCATGGTTTTTTGAACTAGTGTATCTAAGAGGTGTGCCACTTGAGAATTTCTGTAAACTACTACAAAAGTTGTAGTTTGGAGTGGGAATTAACTGCCTTTAAGCTCACCCTGAGCAACAAGAAAATGTAGTTTAGGATGATTGACTGCCTGTATTAAAAGTTTCTTCTTTGTATCTTTTAAATTCAGATGAATGATACCTTAATCAGTTTGAAGCTGAATGGAAATAAATTTGGAAGCAAGGGAGGCATGGCTTTAGCTGGTGCATTGCAGGTGAACAAAACATTAGAAGACCTTGATATTGGAGATACTGACCAAGTAAGTAGTCTTGTAGTAGTTATCATTAGTCACTGTACATTGATTGGAGAGACTGACCTAGTATGTAGTTTATAACATAGCTTAGCTTAGTTATAAGGAGTCACTCCTTGATAGAGACACTGACCGAGTGTTCAAGTAGCTTCATAGTAAAGTACAAGAGTTGTGACAAGTCACACGTACCTTGATATTAGAGATACTGATCATGTGACTGAGTAAGTTGCTTTGTATTTATAGTTAAACAAGTTACACCTTGATATTGAAGATACTAACCTACTGTACTAAGTAAGAGCTTTGTAGCTGTTGCAACAATCACACCATATTCGAGATATTGACCAAGTGACTAACTTGGAAGTAAAAAGAGTCACACCTTGATTTTGGAGATACTGACCAAGTAAGTAGCCCAGTACCAGAGTTGTAATGAACACCTCTTTGCATTCAAATCATTTACTTCTTTCAATGTGATTCAAGTTGAGTTAGTGACTCAAGTCTCTGTAATATTTCGATTAGGAAAACTATGATACAATTCCTTAAGTTCATTATTTTTGAAAATTAGTGACTCAAAGTCATGACTCATTACAATTCTTCTTAGTAGCAGCTGACTGGAGTCAGAGTTTCATGGTCTTTTGGTGTTTCCAGACGGTCACTTTTGATCATTGGAGTTATTGGGAGGTCAATGTGCCTGTCATCTTTAACTGATAATGCAGTTTTACATACCGTATTTACTCTATTAAACGCCCCCTCTCTAATAAACGCCCCCAACTTTTCAGTCACATTGCATAAAGTGAAATTGTTAATTCCAAAGACAATATGGTAAAAGGAAAATGAAATAGTCCTGCCTTGAAGCCACGAAATCTCCTAAAGTCCCATACTGTATCCTGAAGTAAAAGGCATGTCTCTGCAACTAATTTCTGTTGATATCCATCACGCTATCACATACCGCGAACCTGTACTGCTTCGTTTGCGGTTCGAAAGTGGTACTGTACATACCGTAGGTATACAAATATTCGCTAGCCTATCCGAACAGCCTAACATGAAAATCCAAACTCAACACAGGAAAACTGTTTAACAGTGAAATGCTGTGAACGCGTATGTACTGCTAATGGTACTACTCACGGTAACTATTATGCAATTACCGTATGTACGTGCGTATAGCCGGCCCGGTCAGTATAGTACCGTGAGGCCTGGCTGTATACTGTTCACAGCATGCATGAATGCATATGCCGCGGGCACTTAAAAAAGTCACTTCTGTGTGTAATGTTACATATCAAGATGTCGGCGAAAGTTGATCACACTTGCAAAGGTCAGAGTGCTGTTCGTGGCTACCATATTTATAGGGAATTAAGTTTGGTTACCAGTCATTGGGGAGGAGCTCACAGCTGATTGTGAAGCTGACAACCAAATGGACAAATATGACATATGTAGCAGTTTATCAGAAGTCACATAAATTTGACTCTAATAAACGCCCCCCTTAACGAAAATTTCACGCCCCTGGGGCGTTTAATAGAGTAAATACGGGGTAAACTTTCACTGTATGAGACAAGGTTAACCACTGAGCGAAGTTTGTTTTACTGTGAAAATTCCTTTTGTTAGGAATAAATGATTAGATGCCTTTTGCTCCTTTTCTGTTCTGAATTTTTGGCCCACTTAACTTTATTTTGAGTCTGATGGATGAGGAAAGCCAAGTATAAATATATTACCATTAAGTAAAGCTATATGGGTAACACAAATGACTTCCTAAATAAGTTCAAATGGACACACTCTCTATGTGTAACAGATTTATTACAAAGTGCTTGTCATAAAATTGTAGTGTTTAATTAATTCTGTATTAAGGCAGTAACTTTTTGGGGTTTTTTTTCAGGATACACAGAGTATGATTGCCTTTTCTACAGTCTTGAATTACAATGCAACTCTGAAGTCATTCTGTATCAATAGACCTCTCCTCTTCAGTCAGCAGGAGGAAACAACCGTCCACTATGCCAAGATGTTAAAGGTAGGACAAGTTTTTTATGTAGTTTGTTTTTCTTATGAAGATTGCACCTTTATTCAGGGACCAACAACTAGAAAAAAGGCCATTGGTGCCACTTGATTCAAATACTTATGGACTTTTTACAGAACGCAAGGGAAACCTACTTGTAAACAATCAAACTTTGCTGTGAAATGAGCATATTTTGCATATTACAATCTAATATCTTTTTAAACACAGCACCACCAAATTTCTTCCTTATATGAATTGGAAAATAAATTTGTTCCTTTTGCAATAATGTGCATTTGTGTCACATGCATATTTAGTAAGTTTTGTACCTTTTAACCTGAATAAAAGGAAAAACACTCAAAAAAGCAGTGTAAACTTTAAAACCTACCTGTTCTCCACCTTATAACAATGACCTTATCTTATGTCTGATTATGCAATCAACTTCTTTCTTATGCTAAATGAAAACTGGTTGACTCTTCTCTTTAATGATATAAGATTCAATTTGATTGGTTCATGTGAATGCACATACTTTGACATAGCAAATCAAATTTGTTGACAGAAATTTGCATCAAACCTTCCTTTACACACTTGACCGTATAACTTCAACATGTAAACGCTCCAATAAACATTCTCACAGCATTTTCAGATACAATGAAAAGTACAAAGATACCAGTGTGTGCAGCAACATTTGTTTCTCTGAATTAAGGCCCATCCAGTTGTGGGGCAAAGGTTTCCAACTGAACTTGAAGTTGAGGCATAAATCTTCAAAAGCCAAGCCCTCCTAGTGTAACTTAAATTACTATTTCATCTTATCTTTTGGGCTTTAATAGAGAGATCTGGTGAAAGTAGATCAGGTTTACCTAGTGTATCTAATGTGTTATAGCCTGGTCATGCAGGGTTGAAAATGTGCGTTATGATCCGATCCTAGGGCAAAATTTTGTGCTGTGAGTTGTGAAGGGTAAATACCCTATAAATGGTTTCTTTGTCAGGTTTTGTAAATTTTTTTAGTTCAAGAATAAATCACTACATCTGTGTGGAATAACCGTAGAACAAATGTTCCCTGGCCCCATGCCCCAACCCCAGCTCCCAGCTTTCACTTAAACATTTCCCACCTGGCAAATCCTCAGAAACAATCCTGACATATGCCATATTCACTCATGAAGTATTAACCTAGGCTGCAACTTTCCCAACCCCTAAAATTTCTATTTTCTATGGTAAGAATTGCCTAGGGGAAAACTTGCATTGGTCTACAATTACATGTGGAAGGCAGGAAGAAGAGGGAGGGGGGAGTTTACAGGACCCAAGATCCATCTTGAAGTTGGCTAACTAGTCCAAGACTAGCTCAAACCACACATGTGCTGGTGACAGATAAATGTGAAAAGCCTTATCAACTACTGGAAAATGCTTTATAGCTGTGTAGTTGCACCACAACCTAGGCCTTTGACCTTTGGAAGCAAGCATACATGTTCATTTTGCTAATGACATAAGTTAGTTTGTGCATCCCAGTAAGGCTTGAGTAGTTGTGAGTCCAGACAGGATGTCCAGAAACCATAGTAATCATGTTTTGTTGTGCACTTGCTGCTTGCTTTGTGGTTGATTTGTGACACTGAATTAATTGAAATAACACGGGTTCAGAGACTTCATAGTTTTGTATGCAGATCAACATTAGATGGACAAATCTTTTGAAGTTTACAAACTGTGACTAATCTAAAATAGTCCCCTGTGATCTTCTGCTACCTCCCATCAGAGAGCAGGAAGCTAACATTGGTTTGCTTCAGCTAGTAGAGTAACTGATTTCATTGTCTTTGCTTATGCTTGGGTGACTTCCAGCTGCATTTGATAATTGTTACTAATCCAGGCTCCCCTTCCAAATGCATTATTCACCTGTTATGTGGTTAACAGAGTTTTAAGGCAGCTGTCTTTTTAATGAAGGAGTATCAGCGGTGGACATTGAAAACCAAACCATTGCATACCTTATATGTACAATCTGCCAACCCTTGGGGCAATTTAGGCTTTTTAGGGTGGAATTTGTATTTGCTAATTCAGTAAGATTGATAAGAAGGAATTAACTTAGGAAGGTTGTTTGATAGCATGTAATAATATTATCATACAGTTGATTGTGTTCGATTTGTTGACCACAGCAGTTGCAATTTTTCATGCTGCTACAATGCCCATTACTAAAATGCAGTACCTTCTGGAAACGCAAAATCCTGTTGTGTAGCAGTCTCCGTGAGTTTTTGAACGAAGTTTATTTGGAATGTTCGTTCTGCAAGCTTGTGTAGTGGTGCATATCTAATCTTTGAAACAATAGATTCAATTGATAGTCAGCAGAAAGTGGCTCTGGCAACTTGTTGTGTTCAATGGGTACTAATTTGGAGCTTGTTTTCTCAATAGATTTAGTAGAGATAGCAACTGTAGAGATAGGTGGAGACAGCTGCAAGGGGTGCCACACTTGGCTAATGGGTGTTGTTTTGACATGTATACTTTTGAGACAGAAAAAAAACTGAATAAACAATAATAATGTTAAATTCTGTGCTCTCTTTTGAGTATTGTGTTTCACCTTTGCAAAAATACATGAGTTCATTACGAAGAGAGTTGCTTTAGAACTCTGTCAACCACATACCTGGTGAACCAGGCATTTTGACCAGGACCCTGGATTAATATTAATCACCAAATGCGGTTGGAAGCCACCCAAGCATAAACAAAGATAAGAAAATCAATTGTTCTGTTTGTTGAAGCAATCAATCTTCCTGCTCTCTGATGGGAGAAAGCAGAGGGGATTACAAGCGACTATTTCAGATAAATCATGGTTTTTAAACTTCAAAGCACTTGTCCACCTCATGTGAACTAAATAAAATTGCATCCAAGTGTGGGTATAATGCAAAGGCAGACGCATGGATTGTTGGATACTGTACAATGCTGTTTGCGTTTGCCTCTTGTAACTATGTATTTTATTACAGTGTTCACAATGTTTAAGAGTTAGCTGCAAATTCCCTCTTGTTATGTCTACTTTTTTCAGGTGAATAGTACATTGACTGAACTTCATCTCCAAAAGTGTGATATCAGAGACTTTGGAGCTGAAAGGCTAGCAGAAACTCTAGTGGAAAACATTGCTTTGAAATATTTAGACTTGTCATGGTAAATATTTGCTTAACCTCAGTTTCAGTTTCATTTTCAAGTGTTATGGTTTATGATTTTAAAAGACATGCATACTTAGAGGATCTTTTGTTTGGTTTCATGATCATGTTGTTTTGAATTATGCAATAATGTCAATGATTATGTGATATGTCTTTCGGTCACAGCCGAGTCACACTGAAGACTTTAAAAATGTAACCTACTGTCCTTAGGCTTGGTATCAAGGATAAGCAATGTAGTAGGGAAAACAAGCCAGTCAGCCACAGCTGTGGCTGGCCTGACTTAAACAAATTGGTCAGAAGCTGAGCCGCAAAAGTCATCTAACTGTCTAAGTCAAAATTCACTTCTACTGACAGAATAGTTTTATGACAATAGTGGTTAAAAGTATCAAATATTATAGTGTAGTTTTAGCCCATTCCTGCTTTCTAAGCTGCTTTGTGTTCATCTTCTATCAGACCTTTAGCCAGCAATATTTCTCACAGTCTGGGAGATGGCCAAAATTTTAAGGGATAGTTTTAGAGATGGTCAACAAAGTGTCAGTAATGAATAGGACTGTCCATCAAGCAGCCAATCATCAAAAACAGGGTTCATAAAAGTCCTGGAAATTAAGAGAAAATTGAAATTTGTATTTACAGACTTGGAAAAGTCAGGAAATGTTAACAAGAGGACTTATTCTTCCAGTTTTATCAATGTTCATAATATAGTTTTTTTTTTTAAGAAAATGTAGAATTTTACTGTTTTTAAAAGGTCATGGAAATATCAATTAAGGTCCTTGAAAGTCTTGGAAAAATCATGGACTTTTATCTTTTTGGTTGCATATGAGTCCTGACAAAGAAGTGCTCAGTGTACTAGAGACACCAGCTTAAGAGTGCATTCCACATGATGTCCTCCGATAATTTGATAATTTTTTATGAAAATATTTGGTTTCTTATCTGCTGTGCAAAAAGACTTCTTCAAAATCTACATGTGTATGGAATTAAGCAACTGCATTGTCAAGTGGTGAGGGCCGTCTGACTTGTAGGCAGGAGGTCTGGTGTTCGACTCCTAGCTGTGTCATGCTTGAAACTTGAAAAATGGAACCTGCTGCCATTGTGCTGGTTGCACAGCATAACCAGTGGAGAAGGGAAAACAAGCCAGTGAGGTAGAGCAAAAGGTCGTGGCTTGTCTGACTTAAACCAATTGATTTGAAACTGAGCTGTAAACCTTCATCTAACTAAACTTGTGTATTGTTTCTTTATTTTAGTAATAGAATTGCAAGAGATGGAGCTAAAAGCATATCCAAAATTCTGAGAGAGAATACGCCTTTGGAAACTCTGGACTTGAGCTGTAACAGAATTGAAGATGATGGTGCAACGTTTTTAAGTGAAGCTATTGCCACTACAAATACAAATCTTAAAACGTAAGAATATCCTTACTTTCTACAAGTCATTTTATCCTTGCTTTTGAAAGTCCGAAATAAAACTTACTCATTTCTGCTACCATGTTATGACCAGAACTTAGTTGGATGGATTTTGGAAATTCTGTCCCGGCATTAGCCAATGTGTTGTTCTTTTTTTGGGCGATGCGCACTGTTTAACAAGAAATTTTCCCAACTGGCTAACGATAACCCTAATCCCTTACGTAATCCCTTACCCGAAAAAAGAATACAATCGATACAATACAATGGCAACAGCCAATCAAGAAACACCTTGTTAAGCAGTGTGCATCGACCCTCTTTTCCAGCTTGTATCAGGGTTAAAAAAACAAAACGTAGTTGCTTACTTACTGTACATCTGTCAGTCTCCCACTGCATGCACGATGTTTGATACATTTGCATTTTTTTTTCTTTTTTTCATCTTCCCTAACCATGCACAAATCCACTCACCGAGTAATCCTGAGATTTGTCAGCCATTTAGAGGAAGGGGGTCCATCTTTTCTACATCTACCTGTACCATTAATAGCACATTCAATTCAAAATCTGGACTGGATTTTCTTATTATTTTGGGGTTTATGGTGGTTGTAGTTATCTATGCTTTTGGGTTATCAAAACCATTACTAAAACTTTAAAGAAAATATTAGTGCCTAGGTAAAAGGTTATGAGCCTATGATGTCATCATAGGCTTGCTAAAATTAACTTTAAAGGAAAATACTGTTTTTGGAAAACTACCACAAAGTGACACAATTTTTATCCTTCTGTGGTTCTTTCCCTTTCCAAATATGAATCACAATTAAATAACTTGTAACTGATCAACAAAGCAACAATTTCCTCATCGAACCAGCTTGTTACAGAACAATAAACCTCTAGCCCAGGCAACATTCATACTGCTACACATTTAGAAAGAGTAGTTATATTATGTTGTATTACACTAATTACTAAATATGACTAACTGTCTCAACAAACTAAAATCACACTGTCCATACTGCCTTCTGTGCATGCAGCCCTACCTGTACTGTACTGTGGAATATATCACATGTAGTTCCATGTACTGGTTTAGCATGTATTACAGCTGGGCATGGCAGTAGGAATGTTGGGCCTTTACCTGCAGAAGACTTGTTCATCGGGTAGAATTTTTTTCCTAGATACTTCTCTTTCATCGAACTGTACCCAATCATAAAAACAAAGATAGATTCAATTGAAAGTCTTACAAATGCACAGTTTCCCTTAAAGGGGCTCATGCATGAAGTTGATATCAATAACTTTATGAGTGTTAAATGGTCACTACCACGTAACAATACATACAGTTGAAAAGTCATGTTTCATATTCAATAGTTAAGGTAAAAGTTAAAATTTTGGTTTTTGTGGTGTCTTGACTTAACGGTTTGTTTTGTGCATAATTTGAAAATGTGTCTGGTCACAAATATTTTAAAACTGGTTTGATCTGTTGAGTGCTCACTCATAGAACAGTTATTTGCATGCAGGATATGGCAATTGTCTATTTTGACCATTTGATATTTGTATGTGAAGATAGCTAAATCAAACAGGTTTGGAAAAATTTGTTGAATTTCATGAACCAACTTAATTAGTGGCTTTATATAGAGCAGCTTTCTTGTCAATATAATTGAAATGTTGATGTAGCTATTACAGAACAAGATATGGAGATGAGAGTTCCCGCAGGGTGTAGAATAAAGCACTCTTTTCAGTCTCTTTTCCAAAAATACACAATTTACAACTCCTTGCAGTGTTCAGTTAGGGTGTCAATATGAGACAAATTTTAAGAAATATTATGTTCAAAATTCATGATCCAAAAGCCCATTGGGCTACAAGTATTCACCAGTAAGCTGCACTTTAATTTTCATTTATAGTTCAATTAGGCTGTGTTAAGCTCAAACAAAATCCTTCTGGACTACTACTACACTATGTTATCAAGAAGTGCAAGTGGGCTAATTCTTTCAGAAATACTTTTCAAGCACTGAGCTCACTTCTATGCAAAAGCATTGTGTCATGAAAACTTAACAAGTAAGCAAGTAAATGTTGCTTTGATATTAAATTATTTTGTCTAGTTTGTGTTTTTTTTTACCTGCATCTCATTTGCTTGTGCCCAAATGTCCAGGTTGGCCATCACCTACAACAGTATCAATGGGGCTGGTCTCTGTGCAATAGCAAAAGCCATGGAGATTAAAGAGAACTTCACCAGTGTCTTCATTTGGGGAAATAACTTGGAGGAGAATGCCTGTGTGGTAAGGAACCTATTTTGAATATTTTGCTCAAGTGATGCAATTTCTGTGCAAGGGATAAAATGTCAATTCACAGAATTCAATGTATTGAATTTAATGCCAGTTCCCAGTATGTGCTAAAAATATTGGATAAAAGTATCAGACACTGACCTATTAAAAATAAAGTGTTGTAAATTTAAGCAAAAGTGGACCTCCCACATTTTGGATTGTTTCCAAGCTTGGCATATTACAAGTTCCATTCATACAGAGTAGTAATTCCCAACTTCTATTCAGTATGAATGGAAAATGGAACCTACTGCTGTTGTGCTCGATGCTGAGCATAAGCAATGGATTAGGGGAAACAAGCCATTGAGCCACAACTGGAAAAAGGATGTGGTCAGCTCAACTTGAACCAGTTGCTTTGAAACTGGGCCATAAAACTCCACCTACCCAAATCTCAACTTCTATTCAGGTCCATTAGGGTCAGGTGACTGTAAGTTATCTTGAGATATACTCATGGTAAAAGATAAATGTACTCCTCAACTTAGACTATTTCATTTTACTCTGGGTTGTGCTGTTTGTACATGGTGATTTATCAAAAGAATTTTTTTCCCTTTTAGTCTTTTTAATCAAAATCTTGTTGTGTGGGTGTGAATGAACAAGGTTAAATAGCTCTGGACCCTTGCAAAAAAATAGGATGATTCACAGTCTAATACTATAGTTTCATGTGTAAAAAAAAAAATGTAAAATTGTTCAGGAAGAATGGTAGAGAAAAGATGGGCAAACTGGAATGGAAAGATTTGGAAATGAAACCATACTCACTTTGGTACTTGAGAGTCAAATTTTCCTTCAAATGAAAGTCAAAGTCACAAAGTTGACAAAGCTTTACTGTCTAGGTTAATTCAGTGAAAAGCCATTGTTTGCATCAATTGCTTTGTATCAAGTATAAACTTTTTGTCAGCAACATGATGGAAACAATCATTTGCAGGAAACCTGGGATTACAAGAACCAGGCTCTGTAGTAGTCGATTGATTGGATTAATTGATTACTTTGTTTGGCTCAGAGGCATAAAACAGCCAAAGAAAAGATAGAAGAAACACATGAGAGGAACCTACCCTTAGTTCATTTGAAAAAAATTGAAGTACATGAGGAATTTCTTACCCTATTAGATATTCCACCCGAGTCCCCACCAAAAGCGAGGTTTGGTGGGGTAATCAAATTTTACCCGACTTCCTACTTAACTCATTCAAGCATGCTCCAAGAAACCACAAGCTTGATAAGAGACAGCTAATGGAAGATGTAAACAAAGGTAATATAATACCAGTCAGATGTGCCTCTGTTTGTGAGGTGTGAGAGGCAAGCAGTAGGGCAACTTCTGGTTTTTAATGACCTTCACTGGAGCAAAAAGGTGCAGACAGAATTTTTATTGGCAGGGAAATTCAACATATAACCAAGCAGAAAAAAATCCTGACAGCCATTTCTGCTTTTGTGTTCAATTTCATAGAAGAATCCAATCACAATGCTTCAATTGTACTGGACACTGGACATTTCCTGAGTAGCTTCGTGGACCAATGCACACCCACAATAATCCATTGAACTTGACTTAATCCAAGGTTACTGCCATGTGCCTGCTATGACCGGTACCAAATTTGAAAAGTAGCTAAAGAGGCTTTCCCCAGCATTGTAAAACAATAGAGAGATGGAAGGCAAACAAGTCAAAAAAATGCACCAAAAGCCCTAAAAAACTTAATTCCATTGGGGTCCCTGTGAGAAGGAAGAGACAGCATGAGTAAGCACTAAGCTAAGCAGTACACATTGGAAAAAATGCACAGCATGTTTTCAAGTAAATGTGATAAAGTTTTGGAATAGTTGTATTTTAACTACCAATCTACTGTTAATGATGGATAAATTTTAAGTGTCTTTCTTTAAGTTTTTGTAAGTACTAAATGCCAAAATAAAGTGTCCTTTAAGGTCAAATCTAAAGTTTTTATATGTTAGAGGGCGACTTATTCTTGGCATTTTGGTGAAATTTGCATGAAAATCTGATGTGTTGTTCTAAAGATATGAGCAAGTAATGTACCACATTTTCAACAAAAAGTGAACTTGAAGGGAGGGCATATGACATCATATCCTCTCACTGATGGACAGTCTTTTGTTTTTCTTTATCAAAACTTGCAGTCTATTTTCTCCTCAGCAGGCACATCAGAATGTGATTGCATAAGAGGCATGAGAATTGAACAAGTTTTGCATTCCCCTCAGTGAGGTCTCATTCATATTAACTTCAAGTTCATCACAACAATCTGAAAAAAAAAAAAAACAAACAAAGGGAAACAAAGCATTCCTTGTCAATGTGAGGAAGTGATTTAACCTCTGCTGTCCTCAAGGTAACTCTTAAACACAAATCTAGTAACTTCATTTACTGATATTGTGAGAAATACATGTTCTATTGAAATGGAAATTTCACCACACCATGTGGACTTGATTCCTCTTTCACATCTGAAAATTAAATTTTTGCTTGTAATTCCCCTGTAATTAATTCTCTGTCACATGTGTGAAACAGGATTGTATTATTATTTATACACATGATGTAATCACACCATGTTGATGTAACAATTTTCAAAATTTCCTGACTAGAAAAATTTGGGCCAGAAATTTTTTCTTTGAAATAACAGAAAGACTTGATTTGTGACTTGCCTTGGGTCTCTAAAAATAAGAGCAGTTGGCTTGGCTCGGCTCGGCTCGGCTCGGCTCGGCTCGGCTCGGCTCGGCCCGGCCCGGCCTGGACTAGCCAGGCCTGGCCATTAAGTTGGTTATTAAGTTGGTTGACCATTTGTGTCAGTTCATGTTTGACCTACTACAGGCCAAAGAAGGATCTGTCAGGAAATTACAAGATGGTTGGGATTACCAAGTTGGTTATAAGTCTGGTATTATAGTATTTTTGCTTTCACTTACAGGCTTTCAACAATTTGATGGAGAGTGGGAAGTTGGACCCTAAACTAACTGACGTTAAGCCTTACGTTGTTGATGGCCAAGTGCATCTCTCTGAGCTGAGCCATGGGCTGAGGCGTCATTACTACTGGACACCATTCTTTGGGCCTGATGTTCAAAAAGAAGAAAATTGATCCTGTCCAACTTAAAAGGTTGAAACTATGCTCGATAAACCTGGTGATCAATACCTTGTGAGACATGCCAGTAAAAATGGGGAATTATCTTCCAAATTTTTTTCAGGTAACTCTCTTTCATGTAGGTCATCATAGTTCATTGCTATTAAAACATTGCAAGTCTGTGTTGACTAAAGGAGGTGTTATAGCTAGTAGAAGACTGAGTGAATGGAAGCAGTGCCATGCCAATGTCCAAGAGCAGTCTCTATATGAAACAGTCACTGTGTAACATACGTGATATACTTTATGTGAGACCATCTGTTCATGCTTGATCTACTACAGGTCAAAGAGGGATCTTTTGGGAAGTTACAAGGTGGTTGGGATAATTTTTGAAAGGCTTGAAATTTCCATAGCATACTGTAGTTCTTCTCAGTAATGTAGAGGAATATCTTTTGATTTGCCTCCTTCACTCCCTGTCACCGAGTGAGTAACATGGATTCATGCAGTTTAAGAGCATCATGATTAGATTTAGTTATATGGCCATGCCTTCTAATTCTCTCTCTTTATCAAGTTCCTTCAGATTGCATAATTCCTTGACTGAAGTTTTTTTCTGGTCCTGTCTTCAATAATTAAAACTTCAAAAGATGTCATCTTTAGAGTGATTCAGTTTTTAAAGCTAAGGGGTTAGTTGTTCATTGCATGGTCAGTCATCTCAAAATGGCTCAATGCTGTTGAATGCAGTAAATTATCTTGGTTATTTATTGTTTTTTCTCTTCCTATCTGAACTACTTGTTTATGACAGGTATGCAGTACACCCTTTTCTGTTATTGACATGTTTTTACTAAAACTTAAAAAATTTCAAAAAAAGTATTTCCAATCAGAGTTTCATTATCATAACTGGTACCCATGTGCACAAAAATTAAAGGACTTTGTACTTGTGGTCCAGTGCATATTCAAGTTGTTAGTTTGCAAGCATCCAGCTGGTACCCGAGAGGTCTGGAGCGATTGACTCTTGGCCACTTCATACCAAAGACTTTAAAAACGGGGCCTTCTGCAATTGTGATTGGTGCTCAACATAGGCAGTGGAATAGGGCAACAGCCAGTGAGCCACAACTGGAAAAAAGGCTGTGACTTGGCCCGATTTCAGCCAGTTGGTTGGAAACTGAATGGGAAAACCTGATGCAACTCCTGTTTTTGCACTCCCAGATAAAAGTCTTGATTGAGTTCTTAACAGATTCAATCATAAGCTACTGCAGAGATCACATGGTAGCAAATTTTTAACAAAGTGATGTGCATTCTCAGAGAAAAAAAGATGTGCTTCAAGCCAGGCTGTATTATTTGGTTTTATAGTCACTGATGGCCTTCACACCTGTTCTGGCCTTGGAAATCTTTGAACTCCAGATGAGAATTTCTTTAAATTTTAAATGAATGAATTGACACGTAATTCAGGGATAGCCAGTGGCAACATGGAAATTTGAAACATATCAAGTGAAAGATACACTTTGTATGTATGAAGCACTGGATTTATGTTTTGAGACTGTGTTTAACATTAATTCCTGTTGCAGTCAGTGTTGGTCATCCTCCATGCTCTAGCCTTCAAAACTTAATGCTGGCTTATCAAAATGTGGCTATGTGTTGGTTGCAAGTTACCCCCAATTCAGGGATTTCAGACTGGTCAGTCTGGCTATGTGTTGGTCACCAGTCTCCCCCAGTTCTGGCTGATATGACTCTGGCTATGCAGTGGTTACCAGTTTACCCCCCAATTCTAACCAATCAGAAACTGGCTGTGTCAGTTGCCAGTTCACCCCAATTTCTTTTCAAAAATGCATTACATTGTCTAAGAAATGTTTGTAGTTGTGAATGCTTCAGCATATGACTCAACATGTCCTTCATAATGAAGGTACCCCTCTGTAAGCCATTGCACAAGCTGAAATTATGAGTTTAAAGACAGGTACTGGTTCACCCCAGGTAAAATTTTGTTTTTATTTTTGTAAGGGAGACATAGAATGCTCATTGAAGGACTTTAATTTTCAATAGATTCAGAGGAGCTACTACAGACCACACAACATGCAAAAAGAGGGTGCTGCCTACCCACAGGTCTTTACTCTCTTGAGATATGACATGCATGGCAGCTTTTGGCGATGTACTTCAGTTTTGATCTATATATTACGAGTGCAGCCAATAAGTACAGAGTGCACGTCTCTCAAGCTTGCAGAGGAGTATATGACATTACATTAACTAGCTTGTGTCTGCAGAAAATAGAGCTTATGACAGTTTTGGGAATAGCACGAGGTAAACTTAGTTGGGAAAATTGAAAGACTCGCCACATAGAATAGAGTGAAAGTTAATAGATTGTTTCTAGCCCTGGCTGCCCCTTTTGTATGGCAAAAAGTGTAGTACATATAGCTAATGGAGAATCAGCTGGGGACCCAGGTTATGGTGGTTGTTTTGTGCCCATCTGAGGGGAAATGGGTACCCAGTTGTCTTTGGAAAGCACTGTGTAGAATGCCTGTCACTGATTCAAGTTGAAGAGCCAATCACATGAATTGGTTTACTGATCTTGAAAGGTCAGTCTGAAATGTCAACCAAGCACTGGTAGTAATTGTGTTTATAGGAAGGATTTAAGATGTATGCAATGTAAAGTGAGATAGGAGTTGGATTTCATACTCTAAATTTAAGAGGCACCACGGCCATTCTAAAGGGCCGGATCGATAGCCATGGCTACTGGTGCTATAGGTTATTTTGAGCCCTGGCACAGTGGTGGAGCATATAATATGGAAGACAAAATGAATGATGTTGTACAAATGATGCATGCTACTCAGTTAAAAAGCTAACCATCTACCTACATGTGTGGTTATACATTATGACACTTATGCTTGATGTACATATTTTTTGTATATATTGATATTACAATGCAAGTGATATTTGAAGCATTTACAGCTATTTATAAATATTAAACATTTAAAAAAGAAAGAGAGATGATGCTGATATCTATTAAGAACAAAGTATGGAAAAATTGTGTTTTGTACATAGCTATGAAGATAATAAAGTTAATGACCGTATCATGGGTCCATGAAGCTCAATGTGAAGTTATTTAGGGCATTATTTCACTCTCCAGGTCTTTTTCCCCACCTGTTGTAGGAGGCAGCTTACTTAAAAGGAAAAAAGATTTGCACTGGCACAGGAGTGTCTTTGATCATGGACGTGGAGCTCCGGCGCTTCTCGGCCTTTTGGCTAAGATCATGTGTAGTATCTGTTCTTTTCAGCCTGTCTAGAATGGAGCCATACATGACAGACCAATGATGTAAATGGTCTGAAGGCCATGAGGTTGGGCAAGTGTTATTTTTCAGTGGACCTAAATGCTTCTTCGGGAAGCAGTTTAAAGGCACATTCTGGTGGCCTTTCACCTGGGTGTTTTAAAAAAAGCAAAAATATTCTACACCATGTCCTTCAGATCCTGTCTCAATAACTTTTTCTAACTCAAGATATCTCACTGTAAAGATTATGTATTTTTGTTAAAAATACCTCTTTGCTTTTCAACAAAGCATCTGGAAATTATGTAATGTGGGCACATTGCCTCAAATTCCTTTTGTTTTTCTTTATAATTGAACGTCCTGTTTGTCCTTGAAATTCGATACTGTTGGAATGTTTAAATATCTCTTCCTGTAGATCTAGCATTACCCTTCACCTTATGTAGAGTACAACCAACAATGTTGCTTAATATTGCCTGCAGCAGAATCGATATTATAGGTAAATTAAATGGAATGTCAAATTAATGTGCCACGATTACATCACAGATTACCCATGATGCACCAAATCTAAAGAAAAACTGAATTCCTTTGAAAAGCTGTATCTTGTGAAAGCTTTATGCTATTGAGATGCAGTTTTCACCTCCTGAAAGAGAAAATTTGTCTGCATATTTTGAAGTTAATGAATTTTGTCTCCAGAATATGCCTTTAAAGTGTGGTTTCACTGATAAATGACCAATCCATTGTCCAATAGGGCCAAAACTGGAAAGAAGGCTGTAGTGCCACTAGATTAAGCAAGGTAATGAGTTGAGGTGTCAAATATGATACGGTTTACTGGAATTTGATGCTTCAAAATACCATCAACTACCACACCAGCTGACTGGTAGAAAATGATGTAATGTAAATACAAGAAAGAATGATGCAATATGTGCTGTTAAAATGTTTTGAGAAAAAGAATAGATTTGGTGGATTTACTGAGTATCTCAAAGAAAAGTTGAGACAAATATATGGACAATAGGTGAACAGTTGTGTATGTTCTCTCCAACCAAGAAAAACATTTCAAATTCTGTAGTTTTTTCCAGATGTATGTGTTTGGTTGGAATGTGAATGATATGACAGTCCTAAATAGTCATTCATTCTCTCAATATCACTTGTCAAAATTTTATGGCACTTTCTTCATGGAAGTACCCTGAAGTATACAGCACTCCCATCCTCTCTTGAGGGTGCAGCAAGCTATTTAACTACAAATATAGTCTACCTGTCCATTGAACAAGCTAAAAGATGAAATGGTCATTCCATGCTACTTTTATGTGTCATGCATAACAGTAAAAGCATACCCAATGGTAACTGTTACCGACAACAAAAAAAAAAAAAAAACATTTCAAATTTGTATTTGCATACAGGCGAATAATTTTATTCAACCCACATATAAGAAAAAACTGAACATAGGAGATTATAAAATCTGTCTTATACACATGTACAAACAATCGATATCAAATGCTGAAAAAAGTATTTGGTTGAAAAAGAATTCAGACTGTCAAATGAAAGCATTTAAAGAATTTAGTTCGGAGTTGGTCTAAGTGAGGTCTTCCTTCCCAGGTGAAGCGCTTCGTATTGAATACTTACAAAACATGCCAAGTCAATAAAAGCAACATATTTTTATACATGCATATCAAAAACGTACAATAGTAGAAAACAGTAAGAAAATAGTTACAAATACTTTCTCTGTGTTTTCAAAATTGTAAAAATAACAGTTTTACACAAAATATCACTGACTTTCTGAATAAAAGCATACCAAAAGCACCGCGTGAGTGTACTGACTATTACTTATAATATCAAGCACCTTGAGACTTTATAAAAAAGTACATATTTAAATATATGGAATAATCATGATCATGCATAGGAAATCCATCCCTTTCACCATTGAACAACCATGAAATGATACAAAGAACACTTTCCACATTACAACCTTCTTAAGCGGCACACCAAGTTGGTCTGTAAAATGCACCAACTTTTTCCAAGCCTATATAGATTACTTTTTTTTACACACTATAATGACAAATGGTCAAACAGAGATAGTCCCCATACGATACATACACATAAATCTTCCCTCAGCAAGTAATTAACAATTCAAGTCACCTTTTCAAAATTTGTGACTCCTCACTTTTTTTTTCAACTAGGATATAAACAAATTAAAAGTGCATGTTAAAATCAAATATTTAAACTTTTTGCATAATGTTGGGATGTCAACATCCTTCCAGTAGAGATGGTTGATATTAAATGCTCAATAGGCTCCTTTTCAGGAAAATATTGCTATTGTTGGGGTTTATTGTTGAGACTGAATGATCGATAATGACTAAACCTATTTACTTTTTATTCTATGTGGAAGCATTGTAAGTGCAGTATTTCCTTTTAAGAATATAAACAAAGTTTTCTGAACTTACTATGTTTTGAGGAATGATGAGAGATGTTTTGGCATGTGTTTGAATTGGTATTAAGTGATGCCAATAGGAATGCAAGGTAAAATTGTAGGTAACTGAGTCATAGCTAGTGGGTGAACCAGTGAAGCTCATTGCAAGCAGGTGAGATAATATTTAGGATGGGGGGGGGGGGGGGGGGGTGGGAAATTTAATACATGTGTGAAAAAACTTTCAGTTTTGGTGGTGAACTTGAAGTATTACAAGGGGAGGGGGGCTACAATTACAATTTAATTTTCTGATTTTACCTTTGAATATTTTTCTTCTGAACATGCACAATTTATAAACACTGTGAATGGGCTTATTCTTAAATTTTACAAATGGAAGTTTTTATTATTTTTAACTTGGGTAAAGACAGCACATGGTGTAATTACACATATATAATATGCAAAAAATGTGGTTAGAAAGAGTTGTACAATTGTAGAAGTAGAAAAATTACAAATCAAAATAAGGCCAAGTAATTTCCTAAAAATAAACTGAATAAATGGCTTTTAAGGAATACTTTATGTTTCTTTGTAATAACTGGTTTTTGATTCCTTGCCGAAGGCAGGCAAGGAATCTATGTGATGGTGATGTCGTGTGTGTGTATGTGTGTGTGTGTGTGTGTGTGTGTGTGTGTATGTGTGTGTGTGACGCCTGCTTGTAAACACGATATCTCAAGAACGGTAACCCCCAGGGTTCTTAAACTTGGCATGTAGATTGTCCACATTGAGTAGATGGTCCCTATTTTTTTTGGTAGAGGTCAAATGTCATTTGGGGTCACCAGAGGTCAAAATGTAAATACCTTGGAAATTGCTTGTAAACACGATATCTCCAGAAGGAAAAATGTGAGCAATCTCATACTTACCTTGCTGATTGTACATATTGAGCAGATGGTCCCTATTGTTTTTGATGGAGGTCAAAGGTCATTTGGGGTCACCAGAAGGAAAAAGGTCAAAACCTTGTAAACACTGTATCTCAAGAAGGGTAAATGTGAGGGATCTCATACATAGCAGGTGGATTGCACATATTAAGTAGATGATCACTATCATTTTTGGTGGAGGTTAAAGGTCATTTGGGGTCATAAGAGATGAAAAGCTCAAAAACTTGTAAACACCATATGTCAAGAAAGGTAACTGTCAGGAATCTCATATTTACTAAGTGGATTGTCCATATTGAGTAGATGACCCCTATTGTTTTTATTGGATGTCAAAGGTCATTTGGGGTCATCAGAGTTCAAAACATCTAAACCCTGCAAACACTATATCTCAAAAGAGTATATAACTGTTGAAGTTAATATCCATGAGCAGTTAGGGTGAAAGGGTAAGAATAATTTGGCATGTGTAATGTAATAGGCATAGGGTATATAATTTTTTTGGAACAGTTTATTAACTTCACTATGTAAATTCTTTAGTGAAGTAATTTTGAAATTGCATTTGTAAAGTACTGAAGCAAACTCATAGGAAGAAGGTCTAAGTTGCACAAAAAGGCACATCACATGGTAGTTGCTGTACAGTATGTTGATTCTGGCATGAAATTGTGCCCTGTTATTACATTAAGTTCCAAGTATTAATACATGAAAAAAGTGGGCAGAGCAAAATATAAAATCTTAAAAGGCAAAATCTGTTCATCAGGCTGGCATACATGCTTCAATGCTCATGGGTATGCTGATTTTGCAGCCACAAGTAAATAGATTTTCATGAAACTGATGTGGAACATGTGAGTTTAAACAGTCTGTATAAGGGTCATTTAGGGACATAGTCTGAAAATATTAGAAGATGCTTCTGTGCACACTAAGTAGATGACTGACATGGAACTTCATAAGTATAAACTTTGAACAGAGAGTACTCTGTGTGATGCACAAGAATCTCTTTTATAACATACCTACATTGCTTTTTCAATAACCTTAAAGAAAACCTGAAGAAAACATTAAATTTAGTGGCAAAAAGTGCTAATATTTGACAAACCTTGTGCCTACTGTCCTCATGAGGACATGTGCATGCAAGCATGCATTAATTGGAAGTGGGAATTGATTAATTAGATATACCACAGTTAGTTTGTTTTACAAAAAAGAACCTAATTTACACTGATCATTTGGTATCAAATACCCTTCAGCGCACATGAACTGTCGTTGCCTAATAGAGTGAATCAAATTGTGACTGACCCATTCTTTGCCATTTGGTCACAGTTATCTCGCCCAATTTTTCACAGTTGACTGCCAGTTATCCCCACAGTGTCCTGAAGGATTACCTCATACAAACATACAGCTCAATTGACTTAAGCTTTTTACTGTATAAGTGGTGTTAATTGACTCTTATAAACCCTCTGAAGAAAGCTTATTTTTATCTCAGTACATAACCATGACAGCCCATTGTTTGTATAAACTCCTATTTCCTGCCATTCCCTGCAGGCATTCAGTCTTTTTGTGGTCAAAATGTCAGACCTCCATGAAAGTCACACCTCTGCTAAATCCAGCATAAAATAACTGTCCACATTATCTTGTCTCATCTGACCACAAATAAAAGTTGTTTGCCTAGCCATTGTCTGGAGATGGGAAGTTCATGTACACTGATCAAGTTTCTAAACTGAAAGTCATCTTAGAAATACTGTAGATTGACACCCTTCAGAAATAAGTGTCCTTTACATAGAAGCTGGTGGAACTGAACAAATAGTGTGTTTGTATAAGGAATTTTGTTGAACAAAACTTTAAACATTGGTGTCTGTCTAGATTGGTGTTTCTGCTTTACAGTTTCAGTATGCTCTACAGTGATTATTTGTCACTTAGTTTCATTCTAGAATTTGTTTTAAATTTTTGATAGCATGAAATGTATCAGCATACTACTTGCCTCATCTCTGCTTATATCTGGATAACTGCACCAAAAAAGTAACCCCTGTGTGAAGGATTATACAGCTATGTCAAATATCATCATCGAGTGGGAATTCTTGTCTCACATTTCGTTTTTATCCATGTCACTATCCCCCCCCCCCCCCCCCCAAAAAAAAAAGTGTACCATAAAGCTTAATGCATAGAACCATTGCTTCAAGATTACCCTTTATGACACTTTTCAAAAGTATTAAGATTTTATTTTGCATTGCTGCTTTTAAAAGTAGTTCAGGTAATAAGAGCAAGCATAATGTTGTATACTGTGTATCAAACAAGGAAAACTTGTACTGTATGTTATGCTGTACCTACAGTATAAGTAGACAAAAGGCGAATTAAAAGTCTTGTTAAATTATGGATAAATAGGGATATCTGCTTTTGTTAATTTGCAAAGGATACCATAGACAATGGGTGGGGCATTTCCCCCATAAAGCAAAAATTGCCATCAGTAATAGCCAGATGTCTCTTTAGGCTTGGTCTGTTACACATCTCTGTTCAGATGTCTCTTTAGGCTTGGTCTCACATACCCCGCAACACCCAGTGTTAACTCGTGTTTACAATCAGACAAAACCACAGGCTAACCCCGTGTTTTCAGTCTGTGTTCTCACGTACCGAGTGTTTTCGTTGATTGGATAGTGTTACCATAGTAATGAGACCAAATATTTCACACACCGATTACAGCAAAATGTAAGAAAATACCTGTCATCAGTGCGATAAATACCTGTGACCTTGCTTGATTAAAACAAACACGATGTTTAAAACTGCTTAACCCTGCGATTTGAGGTGGATCGAAATTTCCCAAACACCGACCCGCGTTAACCCGCGTTCCCACGTTACTCGGCGTGAGGTAATACAGTGTTACCTCGAGCGCGGGGTATGTGAGAACACAGTATTTGATCCAATGCTTGTAGGAGAGTGTGTCGATGAGGGCTTGTTTAAACACTAACCTCAATGCAGACTTTTCGAAACATAGAGGCATCGGAACATAGAGACTTCAGAATGGAGAGCTGTCCCCATTGACCAAACTTTTGATAACAATGGTTTCAAAATACCGCTTTATCAAGTAATGAGACAGTTTTCTGGAATATTAAAGCTGTGTGAGAAATTCCTCTTGTGTGTGGAGATCAAAGGTTTGAGGTGACAGTTAGATCAAACTTTGTAGACATAATATTTTTAGGGGGATAACTGTGAGGGATCTCATACCATGGTGGTAGTACTTCCATACTCATTCTGTACTAAGCTTAATTTTGAATTACTCATGTTGATGGACGTGTTGGTAAGATGATCACTATTGTTTTTAAGGGGTCGAAAGGTCATTTTGGGTCACATGAGGTCAAAAAGTTTTGACCCTACTAGTATTATATCTCAATTAAGTAGGATAATTGTATGGGATCTCATGCATGTCATGTTTGTTTCCATGTTTGCTATGATATATCATACGGCAAGGAATCACTAAGCCTGTTGGCTTTCTAGTTTAATTTTTTCAAAAAACTGAATAAAAGACAGGATAGAAAAGCTGTACATAGTAAACACTGCACAAATCATGTCAAAATGTGGTATAAAAGATGATCCGATATAGAAGCTTTGTGTAGAACTGATGGCAAGTCTGTTGCTCTATATTTGGCAGTAACACATACTTGTAAGAACAGGAAATGAAATATTTTTTTATTTACAATATGATTTGAAAGTGAATTTTTTTTGTACTTTCCTTTTCATATAAGGCATCATGACAAAAAGACCCTGTATAACTAATGCAATTCCACAACACCTATAAGACACTATTTAAAAGGCTGGTGAAACACAAAAGAGTACTTGCCTATAACTTCCATATCAACTAACATGGGTTGTTTTACTTGTTTAAAGTACCAGCAACTTTCTGTAATAGCTTGAATATTTTTTAACTTATGGTTTTATGGCACCCTACATCAACTTTTACACCAAAATTTCTGCTGTCACTCAAATATTGCTGACCCAGCTACCAGGATTGTAGCTTCAAGGGTCTGCAAGGGTACCACAAAGTCTCTGAACGAGTAATTATGAACTTGTCCAAGCCAAAATATGTGTTTACAATCCATGACAACTGATGGAGATGCAACGCTTTTAAAAAGAATTTTGATGCAATTCATTTCCCTTCCTTATCTTTTTCAAGCTACAACAGCCCTGTTTCCCACTCTTCTGAAATACACAAATTCCAGAATTTCCCAGACTTTTTGAAGGATAAGATTTAAAGAGGAATATTTAAATTAGTAAATAAACAAGTTTGTACAAAATGGCCTTTATCAATACACATTTACCCAGCATGGATGCATGCACTAAATATGATTACAACTATGACAGTGTAAGGCTTTGATTCTAGAGCAAATGGCAAATATTTCCAGCTTAAAACACCCAATCATCAAGAAGTTTTATGACCATGATACAATTTCAGACTTTTCCCATTTTCTCTACTATGTGAGAACCCTAGGGAAACACACAAAAATTGATAATTGTTTTTATCAACCCTTTTACTTACATACAAAATGAAGATTCTATGGAAAGTATTTCTTGGATCATCCTGCTTTTGTGCTGGGTGCTCAACATAAACAATGGAGTAAGGAAAAAAATTAAGCTACAACTGGAGAAAAGGCCATGGCAGGCTGGAATTAAACCAATTTTTTGGAAACTGGGCCGTAAAACTTCATCTAACTTATTAACTACTTCGAGCATCCTCTGAGAACTGTGATGCATAATTTGGGTAAAATTATTGCCATTTTGTAACATTTTGAAGTAGAAAAGTCTCCTTTGGTTTCTTTTTCAATTGCCTTCATAATTTTTCTCAACTTGTAAAAACAAAAGAATGGATGATACATCACAAAATTGCAACCACATTCAACATATACACAATAAAAAGAGAAGACATCTTCAATAGCAACCTTACTATTTGCACATTGTCTACCTATTTTGCTAGTAACAAGCCAGAGACACTGGTGCTTGGCAAAAAATTAGTTATTTATTCCAACCGAACAAGTTTTCACTTTTACAGAACTGGAAATATTTCTCCTTCACATAACTTGAAATTAAAAGACAGTCATTTGACATCAATTTAAGTCAAAAATTTGCAGGGTGGCTCATATTACACAGTGTGTACTGAAAGAGTTCTGATTTCTTATAAGGGTGAAACCTAATGCAATAAACAAGGATTGTTTCTGGATTAGGATCATATGCTTCATAGAGTTGTCAGTGGCGGTGTGAGAGGGGTTGGAAGTACGTAGGTTAAGAGAATTGTAACTATCTAGGGAAATGAACGTCTTCAAAAAGAAATATTGACACAAAAATTTGTTTTCACCGTTCACAAAATAAAACATAATAACACAGCTTCTATGAAGAAGATGAAGAAAAAAATGAAACAAAGGACCTGTATTATTATTCAAAGAGAGCAAAAAGCAGCTTTGAAGGCCAATTCACCTCAAATAGATTCAATTCTCCTGTATAAAACACAAAGGTTTAAAACCCATCCTCATCTCAACACAATCTCATTTATTGCTTCTGGGTGTGTGTACATGACACCAATGTGTAACCAAAACACTCTCAGTGCAGTACATGCTATGCAATATGAGCTACAGTACTTTGCTGCCAATCAAACTACAAAAATTGTAGCTTGGATGAGAGTTGATTGCCTTTTAAATATTCTAGTTGATGAATAGGAATTTCTATAAAATCATGATCATACTTCTTATTATTTCAGTCATTACTATCTGACTTTGCAAATTCTAATTCAACTTAGAAACCTGAATGGTTTTCTTAAAAAAGATGCTTGTATAAAATTAAGAGCAAATATACAGTGCAATTTTTACTAAAAAGGTGGAATTTGACTCCATCTAAAATTGACTCCTCTAAATTGAGCCAGATGTCAAATATACAATGATTTATATAGAAAGATATATAATATTGCAGTAATTGATCTGAGAGTTTAATTGCCAATACCAAAGGTGAAGAACATGGTAAAACTCATGGTAAAACTTATCAAGACTTAGTTTTTTACAAGTTTTCTCGTAACTTTTAACTAAAATTAATTACTGCAAACGCTATGTTTTCAATCTTAAATTTTGGTATAACCATACTTCAGTCAGGCTACTGAGTTTCTTATTTCACACTCATCTTTGTATTAATGTGTCTTTTTGGTATTTAATTCACTCTTTGTTTCACCTTTTTTCCTCCATACCAACAGGGCTTATAATACAGGTGAATAGTAGGGCCCCCTTAAAGCCAATTTGTTAGCTGGCTACAGTGGGCCCACTTAAAGAAGTAATTATGTTAGGGACATGCAATTTTTTTGCCCTACTTGAGTAGAAACTCCACCAACAAGTGGATGTTCAAGAAAATTTCTTTACACTGTATATTTATGCCTGTTCCAAATTTGATGAAAAACCTAGGAATAGAAAGAAGAGTGTTACTAGTTTTTAACTTCTGTAGAAAGAGGTATGGGTAGGAGGTTACTTAATCAGCTTTGGCACTGTAATAGGTTTAATATCATTGCAAATTTGCCACTGAAAGGTAAAAGAGCTCCACAGCCTCTTCATCACACTTGGTTAGGACTCACACTGTAGGTGTTGAAGACTTCTTGGGGACTCGTTCTGTTTGAGGTGAGGAATGCTAATATATAAGGGTCTGCCATCACCTTCACACTTAGTGCTAACGTCACACCAAAATATTTCTCTCTCAAATTCTACATTCTAAGTAAAACACTACAAATGACGGTGATCAAGGAAGAATACATATAGTTTGATGTATACAAAAATACAATGCTAGTTGGTAATGCACCATAAAGTTTGATGTGTCAACCCAGGAGGGGATACAAGAGAGGGCTTTTAAGGTCTGAGCCCTCCCTTTTTCGCCACATCAACAATAAAACATACGGAAAATTTGCAGTGCAATTCCCCCGCACCCCTTTTCTCCTAACTTCAGCCTCTCCCCTTTTTGGAATGTATGGATCTGCCCCTGCAACCAAACAAGATGAATGATCTTACAAATGATGCAGTCTTTGTGCACACCTACTTAAATGTATGTCCAGATAATCTACCATGTTGTATGGTGTCCTTGGCAGATTCAAAGCACAATAATTCCTTTTGTAGTATGTATGCATGACAGGTAATTCCAATTACCTTCTCTTAACCAATCTGCTAATGGCAGCTTGGGGAAGGAGGATCAGGCCAACCATACTGCTAGAATTGAATAGGACGTTTTAGTCAATGTCACCCGAGAAAAAGAAGTTTTTTCAAGTGAAGCTTGTCCATGTTATTGCGGAAGTTAACCCTGTTTAAATCAACCTTGTAGCTCTATTGAGCAAATAAGTCTTTGAAGGGGGAAAATGCCTTTAACTTTCTTGATCTCAAGATACCTGAACAGGAAGTTCTCTGATAGATTCTGGATTATTAATTGCCAGCTTGAGATGGCTAAACTTGCTATTCCCTTCTAGCATCACGTTACAGGTTTTTTGGAAGAGGTCCTCCTACATTGGTCCAGCAGACTTTTCATGCATGGGTGACTTTCAACAATATAAGTTTTTAGGAGTCACCATGAGGTTCATGTCTGTCAGAAAGGTGTGCAGAACAGTTAAGAGGATCACTTGTCCTTGGAGTTTCTCTAAATTCTGGCTAATGGGCGTTTCCTCTAATGGTCTCTCTTTGAGTATGTTGTCAATTCAACTACTTGCAGAAAAGGATGGACAGGATGCATTTTTGGGAAGGGTGTGATGGACATACAATTTACAGTACTCATTTTCTTTACAATACAGGGGAGTGCTACATTACACCTTAACATCAAAACAATGACCCTCCTGAGGGACCTGGTATTGTGACACCAGCCCCATGAGCTATGAGCAACCCCCCTATCACAGCACCAAAGGCTGCACCTACTACAAGAATACTAACCACAAGCCATTTCAGGCTCCAGCGGTAGGAACTTGGTGCGACAGTGGACAAAAAAGCTGCACACACAGTCAGCGTGTAAATGATAGCGACAGAAGTATTGATGGCGACTATTTTGCCAAATTTGGAGAACATCTGAATTGTGGTGAAGCACAGTGGTATTGCTGCAATGATGGTAGTGAGAGCACTACTGAGTATGGAGACTCCTATGGTACTGATAGCTTGTTTGGTCTTCCACTGTCGACGCTCTGCATTCTGTACAAGAAAAATGCAATGTTAGAAAAAGAGTGTGAAAAAAAGTCAAGGATTCGCATTTTCGATGCAAGAGGACAAAGCAGAATTTTGCGGAGATTTGTAGAAGAATTAAAGGGGGAGGATTTTTCCCTTCACAGCCCCCTCACCCCTCCCCAACCTCTTCAGTGTAGGGACAAACCCACAATATTGAGTACATTAAATGCAGCAGCTTTATGGTTCAGTTTCTAACAAACTGGTTTAAGTGGGGCCTGCTACTGCCTTTTTTCCAGTTGTGGCTCACTGGCCTGTTTTTCCTACTCCATTGTTTAAACTGAGAGAATATAGATAGAATTGACCAGTAGAAATTCTGGAAAAGTTCCCTTATGATTTTGAATTTTTTGTTTGATTTCATTTCAGGAGAATTGAAGATACTACATGTAATTAGGGAAAATGTGTTCTTTCTCCTCTCTGCATTTTGTGGATCCTGCTTAAACATTTTGGCAGGATCCAGAAGCTTATTTATATATGCAGCACCTCTAAGTACAATCAGTATACCTTAAGATTAGAAGGGGCTAGATCGTCCGCCACAAGGTAGCCTTCAATGAGATGAATACAGTAGTCCACTGATGAACCAACTAAGATGGAAAGAGAGACAGCCTCCACTGCTCCCATCTGCCATCCAAGAAGATAAAACATCGCCACGACAACGAGTAAAATACCTAAAAAAATAAAGGTAAGAATACAAATAAATTGTAACCATCCTGAAGTATGCTCTTTAAAAGTAGCATATGTACCACTAAGTTGTATGTAGGAACATTTAATTTTTTTAAAACATTTAGGAAGCTGGGGTTGTCCTTTGCCCTTTAATTTTTTTCAAAAGGGAGCAAATCTTGCACAAAATTGCAGCTTAACATCACCTAGTTTTTCAAAAAGAAATTTCCAAGAACGGGGAACAACTACCACTCTTCAGATCTCTCCCTCAGGCTGACATCACGGAAGGTATAGCTGGTCCCCACTGCACCTAGTGAGAGAAAGCCTGTCTAAGCCCATCGTAAGCTGGTATGAATGGGAATCAGTCACAGAGCTTCCTATGTACATGGACAGAGCAGGTTACTTCTGCGACTGTGGATTAATATTGCATTTCTTTGTCAAGAATAAAGGGCAATTCAATTTAGTTGATAAGGTTTCAGAAATTTCAAGACATTTAGACTTCACGGCATATAGGCTGCCTTTCAAAATTACAAGTATTTGTTTCACCAAGCCTTTGAAATTTCAAATAATGCAACAATTAATTAATGGTTATTGGCATTGTCTCTACTCCTGTCATTCCAATATAATGTTTACATAGTGTACTGTGCTCCGTTAATGTGAACCAAAAGGTGGTTAGCAATTTAAAATTTTTAACATGATAAGATTCAAGCAAAAGCAAAAATGAACTTCTGAGCTTTAAAATTAAAAACTCTGCTTGAAAGGCAGTTTTGCAAGAAGTTTTAAATGGCAATTGATTAGGGCTGTGAACATGTAGCTATTAATTGCTAAACGGTCCCATGTGGAATGAACGTTTAGTACAAAGCTACAAGCCATTAATTGCGAAAACCTGTGTTTGATAGTTTTTTATCCATTTGTATACTATGATGATCCCTGGTTTTGTTAAAAGGAACATTCTGGGCATATTTGAACCTAATTGTAGGCTTCAAAGTTTCAGAATAATTTGATTTTACCATGCAAGATAACAACTATTACTATTTCTGCATTACATTCAGTATCAATCACTACATATCGAAATTATTTTTTTGTGTTAAGGTTATCGTGATTAATCGCTAAACAATCGCATATTTTTGAAGTTAAACATTTAGTTATTTTGCTAAAAGTTCACAGCCCTAGTCTAAGCCCATCATAAGCTGGTACGTATGAATGGGAATCAGTAGCTAATGAAATAAAAGCAACAGAAGGGTAATAGGATATATAACAGCCAAGTCTACAGACTATATGGGTATGTTTTCTTACCGAAGATAGTGGACAAAGCAATCATCATTATTCCAATATGGCCGGTGAAGAGTACAACCGATACAACACAAACAACTAGAGATAACGCTAGTCCATAGATGGCACTAGTTACACTGATGATCTCCATGAAAACTTGCTTCCAATAGTCACATGTCTGAAAGGCAGTTTCCAGGCCGACACGTTCCTCTGCTGTTAGATTGTTCAGCATATCTGTAATGACTTGATTCCAGGCCAGATATTGATTCAACGCATCAAACGAGGATTGTCCTTCATAAATGTTCTAAAAACAAACAAATAAAAAACACTGGTTACGTACGATGTGAGTGTGGACTGAACATTGCAGTCACTTTGATGACGAAATGAATTTCTTCTTAAAAGACTTACATCATACTTTTCAATGGTTTAAAGGCCAAATCTTCTCGTCAGGGTTCTCCCTATTCAGTCACTACTAGCCCCTCCACTATATGTGTTTGTTTTCTTACACAAATGCAAACCTACTTTATGTAGTGAGGGCAAAGCCTAACAATGTTTTCATTTTTTATATATTAACCTCATGCAGAATAATTTTATCGTTACCTTCAATTTTCAATGTTTTAATACAAAGCAATTAAAACTATGTGTTAATAATAACAAGTATTTAGCCTTTACAACAATAAACTTAGAACACTCTGCACTAACTGAAATCTGTGACTCAGTGTTAGGTAAATGAATCATTTGTAACACAATTATTTAATTTCATTTATGTGCAAACTTATTAAAACTTGTATCGTAAAATTTCCAGCACTCAGTTGAGTACTGGAATTGAGGAGGTGGGAGAGAGTAATGATTTTTTCTGCAAGCAAAATAAAAAGTTGCCAAAAATGAGTAACTCTTTAGAACTGCTTGTACATTTTTTCAGGTCTGAAGCCGAAAAGAAACCAGAAAAGCAAAGCCTGAATTTTTTACTCCCCCACCTGAAGGTTTTATGTTGCCAATGACTCATTGACTTTATACAACTTAACACATTTGACCCACCCCTGACAAAATATTCATCCCCCCAGAGCCTTTCATTCCCCTTCAGTGCCTTGTCTACTATAAGCCTGCATTGTTTCAACAAAATATTACTCAGGTGTGACATGAACAACAACACTGGGTTACCTAGTATAACATGCATCCATTACACACATATATACTTACAGATTCAAAAGCCATGGAAAACCAAAGAACTTTTGTGTCATTCACAACTCGAAACTTGCTCCTTGATTGCTGGCGGCTAATGTAGTTGGGTACAGGTAGGTTCTGACATTCTGGCACTTGTTCAGCAAGTGGTTCCAGTAACTGATGCAAAGCTTTGAATATGAGAACAAATTAATTCAACTTCAGAAAAACATCACCCCAGACAGGTAAAGATCTCCCAGCTGTGCTTCACGTTCTTTCATCACCACTGACTCCCACCCATTGCCCCCAACCCCTAAAATACTCCCTCCCCCAAAAAATTCTCCCTCAAAAAAAAAAATAACACTTCACTAAGTTAAAATTCCACACTATATGTGAAGTTAACTGAGAACAGCACCTGCATAATTAACTTGTCCTAATTGGTCTATTCTTTGAATAATTATCAAAATGCAGTCATCCATTTTATTTAGAGGTGTAAATTTGGGGTAATGCAATAGAAAATTATTCAAAAATGATGTAATATTGAACCAAAACTCTCAGAAATTTTATTTCGTGGTGTAAAATTGATGGTTGAAGGACCTGATCAGGAAGATTGGGAATGACTGATAACAAGGTGACAGGCCAAGTATGGCCATAGGTCCAGATTTTTAGACACTCCAACCTCTTTCCCACAGACCCCCTTAAAGTTTCTTTTGACTCACCACCTGGGACACATTCAGCTCCTCCAGGTTTAACCAAGTCTGTTCTACTTGCTAGGTGGTGGCATATCTTGCACAGCGCTCTCTGTGTCTCTGTTCTCCACACATCAAAATCTTTGTTGTAAATGATGGTTTCCTATTTAAAAGATTATATTTTAGCAAAATTAAAAGAACAAAAGTTTTATTCTGAGACTACAGCACTAAATATGAAATGTGATAAATGAAATAAAAGGAAATTACATAATCTGGCACTTTATGCTAATTATGACATCAAAGAGATACATTTTCCACTTACAAATGGAAAAGTTCCAATAAATATGAAGAAAATCTTCTCGCTTTACTTTATACTGTAATTTTAGCTCAAAAACCTGTTTAAGTTTAAAAGTTATGAAAATTCTACTTCAAACAGTCATTTTGTGAAATTTGTGATGTCATATATCCAGAATAATAGACCCATTGGGGAATGTGTAAAGTGTACCTTCAGTCTTCAGCTGTGAATACATTGACTGTTTACTAAAGATAATTATTAGAGCAGGGGGATGAACTATTTCCAATTCTCTTGAAATGTAGTAGAGACAGTGACAGGCCATCACTACTTTTGCACAGGAAATAAATGAAATAAACATACCTTTAGGGGGCTCATTAAGTTGTATCGGTAGCTTAATGAGAGCATTTAAAGGTACTACCATATGAAAAAATGCTTCAAGTTTCCTTTCCAATAGTTATGGAATATTGCCCAAATTTATACTCATGTTGTCCCAAATTCAAATATTGCCCACATTTGTAAAAAATTTTGCCAGAATATTTAATTTGTCCAAAAACCATGTGCCCTGTCAATTCAAAATTCTCAGAGGCATATATACCCCAGCCCACCTAACACATAATGGAAAGAGGATCTTACAAACTCCAGTCACAAACTGAAAACACTCTTAATTAAAGAAGAGCATAAATTGCCTACTACTGTAGTCTCATGAGATTGGCAAGCCTTGCAATTCCCTATCACCAAGGTCTAAGGGAACCTTTTTTTATTTTAATTAACTGACTGTATATCCTTACAGGCATGTGGCTAGCTGGCCTGGGTACTTTATTGCTGTTGGCATTTATCACGTGTCAAAGTGTTATTGCATGTTATTCAATTTTGGTTAATGAGCTAACAAAATTTTCAGTCAAAAATTGTGCTGGTCGGGTGTGCTGTCTCTTAGAGGGGTACTTTGCTTAATGATAATTCTGAGGTGCGCTCTTTTACATTAATTATTTACTCTCTCTAGGGCAACGAAATCATTAATGGGCAAAAAAAATGTGGAATCAACAAACCTTTTTTTGACTCATTACATGTCGATGTGAGTCATCTTCGACTTGCACATGGTGTAAACCGAATACTAAACTGACTGTTGCTGTGTTTCGTAAAATTGGTTTTTCAGCAGGTGGAGGACACAATTCCATTTTGCAGGGGTTAAAGTGGTCAGGGCCAGGTAATTCAGTCGGTTCTTTCTTTCTTGGTGTTAATTTCTTGCTGGGTGTTGTTGAAGACTTGGTCCAAGCATTATGGTCTGCCACAAACAGAAGGATCATTTGGTCAGATGTGATTTAAAGCTGGTAGATGCGCACTGTTTAACAAGGTGTTTCTTGATTGGCTGTTGCCATTGTATTGTAATGATTGTATTCTTTGTTCGGGTTAGGGATTAGGTTACGGATTAGGGTTATCATTAGCCAGTTAGGAAATTTCTTGTTAAAAAGTGCACATTGCCCCAATTTTAATGACAGACCAACAGGGATATATTATCTAGTGTCAACTAGAAAAAACGTAAGAGTCAAGACAGTTTCAGATATGGTTCAAGTTCAAGTTTGGTTTCAAATATAGCTCAAATGCAGTGTAATGCCTTCCCTTGTGGCCCTTAATATGAAAGGAGGGAAATACCATCGGCATACTCCTTCAACCCTGTTGCAGAGGTGGTGCCATGATAGAATTGAAAGGATACACATTCATGCACTCAGAAAGTTGGCTAGGTAAATCAAAAAATTTGATTTTTACAAAGCAGAGGTGATTTCCCGAGATTTCAAAAGCACAGGCATGATGCAGAGTCACAGGTGCATGGGAGTTCTGGCTATGGGGAAGAAAAACAGCTATGCGTACAGTGGAAGCACCAGAATGTCAAAATTTGGGGGGGGGGGGGACAAACTGGGGGGGCAAAAATTTTCAGGAACGAGGCCAAAGTGCCCATTCCTGGGGGTGGGGGTCCAGGGGGAAAAGCCCCTGGAAGCTCAAAGGTTTCAGCATATCTCTGGATAAAAAAACAAGTCTCTGGAGAGGTATATATATTTTTTTTTGTTAACCCAACACCTATCTGAACTTAGTTGGGGTGAAACTTGGGGGGGGGAGGGGCAAGGCTAAAATCTTCCCACACCCCTACCCCATAGTTCTGCCACTGCATGCATATTAGGCATTTTTACAAAAAAGAGTGCAAGAAACTTAAACAATGTAGACAAAATTATATACTTTTGCTAAAGGTGAAGATGGGTTAGGTAATGTTTAGAAAAAAATGGAAATATGGAAAGGGGTGGCAGGGGTGGGGTGGACACAGTGGGATGGGAAATAAGACATGCAAAATGTAAACAAATTCTCCCAAAGAGTTCTGCTCCCTGAAGGAGGGTGTCCACAAGTATTATAGTCTGCCACAAACAAAAGGATTAGTTAGATGTGATTCAAATGACACACCAACACAAATATGTTATATAGTGTAAACTAGATATAACATAAAATTCAAGAAAGTTTCAAACGTTCAAGCTTTGTTTCAAATACTGCTCAAATGCAGTGCAATGGCTTTCCTTTTGTCCTTTCTTATGACAGGGGCGAAATACCATCGGCATATTCCTTTAACCCTATCCCAGAGTGGTGCCACTTTAGGATTGAAAAGATACAGATTCATGCAGAAAGTGGACTAGGTAAATCAAGAAATTTGATTTTCACAAAGCAGAGGTGATTTCCCGAGATTTCAAAAGGAGAGGCATGATGCTGAGTCACAGGTGCATGGGAGTTCTGGCTATGGGGAAGAGAAACAGCTATGCATACAGTGGCAGCACCAGAATGTCAAAATTTGGGGGGAGACAAACTTGGGGGCAAAAATTTTCAGGAACCAGGCCAAAGGGCCCATTCTTGGGGGTGGAGGGCAAAGCCCCAGGAAGCTCAGAGGTACCTCTGGATAAAAAAGTAAGAAAAAAAAAGAAAAGTCTGAAAAAGATGGAAATATGGAGAGGGGGTGACAGGGGTGGGGTGGACACACAGTGGGAAAGAAAGTCAATCCCCATGCAATGGGTACAGGGACTGCACTTGTCATACATGGCTATTATTTCTTGAACGGATGTTCCCACAATTTAGAATGTTTTAATTTCTCTCGGGTAAAATGACAAGGAACTTACTTTTCAGAATGATTACCGTTCTCTTAGGTGTAGCCTTAAAGTGAGAAGCCTCTATACCTTGCTTTCTTTTTATACAGAAATCAGAAAGTCTCGTTAGCAAGGAAGAAAGCAAGTTTAATGAGCCATGATAACACAATTAGTAAGCAAGAGCTTCTTCTCTGAGCACAAGAAAAAAATTGACCCATTTCATCCTTACCTCAAGCAAGTTTAGTTTAGAAACAGTGTAAGGTGACTCCACCCTTAATTAATCCTCCTGTAGTTGAGTATGTCTACAAAGCCCCTGCATGCACTCACAATAAAACTACTGTGCTCATCAAACAAGATCTGTTTACACTAACCTAATCAACCTCACATGATTGACAATCTTGCATCCAGACAGTTTTTAATGGGAGTTCAGTTCAATGGGAAACACTAAATTTGTGAGACTGGTAGAAATAGAGGAGTGGAACAAAATTGGTCAGAAAGGTGTCAAAATTATTATTTATCCAAAAACAGGCAAAAAATTGTAATCAGCACATGCCAGCCGCCCATCTCATGATGAAACATTCCTTCTTTCTTTTTTGCAACATTCTCCGTCTCTGCCGGATTACCTATTGTCGCCTCAGGGAGGAAATGAAGCTCACTACACCCACACTTGATACAGTCACATTTCTCGTCTGATTAATCGATTGACAGTAACAGACATATTATAATACACAAAAGGTTACATAACATTCAAGGTTAGCTAACAGGTCAATCAAGCATGTGTTAATTGCTTTTCACGCAGTGTGAATACAATGAAAGCTTAGCTCATTTTAGGGCACAGATCATGTGACAAACTCATACATCAGTCACACCCCACACCGCCTTTGATATACTGGGGTGTCTATGTTGCTTTCTCAAGAAGGGACGTCATGGCATGTGAACAATTTTGAGGACAAGTTTGCAATGCATCTAGGAGAAAATAGCATTTCAAAATATTTACACCCATGACCTCAATGACCTCAGATAAACAAGAAAAGTACAAGATTCAACAACCACTCCCAGAGGAATATTATGGCCAACTTTCAAGGACATCGGACACTTTTTGCAGGAGAAGTGACACTTCCAAAAATATTCACAAAACAGTCACTAATGACCCCTAGATGACCTTTGACCTCAACTTTTTGAACACAACATGTAGCCCTGAGTCCAATGACTGATGTGTCCAAGTTTCGTCACAATTCATCGACAAATGTGCCCCTGAGAGCATTTAAGGCAATTGTGAACAGACATGATAGATAGACAGAGTGACAGTGGAAGATCACAATAGCTCCAACAGCTCTTTGAGCTGGTTTGAGCTAAAAATGAAACAAATTCCCCCACAGAGTTCTGCTCCCTGAAGGAGGGTGTCCACAAAACGACACACACACAAATACCTAACTTACCAGTACATGATATTACATTTTATTCAAAGGAAATTGTATTAGCTCCTTTCAGGATGTTACTTTACAGTTGTGCTCATATTAAACAGATTTTGACAAGCAGATTTTATACAACTGTAAGCAATAAAAAGTGTGAAAGAAGCCAACAGCAATTCTATGTTGGGTGACTATCCAACTCAACAATATAGATCAAATCTTTGCTATAAAAATAAATAACAGTAAATGAATTTTGCTTTTTCAATCATCATCTACTGTAAAAACATACCAATACATTTGCCCAAATTTTCAATGACTAGGATACTTTGAGATACACACTGATGTTGCAGAAACTTGCATCTATTGTCATGCATCTGGCCATTGTTATCACAGACAGGATTGTAAGTACTGTCACAGTTAAGATCGCAGGAACATTCAATTCCAGTGGGGGTGTCTTTACAGATGCCATAATAAGGACATGTCATACTATCACAGGATGGACTGGTAGCTGCAAGGAATTACTTTGCAATGTTAACATTTCAGATGTAACAATCCAAATATATTTTCAACGTACAAAAGAGAAATTACTGTTTATATAGCAATATTTTGGTACATTATATAAAGAAATTTATTTATATTCTGGTTTGTAAAATGTTCTTAGGCTAAGAGTCACTTCATGCACTAAATTAGTACCATAGCATGGAAATGTACTCTTTGTAGCTTAGTACGGTCAAATTTGATACATTCTTAAAGGTATAGCTTGAACATTACATATCTGCAAATTACAAATACATCCTTTCTAACTAAAGAGTGATAACATCTGGCACTTGCATGCATAACATGAGTCATGATGGCTTCACATGAATATTAATAGATTCACATGAATATTTATGGCTTCACATGAATATAGGTAGCCTTACACATATTGCACTCTATGCATACGATTGTCAGACTTTGCCTCCCTAAAGCTAGAAAGAGTGTACTCTTAAATTGTGATATCTAACATAGGCATAAGAGGCAGGGGTGCAGGCCTAGCTAGAGGGGGAACTCGTCCTCTCAATTCGGGCAAAATTAGTTGGTCTATTCAGGCAAGACACGGGCAAAACATGATTAACAGTGACATTATTCTGGTAAAAATGTTCTTGCCCCCTCATAGAAAATTACCCATGTACACTTATGATATGTACCGATCAAGCTTAGTACTTTTAGGAATGTATCATATTTGACCGTACTAAGCTAGAAAGAATGCATTTTCTGTCATGTGAATTGGATGACATATTGACATGCAAGTGGTGAGTAACATGCACATTGTTAACATAAAATTGCACAATATTCATGCTTCTTTTACAACACACAAAAAATGGGGACGGACAATGTGGGATGCATAGTCACATGAAAGGAAGCATGCAGCTGGGGCAGTAATCTAAACATGCAGTCTGTATTTGCACAAAGGGAAAGGAATGTCACACAAAGTAACTTTGACAAGCAATTTCTGCACATGTGTTTCTTTCAAAGACATGACCTTGATTCAGTTTTGCGAAAAATCATTCAAGTTTCCCAACCTACCCACTTCTACTTTAGCAATGCCTCAGCTATTCATAACTCATACCCAGAGATATCCCAATATATTACTTCATGGCATACCCTGGTGGGCATATGTGGTCGTATACTGTGCAATTAGAACACTCACAGTGCATTCTGTGTAATATGAGCAACGTTGCATTTTTTAATTTAAGAGCTAAGTCAAGTGGGAATCTTTGGTAAACTCTGGGGAAAATTGAAGTTTAGAGTGACAAATAAATGTCTTTAAGATATCACCTTTCATGGTAAATGTGGGGAAAATTGCACCCTTAACAATCTGGGCACTTCTGCAACTGATAAGTTTTCTGAAGGAGGGGTTACCTTCAACCCTTAACACTCTCCAAGGCATCTTCTGTATTAGAAAAGTCCCATTAGAAAATTGAGAATGGCAAGATCACTACTGCTGGAAAACAACAAGGACAACAAACACATAAAAAAAACAAGAAACAGTTTGAATTACCTGCTTTGATTGTGGTGGTTCTAGAAACTGGCTTGGTGGAAACAGGTCGAGGCTGTGGTTGGGGCAGAGGTGGGGGTTGTGTTTGACGTGGTACTGGCTGAGGGGTTTTGGTGACTGTTTCTGTGGGCATGATGTGACCTGGTGGTTCATTAAACCCTGAACAATACTTGCAGCTGATGTCCTGAGCACTAAAGTTGTAAGCCAAATCAAGAAGTTTCTGGACATTTGTGTTGCTCTCAAAAAATGCTGGTGGATGACTGGCAGGATTTATCTGAGCTACCAGATAACCTGTGACGACCAGCATTATGCCATAACCCACTAGAAAATGATACAAAAGAGAAAATTAATATTAAAAATTTTCACATTTTTCTGCTTAAAATCACTGATTTTTTCACTGTTCTGTGGACAGAGTTCCTTAAAAACTATTATGGAAAACATGCTTACAGTCAGCCTGTATCTTATTAGCACATAACAAATTATATCAAATACCTTGCAGATGATCAACCTGTTGGCTCATCAACAGCAACAGCAAAATATTTGGTTCCTCAGTGAACCCTGAAAAAAGATTCCACTTTTAATACCAACAGAATGGTAGATTATCAGTAAGTCTTCTTTCCAAGAAATAAGCTTCTCATGTATAAAAATCTATGGAAGTGTCAGTATTGATGTCACACAAAAAAGTAATGTTTTTGTATGTTCAAAAACCCTCTTTGTACCTTTGAAAAAAAAAAATTTTGAATGTTCCAAAATCTTTTCTTACATTTGAAAAAACTTTGGAACATTCAAAAATCTTTTTTCCAATACACAAAAAGAATTTTATAGTTTCACTTTTTTATTTGCAAAATATTTTCTTCAGTAAAAATCCATGTATTTGTTAAGTTGGTCAAGTGTAATTTGTTCATACAAACTTTCAAAACTTCAAATGATGTATTAAACTTCTCTGACCCTTTCTATGCATGATGTGTTATGAAGATAAAGCTACTGCTGGTCTACAGTGTGTGTAGTAAATAACCAGTTTCAGTTCAATTGACTCTAGTGCCACCACTTTTTCTTACTTACCGAATCGTTACTCTTATCCGATTTACCATTACCGATCCGAAACTTTACCCAAGTTCGATGCGTAATTTAAGTGAGTATTACCATGTTTAATGATATCAGGATGTAGTTAAGGTACTGCAGGAACTATTAAGTAATTTCTTTTATGAAGTTGGTTACAATAACCCAAATAAGTAGCAGCATTTAAGTATGTTTGTTTGTATGAAGGTCCCAAGTTGCATACACGGATATACTGTATGTGCAGGTATGTTGGCCTAGTGTTATGCACAAGGCTCGCTTAGTACAGTACAGCTGAACAGTACAGTGAGTAATCAAAGTTTGCTTGTTTGTTATATTTCGTAATTTTGACTGTAATTGCTTTGATCTGACTGTTCAATTTAATCATTGCAGAAATAAACCATTGATTCATTGATACTTCGAAATATATACAAGCCTATTCCGTAGCCTTCATTTCAGTGTGCTTTCAATAACCTCACAAGCCCCACCCCCTTCTGCCAGGCAAAAATGACTCTTATACAAACAGCTAGCTGGGAGGCAAAAGCTGACCACCATGATGATCCTTGCTTTTGTTCAGCAGTTGGTGTGGAGCTACCTAATTATCATCTGAAATCATTCTGTACGGGTGCAACTGAAAGGTTTAAAATGACTGAAAGACAGATTTAAGTTCACATCAGGTGTTTATATGTTAAAGGAGTAATCGTTGTAAGAACTGTAATGAAATTATTATTGTAACCTGACATGTGGTTCATGTGACATGAGCATGTACAATAAAGTTGTCACATTTTCAACAAAAAGTGAACTTGAAGCAAGCACATATGACCTCATATCCTAACTTCAAAGGAAAGGACTTCTTTTGTTTTCATTTAAAATTTACTGAAAATTTTCTTTTCAAAAATCCCACATAATCAGAATATGTTTGCATTAGTGGCATGAGAACTTTTCAATCTTTGCATTCCCCACAGAAAGGCCGTATTCTCTAAAGTTCAAGGGAAATAAAGCATTCTTTGTCAATCTGAGGAAACCAAATACTCTGGTGCCATCAAACTCACATTGGAACACAAATCTAGTGGCTTCATTAAATGATATCTCAAGAAATACATGTCCGACATGAATGACGTTTCACCAGACTATGTAGATTTGGTTCCTCTTTCATATATAACAGTTAATCTTTTGCTTAAACTTTCCCTTTTAAGTCTATTTCTTTGAATGCCATGTTGGGTCTTTTTAAACACAATACTGCCCATTAAAGACAACCAGTCTTCATTTTGCAAGGTAAGGTTAGGTTAGATGGAGTTTTATGGCCCAGTTTCCAACCAATTGATTCAAGTCAAGCCGGCCATGGCCTTTTTTCCAGTTGTGGCTCATTTTGCAAGAAAGCATTTACATTGACTAATTTCAAGTTCTTTCAACCTTCATTAAATATGCATAAGCAGCAAACAAGGGTCTTAGAGACATATCACACCATCTTGGAGATGACCAAAACGTAATGAAGATGGCCAAAATATTACAAAAGATGACCTCAGATTTGGGGACAAAAACAAAGATGGTTAACAAAAGACTGGTAAAAATTAAATATGCACTGTAAGTCACATGCAGGAGGGCTACATAACTGTTACGTACAAAATACTTTACATCAATTAGAAACATGGTTTTTGTATTATGGTATGCTGTATAGGGCTTGCACTGGCTTCGCAAGGGGTCTAGAATGGATACTAAGACAGGTCCCTGGGTGGTCCCTGAGTGACAACTGGAAATGAAGCCATGGCCAGCTTGACTTAAACAAATTGGTTGGAAACTGGGCTGTAAAACTCCACCTAAGTAACAAATTTTTCTGTGATGTATTTATCTCAAGACTGCGATCAATAACAACTAACCACTCTCTAAGACTCCCAAAATCAAATACCTGGCCAAAGGCCTGATGGGAAGACCAACGTGTATATATATGGTAGTGCATGCTCAGTTTATACATTTTTCAAAGCATAATAATCCTCACTGAGAGACTATCCCCTCATGCAAAAAAGGTTACAGCTGATTTTCTATATTTTCAGTTGTACAGGGTAACTTTTTCAAAGAGTTAGCTCTAACCTTACCTAAAACAAACCATCGCCCTCTCACAACTGGCCCTCCAATAAATTTCTCTAGAAACAGTCCCAGAAGTTTGGTGAGACTTGCTGTTTCATGAGTTTCTGTAGGGCTGCTGCTGCTTAATTCTCTTCTTCTGGATGAATGTTGCAGTGTAAGTGTGAGTTCAGGATCTTCAATGAGTTCCGAGAAACCTAAAGAACATTGAATTTCAAATCAGACTGTGAAACAGGACCATAGATAGGGTGGGGAGGGAGGATAGGGGAACAAAAGTTTCTACTGCCCCTGGAAATTTTCAAGTTAACACCTGCTTGACATGTGGTCAGTCCAAAATAAAAAAGGGTTGAGAAATGAGACTTCTGAAAAAAGAGGTATTGAGCCTGAGACTTCTACAAAAATGAAATTGAGAGGCCCATGCCCAGGGACCTGCTAAAGGGCCTTTGGTGGCATTAATGTCACTATAATACAGACAATTCTGATTGGACTGAACTCTGAGGGCTGTTTGTACAAGCTTTAATGCTGAGATTTAGGGCCTACAAGACATTTAAGTCTTTGGTGCAAAAAAGAGGAAAATATAAAAAAAAGAAAGAAATCCTCTACACAGAGAAATTATCTCATGCCAGATAATACTTAAACAATATACCATCTGAAATAAAATTATTTACCTTTAACATTTTATATCAGAGATAGGAGTTGGACTAGTCAACCAGCCTGTACTCATCAGGGGCCCCCCTCCCCCTGGCAAATAAAACATTACAATTGTGTTGGTAAATTTTGGTATGCTTCGCTTCTTTTGATGTTCACGTAATAATAACATTTGGGTTTAACTTTCACTCTTAATTGAAAATGCAGTTACTCCGACTTGAATCAGTGTAGCAGACTATCCTGTTTCATGACTGGCTCATGAGAATCATGTGGTAATATTTTTCAATCCCGAAATTTACTAAGAGTTCTTGCTTGGTTTACCTTAAATATGTGCAAAATTTAAGTCCTAAATTATCACAGATGACACTAGAAAGAAAAATAAGAAAATTGTGAGATGTAGCTGTTTCTGAAGTCCTCCCGACCCTTTGGCAAAGGGCAGTTCGGCAGACCAAAACTTTCACTGCTTCTCGAAGAAGTTATTACATCCACTGAAGAACACTATGTGACCCACCTCACTGCCCTGACACCATTTATTGGTCTGTCATGTATGTCTCCATTCTAAACTGGATGAAAAGAACAGATACTACACAGGATCTTAGCCAAAAGGCTGAGAAGCGATGTAGCTGTTGTTAGCTGTTGTTTCAAAACAAGTTCGGTGACTTTCCTTGTCTTCAATTACTTTTAACAGGAATGAGCAGTTAACCCAAATCATGATATCTGTCGTTGAACTTCATGTTACAAATTTTGTCTTCTTCCTCTATCCAGCATTTTTTATGACATAATTTACCATTTAACCTGACGTACTCCTGCTAATAAAGTAAGTGCTTTGTCCAAGAAAAAAGATTTGGTTTTGTTTTTAGGATTTGTTTTGAGTATAATTTTCTTTTAGAATTATTTAGTACTTTGTGACATGATTTTGAAAGCTCCACTCAAGAACTAGGATACCCCAGTATAATTATTTAATTTTGGCTGACTGCTTTATCCCTTAAAAGGTCAAGAGTAGCCCCAACTTTTATTGAAGCACCAGCTAAACATCACAATTTTCTTCTTGTTTCTCTTCAAAGTATCTTTCATCATATTTTCAGACTTCAGTATTGCATATTCAGGCAGTACATTTAACATTTGAAGAGAAAAACTGTTGTCACATGACTCTTAACAGCCAATCATGAAAAAGGACATTCTACTACACTACTTAAAGTTGGGGTGACTGCTCTTGCCCTTTTACTTAGCTAGGTCACATTGCATCCAAAAGATAAACTCCTGTTTTCTTAACCAATACCCATGCAGTAAATTAAAAACTATCTTACCTCTGTGAGGGGGTTCTACTTCAAGATCTAGTAGGGGTATATCATGATCAGTCAGGGGTCCATTCCATGAAGGTGGGGAGAAACCAGACATCACACCTGATGATGCCCCACCTTTTGTTACTTCCCTTTGAACATCCAGGGAACTGTTTGAGCTTTCCATTGATCCACTTGTGCTTGATGAAACATTATGACCTTTAGTCTGTGACTTAATCTTTTTGAATCTATATAAAGAGAATTAATAGAACAAAATGAACACACACACACAGAGATGGTTCATACAGAGGCATAGCCAGTGGTGTAGCCACAGGGGGTTAGAACCTCTCCTGACCCAACCTTGCAATGAAAAAAAGCACCTAAAATAGTGTTTTTTCTCTATCCTTGGACTTTTCCATCATGTCATGCCCCAACCCCCCCTTGACACCCCCCTCCCATGTGACAATCCTGGCTACTGTATGCACCTGGGCATAGCTAAATGGTTCCTCAATTTTATAATTTTACACAGTTTAATTGCTACTGATATGCTTGTATTAACTGCATGATAAATGTTCTGATATATAGTATCAAAATTAAATCATTACAGGAAATGCTCATTAGACAGAATTTAGAAAAAACTCAAAGCACAACCGATCCTCTTTAACTTTGTGTAAGTCAACTTCCTGGCGGACATCAACCTCATCTTGACTCCTGAAGCCTTGTATTATTGAAAGTCACCCATGACATACTTAAAAGCTGTGCTAGGCCAACAGGAGGCCCTCCCCCAACAAATCAATAACGAGGCCTGATCCTTCTTACCCGAGTTGCCATTGGCAGATCAGGTAAGACTAGGTTACGGGGAATTCCTGTCCTGTGAAATGAAAACTCAATGTAATGTTTATGATAAATGAGAGGATGACATGTCTTACATGTTAACCATTGAATGACAAAAATGTATTGTTGTATGACCATGCATGGCAAAGCCTGTTATTCCCAGGGTAATTGTTCCTCTACCTTGGTGTTCCAAGGGTTCAATGTTCCTAGAAGTTTGATTTTCCTGGGAAATAGTCCTTACCCTAACCCATAGCCCTAACCCCTAACCCATAGCCCTAACCCCTAACCCAGAGGTGTACATGGAACCCTACATAGGAGCACTTAACCTTGGCAATATTATCAACATGTCTAGGAAGGTGGAAGGCTAAAAAACCTTGAAATCATCACCAACCATTGAAATAATGTGAAAATGAGAACCACTGAACCCTGATAGCACTAAAACCCCCAGAAAATTGTTACAACCCTGTCAGACCAAATTCTTAATTATGGGAAGCAAAGTAGTTACAGATGGTACAAAAATGTATGGTACTCACATGATTTGTTCACAGTGAAGATATTTATACCAGATAGTGAGGGCAGCAGGCATGATTAGCATGACAAGCAGCCAACAGTAGCTGATGATGAATGTCATGAACAAACCGAACTCATAGACAGCTGGTATCTAGATGAAAGGAGTAATGAGGAGTTGAGAACGTAATGATCGAACAGAGTTACTTTGTAATGTCTGGTTGTCATGAATATTTATATTTTGGGGGGCAGATTTAAATTTATTGACAATTAAATAGTTCTGGTACTTCCTTTGAGCATTGTTGCATTGCGTTTTGATTGTAAACTGCATCATCTTTCTCAGTTTACTGAGACTCAATCCTGCTGAATATTATAAAGGGGTGATCCTCTCAACACAGACGGTAACCTTCTTACTGCATAAGCCCCTCCCACAACTGTCTAAAATTCATCCTCATCCAAGCAAATTCTTAGTTAATTGCTTCAAGGTGAGTATAAAAGACACATAGTATATCAGACCACTCTCTGTGCAGTAAATGCAATGTAATGGGCTACAGCTAGTACACTGCATTTTTTTAAAATTTGCCGTCACTCAAAGTGGTACAAGTGCCAATTCCTGTACTGCAGACTACTAAAACCATTTGCAGCTTAGGGTCAGAGTTGACTGCCTTTGAGTAAATGGCTTTGTAGCAATGTGATTAACTCTTTTGTTATATGTACAGGTATATCTTTGATAATCTGTAATATTGAAGATCTATTCAGATTTCTCTCGTCACATCTTTTTATACTGGAACAGCACTAGTGATCTCCCAAGGTTGATTTCCAAAAATTACTGTTTCCTGAGTCCAAAAAAGGTCATTCACAAGTACACCTTAATGTAATATATCAGAAAAATGACTTGACTTCACTTGGTAGTCATGGAGTGAAATTTTATACGAAAAACTATTGCAATTATTGCAATATTTTTCACCCTTTTCAAGAAATTCCTCTTAAAAGTTTGAATATTCCTAAAATAACTTGCAAGTTGTCACTTATGCAAAAAATATGTTGTGGAGTGTTGCACAGTATTGACATTTCTTTTGTGAACCCTATATTATCTCTTATTTACTAATCAGATAATTTATGGTTTGGTTATTTGCATACAGTACTCATGATTTTCAATGACATAATTTAAAGTTAAAAAAAAAACAAAGAAAAACCAGAATGCAAAAATGCATTGAGGTTTCGATGATACATAAGTGTAGCGTTTCAATTTGCCATCATGCAACCATTATCTTCACACTCAAATGTTATACTAGTATGTTCAAAAGATAGTTTTGTTATTCCAGATGCCCTTTTGACCTCAACAAAAGCAATACATAGATAGATAGATAGACATCTTGAGATATGTTTTTTAACAAGATTTTCAGACTTTGACCCCCAGGGACCCCAGATGACCTTTGACCTCTGCAAAAAACTATAGGGACCATCTCCTGACTATAACCCACCAAATTTTAAATCTACCCAAGTTTCCTATCTTGAGATATTGTGTTAACAAGATTTTCAGGCTTTGACCCCCATAGAAGTAGGGCCACAGAAGCTTCTATTCCAATGACGCCCTGCCTGGGCCCACTTCCCCTCCATGGGCCCACTTCCTTTCGTTCACCCTCCCGACTGTAACAAAAATTATATTTTTCTATCTAGAGCATTATTCAGATTTTCTGTGGTAATGTGAGGTATAAACTCCTTCAAGCCCCACAAAATATGTCTTCTCTTTCCACACTAGCTCCAAGAAGCATTCTCTCATTTAGCTTTTAAGGGATGATGCACACTGTTTTACAAGAAATTTAGGGAATAATTTATCCAGTATTGCATCGCAATTTGCTACACAAACAGGCCAAGTTACTACACAAATGGAAAATTGTGAAGCAACTTTTTGTGTGCATAACCCTTGCATTTTGAAAGACCACAAAAATCTTCAAAACTGCTACGCAAAATTTAAAATTATTCCCTGAAATTTCCTAACTGGCCAACAATAACCATAATCCCTCACCTAATCCCTAACCTAATCCCTAACCTGAACGAAGAAAACAATCAATACAATACAATGGCAATAGCCAACCAAGGAACACCTTTTTAAACAGTGAGCATCTACCCACTTGTAACCCCCTAAAGATACTTTGAACTAACTGCTGTACACCAAAGATAAAACATGGGATCTTTCTCCCTGAATTTAACAAATGAATTACAAAACTATGATCAAAAGATTAAAAGGAACCCTTAATGCTGAATGAGTGTGATGGGGTATGCTATTGGAGACTGCATTTTCCATTTAATCCTTATTGGAGAGACAAGTCCTTTGAAGCTTACAAAACCATGATAAATCCATCCCTAATAACACAGTCCCAAAGCATTCAACTAAAACCCAGTTTTTTCCCATCAGTGAGCACAAAGATGGTTTATTTTATCAAACAGAGTAGTTATCCCTTTCTTTCTGTCCATTTAACTCTCAGCTGCATTCAGTGATTGGTAAAGCAAGGGTCCAGTCTAAATGCCTGATTTGGCAAGAAGGTGGTAAACAGAGAATCTCAAAAAGAAATTGAAAAAAGGTGTGGTCTTTATGTTTGGGGCCTGATGTAAACATGCACAAACCTAGGAATGTTTTAAAGGCCTATTTAACCACTGTTGGCAAGACATGCTGATTTTAACTTTTTATACTGAGTAAAATGTACAGTACTTTGCATCATGTCAAACATCATGCCACTTAAAAGCCCAATTCTCTCAATCCAATCAGTACAAATTCTCCTTTCTTACCTAAGCCCCTCCCACAATTGTCTGAATTCACCCTTATCCAGACACAATCTCTGTTTATATTGCTTCAGGGTGAGTATAGATAAGCTCAAGTGTATAATCAAAGCACTCTCAGTACAGTTCACTCTGTGTAATATAAGCTTTGGTACTCTGCATTGTTTGAATTAGCAGTCAATCAAAAAGCAGAGCCAATTGAGAGTTTCTGTTACCCCCTTCAAGAAGAGTAGTTTGGGGTGAGAGAATTGGGTCTTTAAAGGGGCAAGCAGAGTTTATCTTTACATTTTTCAGAACTTTAATTCTGCAACACATTTGTACATTGACCTAAAACTAACAAACAATGCTCTACCATTATGGTACTGTATATAGTTTAGGAGTTCAGGAGAGATATTGAGGTACTGAAACAAATGGTCAATTAATGATAACACTAAATACAAACAAACAAACAGGTTTTTTGAGGTGCTTTACAATAAAAAAAAAAACCCAATAATCTTCTTTGTATTAAACACTTCATTTAACAGGTAGATTTTTTACTTGGCCTTGAATATTGTAATACTTGAACTGCATGTAATGTTGTCTGGCTGTGCAGTCAACAACTTTGGGCAACAGATCCAAAAAGACCTATCAGTAAACATGGAATTGTGTGTGAATGGTACAGCAAGGTGCTAGCCCCCTGTGGACTGGGATTTGTAGAATATGCCCACGGTACTTTCTGCCAGTCGTAAGAGGCGACTGAAGGAAACCAAATTTAAACTTGAACTGCATACTGGAAAATAAATATCAGCTTTGACCTTCTTATCAATTTGACTGACACTATATAACACATTTGTGTTGGAGTGTCTTTAAATCTCATCTAACTAACAAGACAGAGTTTTACAGCCCAGTTTTCATCCAGGGAGGGATACAGTATTGTTTCTTAATCATTAGATCATAATTTGTATTTTGATTTAGCTTCACAAACTAAGTTCTTCAGATACTGTGGCACATTGCTGTTGATAGATTTGAATACCACACTCTAAAAACAAAAAAATAGTGAACTTAGTCTCTTTAATACAGTGAAAGAAGTAAATTCACTCAATCAGAGTGTTGATTCACTCCTGGAATAGTGAGATGCACCCCCAAGGAGAGTGAAACTCACACCACGAAGAGTGAAAATAGAGTGCTTCCAGGGAACACTCTTTCTTATGAGTGGTCATGAAGACACTCCATCAAGAGTGAAACTTCACTCTTTTTGGGTGAATTTCTCTCTTTTTAGAGTGAATTTGCACTCTTTGAAGTAAAATTTATAACCAATAAGTGACTTTCACTATTTTCATTTTTAGAGTGTACGAATAGCACTTTAAGTTATTAGTTGAGTAATTGTAAGCCAATACAAAGTTCTCAAACAGACCCTAGAACAGGCATATTTATGGTGCTTTTACACTTAATCGGGGTCTGATCGCCCGATGTCATCAGCGTGTCGAATTACGTGTATGGCTTGATGCTGGTGCATTTACACTTGTCTCGTACTCTGATCCTCCTCTATGCTTAAGCAGAAGTCGCATGACGAAATACACGCACACGCGCATGCGCACCAAAGTGTAAACAAAATATGGACCCTGTACATGTACCATGCATACCATACCTTGCCTCACCGTTGATCTGGCAAGCATTTACACAACAGATTTGATCGCCTGTGGGGGGTCTGATCCTCCCACCTTACTAGGATCAAAATTGGGCAATCAGATCCGGATCTGATCTGCGATTTCATTACAAATTTGATCTCGAGCAGTCGATCAGACCCCGTGCAGGTGATCAGATCTGGATCAAGTGTAAATGCACCCTCACTTTCACAGGTAATCAATGTAAAATTCTGGTTGTCTCTTTACATCCGACCTTGTTACATGATCTGCACTCTCAGGTGACACATACTTTCATTGTGTTCACACTGCCTGAAAAGCAAATATTGCCAATGAACACATGCATACTTGACTGGTCTTCTAATGCCAGATGTTACACAACTTGTTGTGTATTTTGGTATATCTGCCACTGTCAATCAATTAGTCAGATGTGAAATAGATTTTGTAAGTATATGTTGTGCTTCATTTACCCCTTGAGGCAATAAGATGTAATCAGGCAAGGAATTCAGGATGTTTCAATATTTTGAAATATTCTCATAACTCTGTGGCAAATTCATGATCACTGTAGACATTTCACTGACATTTGTTCAACAAATAACTTGACTCTAATTGGCCAGTGATGACTTAAGCTGTCAGTCAGTAAAGTGCAGAATACATGCAGTATGTAATAGACAGCTAACATATTGTAGTATGTGGAAACAGCGGTGGGAATATCCAATAAAGAATAGGTGGCAGTCCCTAGTTGCCGCGAGAAAGTCATTTGGCTAAGGAACAGGTATATAGTCACCTCAATCATTAAAGGGGCAATCAGAGCTTATAAAAGATAATTTCAACCTTTGCTTTCAGAATCTTGTTTCCCCTTCTTAACTGATTGTTTATCAGAGGACAGAAATATTGAAGTAGTCTTTCAGCTCAGAAGAAATTAATTTTGTGTTTATTTCATTTCAATGAAAACTGCTTTGTCAGGTAAAAAATTGACAGCCTCCACTACACTGCAACCAATCATCGCATTTAGATTGTTATAACAAATTATTTTTTCGTTATTTATAAGTCAATGCACAAATGTGGTGCTGAACGTAAGTTGTGAAAAATTGTAAAAACAAGGTCTGATACGGCAAAAACTGTTTTAAGTTGGGTCATGATATATCATTGCACATCATAAGTCCCTCCTCATAGCAAGAACGATATGGCACTATCAGTATTTTACAGCTGACTGGCTGGCCTAGCATATTTAACAGATGTAGGCCACCTACTTGATATGGTAATTAATGATTGCCTATGCACTAATACTAACTATAGTATTACAGTTTATAGGGGGCATTTAAAGGCCCAGTTCTCTCACCTCAAACAGTACCAATTCTCCTAACCTTCTTACTTAAGCCCCTCCCACAACTGTTTGAAATTCATCCTCATCCAGACACAATCTGCATTTATTGTTTCAAGGTGAGTAGAAAAAACTGAATTTACATAATCAAAACACTCTCAGTACTGTTCATGCTGTGTAATATAAGCTTTGGCACTCTGCATTGTTTGAATAAGCTGTTAATCAAAGAGCTGAGCCAATTGATAATTTTGGTACCCCCATACCAAAATTGTAGTTTGGGGTAAGAGGTTTGGCCCTTTAAAAACAGGTTTAGGCTGTGGAACACTACAGAGTGAGTGTATGTTGTGCCTCAGTGCATCTGCCTAATTTTTCAATTTGGTGTACCTATTCCCCACATTCTCAGTGGAGAATTGCAGACCTTGTCGTTTGTTACATGTATCAAGTGAGATGCTAGAAGGTACACTCTGCTATGTAGACTTGTGCATGAGCTGTCCTTGATTGACCCACTGGTGCTGCTGTCCTTGATTGACCATCAGCTACTGCACAAGTGTACAACAGTTACCCTTGAACTTTCTCAGAATTTCTGTTCTTTGTTTTTTAATCTCCTTTAGTTTTTTGTCATTTGGCCATTGGTGTTCTCACCATTTACAAAACTTTTGCAGGCACCTGTGACATTTGAGTCAAATTAAATAATCCAATTTGTTTCATTTGAACTGGTGGAACTAACTGGCTATTCTATACCATGATATATAATAATCACATGGAAGGGCAACTAGTAAACAATGGTACCTCATTAGCAATAATATAGTGCAGTATACCACAGGACTCTGAGAGCAGAGGCTTTTATTTAGGCTTTAGTGACCCTCTGTGTAGCCATAACAAAATGTGTGTAGTTGGTTTAACCTTGTCCTGGGGTAACCTCTTTGTCTTACAATACTGAGGTCATTGAGAAAATCAATAGTACACTGTTTTTAGCACAAAAGTATGTTTGTGGCACAGTACTGTATACTATTATTGGATCAACTGAGCTGTAACTGGTCAGTTTACGTGTTTTATGATCAATACTATCGAAGTAGCGTATAGGGTGTATAAATGTGTCCATTTGTTCGCCTTCATATATATCATAGAGCCCCTAAAGAAGCACCTTTTTGAAGTTGTTTTGTAACTATTTTATGAAAGTATTTTTAAGGCGAATCCTTTCACCCCACACTACACTTTTTGCAGAGGGTAACAGCAAGAAACTCTCGATTGGCTCAGCTTTTGGACAGCTAATTCAAACAATGCAAAGTACCAAAGCTTATACTACACAACATGAACTGTACTGAGACTAGTGTTTTGATTATATACACATTGAACTTTTCTGTACTCACCCTGAAGCAATATAAACTGAGATTGTGTCTGGATGAGGATGAATTTCAGATTATTGTAGGAGGGGCTAATTAAAGTAAGAAGGTTAGGAGAATTGGTACTGTTTGGGGTGAGAGAATTGGGCCTTCAAATGAAGTACCAGTGGTAAAAAGATCCAGACTCAATAAGTGAGTGCGGTAATTTGTTGCCACATGGAATTGTGGGTCACAGCGTGGGATATACAAACCGAGCTCAACATGTACCATACAGCGTTCCTTGTATTGGTCAGTACATGCATACAACACTAAGTGTCTAGACAAATGGAACCAAATTAGGGGTCTCAGTGCTACTTTACGCCAGATTAAATTACACGTTTTTAAACCGAACAGACAATTTCGACACAATTCACTGCATGAAGCTATACTCCAGATCCCTCCTTATGTTATTAATGGATATAAAAAGAGCGTTTTCACCAAATTTTCATGTAAACTCCAGTTTTGGACTACATGTTGTAGGTGGGGGACTGGTTTGTTTATCCCAAGGATCTGGAGAATGTGCGCATGCCTTCAGAGCCACCAAAACAAATTATCGATATCTCTCACTGAAGAAATTTTGGGGAAATTATGGGCTTTAGAAGAGGCATACCATACCAAGCTTTTAGTGAAAAACAAGGCTTGGAAAAGGGTGACTGAACTTTAAGCTGACATAGCAATAAATATTCAGGCTTATGATATGGTAATTTAAAAATGCCATGAATGGACAACTTATCAGCTTTCGAATGAGTGGTAGCTTGTGCTGGGCAAAAACTTCTTCAAGCCTTTAGAGGCCAGCTGTTTACTTTTGGATTTAGTGTGTAAGTCAATGGAGGAATTAATGGGGGTATGCTACCACAAGGAAAGCCACACCACAGTACTCAGTTGCATAGTCAGGGTAGTGGTGGACAGCTTCAAACAAGTGGAAAGCTAGTGAAAGGATACAATTAAAAATCTTGGGAATATTTATTACCATGACTAATTTTGTATCATTATATAATGGCCCTATCCAAAATAAATTTGGCTATTTTTTCCCTAAAATAAACTGGTAGTTAATAGTTGGTTAATTGGATGGAGTTTATTCTTTTGCTTCTAACCTATCTGTTTTTGCCAGGTGGGCCACTGCCTTGCTGGTAAGCACGTAGTAATCATATCAGAACATCCCAGACAAATTTATTTCATCACTGAATGTTTGGAGACCCACCAGCCACAGCAGATGTAGGGGTGAGGCAAGTTGGGCAGTTACCCCCCCCCCCCCCCAAAAAAAACATGACTGTCCAATTACAGTAAGGCTTTCACAATTGGAAAAAAGGCCGTGATCTGTTCCACTTGAACCAATAAGTTGGAAGCTGGGCTACAAAACCCCATCTAACTAACTAACTAACTGCAGTAGGCTCTTCGAACAAGAAAAAAATGCCCTCTTTCTACCTCCTAAGAAATTACATATGTAAAACTATACTTGCTTGTTTAATTTTGCACATGCTGGTGATGCGATAGCCTGACGATATCCCATTTCCATTGATCTGGAAGGTGTTTTTGGCAAAAAGTGCAAAACAATTTTTTTCCTGACCTTCTTTTGAATAGCCTAGAGTAAAGTATAGATAGACAACAAACATGTCTGGTGTTTCACTGTAAATCTTTACAGGATGTTTATGTCATGACTGTCTTCAGTTTTCCCCAAATGCAGTTTCCTATTCAAATTAAGGTGACTGCACATTTCCTCTTAATCACATCACAATCAAATCTCCCACTGTTCATTTTAATCAAGTACAATTTCACAACAAGGCATCTTTTTTTTTGGTGGACTGAGGGATCAATTTAATGAACAAATCTTTGTGGAAACTTAGAAAATGCCATCTAACCTTTTAAAGTACAAGCATGCTCAAAATTTACCAATTTCTATAAAAAGTTGCAAGCTTTGATCAATATGCAGAACTTTGCTGATTATTGGCTTAATTATGTGAACAACCACGATAGCTTCATTGAGAATCATTCGTGACTTGAACAGCTTTTAAGCAGGGTCTCATGACCAGACTACAACATTTCTTCTTGCAAATGAATATAATGGTAAAAACATGTTAATGTACTGTTTTAAATCAGTTTTTGTTTTTCCCATTGTCCCAAATATGAACAAATCACTACAGTGGGAGAGACATGGCAAACGGTCTTTCCACAGATTGATCCAATCAAGGTGCTTCACTTAAGTTTGTTTGGGATTGATATATTTCACACATAAATATTGCATAGCAATTATACATCGGGAAGACCTGAAGGGTAGAATAGGTATTGAAGGGGGAAGGGGTAAAAAGCTTGCAGACAGAATTGAAGGAATTGCTCACTAGACTGCAGGTTCATCGGACTAATGATTTCACGGGATGAAAATCTACATCAGAGTTTGACAGAGAATATAAACCTTTTCATTTGTTCCAGCACCTCACCCTCTCTTCTAAACTGACTGTTTACAGATAGCTAGAGTTTTACAGCGCAGTTTCCAACATACTGGTTCAAGTTGAGTCAGCCACGGCCTTTTTTCCAGTTGTGGCTCACTGGCTGACTGTTTAAAAGAATACAGCAACACTGACGCAGTCTTTCAGGTTATTTGTATTGCACTAATTAATGTGGAATGAAATTTGCAGAATATTTGGCTGGTATAAAAATTCCACCTACACAGAAGACTAGATTATGTCAATTTTGAAATTTCAAAGGGGCGGTTTCTGCCATAAAATGGGCAGGTTGTCGCTGTTCAAGTCTTGTTGCTTTTCTTTCCTTTTCTACACCTCTCTTCTTTTCTCTATATTTCTTTTCTTCTCACATTAATCCTTTATGTTTGCATACTCTTTAAGATTTATGTCTATGTATGATATATATGTATGTATACAAGTCTCTTTAACCTCCTTGGAAGTGTAACGGAGAAGGAAAATAAACATAAACAGATTAGCCTCAACTACTGAACAAATCACAACCTTAGACCATGATCACAGATCATGTTTTGTCAGTTTTAAGCCATTTTTACAAATGTAGTGCAGAATTGTTAACGTTGTAACAAAATTTCCAAAATCAAACTATGATTGCTGCTTTGTATGAGGGTTATTTCAGTTAGATAAAAAGTAATCTTTGAAATCAGGTTTTATGGTTGGGGTTCAGGATTAGGCATGAGCAAAAGCAGTCACCCCAAATTTATTTTGAAGCAAAAGCCAAATCTCAAAATTTCTTTTAATTTGTCTTCCAATTACCTTTATTAATATTTTAGAACTTCAAATTCAGTGTTGAATGTTTTACGTAAACCAACCAATTTCTTTTATAAATATTTATAATATTGTCACATGACTCTCGAGAGCCAATCATAAAACATGGCAGTCTACTACACTACTTCAAGTTGGGGTGAATGCATTTCCCCTTTAAGTTAGAGTTAGGATCTTCCTTATAAAGTTAATCTTTGATCTAGCCGACCTTGTTCAAGGTATAAGGGTGGGAAAGGAAAAGTCAAGATTAGAGAAGGTACATGCCATGCCCCAAAAGTGATTTTCTTCACCAGTTTATTCCTATTCACAGATGGCATTTTTAAAAACATAATACAAAAATTTTATAACTGAATTTATTATTTATGCAACATACCCTCCATTGTTTACCTTGAATATATGCCTCCTTTACGCCCTGCAGAATTATTAGGGTGTTCAAACTTTAATCATTGGTTGGCATTGGTTGGCACATACAGCATGCACAAGAGCACCTGCATGTATGTTACAGTAGATTTTGCGCGTGTTAACACTTGTATGATTGCATGTAGAATGTTGACAAATTAAAATCTACCTTTTATTGTGACAACAGTGTAAGCGAGCCTTACAAACTCTTCTGACACACAGCAGTGACTGCAATTGTTTTTAAACACTGAATGAGTCAATTAAATAAACTAGCAATTAAAATGAATGGAGAAAAGTAACATTCAATTCTGTGCCAAAGTCAATTTGCTGTGACAGCTTATTCCTTAATGCCATAAAAATTAAATTGATGGTATTCTCAAAAGGTTCCTGTTAGTGGGGAACAATTTTTTCCTAGGGAAAATGCCTTTCTTGACAGGGCTGAAGCCGGGGGGGGGGGGCATTTTTTGGGACAACTGATTAGTGATCCCCATCCTGGGGAAGGTGTTCAAGGGGAGGAGTTAAAGGGGGACCCTCCCATTTTGGAAAATATTTGTTTATGTGAGAGGCTAAGACACAAAATGGTGGACTTTCTGACATAAATTCACTGTTAGGCTACAGATGACACAGTGGCATGATAATAAGTGCAGTACCAGTAGGTTGCTTAAGTTGTTTAGGTGTGTGTTCCATTTTTCCATAGCAATAAAACTTCAACCCATACTTGGAAATTTTGGGGGTAAGGGGGCACCTGCCTGCCCCCCCCTGTGCCCCCCATCCTTCCCCCTTGGCTGTGTGCCTGTTCCTTGACTTCGACCCATATAGACAGGTCTACATGGAACTTTTATTGTGTGTAACACAGAGTGTCACATAACATTAAGCAGGCCTTAAAATTTTGAGGCATCCGAGTGTGATCACTTGCCTCAAATCACTGTGAGGAGTGTGATTTTTTGCACACCTAGATGAAGAATGGGAGCTCATATAAATCTAGTTTAAATTAAACACACACCTATCACACTCTTTAATTTCATGCAAGAGTGCAGTTTGTAGCACATCAGAAAAACTCTCAAGGCCTGATTTAGAAATATTTGACAATATACTGTACCTGGGAGGCCATGTTTGCTCCAAAAGCCCCTGCTGTGGTAGCTGAGGTAAAAAAAGTAGCAGTTGCTGCAGTACGAATGGTGTGGGCCATCCTGAGTTTAAGATCCTCCATGTGGGCTGCTTGCCGAAATGTATTGATGAACACAAAAACATCATCAACTCCTGATAAGAAAAATGTCAAAAGATAATTACTTAATGGGCAAGAGCAGTCACCCCAACTTGATATAGTGTACGTAGTAGACTGTCCTGTTTCATGATTGGCTCTTGACAGTCATGTGACACTTTTTTCTACTCACATGTGAAATTTACTAATAGCAACTGATTGGTTTATCTTGAATTTTCAGTACTGAAGTCAAAAAATATGATGAAAGATACTTGGAAGAGAAATAAGAAGAAAAATGTGATATTTAGCTATTGCTTCAAAAGGAATTTGGGGCGACGGCTCTTGCCCTTTAACAGCTAAGGTGAAAGAAAGCAGAGGTGTTTGGTCTGGAGAGAAGGCGAGGGGCAATTTCCCCCGATGGAAGTATTGGTATGCAAACATATCACTTTGTTCCCCAAATATAATAAAAAAACGGGCAGAATGAACAAAACGTAACATTGTTGTATATGACCTTATATTAACATCAAAAGTCTATTTAAGGAATGATACTTATTTATAAAGTGCCGTCTATCTTCATGTTTTGTGTATGTGTGTGTCAATATCAGTAAACATGCGTGTTTGTTTGTGCTCGAAAGCTTGTACACTTCCACTTGGGTGGATTGCACTAAAGGAATCTGGTATGGGACATAATCCAGGATTTGATTGGCTGTTTGAAAATTTTTGCCCCCCCCCCAAATTCCAAAAAAGATAGATATCCCTGAAAGAAAGTTGAATCGTCTCCACACAATATTTGAGGGTAGAGTTGGCTTGGTGGTTTGAGGGTACTGCATTGCATGCTGAAGGTCCCAGATCAAATCCCAGTGGAACATACGTACCACAGGGAAATTTCCCAGCATCTAAAAGTTAGCTTGTTCAGTAACAGTGATGCTGAGGGAATTTAAAAACTGGTGAATTACAAAATTGGGTATTTGGCTGTACATTTCAGGAAGTTGTCTGTTTCAGGACATTTTCCGACTCAGGAAGTTGTCAGCTTGCTCATTTCAGCTGTTGAGCAGTGGTGCACATTAAGTAACCTCCACCCCCACCCAGCCTTAGGGAAAGTGGCTAAAGACTGGGGATATGCACATGTCCTTCGTATAGGGATGTTAAATGGCAGTCCCGGGAGCAAGATTGGGAGCGATTAGTATACCTCTGAGCACTAGTCGAAAAAGAAGGCGAAGTTCCCCGGAGTTCATGCTCACTTTGAGCCAAATGGCTTTCTGACCCTCAAAATGTTAAATAAATATAATTGTCAAACATCTGGCCCCTAATTCCAGACTTGAAAACTTCAGCTTCACCTATATTACATTTTTCTAATTATCTACAAAAGTCCATCCCCCCCCCCACCCCCCTCCATAAGCCACCATTGATGTTACCAGGTCCAAGTCAAGTGGTCCAGAGGGAAATGCCATCAAGAAAATTATGACAAAAATAGTTTTGTAATGGAGCAAAATAATTGACTTTAAATTATGCTGAATGTTACACTCGGTTGCATGTGAGGAGATGAAGGCACTTAAATATTCGTAAGTTTCTGAAAGTTGAGGGTACTCTTATTACTCTTAAACCCTTCACCCTGGCTATGTAAGTGCCCCTCTCCCCTACCCACTCACAAATTTTTCAATCAAGTTCTATTTCTTGCAGTTAATTTTCACATCTACCAAGAGGAAGGGGCCCACCTTCAAAAGTTTTACACTTACCTATTCCGATCACCACAAAGGCAGAAACCAGGTTGAGCAATCCGAGTGCCTGCTTACCACACAAAACATGATAACTAAAGTAGGCCCAAGCAAAACTACTCAAAATGCTGACAATGCCACACCAAGTCAGCCATACAGAAAATGAAGTTAAGACAAACAGGAGCATTGCTATGGCAACCAGGGTTGGAATGGCTAGCATCAAGTCATGATGAATCGTGTATGCCACTTCCTCGTCAAAAAGGTCAGTGCCCCCATACAGTACATCAACACTTCTGCAAATTGAAGTTCAAAGAGAGAATAATATAATAATGAACAATTACAGATGTTGAATTGTAGTGTATCTTGGTATGGAGAACTTACTAAAAGGGTAAAACCTTCAAACTGTGTCATTCTACCTCATAATGAATTGAACAGGAAACGTATGCATAGTTTCAATCATTGCCTTCACCCCCAATTTTCCCTTAAATTGTAACAAATGTTATAATAAGTGTAATAACAGAAAATATTGATTCCATTATGAATACCAATCTCATATATATTTGACTGACATTTACTTCCAGTTGAAAGCAAGCACACACCCAAAAGACAATACAAAAAAGCACATGCACCCCCTCCCCCCTACCTTCATGAAAAAAAATCCCCAAAAAAGGACCTTGTACTGAAGGAGAACCCCCAAAATAGCATAAAAAGTCATCAAATCCTGTCAAAGGCAAGATACCTCTCACATCTTGCATCAAGCCTCCTTGAAAAGGATTAACCTTTTCCAAAGGTGAAAAAAAAATGCTTAGTTCAAAGCACAGAAATGTAGTTTCTCATGACAAATGTCATGTGTATTTAATGCATAATACCAATGAGGTAAAATTTCAGAGCAGATGCATGCAATTACCATATGCACCTTAAATCCTTGTTAAATTTTCTCCCCCATGCCTTTGTCGCCTACTAGTATTACAGTAGCTTCTTCAGTTTAACTCACTCTGTTGATGAACCTTTAAGAACATCCTTTTTTAATGACCAAAGGAAATCAATGTAAAGTTGGTATTCTTCTTCACTACTCAGTACAATATCAGGATCTTCTCCAATCGGTTTACCAAACCAGAACTAGAAGCAAAATAAGGTTTGATTTTTCTGTTATTTATTTGGTAATAGTGTAAGTGAAGTAGAGGTGGAAACATACTGAAAAAAGACATTTTTTCACAGAAATGGCTGGTGACATATGTACAATAAATGTAGTAAGAGAATGGGTTTATATTTTGTCCCCGAGGGCTAAATGTTCACAAGGTCCAATGTTCCCTGTTTTAATATGACTTCAATGGTTGGCAATGATTACAAGGATTGTTATTCCCAGGGTTCAGTCTGGGGAAATCAAACCCTAGAATCATTAAAATATGCCCCCTCAGTAAAAAGGAGCAGGTCAATGGGGTCATTTTAGAAAGAACACAGGTTAGAATCCATGGTTGCATTTCTGATGTGTGAAGCCTGAACTTCCCTCAGGCAATTCCCACCCATGATGACACTGAAAATTTTCTGGTAGTAAAAGTTTCATGGGGCATATGAGGGATTTAGAATAGTGTTATCCCATTGTGTATTATACCAGGCTAAAGGACAGCTCACCATTTTGATCTTTTACTTGTAAGAGTTGTCATGTCCAATTAGCCACAACAATTAGCAGTTGTCGGTAAATGTGATCTTACAAGAGTCCATATGCTTCCTTACTGATTGTAACACATAATTCAATGTGTTTCAAAATATAACAAGACATATAATAGCAGCATTTTGCAACTCAGTCTTCTTTAAAAAGTAAAAATTTCCAGAAGGGGAGAGAGATCTCCTTCCTTCAGGACAGCGATCGAACAAAACTTGAGATCCACTCTACAGAAACTTTCATAACATACCCCTGGTTATGGCCAAGGGCACCCAACTCCAAAGGTTATAATGAATTAACGAAAGCCTGTAAGTTATTTTTCAGGGTTTTGAAATGATATTTAAGACCTTTTGAGCACAAAAGTGGAAACACTTAATTCTGAAAAAAAGGAACTTTGCACAAACTGGCCTTTATTTTCACACACTTCTACCCAGCATGGATGCTTACTAAAGATGATTTCTATAAACCAAGAGTTTAAAATGCTACATTTCAAGACCCATATTAATTACGAATCAAGGTTGCATATATGCATATAAGCAGAAAACTCGCACTGCAAAGGAATGGGTACAACTTCACCATTGACCTATTCCCAAGAAGCATTGCATGTGAACATTTTGCAACTGGCTCATTAGTAAGGAAGAAACTAATGAGAAACATTTACCTCGCTACGAATGAAACGTGACCTTCTTGATGTAATATTCATTTCAGGATCCACATACCAGTAGAATGTTTCTTGTGACATGGCCTTGTCTAGAGTACCATTGATATCTGCTAACATAGTACCCATTCCATTAAAATACACCTTCAAAAAAAAGGATGGTGAAGTTTGTTAAAAAAATTTAGCATTTGAAAAATCCATTCACATATTTGGAAGACAAATTTTTCCAAATTAAAAAGGACATCTAGAGACTCTTGTAGTTTTAACTGTAAAAATTTACTGTATTTTTTAATTTTCTTGGTTTTATTTTCTGCCATAAACAAATAGTGTGGCATAACTCATACACATGGCATGAGGGGGCAAACCTCCTGGGCCATAAGCTACAGGGGCCCAGCTAGAGCAAATCTTATACCCACAATATTATTAGCAATACTGTAGCCTGAAGGCACCCAACCCAACAAAACCCATTCTTGCACTCGGAACCGAAGTTGCTGTAACTGCTAATGACCATATCCCATGTACAGTAGCATTTGAAAGACTTGGAGAAAAAGCATAATGGGAATTATGTGATTTCATCATTGCACATGCACTGATAACACAGCATTGAATTCCATGATGGTATTGACACTGCACAAAGGGATTTATTAACTGTTTGCTGTACATATATAATATATGGTGTAGCTCTATGCTCCATCAACTTTCAACTGTAAAGAAGAATCGAAGGAATCTGCAAATCAGTGGTGTAGCTACAATGGAAGGGGGGAGGCACAAGGAGGCACATGCTCCCAATGGCAAAGCCATGCACCATCCCCTTTATACTGCTCACAAGCATTTAAAAAAGTACAGTTTGCATTGTGGTCCTCTAGAGAAGGTTATTTAGCTAGATCAAGTTATACACAGCCCACTGTAGTTACAATACCAACCTATTGGTTCAAATCCAGCCAGCCACAGCCTTTTATCCAGTCATGGCTCACTGACTTGTTTTCCCTACTGCGTTGCTTATGCTGAGCAACAAGCAAAATGGCAGAAGGTTCTGTTTTTAAACTAAGTCTTTGGTATGACCTGGCCAAGACTTGAGCTCCCGACCCCTGAATGCAAGTTGGGTGCTCTAACCACTTGACCATACAATTGATCCCTTCCCTACAGAGAAGAAAATCCCCTATCTAATTACATATCCAAGTTAGGCTATCTGTCAATGGCTAACTCCTCATAAATTTCACAATTCACAGCGAGGAAATTATTTTTAGTGATTCTGAAGAGACATAATGAAATAGGATAGACTACTACTGTAGAATTACATTAGCTAGGTTTACTGCATTTCGATCCTCTTTAAATATGGCACTTGCCATGCAGTACCTTCCAGTTTCCTTTGCCTACTGTGCCACACCTGACATGATCTTTGCTCTTACTAGAGGCTACAACCAACTAAAGGAACAGTTGTTTCCATCAATTAAAATTAACTCATATATAAACTCAATGCATGGCCCCCTCTTCCCCACCCCCCCATCCCCCTCTCCATTCAGACTGCATTTTTCTGTCCAGACAGGACATTTGATTTTTCCTATAAGCAATTGATGTGATACTGTAGTTTGAGGAAAAGATGAATGAAAATTTCTGGCATAAGAGCTGCAGTCGTACCATCCCTCCCCCTTCCAACTGTAATGGAGGCAGAGACACCAGTATGCTTAGGATTGCATCTTGAATTTGGGCAACATTTCAGGTACAGGTCTGTTGCAGATCACGATGTAAAATTCAGGTCAAATATTTAACCATCTCACAAGTTAATATATTTATTAATTATGACTAAAATGAAACAAAACAAATTACGACTAATGAGACTAAAACTTTAAAGCTCACCCTAGAACCAGAAAAGGATGGGAAAAAGTATGTCATCAGCGAGTTTGGTGGGGTGCAAAAGTTAATCTCATCAAGAAACTGATTGTCAATGTTGGAGGTCATCCTTGAACAGAAGTCACTGAAGCCAGGATATCTCATTATCCGCATCTCGACATCGTGAATAACCTTCAAACATTCCGAGGTGAAAATGTTTGCATCCTCACGTTTAGCAACATACACCATTTCAAGATTCCAATAGCTGTTACGGTACCTAAAAGGTAAGGATGACGAACGTTCTTCTCTTAAAATTAAATTTTTAGTTGTGTGCCTGTTTTCCTTTCTGAGATTGAGAGTTGGAGAGTTATGTCTTGAACCAAAAAGGTTGTCCCATGTTTTGGAAAACACAGATTTAGAAGCAGAAAAACTTTCAAACTCTCCTGCTGTCTCTCTGTTTCCAGAGGACAGACTTATTTCCCTCTCGAATCTTCCATGTAAACTTTCTGGATCTGTATTGTCCACAGAAGCAAGTTGGAAAAGTTCACTGTTTAGAGTAGATTCATGGTAAGGTATCTGAAAAGCATCTAGTGACTGATCAAAGTATGGTTTTGGTTCCACCACAAAAACAGCAACAACACCCAACGTAATTGAAACCGTGATAGTTGTAAAAATCAAACAAATACTGACAATGGGATGTGTAGCTATTATACCCAGAATGACCCAAAACTGAGACAATGGCTTTTGTTGCTTTTTGGTAGCATCACTTGGAACTAATTGTATTTCATCACTGGTACATGTGATATCCTCTTCGCTGCTTCTTGAATATGTTGACAAGTCTGTTACACTTTCCTGGCTATGTTCGTTGTACTGTAGCTTTGAAGTGCCATTCCATCTGTCATTTCCTGCCGTGTGGGCTGGTAGTGAAAACTGATCCATACTATACACCTACCGTTTCCTTCAAGTTCACGATGGGTATTAAACAAGTCTGTGCATATACACTTTCTATACTCAACAGGTTTATAAATTATTTCTCCTGGTATGAGATAAAATATGGCTAATGCCGTTTATGTGCTGGTTTGAATTTGAGGTAGTTTTGTAAGGATTATAAAGACAAGTTGTATAATAAATCTCCCTTTAACTATTAACATTATTTGCAGAAAATTGCACAGAAAATGTGAAAACTTTCAGATTGCACAAACAGTGTGTTCATCACGGTAATGTAAATGCTGAGTAATCTGCCGTAAAGGTTTCAAATGAATACCTTCATCAAAAAATCTCAGATACTAGGCTTACAACTTATAGTATTAAATTGCACTTGGTTCAATGAAAAAGAATAATTTTCTGGAAAGTTTGGTATATTTCGAAGTATTCTGTTTACATATGTTCATTTAGTCATTTTTAGGTAGCGTTGACAAGAATAAACTGAAATTGTAAAGATCCCTCTTCCTAATACAGCAAAGATGTCCCCAAAGATTCAATACAGGATGACTGCAAAAGGCCAACCTGAATCTTCTGCAACAAACTGCGTATTAGTCAATGAAAACTTCTAGACTCCAGACTGTTTCCAATGAGCATCATGGTTTCCAGTGGTGCCAGATGTAAAAATTCATGTTTTTTCCAGGATATTAAAGAAAACCTGTGAAAAAGATTGAAGTAAAATGAATTGCAATTTATGTGTTTTTCACATTAAAAATTCTGTTCAATTTTTTTTTAATTTTTTTTTTGTTTTGTTTTTTTTATTATGATACAGTACTGTAGGATATGAACTTTATTTTCGGTTACTGAAAGGACATATTTAAGGCCTGTTCACACTGGACAAATCTCAGGACACATGTGTCGCAACATGTAGCCAAAACACCTAGACACACATGTTTTGCCCCTGTATAGCCTACACTGAAAACATGCCATGGACACAAGTTGCGGCACATTTTGCAGATTGTGTCTGCCCTACAGATGAATCCGGACAGATTGTGATGGTCTGATTTCAGTCGGCCATTACTGGGGTCCATCACCTTTAACCTTTTGATTTCCTTGCTTACCTCTATCATGCATTGTTAAACACTATGTTGTATCTTAATTCCTTCAATTTCACTGAATAAGAGGGTTTGAAACTCATGTAGACGATATATAAAGATGATTCAAGGCTGATGAACCCCGGTATAATGGCTGCCCACAGTCACTAAAAACAAGTGCTAATGGGATTCCTCAAAACACACTGGTAACATTTTCTGGCACAGGGTGTTCTGTATTCTGTGTACACAGGGCTTTAAAGGCATATTTTCATCATCCCAAACCAGTTCCAATTCTCCCAACCTACTTACTTCTAGCCCCTCCCACATTTATCTAAAACTCATCTTTATCCAGACACAATCCTAGTTTATTGCTTCATGGCTTATCCCAGTGGCCATACAAGTCCATAATGTGTAATCAAGACACTCTCAGTGCCCATGCTGTGTAATTTAGCTATGATGCATTGTTTGAATGTGATGCCAATCAAAGAGCTGTACCAATTGAGAGTTTTGATATATGTATACTGAAACTGTAGTTTAGGGTGACGAATGACTGCCTTTACTACTTACAAATCAAGCAGTTGAAAAAAAAATTGCATTCCTGTTTTTTTTTTTGTTTTTTTCTGCCTTTTTTTTTGTTTTTTGTTTTTCCTTTTTTGTTTGTTTTCAAAAATCATGACTTCAAATCAGTAACTTGAAATCAAATAAATCAATTGATATCATGGTTTTAATAAAGATTTTGCTCAGGTTTATTTAAACAAAGAAGACTACAGCAGTACAATCCAGCATTAAAAACTTACAGCAGCGATCTTTGCTACAAGGGCCACTGTGATAAACATGTTTGTATTACCGTCCCTTAGTTGCTGACTTGCCATACACAATTATGGGGCTGCTCAAACAATAATTTCGGTAAATATAGGGGTACTAGGAAAACATCAATGTACAATGCATGCTGGGAAGGGAGTGTGACTAAAAAAGGCACTGGCTCTTTCAAGAAGTTAGAAGCCACAGTTCTACCAGTAGTCTTGATTCCCAATTAAATTGGAAGGATCATGTTAATGTTATTTGCAGGAGAGTAGGTAAAGCTGTTGGAGTTCTATACAAGATAAAAAATATTGTTCCTAGGTCAGTCCTTATAACTCTGTATTATTCACTGATTTATTCTCAACTGTCATATTGTAACATTATCTGGGGTAATGCCTCTTCACACTGCATCAATAAGCTGTATGTTATGCAAAAGAAAGCAGTTCGCATTATCACCAATTCAAATTTCTTAGCTCATACTTCACCACTTTTCTCCCAGTTGCAGATTCTCAAAATCCATGATATTTTTAAGTATCAGCTTGGTAGCTTCATGTACAAGTACTCCAATCAGTTGCTCCCCGACATATTTTGTACCTTCTTTTCTCTCAGTTCTAATGTCCATCCCTATCCTACCAGAAGCAATGCTTTCATTCACATTCCTAAAGCAAACACTTTAAGCTATTGTAAGTCCCTCCTTTTTACTGGTGCTACTCTTTGGAACGGTCTCCCAAATATATTAAAAGCCTGCTTGTCAACTAGTAGATTTTCTAAGTTCTTTAAGGATCATCTGCTTAAGCAGCCAAGGATTAACCTGATGAGATGGTGTTATATGCTCAGTAGTGATGTATGATTAACTTGCTGATTTTCTTGTTCTTATTCTCTTATTTCTTCTTAAGTAATCTTTTTCCAATATTTATATATATATTCGAAATTATATATATTTTGTACCCTTAAGGTACCCAATACAGGGGGTCTGCCTGCACAAGCTTTTAAGCTTTTTTCAGACCTCCCCCACAATTTAGTGTCTAATGTAAATACTGTATCATAAGTATGTATATATTATTGTGGAAATCTTCTCAATACAATAGTATTTATGATCTAGGATCAAGGACAGCAATTCAATATGATTCTTTTGCAGGTGACTTCCTGGTTCAAAGAACACAATTGGGCATGGCCAGTCTCAGGATCATCAGAGTACAACAGCACAAGAATTAACAAGGCTGATTGAGTTGGTATCAATAACTAATGAGAGTCTCAAAGGGGCAAGATAACATAACAATGCTTACGGTTAGCATAACAAGTCAAGTTTCAAGTCATAGAAGTCACAGAAAATACCGAAACTTTTAATTTTCTTGTGTCCTGACTTGTAATGGTTTTTTCACACAATTTGAAAAAGTGTCTGGTCACGAATTTTTGAAAACTGGCTCGAACCTTTCAGCAAAACCGTTATTTGTAGGTAGGGTACAAAGATTGCCTAAGACAGATCATTTGTCACTGGTATGTGATGAAAACTCAATAGGTTTGGAAAAATTTGTTTGTGAATTTCATGAACCAACTCAATAAGCCGCTTTAACTAAAAATACTAATACAGGGACTCTAATGGAAGCAAATGGTACTTAAATTTGGTACCAAACTCAGACCATAATATAGTAATTTGATCTGCCGAAAGGATTAGGGAGATCTGATCTTGATTATGCCAAATTCGAGCACCCGATGATTCTATTGATATATACTTGAAAAAAAAAAGAACAGTTAAAAAATAAAGACCTCATATTTTAAATGATTGCAAACGGCTATTTATATAGAATGACCTTTTGCAAAATTTTGTATTGTTTGTAATCAGCAGAGGGGAGATTGGTAAGGTTGAGTGATTTGCCAGTACATACTGTATGACAATTGCTGCATGAACAAAATAGGATCAAAGTTACTTTGGGGTTGGCATGACATTCAGTAACACAAGGCATATATTGACATACTTAGCCTACAAGTTTTGAGCAATTCCATTCCTTTTAACAACAAGCATGTAACTTTGGCTTATATGTACACCAAGAGCTTTAGCCACACAGAGAGCACGCACGCCAGCAGTTACTGGACTCCACCCAATGCAAGAATTTCACTAGTACTGTACCATAGAAGTACTACCTCACAGTATCACTTCCATGGTATTACTGTATGCCTTTACCTAGGCTATCCATTGGGGCTGTGAACGTGTAGCATTTTAACTAAATGTTTGACCGCAAAATTTTGTGACTGTTTAGTGATTAATTGCGACTAGTTACAATAAAACGAAAGATACCCAAGCTACTTGGATAATGGATTCAGGGGGATGTTTTCAATTTCAACTTTTTTACAGTCCCTTATGACTCTAAAGCAAAGAGCCGTTTGGCAAATCCAAACTGTTAAGTGCTTCGATCCAAAGCAAAATGGAAAGTTGAATTGCTTCCTATCAGGGCTGAAATACGAAATGGTACCATTTTTGAAACACTTTGATGCATGAATACAAACGTACTGTACATACCAGTTGGGGCTGTGATCCTGTTGCTATTTCAGATTACTTTGACTAGATTTTTCCCAATAAGTTACAGCACTCCAGTATTCCCTGACCACTTACACTGGCAGACGTAAGGGGTATGGCCTCCTTCTCCCCCCCCCCCTTTTTGTGTAAGTTTCTGCCCTCAAACATGATTCCTTTTTGCATATTGGACAACTGAAAACATGACATACATTAATTTTCATGCTTCCCACGACAAAGCTACAGGACAGTACTCCCACTGTACTGTCTAGGGTCTATACCTTATGTATGGTAATTCTCAAAGTTCAATGTTCCTAAAGTTTGATGTTCCCTGTTTTAATGGTTCATAGCTGCATGATTGCAAGTTTCCCAATTCTCAGAAATGTATACTATGTTCCCAAGATTCCTGGGAGCATTGGGGTCCCCCAAATTCCCCTATTGTTCTACTACCAGAATTTCCCCTTCCTAACAATTCATGGGAGTGCCTGAGGATATCCTGCCTACTGTTTTGTTCCAGTGGTTCTTTGTGTCACATTTAATCTCTGATTCAGCTGTCTGATTCAGAAGTTGTTTGCTTTGCTTAATTTACATGCTGAATACGGCACATGCAGAGGAAGATATTCTTCATACCTCAGACATAAAGCGGCTCATTGAGTTGGTTCATGAAATTCAACAATTTCTTCCAAACCTATTGAGTTTTCTTCACAAACCAATGATAAATGGTCTATCTTAGACAACCTCCATACCCTACACACAAATAACTGTTTTATGAGTGAGTGCTTAACGGTTCAAGTCAGTTTTCAAAAATTCGTGACAAGACACTTTTTCAAATTTTGTACAAAACCGATACAAGTCAGGACAGAAGAAAATTCACAATTTTAGGGGTTTTTTGTGACTTTTGGACTTGAGACCTGACTTGTTGTGCTAACTATAAGCATTGATGTGATAGTGACCCTTTGAGACCCTCATTGAGTTATCGATATCAACTCAATGAGCCTCTTTAAGGTGGCAAAAGACTAGGGATACTGTACATGCACTATCTGTCAGATGAGGGACATTAAAGGTTCAATTCTCTCACCCCAAACAGTACCAATTTTTCTAACCTTCTTACTTAAGCCCCTCCCACAGTCATCTGAAATTTCTTCTGGGTGAGTATATGGAAAAAACTCAATGTGTATAGTTAAAACACTCTCAGTACAGTCAATGCTGTATAATATACGCTTTGGTACTTTGCATTGTTTGAATTAGCTGTCAATCAAAGAGTTGAGCCAATTGAGAATTTTGGTAAATGTCCCCCACCCCCACCCCCCCCCCCTAACAAGAATTGCAGTTTGGGGTGAGAGGACTGGTCCTTTCAATGGGCAGAAGGATTGGGAAGGACAAATGCTTGCCTTGTTAACCTCTGGGCACTATAGTCCAAAAGAGGAGACGAATTCATTTGTGTTTATCCACGCCCACTCTGGTACAGGATCCCCAACGAGCCAATATGCTTCATGATCTTCAGAATGTTACACTTAAACCAGCATAGCATACATGTACATGTACCATAATGATGACACACAAATTAGACTGCACAAGTAAGTATAGTGCATGCTGATAAAAAGCTTACATGAAGTGTGTGCTGTTAATTTGCTCAATTAAAGTTACAGATGCATGCATTTGTAACTATTGATTGGCCAGGCAGTAATTCACTGGTGACAAGGCATTACCTTGCAATTCATCCCTTTTTTGAAGGCCGGGCACTTAACTTTAAGCCCTATATGCAAAAAGCTGAATTAACTTACACAACTACACAAAGTAATAAAAAAAAAATCCATGCCAGTAATCCATTTGCACTATGACAGTTTTATCCCTGCACATGACAGTAACTGTCATTCACCTATACCCCCCTCCCACATAGAGAAGCAGAATCACTAGTGCCCCCCCCCCCCCCCCACGCATCACATATCAGAATATCCACCATTTGTCCTTAAACTCAAAAAAAAAGTATAAACTTAAAGGGACAATCAGACTTTGACAGGAAATGGATGTTAACCTTATTGTTCCATCACTTTGTTTTTCCCTTTCAACCAGAATTAACAGACAGGTCTTTCAATTCAGTGAAAAGAAAATTTAATTCTGTGTAAATTACTGTTCACTGGGATTTGTAATACTGTAACAATTAAAATTACTCACAGATGCTAGACCAGACAGCCTAATTCATACAGCTGCCAATCAAAACATCAGACAACGATGAAAGATCATTTTTGTTAGTTTTAACTCAATATATAATTGTGGTACAGAATTAAGTCATGAAGGACTTGTAAAAACAGCCTGATTGTCCCTTTAAACAATACAGTTGAGTGGCCTTCATTATACATTATTCACCTATTAAAAAATGCAATCTGAGTTGAATGTCACTGAACATTTTCAAAAGTCACAAAAAGTACATGCACCTCTGATTGTCTTGCTATATATAGTAGGACTATTGCATGCCAATGTCCTTCTGGGATTTACAGATAGGCACATATAGAGTTTCTGTAGAAAGCATTTCAATAGCAGCTCTCATTTGGTTTTCCAGAATGGCTCCATGTCAGCAGAGAATTAAGACCATAGAGGAAGTAGGTCTCTATATATTACCCCAGATAGTTCCAATTCTCTCACAACCTTTACATACTGAACGTAATCATACAGCTCATTGGCCCTACTGTATCTTTCTGTGCAACTCATCCTTAACCAGACACATAATCTTTTATTTCTTCCCTACTCCATTGCTTATACTGAGCAGTGAGCACCATTAAGTCTATGGCAGTGCGTTCCATTTTTATAGCCTTTGGTATGACCTGGACAGGAATCGAACGCTAGCTCCTGACTGCATGATGGGTGCTCTAATCACTTCGCCATGGAATAGTCCTTTCATGCTGGAGGATTTTTGAATAGCTGTAACAATATTTTAATACATACATGAACTCATTATGATTTTATTTAAAGCTGAATTAGACTGCAATATTTTCAGTACTTTTTGCAGGGGCTCTGTCAAATTTCCCAGGTTCATTGTTCCTGATGTTCAATGTTCCCAACTCTTGGGCCATCAGCACTTAGTCTTCTGGGAACATCAAACCACAGGAATAACGAACCTTGTAATCATCACCAAATCATCAAGACGTAGGACAATGGGGAGCATTGAACCCAGGGGGACATCGTGTAGACTCCTTTTTGACAAAATTTGACTTCACAGACTGTATGTAGCTACAACAATGGTTTTGATCAGCTTGCACAATGTTCACCTATAGACGAATCTGATTAGGGCTTGTTTTTAGTGACATGCAGGCAGTCATTAGTGGGTCCATCAGCCTTTCATCGTCTTCATTTATTGTCTACGTGAATTTCAAATCCTCACATTCAGTGAAGTTGAGAAAATCCAGATACACTTCAGTGTACAACCATCCATAGAACAGGTAAGCTAGGAAGGAAATCTAAAGATTAAAGGTAATGAACCCCAGTAATGGCTGACTAAAATCAGCCCATCATAATCCATTAGGCTAACTTGCCCGATACTCTAAAAACCCGGATTTCAAGGCCTTTTTCGGGGTAATTGCAGATAGGGTGCCAGAAGACTGTACTGTATGATGATATAGCTTATGACCATGTAAGGGATCTTTGTTCTATCTCAGTATAGTCAGTCAATAAGCAGAGTGGTCACTGGTCAGTGGAATATGAGAGCATTATTTACATTGTTGCTATATGGAGAGCATCAGACTAGATTTCGTCATGTTTCGGGGTTCATCTACAGCTTACTGTACATGTGAATCCCTAATGTAGACAGGCGTAGGTGGTAAGCTTTTCCACAATGCTAAAATACTGTACATCACAAACAGACAGACTGTTGCATCAATAATTTTAAATCAGAATTGTCATTATAAATTTAAATTATTGTTTCCCCACTACCATCAGAGCACACATAAAGTACTGCATTAGCAGGATTCAGATTTCATATTTGACACACATTTTTTAAAACTAAATAAGATTTCATTGAATATACATGAGAGTAGCTGTACAATGCTTTAATTTTCAGGCAGGAAGCTATGGAAACACAATCATCACTGAGCTGAAAGATAGTTTGTTCTATCATAACCTATAAAGTGTCCTTGGCAATGATTGACTGTATAGACTTTAATTCTCATGTGACTTCATACTGCATTTCAGTCATGTTTGCAGGCTTACAATACCAGGCCTTGATTTTCAGAAAAATTTATGGTTGTTCTTCGAGCAACCAATTCAGTATTTTTAGTTGTCTTAAAGAAAATTTGGTTGTCTGAAACATTTTGCACACAATTACAGTACAAAAGAGTAATTGTATTTAAGTATAATTGGTCACAAAGAATAAAAAGATATGAATTTTGCAAGACAAAAACACTTGTATGATGGAAAAAGTTGAAAGAGTTGATCAGTCAGCAGTATACTTCTTCCATCAGAAGATAGCAAGCTGCTTGAATATAATTCATTGTGAGAGAAATATGGTTGTCCATCAGACAACCAACTTTCAACTTTTGGTTGTCCGTACAGTATGTAATTTTAGTTTTATCGGACAATCAGACAACCATGAAAATCAAGCCCTGCTTTCCCCTATACTGTTTGCAAGCACAGCAGGCTCAAAATAAGCTTGAAAAGGGCATAGCCAAGTCTAGATATCATTTCAAATGACATTGCTGAGGGGCATCACAGCCATCAGAAAAGGCCCAGAGGCCATGGCCATTGGTGACATTGGCTATTTAAGTCCCTGGTACAGGGTTGCCCTAAGACATGAAGGTTGAGCACCACTTTAGTTTTGACATCAACTACCTATGTGTCAACATGTAGTACTGTAGTGAATGAAATATATTTAACTTCACAAGCATGTGAGCCCATTTGGTTTAGAGCAACTTTTTCTCTTCCAGGGGTCAAGGGTTTGATTCACAGGTCGAATCATACCAAATTACTTTTAAGACAGAACCTTGAACTGCTGTGCAATGCAGAATGGAAAACAATGCAGTAACCCCCTTTCCCACAACCATACACAACTGGAAAGCCACCCACACACAACTGCAGGGAAAAATTCACCTCTCCCCCAAAAAACAAACCACACTCATCCCCCCCCCTCCCTGCCACAAAATAAAAAGAAAAACAACTGGGAAAAGTCTACAGTATGAGAGTCACTAGAAAAGTTGATACAGTTAGTCATATGTAAGTTTTACGGCTCAGTTTTCAACCTATTAAGTTGGCACTGCCTTTTTTGCAGTTGTGGCTTTCTGGCTTGTTTTCCCTACTTCATTGCATGCTTATGCTGAGCATCAAGCACAACGGTAGTAGGTTCCATAAGTTGAGGCGTAAGAAAGAAAACTCTGAATCAAATCAAATCAAATCTTGTGGCCCAAACCAGAGCAAATCACATACTATACAGTACATCGTGCCTCATTTTTGACCTTTGAGAAATTCCAGGTTGTCCCCTTGGACAAACTGGAGCCAAATCCAGTAGTCTAAAATATGTTTAGTTGGCTAAATGACATTAAAAAATGATGCAAAAACAGCTGCATTTGGTGTTTCTGCCAAAAAAATATTGTATATTATTGAATCATGAATCATGACAAAATTTATTGTCATATGACTCTCAAGAGCCAATCATAAAACATGACAGACTAATCCAAACTGGGGAGACTGCTCTTGCCCTTTATCTAAGGCCAGCATCATTTATCTAACTGGCGGTAATTAAAGCCAAGCCACTTATGTATTTCCTTTGCTCACCTGCCCATATGGCTGATTAGAAACTTACTGGTGACAGACTCCCCTAAAGTACACTGGTCACATTCACTTAGGCTGCCTAACTTCTTGAATCATGCTTTGACAATACTATGTGTGCAAATAACCCTACAAACAGAGTATCTAAGACTTTCTTACATAAATTTCTACCAGTACATGCTGTTCCTTATTAAAGGCATATTTTCATCATCTCAAACAGTTCCAATTCTCCCAACCTACTTACTTCTAGCCCCTCCCACATTTATCTAAAACTCATCTTTATCCAGACACAATCCTAGTTTATTGCTTCATGGCTTGTCCCAGTGGCCATACAAGTCCATAATGTGTAATCAAGACACTCAGTGCCCATGCTGTGTAATTTAGCTATGATGCATTGTTTGAATGTGATGCCAATCAAAGAGCTGTACCAATTGAGAGTTTTTTATATGTATACTGAAACTGTTGTTTGGGGTGATGAATGACTGCCTTTAAGCTTCACAAATTGTAAACTCCATACAAACTGTGTGTATACTGTGGCTACACTATACCTCATTTGCACCAGTTGTCTGTTGGGAGTCCAAGCTAGCCCTGGCTGGGTCATACTGAAGACTTTAACTCGAGCAGCCACAGTGCTGCAGAATCTCAACACCTTGATCCATGATCAATGGTAACCATGAAGTAGTGGAATGTGTTTAAGTTTTTCATCATGATATAACAGAAACGAGCAAACATCCTTTTAGTGATTACTGTAGGTACGGTATCATACATAAAAATGAAATACGAAACACAACTTCCCATATCACATACAACCAGTACAGTACATGTTGGAAGCTATTGTAGTGAACTGTGGTCATTCAAATATTTATTGCACACATTTATAATGTCCTGATACTGTATATTTTTATGCTAAAAAAATTGAAATGATCATCAAATACTAAAACAAAAGGAGTATAAGCAATGGGCTGAAATGAAACTTGTCTTTTGCACAACTTTAAATCACTTTTCAGAGAAAATATTAAGTTATCAACCTACCAGATTATCAAGTTAAAATTCTGACTGATCAATAATTAAACAATGGTATGAGCTCTACAAGATAATATTGTAACAATGTATGCTCCATAGACTGTGTGGAGCTGCTCCGCAAAGCATCTCTCCATTCTACAGGGATGATCCTGCTTTTGTACGTGGATTAGGGATTTATCCCTGTCCCCCTGAAACCCATTGTCCCTCCATGTGGTTTATCTCTGCTGATCCCCATTGTTCATGTAACATTATGTAATCACTTATGTAAAATGATGTAATGTTCTGTTTTCCATACAAAAGTATGGCATAATTGTTACCCTGGGATAAAAGTGTTTATTGGGATGTTATCTACTATGTGCAGCTTTTAAGACTTATTTAAGTAAATGTCTTTTATCAATCTATGAATGATAGAGATCGATAGAGTGGTCCGATTCTGGTGTGCAGGTGCAGTATTGTGTAGAGTTCATGTATATTCATCTCTTTGTGATCTCGTTTGACTGTGAATAGTAGTGTATTTTGCATTCTATTGTCCAGATTAAGTTTAAATAAGTTAATGTTAATAACCTAGAAGAGTTCTATCCAAGGCAGACAAGGGAAAGGATCTCCTCCAGGAAGTTATTCCAGACCTGGCAGCAGGTGTGTATGGACCTTTAGTCGTCAGCCTATAGCTTTGAGGAAGTTATATTTGTGTTGTTTTTAGCCTTTGGGAATTTTAATAGCATTTACTGTGATTTGGTTGTAATACAAGTTTAACAGGAAACGCTGCAGATTTGAGTTTTCTCTTTGTGCCTTTCTTGCCTCTCTTTGCATTCTGGCCAATCAAAACACAAGACCTTAGGCCAAGAGTCCCAACCTGCAAGTCACCGAGAAGAACCAAACACCCCCAACCGTTACAATATGATAAAGTGTAAACCCTACCAAACATGGCCGTACTGAAAAGGATTTTCGCTGCAGCTAGCAACAGGTTAGTGTGACAATATCTCAATACATGTTATGTATTAAGATAAAAATGAAACCAACTGCCTCTGTGCTTGGTGCTCAGCATATCAATTAGCGATGAGGTGCAAATGAGTCACAACTGGGAAAAAGACCGCCAGCCAGACTTGTACCAATTGGTTGAAAACTGGACCATAAAACTCCATCTAACCAGAACTAACTGTTCCCAACCAAAATGCAACCACAATTTTCAGACAACATAGGAAATGGTGCATGCATGAAAACCACACCACCATCAGTTGTATTTTCTGTATACCAATCTGAATATTCCGGCTATTCTAAGACCCACAGTCGATATTTTACAGCCCTCTGACAATTTTTATACGAAGGTTTACATAGGTCTGATTGTTTAATTATTGGCACTACAATCTTGGCATTACTGGCCGACTGACCATTTCTTTTGTTAAGCCTTGTATGGCTCACAACTCATTTCCTGTGTGTACCGTAACTTAGTTTGCACAAATGCTTGATCTTCAAACAGCAACAGTGAGTCGATCCATGATCATAATTGCATGAAGACTAAAATAACAAAATGAAATACCATGACATACAAGAGAGGGATACGAGTTAAATGGGTGAAAGAATTCTGCGGATAAATTTCTAGAAAATCCAGTGAAATGTGATTCTGTCTTAATACCATTACAGTTTGACTTTAATTGCACCAAGCCTCTTATGCTAGGCTATTCTCTACATTCAACAATCTAGGGCAACTCTTGTTACTGTATTAGCTGGAGCTACACATCATGTACCTTCCTGTAGATGGTCCTTGAGTACAGTGTACAAACCATGAAAGTAACGCTGCCACTGGTATAATGGTATTACAACTACTGCATAGAAGGTGCAGATTTACGTCATTGGACATTCTGCTATCATTCCTTTTTGAGTCCAGCCAGGGAGCTGGGAGACCACTGGTCCAGCCTTGTTCAGTACTATCAAGAAATAGGGTTGAGAGGAGAAACCGAAAAAAAAACAGCAGCCCATCTTCCCACAATGAGCACCTCCTAAAGTTCAAATTAAAACTGGCTTACTGCAGTACTAACTGCACAGACATGTCTAACATGCACTGCAATTCTGCATACTGTATTTGTGAAAAAATGCACTTCTAGTTGTCTTTCCTCTGCCCCTAAAGAACTTTATTGTTGAGCATGTTGTGTCTAAAGGTGGGACTACAGTATAAACCACATTTAATTCTGACTCAAGCAAGTGTAGCAAAGGGAACTAATCCCTCAGACAAACTTGCTTTGAACAAAAGACAAATCTCTGCCTTTCCCAAACTAACAAGGTCAGATCTGACTTTTGGAAACAGAGACATCCCTTTAAAAGCAACTTTGTCATACAGTACAACTCATTTGAACAAAAGTATTTGGACCAAAAAATTTACAAAATAACAAAGGTGGAAGTGCATACAGTACTGTACATGTTGCTTACTACTGCAAGTCTGCAACCAGGGCTCGATTTTCGTGGTTGTCCGATTGTCCAGGACAACTAAAATTCATTGCGGGCAACCAAAAGTTAAAGGTTGGTTGTCCGATGGACAACCATTTTTTCTCAGATTGAAGAAGTTAAACTGGTTAACTCTTTCAACCTTTTCCATTATACCATACTGTAGTTTCAGACTTCAAGTGTTTCTGTCTCTCAAACATTACATCTGACCAACAATACATGAACACAATTAAGCTAATGTTTTGTAATTGTGAGAAAAATGTTCCAGACAACCAAATATCCTTGTGGACAACTAAAATTAGTTGAATGGTTGTCCAAAGGACAACCATGAATTTTTCTAAAAATCGAGGCCTGGGCCAACGATATCCTCCCAATACGCGTTGTTTCTTACACTTGAACCAAGTGTTAGGCATAATATCCAAAAATTATTATCATGATAATTTTTGCTCAGGACCATACAGATATTAGGACTTGGAACATGGCAATAATTTCTTGTCAAAAAAAAGCGGAATAAACATGCTATGCATTTTGTTTTCTTCTTTTGGCAGTCTTCTTTTTACTTTCTCATTTGCATATTTCTAATTTCGCCTTGCACTGATCTTTATGAAAGCAAAGTGTGTATTCTGTCACGTGTGATCTTTTTATTCTCTCTTTTATTCATCTCTTAGACTGTATCCTTGGTCTCAGGGTAAGAGCATCCACCTCTCACATGGAAGGCCCAGGTTCTACTCCCAGGACAAGTCATACCCCAAAGGCTCTAAAAATGGAACCTACTGCCATTGTGCTAAGTGTCCTGCATAAGCAATGGAGGAGGGAAAACAAGCCAGTGAGCCACAACTGGGAAAAAAGCTGTGACAAGCTCAACTTAAACCAACAGGTTGGAAACTAGGCTGTAAAATTCCATCTAACTAACTTTATTCATCTCTCAAGCAGTTCAAAAGTTAATGAACAACAAAATGAGGCAAACAAAAGATTCATCCATGTACTTCACGGTCTCCGTGCATTCACAGTAAAGGAAACATGAAACTTATTCGAAGAAAATAATATTCATTATCAAATTATTGCAAGTATATTTTGATAAAATTTTTGAAATTGTGAGAAAACTTATAAATAAATCCCTCACTTTCAGTGCTGAAGCTCAGTACATTTAATTTATAACCCTCAAATCACCTCATTTTTGCTAAAACTTAAGGGAAAGACTAGGTTCTGAACAGGGGTATCAGGCAAGATTAAATTTGGGGGACAAACTGTTGGGGGGGGAGGGGCAAAAGCTTCAATATATGTGTAAAATTAAAAAAATGATTATTTCCAGGTCATTCTGCAATCACTTTATTAGGCCCAAACATATATAATTGTGACTATATCTGAACTGATTATTTTTCAAAATTTTCAACATTTCAAGGGTTCTCATATTATACAGATTCAGACAATTTATAATCCCCACCCACCCCTGTCTTTGGACTGTTCAATCCCTTCCATCACCAGAGCCTTTGGTTAAGGATATATATAAACAATACCAGACCTTTTCATGCATCGTTCAGCATTAGCTAGGCACAGTACCACATCACAATGAACAAGACTAATTATATCATATATACAACAGCATTTATGCAGACTGACAAATTAATCTTGTAATAAGAGGTTGTACTGCACAGTAACTTCAGAATTCCTGTGGCAAGATGGAAGGGAAATTATGTTCCATTACAGAGCTGTAAAAATAAACATAATAAAAGTCGGTGCCTTTGTTCTCTTTGTTCAATATCCTGTGATAATCATTTCTAATTAGGGACAAAGAAAGGAATTAGAAAGTTGAAGTACAATCACTTTGAGAGTGCTGGTAGCTGTCTTACAGTATTGAACTGTTATGACAAATTAGCCATATGGATTAATGATTAGTATTGGGCGATATTCATTTTTTGCCCTCAAAATTATAAAATAAAAAAATGTGCAATAATTTAATAAAGAGGATAATTTTCCTGGAGAAAAGTTTTATATTCCTTCTACTTTGAGTGAAATTAGAGAGAAGTGTGTAGGCCTACGTGGATGATAATCAACGAATCTTTTCTTTGTCTCATCTTGTCGTTCACTGACTTTTTAACTGCTTGAGAGATTACAGTACCTGTATAGCAGGCTGTATGGCATTCCTTGTTCAGTCATATCCCTAATGCCTCCCACAGTGAAAACAGAACAAATTCTTTTGGATATTCATAGAAATGTGTGGCCTTAAGAGTGTTTGAATGTTAGTGAATATTCACAAGGAGGGAACATCTGGTCCTGCTGAAATCATGCAGCAGTTTCCAATACCACCAATACCACAATGGTGAGAGGAAATCTCAGGTTTCAGTCTAGACTTGCAGTTCAAGACTTAGAGTACAAACACTCACTCAATCAAAAACAATCGCATAATTTATGAGAGAGTACATAAACAAGTCATATTATGGTAATGAAGTTTGCGTCTAAAACTGGGTGCAGACATGTTGGCTTTGGAAGCTGAAGAGCTGTGAAAACAGATTACCCTCTACAGGGTACTTGAGAGATGAATTAAAAGATCATATGGTGACAGAATGGAGTGCCTGTCATTACAGTAAGATAGTGCATGGTAAAAATAGAAATATGAAAATGAAAGAATAAAAAGAAGACTAAAAAGAGAAGAAAGTTAAAAGATATAAAAGAATGTTTATTTCACTTTTTTTCACAAGAAATTATTGCCACCTTTCAATTCATAATGTCATGTATTATATCGAGCAAAACAGTTATCCCAATCACAGTAATTTTATACCTATCTCCCAACACTAAGAGACAGCAGATAATGATTTGATTGCAGTAGGGTAGATAGGCTCAAAAGTTCACAGAGTGGTTCAAAGGCACTTTCAATGTACCTATAGGAACTTCTATTGTGCTCGTCTTAACATGCAAATGGAGGCAAGCAAAATATACTAACCATTTTACCAAATCCAACTTTCACAGTGTGTTGGCAATCAGGATCCATTCTGCATTAAGTAAGATTGATATTCTTTTGTTAAAGTGGAGTTGTGAGATACACAGGAGGGATTAAATAAGCCATTTTTCACCACAAAGTCTATTTACATTCCCTCTCTTCAAGAAGCTTTTAAATCTACACAAATGAGGCCAACACATACAACTCAAGTTAACAAACAAAACATGGCCTTCATTACAGATGTAGCCTATACTGAAGGAGGTGGCTTAATGAAAAGAATTTAAATACAAATTTCTGACATATAGGTCGGGCCCTGAGTCATAGGATTTCCAGGTGTGCTACAAATCACACTCCTCATTTGATCACTCCCTTGCGAGGAACTCGGCAACGCCCCAACAATGGGCATTAACGCCAAGCAGGCAATGCCCCAACAATGGGCATTAACGCCAAGCTGGCAATGCCAGTCTCGTGAGACAAACTCACAGTTTAACGTCTATGATTAAGGGATAGTAGATTAACTACAACCCAGAAAACTAGACGACAGTTTTAATGTTGGAGCTGGGACTTGAACTCACGACCTCATGACTGGAAGTTGCAGTTCATTACCACTGTACAACTTGCTCCTCAGTAGGGCATGTGGTACTGTAGGTGTGTATAAGCTCCAAATCCTCATTTAGTTGAGCAAAAAACCACTCTCCTCACAAGTTAGTCACAAATAATTGGACAAGTGATGGTGTGCAATTGCATTGTACACCAAATAATTCAAGGCCTGATCGGCCTATGTACAGTATACTGTAAATCCAAATTAAGGAAGGTCAGTTTAAGAGTTAGCTAATAAGTATTAAGATATGATGCTAGAATCGAATAGGAACTTTAGCCAATGCTACCCTAGAAAAAGGCATTTTCTCAGGTAAAGTTTGTCTAGAGCTGTAATTGCCCCAGTTAACCCTGTTTAAACCTACCTTCTTGCTCTACTGAGCAAATAATCTTTGAAGGGGGCAAATACCTTTAACTTTTTTGATCTCAAGATACCTGAACAGGAAGTTCTCTGATAGATTTTGGATTATTAGTTGCCAGCTTGAGATGGCTAAAACTTGCTATTCACTTCTAGCATCATGACGATCAAATTTTTAGGGTTCAGGTTCTAACCAACAGTGAACAGTTAATTGGTCCAGCCTGAGCAATATGACCTTTTATCCAATTATGGCTCACTGGCTTGTTTCCCCTCCATTGCACAGATCAACAAGCACAGTGGCTGTAGGCTCTGTTCTTTAAGTCTTTGGTATAGACCTTTTTCCAAATAGCAATTACAATGAATTGTGGGATAGAGTTTTAGGTGAACGACAATTTTCACCACAGTTAAATGCTATTGACAAAAATAACAAACACCAAAACTCTGTCCCACAATCCTTTGTAATTGCTTTTTGGAAATAGGTCTATGACCTGGTCTGGAGTCCACTCCATGCCTCCGGACAAGTTGTATGCAGCTTTAAATACTTGACCAAGCAGTTTGTCAATGAGAGTTTAAGAAGGGCTATTTGTTCTCAATAATGGGATTGGAACATTACCCAATTCTTTAATAAAGCCCCAGTTCTCTCACCCAAACAGTACCAATTCTCGTAACCTTCTAACTGAAGCCCCACCCACAATTGTCTGAAATTCATCCTCATCCAGATATAATCTCAGTTTGTATTGCTTCGAGGTGAGTATAGAAAAACTCAATTTATATAATCAAAACACTCTCAGTACCATTCATGCTGTGTAATATAAGCTTTGGTACTCTGCATTGTTTGAATTAGCTGTCAATCAAAGAGCTGAGCCAATTGAGAAGTTGGGTATCCCCGTACCAAAATTGTAGTTCGAGGTGAGAGGTTTGGCCCTTTATAATTTATTATGTTAATCTATTAAAAATGGCAAAGTCAAGTTACAGCACTTATTTAGTTAGATGGAGTTTTACGGCCAATGCAGTAGCTTCCAACCTATTGGTTCAAGTGGAGCCAGCCACAGCCTTTTTTTTTTCCAGTTGTGGTTCACTGGCTAGTTTTCCCTACTCCATTGCTTATGGGAAGCATCATGCACAACATCAGTATGTTCCAAGTCAATGAGAGATTTCTAAAACACTGGGATCCAGCTAAGACACATTTCATTCCTATCCCCCATGGGATCATCACCCATGGGGGAATTAACAATTGTATTTATTCCAATCATTTTTGGACAATATGCCCACAAATGGGTTTGCCTTCAGAAAATATGATCATTTGTGAGCATGGGAGGAAACATACAGTACAGTAACTGATCATGGTATACAGCACAAAATCAGTCTCACAGTTCACTAATGGACTGCATAAAAATACTGTTATTTGGTGTACATATGAAAAAATAGGGAAATATAAACAAAAACCACTAAAGGATTATACACAAGAAAATGGCACATACCATATTTAAAAAAACATTGATACAAACAGAAAATAGGCCTATGCCCACAAAAGAAAAAAAAGAGAGCATAACCAAGAAATGTTATAAATTACTGTAACTCCTTGATTGGTTTAATAATTACAATCCCAGTTCTGCCCCTTTCTGACAAAAAGAAGTAACCCACATTTTCAATATTTTGAGTTATTTACCAAAACGCGTTACCTTAAAGCCAACAGAAATGCTTCTCCATGGCACAAGGACACTTGCTATAAGTAACTGAACAATTTATGACTTGAAACCAAGTAAGTTTGATTGCTTCCATCAACTCCAATTGCATTGCAAAAAGACACCTGACTTATGTGGTCTACTTCCTTTTGTGAAAAAACAATATCCATGTGAACATGTACACTTTTCTGACAGATAGAAGATTTATCTGGTATTTAAGCTGTGGGTTAATTTCAATATTCTGCTTCACAAAATATTTTTTTAAGAGAAAATGTGTTGTTTTGTTTTGTTTTATATAGGAGATATTGTAAAAGTTGATTACCAAGATTGTCAATGTGGATTACTTCTTTTTGTAAGAAAAAAACAGTTAAAATATTCCTTAGAATTTTTGACAGAAAGAAGTACAAGCCACTGCTTCTTTTTGTCAGACACAGTTTGGTCAAAATAATACTTGTATTTATTCCAATCATTTTTGGACAATATGCCCACAAATGGATTTACCTTCAGAAAATATGATCATTTGTGAGCAGGGGAGGAAACATACCGTAACTGATCATGGTATACAGCACAAAATCAGTCTCACAGTTCACTAATGATATATGGACTGCATAAAAATACTGTTATTTGGTGTACATATGAAAAAATAATTATATTCAAAAACCACTAAGGATTATACACATAAGAAAATGACACATACTGTACTATATTTAAAAAAAACACTGATACAAACAGAAAATAGGCCTGCCCAGAAAAGAAAAAAAATGAGAGCTAACCAAAAAATGTTATAAATTACTCTAACTCCTTGATTGGTTTAATAATTACAATCCCAGTTGTAAATTACATAAAAATTTTGGTTCATTTGCGAAATCTATCCTACTATACTGTATTCATACATACATCACTGCAAAATCTCTCACAAAAAGAAAAACAAAAATTTAGCCTCAGACTTTAAAGCCTAGGCCTAGCTAGGCTCATAAATAATCCTTTGACATTTTATTTTCAAGTTTGGCATTATTCTCAATGCCACTAAAACCCCTTTTTCTCCTGCAAGACTATGCTCAAACAAGAGATGATACAGTAGGAGGCATACTGGTCTAACTAACCTCTTTTGAGATGACTGTATGCCGTTAGGTGGGGCCTATTCCCAGGGCAATGCCCTGCGAATAAGGGAGAGCGCCATCCTTATTTACAGGGCAGTGCAATGTCCTGCGAATAAGCAAGAGCACCATCCTCATTCACAGGGCAATGCCCTGGGAATAAATAAGAATGTTATCACTATTCACAGGGTAGAGCCCTGCGAATAAGGATGAGTGGCATCACTATTACCAGGGAAAAGCAGCCCTGTGGATAAGACAGAGCACCAACATTATTCCCAGGGCAATGCCCTGCAAATAACGATGTAATGCATCACTATTCGCAGGGCATCCTCAATGATCTGTTCAGCCCTGGGGATAGAAAGAGCGCCACCAATATTCACAGGGCAGAAAACAGAGAATACAGCCTGTAGTCTGCCCAGCTTAATTACAGGTGCCATATCTATTAACCATACACGAATCCTGACAGCAAATGGTCTGATTTAACTGGGGACCGCCACCTTTAAATCTTTCAAATTCCTTGCTTACCTCTATCATGGATGGTTGTACACTAATGTTTATCTTAAATTTGCCAATTTCACTAAATATGAGGGTTTAAAATTCATGTAAACAATAATAAACACCGTTTTAGGCTGATGGACCCACTAATGGCAGCCTACAGTCACTAAAAAGAAGCGCTAATTCGTCTATATGTCAGGCATCCTCAATTCATTTTGCTGAAGAGCCACTCTGGGAATGTGTGTCAGTTAATTGAATGTGCCAGTAGTGATCGTTATCCTGGTGAGGGGTATAAGGGGAAGGGGTACCCTCCGAAAATTTTTGTGTGCCAGAAGCTGAGTATGCTCAGATGCTCAATGGTGCATGATTTCATAACCAAATTTTTCATAAATCATCTAATATCGTCAGAGATGTTACAAATTATAAAAATATTATACAAATAATTATAAAAATATTTTTCGTGGGTGGAGATGGCTCGGTGGTTTGGGCATACTGCCTTGCATGCTGAAGGTCTCCAGATCAAATCCCGGTGGCACCACTTGGAAATTTTCCGAGGTCTAAAAATTAGCTTGTTTAGCATAGCTGTTCACAGTGATGCTGAGGGGGTTAAAAAATTGGTGAATTACAAAATTGGGTATTTGGTTGTCCGTTTCAGGAAGTTGTCCGTCTCAGGAAGTTGTCCAACTCAGGAAGTTGTCCGCTTGCTCAGTTCAGCTGTTGAGCAGTGGTGCAGAGCAAGTATAACCTCCACCCCCTCCAGCCTTTGGGAAAGTGGCTAAAGACTGGGGATACACTAACCTCCGTCGGATGGGGATGTTAAATGGCGGTCCCGGGAGCAGGATTGGGAGCGATTAGTACACTAGTCGAAAAGAGAAGGTTCATCCACGCTCACTCTGGCATTGGATCTTCGATGAGTCAAATGATTTGGGCCTGGACTTCAGGGCATCTTATGGGGCCTTGGCCCTCCTTTGCCCTTCAACCTGTTATGTTATGTTATGTTAAATGCTGTGTGCTGACTGTTTGTATTGAAAGTAAACTTTAGCATGAGGAACTGAAGGAAATTTGACTTTCCTGTGAGACACATTTTATTGGTCTTGTTCAAGTTCTTTAATTTTGTAATATTCTTCTTAAAATTTTAATAGTGCCTTGTAAAATTCTTCATGCGAATCGAAGGCATCACCATACTTTATGTTGTTGGCATTACTAATGTATGTACGTGCGAATTACACATAGGCCTAGGCTATAGGCTAGCTATACGAGATCACAAATTAGGCGGTTTAAACAAGTTTTCTTTGTGCTTGCTCAGTTGCCCTGGGAATTGCAATAAGACTGTCTCGTTATCCCCGCAGGGATATGCCCTTCAAATAGCCACGACCGCTGTCTTCATCTGGCTAGCCTAAAGACAAAGATGTAACTAAAGGTACTGTACATAGTATGGGCCTAGAATAACATGTCACTGTGTACATGAATTAAGAAAATCAACAAACAAAAATTAACAGTCCTTTCCTGATCTTACCTTGACATTCTGCAGCTCTAACTTTCACTTGAAGTAGTCTGGCTTTAAAGTTATAAACATAGAAAGAAGTGTGATTGCAATGCAATGTCATGAAATCCAATCCAGCAAATGCTGTTGAACATGTAAAGTTGAAGTAGTCTAGGCTGGAAAAGATGCATTTACTATTTAGCGTTGCCTACACCGGCAGTCACATATATTAATAAAATAATTAATATTGTATAGGCTGGCCTAAGGCATGGATCGCAGTGGGCTACTACTCTATCCAACAGCTCTATAATGCCAGTCTCTTTCTGAAGAACCCCACTGTCGGAATAGTTCACTAGTCTAGGCCTTTACTGGCTTAACTCCACTTGAAATCACAGGACTCGCACTCTTATTTAGGCATAACATAGGCTAGGCGGCTAACGTGAAATACTTGCCAAATAGTAACGTTTTCATTTCCGACGCGTTGAGAAAAACGTGAGAATTATAGGCAAGAAATTAATAAACTCGCGTGTAGCCAAGGCACTGAAACATTGAGATCTAACTTCATTCAAGGAAGCCCCTTTGTTACTGCTGGATTCGATGACCTGCTTCAAACTTGTACAATGTGTACACAAAACAGTTTCTTTATTGTTCTATTCCACACCAAGTCTGTTGGCCCAGCGGTGTGACTGTGAGGAAAGGTCTTTGTTTACAACACACCAATGCCAAAGCTGTGATTTTAGTTGAGTTAGTCTCCGTATCTGTCTGTACCCATGTGGGAGCATATCCCCATTAATTCCTCCATTGACTTACACACTAAATTCAAAAAGTAAACGGGCCTCTAAAAGCTTGTCGAAGTTTTCGCCAGGGTCAAGCTACCCCTCATATGAAAGCTGACAAGTTGGCCATTCATGGCACTTTCAATTTACCATATCATGACCGTGAAGATTTTTTGCTATTTCACCTCAAAGTTCAAACCACCTTTTCCAAGCCTTGTTTTTCACTAAAATCTCGGTATGCCTCCGCCAGCTTCTAAGGCCCATAATTTCCACAAAATTGCTTCAATTAAGCCCATTTTTTCACCAATGGTACTTCATTTGATATACTTTCAGAAGAAACTTACAGAAAACCCCAGCTCATTCCATAACATATCAAAAAAGTGCTCCTTTTAGGGACTCTATCTGAGGGCGAACAAATGGACGCAGTAATACACCTGCTAATTGGGATATGCTCCCTTAAGAGAGAGGTGAATTTTTTCAATTTTTTAAAAATTTTCACAAAATGAAATTTAAAGCCTATAAAGGACTTGTGCAACTCAAAGTAGGATTTGACTCACATTTTGAAGGATTTATGGCATCTTTGTGACATATTTCTCTGCTTTTCCCCATTTTATGCCTGTGCATGGACTTTGTACACTGAAAAAGGGTTAAGTGCAGGACTGAGCCACAACACTCTGCAAGGTTAATCTTTTTGCAGATTTCTTCTTTCTATCACCATGACACCTTCTTGAATTGCAGAATGGGTAATCCTTGGCCCTACTGGCATGTCTTTTGGCTGACAGGATCTATTTTAAGTCTCAAAAATGTGCATGAGAAAACTTCAAAAGATCGAACCAGACCTCAAACCAACTTCAAAAGGGTCCACTTTGTCTCCAGATTTCTCTTCACACAAATGGTACTTATACATCCTCTGTGCAGTTTCAAAGTGAATCTTTGGGACACTACATAGAATTATAAAGAGAGATTAGCAAACCTGAAAGGGATCCATGTAATGTCTGTTTGCAGTAAGGCTAGGCGGCATCCAACGTTATATATTTGCCAAATAGTAACAGTTTTCATTTCCGACGCGTTGTGAGAACTCTGTAGCAGTCAGCACATAAGGTTGTTCCTGAAATTACAAGTAAAAAAGAGTAATACAATTGTTATGCAGAAAAAAGGGCTACTGCTAATTGATGCTCTTTCACTGCATAGTCTTCCAGACAAGCCTCCTTCTCGTATGGAATGTGACCGTCAGTATGTACAACAATCCCCTAAAAATGCAAGAGGTAAAACACTGTTTGTCGCAGTCCAACTGAGTACAGATGTCATTGTTGAAAATGCAACTGGAAGAAAAATTTAAGGAAATAAATACTTAGCATGGCATAGCCTAAACTGACATGAACCAATATGGCAAAAAAGTTGAGTATCCTGGGCATGACAGCTTCTCAGCTGACTCACGAGAAACTGGTAACATTGCAGATAAAAACCTGTCAGAGTATGCTGTCAGGTTCTTATACAGTAGCCTAAAGGTTAGGTAATTGGTAACAAATGCTGCTGAGTAGGCTTGTAAGGGGTTTAACTTGTTATGAATTAAGCATCTAAAACCTCATCAGGAAACCTTTTAAAGCCTAGTAGGCCAAGTTCATTTAAATAGGTCATTTCGCAAAACCCTTACAAACACAGATAGTATGTATTGGCAACGTAAACTAGGAGAGTATGTGACTAGGCCTAACTTTGTTGTCATGTGAGGCTCTTAGGAGTCTAAATCAGCTCTAACAGCTAAATAAATCACCTAGCCATATGCTTAAACTCTTTTTTATACTTGACATGCACTCACCGAATCACTAGACTTTCAAACATCAAAGTAATGAGGGGATCTCACACGGATTGCATTATGCTTCACAACAACGTAAAAAGATTGATGTGTATGTGTCGGAGCCAATTTACAATCTCCCGGGCCGGGACTACTTCACAGAGCTGTACGGTAGCCCTAATATAACACCCTTGTACTGTGTTCATCCAGAGGGTTTGACTTTGGAATAATACAATGCACGGTTTTGTGTTAAAATGCCTATATTGCTCCGTTTTTTTACCGTTTTGGCCAAAAAATTGCCAATTTGGCCCTAAAAATCACTCAAGCGAGAAATTGCATGACGTCTGCCCATAATTGGCTTTTACATAGCCTATGAAGTACAGAAAGCCAAGTTTGGTCAACTTCCTACCGATTTGAAAATTTCAGCATTCCTGCCCTTAAGGGAGCATATCCCCATTAATTCCTCCATTGACTTACACACTAAATTCAAAAAGTAAACGGGCCTCTAAAAGCTTGTCGAAGTTTTCGCCAGGGTCAAGCTACCCCTCATATGAAAGCTGACAAGTTGGCCATTCATGGCACTTTCAATTTACCATATCATGACCGTGAAGATTTTTTGCTATTTCACCTCAAAGTTCAAACCACCTTTTCCAAGCCTTGTTTTTCACTAAAATCTCGGTATGCCTCCGCCAGCTTCTAAGGCCCATAATTTCCACAAAATTGCTTCAATTAAGCCCATTTTTTCACCAATGGTACTTCATTTGATATACTTTCAGAAGAAACTTACAGAAAACCCCAGCTCATTCCATAACATATCAAAAAAGTGCTCCTTTTAGGGACTCTATCTGAGGGCGAACAAATGGACGCAGTAATACACCTGCTAATTGGGATATGCTCCCATGTAAATTGTACCAGCACTACCCGTCAATCATTGTTCTCTTGTTGTCTGGAGAAATCGAGACGGTGCACATGTGAAACTCACTGATCAGCTCTTGATCTGTGCAGTGGAAGCAGGATATGATCCAACCATGGAAAATGACATAAATCATAACGTTGACTAACCTCTGTTCTTATCACTTCTAAAGACGCAACAGAGGGTGAAAGATAATTCAGAAACACAAAGCAGGAACAGGAAGGCGAGTCTCCTACTGATTGGTACAGTACAATGTGATCAATAAACAGTTAACTGTGTCTCAATATGCGTTGTGTTTATGCAAGGTAGCATACATGAGTTACACAAGTCAATGCACTACACATGTAGTTTCACCGTATTTCATACGTTCATGTGCACAGGAGAATCCATTCATGGCTCTGGAGTCAGGGTCTCATGACCCTTAAAGGTCCAGGGGCAAAGTCCCCAGAAGCCCCCAGAACCGCCAAAATTTTAGCATATCTCTGAATAAAAAATGGTACAGAATAGGTATATTCTTTTCCATATCCATCATCCAGTGAAATAATTTCAAATGGTTTTATGTCTATCCTGTTGTCACCATGTATGCACATATATGATAGTGTAACTGTGCCAAATGTCCTTGAAGTGAAGCCGCGTTTTACACTTATGCCTAATGTGGAATTTGTTCAGTGGCGTCATCAAGGGGGGGGGGGCTAGGGGGGAACATGCCCCCCCTGAAAAATCGTGTGCCCCGTGTGCCCCCCCCCCCCAAATGAGAATTGAGATTTTTAAAAAACGATACGCCTTCTTTAGTCAGAGTGTGACTATGAAAATATTTAAGTGGCGTCACCAGGGGGGGGGGGCCAGGGGGGCACATGCCCCCCCCCTGAAAAATTGTGAGACTATGAAAAAATTTAAGACTGGATTCTTCTTTTGACGAGAAAAGACAGTAATTTTCATACTTTTCAACTAAAAATATCGCAAAAACACCTAGAGAATGCCATTTCCGGCTGTCTGATTGGTTGCGTTTTTCAAAAATTTCTGCACACTTCCAACTTCGCTACCTGAAGGTGGCGCATAGCTCAGGCAACCGTTCAAGCAGAATTATATAGGCCTACATTTTTTCCTTAAGAGGATCACATCTAACTGCTTTCTCTTTCTCTTTCGAGTTCAGCTCTCCTTCTTCTAAATATCAGCCGGATCCGCTCTTGAAAGTTGTTTCACTAGTTTTGTTACCAATAAATTCTTAATTGAAGTTGCCCTGGAAGTTTTTTTTTTTTTGAGTCCAGTGTAAAGAAAACAGAATAACAGTAAATAACGACCTGAATACCTAACAAACCCCTTAAAACCCAGGAACTTCCCGGGCTTCGCCACCTGGACCCCAACCGAGACACACATTGAACTGCCCATCAAATTCTGTTTTCAATACTTCATCTCGCCCTTTTTCAAAATGTCAGCCGGATCTGCACTTGGTAGTTGAATCACTTTTTTACCAAAACTTCTTGCTGGAAGTTACTCTGGAGGTATTTTTGAGACCAGTGTTAAGTCAATAGAAGAACACTTAAATAGCGACTTTAGTGCCTCACAAACACTCTAAAACCCAGGAGCTTCCGGGGGCTTTGCCCCCTGGACCCCCACCGGGGCTTTGCCCCTGGACCCCACCAGGGGCCCTAAGGCGGGCCCCTGGACCCCACCCGCTGAACCTCGCGCTTGGCACTCAAAGGCGCCTACGGCGCCATGTGTGGAGTTTAGCAGTGCCCTACTGCAATATTGTTGTGCCACCCCAGTGCCCCCCAGAATGAAAAGTCTGGTGACGCCACTGAATTTGTTTTTGAAAAAGTGTACCCACCAGGCACATAGCCAGGATTGCATGTGTCATGGGGGGGTTGTGTCGTGGGTGTTCCAGGTCTCATAATGAGGGAAAAGTCTAAGAATAGAGAAAAAGGCCCCTATTTTAGGTGTCTTTTGCATTGCAAGGTTGGGTCATGTGAGTTCTGACCCTTCCCCACCCCACCCCCGTGGCTACGCCGCTGGTACTCACAGTGACTGAATGAGTGCTTCTGACTTGCCTTAACCATGGAGTTACTACCTCAATGGTAGTACTTCCATGCAGGGCTGAAATTGAGTACCCGTCCTATCATCCGCGACGGGTAAAATTGGTAAGGACAATCACTTTCTATCTTTGAGGTTTTCCAATGGACAAGTAAATTTTAGTTTAATTGACTTGCTTTTCTACATATGTAAGGGAAAAATGTTGAGGGCATGTCCATTAGAAGAGCTAGTGAGACAATAGCATGGACTTACCATTCATTATCGAAACAGGTACCATAGGAATGAAAAGGTGCTATGCCAAGGACATCAAATACAACTGTTTGAATATCATTTTTCCCTGTCATTTGAGTAACCAAACATTTTATTTTTTTCGGACAACCTCAGTTTGGCAGGAGGCTATAGAAAAAACTGTTTTACTCTTAAAACTTTGGGAATTTTGGTTCAACGTCAGTGTTTGGAAGATTATTTTTCGAATCACTTTGCCAAGAAAACTCACGTTATCCCTCTTTACTTTGAAAGCTGAATGGGGGAGGGGGGGGTGGGGACAAAGATTCTGACTAGATGTTAATGCCCTTATTCCCCCGTCTGGTGCGGTCACTGGCTATAGTGGGCAGGGGCGATTGCTCCAGACCCGGCTCTGAAAAATGGAAAATTAGGAAATTTGCCATTTATGACATTAGTAAACTACACTTTGGTTTTCCCATGTCTTCTCTCATGAAATTTCGAATTCTCTGCCCTATATTTGTAAACATTTATTTCAAAAAGAAAAATTTCGTCGCGCTAAATTAAATATTCCCTAACTTTGTACACGACCCCGGTTAAAGAGGCTATGGTCAGATTATGGAACGCAAGTTCCGATCACTTTTCGAAAACTGGAATAACATTTGCTACCCGCCGATCAGGGGAACAAAGTTTGGATCCAAACATTTCTGAAAAAACATGGAAAGACGAAATGAAAAAATCTAGGAGCTTAATGTTGAATGGCTGGAGGGATCCTAAATGGGCGGGGCTGTGCTGGCCTTTAAACTCCTTTAACTTTTTAAAGGGGTATTCCTTAGAAAATATGACATCACTAATTGAAGAAGAGACATTACACCCCTTACAGCACCACCCCCCCCCCCAAAAAAAAAGATAGTTCCGTAATTATTCGGGAAAAAATTAATCATGAAGTGAGCCATATCCAGTGAACTAACTATAGAACCACCACTAAGTTTAAGAGGCCCCTCCAGGTAAACCGTGCGTTTCGTGTCGTATGCCATTTACTCCAACTTTTTGGGTGAACACATGAGCGGGTACAGGGGAGGGGTCCAAGCGGTCCGGTCCCCTCCTTTTTCAGGAGTAAAAAATATTTTTCAGAGGGAAGACAGTCGTAGTTGCTCTTAATTCTGTATTTACCAGAAGTAGCCTGCTGAAATGGCGTAGTAATCAGAAACTTATACAAATTTAAACCATAAGTGGTATCCAGATTAATACACTTTACAATTTAGTACAACGCACTACATCACATCCGTTACCTTGTCAGTCATAGGTCATTCAACAATACCAGCACAGTGTTTTCTTATTTCGCTATTATGAAAGTATCCAAAGCAATGCAGAACCCACCTGTTTTGACACTGCCATATAAAAATCTGTACTTCATATTTGATTAAATTTCAAGGGACGTAGTGATATTCTATCGAAAAGATATCAGCATAACCATGTGTGCTTAGTATGGTGCATCAATTGAAACACTTGCCCGGTATATTCGTTGTTCCGGTAACTGTGTCTTATACACAGGGTTATAAATGAAAATTTCTTGTTTTTCTTATTTTGGTGTGAAACTATTTCCTCGTATTGTATATATGAAGGTTATATACACATGACCAAACTGCACCGTTGTAAGTGAACTTAACACTCCATGTCAGTGGGGGGAACTTCTACCTAATCTTCGACCCAATCTTCGACCCATGAGCGCCTCACTCGTGCATTCGGCACTCACTGGACCCTACCCCTTTTGAATTGAGTATACTTTCCTGAATTATACTTTTGTGCTCGTACATGATCACCATTCCTAATCTCGTTTAATGCGGCCAGCGCCGTTTTCATGTTGCTAGCTAAAGGTACCAAAAAGACTAGATAGGTTACCGTTGTGACATAAGTGAGAGCAATCTGCGAGCATGTGCTCAAGTAATCATTCTGCCTGTATTCTGGTCGTGCTGTAATAATAGCCATTGCTAGGTCTACATAACCCCCCCACAGTAAATTACCAATTTCTTATAAAAGTTCTGTGAAGACTGAAATATTCACATTATCGAGGGCGCACTTTCCACAATGTATCGCGTACCGGTACATAGGCTAAGCCAGTTTTGTCAACAAAGCAGAGACACTGATAATCTTTTTTGTTTTGCTGCCTGTTTTTGAAATTTTGGTTTATAATTTGTTTCTGCTAAATTTGTGTTTGCCTTTCCTCGTTTTCATGTTATAGCACTGCGTATGCAGGATTCTACGAACAAATCACACCTTTTGAAAATCTATGACCTTAGCTGGTACTAAAGGCACCAAGGCTGGGAAAATCGAACAAATTTTGTAGCATTTTTTATGTAAGCCCCTTTCGAAACGCCAAAATTATCGAATGGGGAGGGTGAACCCTCTCCCCTCAAACCCTTCCCCCAGGACGGCGATCAGTGGCGCACTCTATCAGTGGCTTTTGGCAATGGGGTGCTTCAGAAAATTTAATTGAGGAGCCTGATGTAGAAGTACAGAAAGATCATAAAACTGTTTTGCATTATGATTGTTATGTCGCACCCAACAGAACATTAGTTTGCTAATGTCCCCTCTTGTGTCGGGCATGAGAACTTTTTTCCAAAGTCCTCCCGACCCTCTGGAAAAGGACCGTTCGGCGAAACCAAACTTTAAACTGCTTTCCGAAGAAGCTATACGTTCACTTAAGGATAACACTTAACCAATCTCAAGACCTACTTTCTCTAAGGTCCTCCCTACCCTCTGGCAAAGGACCGTTCAGCGAAGCGAAATTTCAATTGCTTCCCGAAGAAGCTATACGTCCACTGAAGGACAACACTTCGCCTCTAGGCCTACAGCCTTTTTTTCTAAAAGTCCCCTCGACTCTCTGGCGAAGAGCCAAGGGGCGAAAACCAAACCCACCTCCAGGTCTTCAGCCAAAAGTTTAAAACCGACGTTTAAAAAAAAGGTTTGGAGACAGTGTCAAGTAACGCTACGCTATACACGTATATCACACGTTGGTTATTATGAATAACTGTACTACACAGTTTTTAAAGAAATACAGTTCATACATATCAATTTTCTTTACCTGTATTGATTGACTACTTATTTTCCCCAGAAACTGTTTTTCTACAGATCCCATTAGTTTAGGCCTAACCTAAGCATAAACTTACAATTTTTTGTCAAAATTTTGGTCACGCCCACCTAAGTAGCTAAAAGGAGTTTAGGTCAGTTTGAACTAATCTGAAGGTTACACAGTGCTTTATTGTGATATCACTAATTATCTATACCCTGCAGAGTGTTTACAGTGTAACCTTTTAACAAGTTAGGTATCCTTCTAATTTGCATAATTGAAAAACAAGTTTTTATGTTAAACAGAAAAGGATCACCGCAGTGACAGTTATTTGTGTGTAAGTAGTGGTGATTTTCTAAGTTCGTTTGTTTGTTATTGGTATGTGAAGAAAATTTAACAGGTTTGGAAAAAAATTGTTGAATGTCATGAACCAACTGAATGAGCCGCTTCAACATGTCTCGAAACGTTTTACTATGTTTTAACCCTTTTCCGTTGTGCTCCAATCGGGACATATTTGCGCGGAGTGGGCGGAAAAGTGGACGTAGCACGCCCCGCATCAGCTTCCGTAGGTTATTGACCCTTAAACTTAAACTTAAACGTGACCTTAAACTATTGTCCCTCTCGTTGTTGTGGCCGAATTTTCGGGTAGCTACTCGCAGTTTCGAGCTCCGTGTGAAACAGTAAAGATGGGTGACAGCCGCGCTCTCCGCATGGGTCCAAAAAGACCCAAACAACGGCAAAGGGTTAATGTAACATACTCCAGTCCCAGCTACTTGGTGAAGATAACAAAAGCTTCAACGGAACATAAACTACAATACAACACTAGTTTGTTGAATTCTATTGGGCACTGATTAATAGAGATAGTGTAGCTCCAGAATCTCCAAATCGGGGACAAACAAAGGGCAAAGGAAAATATTGAGGGAAAAATGTGCGCCCTTAGCACGAACTACTGCGGGTGGGGCACAGGGACCCGCCTAGGGACTCATGGTGTAGCCCAAGGGCAAAGCCCCGCCGGGTGGACAGGGGAAGTAAAGACGGAAAGCCTTCGGAAGGACTGAGGTTTAAACAAATCTCTGGGTGCAAATTAAGCTCAGGAGAAGTATATAGTTTATCATTAAGTGCTCCCCTCGTAAAAATCTGAACACTTTTACCCAACATTTCAAAGAGTCTGACCATGCGTGTACATCTATTCAGTGCGACATACTTTCAGTCCGATATACTTTAAGTCCGAAAATGAAATAAACGTTTTAGTTCAAAAACCTGCCTGGTAGCTTTCGGTTATTTATTCAACCTTCAACAGCCAAGTAAAATGAAACAAGCTAAAAGACGTTATAAATACCCTTGTGCATCAGAATTAAAAGGTAAAAGGTCAAAAGTAAAAAGCCCCCCTCAATAGACTACACAAGTCTCTAAAACGAAACCAAGAAATAGCCGTCTACTACCAATCCCCGGAGAAAAACCATTAAAGCGTAAAAACAATAAAAGAGAGGAACAAAAGCAAAACGAATTCAAAAGGGGAAAGTAAAAGATAAAACCTTTTAGAGGAGAAGCGAAATACTGTACGTACGGCAATAATGAACAAAAACTAGGACCAGTAGCTGACTCTTTTACGAGAATTGAATTCTTTTCTCTTGTTTAGACCAAAAGGGTGCACAGTACATAGTTGTGCCATCCAATAAGCTTCCCGTTTCGTTAAAATGGTGTTTACATTAGAGGTATTGCTAATTTTTTCAATAATAATAAAACGAATATGGTCGAGATTGTGAGACTTAGAGTTAAAGTGTACTGATAACTCACACCTCGATTTGTTATTAACGAGGTCCGATTTGTGGTTTCGAAACCGGACCTTAAAGGGGGTGGCAGTAGATCCAACATATTTTAAGTTACATAGTGAACAGGTGGCTAAATAAATAACATTACAGCTAGTACAAGAAACGCTTTCAGAAATCGAGTACCTTTTACCGGTGCAAGAACTTGAAAAATATTTACCCTCCAATAGGAAGTTCAAGCACAGGTCGCAACGCTTTCTTGCACATTTATTACACCCAGTGTTGTCAACGAAGTTTGTGACTGATTTACGCTTCGAAGCCTGCAGGTGTTCCTTTAAAGTTTTACATCTCCGAAAGGCGGGAAAAATGGATTTCTCTGGGAAAATATCTTTCATCTTCGGCGAACTATAAAGCAGATGAAAGCTATCGTGCAATATATTGGATAAGTGGCGTAAGCCCGGGTGGTAGTCCATAATAAGGGGGTAACTCCTCTGGGAAGCTTTGACCTTGGTCTTTTTATGATTTTGTAGTAGTTGAATACGAGGAATAAGTTGGGCCTTTTGAAACTGGCCTTGCACGAAGTTTTCATTGTAACCTCTTTGAACAAGATATTGTTTATATTCGACTAACCGATTCTCTAGTAATTGGGGTTTAGAACAAATGCGTTTGAGTCGAAGGGCAATACTATAAGGAATGCTCCGCTTACAGCTGGACGGATGAGCACTATCTGTGCGCAGATAGAGGTGCCCATCTGTAGGTTTGGAATAAACGTCCGTAAAAATTCTAAACCACTACTAGAGGGTAGCCTTCTAGTATCTTGGGATATAAAAGCCATGTTTCCCAACATTGACAATTCATTGGGACTTAAAGCAGTTAGAGAGGCTCTCGACCGTAGAGCTGTTTGCCAGCCTAGTACTAGTTGTATATTAGAGGCGGTAGAAATTTGTTTAAAGCATAATAATTCTACTTTCAACGGTAAACACTATTTACAGGTTCATGGTACGGCTATGGGCCCTAAAAATGCATGTAGCTATGCAGACATAGCTATGTCTTACATTGATAAAATAGCTACGACTCAAGGGCCATTTGCTCCTAACAACTGGTGGAGATTTAGAGACGATATATTTGAAATTTGGACCCATGGGGTTAAGGCCTTAGAATCCTTTACTAATTTCATTAATTCGATTTATCCCTCCATAGAATTTGTAGTTAGATCTTCGGAATCCAAACTTGAATTTCTCGATGTTTTAGTCCATTTAAATGAAGGAGAGATTTTTACGGACGTTTATTCCAAACCTACAGATGGGCACCTCTATCTGCGCACAGATAGTGCTCATCCGTCTAAATATATATATATATATATATATATATATATATATATATATATATATATATATATATATATATATATATATATATATATATATATATATATATATATATATATATATATATATATATATATATATATATATATATATATATATATATATATATATATATATATTTATTTATATATAGACCATGTATTTATGCTGTAAAAGCAAACAAAACCCTACCTAAAGTTTCTCACTAATCAATGCGATCGTCAGGGGATCTCGGTTAACAATGAACATACAAGCCTTCGCCGTTCTGGGTTTTTAACCATTGCCCGCTTGAGTAACTTTCTTGAGTGTGTGGTGATGGCGGCATTGTGATAGAATCTCCGATCTTTTGTTCAAGAGGTTGGGGGAACGGTGATCGACTATAGCAAGTTTTTCAGCTTGACAAAGGTTACAAAAGCCAGATGGAGTTCTATGTGTGTTTGACTGTGCTAATATCTGCTCTTCTGCTTGCAGAATTGAGCACTCTGTCAGTCTTGTTTTTTGGGCAATTATTTGTATTTGTATTTATATATATATATATATATATATATATATATATATATATATATATATATATATATATATATATATATATATATATATATATATATATATATATATATATATATATATATATATATATATATATATATATATATATATATATATATATATATATATATATATATATACTATCATCATTATTATCATTATCACCGTCGTTTAGTCATCATCATCTTCAAGCAAAAGTCTCTCCCACTTTCAAAGGAGAAACATGCTATACCATAATTTTAAATCGATGTCCTAAACAGCAACAGTTTCAAGAAGGGGAATACTCCTGTGTCCCCTCCCCTTACACCCCATCTGCGGGACGGGAGGGGTCATATGATTGGAGGTAATTATTCGTCCCATCCACACACACACAACAGAAAATGGCTATTAAATAGATAAATAAATAAAATATTGAAATAGAAAGTAAATATATTACAATTATTACATAAATATTCTGATAAAGTGACTTTCACATGCCGTAAAAGCATGTATAATTAAATGTCATTAAAACTTGCAAAGACTTATTACATGATTGCACGACGCGCCGTAACTTTTTTTTTTTGTTTCCTGAAAGATTTAATTCTGTTTTAATTTGGGTTTCTGCTTCTCCAGATGAGTATTATTATATCCACTACCCGGTCCTTACAGTGATTTTTGCTTTGAAAAGTGGCTGTTATTTTCATTCTTTTGGGTTCAGGTTTATCGCCGTTAGTCGACTTTCTTTCAATCTCGTTGCAGAAAATGTATTACAATATTTAATTCAGAAAATGACTGATGACCATTAACAATTATTTTAATATTTAGGCCATCATTAAGAATACTTTAAAATTCAGAAAACGACTGATGATTATAAACAGTGTACTCAAAAATATAAATTGATTCATTATACAACTACATAAGGAGCTAGCCCGAGGAGTTTCGACAAAAAAACTTTACATGCTCTGAAATGCACCGACAGGACACCCACCGAAATAACTAAAATTTTCTATGGAAATGGAAAATATACAATTAAGAGAAATCAATAATACTCAATGATTCCCTTTTCACTCGATTCAGAAACTTTATCCTCCTTGTAAGACAACCAGACAACTTTTATTTTTTCTATACTTTTTATGATAGGCGATGTACTTTTTTTATGAAATACACTTCTGACAGTTGCCATAATACAACTTTACATAGTCCGCAAAGGACCATTTCCGGTGATCTCGGACGAATTTTGGCCGAAATTTTCTTTTCTCCGCTCCAAGCAATGGTGGCGCTCCGCTTAGACAGTGACACCGACTATATCCCCCCACTTTCAAAGACGGATCTCCGCCCATGCTCAGTTGTGATGCCGAGGAAAAGCGATAACGTCTTTCTTAGCAATACGGCTACCTTCTACACCAGTCTATCTGCAAGTCTTTTTTTTTTCGGAACGTGCGATCGTTTAGTCATACTACAGTTCGAAAACTAACCGCTTTCTAATGAAAATTAAAATTTATCCGATAGGGGGAAAATTCTTACCCACAATTTCCTTGAGCACTTAATGCCTACCCTTCATAGTTGCTTTGCTTAAAGTGTGCCTGATATTTCAATAAAACGTAATCGTTCAGCATCACGCATCATATAGAGCAAAATTACAAGGGCCATTTGTAGCAGTTACTTTTGACACATCCATCCAATTTGGCAAAGTCATTGCCCACTTTTGGCAACATCATTGCCCACTTTTGGCAAAATAATTGCCCACTTTTGTAAAACTGCATAAGGTACCAGTTTCTGACCTTTGTCGCAATTATTAGCCAATTTTTGTCACAACAGGGATCATAGTTTTGTGCAGAGTCGCTTACCTCTGTTACAATTCTTTTCAAAAGTGACAAATGTTCGCATCTGGTGTGACAAAACTCGTGCATGACCTCCGTTGTCAGATTGAGAGGATTTAGAGGGGGCTCTTCCAACGCCCCTAAAGTTCTAAGGCTTATTTTTGATTACTTTTGTAGATAAATTTGCTTTCTCATGTTTACATTATGTTGGAATATCCGAATTGCCGCAAGACCTGAACTTAGGGCAGGGCCTGGAAAAATACGGCCAACCTTTTCTACTTTAAAAAATCTGGTATGCTTTCATAATTACACAGAAAACTTCTAAGGGCTCCAATACCTAAGTGTGATCAAATTCTTTCAAAATTTGCTCAAAAAATAAAGGAATATCATTATCACAGTAAAATTTCGATGACCATTCAAAACCAATAACAAAAATTCGGCATGCATTCTGAAAGCTTATGCATGGAAAATGATTTCTACCCACCCTCAATTACTCACTTAAAAAGAGACTTGCAGATAGGCTGGTGGAGAAGGCAGCCATATTGCTAATAAAGACGTTATCGCTTTTCCTCGGCAACATAACTGAGCATGGGCGGCGATCTGTCTTCGAAAGTGGGGATATAGTCGGTGTCACTAAGTCTTGTACAACACTTTCAAAATGGCAGAATATTCAGCCAAAATTTTCCAAAGAGCTTAAGGTTGTTTTCAATGGCAAAATTGCACAGGCGGACCAGAGGATGTACAAGTGTATAAACAGTGGCACCATATGGGGCCGGAAAGTAACACTGGAGTGCAGATTCATAGTTTGACCCAAATATACTTCAACGTATTTGTGATATTTATTTGCACTGGTGTTGTGACCTGTGGGCTGCGGTACGTAACCAGAAAAAGTCAAATCAAATCGGGGAAATGTCACTTACTCTGATCTGGGAGTAATCTGTACACAGCATGGGTTGGGGCAATTCCCATCCCCAGAAATTTTCGAGGTTAACTTTTCGAATTGAAAAAATATATACAGTGACAGCACGATAAACTGGGAGAAATTGGCAATTGCCACCCCACAATGGTACGTTATGCCATTAAAAAGAATCTTGAATAGGCTACATTAAAGCCCGTCACGCCGATTAACTAAATTTGTCCTTCTTACGCTTTGTGAAGCATACAGAAGCTTACAAAAACAACGAGAAGTATCATTTTCCGGCCCTAATGGGAGTCGTGTAAAATAACTTTAAATGAAAGAGCTTTCACCTCCATATGGTCCCAACCAATAATTATCCCAGCACACAGAATTTATTTTTATTATTTAAAGCAATTTATTTTTTACGATGTATACACTGTGAACAATGTGATATTTATTATCAGAGATGGTTGACAGGGGAGCATTGTTAGCCCCCCCCCCCTTCAATCAATTTCCACAGGAAGTAAACTTCGGGCATGGTATGGAAAACTTCGGAGAACCATTTGAGTAGAAAAGTTGCATGCTCTTCATTATACACACTACAGAAAAATTCTTAGCTTGTTAACGAATTCTTTAAAATAGATGTTAATGCACGAAAAGTAAAATGCATCATAGTGTAAAATTTTAAAGAAAGATGAGAGCATTTTGAAAAAAAGTGGGAAAACATGTATTACGAACATGCTTATAAAAAGCAAATAAGCTAGTCCCAAGCCTCATCATAGTCTTACGCATGGAGTTAAGCAAAATAGTGGGAATATTCATAATCAAAAATGTTTTAATATTTTTCCAAACGGCGTAGCTACAGGCGGCCAGGTGGCGATTGGTCCGCTGGCTCTGAAAAATGAAATATTCGGAAATTTGCCATTTGTGACGCCAACAAATACAATATGGTTTCCCCAACTCTTCTTCCCTGAAATTCCCAATTCTCTCCCATTAACGCTCCATATTTGTAATTATTTGTTCCATAAATAACAGATTCCGTGCGCTTTGCTCCCCGCAAATTGGAATTGCTAACGCAGTTTTGCTCTCTCTCATAAATCAGTTGTGGTAAATTTTTCCGAGATCTGGAAACGACAAAATCGGAAATTTGCCTCATGTGACACCAGATCAAGTGACACCGGCAACAATAATGCTCCTTCAATTCGCAGGCTTTAGATAACTTGATGTAGCAGCAACGATCTTTGGTCGCCATGCAATCTCAAATTTGCCGATAGGAAATGTTGATTCTTTAGTAATTCCACGACTTCCAGGTTTCTTTTTCTAAAGTCCTTCCGACCCTTTGGCAAAGAGCTGTTCGGTGAAACCAAACTTTACATTGCTTCCCGAAGAAGCTATACTTCCACTGCAGGATGACACTTGACCAACTTTCAAATTTCACTACAGGAAACCCAGGGTGATGTCCAAAACTTTCTAGCAGTGCGCCGCAAATTGCGTCCCTTAGTACAGTGTGCGCGCTTAAAAAAACAGAACATTTGGGTGCTTGTCCCCCCCCCCCCGGAAAATTGTCGAGCTACGTCACTGTTTCCAAAGCCACATTTCACTTTCAGAAGAGAGTAATACAACCGGTGCATACAAAATGACACTGTAGGAAAGATTCCTTCATCACATTCTGTCAGCCAAAATAAATTAACTTCATATTTCAGTGGCATTTCTTTGTGAATGTGGTAAAGAGGTGTAAGTATATAGAATGAACCCAATTCGGGTTTGAAAATACCATTTCCAGTGGTCTGGGAGGTGTTTTCGGCCCCTAAAAAACCGTTGCGCTCCAGGTAAGGCAAACAGGTGGTGGCCCTCTGCTTAGCCTATTAGTATGTAATATCATAAACAAATGGCGGTAATGTGCGCTCACAATCATTGGAGCTGATGGCTCCTCCGTGTAAACAGTGCTCAAAGCTTTCTCGACACCTTGAAAATAGTGGTGGAACATTTTGTCTCGTAACTTCCAAATCAATCTCAGTTTGCTCATTTTGCACTTTTTGAAAAGAAAGTTCTAAATGCCAATTGCTGAGATTCGACTTACAGACCTGGAAAGGCAGTTTAAGGCTATCTGAGACGATTTTCCAAATCCTCTGTACGCTCGATCCGCGTTAATCGGTTGCTATAGTATTTCGGGTACCACCAGTTTTGTCCTTAGACAAAATATCTGTGTACGATCTGTCGTCAGGGGCGCCACGCTTTGATTATTATACGTCCTATCGGGGAGTCTGTTGCAATTACCTGGTCTTATCGTAGACATATGGCAACTTGCGTTTGACCACTGCGGCATTCCTGGGTGTAACAGTAACCAAAGTTTTGCCCGAAAATGTTAATTGTACATTTTATCAGGTAATTCTGGTCATTTTGCAATTTTCTCGTTTTATTGACGTAAATATTGTTTGGAAACAAAAGTTCAAACTAACGATTTGATTCTATTTACAAGCTGCTCGGGAAATGCCATTTCCGACTGTCTATGAAGTGGCGAAGGAAGCAACTTGAAAGGGAGGGGGAGGGGACGGAATAATTTTGGACTGTGCTCCTCAACTTTCCCCATTGACCAAATGTACATTTTTTATGCTAATTTTTTTTTAGTTTTTATTGAGTAAAAACATTTTAATTTAAAAAAAATGAAAAAGAATCTGATTTTTCTTAAGTGTGATTACTACTGTATTTAAAGGATAATTTGCCGAGCGCGCCGAAAATTTGGGTCCTTTTACACATCTGTAAACATCGAGCTTGTATTACAAAATAGCTTAGATTCAAGGTTTCCTGCAAGGAAATTTGAATGTTTGGCAACTTTCGAAGAATCCCCCTTTCCCATTAGCATGTAGACTATCTGAGATAGCATGGCGACTGAAGATGGTTGTTTTTACATGTTATCTAATTAGTGCGGATTGAGACTTCTGGCGATATTCAAAGAGTTCCCGAAACTTTGTTGCCCTTTTTAGACAAAATATTTAGGACTAAAAGCCTAAAGTGGAGAAAATTTTAGGGAAACGGCACTGTAGCGGCCCGGAAAAGATCACCACTGACTGCTTTATGAGCGACCACTTACTGCATTAAGGGTTGCAATTTACGGCGCGCGAAGCTCGAGGAAATTTTTGTTTTTTTAAACTAATGATTACACATATGGAGCTTTTATCAGAGAGAATTCGGAAAAGTTGGGAAACCGCACTGTATTTGACTGGTGTCTCAAATTGCAAAATTCTGAATTTTTCACTTTTTCGAGCAAGGGGGAAATAGTCCCCTGCCTCCTGTAGCTACTTCATTGCTCTGCAACATTGAACATTAATAACATTTGGCACTTCAATAACTAAAGAATCCATGTACACAGACTACTCAACTGACAGGATTGACGGGTATCTGACGATAAATGTGTAAGTGAGAGCATTTGAGTACGGAAGGTAAATGGTTCCCTGCTTGGAATATGAAGTCATGCTATCTTGAGTTGGCGCGGAGTGTTCAGAAAATCTTGAAAAATCGCGACCCCTCAGAAGTCGGAAATGGAATATCTCGGGCTTGTATTTGGTAGCTAAGTTTTCCGATTTTTCCTTCAAGTAGGAACACCACTCCATCAAAATTTTTGTCTCTTTCAAACACACAATCGTGGATATGGAGTTTGTATTGTAGAAAGCTTTGGATTCCGGGTTTCCTGTAAGGAAACTTAAAGAGTTGGGGATTACTGCAGAATCTTCACTTCCTTCATATATCGGTGGCAAATCTGAAAATGATTGCACGACGACTGAATCGTTGTTGCTATAATGTTATCTAAGGCCTACAATGTGACACTCTCCGATAACATTTCAAAAGTTTCCCGAACTTCCGCCCCTCATTTTTCACTGGGGGCTGTCATCTCCTCCTAGGTCAACATTTAAAGAAATCCGTACTGCAAAGTATGGAACATTTATAATGTCATGACTGGCAAAACTCCCATCTTTCATCTGAGGGGCATACCTTTATCAATGAACTTCGACAAGTCTGTAGGGGCCTTGAAGTTTGATACTGAAAATGTATTTTCAACTTTGCGACTGACGATGTGCATATTGCATTTTTGGACTGAAGAGACGTAGTTCATTTCTAACTAAAAACGTGTCAGAATGAACACTTTTCAGACTGACGGGGAGCACCCCAGCATACTAGGTGGCTTGCAACAATTGGGCTACGGGAAATAACGTGTTTTGGGGAACTCATCTGCATTAAAGGAAAGTCCATATCCTTTTGAATTACATAAAAGAGTACCTTATTTTCCCTGCTGAACAGATTGTTTAACAGATTAAAGAAACATTGAAGAGGTCTTTCAGAGCTGAGGTGAGCTTTCTGAGTTAATTACTGTTGAATATAAATTCCTGAATATTTGTTTGATGAAAAAATTTACGCACATGCAAAACTACAGTAGAGAGCGTCCCCAAATTACAACTTTAATGTGATCAGGTGTCATTTTTAGTAAGTTTTAGTCAACTTACAAATGTGGTGCAGAATTAATTTACGACAAAATGGTAAAAACAAAATCTGATTGATGCTTTAAAGTGTATACCTCAAGTCAAAGAATTCAAAAATATTTATTAAGGGGCATAAAAAATGAATTCTAGCAAAAACTGAATGATGGACTTTTAGAATTTCATTTTCATGCCCTTCAATATATATATTTCAACTTTCCCTGAAATTAGAAAGGTCTATATCCTCAACCTTCTCTGTTATTCCACTTAAAAAAGAGGAAAAATCCCCTTTTCTCTGAGTGAAGGCCGATTCAAGTTGCAGAACCTGTGGTGGAAAACTATGGTCTCATGTTACCCTCAGTTCTTGTTACATTCATTGCAAGTACCCGATTGCGAATAGTGTTTTCACTGGAAAGGAAAATGTCTACCCTGTATAGGAATACCATTGCCCCTTTTTCTGTGGTACCTGTTTAAAGCAATGACAAAATTTCCAGAGGTTAATGCATCGACGTAATTGCCAGTTACTTATTCTACACCGCTGTATAGCACGTGACACCAACTCAGATATATAGGAAAATCTTAAAGGTCTCACTACCCCATTTGGTAGTGTTCTAGAGCGTCAAGTGCACACCCTCAAAGAAATAGTTCTTTTAACTCTGGTGTGGACCAGATTTTGTCAGGATAACCTGCCAGCTGGGAAATGAAAGTCCATGAGCATGAAAGAGAATTTGCCAGAGTGTGGATGTTGAAAATTTGAGTAAGATTGATGGTGATTTAGACTGTTTAAAAAATTGTTGTCAAATGGCGGAGGTTTTCCGTTTTGGTGAAGAGGCTAGGGGTGGGTGTACCCTACAGAAATTTTAAGTCCTTCTAGCTCAAAATCTAAACGGTCATGGTATGGAAATTTTGCAGTGCCATGATGGGAAAACTTGTAAGCTTTCAAGTTATGGGTGTCTCGACATAGCTGTGAACTTGGACAAGGCTGCAGGGGCCTCTAAAGGAAGCTAATTTAGTGTGTAAGTCAATGGGGAAATTGTTGGGGGTGAGAGACCTTAACCATATCCCTGAAATTAGAAAGGATTATAAATCCCAGGGCAAACCCTGAGTATGCACCATTGACCACTGTAAACGTTTTGTTGAAAGAGCTTGCTCAAGAAAACATGTAGGACAGTAACTTCACTAGGGTCGGGGACAAAGCCACGAGTTAAATGCTCCTTTTCTTCTTTTTCGATTCTTCCCTTCTTTTTTTACATTTACTTGAGAATGCTAGTGTAGGAAGTTTAGTTGATGTATTTGCAATCACTTCTCTTTCTTTGAGTGGTATTCTCAAAAACTTTTCTGTTTATGTGTATTGTTGTTACGGCTATTTCCTTCGTTTTTCACAAGCGATCATGCACAGCAATTGACACAGGTTGCTGTAATCTCCTTTTTGTAAGGATAGAAATACATAAACAGTTACCATCCGAGGCTGGGAAATTGTTTGGAAGTTTATTTAGCCAAAACAAGTAATACAAAGCTATTTTTAGTTTGTTAGACAAGCAACATTGTCAACATTTAAACATCTTCTTCTACATAAGTTACAACCTACGGAAACTACTTATGGACCATTATTGAATGTAACCTATTGGTTATTTGGCATGGAGGTCTAATTTTGTAAGACTTGCCCCAAAAATTCAAATTAAATGCATTCTTTTATTTTATCTTTAACCCCTTAAATTTGAGTTAAATAGAAAAAGCTTGCCACACTTGCAAAAATGAGTGTAGTTTTTTCTTCTGATTAGATAAAAGATATGACCAGAGCTTAAAACACTTCTTAAGGTTGCTTGCAGTTGGTCATACTTTCAGACATTTGGTTAGTAAGTAGTTAGTTAGATGAAATTTTATGGCCCTGTGTCAGATATTGGGACATTTACTCTTCATAGCAGGGCAATTTCCTCATGGGGTAGGTGGAGTTGTTGAAACTAAATGTCTACACAAGGAAGTTTTACAAATACTTTTACAAATATACCAACCAACAAGGAATGCTACAAATATATTTTCTTTCCTCTGACCGTTAAAGACTGGAACTTACTCTCCCAGAATATAACAGATCTCGAGGACACCAATCAGTTTAAGAATGCAGCCTTAAGGATCCTCAGATGGGATGACTAACCACATGCGCACACTCAACCCTGCAAGTTTGACTCCACCAGCAGTGTCGTGCAGTATTTATCAAGATCCAGGAAGTAACATTATTTTCAAAGCATAATCTACTTATTAAGATGGTTTTGTTGAATAAGAAAGTACTTCTAAGATTCACAAGAAGACACTCCAAAAAAAAATTGATTATTTTTTTTTATTTTATTAAATGCAAATGTACAGTGGTGTCAACTAAGCCTATATGGTACTACAGGGCTTTGCTGTGCTGGGAAAATTAAAATGCAAACCTAAACACTTAGACAGAATATCATAATAGGGGACAGTCCCAATCAGAATGGGACAGTTGGAATTTTTGTACTTCCCTTAATCGAAAGCAGATTTAATAAGAATCAAGGTTGATACCTCTTTGCATTTATGCTGAGGCTGAAGTAGATAGCCAATTTCTGCTATTGACAATGCAAAGTCACACAAAACATTAGATTTGAAGTGACAACAAACTAATGTCTTCAATGCTTAGTTCATTGGTTGTCAGTGACGTAGCTGAGTCTGGATTTTGTTAATCAGTGAGATGGGGTTTTGCAGGGCAGTTTCTAATCAACTGGTTTAAGCTAGACCAACCACATGCTTTTTTCTCCAGTTGTGGCTCACTGGCATGTTTCCCCTAGTCAAGTCTGGAGGCTTCAAGACAAGCCTGGCAAGTTCAACTTTCAAGTATTCAAGTCTGTAGAATCCAACTCAAGTCCCTGTACTTTCTCCATGGGAAAACTCTGGCCGAGTTTTTCAAATTCTGAAATCATTAGTACAAGTCTCAAACTCAACTCAATCACTGTTGGTTGTACCTGTTAAGTACAGATCACATGCAGTGTGCCTAACTTTGTTTTTCAGTTCAAACCTGGTAGCTTGATTTCATACCTGAAACACCTAACATGTATCTATTTGCAAAGGAAATGGACCAGTAGGATTTATAAAAAAAGAAAATTAAATTACACCGATGTTGCCTTGTGAGGACAGCTTTATTTCCTCAAAATTTAACTTCTCCAGCATTCATGTTCCTTCACCTTCAAAATTTTTCTCTCATCAAATATCTTGACAAATTGACTTGGTCAAACTTTTAAAAGGTATTGATGGTTGCTATAGAGACAATTGCTTATCTTACAACCAGTTCACAACTGTTGCTTAAAGGGAAATACTGCATTTAAAATGCTCCAACATAGCATTGAAAGTAAATAGCTCTTGTAATTTTCAAATCATTCAATCTGAACAATAAACCCCAGCAATAGCTTCATCTACTCAAACAATTATGCACAAGAAGAGTAATGGGAGTTGAATCTTTTGAAATGTTGAAAGTTTGGGTGAACAAATTATTCTTGAGCAACTAACAACTGAATTTCTATATGAATGAGACTTATCTCTTTTAAAGAAGGCTACCTTGATGTCTTATTTGCATTTGTTTATCACTCCATGCCAATAAATATTGGTTTTAAAAAGTTTCCTTGTAAAACAAATGCAGAATTTCCTTTTAAGAGCTCAAGCAAAATGACAAGAGCAACCACTAATGGTATGCTTTTTCCAGTGAAAAAACGGACATTTGACACAGATAGAAAATTACTTTCTGTGCACAGGACCCTATGAATATGACATGGTCCACATCCCATGTGTAAAACCCAGGGTTTATCTATATATATACAAAATAATGAAAACATCACTTTCTAGACAAATCCTGTGGAGAGATTTATATGGCTAGTACCAAAATTATGGACCGTACCAAATAGTCAAACACCACATCAAGAAATTCCAGAGGTTTCTGTTAAGGTTCTGTCCAATGCACTTTTGATAATTTAAAAGAGAACATAGTTGAAGTTTCTGATGTTCCTTTTAAAGTTGTTCATATTGAAATTAAGTCTGTTCACTGTGCAAACATTTCAAATGCCTTTTTTTTTCTCATGAATATAGATGAGTAACTTTATTCTGCAAGTTTGATGCTGGTGGGGAAGTATGATGTTATTATGATCAAGAAATCACAAACCACTAGACACAAAGCATGAAATCATAATATTGAAAAGTTTGTTGCTACTGGTTACCATATCTACAATCCCTTTCTCTAATTTCTGTTGAAGAAATTTCTGGTAAAACTGCAACTCTGAGAGGAAACCTTTACTGCTTGCAGATTTGGCTGAACTCCATTAAAGAAACATAAATACGTTTTGGAGAGTGTCACACCATCAGGTCAACATTTTCCCTTTCTTTTGTAAGAAAAAACAAAAGGAATCCTGTCCAGTAATACAAACAGCCACTGGAATAACTAATAACATCAATTTTGTCTGTTCCTCCCTCTAACCTTCATAATATCTTGGCAGTTCATTTCCTAGGATGGTTTTCCTCTCGACGCCATCTTTGGTGATAGCTGCAAGACGTATAATACCACCACTGGAACCATCTCTCATCATAGCTAAAGCAATACCTGATGGTAAAGAAAAAACAATACTTTTAGATTCTGCAACAGAGGCCAAAAACAAAGCAAATAGAAGGAATATGCTAACATAAAATTCAGATCTGTCCACATGGGTAGGGTCCAAGGGTCCTGGTGGGGTCCAGTGGGCAAAACATCAGACTGTGAGTAGTTTCAGGTATGTCCGGAAGATATTTTCAAGCCCTTAGTAGCAAGTAAAAATATACTGATTGGTTTATTCCCTGCCAAATCTACAATGTCTGCCAAATCTACAATGTCTGCCAAATCTACAATGTCTACCAAATCTACAATGTCTGCCAAATCTACAATGTCTACCAAATCTACAATGTCTACCAAATCTACAATGTCTACCAAATCTACAATGTCTACCAAATCTACAATGTCTACCAAATCTACAATGTCTGCCAAATCTACAATGTCTGCCAAATCTACAATGTCTGCCAAATCTACAATGTCTGCCAAATCTACAATGTCTGCCAAATCTACAATGTCTGCCAAATCTACAATGTCTGCCAAATCTACAATGTCTACCAAATCTACAATGTCTACCAAATTGTCAAACCTACCTTAACAATGAGAACATCAACTGATTGTACATGTTATTTTAATAAGCACACATTTACTACCATTTATTACCATTGTCCTCAACAGTCAAGAAAAAAAAGAATCCACTTTTTTAAGAAGAAAATCAAACACTGTACATGTACAGTCACTGGAACTGAATTTGAATCAAATTCTAAATTGAGTTCATTGTTTACCAACCAGAGATGATTATGACAAAACATTACTTACCCTTTGACACAAAATTGTAGCACTCTTCCTTGGTCATATTTTCTTTATAGCTGGCATCTACATAAGCATACATATAGGTGCTTCCTGAGCCACCCAGGGCTACACCTTGGCGAACAAGCATTCCTCCAAGAGGAACTGAGTAGACCTAAATGTTAAGAGACAAAAGAAAAAAACATGCCTGAAAAAAGGAAATAAAAGATCACAAAGTATGCTTGAGCATCATTATTTACAATCCATCTACACTACAAGTACTACAAGTACAGAGGTTTAGAATCTGACCTCAGGTGCATGCTCCACACACATTCTGCTGTGCATTTTATGAACTATTGCTGCCCCAAAGCCATACGGCAAGATGTCAGGGCACCCTACTTTTTTGAACCCTGCAGATAATTAGCCAGGGCTTACGTAAGCCAGGATTTCAGAATAATAGAGAATCCAAAGATGCAACCTTTGAAATACCTAAAGAGGAGCTGTGTGATGGAAGGGGAAGGATGCAAAGAGGATGTGTCCAGCTGCCTTTAATGGTCTTCTGAACAATGTTCCTTTGCAGCCCCTGTCAGAAGTAAAATGGTACAGAATTTGATCCACTTTGTACCTCCCCCCCAACTATTGATGACCTTGAAAAAATGCAAGTACAAGGTATACAAAAAGCTGGGTTCGCATAGCAATTAGCTATCAAAAAATTGCCAGTTGCTAATCGATTCTAATTTTGATTCGCAAAAGCTGTAGTACTTGCTAATACTAATGACTCTTTAATGAACTCTAGTGATCTTTTGCTAATAAATTTGTTACTACTATTTTGTCCCTTGAGGTACTGCACCCCTTCAGAGCCCTATCATTGAATGATTTGGGCCAAAACAATTTTATCAAATTCTACTTCCGAGAGTGTGCACACTATGCTAGTTTGGTCTCCCCAAGATGGAGCAGTTGCTAGACGAGGGCAATACAAAACAAGTCCTCATTTTTATCTAGTCATTTGATGTTAAACAAGGCCCAGACTATCACTAATGTTGAGAGCAAAATTTTCTGGAAGGTCCCTGCTGATTGTAAAAACTTGTGCTGGTTTTGCACACTACACTGACAAAGTACCACAGCCCCCTTTCATACAAAAGACTTAAAAAATGGAACATAATGCCATTATGCTTGGTGCTCACCACAACCAATGGAGTAGGGAAAAAGTCAGTGTGCTACAACTGGAAAGGAAGGTTATGGGTGACTTGACTTAAATTGGTTAGAAACAGAGCAATAAAATTCCATCCCAATAGCTAGAATCCTGCTTGGAAGAACTGTGATGCTTACCTGTCCTCCATTCTTTTCATCCCAACCAGCTACTATTATTCCAGCCGTCAGGCTATCTCTATACCTGTAACACATCTCACGGAATTCGTGAGCTGCTGTGTGGACCAAAGGTTTCTGCTGCATTTGTACACTGCAGTAAAATGGGGCAAAAGAAAAGTCTTTCAGAGTTGTAATTATGTTGCAACTCAAGTTGCAACCCCCACTACTACTTAGCTAGAAAAACTCTGGTACATAAATTACCATTACCTAAATATGCACATTGGGCAAAAAGCGAACCCTGTAGCAATAGTCCCTAAAAGATTTGTCTGGGTTATTTTATTAACACGTTAAAAGAAATCAGTGAATGTTTTGATACCTGTTTTTGGTAGTGGTTGAGTTGGAGATTATTCTGTGAGAGAATGGTTGGGTAGGGATGGGGGAAGGGGGGGGGAGGGAGAGAATCACTATTTTTTTATTCATACGTCTGTAACTCGAAAAGTCATTGGTCATGCCATGGGAATTCTTTTGTGCAATTGGTAAACAACTTGTGACCTTCACATTGATGGTACACTTACTGGAATTGAAAACTTTGTCAAGGAATTGAGGCAGAATAACAAAGCCTATTTGGTGTGTAAATCAATGGCAACAATTAATGGTGGGGTGCCACCTATACAATCTAGGTGACACACAAATAAAACATCAACTACATACCTATGTAATTCTAACTGATATGAAACTACATCTGCAACAGCTTGAGTATCAGCTGCAGAGCCTGATCGACAGCAGTATATCCGGTCATGAATCTTTGTCAGTTTGTCTGTAACTCTGTTAGCTATGTATGATCCAGTCGTAGTACGTGAGTCAGCCCCTATGACTACCCCACCATCAAATTCAACAGCCATGATGGTGGTCTGAAATGTAAGATAAAAAGAAATGATTTGGTATGAAGCAAGAGTATTAAATGAATACCATTATCAGGGAAGTTTAAGCAAAATTTTCAGGTGTGAAACCAACTCTACACAGTATGGTGAAACTTCAGCAGGGCTGTAAACAATTACCATTTAGTGGTTAATTGACAGCAGGGCTGGAAAAAATGTAAATTTCCCTGTAGGCAAATCAAATTTCCCAGCAAAGCAAATCAAAATTTCCCAAAGACTTTACATGTTCACATACACAAAAGTAGTCAAATTTCCCTTCAAATACCAAAATTCCCTGCAATGAGCTTCCCAAATTGCTGGTTTTTCCAGCCATGATTGACAGTTAATGTAGTGGTTGGAAAAATGGGTCATTTTGGGGACCAAAAAATGCACCGTCATTTTGGAAAAAATGCAAAAAACGCAATTTTAATTGCCATGAAAAAAAGCAAAAAAACTGAATGGAGAAGCCCCAATGACTTCACTGTGTAAAGCTGGCCAGCTGAAATGTTCACAAGAACAGCCTGTTGGTAATATTTTCAGTTTACCTTATGAAAATCATTTCAAAATGAACAAAAACTGTTCTTTCCAAAATTACAAAGCAAATACGTAGTAAACACAGAAATGAGATAGTAAAAATCTTGTTCTATTTCATCAATTGTAAAACACGATGCGATATTCGCTGTTGCTTGCTCTGTACCTTGGCAGCTCTCTACAACTAGTGCTACGTGCCCTGCTACTAGGATATGTAATCTGATAATGATATGCTTGACAGAGATCGCTGATAAGAACCGGTAAGTCAGAATATGCACGCTGCATGTATACCTGTGATTCATACAGCCTACATGCAAGGTTGTTACGTTCGTATAAATTTCTTAAATACCTGCACAGTTGTAGTTTTGTTGAATTTTCTACAATTTGGGGTTAAATATTTTTGTGTTTTTAGGAAATGGGGTCAAAAAATTGAGTCTTTGGTCAATTTCAAAAAGACACGATTTAATCCAAAAAACGCAATTGCGCCGCAAAAAAAGCGATCGCGCATAATTTGTCCAATCCCTAAGTTAATGAATGATTAAAATGATTATTTAGCGAAAGGCAGTTTTTGATTAATGGCATGTCACAAATCACCAATTTGATCCCTGCACTGCTTCAATCTTGCCTTAAATTTTCAAGTGAGGTGGGTATCTTCAAGTTAAAAACCCATTTTCACATTGAAAAACAAAGATTAAAAAGACAAAAATCCATTCTTTGATTTTTTCTTCACAGCAGAGCATCTCTTACAGATTTACATTCACACCTTGTGCATACAAAGTGTCATTCATGAGTATAATAGTTAAAGAAGCGTGTGTGGCATAGACCGCACAGGGCACGAGCAACATACGTTAAGATAAGTAATGCAACCGTGCAATATGTATATCCAATGTTCTAAATGTACATAGGTTCGTACTGGCATAGGTTAAGTTGCTGGTCTAACTTATATTGACATGCTTTGGCAGTGTGCCATACAGTGTGAGTTTCATAATGGCATGCCATCCATTTCATACATGGACACATGTGCAGGGTGAGCTCCGCTGCACAAAACAAGAAGAGCAGGCTCAGTTAAGTTGGATGAGATTTAACGACACAAAAACACGAATGTGTTGTATAGTGTCAGCAGGCCTTGAGTTTTGAGGTGTGTGAATGCAATTGCACACCATCACTCACCTCAAATCACTGTGAGGAGTGAGATTTTTTGCACACCTAAATGAGGAATGGGAACTTAGGAAAATGTATCAATGTTTAGTGAAACAGTGTGCCTACCACACTCCTTAATTTCCCAAGGAGTTTGATTGTGATTTGAAGCATACCTGGAAAACTGAAAACTCAAGGCCTGGTGTCAGTCAACTTGAAAAAGTTCAAAGTTTAAATTTATTCTTTAGAATGGTTGAAGTTCAAATCTGATTTCCCTTTAGTCACCTCTTACGACAGGCGGGAATAACCGTGAGCATATTCTACAGCCTCCAGCCCATAGGGGGAAAGAGTAGGCTCAGGGATCATACACTTTTAATGTCATAGACACAGAGTAACATATATATTATGGATAATTTTTAAAAGAGTTAAAATAAGAAATAAAGGGAGATTGAAACACATAATTATGGTATTTTTGAGCAAACTTGTCGTTACGATTAGTGGGAATACTGTCTGGGCCTAGAGGGAGTCAAATTGACAAATGCTGCAATCAACAGATGGACCAAAGCCCATTACCTTTTTGCTTGCATAGGCCTACACTAATGCAGCATGCCATTAAGGAGTGGGAGCTCTCACTTGTCTTCTTCCAGTAATACCGTAAGTGATGGTTGTCTGTTACTACACTAGATACTGTTAATATTCTGAACAAAAGTTTCAAAACAAGATTGTACCAAACATTGCCTATGTAACCATAAATGAATTTGTAATACATAATGTTGGCCAACATATTTAAAAAAAAAGTGCATTTAGTCATTTATTCTTTGGGATGGGTAATGAGTTAGGCTGCCAATTGCTACATGCGAAGATTTCCCATTTATGGGGACTCTCGTACGGTATGGAAACACAACTTAATTTATCATTGATCAATCGAAAAAAATGTATGCAATTAAATGATTAATTCATTAATCAAATTGACAGCCCTAAAATGAAGCCACTAAATTTGTGTTCCACAGGAGGTTTGAGGGCAGCATAGGATATCACTTCCATGAAAAGGGATGCTTTGTTTCCTTTTATTTTTTTTAACCTGTTGTATTGACCTTGAAGTTAAAAGGGATAGGACCAGAATTTTTGTTAGGGCTTAAAACCTGAGGGTCCTGGTATATTTCATTTCCAGAGTCAGGAAAAGAAGGGTCCCCCAGCGTTTTCTCCAAGAGTCCTATAAAATTATTAGCTTATACTAGTTACAATCTTGGCCAGCAGTGCAACTGTGAACTCCTATCTATGGGGAGGTTTTACAATATTTACTGTAGCAGAGTTACATAACTGTGCAGGAAAAGCAAGAGCTGGTGGGTGACGTGGGTCTTGCTGACACACTGGATTTTTCCAAAGCGTCCAGAGGGTTTTATTGTGCATCTGAGACCCAGGACCCTGGGTTAGTAAAAACCATGAGGACCTCTACTTAGGGAATGCAAAGTTTGTAAAGTCCTCATGATACAGAAACTCTCCATGGTGGACTTCAGTGTGTATCAGCATTCAGCTGACATGCTAAATAAGAATGGGGTATATTGTGGTCAAATTTGACCCATGAGTTTCAACCATATGGTTGAAGCAACCCCCATCCCTACAGTAACAGAAATCTTCACAGCTGACTGGAACCCAGGGTGCATTCCTTGAAAAGCTCATGCCTGAAGTCACCAAGGTCTGGGCGATCAACTCCAGGACTTTCGGTGCAAATATAATGCAATTATTAGCAATCACTAAGCATGCCTATATACGTACAGTATAACCTGTACACAACGCACAGGCAGCCACCATACATTAACAGTGCCAATACACATGAAGGCATTCACAGGTTAGAAGTCAGTAGCAATGTTTTAGCCATTGTGTGAATGCATACATTCAGCATTCACTGGCAACCCAGGTACAGCGCAGTTCTGTACATTAAAGCGGCTCATTGAGTTGGTTCATTGAAATTCAACAAATTTTTCCAAACCTGTGAAGTTTTCTTCACATTGATGACAAATGGTCAATCTGAGACAATCCCCATACCCTACATACAAATAACTGTTTTCTGAGTGAGTAATTAAGAATTACAGTCGGTTTTCAAAGGTGTCCACTCTCAAGACCCTTTTCAAATTAAGTACAAAACCGTTACAAGTCCGGACACTGGAAAATTCAAAATTTTAACATTTCTGTGACTTATGGACTTGAAACTTGACTTGTTATGCTAACTATAAGCATTTTTATGTAGTAGTGACCCTTGAGACTTGCATTAAGTTATTGATAACAACTCAATGAGCCTCTTTAAATACTGGCTTGCACTAAGCAGATTTTTCTAATGTACGATGGCATGGCGAGAAAATAGTTTCCCTGCTTCATGGCAGGAAGAAGTCCGTCCTCATGCTGAAGACCTGCACGAAATGCACCAGATATTAATGTGGTATAATATTAAGACTCTTTGGACCATTGTTAGTGAACTTAGTGGACCCAGGTACTCTGAAAAATTGGAAAGGTTGCTTCTGAAAGTGAAAAGTTCCATTTTTGAGGTGCCACATATATCAAAATGGAAGCAAAGTACTGCAAATTTTAAAAACCTATTATAATTTTATTGCCAGTAGGCATCACATTTATCAAAATTGGGCCTTATATCCTTTCCCACAGTAAAGTTATCAGCATTAAAATTCATGAAAACTCTCTAAAGCAACATTTGGCATGAAAAAAGGATATTGCCATTACTTTTTAGAAGGCTGTAACTTTGAAACCACTTGAACACTGGACCTCAAAATTTCAGTGTGCTCCTTTTGTCTATGCAGCAAAATATTTATCTGAAAATCATCAATATCTGAGATGGTCAGTTGGTCACCTGGGGACTTTCCTGAATTTTTTTTGATTTGGCACAGAATGACCCTTTAGTATGATCAACTCTGATACCATCAGAAGGGCACAGAAATACATTCAACATCTTTGATACCTTTATTCTTGACAACTTTGTAATGATTGGTTAATGATTCTATGAGGAAATTTGACAAATCTGAATCAAATTTCTATTGACTGTTAAGCTAAGCTGTTCATCAATCAAAAATCAACATCATATACAGCAGTTCCACATTCCTAACAGGTATTTCCATTTAGATAAAATAGTTCCTTTGAACTCCCAGTTATTATTCCTCACAACTGATGTGACAGGAAATGTAATGCAATGTCAATGATGCTAACATGAAGAATTGTCATTCTATTCAGTGTTTTTTAGAACATACAAAATGAATGATTAAACTGTCAAAAACATACAGCCTACAACTAGTGCAAATGTTATGGACATCACATGATCCTTTTTGGCTTTTGTTTGACAATGAATCTCAACTGCGTAGGCTGATACCAATGCCTTGTTATGAGAGTCAATTGCTTGTTTGCCAAAGCAAATATTATATCCATCCTTTTATGCAGGTGGGGACTAGATTTTGTAATTTTGGAAGGACTACGTCAATTAATACTCTGGGTTCATTTTATGTGACCTGCTGGTACCTGTTACTGCATGCAGCAGCTTACACTTGCTGAAAATTATTTGAATGATTCCAATCATTACTATTTCTGCAACAGATTTTTCACATAGAGACAACTACCCGATTTTAATAGGAATGTTTTGTTCAGTGAGAGATGCTGTACATATACGGCATATTGGCAGATGGATAATCCCTCATCTCAGTCAGTTTTCCAGCAGCCAAAGGTTCTTGAGACTGAGTGATGAGTGTTTGAGGTTTAGCACAGAGGACAGCATTATCTCGGAATTGAAATGAAATGAAGAGTCATTTTTAAAGAAATTTAGCATTTTTATCATTTATTAATTGTATGATATTGTTCTTGTCTTGGAAAAGGAACATCTGAGACAGTTGGTGAGAAAAGAGGATTTTTGTGGGCCTAGGCCTAGTTGTGAGAGCTAACTGTTGTTTCCTACTTAGTTTCACCTGGAGCAGTGCATACTGTACGCCAAATTTATTAGCATGCATTTCCATATGCTAAAGATCTTTCTGTAAAAGGTCAGTGAAAGGCCTTTCCTATATTCAGGGCTTTCATTAGTGTGCGTATTTGCGTATTGTGCGTATTTACATGGTCCAATACACATCAAAACAGTAATGTAAAGAGTCAAATACACATTCAAATAGGAATGAAAAGAATATGCACACTCTTTCAGTTTTAGTGTTGAGGTCATATACTAGGGCTCAACCGATAATCGGATCGGACATCGGATCGGGCCGATATTCGCCACCATCGGATCAGCACTATTCAGCTAAGTTCACTTGCCGATGTTTACCAATATTCCGTATCCTGAAACCTTTGTAAAAATTTCAAAGGAACTTTTTACTGCGTGGTCTTGCACCACCGTCTACAAGCCATTTCCTACGCCTCAGCTGCAAGAAGTTTCTTTTTTCTGAAAGTCCTTCCCTTCTCTGGCGCAGAGTCAAGGGACGTAACCTCAAGGTCACTGCAGATACATAATGACACTCGGTGAATCCTCATTACAGGATAAGTAAAAGTTAGTAATAACAAGCCAGCAAAGTTGTTATTCCGTATGTAATATTTTACAAATTTTAGTTGCATTTTCCCTTCACTTTTGTCCCATAGTTGTTTGATGGCAGTTTCATACATTCCTTATGCTCAAATAAAGAACAAACCTGCAATACATGAACTGTATGATTAAATTTCTTTCAAGAGGTACTCCATTGTTGTTACAAACTTTGCTCCGCCTTTTTCATGATGGAATGATCCAATATTGGCATGGGTAAGACCTAGTGCTTACACGTGGTATTAAAAAAAAAAGTTTCAACAGCCCTCAGGTTTGGTGATTACCCATTTTTTTCTTAAGTCCTCCCGATTCTCTGGTGAAGAGTTTTTTGGGGAAGACAAGCAATACTCCCGAAGATGTGTAAAGTAGACCTATAGCAACGATTTGTTCATGCTCCTTTGGGTACTGTATATGCATGAGAAATTAACAACTGTATCGGAGAGGTATCGATCACGTTCACAAGTTCAAATCAAACCGACAGATATTAGAAATATGACAGAAAAAACCCTTCTAAGAAAATCAATACTTCTTTACACCTTTGCCTTTTTCATATTTTAATTTTTGAACGTTTTTGGATTCTAAAAGCAGGCCTGCTAACTCCACCTTGAAACTGTTTGTGTTACTTCTTTCAAAATATAAGTTAAAAATATCTACCGATCCCAGCATTTGTTTACAGTATTCTCTTTCACGTCCGAAAAAATAACGTCATTCGTGTTAAATTTGCATCTAGCGTACACGTGTGCCCACACCCACGCTATCGTGGCCTTATTAGGAAGTCGCGTACCTGGGAGTACTACATAGGTTCATTCATAACCGCCCTGCCGTTCAGGTCGGGACACCCTTCAAACTCCTGTCGAAAGGAAACTCTCAATCACACGTGTGTAAAGGGCGATATTTTGGGGCTCACGAGATAATGAAATTTTGCTTAGAGCGTTATTTTTCCCAAACAATTTTAGTTTTGGTAGTTACATCCTAGTATTTCATACATAACACGAGGTTAATTTGCTTCGTGGTGAAGAAACAAACCAACAATCCTGGTGTCTTAAATTATCGTCAATATTTACGAAATCATTGCAGTCATATCTTGGCACTAAATATATAGTGGAAAAGTGTTCGTTTGCATAATATTGACACAATAAACCATTATATCGGCCAATTCAATCCTCGATTTTATTTCAAGGTTTGGTTTTCATTTTGGTACTATACTCGAGGTAGCTTCCCATATTGTGTTTTTAGAAAATCGCCGTTAGTATTAATACAGTTCGCAGGGTAGGGTTTAGACAGAGTTATTACAGATTCTTGCAGAATCAAGTACATCTTGTCTGCAAGTTTCTACATAAAAAAGAACCGACTCGCAGTGTTGGCGGCGTTGGCGCGCCTGTTGCTCCGTATGAATTACTGCAGCTTGAATGCAGATTTTAAAGTTAGAGTACGTTGTAGCATACACTGATCTGAGAAGCAACACTATTGTACATCAGCATGATCGGCCCTCGCACCGGTGAAAATTTCAACTTAATTAAATAGAGTACAACCAACATTCAAACTCAAATATAATTTCAGGTGATCAGTTCATTCACAGTCTTGATTAAATTCATACTAATTTGCAAACCATTAGACATTTTAAAGATGACTTTAAATAGGAGTAAATGCGCGGACAATGTACATAAAGAGGCATTGCTTACAGTTACAACAAGGAAATCTAGACCTACTAGTAAACAGGGAAAATTGTGGGCCTAAACGCATAGATACGGCGGGGTGACGAAAATATCGGATGGGATCGGATATCGGCCGATGTTGGGGAAAAAACATCGGACATCGGATTGGCAGTAAAAAACCACATCGGTTACGCCCTATCATATACGCATCCCATAAATACCCTGTGCATTTTTGTATCCACTTCTTTCAGTTTGTAGGAAAGTGTAAGCCAGTAAATTAGGGCTGTGACGGTTAATCGGTTAACCGGTTAACCGACCGACTCGTCGGTTACTCGTGCGTCATTCCTCTTCATAGATTAACCGTTTTTGTATTGCCAATAACTCAGTTGCCGCGGGGTGGCTTTGTTGGTAAACTGTTACACAAACATCGCGCAACAAACAGTGTCAGTTTCTCACAAATTATCGCTCGAACAATAACTGTAAAAAGAGATTTAAAATCGGCCGTTCGATTGAACGGATTAATTCCGAGGCAACTCCCCGAATTAAGTACATTATGATGAGTGACAAGTGGCGCACCCATTGTTACTTTCGTTGGCAGAACTTCGTGTGCTCGTCTTCTAATCCCTTCAATAGCAACACCCAAGCACAACTTTAGAAATTAGCGGCATGGTTGAGAGATTAGCAATCGAAAAGAAAGCCACAAGACAATCAAGGAGCTGTAACAAAAGTTACCAAGCCCTGTATTTCTACGGCAATAAAACCTCAGCGAGACCATGATTAGGGCACAAAAGTTTATTGGAATAAGTCTTCCCACTGTAGCTAATCGAAATATTTTATCATGCTACACCTCCGTAAATTTCATTATTTTTCATTATAGCAGTACCAGTATTTGGAAAAAAATGTAACCTGTAAAAATACGATCGTAAGCACCAGATAATTCCCGCCATTTTGTTGTTTGCCCAATATCATATAAAATGGAACATTCCATGTTGACTTTTATGAATAAGCATACGCAGTTCGTTTAACCGACTGGGTTGTAGTTGCGATAATGTACTGTACTGTCAAGCCAACCCTACGATGCACGTAAAAATAGCGATCTAATTTTTAGCGGTCTTGGACTGCAAAAAATGGACTCGATTAACGTTATCTTATGGTTTCTTTCCGATATAAATATCCCCGTAATTTTGCCACTTCATGTCCAAACCTTACCGTTTTGTTTCAAATTATTCAGCAAATGAAATGCACTTAAGTCAGACCCCCGAAAAATCCAAGTACGCAGAGATTTGTGCTGCCGTTTCTTGGTGAATTTAGCACGGGGCTTGGCCGGCTGCACAGGCGGGCTATGTAAGCCTGTGAAGTGCGATCATCATAACACAAACTCAATGGGGAAATTCGTTCGGAGGTCTGGTATTTTCACACACTAAATCCCATAGGCGATGGCGCGAGTTGTGATTGGCTGGCTCAGAATCAACGTATTTGAACCAATCACAATGCAGAGGCAATTCAAATTTTGCAATAGATCGTGTGCATATGATGTCATCGAGCAAAACATGGTCCCTTGTTAAGTGGTAGACACGGATACGCACGCAAGTCTACTGCATGCATGGGACCACGTGCGTAATTGTTTACGTTCGTAACGACGTCATATGATAACATTCCATAAGTCCTACTGTAAATAACTTTACGGTAGGAATGCTGGAAATTCCTTAATTTATACAGGAAAATAGGGCTTGGTTGTGCTGTTTGCGGCTGGTGGGCAGTTTACAGTGCAATTGTACAGATCGCTACTATGACACACACGTGAGCGGTGTACATGTTTTGAACACTGCATCGCAAGGAAGCTGCATCAAAACAGCGGTGTGGGAGAGTTTCGTGAAATAACTGACAATATAACATAGGGTCAGGCAGGAATACAACAGTTGGTGGAATGTTAAAAAGTGCACGTGGTCAGAAGAAAGCTTCAGTAACTGCGGGATGGGTTTTTACTGTAGAAAGATGATATAAACTCAGCGCAAAATACCAACATTTTTGCCACACACTTACATGGGCGAACAAGACTTACGGCGCCATTTTAGACTTGCACTTTCCTGTACAAAAGTGATGGCGCTCTTTGGAAATGTTGACTTTTTGTTGATGTGTGAACATTACGTCATTTTCGGTTAAACGGTTAACCGCCGGTTAATAAAATCGGTTAAACGGATAGTGAATTAACCGAAAATGCACAGCCCTACAGTAAATTTACGACAAATGCGTTCATGATCTTCATAACGTACACATGGTTATACAGAATGAAACAAACCTTAACACTCTCCTGCTTGCGGTTTTCAAATGGTTAGTTACCCACGGATGTATTTATACCCATAGTTCTCAATCCCAATCCAAAATTTACGTAAAGAGAGATTGATTTAATTCGAAATTTTCTCCGTCGTTTCGCACAGAAGTGTTGAGTAACAGATACCGCTCAGCAGTAAGGCGCTTTGGAGTCTTACACACAATACCGTGCAAACTTGTTTCACTTGTTGACCTATACCTAGCTAAGAAAGACGTTAAGTTTGGTCAAGTTATAAACACAGTAAAATAACCTAACAACTTAGTTTATGCGCTCATCACATTTAACACGAGTAACTACTTGAGATGAAGGAGTACTTCTAGGAGTGTACACCAGAAAAAGGTGATTTTCGTTATTTTGGTGGAGTAGGCTAATATTTCCTAGCCCTTGAACAGGGCTGTGTGTTACGTTACATGGCCTAAGCTCGTTTCACTCCACATCACAGCCCTTGCACCGATAACACACGCAACCCCATCACTAGGCTTTCACAACAAAATACGTTCTAAACTGGTAAATATTACACACATCGAACTTATATTACCACAAAATGATGTGACTTTCAATCGAAAAGTTACCAATAAATCGGCTTTCATGGACAGTCTGATGTCAAAATGCAGCAAAATGATGCTTCGATTCTGGTTAGAAACTCCTTCGTTTGAATGAACCCTCGTACAATAAGTGTTTCTACATGAACTTGAAAATAGTCAAAAATCATTCCTAGAACTTTGTAACCATTTCACCAAATCAATAACTTTAACAATCATTCCACCTAATGAATGCAAATTTCATATGAAAAAGTGTTGTTTGTTTGTATTTAAAGCTTCTAAATGTTTTTGAAATTGTTGAAACGTTGTAAAAATTTCTCCAAGTGTAAAAACTTTTTGAATAAGTGGAAACCCCTGGTATGACCTTTGACCCCAAAGTGAATATCACAAAGATGAAGGATCCTACTATTCCGCGCGCTGACACCTGCTGGTACGCCCTGTCTTGAGTTCCACGCGTTGTTGTACAATTTGTAAGACAGCACGTGGAACTCAGTCGTACGACAGCACGTGCCGTTTCACGGAACTAGTGGAAAACTCAGGGATCTATTCTAACATGTGTAATGAATAGCAACATTTTGCAAACAAAAGTTAAAATATTGGCACAATGGTCCTTTATATTTTACTTCCTAATCAGTAATGATAACATGATTAATGATAGCATTTAATGAAATTAATATCAGCGTCAGTGGTTTAGTAAGATCGAGGACCGATTACTAAGTCGTTCGAAAGCTTGCAAATATGGCGCATTGAGTTAGTGTTATGTTCAATTTTTCGTGGCAAAATACACCATTATAACATCAATCTGGGTGAACAGCTTGCAGAAAGGTGGATGCGGTGCCAGAGGTCATCTGTGTAAAGTTTGGTGAGAAAACAGTGTAATTTGTGAACGTGAGAGATGACGACCCTTGCCAAGGTCGCCTAGTGATGGGGTTCCGTGTGTTATCGGTGCAAGAGCTGTGATGTGGAGTGAAATGAGCTTAGGCCATGTAACGTAACACACAGCCCTGTTCAAGGGCTAGTATTTCCAAATGTTAAAAATACACACAAATGTAAGGAGTACTTGGGAAAACCTTGAAAATTAATCACATTTAGACACAAACTAGCGTGAGAGTAACTTAGACTGGCTACACAGTAGATGATGCCTAGCCTAGGGCCTAGGCTAGGTTGGTGGTGACTGTATAGGGCATACGTGTGTAGGCCTAGCCTAAGTGTGTGAGTGCAATGACTCAACAAAACATAGCCTAGCCTAGTCACTTGACAAGGTATAGAAACTATTCACTTGAGTTTTGCCCTTAAATCACGGTAAACGATTTCAAAAAGAATCAAGGCGGTAGAATAATTAAAACTGAGTACCCCTGTGGATTCTTCATGTCTGAGCCATTCAGGCAACTGAGAATTTGATTCACAAATCCAAGGTGACCGCAGATTTTTCGTGACCATGGGTAGCGCCATTTTGAGTAATAAATATTCATACCCAAGTGAGTGGTCGTAGTGCACTGTGGGATATATCTTAAAGCATGGCGTCTTCGGAAGGTAAGCCGAATTCTGTTCCATCTTAATTATTCCATAAGACACGAAAAACGCTCGCTATCTTCTTGGTAATATTATCTCCCAAAATTAGGGCTATATTTAAGAGATTTTAGTGGTCTAATTTTTAATTTATATTTGTAAAATTTGAACGAGGGGTAGAAAGTTTTTGCCAGGCTCGTCCGGAGTGTTGCTCATGATCGAAGGTTAGGCTCGTTCATGAGTGTCAGTGAGTGCTGTGATCCAACATAAACTGCCTAGCCTAACAGTGTATCATCATTGTCCAATGCATCACAATTCTGTGTTGTCGAGGGTCTGGTCAATATGGATGTCAGTGTAAGGGATCAGAACGATCTAAATGGTGTGAAGCCGAGGGGCATTCCGATTAACTTTTGTCTAGGTTAAGATATTCCGTCGCACATCATAATTTTCGAAGAATAATTTCTGTTCAGTGCATGGATTGGTTGTTAAACTAGGGATATAAATATTCAATTACCCAGGTGGGTCAAAGGGCACAATGCATTCATTCATTGGACAGTTCAAAAAGTTTTGAAGTCTGTCAGCACTTTTTGATTGACATGTCTGACTGAGCTATAAGCTAGGTAGGATTGTGTACATCACAGTACAGTCAGGCAATAGGCCAAGTAAATTAGGCATACTACTGAAAACTGTTTGATGGCCAAAGTAAATTTGGTAGGCTAGGCCTAGTCATATTTGTACATTTTCCTTTCTCTATTTCATTTGCAAGATCTTATCAAATATGGGTCCTAGGCCTAGTCTACAGTGCATGTACTGTAGACTGTGGGTTATAGCCTGACGTTACCTCTTTCATGATTTTTCTTTCAAATCTTGTTTGAGACTATTTCTAGGCCTAGGCTAGGCCTAACTTAGTCCTAGCTTTAATAATAGTATTAATAATACATTGAACTTGTATAGCACCAAATCAGGAACAAAAGTGTATCTGCTCTAAGTGCTTGACAAAAGAAAAATGGCAGGAGTTTGGTTTTTTTTCCTATCAAAGGTAGGCAAGGAGCTGGGGTACAATTGGCTATTCATAGGTTTTTTGTTGTTAGGGTGTTTTCAAAAGGTCTTTCATGAATATGGTTTACTATGTAAGATAAGGATCCCTATTCCCTATTCATAAATAAGAAAAAGCTGGTTATGTATACAGGCCTAGCCTAAGGTTGATTATAGGCCTACTAGCAAAAACGTTTGATAGCTGCAGGCCCTATTTATTATAAGAAAAAGCTTTTTTACTCATAATTTAAAATAACTTCGTAATAAACAGTAGGCCTATAACAGAAAAAGAGGTTCGTTTTTAAAATTAGGAAAAAGTTGGGTTTTCATAATCATAGTGGGAATTAGCCTACAGTAGCCTAGATGAGAGGTTAATCTAGTTTTCACCGGTCTTCAACAAGACTCAGTTTAGTTGCCTATTTCTAGCCATGCAAGATTTGATTTGGCACTGCTCTCACCCCAGACTACAATTTTGTTGTAGTAGTCCACAGAAATTCTTCATTGGCACAGCTCTTTGAATTACAACAAATTAAAAAAAAAAAAGGAAATTACGTACATGGCTCATCACTGTACTACTGTAAGAGTGTTTTTATTACACATTAGGGTCCTGTATACTGCTCACCCTGAAGCAATAAACTGTGATTGTGCCTATCTGGATGAGTTTTACTAGACAGTTGTGGGAGTGGCTTGGGAAAGTAAGTAGGTTGAGAGAATTGGAACTGTCTGGGGCCAGAGGATGCTAATTCCTTCAATGTAAATGGTGAATACTGGCCTGTACGCAGTACAAAATGAGCCATAGAACTTTCTATGTAGGTTGAAGCATTGTATAGTTGTTTTGCAAATTCATTTTTTGGATGATCTTGATAATGATGCATTAAGCTCACTTTGATAGCCTCTTCGTTGTGAAAACTTTTTTTTCTTTTTATTGTTTACACGATGAACCCACTGTTCACCGCATTGACTTTATTTACATTATACTGTATTGCTACATGATATATACATTGTGAGATTAACAAAAATAACGTAATGTAAAAAGATAGTAATACATGAATCATGTACTATACTGGAACATGACAAATTATCTGAACATTTATCCTCACTGTTTGTAATATACACTATATACAGGATATATACATGTATACAATGTATGATTAGCAATAATAAAAGTAACCCTTATCAGTTTTCACAAATAAACTAGGTGTAATACAACTTACCGATATCCAGCCCGCGGGGTACCCAACCCAGTGGCTGTAATATTACTGCCGCCGGGAAGAAATACCTCGCATTAACTGGAACAATACATAAATGCAGGCTTACTATTTTTTAAATAGGAGGAAATTCTAATCATCCTGAACATAAATATATACAGAAATAAAAAATATTATTTACAATTAATTACAGTTCAAATAGTTAACTAACATTACACTTATACAGGTGCAGATAAGAGTTTAAGGCAGTCATTCGTCACCCCAAACTACAGTTTCAGTATGCATGTATCAAAACTCTCAATTGGTACAGCTCTTTGATTGGCATCACATTCAAACAATGCATCATAGCTAAATTACACAGCATGTGCACTGAGAGTGTCTTGATTACACATTATGGACTTGTATGGCCACTGGGAAAAGCCATGAAGCAATAAACTAGGATTGTGTCTGGATAAAGATGAGTTTTAGATAAATGTGGGAGGGGCTAGAAGTAAGTAGGTTGGGAGAATTGGAACTGATTTGGATGATGAAAATATGCCTTTAAATAATCACAAAACAAGTAAAAGTTTACAAAGGTTTCTAGTTTCATTGCCCAAGTACATCCTAAGTGCAATTTTAATGGAAGTGTCAGCCAGTATCAAAATTTGTTTCAGACTCCTCCTCATTGAAAACAATTACACTTCCCTGCTCAAAAATGCTCCAGAATTTACCTGATTTTCTCTTAGACTTGAAAAGGTGGTAAATCGTTTTAATTTTCTTCTGAAGCGAATTAAAGAAATACTTCTTTATATCTAATACTAAGTCATCATTTAAAACAGATAACCTTGCTTTGTAGATAACACTTTTATGTACTTGATTTGTTCTACTGTAGAATAACTATTGATGCAATTTAAATTGTAATATCAGTGAACTTAATTCATACTCATTTGGATGATAAGGTATAATTACCTATCATTAGCTTGGCATGTTTCATCAAATGGAAAAAAATGTCTTCAACAAAGATTGATGTATAACATTTCCTTTAACATTTTACAGATGCAGAAGCTCAAGTGAAAGTATTTGCAAAGCAAGCCGTGGCCAAAGGTCATCGCTATGGTCCATTTAAAGGAAAACTTACCACCTTGGCTGATTGGGATGAACAGCTTCAGATGGGATCAATTAAGGTTTGTTTTTAAAGGAAATTCATCAACCATTACTGCAATTTAGTCCATTAAAGGGAAATCCAGGCATTCCAGTGTGGGTTACTGTAGTAGTCTACCCTGACTCATGATTGGCTCTTGCGAGTTATGTGACAATATTTTCCCTACAGGAAATAACATTACCAAATTTAGTAAACTGTGTGATTAACTCATTGGTTTATGCTTGAATGCAATGTTTCAAGTCTAAATATTGTTAAAACTAATTGGAAAGAAGGAGCTAAATTTGTGGAATCTGACTGTCGTTCCAAAATAATTTTGGGGCAAGCCCTGCTTCTGCACTAGGACAAATTTGACCTCTTGTTCATAAAAGTGATTGCTCATGTTTGTGAGTCAATGAGTTATTTTCCTATTACAACATTGGTGCAATTCTTCATTGTACATTGGTGAATAACCTATGGTCATGAACAGAGCATTGCTGCATACTGTACCCTGCAAAAGAAAGATCTAAGGTCAAACCAAAATTTTGACATGTTGGAGGGGTACTCATTCGAAGCCTTCTGGTGAAATTTGCATTGAAATCAGATGCATGGTTCTCAAAATATGAGCAGGTTAAGTTTTCACATTTTCCTTAAAAAGTGAATTGGAAGCAAGCACATATATCCTCACAGGCTCACAATTATAAACATTTTTCTTTTATTAATTTTTAAACTTAACCAATTTCCTCATTGGCATTCTCATGTTATCAGATTGAAATTGGTTGATTGGTATGAGAATTACAAAATTTACATTCTCCACTTGGAGATCCTATCCATATGCTGTAAACCTCAAGGGTCAACACCACAGACAGAAAAATAAGAAAAAAACATGTCAGTGTTAAGAAGTGATATAACTGTTGCTGTCCTCAAGATCACTTTGGGAACACAAATCTAGTAACTTCAGTTGCTGATATTTCAAGAAATACTTGTCTGATTTGAGTGAGAGTTTCAACAAACGGTGTAGATTTAGTTCCTCATGTGAAAATTAGACTTAAATTTGTTTCCTGTAACTGGCAGAATTTGACACAATATGTAATGTTGTATATTTTATATGCAAAGTTATAGAGAAATTCATTTACATTTTCCTTCCAGATTCCATCTGGTGATCCCAACCTCCCAGGGTTTCGTTTTGATAGCAATGACTTCACCATTCCAATGTGGATAAGATTTATCAAACCAGCTGAGAGTCCAGAGACCCAGACACTTACCATTGTGCAGGTGGGGTTTAAATATTATTTTGAGGTGAGTGGCTTTCCGCCTTTTGGAAGCAGTCACAGATTATGAAAGTAGATGGATTTCTATCAGAATCAGCTTTTGTTTCAATGAATCATACTTTGCAAATCAATTTTAATATTCTAGCATCCATTGCAATTAATTAGATAAGCATATCTGGGAGTATGCTAATAATCAGATACATGCAAGATGTGTATGAGATGTTTCATGACCATGGAAAGTGGATCACATCACTTTATTGAATGTGACATAGCATGGGGTCAAACATTACGGTAGTTATTTCCTATGAGCTATACAAAAAGAGTGTTACATATGTAACATTTGGTGTCCACCCCGTTACATACGTCACACAACTCTGAGAACTGAAAACTGCAAGAACTTATGGATTGACTAGAGGTCTGTTTGTCAAGATCTAGGCACCAGTAGTTCATATCCACATGGGCTTGCACAGAGCTACTATCTATACAGAAATATAAGGACACAAAAATTGGATTTGTGACATATGTAACATTGGTGTCCACCCACCCAGTTCATATGTCACAAAGCTACTGCAGCCAGGCTTGGGGTAATCGTAATCAGTAATCCTAATCGATTGCAATCGATTACACATTTTGAAGTAGTTGTAATGGCAATCGATTACTTTTGTGAAAATCAAAAAGTAGTTGCAATCATAATCGATTACAATGGCAAAGTAATCGCAATCATGTTTCATTTCTGATTACATTGAAGTTGAATTGAACAAAGAAGTAAAGTTACTAAACAATTTTTTCCGTGCTTGGTTCTTCTGTTGGAATGACAAAATTTAATTGTCCCTCTTTCTTGGATGTTCTAGCTTAAAATAAGTGAGAAGTGCATGGGTTCAATAATCTCTACTTTGGGAGGACTTGGTTCTGTCAAGGCTTATCTAGAGCAATGTCCATGGCCTTTTTCCAGTCTTGGGCACTGGATTGTTTTGCCTACTACTAGTGTTTGCACGGGTAACCCGGGTACCCGCCCGCCATCGTATTACCCGGTTCCAAATCTACTACCCGAATCTTAAAAAGAAATGCATGGAAAAGGATCATCCCATTTACGCCATTGCCCACGGTAATGGACTAAAATATTTTGCCAATTTGGGTAAACATTCTCCGAGACTGAGAATGAAGAGAGCCCCTAGAAATTATGTGTAAGTTTGATACTGTAGTTGTCTGTACTTCGTTTCTGAAGTTGAAATTTTTATCAGCGTGCGGCCCGATCGCGCTATCGTCACGTAGTGGGTTACTTCTCACACATCACATGTATATCGCTTATAAACTTACTCGCAAGCAAGCTATCTGACGGCCGATTCAAAATCACATCTTACTGTTTCATGCAGACATAGCAAGACATACTGTATCACCCCCGCCCAGCTCGCAAAGACAGTGCCCGTAACGTTCAGCATGCTAGGTGAACTGAGCCTTGCATGTATATATATACGATCTTATTATCAATACGGTATGCCACCGAGAGTATAATCCTCGAATATTTCTTAATGGTTAAAGGTGTCAGTTTTACGCAAATCAACACTTTGCCGCTATCTGCAAAGTAAAACGACATCAATGTAATAGCACCGTAAACATTCACATTTTTTTTTTAAATAGGCCAGTATATATTACGTTATTGTGCCCCAAAATGGCGCTCGAGCAGACTACGAAGTTTATGTGTGAAAGTTATGTTACCTTGCCTGGATATCGACACGAGGCCTAGCTACGTAAGAATGTACATACCCCATTAGCGATAATTCCAACGCACATTGCAAAGTAGTATGAGGGAAGTTCACAACATGACGTCGTTTGTTTACAATCAGTAATTTTTGACGTGCAAGAGAATACCATAATACAGGGCTCTGATTAGTTGATATTTTTAAATCAGTGGTTTAAAAGAAGAAGCTTCGAGCTCTTACTATGGTGGCTTTTCGAGTAGGAAAGCGTCCCAAAATTCAATATCAAATTGATATAGGCCTTGGGAAGTATAATTTTCTTATTTGACTGTTTTCTGTTACGTTTTTTTTTTACTTGTCATTTTGATCTAAAACAAAACGAGACGATTAAACCTTCTAACAAATCAAATGTTTTTGAACTTGGGAACTGTGATCGCTATACCTATCCAATACAGATGTTAATGTTACCATGCATGTCTTATGGAATATGCCTTACAAAATGCTCATATCTTTTAGTCACCGTATGAAACACCGGGTAACCCGGGTACCCGACGGGTATGGCGATCGGGTACCCGGGTCCTCATTTTTAGTACCCGTGCAAACACTACCTACTACATTGTTTATGTGGAAAGAAAATGTAATCACGATTGCAATCATGATTACATTGCAATGTAATCGCAATCATAATCAATTACTTTCAATTTGAGCTGTAATCGTAATCATAATCGCAATCGTAAAATATGAAGAAATCACAATCGTAATCGATTACATTGAGATGTAATCGCCCCAAGCCTGACTGCAGCCATACAGCCACACAATAAATTTCCAGTTGTATACACAGGTATATCACAATAGCCCATAAGATTGTCTACATAAGTACTGCCATTTGTGGCAATGTTCACAAGGAGAGCCACTGTATGTGAAAACAGACTTGGTGTCCACCCCCTTGGTGTCCTGTTACATACATCACAAAAAAAATCAAATTTCACCAAAATGTCAGTTTGAGATAGAATATTTGGCTCTTTGTGGCACTGCTATTATTAACAACTTCAGAAAAATGAGTAATAAACATAATATAATTTTTTTACTGAAGAATGAAGGATTTGAAAATTTCAAATTTTGGGTGTGGACACCGTTACATACGTCACAATTTTGGTCAAAACTCTGTTTTACAAACACCTGATATAGGCGGACTCTTTCCAGACACCTAGAATATATACCACATCACTTAATCTGTGCCAAAATAGTCAGCAGTGTAGTAATACATTCTGGTTCAAACCAGTAAATGCACATTTTCAGTGTTTTAAGAACAAATAGCAGCATTGTGACGTATGTAAAGGTGTCCACTTTTCTAATGTTGTGTTTTCGACACCTTTTCATACAATAAGACACTTTTTGGGCATTTAAGTAACTCATATAGGCAAGAAATATATGGCAACACACAAATATCTCATTTTTTTTTATCATACTCAATTGAAAGCATGTAAGTGGACACCATGTTACATACGTCACACATGTAGATATGAATAACCTACTGTACTCTCTGAAATATCTCAGTCAACTATTACTCAACTATCTTCCTATTGGATACTCAGTTAAAACATGATATTTGGAAGGTGATAAGATACTTTTCAAAATTATTTGATGAATTGTAATTTTGGGTATGCATGTCACACTTTTATTACCCAGTATTGAAGAATGACACATATACTGCTGTAACGAACCGATCGGGGCTGTCGTACAGTTTTCCTCTGCCCCGACGCTCCTTTTACGACGGAGAATTGCAAAACTCAGAAAAAGATACACATGAAAAATGAGACAGGACTACAGGCCATGTCGCTGTCAACCAACCTTCCTCTCGTTAATTTCGAATCAATATAAATCTCTGCCAGAGTTGAAACACTGTGCAACCAACAAGCACCAATTCTATGAATCAAACTGAATTACATTTCAAATTCACCCCTTTTTATACCCCTTCCAAATATTTGAATTAAAATACACGCATCACCCAGGCCCAAAGCACATTTAAATGATTTACGCACATGCTTCTTATTGTTACGTAATTCTCCCATTGTTATGTAATTCTCCCGTATTACACAACGAGTTCCTATGAACTCTGTTACAACTCCATTACTCTATACCATTAAAAGTTGGATAAATAACAAGTTCTGATCGGAGGTCCACTTGATGGGCAGTCTGTTGAGTACACTGAAAATCTATGGTCGGATGGGAGGTTGCAATGAGAGGAGGAATATCGCTTCTTGGCCTTTTGGCTAAGATCATGTGTAGTATTTGTTCTTTTCTGCCAGTCTGGAATGGAGCCATACATGAGAGACGAATGATGTAAATCGCTTGAGGGCTGGTCAAGTGTGGTCCATCAGTGGATGTATAGCTTCTTTGGGAGTTTATAGTTTTGTTTTGTCAAATGGCTCTTTGCCAGAGGCTCAGGAGGACTTTAGAAAAAGCAATAGAAGGAAGATCATCCCAAGGTTCAAAATTTTTAGCTTTTCTACTGCCCTATCTGGTGCTTGACAGACTTAGTTCTGGAATGCCCAGAGGACATTTAGACTAGCTTCCTCTGGCAAGAACTTCAGGTCAAAGTTCAAGTTCACATTTTCCACTAGTCCTTAGGAATTTTCATCTATTTTTAATTACTGTATAAAGTAATAGTTTTTAAACCAGTGAAGTTTGTATGAGCCACAGGCTGTCATGCTGATGCAAGTTTTTGAGCCCTGGAATGCATGAATGTGTAGTGTCTAGTGTGCCTAGAGTTACTGTTGGTGCACCTCAAGTAGATCATTTGTCGGGAAGACCATAGTAGTTGACATTTGACCTTGTGTAGGCTATACCGGAGAAAACATCAGAATCAACAATTTTTTTTCCCTTCTTCTCCACAGGTGACAAAAGATGTATCTATTGGGACAGAACATTTTATCTTAGGTAGGAAGTTGGAAGATGTAGAGATAGGGCCTGATGGCAACCCAGTTGTGAAAAAACGAGGTCGTCCAAGGAAGCCAAAACTTTCTCCCGAACAACTTGCAGCCTTGGAAGAGGAAAAGAAAAAGAAAATGGAGGAAAAAGTTGGTTTCATTTTTGTTCTTGATTTGAGTGGCAAGGGGTTGATATAAGCATAAATATCTGGGACTATACTATCAGTGTTAGGTTAATAACACAGCTTAACACGTAGTCAGAATATTAAACATGGTTAAGAGTGTGCTCCTTTAAAACACAGTAAACTTGATATAACATTTTCATCAACAATATCAACATTAATAATCATAATAGTCAAAATAGTTAAAGAAACTATAGCTGCAACAAAGTCCTAAAGTACGTAACTGTAGTGCTCAAAGGTAAATCATCCTCACAGACTTTGTCTCTTGCTTATTAGCTTGTTGGTGTGAGTAAGAAAGCCATACATACAGGTACGCAGACAAGAGCCTTAAGAATCCAATAGTACTCAATTCACAGGTTTTGTGACTTTAGACTTGGCTTGAACTTGCCAAAAATGACTTGCAACTTGACATAGACTTGCAGACTTTTTACCAACACAAGTCAAGTGGTACAAACTCAACCCATAATGTGAAGAAAATATGACACAAGTGATTACTTACTCTATTTGACCAACTTGTAAAAACAGGCTCTGATCTTCTCATCACAATACAGCATTAGTATTGACATACAGAATTTGAAAGTAAGAAATCCATTCATGGTTTGGTAGTCTGTGTGCTTTGGATCTGCATGCACAGTGGTACGCACAGAATACAATTTAGAAAGGAATTAAGGCCAGTTGAATTACTAGTGCAGCTACTGGAACAGTACATTCTTTACAGGAGTGATTGATTTTGCTTAATACTTCAGAAGGGTTAGATCCAGATCTTTTCTTAAGGGAGTTTTTTACAAAGTCTTGCCAGTGAATGATTGCCATCCCAAACGGAGGTCAAATCCCTTGCATTGCAGATTTATGGTGCTATCATGGTCCAGTCCTCAAGCATGTTATGAACCAAAAATGGTCATTCATTGTAGACAAGACTTTACCACATACAAAGGCCTTTATAATATTGATCATTCATGACCTCTCCATGCTGCTGCTGCTGCTATTTCTATTGTTGTTAAAGCACTTAATATTTCAACTATTCTTGAGAAAGGCTACAAAAAAAAAAGAAAAAAAAAACTGTTGCCACCAATAAGTTAACCACCCATAGATTTTTTGGCAATTTTAAAAAGTGAATTCCCATGGCTACCATTCCCTTGGAGATTTGAAATCCAACAGATTTGTCATTATGATACTTTTGAACCGTGATTGACCAAATGTTTCCATTTGGTTTAAGGCGACAGAAGAGAAGGATCTGAAAGAGCCACCAGAAGGGGTCAGGGGACGATCTAGAAAGTGTGTCATCTGTGGGAAGAAGTTCATCTCTTCGGCCCTGTTCATGCAACACAGACAAACTTGTGGGACCATAAAACAGAAAGACATCTATGAGGATGTAGAGGAAGATGAAGAGAATGAAGAAATCGAGGATGAAGATGAAGAAGAGACGTTAGATGATAACACCGATGTTAGGCCTGATGGACTGTGAGTTGCTCTTGTTTGGAGGCATTATGGGTTTGTTGAATGAGGCAGCCTATAGACCTATTTCCAAATAGCAATACAATGAATTGTGGTAGGGCTGTGAACATTTAGCAAAATAACTAAACGTTTAACCTCAAAACTTTGTGATCGTTTAGCGATTAATCGCGATTACCTTATCACAAAAAAAAAAATAATTTCAGAATGTAGTGATTGATACTGTTCTGTAATGCAGAAGTAATAACAGTTGTTATCTTGCATGGTAAAATCAAGTTATTCTGAAACTTTGAAGCCTGCATGGTTCAAATATGCGTAGAATGTCCCATTTAACAAAAACCAGGGATCGTCAAAGTATGCAAATGGATAAAAAAAATGTCAAAAACAGGTTTTGCGATTAATCGCTTGTAGCTTTGTACTAAATGTTTATTCCACATGCGATCGTTTAGCGATTAATCGCTACACGTTCACAGCCCTAAATTGTGGGATAGAGTTTTGGGTGTACATCAATTTTCACCACAGTAAAATGCCATTGACAAAAATGACAAACACCAAAATTCTATCCCACAATCCTTTGTAATTGCTATTTGGAAACAGGTCAATAGCCAAGATTTTGATTTTGGAAGTCTTAGTTGCTACTGATAAAAAATTTACATCAGAGCACGAGCGTGAAACCCTAAATACATGAAGACCAAGCCAAGTCTTTATAGAATTCCAAACGCAAGCATTATGTCCCCAGGCAAAGTATTTTGTAGCACTTGTGTAGCCTACCCAAGCTTGGCTTGGGTCTCTCACCATTGCTATTTTGCCTGTCTTTTAAAGCGTACCTGAAGTCTAAAATTAAATAGAAAATATTACAGTGTACAAAAAAGGAGTTGAAAAATGAATTCAAACAGAGTCCAACTCCTATACAGGGAATAATTTAGTGTTCAAAATTTGCATAGCAATTTTGAGCTTTTTGGGCTTCTCTTCCACAAAATTATTAAAATCCCTAGTGCGGTGTGTACAAAATCTGCTATACAATTTTGTATTTGTGTAGCAATTTGTCCATTTTGTGTAGCAAATTGCGATGCGATACCGGATAAATTATTCCCTGCTATATTCATTGGGCATCTGTGAGCTGAGGAATGAAATGTTGAACTTTATTCACGCAATTTAAAAAAGTACATTTCAAAATAGTTTGTGATGTCAAATTACAGTCTTTGTATTTCTTTGTTTTTCTGAATGCTACTGCACCTTGTGCCAATGTGTGAGAGCAATCTTACAATTTTGGGGTGATTTGATTAAACAAGCCCTCTCTGTGCAGCATGCTATGCAAGGAAACAGGAAGTGTTCACGTTAGTTAGTTAGATAAGATTTAACGACACACCAACACAAATGTTTTATTTAGTGTCATAATGTTCAAATTTACTGTTTAAGTCCTCCTGTTAAGTCCCCTCTTATGACAGGCGCGGAATACCATGGGAATATTCTAGGACCCCCAGCCCACAGATGGAAGGGTTATGTAAACATTTTCAAAGGGAAACAAAGTGGGTAATATGAGTTGTGTAACAGAAAAGTAACAAATTATTATGCAATGGAATATTTTTTTTAAGGGAATAAAGTTCACAGTTCATATCTCATCAGTGAAACAAATGCTGACAATGAGAGTTAAGGGAAAATAATTAATTTTGTAACCACTTAGATATACATATTTTTAAAAATTCTAGACTTAAGGTACACTTTAAAGATGTCCCTTTGTAATTTTGGCCACCTACATTACCCTTTTGCCTTTTTAAAGATAGCAATGCATATCATTGGCTAAAGGACAAAGAGAGGGAATGTAAGAAGGCAGGTGGAAAACAAATTTTTGCACAGAGAGTTTTAACTAGATTCATTTATTTTTAATAGCATGGTAAAAGTCGAGACTTAAGGGTTTTGGGGTACAGTGCAACTATTTTTTAGTTTTGTGTGTTGGTAGCAGGTTGACTATTTTATACTATATTATTATTATTATTACTAAAAGACACTTTTAAGTTCGCTGTATCTTAAAAAGCTCAAAGCGCATAACAAATTAAAGAGTACATAATGCCATAAGATAAAATGCAAAATGAGGTAAAACTAGAGGTAGATACAAAGGATGAAAGTGATAAAAGCTTAAAAACCTAAACAAAAATACAGTGTCTGCAGCACAGATAAAGGCAAAAGACTAATTAAGATTATAACTCTCTGTAAAAAGGTGGGTCTTAAGGGAATGTTTAAAAGAACTTAAAGAGGCAGCAGTATGTATGTGGTTTAGCAAATTGTTCCAGAGGTGAGGTGCAGCAAAGTAAAAACTTCTGTCACCATATCTATTTAATGATCTACGAGTGACTTGCAAGTTTGTGGAAGCTGAATGAAGAGAACGATTTGGTTTTTAGAATGAGATCAGTTGAGACAGATAAGTGGGGGCTCTATTATTCAAGCAGTTAAAAACAAATACAAGAATCTTAAAAATAATGAATTGATTGACTGGTAACCAGTGTAATTCTTGAAGGAGAGGAGTAGCATGGCAAGAACAACTTTGATTATAAATTAACTTGGCTGCATTGTTTTGTAACACCTGGAGTCGACATAGCAAACTGGACTTAATCCCAAAAAGTAAACAATTACCAAAATCAATTCAAGATATTACAAAAGCATGAACAAGCAGTTTGGTAGCTGAAGGACTAAGATAATGACGAATAGGAGTAATGTTTTTTAAGATAAAAAGAACAGCATTTGACCTTTTCATTGACAAACCCTTTCCACAGATAAAGTGGAGTCAAGATACATACCAAGATTTTTGATTCCTTGCCGGAGGCAGGCAAGGAATCTATGTGATGGTGATGTGGTGTGTATGTGTGTGTATGAGCTTGTAAACGATACCTTGCCGGGTACAGGCCGCTCACAAGAGCTGAGGCCTCGCACGTCTTTCCTTGCTCATGTGGAGCTCGTAACTGACGTAGCACTCGAAAATTGGGACACTGCAATGAGCTCTTTCACGTGATATGCAACAGCCCGCCCTCGCTCTTGGCATTCACCTGCCACGTGACATAAACAGCTAAAGGGGAATTCCGACCATTTCCTTACGGGGAACAGTTCAGTGTACCCCGTAAGGCATTGAATACGGGATTACGAATATGCATGTGTGTGTGTGTGTGTGTGTATGTGACGCTTTGGCTTGTAAACACGATATCTCAAGAAGGGTAAGTGTGACTTTTCTCTTATTTGGTGTGTGGGTTGGTCATATTGAGTAGATGATCCCTGTTGTTTTTGGTGGTGGTCAAAGGTCATTTGGGGTCACGAGAGGTCAAAAGGTCAAAACTTTGTAAACTCAGTAACTCAAGAATGGTACCTTTGACTATGCTCATATTTAGTGTGTAGGTTGTTCATACTGAGTAGATGATCCCTATTGTTTTTGGTGGAGGTCAAAGGTCATTTGGGGTCAAGAGAGGTCAAAAGGTCAGAACATTTTAAACTCAATATCTCAAGAGCCGTACCTTTGACTATGCTCATATTTGGTGTGTAGGTTGTTCATATTGAGGTGGAGGTTAAAGGTCATTTGGGGTCATGAGAGGTCAAAAGGTCAAAACAGTTTAAACTCAATATCTCAAGAACCGTACATGTGACCAAGCTCATATTTGGTGTGTTGGTTGGCCATATTGAGTAGATGATCCCTATTGTTTTTGGTGGAGGTCAAAGGTCGTTTGGGGTCACGAGAGGTCAAAAGGTCAAAACATTTTAAACTCAATATCTCAAGAACCGTACCTTTGACTATGCTCATATTTGGGTGTGTAGGTTGTTCATATTGAGTAGATGATCCCTATTGTTTTTGGTGGAGGTTAAAGGTCGTTTGGGGTCACGAGAGGTCAAAGGGTCAAAACGTTGTAAACTTGATATTTTAAAAACGTACATTTGACTATGCTCATATTTGGTGTGTAGGTTGGACATGTTGAGTAGATGATCCCTATCAATTTTCCTGGAGGTCAAAGGTCATTTGGGGTCACGAGAGGTCAAATGGTAAATTTCCCATGTTTGGAGTCTTAGATACTGCAAAATTTCACACATAGTATGTGGATGTGATACCATGAGCAGAAGCCTACTTCTTGTAGAAAGCTTTGATTCCTTGCATGCATACTTTGTGGGTACATTATGGAGCACTGTCAAATTGAAAAACATTACGAAGCACTGTCAATTTGAAAAAAAAAAAAGATAGGCCTAAATTTCAGTGGCAAGGAGTCACTAAGCCTTTCGGCCTTCTGGTTGACTTTGTCGACAGTTTTGATAGTAACATTTTCAATATTGAGAGATAAGGTGCTTATCCTTGCAAGATTGTGTGAGGAACCAAATAATGCAAGTTCAGTCTTCTTTGGATTGAGTTTCAGAAACTTGGTGGATATCCAAATTTCGCAAATCAAGGGTGCAAACCTCTAGATCTGCCATGGGAGTTTTAACTGGATCAAAAGCAAAGTAGAGTTGGATGTCATCAGCATAAAAGTGATAATCAATTTTGTGTTGCTTAGCTATTTCAGACATAGGTGAAACATACATAGAAAAAAGAATGGGGCCTAGTACAGAACCTTGAGGAACTCCAGTTTTAATAGTAGCTGGATTTGAAAACTTGCCAGTGATATAAACTTTTTGAGACATATACCTTCACATAGCAAATTGTGATAGTAACTTATAACTTATTCCTTGCTGGGAAAGGGAGGGGTGCTCAAGGTTGGGGAAAGTAAGTAGGTGGGAATCTGCAATCTTTTGATTATGTTTTGCTTTCAAGACTCCCTTTACTTCTCTGTAAAGTAGGGGTGTTTAAACCTTGGAAAGACTTAAACATTAATTAAATTATGATAGGAGCAGAATGGTCGTAAAAGGTGTGCCCGTTTATGTAGCAAATTTGTGTGGTGTCACTTCTCAATGTTTGGAAAATTTTCTTGCATCAGTATAAAGCGCCCTCGTGGAAGACCGAGGAAGGATGGGCAACCACCTCAAATACGTAAGAGGAGAGGTAGAAAGAAGAAGGTGGGAAGACCCAGGAAAAGGCCATTGTCAGAAAGTGATGAAGAACCCAAGCAGATCAAGGTAAACTTAATAATTAAATTCAAGTCAAACTTAATAATAAAATTCAAGTCTTTAAGGGGAGTTGCCATTATGCTTGGTCTTTAGCAGTAGTAATGAAGTATTAGAAAGGAAACACAAGCCAGTGAGTTGCAAAGGTAAAAACTGTGGCTGGCCCAACCTAAACCAAATGGTTACTTAGAAACTAAGCCATGAAACCCAATCTAACTAACAAATAACACTGCTCAGCAACCAAGATCGTGACAGAATTTTTGTAGTAGTCTACAGTCTACAGAAATGGTCAAGTGACACAGTGCTTTGACTAACAGCAAGTTCAAAAATACAGAGAACTGTAACTCATATTACACAGTATGCATTGTGCTGAGAGTGTTCTGATCTCACATTGGGTCTTGTACACTCACCCTGAAGCAATATTTAAGCTGTAGCGGTATCTGGATGAGGATGAATTTTAGACAGTTGTGGGAGGGGCTTAAGGTTGGTTGAGATATTTGGAACTGTTTTAGGTGTGAAGATTAGGCCATGAAGATGAAATCTGGTTTATATTGCAAGGCCAGTTCAGATGGAAAATCTTAAATTTCTCTTGGAGGAAAAACCATCTTTACAGTGACCCAGCCAGTGTTTGTAATGGAACCTTTTGGGTGCTATGATATCTGGACAAACACCCCTGCCTTTATCCACTTGGTTCAAGCTTGGCTTTGAATGTTTTGGGACATTTAGTTTGTAAGGATACGGTTTGAGTCAGAGTACTTGTGCATTCCTTGCATTATGTTATCTCAGGCCTTGTTCATTTTCTGGAGTTGTTCATTTTCCAGGTTTGCAAGAAATCACACTCCTTACTAATAGGAAGTTTAGGAGTGCAACTGGTCTGCTGTTTCGATAGATTTTTAGTAATTTCTATTCTTTATCTATGGTTGCAAAAAAGTGCTTTTCTCACATTGATTTGAGGGTGAGTAGTGGTGGTGTGTACTCAGACTAGCATGCCTCAAAATTCAAGGTGTAATATCTTTTGTCTAATATGCTATCACAGCCTTTGGCAATAGGTCTTAAGAGTTTGAGCCTTGAGGGAGTGTACCCCTTTCAGAATATTTTAGGGGGACCCTTTTTCAAAGGGAGCATCCTCAATAAGTTGCAATGCAAAAGATACCTTTTTCTGAACAGGTGTAGGGAAATTCCTTCACCTGCTTTTCAAAACTTACATACTAGGGTGACTGCTGACCAGGGATAATATTTGTGCCAAGGGCTTTGAGCACCATTTGAGGTGAATAGGTCTGCATAAAAATGTAGTTATTATCATGAAACCAGTGACCTCTGAAATGCATAGCAACTCATTGGGACTATCCTATATATTTGTGCAATGACTAATGTGATTGCATCTCCTTTTATTCTAATCTCCAGTATGTGAAGGATGAATGCATTCCAACTCCAAAGGACAAAGAGAAGTATCCCTTTGAATGTGACCTTTGTGAGAACATCTTTCCAACCCAGACTTGGCTTGATTTCCATAAAGAACATCATGCTTCCCCTTCTCTCCGTTTTCTTGTGTGTTCACTTTGTGATGAGGCCTATAGATTCCTGTCTGCTTTCAATGCTCATTTGGATGAAAAGCACAGTGAATTGGACCACAGAGCCAGAGTTTTAGCCAGCACCTTTAGGTGTGATGCTTGTAAGAAGCAGTTCCGTTCACCAATTCACCTTGAAAGGCACAGACAGAGAGCGAGTCAAGAAAGTGAGTTTTTTTTCTGTAGGAGTTGAAAGGGGGAGGATCCAGGATTTGTGTGCTACTTAAAACATAATGAGTTATATCATAGTTTTATCATACAGCTGTCTACTTAGTTGCAGAGACTCTAGAGCCAATTCATAAGTTGGGGGGGGGGGGAGGGGGGCTGCAGTGATCAGTAAAACAGTCCCAATGGAAAGATTTTTAAAAGAATTATTAATAGAAGCCAGTATTCCCACTTAAAGGTGACCTTATTACCCACAGCAGAATAAAGTACATAAACCCACCTCTCCCCCCTCCCCCTTCCCTCTTCTGTGGTCCTTGGTTTGGGTAAACAAATAGAGTTGAACTTCTTTTCAAACACAGAAAACCTTGTAAACAAGATTTATCTTAAGATTGGAAAATTAGTGCATGGATGTAGGCAACATTCATTGCCGAAAACTTTAGAGGTCAGAAAGGGGTCATCTGAATAACAGTCAAACTTCACGTAATGAGCTGAATTTTGTCTGTATGCTAATGGAGTAATGGCTAAGTTCAATACTTTCAGCAAGGAACTACAGTATTCATTGGGCTCTTGTTTGCTGGCAGGTTGCATTTGTAAATCACATGACACAAGTCTGAAATTTGTTGGCCTATACAGTACTCTGACTTTTTATTTTCTGTTTTCAGCACCATATCCAAAAGGGCCTGTACAGATCAAATGTAAGTTTTGCGAGAAGAGCTTCACAGGAGAAGTTTCTTTGGAAAACCACACTATTAGGAAACACCCTGAAAGAAAACAGCACCAGTGTACTGAGAACAATTGTGAAGAAACATTTGAGACCAAAGGTAAATTTAGGCCCATATTTGGAGCACTCATAAAGTCAGAAGTTTTCAGTTGTTAATGGCTGGTGTGAGGCTACTTTTAGCTCTATTTACATTTGATAGAAATTGTAGTAGCCAATGACCAATGCTACCTTGAACCTCTTGTTTCATTATCAGACTGTAAAGTTCTCTCATTTTATCTGTTATTTATTTGGTTGCATATCCCTAACCAATTAGTTAGAAACTGGGCCATAAAACTCCATCTAACTTATTAACCATTACCTAATGGCCTGTTGGGAACTTCAATCACCTGGTGTTAGCTATTTCGATGAGATTTAATGACACACCAGCACTAATGTGTTAAACAGTGACATCTAGATAAAAAGGTTCAGTTTAAATTTGGCCAAGTTAAAATTTGGTGTCAAATACTGTTCAAATACAGTGCAAGATCTTCCATGTATTTGCTTCTTGTGACATCTTGAAAATAGGTGGGCATATTTTACCATCCACCTTCCACAGGAGCCAAGAACCTAGTAACTAAATAGTAAAATTTAAGTCAGTGTTTTGCTTTCTCTTTCTTTTCCAAAATATTAACAATAGGAATAAAGAGCTGTCATGGATGTTCAGAAATATTTTAGGGCCAATTTTTCCAATTAACATTTGAAAAATGTTCTATCCCTAATGGAAAAAAATGAAACATGGGGCACTGAATTTTGATGCATGTGAGTGTGATTGCACAGCATCACTTGCCTCAAATCACTGTGAGGAGAGTGATTTTAGCACACTTAGATGAAGATTGGAGATCATATCAATTTAACAAAGTTCAATAAAACAGCACACCTACCACACTCCATAATTTCCTGAGGAGTGTGATTTGTAGCGTGCCTGGAAAATGTAAAACTCAAGGTCTGAAATGTCATTATGGCTTGTAATCAAGTATGGATATTTTAGCATCAAAATGATTGATATCATTTCCTTTAATCCCACAGAGGAAAGAGCTACCCACCTTGAGACAATCCATGGTACGGACCCAAAGCTCATTTATCGTTGTCCTGTTGAGAATTGCATCAAGGCGTACACATCCATGTCTGCCCTTAACTATCATTATGAGTTAAGGCACACAACCAACAGGTTTGTCAGAAGAAAATTTAAAAGTCCATAGCTGTCACTAAGAAAAGTATTGATCCCTTTCAAAAATTTATATTTCTTTTGGAGATTTTTATTGCTTGCCTTTTTAACCACTTTGAAGCTTCAGCCGACTAGTTTCTAACTACAACAAAGCATGGCTAAGGAATACTGCCTGAAACTCAATAGGAACTTTTTATTGCCAAACACCATGTTCAAATGATGTCCAAAGTTACAGGTGAGTTCAGGGGAGGGGCCACAAAAGGAGTCGCCAAAGGTTTAAAAGCAAAAGTCAGAAGTCCCACAGGATTGCCATGATCAGCAAGGAATCACAAGGCCATTGGTCTCCCTGGTTGTTAAGTCTCCTGTTGTGCATGTTATCATGCATTAATGCAGTTTGGCAACCTTCTTTCTTTTCAGACCCTTCACTTGTGAAATTTGTGGCAAGACTTGGGTGAAACTTGGCAAGCTCAGAGATCATTTGAAAACCCACAGTACTGAAAAAAATGAACTTTGTGACCTCTGTGGTCGGGCATTTAAAACAAGAGCTGAATTAAAGGATCACAAATCTGATGTACATTCTGAAGGTGAGTTTCCCCTTTGTTTTTGTTGTGATAATTGCTGCTGTTATTATTATTGATGTTGTTATTTATATAAAATTAGAACAAAGGCGGTATTTCCCTTCCATACCACATGGAAATTTTTGCAGTTCAATTTTTTTTTTCCAAAACCATCAAAGTTCTGCTGAGTGGACTGGAAAAATTAACATATGGCCTAAGAAAAAGTGTCACACTGTTTGAGGTCAAAATGGCAGTAAACGGGGTATCTCAAGATGTAAGATCTTAGTCACCAGAAGTAAAACTGGGAAAACCTCATTAAATAAAGTGAAGGGAAAAAATTTGATTTTAGTGGAGATCAGAGGTCAAGGCAGGTGTAAACTCTTTGTCAACAAAATTCATTAAAGTAGGAATGTTGGGAGGATTAATATAAAGTATGTTAATGCAGCATGGTTAAGGAGAGGGCACTAATTGTTTTGGGAGATGAGACATCAATGTGAGTCACCAGTCATCAAAAAATAAAGTTTCTCAGGGATTTCCAAGATCATCCATGTGAACACAAGGATTGTATATTTAAGAAAAGATAAAGTGTAATTAATTACAGGTGATCTATCTGCACAATACACACAGTAGCTAAGGCCTTGATTGAAAGTGCTAGATGGGGCATGTTCTACTGTGCAATTTATGAATCCTTGCTACCCAAACCATCATGCAAGATGCCCTGGGCACCCTATTTTTTAAGCCCTAGCTGAGTGACTTGAGGTGATGTAGCCCCTCACATAAAGTGCTAGTTTTTAATATTTGGAGATGCAGTTAAGTGGTTGTTCAAATAGTTGTTGACCAACATGAGTGAAAGTGTAATCTTAGAATGAATTTAGTCAAAGTAGAGGTATGAACTTTGTGTAGAATTTTTGGGTAATGTCCAAAAATGTTTTTTGATAGCAACTTCTTGTTATCCCCATATCCCCTTTAAATCACATAAGTAGAAGATTTATCCTCAGCATAACATTGTTCTTTTAATTTGCTACTCTGCCTACATAGATGGACGAGAAAAGATCAGTTGCCGATACTGCACTGCGACATTCAGCAGACGGAGTTCCAGGTCATACCATGAACGTCGTCATCGAAATGATACACCATATGTGTGCCCCAAACCTGGATGTAACAAAAGTTTTGTGGCAGTTATTGACTTTAAAAGGCATCTTATTTATCATACAGGTCAGAAATGGCTCTTTTTGTTACTAAGGAAACAGTGCAAAGGAAGCTGACAAGAAATTGCAGCTTTTCATAATACCATTCAATGATGGCAGGCTATCTCGATTATCGAGTGTTGTTTTGACATTTTATGCATTTCACAAAAAATTGTAGGAAAAAGCAGTGTCTTAACTAAGTTAAAGTTTGAGAATGAAGAAGCATGGAACCCAATTAAAAGTACCCATCTGATGCATGTGAGTGTGTCCTCAGTCTTTAGCTACTTTTCTAAAGTGTTCCTTGCTCCGCTCTACTACTTGACAGTTGAAACAAGCAAGGATGGGTCACTTCCTTAGTTGGACCCATTTCTGAATCTGACACTGTCTGAAACATGCAATAAAACCCAATTGAATTTCAGCATTTTAAACCTCATCTGCATCTGTGGAAAGGGTAGAGTCATAAAAAAGAGGAAGAAAAATATTAAAAAGGTTTTCTTGGTAGAGTAAAGACTTGAAGGACTAATAAAAGTTTGCCAAGAGCAGACAGAAAAGTTATTTGATTGGTGAGATGCTGGCTTTAAAAACTTGCCAATGTTAAACTTGAAGAAAGCCTAGGTCAAGTCCTTAAGTAGTGGTTTTCATTTGATCATTGTTCATTGTTTATATGTATAAAAAGATTTGATTGATTTGAGGCATTTTAATGATGACAGACTGCATGGTCAAGTAGTTGGAGCATCTGACTTGCAGCCGGGAGGTTGGGAGTTCGAGTCCTGGCAGTGAGTCATACCAAAGACTTCAAATATAGAACCTGCTGCCATTGTACATGGTGCTGAACAAAAACTGTGGAGAAGGAAAAACATATCAGTGAGCCAGAATTGGAAAAAAGGGCTGTGGCAGGCTCGACCTGAACCAGTTGGTTGGAAACTGGGATGTAAAACTCCATCTAACTAACTTGAAGTATTTTAATTTAATTATTCCAAGTTAACTGGCCTCAATGGTGTGTTGCATTTTGTGTAATACTGGGGTGTACAAAATTGGACAGTGATGATACCTAATCTGTTTACATTTAGGAGCCAAACTTTACAGGTGTCGATACTGTAGCAACTGTTTCACCAGAAGTGACTACCTGAAGGGACACGAAAGGAGACATCACCTTAGAGGAGAACAAATAGTCCCTGGTCCCCCAATTGAAGAAACTGTCACTATCAAGGTTAGTTTTTTGGACTAAAGAGATGGCATTGCAAGGGGAATGTCATCCCTCGCTCCAATGTTTTCTAGTTTCTTGCTTGGTTTTTGTCTGTTCGTCTGTTTCGTCTGTTGTTCAGTACAACTTAAAAGAATAACCGAGAACTAAATGTTTACTTGCAATGTTAAACAGGACCATACTTTCAGGATTCTGGTGAAATTGACATACTTTTCACAAGTTGGATTCTCAAGATGTTTGCAATAAAAATTGACTTTTTCTATAAAATGTGAACTTTAAGCAAGCAGGCATGATGTCATAGATTTGCATTGTTGGCCATTTTTTTGTTTTCTTTAAAATTTACCACCAATTTTATGCAACTCACCCCTTATAAATTGGTTCCATTAATGCATGCTGAGCAATAGAACTTTGAAAATGTTAGGACAATTTAAAACTATAGGATCAGATGTCATTCCTTACCAAGCTAGGGACTGTATGGTCAAGTGGTTAGAGCAGTAGATTTGCAGTCGGGAGGTTCATTTGCTGATACCCAGAGAAAGACATGTCCAATTTGAATGCAGGGCTCTAAGATTGTCGTAGTAAGGTGAGTTTGAACCTTTTCACCTCTGTCTATTTTCTACCTGAAATTGTGATGATTGTTATGAAATATGAACATGACATCTGCATTATGCCCAAAGTTGTTTCATTAAAAGGGGTTGCCCAGTCAGCAAAGTTGATCAGCTACAATAAATCATTTGTGCTTGAACAGATGAAGTTGACCTTATTTTATAATTGAATGCAAGCAGGGACTCCAAACATTTGAAATTTCTCAAATTTTTGAAAATTTGCAAACAGTGAGAATATGTCAAGTTGAACATTTGTACTTCGCACAAGAGAAGTAGACTCCTCTTCAGTTCAGATTGTTGAAATGGACGATTATGTTTGCTAAACTTTTGGGAAGATTTGTGATTTTATTATGAGCAACTCTCTGCGATTAAGAACTAATGTCTGTTTTCCATGTCAGGTTCAAACTCAACAGACCAGTACTGTATATGTGACAATGTCAAGTGAATGACTTTGTATTTTTCAGGTAACTGAGTTAAATCAATGTTGCTGTCAGGTAGTTAGTCAGTTCAGTCAGTCCATCCATCCTTCTTCTGTCCATCTGTCCGCCTGTGCGTTTGTCCATCTGTTGACTGACTGTCCGACGGACTGGCCAAACTACCGACCAAACGACAGACAGACAGAGCAAAAGAAGGAAAGAAGGATACCATTTAATGCCTCAGTTAATAACATTCCGGTTTAATGTACCAGGGCCCATTTGCCATGCAGTCTTTGCCTCTTTATAATTTCGAAGCTGAATATAAAAGTATCTGCTGTGTTTTTAAAGACTCAACATAAGAGAAAAACCCTTTTCACCCTAATCAAGTTTGTATTATTTACTTGTTCAATAGGTACCTTGGCCAATGGAGAAACCGGTAAAGATTCAGGGTCAAAATGTGGTTGTAATCATAGAACCAGATCCTACTCTAGCAGCAGGAGAATTGTCAACAGAAGCTCTTGCTGCCCTAGAGAGGGCAGCAGAGGGTCATGTTATCAACCAGGATGGTGTAAGTACAGGAGGGTGACAAATCTTGTGGTTGAACCATTTTTTTCCATGAAAGCAAAAAAACTGAGTTGGTTCTTGAATTCCACCAAATTTTTTTCCCAACCTATAAAGTTTTCTCCACATACTAATGACATATGATCAAATTTAGATAATACCATATTCTACATCTAGATAAAAGTTTCTTGGTTAAATAAGCAATTCAATTTGGTTTTAAAAATTTTTAACCAGAAATCTTTGCTAATCATGCACAGAACCCTTGCAATCAAGGATACGTAAAATTTCAAAAATTTTAACGGTGTATAATTTAAAGATGTGAAACTTGACATTATGCAGATAATTAGCTTTGTCATAAGAGTACCTGGCAACACTCCTGTTTTGTTATTAATATCAACTCAAAATGCCCAGGCCTTGAGCTTTTAGATTTTCCAGGTGTGCTACACATCACACTCCTCCGGAAATTATGGAGTGTGGTAGATGTGCAAAAACTTGCACTCCTCACAGTGATTTAAGGGGAGTGATTACACTTGCATGCCAAAATTAAACACATGATATAGAAGAATCTGATCAGTGCTTTTTCTTAGTGACTATAGGCAGCCATTATTGGGGTCCATCAGCCTTAAATCATCTTCATTTATTGTGGTCATCAATTTCAAACCCTCATATTCAGTGAAATTGAGGGAATCAGACACAATTTGGTGTGCAATCATTCACGGTACATTTAATCAAGGAAATGGAAAAATCGAAAGGTTGTAGACCCCTATTATGGCCTACTAAAATCAGACCATCACTTGCTGTCCGAATTTGCCTATACCCCATTAAAAATTAAAAGCTGCTATTTTATTTATTCCTTTTGATTTACAGATGCATATACAAATGTCAGCTGATCAACAACCCCACCATCCAGTTGGTATTGTGGAAGACGCCACTCAATCTGTAAGTTTGGGGATTGGCAATTTGATCTAGTTGTATGAAAAACTTGGACTAGCTTGATAGCTGAGCACACTTTTTCTTATTTAAAAATAGTTTGCAAAAGATCTGAGGAACCCAATTTTTGTCCAGATTCTAGAGTTGTGGTATGATACTGTGAAAGGTGAAACAAAATTGTGTTTCATTGAATATATAAGGAATATATAAGGGGAGGGGGTATTGAAAGGCAATTTGAGGATTTCTGTGATAAAGGATTTTCCTGTATGTGCTGGTAACACACTTGCATTCATGGGTTAAGAGTAGTAGTCTTATTTACATTCTCCAACTCGCAACTCTGAAAAAAGGCATTTTGCTTCTGTTATAGGGCATCCAATCTGTAGATACCACTGCCTCCCAATTGCTTCAACTTGCCGCCAAACAGGCCACCGATACCACTTCCTCCGGTGGTCTCACGCAGAGCCAGGGAGAGATTGTGACCACATCACTGGCAGATGGCACCTTAGATGGATCCCAGATACTGATACAAGCAGCATCTCAGCAGGCTCTGTTACAGCAAACTATTGGAGCTGAGGGGACTCACATCAGCATGAATGGGGAGGACGGATCTCAAATCACTATGGACACTGCCACCAGTGAGCAGGCTGCCCTTGTCCTACAACAGCTAGCTGGGGAGAATGCTCAAGTAAGAAATAAACAAGAATATTTGTTCTTGTCTCTTTTTTTTGGCTTGCAATATGAATTTATTGGTCACAACAACTTGTCTGCTGTGTTCTAGTTCAACATTCATGTCGAAATTTGAAATACCTAAGCTTTTGCACTAAAGGTAACTGAAAATATATGAGTAGTAATAAATAATCTCAATAGTTTTAATTACAAGCCTAAAAATTGCACACACTGTTTCAGTGTAAATATTGGCTTAACCTACTTTAGACAACATGGTATACTGCTTTTCACTGTGTAAAGAATGTTTCTCTCATTCAGTGTTTTAGTAGAAGTGTATAGACAAATCCAAGCAGCTAGTACAGACGGCCATTAGTGGGGTCCTTCAGCCTTAAATCATCTTAATTTAATTGTCTGTATACAATTCTAAACCCTCATATTCAGTGAAATTTATTGAATTAAGATCTATTTCAGTGTACAATGGTCCATGAGACAGTGAAATAAAGCATTTGAAAGGTTAAAGTTGATGGACCCCAGTTATGCCCAACAAAATTCTCACCATCATGTGACTGTTCCCCAGTATGCAGATCCATCTATATATTGTGCATTGACATAAACCATTAGGCATAAACAGTGTGGGTTAGGATCTGGTAGTACCACAAGGTTTTACTGCCTTAACAGTTGTTTTGTTACAAGAAATTATATAAAAAGTATATTGGGAAAAATAATATGCCTGAGAATGTTGCATGGATGGTATGGGTATTTGAGTAAATAGTGGTCCCACACTACAGTTGTTTTACCTTTAGACTGGGTGTGTACTTGGTATAATGGTACAGCAGTTACTTCTTACCAAGGAGTTTGTAGGTTTGATTCCCTGCCAGAATGGTACCACATACTAAACATGGAACTTACTGTCATCGTGTATGGTGCTCCCTTAAGCATTGGAATAGAAAAAAACAATCCAGTGACCCCACAACAAAGGTCAGAAATCTAGCCATAAACCCTATCTAGCCAAACCAAAACTATTACAGGGAATAATTTATCTGGTATCGCATCACATTTTGCTACACAAAATGGACCAATTGCTATACAAAAAAAATTGTGTAGCAGATTTTCTACATTAAATGCATGGGTTGTTAGTGATTTTGTGATTGAAGAGTCCTGAAACAGCAAAATTGCTATGCAAAATTTGAACAGTAAATTATTCCCTGTATTTTGTCTTTTTCTGCCTTCTTCTACACTCTATTGCTGTTCCTTTCCCCCTGTTGTTTAGATTGTCATGCAACCTTCTGAGGATGGAACCCTTGGTACCATGCATGCCACCCTTCAAAATGAGGATGGAGAAACCAGCATCGTTATGGTGAGCCTGACCCCTGAGCAGCTTGCCAGTGCCAATGGTGTTACCATCACAGAGGGTACACCAGGAGCTGCAGGAGAAGGACAGACACTAATGATCACCACTGACGATGTGACAGTTAGTCAAGATGGTACATTTGTGGTGACAGCGTCAGGAAATGTACCCTCGGATAAGAACTTGGGCATAGTGGTGACAGAAGCTGAGCATGGTGAAGTTGTTTTGGAGGAAGGGTGTGACTCAATCAACATAACTGAGATACAGTCATCTCAGCTGGCCTCAGAAGATATTCCTCCTGAGCAGTGAAGATATCACATGATGCTGGAGAAGATGAATTGAACTCACCAGCAAGGGCGTGATCCTGAGTGGGGACACTGTGGGCAATTGTCACCCCAATGAAAATATTGGGAGCAAACATATCATTTTGTCCCACCCCCCACCCATAAATCAAGCAGATTTAAAACAATAGGCAGAATAAACAAAATATCACATAGTCCTACACAGATGACTTTATGACTTTGGACTTCAAGAGAATGTCAATTTTTGTGTATGTGCCTTGCAGTGTAAGTGTGTATGCACTTTTGTTTGTGTATTAATGTGTGCCCCTGTGTTGGTATGGGTGGATTGCTTATGGACAATTTTGGTCTATGACACGATCTAGGGTTTGACTGGCTGTTGAAAAATTTTTGCTTCCCCCTCTCACCCACATAACAGAACAAAGCCCCTGCTCATCGGAGCGGTGAAAATGTCAGTTCCTATGGTCATAGAATACCTGGAAAAGTCATGAAAATTTTGGATAAGGCCTGGAAGGTTTTGAAATTCAGGGAAATTATGTGATATTCTCCAAAAGTCTTGGAAATTTTCATGGGGTAGCCTTTTTCCATTCCTACAACTATCTATAATATCAAACTGTAATTTCACTTGTTATATCAACATTTATCGTTCTCCTCCCCTCAAATTTTATTTTACTTTATAGACGAATCCGGACAGCAAGTGATGGTCTGATTTCAGTCGGCCATAACTGGGGTCCAAACCGGTCCATTACCTCAAAATCTTTCAAATTGCTTGCTTAACTGTTTCATGGATGGTTTTACACTAAATTGTATCTTAATTCCTTCAATTTTACTCAATATGAGGGTTTGAAACTCATGTAGATGATATATAAAGACGATTCAAGGCTGATGGACGCCACTAATGGCTGCACACAGTCACTAAAAACAATCGCTGATCGGATTCATCTGTAGAAGTCAAGAGAAAGGTTGTGGAATTTATTTAGTCCTGCTTAAGTCAAGGAAGAGTCATGCAAATTGATTTCCCAGATGTTTTTGTGAAAGGTGTGATTATATTTCATGTGAACAGTCTGAGCATGTGGTCTAGTGTTTGGAGTATCTGACTGTTAATCAGAAGGTCTGTTGTTTTGATTCCCATGCTGGGTCATTCCAAAGACTTTAAAAATGGATCCTACTGCCATTGTGTGCAATGTGTCACATGAACAATGGGGCAGGGATAACAGTCCAGGGCCCTAAAACTGGATAAAAGGCCATGGACTCAACTAGATTAAATTAGGAGGTGAGGAGTTGAGGTGTAATACTCTTATCTTAGGATTTAAAGGGCCAATCCTCTCACCCTAAACTGCAATTCTTGAGGAGGGTAACAGAAACTCTCAATTGGCTCAGCTTTTTGATTGACTGCTAATTCAAATACAGAGTACCAAAGCTTACCTTACACTGCATGAACTGTACTGACAGTGTTTTGATTACACACATTTAGCTTTCTATACTCATCCTGAAGCAATTTGAACCGAGATTGTGTCTGGATGAGGATGACTTTCAGACAATTGTGGGAGGAGCTCAAGTAAGCAGGTAAGGAGAATTGGTACTGTTTGGGGTGAGAGAATTGGGCCTTTAAATTAACTTTATGTGATGAATGGTAAAAACATCTTAGACCTGTGGGTTGATATAGCTGCTGGTCTGTGATAGTGGGACGGAAAATTAGGCTGCTGAACCTGTCAGTGCAATGTTGTGGGGAAGGGAAATTGCTATGTAAATATGTTAATACAAAATTGTCTTCCTAGCGACATATGTACGTGTACTACAAGAAATTGGGAGTGTCATTCCCAGAACCTGGACTGGAAGTAGTTTCGACCCTCCCAAAAATTTTCTAAAAAAGTTCTGTTAGTGGTTTTCTATGCCTTTGAATGTAGTGAACAACAGGAAAAAAATTACCAAACTCAGAGGAGGGAAAAAGTGGTTTGAGAGGAAAATAAAAATGGCCAGCAGTCACCATTTTGAAAAAAAAATGTTGTGTAATTATTAGAGACATTTCTCATTTTGAGCTCTCTTCCTGGTGAAATTGAGCTTCTTTTGAACAGTGTCAATTTACATAAAGGGGAAATTTTGTCATCAGAGATAGTTTTCCTCAGTTGCTTTCTAGCCCCTGCCACAACTGTCGTTATTTTCTCTGTATGAAGGAAGTAAAGGTCATTCCTTAGTGGAGGGCATGTTGTTCTGGCCCTTATGCATCATCAGAACACTCTCTGTGCACTCTCTGTTGTAAACTTGTAAACTGCTCTGCATGTTTTAAATTTGATGTCAGTCAAAGAACCATTACCAATATAATTTCCCTTCACCATAGGAAAAATGTACTTCAATGAGTGTATATCTTTCATGAAATTGTAAGAATGTTGTCTATGCAATAGTCAGTTGAAAGTGCCTTAATTATGTAAAAATTTATGGTTGAATTTTTCAACCCTTTTGCAACTGAAGCTGAGCTACCATACTGAGCTATTACATTACATATAAACACTGCAGAAGTATGGAATCTGAGAGCAGTAAGGTTTTGTGTGGATGTTGTTGCATTTGCTTTCACTATAGCTCAAGAGTGTGCAAACATGTAAAAATATCTCCTCCTCAAGCCTTTTCCATGTCTAAACCATTATTAAAAAGACCGTGTGTAGCTAATGGATTAAATGCTTGTTTCAAGTGAGGTGGGTAAGGAGGCTTCCCCAGGTGCATTACCATTTACTATGAGGGACAGTATTGTGAATAAAGTTTTGGTGCAAGCTGACCTTGTTCTGTAGAAGCATACTTTTTATTGCAATTGTATTATGTTTGAAGTATGAATGTTTCTTATGTAAATATGTTTTCATTGAATTTACCAAGACAAAGTCTTCATAGTTTTGAAATGCAATTCCTTGAAATACCAATAAGCCAAACATCCTATGAGGATATGAAATGCATCAAATACATCTATGTGAACAATAACCCATTGAGCTTTGACAACATCTTTCTTTACACTTGTGTGTCTGTGGGTTGGGGGGGGGTTTGTGTCTGTGTACATGTGGGGAGGAAAGGGGTGTGTATGGGGGAAGGGAGGGGTGTGTATGGGGGAAGGGAGGGGGTGTGTATGGGGGAAGGGAGGGGGTGTGTATGGGGGAAGGGAGGGGGTGTGTGTGGGGGAAGGGAAGGGGTGTGTATGGGGGAAGGGAAGGGGTGTGTATGGGGGAAGGGAGGGGGTTGTTTAGAGGCATTGGAGGAAAAAGAGAACGAGGTGAGAAAATTGGAAGAGTGTTTGTTGTAAATGTTGTTGGAGTGTCTGAACGAAAATGAAAAAAAAACTTGTAAAAACGGAACTGTTGTACAATAACATGTAGATTTGTGATGGGGTGTGGTAGATTGGGGAAGGGGGCAGGGAGATTGGGTGATGGAGCAGAGGAGGTTGGAGATGGGGCAAGCTTCTGAACTGGTGGTTTGTGACTAAGGAAAATCTGGCAACCCTCTTTAGAAGTTGATGCAGGAAACTTGTGAAGGGCAATAAATTCTTAGAAGTAATCATAAGGTATCATGAGGTTGTAAATACTTTTCTACACATTTCCGTGACAGAAGGACTCAATAGTTCTTGGTCACCAGATCTTTTAGTTAATCTTTGGCCTAGTCTGCTGAAAAACAGAGTTATAAATTTTCATGTGTTACTAATTCTTCTGCTGCAATATTAGCTTCTTGTTTTCAAACTTCTCTACAGCCTGTCATTTCAGTTGCCAAATAAAATAAGTAAAAAATGTGACCACTGATTGTGTTCATTTTGCCACTGAGAGCTGTTATGTATGATAATATCTGAGATTCTGTAAAGCACATACATATCTATTAGAATATAGCATATATGACTGTACCTTTGATAACTCTCTGCACTTTTGCATTGTAATTTTGGACAGAAATCAAAGGTTGCATCAGGTCTGTGTAGATCAGGGGTCGCCAGACTTAGGCCTTAAGGCCAGTTCCGGCCGGCCCAACATTATGAAAAGTCCGGCTGCGAGCAATTTTGAAATTGTATACAGTTATAAGCATACAACATTCTGGCCCACTATAACGGTATAAATAATCAGTCGCGCTAAACAGCAAAACTCGCAAACAGTCTCTCTAATTAATTTTTTTCACGTGAAATACATTGTCATTGGTCACTGTAATACTGCAGCTTTTTGCATATTTTCAAAGGGGCTCTCCTTCATAACACAGGTCCCTGTATCCACCTTTGGCTGCCGGAGTACGTGAAAACCCAGAAAATTACTTGTACCATAAATGCGATTGGTCAGCATGCTAGGCTTAAGGCCTATGGATTTTATTTCCTCTTGGCAAGTTATCAGTGGTGTAGCCACGCAGGGAGGGGGGGGGGGGGGCAGAGGTGGTACGGAGGTGGTGGGGGGTGCTGGGGACCTAGGCTCCCCAGACTTTCTTTAGACCCCCAGATTTTTTTTGCATCCTGATAAAGTAATTGAGAAAAAATAAAATGTTTGAACGGAAATAAACTTTGTGGTATTTCCCTCAAAAACAGTAAATAAATAAAATGTGCAACAATTAAGAAAACATGCATTTTGTGCGCACGTGTGAAACCAAGTAATAACTTCAAAATGTCTACTTTCACTAAATTAGATACTGTACATAATCTGCTCTGTTGTTTATTTCATTTTACTTCGAAGATGAAATCGAATCGAAAACAAACTCGAATGGGACTTTGTAAGGTTATGACCTATTCTACCTTCCGGATGGCTGGTTGATTTACTGAAACCAAGGCAATCATACACTGGACCCCATTCTTACACGACCATTCCTATACTTTATCATACGCAAAATATGCCGTAAGGGTAAGGTACTGCCTTCGAATAATTATTCTTCTCTTCCATCATAAGCCTATAAAGCCTATGTCGTGCCTCACTCCTGCTCATGACAAGTTCCACTGTAGAACGATTTTTGGTTTCGATGAAAGAGAAACCTAGCTATGCGTTCATGATGGGGTGTGTGTATGTATGTGTGTATGTGCGTGTGTGAATGTGTGTTTGTGACACTTTGCTTGTTAACACGATATCTCAAGATAGGAATGTCTGACAGTTTTCAAACCTGGTATATAGATGTGCCATAGTGAGAGGAAGAACCCTATTGTTTTTGGCAGAGGTCAAAGGTCATCTGGGGTCACCAGGGGTCAAAGTCTGAAAATCTTGTTAACACGATATCTCAAGATCAGAAACTTGCATAGCTTTCATATTTGGTATGTTGATGCGTTTTGGTCAGGAGATAGTCCCTATTGTTTTTCGAAGAGGTCAAAGGTCATGTGGGGTCACCGGGGGTCAAAGTCTGAAAATCTGGTTAACAAGATATCTCAAGAAAGAAAGCTTGGGTAGATTTCATATTTGGTATGTTGATGCTTTATAGTCAGGAGATGGTCCCTATTGTTTTTGTGGAGGTCAAAGGTCATCTGGGGTCACCGGGGGTCAAAGTCTGAAAATCTGGTTAACACGATATCTCAAGATCAGAAACTTGGATAGATTTCATATTTGGTATGTTGATGCGTTATGATCAGGTTATGGTCGTTATTGTTTTTTACGGAGATCAAAGGACATCTGGGGTCACCGCGGGTCAAAGTCTGAAAATCTGGTTAACAAGATATCTCAAGATCAGAAACTTGGATAGCTTTCATGTTTAGTTTGTTGATGCGTTATGGTCAGGAGATGGTCCTTGTTGATTTTTGCAGAGATGAAAGGTCATCTGGGGTCACCAGGGGTTAACGTCTGAAAATCTCGTTAACAGGATATCTCAAGATAGGAAGCTTGGGTAGATTTCATATTTGGTATGTTGATGCTTTATAGTCAGGAGATGGTCCCTATTGTTTTTCGTGTCGGTTAAAGATCATCTGGGGTCACCGGGGGTCAAGTCTAAAAATCTTGATAACACGATATCTCAGGATCAGAAACTTGGATAGATTTCATATTTAGTGTGTAGATGCATTATGATCAAAAGATGGTCCTTATTGTTTTTCGCGGAGATCAAAGGTCATCTCGGGTCACAGGGGGTCAAAGTCTGAAAATCTGGTTAACATGATATCTCCAGATCAGAAACTTGGTAAGATCTCATATTTAGTTTGTTGATGCGTTATGGTCAGGAGATGGTCCTTGTTTTTTGCAGAGATCAAAGGTCATCTGGGGTCACCAGGGGTCAAAGTCTGAAAATCTGGTTAACGTGATATCTCATGATAGGAAACTTGAATAGATTTCATATTTGGTACGTGGATGGGTTATGGTCAGGAGATGGTCCCTATCGTTTTTGGCGGAGGTCAAAGGTCATCTTGGGTTACCAAGGGTCAACGTCTGAAAATCTCGTTAACAGGATATCTCAAGATAGGAAGCTTGGGTAGATTTCATATGTGGTATGTTGATGCTTTATAGTCAGGAGATGGTCCCTATTGTTTTTCATGGAGATCAAAGGTCATCTGGGGTCACCGGGGGTCAAAGTCTGAAAATCTTGTTTTAACACGATATCTCAAGATCAGAAACTTGGATAGATTTCATATTTAGTGTGTTGATGCATTATGATCAGGAGATGGTCCTTATTGTTTTTCGCGGAGATCAAAGTTCATCTCGGGTCACCGGGGGTCAAAGTCTAAAAATCTTGCTAACACGATATCTCAAGATCAGAAACTTGGTTAGATCTCATATTTAGTATGTTGATGCGTTATGGTCAGGAGATGGTCCTTGTTTTTTTGCAGAGATGAAAGGTCATCTGGGGTCACGAGGGGTCAAAGTCTGAAAATCTGGTTAACGAGATATCTCATGATAGGAAACTTGAATAGATTTCATAATTGGTACGTGGATGGGTTATGGTCAGGAGGTGGTCCCTGTAGTCATTGGCGGAGGTCAAAGGTCACCTGGGGTCATCAAGGGTCAAAGTCTGAAAATCTCGTAAACAAGATATATCAAGATAGGAAACTTGTATAGATTGTATGTTTGGTATGTAGATGCGTTATGGTCAGGAGATGGTCCCTATAGATTTTGGTGGAGGTCAAAGGTTATGTGGGGTCACCAAGGGTCAAAGTCTGAAAATCTTGTTAAAGGGATATCTCAAGATGTCAGTCTATTTATCTATGTATTGCCTTTTTGGAGTCAAAAGGGCATCTGGAATAACAAAATTATTTTTTGAACATGCAATTGAGTGAGAAAATGACGGTGCATGATGGCAAATTTGAAACAGTACATTTATATATCATCGAAACCTCAATGCATTTGTGCATTCTGGTTTCGACAGGTCCTCTTTTTACTAGTTGTTTTTGGCATCCGGGCGGATTTGTAAAATGTCCACAAGGTCCAGATTTCATGTGTTTCCCACGTGATTCATACTTCTGCTTTGCCGTTGAAATATTTTGAGCGATTTACTCGTAGTATTTTAATTTTGACTTCGTAATGTACCGATGACCGAACAAATATTGCACCATTTTGCATCTAGACACCACTGAAATCCGGCAAACATTGTTTCTTTGGCAGTCAGTGTTGAAATCAAGTCACTAGATACGTGACTCGAGTCACCAGTTTTCAAACTTTTGTCATGGACTCTAGTCACTGTGCTATTTCAATGGGGACATTACTCCTGAATTCTATAGAGTCACTATCATTTTGAGAGGAAGTGACTGAGTCGTGACTTGTTACAACACTGTTGGCAGTATGCATGTCACTTGTAAAATCTCTACAAAGACTAAAAATGAGAATTTTGAAATATTTCATGCTCCCCCAAAAGGAAACTCCTAAAACGTAGGCATATAACCAGTTCAAAGTTTTGCCAAACATAGTACCATTTTGCATCTAGGGAATCGAACACAAAGAAAGTTTCTCAGAGGGGACACAAAGTTGTTTTTCCTGTTAAAGGTGAAATCTATTCAAATATTGCCACATTTTCGATCTACGTCCTCCTGAAGTTTACAATTTTTCCCAAGGGAAAGGGAGATACCGGTTCCCTTTAGTCTCATCCCCAAGGGCCACAGATCAGAAATGCCCAGTTTTGGGGCCCCTAAAAAGTGTGTGTAATACCATTTTTCATAGATTATTTTTTTATTTTTATTCTTATTTTTTGAGAAGTGCCAGACATGAGATTCGTATTTCAAGGCTGGGTTCATCCAGCTTAAAACACGTGGGAAGTACCGTTTCCGGCCATCTGGAGGGTTTGTAAAGCCCCCAAAATTTTCTTGTACGCTCTGATGGTGGCGCTCCGCTTAGATAGTCTTGCTGCAACTGACCTTAGGAGGTACCAGGCCCCCCACTTGTCACCTAGCCCCGCTCCCCTAAAAATTCCATCCTGGCTACGCCACTGTAATTATGCTGCCTTTCCGTCGGCTTTCTGCTCTGGAATGTTCAAGAGATTACGAGCTACAACCTTCATACCTTGATTTTTAGAGAAGAAGAATAATTTCAAAGCAAACGGAATCACCCCGAACTCACTTAAAGGAAAAAACATCAAAATCTTTCAAATTTACCTAATTCCCACAAAATCATTTTGATGTGTTCAAGCAACTCACATTTCATATGGAATAGTTCAGTCTATAAGTTGTGTTGTTCTTTAGCAAGAATTGGACCACTGCCTTAGGGAGAATACTTTTAGGATGGCCAACTGCAGGGCTCAATTCATTCTGGGGAGCGGTCAAAGAAGTGGGAACGTCTTCCTGCTGTTTGAGAAATCCGTTTGGATGTGTACGCAAAATTTGTGGTCTTTTTTTTTGTTCGATTACATTTTTCAGAATCCGATTAGGGACATGACCTCCTTGCCCTAACTCCCCAACCCCCCTTTGTGTTACTTCAGTGCCATGAAGGGGCTCTTGCTACACAGCAGCTTCCATCTCTTGTTTACTGAGATCGTTCACCACTGTAGGGTTAAAGATGTGAACCTACTGAGGATAGCCTACACTCACCACGTGTGAACTTCTGTAAAGATGTAATTTGAGTCAAGTATAACCAAAACGCCCATGCTACACCTTTTTACATACCACCCTAAAGGTCCCGCCCTGTGTTTCATGATGATATTTGCCTGTAGATTTCTTTAAAACGTACGAATGAATGAGTCACATTGCTAAAATTTGGTAACCTTTATGGCTATATATCATGAAAGCCTTGTCTGAAAACAAGGACGATCCCATTGTCACATGTGGACACGAAGAGTATGTAGCCTATACCTGCCATTTTTAAGAAAAACAAGACAAAAACGCAACCCATGGCTCAAAAGAAACAGTCATCCTTCAACCTGTATTCAAATCTTGTCCAACACAATGGCTGAATATCTGAATTCTTCAAAACTTAACTCGGAATTTAAAAGAAAAAACCTATATTAGCTGTAAAATTTTCTTGGGAAAACAAAAATGATTACAAAGATCTGCGACCAATTCGGGTGTTTCATGGAAAATTTTCTTCAATCCCACTTTGTAGAATTCTTGGTAAGACTTTGCCCGAAACTGTAACGCGTGCGGGAGCATCTCCGTTTGGAGGCAGAAGATTTTTGCACGAAAAATGCAGTTCAACCTCAACAACTATTATAAAGGAAGTGCAGGGTTCGGAAAATTTTGAAAGAAGGATCCCCTCAGACAGCCAAAATGGAATTTTTCTGGCTCATAAGTAAAATCCAAACGACGCTATTTTGAGCTTTTGATTGAAATAAACTATTCATTTCAAATAAATCAGCAATCTACAAAAAAGATCAGACGTCAGGAAGTTCATACAAAAACGGAGGAGTGTAGCCGCTTTTGTGTGACATGGGCAAAGAAGGAGGCTGTAAAATATTTGCTGCCTCGAAGGCCTTAGTTGCAAAATGGCATTATGTTTTTTTCCTTCTTTTTCTACTTGATCCATGTTCTGAAAATGTTGCGATATTTCATGCTATCCTACCTGTTCTTTGCACACCCCGGTGGAACCACTGGAAACTTTCGAGGGACTAATACTCACTTGCTCGGCATATATATGATTCTGGGAGGGTTTGATTGGGGACCGCTTATTATGAGATACTAATTGTCCAGATAAAGACATAGATCACGTGAGGCGGAAGGGAACGCCCTTTAAAAAGGGCGGGAAAATTTTCAAAAGGTTCAAGTGTTTGTTATGTATGATCAGGGGTTGAAATATAGGCCTAAAATAATACACACATTTCTTGACTTCAATGGGAATACAATTGTGACAATTTAGCTTCTTTCACTATGAAAATGCACACTGTAATCAAAACCGACTGCATGGTCAAGATAGTCTTTCGGGCAAGACTTCAAATTTCAGGCAGAATCATTTGCCTGACATACTCAAATGCTCTTATATACACCTATCATCAGATACCTTGAGTTTGATGATAGGTACTTGAGAAGTCTGTGCAGGAAGATTCTTTAGTTATTGAAGTGAGAAAATTTTACAATGTTCTTTTTCAAACGGCATAGGTATACTGCAATTGCTGTCTATATCGTGGCATGCCTGGCAAGGAACTAAGATTTCCACCTTTTTCAATGCCTAGTTTCATTTGAAAGAATGAGTTATGGCGTACATTTTTTTAAATCGCTCTTCCTGGTAGAAAAAGTGAAAGCTTTAACGTCAAAAATTTACCTTTTGGTGAAGTGAGTAAGGTGAGGTACATAGTCCAAAAAGTTGGTCAGCCCGTCACTCTCATATTGCTTCTTATGCCACTGTCTGGGCGTCAGGAAAGAGACAAAGGTTGTAGGGTTTATGCAAACTTGAAGTACTAAATAGGGCTTGTCTTCCCTGATTGACTGATTCCAATGTGCACTCACAGCTTATTGGCAGCTGGCCATTCTCACCGCAAGCTGTAATTCTTATCAGTAGTAGTCGACAGAAATTCTTTATTGGCACAGCTCTGCGATTGACAGCAAGTTCAAAAAGGGCAGAGTAGTGTATAGGCTCCAGTGGGGTAGCTAGGAGCAAGGACTGGGGCAAGTTGCCCGGGCGCCATCTCTAGGGGGACACCAAATCGAAATCAATTAAAAATGACATTGGACCTAGTACCATACCATTTGCCAGGAGCCAAGGATGGCGCCAAAGGAGAGGGGAAATTGCCCCCCCCCCCCCATCTTGGAAGGCTGCCCTCAGTCGAGGAAAAGATCCGATTTTGTCGGGAGCCTGTATTTATACGATAAAAGAATTAAGCCCGAAAAACTTCAGCCTCCCTCCGAACCATTTCATTGATTTTGCTTAAGATAAGATATTCATCAAGAAAACTCAATTCCCAATTTTCCTAAAAACAATGTAAAAAAATATTTTTAAACATTCTGAATAGAAAGAAAGGGTGTGTCTTATTTTCACCGTACGACAAATATAAAATCTCAACTAACTTCAGCCTTGATTTTGCCCATATGAACTTGGACAGATCAGGCGCGTAGCCAGGACTGTGTCATGGTGGGGGTGGTATCACGGGGGTTTGGGGTTGAAATGAGGGAAAAGTCTAGGGATAGAGAGAAAAGACTGCTATTTTAGGTGTTTTTTGCATTGCAAGGTCGGGTCATGGGGAGAGGGGGGGGGGGTTCTGATCCCGCAAACTCCGTGGCTACGCCACTGGATGGGGCAGATTGGTCTTCGATAACGTCTTCAATTTTTCAATTCTCCTTTACACATGAAATCATTTTCTTTCAAATTTTCTACCCATAAAATTCCTTCAGCATATTTTGTTTTAGATTTTCAAATAGTTGCTAAAAGGAAGCAAAACTTTTGCGGGAAATTTTCCAATATCGGGCCTTAATCTGCATGATGATATTCAGCCTGAGTAACCCCAACAAACTACATGTCGCCCGGCGCCCTATTTGATTTCTCTCATAATATCAAGAAGGTCACATTCTTCATTAGAACCTCCAAATCTGTCACAAATTCACCAGTTTTCCGAATATATGCTTCAGGCAGGATTACAAATATTTGCTAAAAATGGAAAAGGATTTACAGTTTTTTTCCAATTTCTGTGGCAGTGGCGTAGCTACTGGGGGAGGGGGCAGGGGGCAAGTGGAAGTTACTTAGCCTAATCATTGGGTGCCTGCAAGCTAGTTCGGGAAAATAGCGTTCTGCTCACTTGGGGTGTAACAACAAACAGGTCCATGAATACCTTGTCCTAGGTTAGAACTTACTCGGTGAATGTAGCCTTAGTGGCTACACTTAACAGACCGCTGTTCTAACAGGATATCCTGTGTGATTTAGCCAACATTAGGCCTCCTTTCAATGGCGTGCGAAGGAAGGGGGGGGGGCATTGGGCCATGCCCCGCCCCTCACCGATGCCATTTTTTTTGTTCTTAAAAATACGAAGCCATACTTTAGTAACACAGATTTTACTTCAAAAGATAGCACATGCAGCACCAGATTGCATGTAAGTACACCCAATTTTTCAAAAATTTTCAAAGGGGGAAGGGTTGTCTCTGCAAGGCCCCTCAGTAATGCCATTTTTTTAAATTCCTACAAATTTCAGTTTTATCCTAATGAACCACCACAATTCAACTTTTAACACTGTTCATGTCAAAGTCGAAAATCTCGCACCATTTTGCATCCAGAATCCTTGAAAACGCCAAAATGTCACCCCTCCCCTTAAACCTTTTTCTCAGGCTGGCGATCACTCAATATACTGCATGCCCCCCGCCCCCCCCCCTTAAGAGAAACCCTACGTACGCCACTGAGTTCGTACATACACATAAACCAGATATTGTTAACCAAAATAAATATTCTAAGATTTGTTATTTCTAATTGCTCTATGTTATACATTAAAGGGGAAGTTTAAGCAAAAATTTAATTTTCAAATGTGAAAGAGAAACAAAATCTACACAGTGTGCTGAAAGTTCCATTCAAATCGGACATGTATTTCTTGAGGTATCAGTAAATGAAGTCAGTATATTTGCTGTGTTCAAAAGTAAGTTTCAGGGCAGCAGAGCTTATATCAGTTCCTCACATTGACAAGGAATGCTTTGTTTAATCAGACTGTTGTGTTGACGTTAAAGTTAATAGGAGGAAGAACTCCCTGTGGGGGATGCAAAGTTTGTAAAATTCTCATGCCACTTATGCAATCACATTTTAATAATATAGGATTGCTGAGCAGAAAATCCAGTATAAAGTTTAAAGAAAAGCAAAAGACTGTCTATTAATGTGGGGATGTGATGTTATACCTGTTTGCTTCAAGTTAACCTTTTGTTGAAAATGTGAAAACTTTACCTGTTCATTTCTTGAGAATCACACATCGGATTTCAATGCAAATTTTACAAAAATGCTTAGGATAACCATCTCTCTAACATACCAAATCCTGTTGTGACCTTAAACCCTTCCTTTTAGATTAAAATACAGGTAATATTACATAATGACATGGTAATGTTGTTATACTTGTAAATTTGCATATTTTATATGAAACACATACATATTGACCGGGGAAAGTTTGGGGAAATTTCATACCGTTGCCCCCTCTGGGAAATATCCCAGCTACGCCACTGTTCAGTGGATACTTATTACAGTACAGTAAAAATCAAAGCCATCTTCAATCCCCCGACATTCTTAATTTTGCTCTTGAAAGGCAGATCACTTAATAGAAACCCCAAGTTTTTCAATTTTACCCAAATTCCCTTCCATTAAATTCCAAAATTCCTCCAATGTGAGCTCTTAATTTTTAAATCTTTGTCCAAACAATGTAAAAAGTTTTCGGGCAAAATTCCAGTTTCGCCTGAAAGCCTTGGTTCGTAGGTCTACAATAAAAAGCCTAAGCCTAAACGAATTTGAGTAACCCATATAATTTTGTCTACTTTGCTAATATGTAGAGCAGGTTATTCAATCTTTTAATCAAACTTGAGGAGCCAATTTTTTCCAAAAATTTTAATTTTTCTTCAAAACAAGCACCAGAGTTTGAATTATTTCAGTAATAAAAAACCCCACAATTTCGACGCACTGCCACCCACAGGGAATTCATTCACTTTGTCGGGGCTTCAAAATGTTCGCCCCCTGTCTAGAAAATTCTTGCTACACCCCTGCCATGAGCATGATATTGAAATAGCCATTTTAACTTTTTGAGTTGTGTAAATATTCATAAAGTAACCCCCCCTCAAATGAAGATAAGGGTAGGGGCGCCATTTTCGTTTCTTGCCCCGGGCGCCACAAACGCTCGCTATACGCATACATGTAGCCCATGTTATACAGCATGCATGTTTTGATTTCACATTGGGGTCTTGTATACTCTCTCCGAAGCAGCGGCGTCGCAAAAAGGGGCGGAAGGCAAGGGGCACGTGTCCCCCTGACAAATCGTGTGCCACCTGTGTACCCCCAACTGAGATTTGAGATTTTCGAACACGAGCAAGTGGTACAGTGGTAATGAACTGCGTCTTCCAGTCATATAAGGTCGTGAGTTCAAGTCCCAGCTCCGACATCAAAATTGTCGTCTAGTTTTCTGGGTCTTCTGTTAATCTGCTATCCCTTAATCATAGACGTTAAACTGTGAGTTTGTCTCACGAGACTGGCATTGCCAGCTTGGCGTTAATCCCCCTTCATTGGGGCGTTGCCGAGTTCCCGCAAGGGAGGATCAAATGAAAACAAACGAACAAAACAAAACAACACGATAAGTCTTCTGTTGTCAAAGTTTGACTGTATGAAATTTTTTAAGACTCGATTCTTCTTTTGACAAGGAAAGGCAGTAATTTTCATGCTTTTCAAATAAAAATGTCTCAAAACACCTGTAGAATGCCATTTCCGGCTGTCTTAGGGGTCACGTTTTTTTTTCAAACATTCTGCATCCTTCCGACTACGCCAATTGAAGGTGACACGCAGTTCAGGTAACCGTTCAAGCAGGATTAGAACAGTGTAGAGACAATTGAATTACCCTTAATTTAAATTAACACCTTAATACTTCACAAACCCCTTAAAACCCAGGAACTTCAAGGGATTCACCCTGGATCCTCGCCGAGACTCACATCGAATTGCCCATCACCTTTTTTCCCTACAGTTCAACTCCCTCTTTTTCAATTTGTCAGCCGGATCCACTCTTGGCACTATTTGAATCACTGGTTTGTTTTACCAAAAGTCTTGCTTGAATTTACCCTGGAGGTAATTTTTAGACCAGTGGTAAGTCAATAGAATTACCCTGAAATGACGACTCTAATACCTCGCAAACACACTAAAACACAGGAGTCCTAAGGCGGGCTTCCAGACCCCACCCGGCGTCATAAATGCATGAGTGGAGTCTAGCAGTCACCCCTGCAAAATTCTCGTGCCCCCAAGTGCCCCCTTGAAAGAAAAGTCTGGTGACGCCACTGCTCCGAAGAAAATAAACTTAGATCATTCCTGGATGAGAATGAGTTTTGGACAGTTGTGGGACGAACCTAAATAAGAAGGTTAGGAGAAATAGATATGTTTTGGGTGAGAGGGTAAGGCCTCTAAAATGTTATTGGACTTAAACGTGACCCAACGATTAAACCTATTTAATGGAAGCTTTTATTTTGTCATTACCAAGAAACTCTGTAATCTAATCTGATACTTTATGCAAACATGTATCATGGAACAATAACGCTCGAAATCGTGTAAAATATGGTAAAATGGCCCAATGGGGCACATTTTCACCTCTCTAACTCCTACGATACAATGAAACAATCAGATTTTATTCCATTCTTGACACCTGATTTTGCATTCTCTACATTTCAATTAATATAAATCTATAATAAGCTTGGACTACAGGCTAGCCCTATCCACAACGTCAATTGTCTTTTCACAATGAATAAATGTGTACTTACAATATATTCTCTTTTTACACTGAGATAATAGTCAGCAATAGTGTTACGTAATATGGAAGGTATGTCCACACACGCATGCTGGGGATGTACACCCCATTAAATAATCGAGGGCGATAACTGCTGTTATGTGTACATTGGTGAAAACCTGGGCCTAGGAGGGGAGGGGAAAACTCAGTTCCCCGACAAAAAATCATCAAAATTTTATATTTGGGCAAGAATTTGAAAAATTCGAATAGGAATTTCGGAAAAAAATTAAATTAAAAAAAAATGGCATCTCGGTTTTTCAGAAAACTCCTACGAGTGCTCGATATCTTAAAAGGATCATGCAAAAAGAAAGAAAGAAAGAAAAAAAAAAAAACAGGCGAAGTAAAATTTTCATTAAAAATCAACAAGATTAAAATATTCGCTACAAACTTGGGCAGCGCAAAATCTATCATTCGTGAGCTTTGCTGCACAGAACACAATGCTTGAAATAGGCCAAATTCTCTCGGCGTCCCGAAAAAACAGAAACGTCTGTTACAACTCCCTGTTCATAGTCAGGATAACACATTTACGAAAAACCAAAGAAATAAAAAGTCGCGACACATTTGGGAACCTGTCGCTTAAACCAAGCGACCATCCTAACTGTTTAGAGCTTGTCCAACATAATTGCCTCAAATGTCCGAAATTTGAATACTTTCGTATTTTCCACAAAAAAAGAAAAGAAAACGCTATACTGAAGGTAAACGGGATAACAAAAGATTTACGACACATTTGGGTAGCTTGTGAAAATTCTTTTCCCTCAGCACCACTTTATACAGCAGTCTTTGCAAAAACTTCGCCCGAAATGGTACAACATTGGAACGAACGTTGAAAGAAGTGATGTGACGTCTTTAATTGCTACAATAATAACACAGACAGACGGGAGGGTGTTCAGATGCAGAACCCAATAATTTGCCATCTATCTTTCCCTTAGAGTCGTATTCAGCAACGGTAATGAAATAGGATAATTTGCTTTTCAATAACATGATACAGTGTAAGAATGTCTGTCCACAAGCCTGCCTGAAAATTCATTCAAAACCCACCTCATATATGTGACATTTTTCAAAAGGTGTTTAAAAGTAAAATTATTCATTGTCTGATTGTCGGGAGTCCAGGCTGTCACAAATAAAAACAATGTCATCCACGAATTTAGCCAATAATCGCAATAGGAAAAAGAAAATTCGTATGTTTTTAATTCTCTTTATGGACTTTCCCGCGAAAAGATGGAGCACCATGCATTGCATCCAGTGGTAGTGGTACATTTTATCTGGCAATTTTCTGACTGCTTAGCACTTGCTGGTTAAGTTTCTGTGCAAACAAAAGCTTGAAATAACGAGAGCTTTGATTGCACTTACAGGCCTGGGATAAGCCATTTCCGGCCATCAACTGGGTGGTGATTTTTCAAAATTTTCTGTACGCTTCGATCCAGAAAATAGTGGAGCCCCGCTCAGTACGGCAGGAAGTGAACATATTCTGTATAGCAAACCAAAATTCAATGTAGCTAATGCTTAAAATTTTACTTATAAGTCTGGGAAATGTCCGAACATCTGAGCCGCCGATTTTTCAAAATTTTCTGTATACTCCTCGCCAACTAATGGTGGCGCTCCGCCAAGATAGTTTTCCTGGCAGAACTTTAATTTGAAGTGAAATTTTGAAAATGAAAACTCAGAAAAATAAACGACTGCTTAAATCCTCCTTATAAGACTGGAAAATGCAATTTTTGGCTGTCTCAGAGTCTGAATTTTCATCTTTTTGTATGCTCCACGAGAAATGGCGGTGGCGCTCCGCTCAGAAAGTCTTTCGAAAAGAATTACATTTTTCGGGGAAAAATATTCTGTTCCTCCCCTCAGAATTGAAATGCTACAGTATATGTGCAAAAAGGACTTCATAAGACTAAAGAAGACCATGTCGACTTTTTATATTTTTCATCTTACCAGCAGGCGGACCACTCGGTGGAATTACGTTTTTAAGTTTTTTTCTTTTCAAGTTAGGATGGGAATCCAAAGAGAGCGATTGGAATATTTTTCGATCTTCTAGGGGGTTTTGAAGAGCCAATTACCCTGAAAAATCCCCCCTTAAATTCAGTTCCCCTCATCCCCTGAAGTAAACTTGTCTGCAGGGCTAGCGTGGAAGCCTTGGGAGGCCAGGGCCATGGTCCCCCGTCGGGGAAAAGGGGTGGTTTCGTCGGGGGGGGGGGGGGCTAAAATTAGCAAAATTATATAGAAAAAACACCCGAATGAACAGAATTACTGGAAAGGTGATCTTAAACATATGTTTTTTTTTTGTAACGCTATTTCAATACGTACCGATTATAATTGACATAATCGATTTTCAATTACTCCTGCTTAGCTCTGTTATATCTCATTCCATTTACCCTGTCCCTGCATCCCCCCTCCCCCTTCGAGGAAAGATGACGATTTTGTCGTGGGGGCCTTATAATGAAAAACGCAAAGGACTGAACTTACTGGATGGATGATAATGAACTATTTTTTGTAACGCTATTTTAATACATATCGGAATCGGTTTTAATCACTTCTTACTAGCCCTGTTATCCCTTATTCCATGTATCTTGTCCCATCTTCAATCCGTGCGCACAAGGCCATAACAAAGGCTTGTGTTGCAGATCAAGGAGCTGGAAGTTCCACGTGCAGACGTAAGCAAGGGTGCCATCAGTTGGGGACCAGGGACCATGTCCCCATCGAGGAAGGCTTTCCTTCACCTGTCGTTGAGAAGATCCAATTAAGTCGGAGAGTCTTCATCTAAAGGCACACGATAAAAGATGAAAGCCCGATGAACTTTAGTCCCCGGACGACCTACTTGATTTTGTTTTACTAGTTTCCCTTAAAAAACGGACAAGAAGTTGTTCAGGTACATGCAGTGGGCAATGGTGTGCCATCTGTCCTGCCTCAACAGCCGAATTCGAGCAACGGTGATGGAAATCGGCCAGGACGTGATCAGTCACACATAATAAACATAAGTGTGAGAATATTTCCCAGCGACGGCTCCAGAATGTCAAATCTTGGGTGACAAACTGAGGGCCAAGGAAAATGCTGGGGGCGCGAAACCAAGCGCGAAGGGGGAGATCTTTTTGATGGGGCCGACGGACCCACCGCAGGGCCCCTGGTGGGGTCCATGGGCAAAGCTCCTGAAGCTCTGAGGTTTGCTCATATCTGTAGGTGAAAAATTAAGTCCCAGGAGAGGTAAACTATTTGATCATACCCAAGGTTAACATTTTTTTCTTTGGGAGTATCATTTCACATTTGCGCGGTGCGCGGTGCCACCGAGTACCACTATAATAGTCAGTGGCTTAACCAGACTTTTTCATTTGGGTGGAGTGCTGGGGATGGGCAAAGTGTTGCAGTAGTGTTAAGCTGTAATGAAATCATCTAAGCAGAACGCAATCATCAGTTGGCGTGCAGCCGACAGAACTTTAATTGATGGATACATGAGGGAGAATAAGATACAACAGAAAAATAAATGAAGCACGCTACTGTACCACCCCGTGTACTGCCAATACAGGACAACTTTGTGTCATTAGTGATTTGCGTACCAAATGTGGATTGCAAACCCTGACCTAACCCGAAAGGATGTAGGCCTACTTAAAGGGCATGTAGGCAAACGTCAGTATCAATTGCACGTTCATCGAGCGGCAGTGCACTCCCAACCACCAACTCCTCCACCCCCAACACACACAAACACATAGGCCACATACACTTCCATTCCAGCAACTTTTTTGCGGGGGGGGGGGGGAGGAAACAAATCTGAGTGGGCATCCCGTAGCGTCGCCTCTGCTGTCTCCTAATGAGTCTGACTGGAAATTCATAACCCCCTGGTGGTAACGTCACTGTGACATATTTTCAAAGACGTTGGAAGTAAAGTCAGTATTGATGGGAGTTCGGATAGTCACCCTAATTTCATCAATTTATTTGACCTCTCAATAGAATACCACGGAAGAGTCTCAATACTGGAGTAAAAATCATTTGTATGCTTTCAATTCGATCGCACAGTTTTCCCCGAAAAAAAGACAAGAACATTTCCTCTAATTGAAGCTTTAACTTTTATCTGGAAGTGTTTTGATCATTTTGCAAGTTGTTTCTTCTATTGATGTGGAACTTTCAGAAATAATGACTGCTTCATTTCTAATTACAAGTCTGGGAATTCCATTTCCGGCTGTCAGAATATGTACAATAATATGTACATTAAATTAAGGGACATGGGAAGAATGAAAATAAATACCTTCCTGGAAAGAAAATAATGTTGAAAACGTTTTCACAAGACGAACTTTAGACCACGATTTGTCATATTTACGAATGATTCACAAAAGTTCCTCTCGCTTTTTTCTAAGAGTCCCCTCGACTCTCTGGCAAAGAGCCAAGTGGCGCAAACCAAACATTTACTCCCGGAGGAGTTCTGCTCCCTTAAGGAGCTAAACTTCCCAACCGGACAATCACGCCCTCTAAAGGGCAAACATATGTGGTCCTGCTCTAGACTGGCTGAGTGGAACAGAACCCACACACCCTGGCTTTTTTCTAAAAGTCCCCACGACTCCCTGGCGAAGAGCCAAGGGGCGAAAACCAAACAATTACTCCCGGAGGAGTTCTGCTCCCTTAAGGAGCTTAACGTCGCAAATGGACAAGTACGCCCTCCAAAGGGCAAACACTGAGTGGTCCTGCTCTAGACTGGCTGAATAGAACAGAAGCCACAACCTGGATGCAGTTTAACGTCATGCCCAGGACCCTGGCTGCTTTTTCTAAAGTGCTCCCGACCCCCTGGCAAAGGGCCGTTCGGCGAAACCAAAACTTGATACTGCTTCCCGAAGAAGCTATTACGTCCACTGAAGGACAACACTTAACGACCGACCACGCGGCCTTCAGACCATTTTCATCATTGGTCTGTCATGTATGGCTCCATTCTTGACTGGATGAAAAGAACAGATACTACACATGATCTTAGCCAAAAGGCCGAGAAGCGATCCTGGCTGCAGTTTTTTTCTAAAAGTCCCCACGACTCTCTGGCGAAGAGCCAAGGGGCGAAAACCAAACGATTACTCCCGGAGGAGTTCTGCTCCCTTAAGGAGCTAAACTTCCCAAATGGACAAGCACGCCCTCGAAAGGGCAAACATATGTGGTCCTGCTCTAGACTGGCTAAATGGAACAGAAGCCACACACCCTCAAGCGACCCTCCGGCAAAGGGCGGCTCGGTGAAACCAAAACTTATAGCAAAGTTACGTACGCCACAAAATGGACTTTATCCCAAACTTTGTAGGCCTGCACAAAATGATCTGATCTATTACACTAACAGGTATGATTATTTTAATTCTAGTTATTTTAATTGTAAATATCGTGTCGTTCTTAAATAACCCCTTTAGAATTACATTTCAACATTTATTAAAAAAGTTGGTAACACCTTTTGAGAAAGACTCTCTCTCTCTATCATTACAAAAATGAGAAAATAGTAAGATATTCCCTAATAAATAATGGAACAACCTCTATAATGCAAATCGGAAGACCTGAGACAAGATCCCAGAAAATGTTTCAGTAATAAAATTGAAGAAACGTCGACAGATGTATAAAAGAAACATTGGGTCAAGTTAAAGTAGTGTGTTTAACAGCCCTAAATGAAAATTATCCTACAGCACGAACCCATCAAAAAATTTCCAGATTTCCGACGAATCAGAAAGATTGTGACGTTTCTGTGACATAAGGCTCCATTTGGAGCCGAAATAAGAAATATTAAGAAGAAACATAAGTAGAAGAGTAAATCTTGTCAAGAAACATGCAAAAATAATTAAAAGTTTTATCTACAAACATTTGATAAACGTAATCCCTTTCTGCTAACGATGCATCTGGCTGGAATTTGTACTTTGAAAATTCCACGTTAACGTGTGATAGATGGAGATGTTCAAGTTATATTAGACATCCTCTACTTTAACCTGCGCGGCACGCTGACGCCAAACCGGACGGTAGTGTTCACACATGGTCCTACTCTGATTGCACTGGGAGGCGAGTAGTGTTCCTCCCCAATGTATCGCCGGTCCTTGAGGGGAGTCCCGAGGAAAGATTGCTGTCGTATGCAAAGCACGCTGAGCGTCACTGTATGCAGAAGGGTACTAGAGAGGCGCCTGAGTTGGTTCTCTGTTGTAGTTGACAGGACACATAACCGGCCAGAGACCTTGAACGCTTGGCTTCAATCTTTTGTTTTGTTTTTGTCTTTTGTTTCTTGCTTTTGTTTTTTGTTTGGTTTTTATTTTGTTTTAATTTTTTGTTTTCATTTAAGGCGCCACCTCATATAAAATCTGAAAACTTCTGGTAGCGGGCCCCTAATTATAAATCCCATTGACTTACACACTAAATAAGGCTACTTCCGTGCCCCCTAGCTCCCAGTAAAAGTTTTCAACAAGGACATGTTACCCCTCTGATCAAAGCTCACAATCTCGGCTTTCATGGTACTCCCAAATTTTCTTAACATGATCATTGAAATTTTGGTCTAGAGAGCCTTGAATGATAGGTATGTGTTTCCCGCCATAAAAGTTGCTCAAAACGGCATTTCACAGAGCGGAGTAATACAAAGAAAAATGACCCTACAATTGATCAAATTGGCTTGAATTTTGCACAGTCTGTATTTCAAACTCATTGTCTACAAAATCCAAACCAAAAATAATCATATTTTGTTAATAACACAGTCAGAAACAACATCCCATCAAACTTTTAAGGCACTTTGTCTGTCAGTAAACATTTTCACAGGCACGAGTATTGCAAGGGAGTTAGTGCATGGTCAGCTACCAGAAGCACGATATGAGACAAAGACAAGAACGCAGCACGTTTGAAGTAAAAATTTTTTCGGACAGTCTTAACTGATGCTACGTTGACTTCTTATTCTAAGCAAATATGACCTAAATGGGTTAACGTGCAATGCTTGCGCAGAGTAGTGTGGCTTAAGGTGGGGTATGTGGGACAAGGGTGAGCTAGAATCAACGGCAATTAGTTGGGGATCAAGGGACCGTTAAATCGAGCAGGTGTCTAAAGGTAGAGGGTGAACAGTTTTTCGTGTTCGTACGTAATGTCACCGTCCTCGGTTACTGTCTCAGCTTGATATTTGTATCTATTTTTTCTCTGCAGCACCTTAATAGACAAGCTTTCTGGATATTTCAGAGTGCTTACCCTCACAATATCTTCGAATTATGAAATGTTCCGTTACTATTTGTGTAAACTGTATCAATTACTTTCAAATATTATGAAACCCAGTTAATGAAAAGAAATGCAACAATGGATCAGCTTATGGCGACCTTCAGTTTCGAACTTCGAGTCGGTCATTTAGCCTGTATATCATAAGTTATTACCTCTAAAAGTCCGAAACTTTTCTGTGCTGTTAAGACACAAAAGTTCAGGTTTACCATTTTGTGCCCTGGACAGAAGTAAATTTGCCGCCAAACTAAAAGTCTCCTCCAGACGACGTTCCACAGTGGCACAAGTCCGAAGGAAACAGTTTCTTGTCACTTTGGAATTATCGCGGAGAAGGTAGCGTATTTGCCGGAGTGGGCAAGTGGAAACCCGTGCCCCCCTCCCTACAACGATGGGCTTCCAAAGAGATGGTTAAATCAAACCAGCACTTTGAAATGAGGACAAACTTTAAACATTTAATTTATTATATTTTATTTATGATATTATATTTTATAATTTATAAATATTTGAGCAAAAGTGCACAAAAATCCGGGACGCTTGAAATGACAAGATAACGGGCAGACGGGGATAGGAGTACATGTCATGTATATGTCTAAATGCTTTAAAACATTTGCCCGAAAAGTGGTAGTACTGTAGCCTACATTCGATCTACTAAAGTGTACCTCAAGTCAAATAACTCAAAAATATAATTAAAACAGCATGAAAAATGAATTTCAAACAGTCCAACTCCTATTTTCATAGGAATTTCTTGAGCCGAGATATAAAATATTGAAATTTATTTACCTATTTATTTAGCCAATTTAGTCTGTGCTGTGAGACTTTATTCCAAATTTGATGAAAAGAACAGATACTACACGTGATCTCAGCCAAAAGGCCTTGATACGTTTTCTAGAGGAGCTTTATCTGTTTATACGTGCCCGGAAACAGACACGGTGGGAACAGAGTTCTTTTTCCAAAGTCCTCCCTTCCCTTTGGCAAAGGGTCGTTCGGCCAAACCAAACATGAACTGCTTCCCGAAGAAGCTATACGAGAGTGTGCTTTTTACGTGCGTAGAAACGGGCACAGACAAACAAACGAAAAACCCCTAACCGGACTGGATGAAAACATAACAGTGAACTACCTACTTCCCACGTGATCTCAGCCAAAAGCCGAGAGGCTTTCGACGAAACCTTATCATATTTATACAAGAGTTCCTCTCTCTCTCTTTTGAAGTGAAAACTTTAAATTTATTTACGTTCAGACATCACCAGAATATGTACATTATATACATTAAATTAAGGGACATGGGAAGAATGAAAATAAATACCTTCGTGGAAAGAAAATAATGGTGAAAAAGTTTTCACAAGATGAACTTAAGACCACGATTTGTTATTTTTTTTTTTTTTTTGAAGTGAAAACTTCAAATTTATTTACATTCAGACATCAGAATATGTACAATATTTACACTATTTACATTAAATTACGATTTGTCATTTTTACGAATGATTCACAAGAGTCCCCTCGACTCTCTGGCGAAGAGAAGAGCCAAGGGGCGAAAACCAAACATTAACTCCCGGAGGAGTTCTGCTCCCTTAAGGAGCTAAACTTCCCAAATGGACAAGCACGCCCTCGAAAGGGCAAACATATGTGGTCCTGCTCTAGACTGGCTAAATGGAACAGAAGCCACACACCCTCAAGCTTTTTTTTCTTAAAGTCCCCACGACTCTCTGGCGAAGAGCCAAGGGGCGAAAACCAAACGATTACTCCCGGAGGAGTTCTGCTCCCTTAAGGAGCTTAACGTCCCAAATGGACAAGTACGCCCTCCAAAGGGCAAACACTGAGTGGTCCTGCTCTAGACTGGCTGAATAGAACAGAAGCCACAACCCTCAAGCGACCCTCCGGCAAAGGGCGGCTCGGTGAAACCAAAACTTATAGCAAAGTTACGTACGCCACAAAATGGACTTTATCCCAAACTTTGTAGGCCTGCACAAAATGATCTGATCTATTACACTAACAGGTATGATTATTTTAATTCTAGTTATTTTAATTGTAAATATCGTGTCGTTCTCAAATAACCCCTTTAGAATTACATTTCAACATTTATTAAAAAAGTTGGTAACACCTTTTGAGAAAGACTCTCTCTCTCTATCATTACAAAAATGAGAAAATAGTAAGATATTCCCTAATAAATAATGGAACAACCTCTATAATGCAAATCGGAAGACCTGAGACAAGATCCCAGAAAATGTTTCAGTAATAAAATTGAAGAAACGTCGACAGATGTATAAAAGAAACATTGGGTCAAGTTAAAGTAGTGTGTTTAACAGCCCTAAATGAAAATTATCCTACAGCACGAACCCATCAAAAAATTTCCAGATTTCCGACGAATCAGAAAGATTGTGACGTTTCTGTGACATAAGGCTCCATTTGGAGCCGAAATAAGAAATATTAAGAAGAAACATCAGTAGAAGAGGAAATCTTGTCAAGAAACATGCAAAAATAATTAAAAGTTTTATCTACAAACATTTGATAAACGTAATCCCTTTCTGCTAACGATGCATCTGGCTGGAATTTGTACTTTGAAAATTCCACGTTAACGTGTGATAGATGGAGATGTTCAAGTTATATTAGACATCCTCTACTTTAACCTGCGCGGCACGCTGACGCCAAACCGGACGGTAGTGTTCACACATGGTCCTACTCTGATTGCACTGGGAGGCGAGTAGTGTTCCTCCCCAATGTATCGCCGGTCCTTGAGGGAGTCCCGAGGAAAGATTGCTGTCGTATGCAAAGCACGCTGAGCGTCACTGTATGCAGAAGGGTACTAGAGAGGCGCCTGAGTTGGTTCTCTGTTGTAGTTGACAGGACACATAACCGGCCAGAGACCTTGAACGCTTGGCTTCAATCTTTTGTTTTGTTTTTGTCTTTTGTTTCTTGCTTTTGTTTTTTGTTTGGTTTTTATTTTGTTTTTATTTTTTGTTTTCATTTAAGGCGCCACCTTATATAAAATCTGAAAACTTCTGGTAGCGGGCCCCTAATGATAAATCCCATTGACTTACACACTAAATAAGGCTACTTCCGTGCCCCCTAGCTCCCAGTAAAAGTTTTCAACAAGGACATGTTACCCCTCTGATCAAAGCTCACAATCTCGGCTTTCATGGTACTCCCAAATTTTCTTAACATGATCATTGAAATTTTGGTCTAGAGAGCCTTGAATGATAGGTATGTGTTTCCCGCCATAAAAGTTGCTCAAAACGGCATTTCACAGAGCGGAGTAATACAAAGAAAAATGACCCTACAATTGATCAAATTGGCTTGAATTTTGCACAGTCTGTATTTCAAACTCATTGTCTACAAAATCCAAACCAAAAATAATCATATTTTGTTAATAACACAGTCAGAAACAACATCCCATCAAACTTTTAAGGCACTTTGTCTGTCAGTAAACATTTTCACAGGCACGAGTATTGCAAGGGAGTTAGTGCATGGTCAGCTACCAGAAGCACGATATGAGACAAAGACAAGAACGCAGCACGTTTGAAGTAAAAATTTTTTCGGACAGTCTTAACTGATGCTACGTTGACTTCTTATTCTAAGCAAATATGACCTAAATGGGTTAACGTGCAATGCTTGCGCAGAGTAGTGTGGCTTAAGGTGGGGTATGTGGGACAAGGGTGAGCTAGAATCAACGGCAATTAGTTGGGGATCAAGGGACCGTTAAATCGAGCAGGTGTCTAAAGGTAGAGGGTGAACAGTTTTTCGTGTTCGTACGTAATGTCACCGTCCTCGGTTACTGTCTCAGCTTGATATTTGTATCTATTTTTTCTCTGCAGCACCTTAATAGACAAGCTTTCTGGATATTTCAGAGTGCTTACCCTCACAATATCTTCGAATTATGAAATGTTCCGTTACTATTTGTGTAAACTGTATCAATTACTTTCAAATATTATGAAACCCAGTTAATGAAAAGAAATGCAACAATGGATCAGCTTATGGCGACCTTCAGTTTCGAACTTCGAGTCGGTCATTTAGCCTGTATATCATAAGTTATTACCTCTAAAAGTCCGAAACTTTTCTGTGCTGTTAAGACACAAAAGTTCAGGTTTACCATTTTGTGCCCTGGACAGAAGTAAATTTGGCGGCCAAACTAAAAGTCTCCTCCAGACGACGTTCCACAGTGGCACAAGTCCGAAGGAAACAGTTTCTTGTCACTTTGGAATTATCGCGGAGAAGGTAGCGTATTTGCCGGAGTGGGCAAGTGGAAACCCGTGCCCCCCTCCCTACAACGATGGGCTTCCAAAGAGATGGTTAAATCAAACCAGCACTTTGAAATGAGGACAAACTTTAAACATTTAATTTATTATATTTTATTTATGATATTATATTTTATAATTTATAAATATTTGAGCAAAAGTGCACAAAAATCCGGGACGCTTGAAATGACAAGATAACGGGCAGACGGGGATAGGAGTACATGTCATGTATATGTCTAAATGCTTTAAAACATTTGCCCGAAAAGTGGTAGTACTGTAGCCTACATTCGATCTACTAAAGTGTACCTCAAGTCAAATAACTCAAAAATATAATTAAAACAGCATGAAAAATGAATTTCAAACAGTCCAACTCCTATTTTCATAGGAATTTCTTGAGCCGAGATATAAAATATTGAAATTTATTTACCTATTTATTTAGCCAATTTAGTCTGTGCTGTGAGACTTTATTCCAAATTTGATGAAAAGAACAGATACTACACGTGATCTCAGCCAAAAGGCCTTGATACGTTTTCTAGAGGAGCTTTATCTGTTTATACGTGCCCGGAAACAGACACGGTGGGAACAGAGTTCTTTTTCCAAAGTCCTCCCTTCCCTTTGGCAAAGGGTCGTTCGGCCAAACCAAACATGAACTGCTTCCCGAAGAAGCTATACGAGAGTGTGCTTTTTACGTGCGTAGAAACGGGCACAGACAAACAAACGAAAAACCCCTAACCGGACTGGATGAAAACATAACAGTGAACTACCTACTTCCCACGTGATCTCAGCCAAAAGCCGAGAGGCTTTCGACGAAACCTTATCATATTTATACAAGAGTTCCTCTCTCTCTCTTTTTGAAGTGAAAACTTTAAATTTATTTACGTTCAGACATCACCAGAATATGTACATTATATACATTAAATTAAGGGACATGGGAAGAATGAAAATAAATACCTTCGTGGAAAGAAAATAATGGTGAAAAAGTTTTCACAAGATGAACTTAAGACCACGATTTGTCATTTTTTTTTTTGAAGTGAAAACTTCAAATTTATTTACATTCAGACATCAGAATATGTACAATAATTACGATTTGTCATTTTTACGAATGATTCACAAGAGTCCCCTCGACTCTCTGGCGAAGAGAAGAGCCAAGGGGCGAAAACCAAACATTAACTCCCGGAGGAGTTCTGCTCCCTTAAGGAGCTAAACTTCCCAAATGGACAAGCACGCCCTCGAAAGGGCAAACATATGTGGTCCTGCTCTAGACTGGCTAAATGGAACAGAAGCCACACACCCTCAAGCTTTTTTTTCTTAAAGTCCCCACGACTCTCTGGCGAAGAGCCAAGGGGCGAAAACCAAACGATTACTCCCGGAGGAGTTCTGCTCCCTTAAGGAGCTTAACGTCCCAAATGGACAAGTACGCCCTCCAAAGGGCAAACACTGAGTGGTCCTGCTCTAGACTGGCTAAATGGAACAGAAGCCACACACCCTCAAGCGACCCTCCGGCAAAGGGCGGCTCGGTGAAACCAAAACTTATAGCAAAGTTACGTACGCCACAAAATGGACTTTATCCCAAACTTTGTAGGCCTGCACAAAATGATCTGATCTATTACACTAACAGGTATGATTATTTTAATTCTAGTTATTTTAATTGTAAATATCGTGTCGTTCTTAAATAACCCCTTTAGAATTACATTTCAACATTTATTAAAAAAGTTGGTAACACCTTTTGAGAAAGACTCTCTCTCTCTATCATTACAAAAATGAGAAAATAGTAAGATATTCCCTAATAAATAATGGAACAACCTCTATAATGCAAATCGGAAGACCTGAGACAAGATCCCAGAAAATGTTTCAGTAATAAAATTGAAGAAACGTCGACAGATGTATAAAAGAAACATTGGGTCAAGTTAAAGTAGTGTGTTTAACAGCCCTAAATGAAAATTATCCTACAGCACGAACCCATCAAAAAATTTCCAGATTTCCGACGAATCAGAAAGATTGTGACGTTTCTGTGACATAAGGCTCCATTTGGAGCCGAAATAAGAAATATTAAGAAGAAACATCAGTAGAAGAGGAAATCTTGTCAAGAAACATGCAAAAATAATTAAAATTTTTATCTACAAACATTTGAAAAACGTAATCCCTTTCTGCTAACGATGCATCTGGCTGGAATTTGTACTTTGAAAATTCCACGTTAACGTGTGATAGATGGAGATGTTCAAGTTATATTAGACATCCTCTACTTTAACCTGCGCGGCACGCTGACGCCAAACCGGACGGTAGTGTTCACACATGGTCCTACTCTGATTGCACTGGGAGGCGAGTAGTGTTCCTCCCCAATGTATCGCCGGTCCTTGAGGGGAGTCCCGAGGAAAGATTGCTGTCGTATGCAAAGCACGCTGAGCGTCACTGTATGCAGAAGGGTACTAGAGAGGCGCCTGAGTTGGTTCTCTGTTGTAGTTGACAGGACACATAACCGGCCAGAGACCTTGAACGCTTGGCTTCAATCTTTTGTTTTGTTTTTGTCTTTTGTTTCTTGCTTTTGTTTTTTGTTTGGTTTTTATTTTGTTTTTATTTTTTGTTTTCATTTAAGGCGCCACCTTATATAAAATCTGAAAACTTCTGGTAGCGGGCCCCTAATGATAAATCCCATTGACTTACACACTAAATAAGGCTACTTCCGTGCCCCCTAGCTCCCAGTAAAAGTTTTCAACAAGGACATGTTACCCCTCTGATCAAAGCTCACAATCTCGGCTTTCATGGTACTCCCAAATTTTCTTAACATGATCATTGAAATTTTGGTCTAGAGAGCCTTGAATGATAGGTATGTGTTTCCCGCCATAAAAGTTGCTCAAAACGGCATTTCACAGAGCGGAGTAATACAAAGAAAAATGACCCTACAATTGATCAAATTGGCTTGAATTTTGCACAGTCTGTATTTCAAACTCATTGTCTACAAAATCCAAACCAAAAATAATCATATTTTGTTAATAACACAGTCAGAAACAACATCCCATCAAACTTTTAAGGCACTTTGTCTGTCAGTAAACATTTTCACAGGCACGAGTATTGCAAGGGAGTTAGTGCATGGTCAGCTACCAGAAGCACGATATGAGACAAAGACAAGAACGCAGCACGTTTGAAGTAAAAATTTTTTCGGACAGTCTTAACTGATGCTACGTTGACTTCTTATTCTAAGCAAATATGACCTAAATGGGTTAACGTGCAATGCTTGCGCAGAGTAGTGTGGCTTAAGGTGGGGTATGTGGGACAAGGGTGAGCTAGAATCAACGGCAATTAGTTGGGGATCAAGGGACCGTTAAATCGAGCAGGTGTCTAAAGGTAGAGGGTGAACAGTTTTTCGTGTTCGTACGTAATGTCACCGTCCTCGGTTACTGTCTCAGCTTGATATTTGTATCTATTTTTTCTCTGCAGCACCTTAATAGACAAGCTTTCTGGATATTTCAGAGTGCTTACCCTCACAATATCTTCGAATTATGAAATGTTCCGTTACTATTTGTGTAAACTGTATCAATTACTTTCAAATATTATGAAACCCAGTTAATGAAAAGAAATGCAACAATGGATCAGCTTATGGCGACCTTCAGTTTCGAACTTCGAGTCGGTCATTTAGCCTGTATATCATAAGTTATTACCTCTAAAAGTCCGAAACTTTTCTGTGCTGTTAAGACACAAAAGTTCAGGTTTACCATTTTGTGCCCTGGACAGAAGTAAATTTGGCGGCCAAACTAAAAGTCTCCTCCAGACGACGTTCCACAGTGGCACAAGTCCGAAGGAAACAGTTTCTTGTCACTTTGGAATTATCGCGGAGAAGGTAGCGTATTTGCCGGAGTGGGCAAGTGGAAACCCGTGCCCCCCTCCCTACAACGATGGGCTTCCAAAGAGATGGTTAAATCAAACCAGCACTTTGAAATGAGGACAAACTTTAAACATTTAATTTATTATATTTTATTTATGATATTATATTTTATAATTTATAAATATTTGAGCAAAAGTGCACAAAAATCCGGGACGCTTGAAATGACAAGATAACGGGCAGACGGGGATAGGAGTACATGTCATGTATATGTCTAAATGCTTTAAAACATTTGCCCGAAAAGTGGTAGTACTGTAGCCTACATTCGATCTACTAAAGTGTACCTCAAGTCAAATAACTCAAAAATATAATTAAAACAGCATGAAAAATGAATTTCAAACAGTCCAACTCCTATTTTCATAGGAATTTCTTGAGCCGAGATATAAAATATTGAAATTTATTTACCTATTTATTTAGCCAATTTAGTCTGTGCTGTGAGACTTTATTCCAAATTTGATGAAAAGAACAGATACTACACGTGATCTCAGCCAAAAGGCCTTGATACGTTTTCTAGAGGAGCTTTATCTGTTTATACGTGCCCGGAAACAGACACGGTGGGAACAGAGTTCTTTTTCCAAAGTCCTCCCTTCCCTTTGGCAAAGGGTCGTTCGGCCAAACCAAACATGAACTGCTTCCCGAAGAAGCTATACGAGAGTGTGCTTTTTACGTGCGTAGAAACGGGCACAGACAAACAAACGAAAAACCCCTAACCGGACTGGATGAAAACATAACAGTGAACTACCTACTTCCCACGTGATCTCAGCCAAAAGCCGAGAGGCTTTCGACGAAACCTTATCATATTTATACAAGAGTTCCTCTCTCTCTCTCTTTGAAGTGAAAACTTTAAATTTATTTACGTTCAGACATCACCAGAATATGTACATTATATACATTAAATTAAGGGACATGGGAAGAATGAAAATAAATACCTTCGTGGAAAGAAAATAATGGTGAAAAAGTTTTCACAAGATGAACTTAAGACCACGATTTGTCATTTTTTTTTTTGAAGTGAAAACTTCAAATTTATTTACATTCAGACATCAGAATATGTACAATATTTACATTAAATAACGATTTGTCATTTTTACGAATGATTCACAAGAGTCCCCTCGACTCTCTGGCGAAGAGAAGAGCCAAGGGGCGAAAACCAAACATTAACTCCCGGAGGAGTTCTGCTCCCTTAAGGAGCTAAACTTCCCAAATGGACAAGCACGCCCTCGAAAGGGCAAACATATGTGGTCCTGCTCTAGACTGGCTAAATGGAACAGAAGCCACACACCCTCTTTTTCTAAAAGTCCCCACGACTCTCTGGCGAAGAGCCAAGGGGCGAAAACCAAACGATTACTCCCGGAGGAGTTCTGCTCCCTTAAGGAGCTTAACGTCCCAAATGGACAAGTACGCCCTCCAAAGGGCAAACACTGAGTGGTCCTGCTCTAGACTGGCTGAATAGAACAGAAGCCACAACCCTCAAGCGACCCTCCGGCAAAGGGCGGCTCGGTGAAACCAAAACTTATAGCAAAGTTACGTACGCCACAAAATGGACTTTATCCCAAACTTTGTAGGCCTGCACAAAATGATCTGATCTATTACACTAACAGGTATGATTATTTTAATTCTAGTTATTTTAATTGTAAATATCGTGTCGTTCTCAAATAACCCCTTTAGAATAACATTTCAACATTTATTAAAAAAGTTGGTAACACCTTTTGAGAAAGACTCTCTCTCTATCATTACAAAAATGAGAAAATAGTAAGATATTCCATAATAAATAATGGAACAACCTCTATAATGCAAATCGGAAGACCTGAGACAAGATCCCAGAAAATGTTTCAGTAATAAAATTGAAGAAACGTCGACAGATGTATAAAAGAAACATTGGGTCAAGTTAAAGTAGTGTGTTTAACAGCCCTAAATGAAAATTATCCTACAGCACGAACCCATCAAAAAATTTCCAGATTTCCGACGAATCAGAAAGATTGTGACGTTTCTGTGACATAAGGCTCCATTTGGAGCCGAAATAAGAAATATTAAGAAGAAACATAAGTAGAAGAGGAAATCTTGTCAAGAAACATGAAAAAATAATTAAAATTTTTATCTACAAACATTTGATAAACATAATCCCTTTCTGCTAACGATGCATCTGGCTGGAATTTGTACTTTGAAAATTCCACGTTAACGTGTGATAGATGGAGATGTTCAAGTTATATTAGACATCCTCTACTTTAACCTGCGCGGCACGCTGACGCCAAACCGGACGGTAGTGTTCACACATGGTCCTACTCTGATTGCACTGGGAGGCGAGTAGTGTTCCTCCCCAATGTATCGCCGGTCCTTGAGGGGAGTCCCGAGGAAAGATTGCTGTCGTATGCAAAGCACGCTGAGCGTCACTGTATGCAGAAGGGTACTAGAGAGGCGCCTGAGTTGGTTCTCTGTTGTAGTTGACAGGACACATAACCGGCCAGAGACCTTGAACGCTTGGCTTCAATCTTTTGTTTTGTTTTTGTCTTTTGTTTCTTGCTTTTGTTTTTTGTTTGGTTTTTATTTTGTTTTTATTTTTTGTTTTCATTTTAAGGCGCCACCTTATATAAAATCTGAAAACTTCTGGTAGCGGGCCCCTAATTATAAATCCCATTGACTTACACACTAAATAAGGCTACTTCCGTGCCCCCTAGCTCCCAGTAAAAGTTTTCAACAAGGACATGCCACCCCTCTGATCAAAGCTCACAATCTCGGCTTTCATGGTACTTCCAAATTTTCTTAACATGATCATTGAAATTTTGGTCTAGAGAGCCTTGAATGATAGGTATGTGTTTCCCGCCATAAAAGTTGCTCAAAACGGCATTTCACAGAGCGGAGTAATACAAAGAAAAATGACCCTACAATTGATCAAATTGGCTTGAATTTTGCACAGTCTGTATTTCAAACTCATTGTCTACAAAATCCAAACCAAAAATAATCATATTTTGTTAATAACACAGTCAGAAACAACATCCCATCAAACTTTTAAGGCACTTTGTCTGTCAGTAAACATTTTCACAGGCACGAGTATTGCAAGGGAGTTAGTGCATGGTCAACTACCAGAAGCACGATATGAGACAAAGACAAGAACGCAGCACGTTTGAAGTAAAAATTTTTTCGGACAGTCTTAACTGATGCTACGTTGACTTCTTATTCTAAGCAAATATGACCTAAATGGGTTAACGTGCAATGCTTGCGCAGAGTAGTGTGGCTTAAGGTGGGGTATGTGGGACAAGGGTGAGCTAGAATCAACGGCAATTAGTTGGGGATCAAGGGACCGTTAAATCGAGCAGGTGTCTAAAGGTAGAGGGTGAACAGTTTTTCGTGTTCGTACGTAATGTCACCGTCCTCGGTTACTGTCTCAGCTTGATATTTGTATCTATTTTTTCTCTGCAGCACCTTAATAGACAAGCTCTCTGGATATTTCAGAGTGCTTACCCTCACAATATCTTCGAATTATGAAATGTTCCGTTACTATTTGTGTAAACTGTATCAATTACTTTCAAATATTTTGAAACCCAGTTAATGAAAAGAAATGCAACAATGGATCAGCTTATGGCGACCTTCAGTTTCGAACTTCGAGTCGGTCATTTAGCCTGTATATCATAAGTTATTACCTCTAAAAGTCCGAAACTTTTCTGTGCTGTTAAGACACAAAAGTTCAGGTTTACCATTTTGTGCCCTGGACAGAAGTAAATTTGGGGGCCAAACTAAAAGTCTCCTCCAGACGACGTTCCACAGTGGCACAAGTCCGAAGGAAACAGTTTCTTGTCACTTTGGAATTATCGCGGAGAAGGTAGCGTATTTGCCGGAGTGGGCAAGTGGAAACCCGTGCCCCCCTCCCTACAACGATGGGCTTCCAAAGAGATGGTTAAATCAAACCAGCACTTTGAAATGAGGACAAACTTTAAACATTTAATTTATTATAATTTATTTATGATATTATATTTTATAATTTATTAGTATCTGAGCAAAAGTGCACAAAAATCCGGGACGCTTGAAATGACAAGATAACGGGCAGACGGGGATAGGAGTACATGTCATGTATATGTCTAAATGCTTTAAAACATTTGCCCGAAAAGTGGTAGTACTGTAGCCTACATTCAATCTACTAAAGTGTACCTCAAGTCAAATAACTCAAAAATATAATTAAAACAGCATGAAAAATGAATTTCAAACAGTCCAACTCCTATTTTCATAGGAATTTCTTGAGCCGAGATATAAAATATTGAAATTTATTTACCTATTTATTTAGCCAATTTAGTCTGTGCTGTGAGACTTTATTCCAAATTTGATGAAAAGAACAGATACTACACGTGATCTCAGCCAAAAGGCCTTGATACGTTTTCTAGAGGAGCTTTATCTGTTTATACGTGCCCGGAAACAGACACGGTGGGAACAGAGTTCTTTTTCCAAAGTCCTCCCTTCCCTTTGGCAAAGGGTCGTTCGGCCAAACCAAACATGAACTGCTTCCCGAAGAAGCTATACGAGAGTGTGCTTTTTACGTGCGTAGAAACGGGCACAGAAAAACAAACGAAAAACCCCTAACCGGACTGGATGAAAACATAACAGTGAACTACCTACTTCCCACGTGATCTCAGCCAAAAGCCGAGAGGCTTTCGACGAAACCTTATCATATTTATACAAGAGTTCCTCTCTCTCTCTCTTTTTGAAGTGAAAACTTTAAATTTATTTACGTTCAGACATCACCAGAATATGTACATTATATACATTAAATTAAGGGACATGGGAAGAATGAAAATAAATACCTTTGTGGAAAGAAAATAATGGTGAAAAGGTGTTCACAAGATGAACTTTAGACCACGATTTGTTATTTTTTTTTTTTTTTTGAAGTGAAAACTTCAAATTTATTTACATTCAGACATCAGAATATGTACAATATTTACACTAAATTACGATTTGTCATTTTTACGAATGATTCACAAGAATCCCCTCGACTCTCTGGCGAAGAGAAGAGCCAAGGGGCGAAAACCAAACATTTACTCCCGGAGGAGTTCTGCTCCCTTAAGGAGCTAAACTTCCCAAATGGACAAGCACGCCCTCGAAAGGGCAAACATATGTGGTCCTGCTCTAGACTGGCTGAATGGAACAGAAGCCACACACCCTCAAGCTTTTTTTTCTTAAAGTCCCCACGACTCTCTGGCGAAGAGCCAAGGGGCGAAAACCAAACGATTACTCCCGGAGGAGTTCTGCTCCCTTAAGGAGCTTAACGTCCCAAATGGACAAGTACGCCCTCCAAAGGGCAAACACTGAGTGGTCCTGCTCTAGACTGGCTGAATAGAACAGAAGCCACAACCCTCAAGCGACCCTCCGGCAAAGGGCGGCTCGGTGAAACCAAAACTTATAGCAAAGTTACGTACGCCACAAAATGGACTTTATCCCAAACTTTGTAGGCCTGCACAAAATGATCTGATCTATTACACTAACAGGTATGATTATTTTAATTCTAGTTATTTTAATTGTAAATATCGTGTCGTTCTCAAATAACCCCTTTAGAATAACATTTCAACATTTATTAAAAAAGTTGGTAACACCTTTTGAGAAAGACTCTCTCTCTATCATTACAAAAATGAGAAAATAGTAAGATATTCCATAATAAATAATGGAACAACCTCTATAATGCAAATCGGAAGACCTGAGACAAGATCCAAGAAAATGTTTCAGTAATAAAATTGAAGAAACGTAGACAGATGTATAAAAGAAACATTGGGTCAAGTTAAAGTAGCGTGTTTAACAGCCCTAAATGAAAATTATCCTACAGCACGAACCCATCAAAAAATTTCCAGATTTCCGACGAATCAGAAAGATTGTGACGTTTCTGTGACATAAGGCTCCATTTGGAGCCGAAATAAGAAATATTAAGAAGAAACATAAGTAGAAGAGGAAATCTTGTCAAGAAACATGCAAAAATAATTAAAATTTTTATCTACAAACATTTGAAAAACGTAATCCCTTTCTGCTAACGATGCATCTGGCTGGAATTTGTACTTTGAAAATTCCACGTTAACGTGTGATAGATGGAGATGTTCAAGTTATATTAGACATCCTCTACTTTAACCTGCGCGGCACGCTGACGCCAAACCGGACGGTAGTGTTCACACATGGTCCTACTCTGATTGCACTGGGAGGCGAGTAGTGTTCCTCCCCAATGTATCGCCGGTCCTTGAGGGGAGTCCCGAGGAAAGATTGCTGTCGTATGCAAAGCACGCTGAGCGTCACTGTATGCAGAAGGGTACTAGAGAGGCGCCTGAGTTGGTTCTCTGTTGTAGTTGACAGGACACATAACCGGCCAGAGACCTTGAACGCTTGGCTTCAATCTTTTGTTTTGTTTTTGTCTTTTGTTTCTTGCTTTTGTTTTTTTGTTTGGTTTTTATGTTGTTTTTATTTTTTGTTTTCATTTTAAGGCGCCACCTTATATAAAATCTGAAAACTTCTGGTAGTGGGCCCCTAATTATTAATCCCGTTGACTTACACACTAAATAAGGCTACTTCCGTGCCCCCTAGCTCCCAGTAAAAGTTTTCAACAAGGACATGCCACCCCTCTGATCAAAGCTCACAATCTCGGCTTTCATGGTACTTCCAAATTTTCTTAACATGATCATTGAAATTTTGGTCTAGAGAGCCTTGAATGATAGGTATGTGTTTCCCGCCATAAAAGTTGCTCAAAACGGCATTTCACAGAGCGGAGTAATACAAAGAAAAATGACCCTACAATTGATCAAATTGGCTTGAATTTTGCACAGTCTGTATTTCAAACTCATTGTCTACAAAATCCAAACCAAAAATAATCATATTTTGTTAATAACACAGTCAGAAACAACATCCCATCAAACTTTTAAGGCACTTTGTCTGTCAGTAAACATTTTCACAGGCACGAGTATTGCAAGGGAGTTAGTGCATGGTCAACTACCAGAAGCACGATATGAGACAAAGACAAGAACGCAGCACGTTTGAAGTAAAAAAATTTTTCGGACAGTCTTAACTGATGCTACGTTGACTTCTTATTCTAAGCAAATATGACCTAAATGGGTTAACGTGCAATGCTTGCGCAGAGTAGTGTGGCTTAAGGTGGGGTATGTGGGACAAGGGTGAGCTAGAATCAACGGCAATTAGTTGGGGATCAAGGGACCGTTAAATCGAGCAGGTGTCTAAAGGTAGAGGGTGAACAGTTTTTCGTGTTCGTACGTAATGTCACCGTCCTCGGTTACTGTCTCAGCTTGATATTTGTATCTATTTTTTCTCTGCAGCACCTTAATAGACAAGCTCTCTGGATATTTCAGAGTGCTTACCCTCACAATATCTTCGAATTATGAAATGTTCCGTTACTATTTGTGTAAACTGTATCAATTACTTTCAAATATTTTGAAACCCAGTTAATGAAAAGAAATGCAACAATGGATCAGCTTATGGCGACCTTCAGTTTCGAACTTCGAGTCGGTCATTTAGCCTGTATATCATAAGTTATTACCTCTAAAAGTCCGAAACTTTTCTGTGCTGTTAAGACACAAAAGTTCAGGTTTACCATTTTGTGCCCTGGACAGAAGTAAATTTGGGGGCCAAACTAAAAGTCTCCTCCAGACGACGTTCCACAGTGGCACAAGTCCGAAGGAAACAGTTTCTTGTCACTTTGGAATTATCGCGGAGAAGGTAGCGTATTTGCCGGAGTGGGCAAGTGGAAACCCGTGCCCCCCTCCCTACAACGATGGGCTTCCAAAGAGATGGTTAAATCAAACCAGCACTTTGAAATGAGGACAAACTTTAAACATTTAATTTATTATAATTTATTTATGATATTATATTTTATAATTTATTAGTATCTGAGCAAAAGTGCACAAAAATCCGGGACGCTTGAAATGACAAGATAACGGGCAGACGGGGATAGGAGTACATGTCATGTATATGTCTAAATGCTTTAAAACATTTGCCCGAAAAGTGGTAGTACTGTAGCCTACATTCAATCTACTAAAGTGTACCTCAAGTCAAATAACTCAAAAATATAATTAAAACAGCATGAAAAATGAATTTCAAACAGTCCAACTCCTATTTTCATAGGAATTTCTTGAGCCGAGATATAAAATATTGAAATTTATTTACCTATTTATTTAGCCAATTTAGTCTGTGCTGTGAGACTTTATTCCAAATTTGATGAAAAGAACAGATACTACACGTGATCTCAGCCAAAAGGCCTTGATACGTTTTCTAGAGGAGCTTTATCTGTTTATACGTGCCCGGAAACAGACACGGTGGGAACAGAGTTCTTTTTCCAAAGTCCTCCCTTCCCTTTGGCAAAGGGTCGTTCGGCCAAACCAAACATGAACTGCTTCCCGAAGAAGCTATACGAGAGTGTGCTTTTTACGTGCGTAGAAACGGGCACAGAAAAACAAACGAAAAACCCCTAACCGGACTGGATGAAAACATAACAGTGAACTACCTACTTCCCACGTGATCTCAGCCAAAAGCCGAGAGGCTTTCGACGAAACCTTATCATATTTATACAAGAGTTCCTCTCTCTCTCTCTCTTTTTGAAGTGAAAACTTTAAATTTATTTACGTTCAGACATCACCAGAATATGTACATTATATACATTAAATTAAGGGACATGGGAAGAATGAAAATAAATACCTTTGTGGAAAGAAAATAATGGTGAAAAGGTGTTCACAAGATGAACTTTAGACCACGATTTGTTATTTTTTTTTTTTTTTGAAGTGAAAACTTCAAATTTATTTACATTCAGACATCAGAATATGTACAATATTTACACTAAATTACGATTTGTCATTTTTACGAATGATTCACAAGAATCCCCTCGACTCTCTGGCGAAGAGAAGAGCCAAGGGGCGAAAACCAAACATTTACTCCCGGAGGAGTTCTGCTCCCTTAAGGAGCTAAACTTCCCAAATGGACAAGCACGCCCTCGAAAGGGCAAACATATGTGGTCCTGCTCTAGACTGGCTGAATGGAACAGAAGCCACACACCCTCAAGCTTTTTTTTCTTAAAGTCCCCACGACTCTCTGGCGAAGAGCCAAGGGGCGAAAACCAAACGATTACTCCCGGAGGAGTTCTGCTCCCTTAAGGAGCTTAACGTCCCAAATGGACAAGTACGCCCTCCAAAGGGCAAACACTGAGTGGTCCTGCTCTAGACTGGCTGAATAGAACAGAAGCCACAACCCTCAAGCGACCCTCCGGCAAAGGGCGGCTCGGTGAAACCAAAACTTATAGCAAAGTTACGTACGCCACAAAATGGACTTTATCCCAAACTTTGTAGGCCTGCACAAAATGATCTGATCTATTACACTAACAGGTATGATTATTTTAATTCTAGTTATTTTAATTGTAAATATCGTGTCGTTCTCAAATAACCCCTTTAGAATAACATTTCAACATTTATTAAAAAAGTTGGTAACACCTTTTGAGAAAGACTCTCTCTCTATCATTACAAAAATGAGAAAATAGTAAGATATTCCATAATAAATAATGGAACAACCTCTATAATGCAAATCGGAAGACCTGAGACAAGATCCAAGAAAATGTTTCAGTAATAAAATTGAAGAAACGTAGACAGATGTATAAAAGAAACATTGGGTCAAGTTAAAAAAGGGTGTTTAACAGCCCTAAATGAAAATTATCCTACAGCACGAACCCATCAAAAAATTTCCAGATTTCCGACGAATCAGAAAGATTGTGACGTTTCTGTGACATAAGGCTCCATTTGGAGCCGAAATAAGAAATATTAAGAAGAAACATAAGTAGAAGAGGAAATCTTGTCAAGAAACATGCAAAAATAATTAAAATTTTTATCTACAAACATTTGAAAAACGTAATCCCTTTCTGCTAACGATGCATCTGGCTGGAATTTGTACTTTGAAAATTCCACGTTAACGTGTGATAGATGGAGATGTTCAAGTTATATTAGACATCCTCTACTTTAACCTGCGCGGCACGCTGACGCCAAACCGGACGGTAGTGTTCACACATGGTCCTACTCTGATTGCACTGGGAGGCGAGTAGTGTTCCTCCCCAATGTATCGCCGGTCCTTGAGGGGAGTCCCGAGGAAAGATTGCTGTCGTATGCAAAGCACGCTGAGCGTCACTGTATGCAGAAGGGTACTAGAGAGGCGCCTGAGTTGGTTCTCTGTTGTAGTTGACAGGACACATAACCGGCCAGAGACCTTGAACGCTTGGCTTCAATCTTTTGTTTTGTTTTTGTCTTTTGTTTCTTGCTTTTGTTTTTTGTTTGGTTTTTATGTTGTTTTTATTTTTTGTTTTCATTTTAAGGCGCCACCTTATATAAAATCTGAAAACTTCTGGTAGTGGGCCCCTAATTATTAATCCCGTTGACTTACACACTAAATAAGGCTACTTCCGTGCCCCCTAGCTCCCAGTAAAAGTTTTCAACAAGGACATGCCACCCCTCTGATCAAAGCTCACAATCTCGGCTTTCATGGTACTTCCAAATTTTCTTAACATGATCATTGAAATTTTGGTCTAGAGAGCCTTGAATGATAGGTATGTGTTTCCCGCCATAAAAGTTGCTCAAAACGGCATTTCACAGAGCGGAGTAATACAAAGAAAAATGACCCTACAATTGATCAAATTGGCTTGAATTTTGCACAGTCTGTATTTCAAACTCATTGTCTACAAAATCCAAACCAAAAATAATCATATTTTGTTAATAACACAGTCAGAAACAACATCCCATCAAACTTTTAAGGCACTTTGTCTGTCAGTAAACATTTTCACAGGCACGAGTATTGCAAGGGAGTTAGTGCATGGTCAACTACCAGAAGCACGATATGAGACAAAGACAAGAACGCAGCACGTTTGAAGTAAAATTTTTTCGGACAGTCTTAACTGATGCTACGTTGACTTCTTATTCTAAGCAAATATGACCTAAATGGGTTAACGTGCAATGCTTGCGCAGAGTAGTGTGGCTTAAGGTGGGGTATGTGGGACAAGGGTGAGCTAGAATCAACGGCAATTAGTTGGGGATCAAGGGACCGTTAAATCGAGCAGGTGTCTAAAGGTAGAGGGTGAACAGTTTTTCGTGTTCGTACGTAATGTCACCGTCCTCGGTTACTGTCTCAGCTTGATATTTGTATCTATTTTTTCTCTGCAGCACCTTAATAGACAAGCTCTCTGGATATTTCAGAGTGCTTACCCTCACAATATCTTCGAATTATGAAATGTTCCGTTACTATTTGTGTAAACTGTATCAATTACTTTCAAATATTTTGAAACCCAGTTAATGAAAAGAAATGCAACAATGGATCAGCTTATGGCGACCTTCAGTTTCGAACTTCGAGTCGGTCATTTAGCCTGTATATCATAAGTTATTACCTCTAAAAGTCCGAAACTTTTCTGTGCTGTTAAGACACAAAAGTTCAGGTTTACCATTTTGTGCCCTGGACAGAAGTAAATTTGGGGGCCAAACTAAAAGTCTCCTCCAGACGACGTTCCACAGTGGCACAAGTCCGAAGGAAACAGTTTCTTGTCACTTTGGAATTATCGCGGAGAAGGTAGCGTATTTGCCGGAGTGGGCAAGTGGAAACCCGTGCCCCCCTCCCTACAACGATGGGCTTCCAAAGAGATGGTTAAATCAAACCAGCACTTTGAAATGAGGACAAACTTTAAACATTTAATTTATTATAATTTATTTATGATATTATATTTTATAATTTATTAGTATCTGAGCAAAAGTGCACAAAAATCCGGGACGCTTGAAATGACAAGATAACGGGCAGACGGGGATAGGAGTACATGTCATGTATATGTCTAAATGCTTTAAAACATTTGCCCGAAAAGTGGTAGTACTGTAGCCTACATTCAATCTACTAAAGTGTACCTCAAGTCAAATAACTCAAAAATATAATTAAAACAGCATGAAAAATGAATTTCAAACAGTCCAACTCCTATTTTCATAGGAATTTCTTGAGCCGAGATATAAAATATTGAAATTTATTTACCTATTTATTTAGCCAATTTAGTCTGTGCTGTGAGACTTTATTCCAAATTTGATGAAAAGAACAGATACTACACGTGATCTCAGCCAAAAGGCCTTGATACGTTTTCTAGAGGAGCTTTATCTGTTTATACGTGCCCGGAAACAGACACGGTGGGAACAGAGTTCTTTTTCCAAAGTCCTCCCTTCCCTTTGGCAAAGGGTCGTTCGGCCAAACCAAACATGAACTGCTTCCCGAAGAAGCTATACGAGAGTGTGCTTTTTACGTGCGTAGAAACGGGCACAGAAAAACAAACGAAAAACCCCTAACCGGACTGGATGAAAACATAACAGTGAACTACCTACTTCCCACGTGATCTCAGCCAAAAGCCGAGAGGCTTTCGACGAAACCTTATCATATTTATACAAGAGTTCCTCTCTCTCTCTTTTTGAAGTGAAAACTTTAAATTTATTTACGTTCAGACATCACCAGAATATGTACATTATATACATTAAATTAAGGGACATGGGAAGAATGAAAATAAATACCTTTGTGGAAAGAAAATAATGGTGAAAAGGTGTTCACAAGATGAACTTTAGACCACGATTTGTTATTTTTTTTTTTTTTTGAAGTGAAAACTTCAAATTTATTTACATTCAGACATCAGAATATGTACAATATTTACACTAAATTACGATTTGTCATTTTTACGAATGATTCACAAGAATCCCCTCGACTCTCTGGCGAAGAGAAGAGCCAAGGGGCGAAAACCAAACATTTACTCCCGGAGGAGTTCTGCTCCCTTAAGGAGCTAAACTTCCCAAATGGACAAGCACGCCCTCGAAAGGGCAAACATATGTGGTCCTGCTCTAGACTGGCTGAATGGAACAGAAGCCACACACCCTCAAGCTTTTTCTTAAAGTCCCCACGACTCTCTGGCGAAGAGCCAAGGGGCGAAAACCAAACGATTACTCCCGGAGGAGTTCTGCTCCCTTAAGGAGCTTAACGTCCCAAATGGACAAGTACGCCCTCCAAAGGGCAAACACTGAGTGGTCCTGCTCTAGACTGGCTGAATAGAACAGAAGCCACAACCCTCAAGCGACCCTCCGGCAAAGGGCGGCTCGGTGAAACCAAAACTTATAGCAAAGTTACGTACGCCACAAAATGGACTTTATCCCAAACTTTGTAGGCCTGCACAAAATGATCTGATCTATTACACTAACAGGTATGATTATTTTAATTCTAGTTATTTTAATTGTAAATATCGTGTCGTTCTCAAATAACCCCTTTAGAATAACATTTCAACATTTATTAAAAAAGTTGGTAACACCTTTTGAGAAAGACTCTCTCTCTATCATTACAAAAATGAGAAAATAGTAAGATATTCCATAATAAATAATGGAACAACCTCTATAATGCAAATCGGAAGACCTGAGACAAGATCCAAGAAAATGTTTCAGTAATAAAATTGAAGAAACGTAGACAGATGTATAAAAGAAACATTGGGTCAAGTTAAAGTAGTGTGTTTAACAGCCCTAAATGAAAATTATCCTACAGCACGAACCCATCAAAAAATTTCCAGATTTCCGACGAATCAGAAAGATTGTGACGTTTCTGTGACATAAGGCTCCATTTGGAGCCGAAATAAGAAATATTAAGAAGAAACATCAGTAGAAGAGGAAATCTTGTCAAGAAACATGCAAAAATAATTAAAATTTTTATCTACAAACATTTGAAAAACGTAATCCCTTTCTGCTAACGATGCATCTGGCTGGAATTTGTACTTTGAAAATTCCACGTTAACGTGTGATAGATGGAGATGTTCAAGTTATATTAGACATCCTCTACTTTAACCTGCGCGGCACGCTGACGCCAAACCGGACGGTAGTGTTCACACATGGTCCTACTCTGATTGCACTGGGAGGCGAGTAGTGTTCCTCCCCAATGTATCGCCGGTCCTTGAGGGGAGTCCCGAGGAAAGATTGCTGTCGTATGCAAAGCACGCTGAGCGTCACTGTATGCAGAAGGGTACTAGAGAGGCGCCTGAGTTGGTTCTCTGTTGTAGTTGACAGGACACATAACCGGCCAGAGACCTTGAACGCTTGGCTTCAATCTTTTGTTTTGTTTTTGTCTTTTGTTTCTTGCTTTTGTTTTTTGTTTGGTTTTTATTTTGTTTTTATTTTTTGTTTTCATTTAAGGCGCCACCTTATATAAAATCTGAAAACTTCTGGTAGCGGGCCCCTAATGATAAATCCCATTGACTTACACACTAAATAAGGCTACTTCCGTGCCCCCTAGCTCCCAGTAAAAGTTTTCAACAAGGACATGTTACCCCTCTGATCAAAGCTCACAATCTCGGCTTTCATGGTACTCCCAAATTTTCTTAACATGATCATTGAAATTTTGGTCTAGAGAGCCTTGAATGATAGGTATGTGTTTCCCGCCATAAAAGTTGCTCAAAACGGCATTTCACAGAGCGGAGTAATACAAAGAAAAATGACCCTACAATTGATCAAATTGGCTTGAATTTTGCACAGTCTGTATTTCAAACTCATTGTCTACAAAATCCAAACCAAAAATAATCATATTTTGTTAATAACACAGTCAGAAACAACATCCCATCAAACTTTTAAGGCACTTTGTCTGTCAGTAAACATTTTCACAGGCACGAGTATTGCAAGGGAGTTAGTGCATGGTCAGCTACCAGAAGCACGATATGAGACAAAGACAAGAACGCAGCACGTTTGAAGTAAAATTTTTTCGGACAGTCTTAACTGATGCTACGTTGACTTCTTATTCTAAGCAAATATGACCTAAATGGGTTAACGTGCAATGCTTGCGCAGAGTAGTGTGGCTTAAGGTGGGGTATGTGGGACAAGGGTGAGCTAGAATCAACGGCAATTAGTTGGGGATCAAGGGACCGTTAAATCGAGCAGGTGTCTAAAGGTAGAGGGTGAACAGTTTTTCGTGTTCGTACGTAATGTCACCGTCCTCGGTTACTGTCTCAGCTTGATATTTGTATCTATTTTTTCTCTGCAGCACCTTAATAGACAAGCTTTCTGGATATTTCAGAGTGCTTACCCTCACAATATCTTCGAATTATGAAATGTTCCGTTACTATTTGTGTAAACTGTATCAATTACTTTCAAATATTATGAAACCCAGTTAATGAAAAGAAATGCAACAATGGATCAGCTTATGGCGACCTTCAGTTTCGAACTTCGAGTCGGTCATTTAGCCTGTATATCATAAGTTATTACCTCTAAAAGTCCGAAACTTTTCTGTGCTGTTAAGACACAAAAGTTCAGGTTTACCATTTTGTGCCCTGGACAGAAGTAAATTTGGCGGCCAAACTAAAAGTCTCCTCCAGACGACGTTCCACAGTGGCACAAGTCCGAAGGAAACAGTTTCTTGTCACTTTGGAATTATCGCGGAGAAGGTAGCGTATTTGCCGGAGTGGGCAAGTGGAAACCCGTGCCCCCCTCCCTACAACGATGGGCTTCCAAAGAGATGGTTAAATCAAACCAGCACTTTGAAATGAGGACAAACTTTAAACATTTAATTTATTATATTTTATTTATGATATTATATTTTATAATTTATAAATATTTGAGCAAAAGTGCACAAAAATCCGGGACGCTTGAAATGACAAGATAACGGGCAGACGGGGATAGGAGTACATGTCATGTATATGTCTAAATGCTTTAAAACATTTGCCCGAAAAGTGGTAGTACTGTAGCCTACATTCGATCTACTAAAGTGTACCTCAAGTCAAATAACTCAAAAATATAATTAAAACAGCATGAAAAATGAATTTCAAACAGTCCAACTCCTATTTTCATAGGAATTTCTTGAGCCGAGATATAAAATATTGAAATTTATTTACCTATTTATTTAGCCAATTTAGTCTGTGCTGTGAGACTTTATTCCAAATTTGATGAAAAGAACAGATACTACACGTGATCTCAGCCAAAAGGCCTTGATACGTTTTCTAGAGGAGCTTTATCTGTTTATACGTGCCCGGAAACAGACACGGTGGGAACAGAGTTCTTTTTCCAAAGTCCTCCCTTCCCTTTGGCAAAGGGTCGTTCGGCCAAACCAAACATGAACTGCTTCCCGAAGAAGCTATACGAGAGTGTGCTTTTTACGTGCGTAGAAACGGGCACAGACAAACAAACGAAAAACCCCTAACCGGACTGGATGAAAACATAACAGTGAACTACCTACTTCCCACGTGATCTCAGCCAAAAGCCGAGAGGCTTTCGACGAAACCTTATCATATTTATACAAGAGTTCCTCTCTCTCTCTCTTTTTGAAGTGAAAACTTTAAATTTATTTACGTTCAGACATCACCAGAATATGTACATTATATACATTAAATTAAGGGACATGGGAAGAATGAAAATAAATACCTTCGTGGAAAGAAAATAATGGTGAAAAAGTTTTCACAAGATGAACTTAAGACCACGATTTGTCTTTTTTTTTTTTATTTTTTGAAGTGAAAACTTCAAATTTATTTACATTCAGACATCAGAATATGTACAATAATTACGATTTGTCATTTTTACGAATGATTCACAAGAGTCCCCTCGACTCTCTGGCGAAGAGAAGAGCCAAGGGGCGAAAACCAAACATTAACTCCCGGAGGAGTTCTGCTCCCTTAAGGAGCTAAACTTCCCAAATGGACAAGCACGCCCTCGAAAGGGCAAACATATGTGGTCCTGCTCTAGACTGGCTAAATGGAACAGAAGCCACACACCCTCAAGCTTTTTTTTCTTAAAGTCCCCACGACTCTCTGGCGAAGAGCCAAGGGGCGAAAACCAAACGATTACTCCCGGAGGAGTTCTGCTCCCTTAAGGAGCTTAACGTCCCAAATGGACAAGTACGCCCTCCAAAGGGCAAACACTGAGTGGTCCTGCTCTAGACTGGCTGAATAGAACAGAAGCCACAACCCTCAAGCGACCCTCCGGCAAAGGGCGGCTCGGTGAAACCAAAACTTATAGCAAAGTTACGTACGCCACAAAATGGACTTTATCCCAAACTTTGTAGGCCTGCACAAAATGATCTGATCTATTACACTAACAGGTATGATTATTTTAATTCTAGTTATTTTAATTGTAAATATCGTGTCGTTCTTAAATAACCCCTTTAGAATTACATTTCAACATTTATTAAAAAAGTTGGTAACACCTTTTGAGAAAGACTCTCTCTCTCTATCATTACAAAAATGAGAAAATAGTAAGATATTCCCTAATAAATAATGGAACAACCTCTATAATGCAAATCGGAAGACCTGAGACAAGATCCCAGAAAATGTTTCAGTAATAAAATTGAAGAAACGTCGACAGATGTATAAAAGAAACATTGGGTCAAGTTAAAGTAGTGTGTTTAACAGCCCTAAATGAAAATTATCCTACAGCACGAACCCATCAAAAAATTTCCAGATTTCCGACGAATCAGAAAGATTGTGACGTTTCTGTGACATAAGGCTCCATTTGGAGCCGAAATAAGAAATATTAAGAAGAAACATCAGTAGAAGAGGAAATCTTGTCAAGAAACATGCAAAAATAATTAAAAGTTTTATCTACAAACATTTGATAAACGTAATCCCTTTCTGCTAACGATGCATCTGGCTGGAATTTGTACTTTGAAAATTCCACGTTAACGTGTGATAGATGGAGATGTTCAAGTTATATTAGACATCCTCTACTTTAACCTGCGCGGCACGCTGACGCCAAACCGGACGGTAGTGTTCACACATGGTCCTACTCTGATTGCACTGGGAGGCGAGTAGTGTTCCTCCCCAATGTATCGCCGGTCCTTGAGGGGAGTCCCGAGGAAAGATTGCTGTCGTATGCAAAGCACGCTGAGCGTCACTGTATGCAGAAGGGTACTAGAGAGGCGCCTGAGTTGGTTCTCTGTTGTAGTTGACAGGACACATAACCGGCCAGAGACCTTGAACGCTTGGCTTCAATCTTTTGTTTTGTTTTTGTCTTTTGTTTCTTGCTTTTGTTTTTTGTTTGGTTTTTATTTTGTTTTTATTTTTTGTTTTCATTTAAGGCGCCACCTTATATAAAATCTGAAAACTTCTGGTAGCGGGCCCCTAATGATAAATCCCATTGACTTACACACTAAATAAGGCTACTTCCGTGCCCCCTAGCTCCCAGTAAAAGTTTTCAACAAGGACATGTTACCCCTCTGATCAAAGCTCACAATCTCGGCTTTCATGGTACTCCCAAATTTTCTTAACATGATCATTGAAATTTTGGTCTAGAGAGCCTTGAATGATAGGTATGTGTTTCCCGCCATAAAAGTTGCTCAAAACGGCATTTCACAGAGCGGAGTAATACAAAGAAAAATGACCCTACAATTGATCAAATTGGCTTGAATTTTGCACAGTCTGTATTTCAAACTCATTGTCTACAAAATCCAAACCAAAAATAATCATATTTTGTTAATAACACAGTCAGAAACAACATCCCATCAAACTTTTAAGGCACTTTGTCTGTCAGTAAACATTTTCACAGGCACGAGTATTGCAAGGGAGTTAGTGCATGGTCAGCTACCAGAAGCACGATATGAGACAAAGACAAGAACGCAGCACGTTTGAAGTAAAATTTTTTTCGGACAGTCTTAACTGATGCTACGTTGACTTCTTATTCTAAGCAAATATGACCTAAATGGGTTAACGTGCAATGCTTGCGCAGAGTAGTGTGGCTTAAGGTGGGGTATGTGGGACAAGGGTGAGCTAGAATCAACGGCAATTAGTTGGGGATCAAGGGACCGTTAAATCGAGCAGGTGTCTAAAGGTAGAGGGTGAACAGTTTTTCGTCTTCGTACGTAATGTCACCGTCCTCGGTTACTGTCTCAGCTTGATATTTGTATCTATTTTGTCTCTGCAGCACCTTAATAGACAAGCTTTCTGGATATTTCAGAGTGCTTACCCTCACAATATCTTCGAATTATGAAATGTTCCGTTACTATTTGTGTAAACTGTATCAATTACTTTCAAATATTATGAAACCCAGTTAATGAAAAGAAATGCAACAATGGATCAGCTTATGGCGACCTTCAGTTTCGAACTTCGAGTCGGTCATTTAGCCTGTATATCATAAGTTATTACCTCTAAAAGTCCGAAACTTTTCTGTGCTGTTAAGACACAAAAGTTCAGGTTTACCATTTTGTGCCCTGGACAGAAGTAAATTTGGGGGCCAAACTAAAAGTCTCCTCCAGACGACGTTCCACAGTGGCACAAGTCCGAAGGAAACAGTTTCTTGTCACTTTGGAATTATCGCGGAGAAGGTAGCGTATTTGCCGGAGTGGGCAAGTGGAAACCCGTGCCCCCCTCCCTACAACGATGGGCTTCCAAAGAGATGGTTAAATCAAACCAGCACTTTGAAATGAGGACAAACTTTAAACATTTAATTTATTATATTTTATTTATGATATTATATTTTATAATTTATAAATATTTGAGCAAAAGTGCACAAAAATCCGGGACGCTTGAAATGACAAGATAACGGGCAGACGGGGATAGGAGTACATGTCATGTATATGTCTAAATGCTTTAAAACATTTGCCCGAAAAGTGGTAGTACTGTAGCCTACATTCGATCTACTAAAGTGTACCTCAAGTCAAATAACTCAAAAATATAATTAAAACAGCATGAAAAATGAATTTCAAACAGTCCAACTCCTATTTTCATAGGAATTTCTTGAGCCGAGATATAAAATATTGAAATTTATTTACCTATTTATTTAGCCAATTTAGTCTGTGCTGTGAGACTTTATTCCAAATTTGATGAAAAGAACAGATACTACACGTGATCTCAGCCAAAAGGCCTTGATACGTTTTCTAGAGGAGCTTTATCTGTTTATACGTGCCCGGAAACAGACACGGTGGGAACAGAGTTCTTTTTCCAAAGTCCTCCCTTCCCTTTGGCAAAGGGTCGTTCGGCCAAACCAAACATGAACTGCTTCCCGAAGAAGCTATACGAGAGTGTGCTTTTAACGTGCGTAGAAACGGGCACAGACAAACAAACGAAAAACCCCTAACCGGACTGGATGAAAACATAACAGTGAACTACCTACTTCCCACGTGATTTCAGCCAAAAGCCGAGAGATATCACCAGAATATGTACATTATATACATTAAATTAAGGGACATGGGAAGAATGAAAATAAATACCTTCCTTTTTGAAGTGAAAACTTTAAATTTATTTACGTTCGGACGTCAGTCTGAGTGGTTAGTTTTTTTTTTTTTCTCTCTTTGCTATACGCGCCAACTTATGGCGCTCCGCTTTGACAGTGTTTTGGCCTGAAAGATTACTTAACAGAACAATGCATGCTTGCAAATTATTCTTTGTTTTAGGCAATATTATGAAGTGCCGAGAATTTTAGTGCTAAAGAAAGCTGAAAATAACGACTCCTTTGTTTCTTGTTGCGAGCCTGGGAAATGCCATTTCCGGCTGTGTGGGGGTTCTCAATTCTTTTATTAAATTCTGTGCCCTTTTAGTTAGTCTTTTGGGAGGATTACTTTTTGCAGACAAAATAGACAATTGCGGCCCCTATCAAACTGAAACACTCGTACGCCTGTGTTAAAATGTAAATAAATATATGGAAAACCAAAATTTTTCAGCGAGGGAAATTCCGAGGGCCTTCATATGCATGATGATATTTAGAAAACCCAACCTTATAAACTGAAAATCACCCCCTACTTGATTTTTCTCATACGAATGTTAGATTCTTCCATGAAATCCCCCAAATCTTTCATGAAATTACAATTTCAACAATACAAGGCTCAGATTCTCAAATATTTGTTAAAAATGTAGAAATTTTCCATTTTCGATGGATTCCGTCTGTCAAATAAAAAACCAAAGCCAACTATGTCACGGAATCACCCTGAAAATGTTGCTCTTGGCAGGCATAGCACTGAATAAAAGCCCACATAAGTTCCATATTTTTAGCCTTAACCAAAGACATATTTTTCATTAAATTCTAAACTTTAGCTGTTAATTTTCAAATCAGGGATTTTTTTTTTCAGGGACTGAAATCTCCACTTTCGTCTGGAAGCCGTACGTGGTACCTAGTCTAAGGACGATTAAATGCGTAATCCCAAAAGAATTTCAGCTGTCGCGTATAAACAGGTTTTGATTTTGCCCAAATAAAGGACAAATTCTTCAATAAACACCCCCGCAACTTTTTAGTGGTCCTTACAGGCCCGTAGCCAGCGGGTCGGAGCGTTCGAACGACCCACCCCAACTTGAGGGAGGTCCATTTTTTTCCAGATTACATGTATGATTTTTTTCCTCAAAAAAGTGGTGTAATGTGTGGAAATCCTGGGGAAAAATGACTTCTGTTGTGTTCAAAAGTCCTCTAAAATGCTCCAGATTGCATCTGCAGATTTCAAACTTTTCCGGGAAGCATGACCCGGAATCTTAGCAATTGCATGCTTACAGCACCCGCCAACCGCCTCCGTATTTTGAAAAAGGTCCCCAGATTTTCAAGTTGCGAAAAGACCCACCCCTCCACATGGGCTGGCTACGGGCCTGCCTTACGAAAGTCAAATTTTCTTCAAAAATTGTAAATTTTCTTCTAAATCAACTCCCGAATTTCAATATTTGTAAAGAAGAAAGCCAAAAATTTTGGGGCGGAATGCGCCTCAAATTCTGTCAACCCACTTCCCACCTGGACTAACTCGTCGCCTTTGCCCGGGACTCGAAATGCTGGCCTCCTGCCGGGCAGATCCTGGCGCCACCCCTGCTTGTCTGGCTACTGGATTGAGTCTAATTAACTTTTTATGTACGGTAAGTAAATCTCATGGGTCCTAACTGTCCTGCTCCAACTCCGAATTCTAGCCCTATCCACTTAAACTTTTGGAAGGCAATTCAGTCAGTTCCCAAACTGATGACGAACATTGCCTTCCGTACTAACCATACGATGTTTATTGACTCATTAGGCGTTCCATAATGTGATGCAATACTGAACAAGAATGTTATCAGGGTACAATCTGCGTAATGACTCTCTCTGTTCATTGTCGTTGAAGAAGACTACGAAAAGGCTAACGTCATCCAAACAAATAACACACTCGCTACGCAGAGTCCGTTACTTAGTGTACGCACGTGCGCAAATACCTACACGGTCGTCGTACATATGTAATCGCATAATAGCCAAAAAGTAAGAGTAACTCTGGGTAACGTTTTCTGTCCATAACGCTACATGGTTGGAAAAGATAGAATGCACCCTCAATGGAAGGGTTACCCTTCCTGAAATGCAACTTAACTGGAATATGCACCAGTAGACTAGTGGTAACATAACCGGTAGAACTTTCCAGGCAAAAAATGGCTCAGCAAGCAAGAGACTTTGTGGGAAGGATGGGCAAAGGCCCAGCAGGTCTTTCAACGGGCATAAAACTTCTTTTAGGTGCCGGAGCCCTTGCATATGGAGTTAAGGAATCCCTGTATACTGGTGAGACACTGCTGAGGAGAAAGTGATTGTTACTTAATGTACAGTCGTAACGTTAGGATACGTTGTAGGCCTAGCCTATACTCTTCATAGCAAAGGAAAACTGCAGTCTACTGTAGCTGTTACTGTTAGGCCTAGAAATGAAACCTAGCTCAGGCCTATCAGTTACTGCTATTAAACTTAGTGGTCAGCATAAGCAATGAAGTATGGAACATGCCAGCGAGCCACATGTAAGTTAAAGGGCCAAACCTCTCACCCCAAACTACAATTTTGGTAGGCCCCTATGGGGGTACCAAAATTCTCAGTTCAAGCTGAATTTAAAACTGAACTTTTAACATCAGAAGGGTTGAGCGACAGTAGCTTTGCCACTCTAGTAATGATATTGACACCAGACATCACATCAAATTTGGGCCTTATGTACCTCATTCCTATGAAAAGTTATCAGCATTCAAATTCATGAAAAAACTCAAAAGCAACATTTGACATGTAAATATGGTATTGAAAAATACTTTTTAGAAGGCCATAACTTTCAAACCCCTTGAGCTATTGGCCCAAAATTTCAGTGTGTTTTTTTTGTCTATGCAGCAACATAATATGTGAAAATCATGGAAATCTGAGATGATGACCTGAGGAATCTCCTGCAATTTTTTTGATTTGGCACTGAATGACCCTATTTATTCATTTCTATCACAGTACAGGGTGGTCAACGTGCCATAATATTCAGCCGAATTGGTGGTTTACAAAATACTGTCTACAGAGAAGGTATTCATGTCAGGATACCATGGTTCCAGTATCCCATTATTTATGATATCAGGTCAAAACCCAGAAGAATATCATCACCCACAGGAAGCAAAGGTGAGCAATCAGAGAGCCTCTTTTAAATTGAAATATTGTGTTTAAAATGCTCCAACAAAGAGTACAAAGAAAATGAATCAGACACTATCAAATTACGCAGTCTTTTCATAAACTCCAGCAATAGCTACATCTCTTCAAAATATTATGCGCAACAAGAGCCATGGACATTGCATCATTTGAAATGTTGAAAGTTTGGATGAACAAATTGTTCAAGAGCCATGAACAAGTGAATTCCTATCTGTGGGAAACCTATTTTTGCCGGATAAACTGTCACCCTGTGTCAATGAATATTAGCTTTAAAAGGATGAATTTTTCTTGCAAAACAAACTCATTATTTCTCTTTAAAGGCAGGCTTCACATAGTAGGTATTTGGCCAGAAAGTGGGGATTTATTACTGCTAAACCTGAAGTCCAAGTGAGGCTGTCCTAATGTTTCATGGTATACGTGTATTTCTGTAAGTACCGGTACACATTGGTACCCGGTACAGAACGTTACCACCGACCATAAGGTACGGAAGTGTCGTGGAGACAGATATTCAACTTTAAGGTGAAAATCTTTTCTTAAAGTTATAGCATTTGAATGGAATAGTACCAAAATGTACAGTAACTGAAAAACTATTTGATAAATGCCTTGCATCTTTAAACATTACAATATAAATAGGGAATATGCACTTGATAATCATTTTGCACCATTTCAGTCACAAATTCTCCCTAAGAATTTTGGAAATTGTCGTTTAATGTTAATTTTTTAAAACTAGTACCTTCCATACTAACAACGAACTTGCTTTTTTCGAAATTCTGCGCAACCTCAGAATGATCCCTGCTCAACAGCAATGCTCCCACATTTTGTATAGAATAGTTACCATGCATTGGTTGATTGAATTCACTTTGCATACGATAACAACATTACATGAGTGAGAAATTTGTTTTAAGAAGATAAAGAAAGTTCTGAAACGAATGTTGCTTTGACGATTTCTGATTCTGACACAGTGATGTAATGGAACTTTTGCATAACGTTAACTGTGTGTGGGAGCAAAAGTTTTGTGCGAATAAAACGAAATATCTTAAAACGAATATCTTTCAAAAATTTACACTTGAATGGGACTTGACCCACACAGTAAATCCCGCTTAAAACATCAGCATGCGGTCACATGGAATCAACTCACTTGCTTTGGTGTATTGATACTGTAGCTACTGAAGTAGTGTTTTATTGATACCTTGCCGAAGGCAGGCAAGTAATCTATGTGATGGTGATGTCGTGAATGTGTATGTGTGTGTGTGTGTGTGTGTGTGTGTGTTCACGTATGTGACGCCTGCTGGTAAACACGATATCTCAAGAAGGGTAACTCTGAGAGATCTCAAACTTGGCAGGTAGATCGCCCACATTGAGTAGAAGATCCGTATTGTTTTTTTGGTGGAGGTGAAAGGTCATTTGGGGTCACCAGGGGTTATGGTAAATATCTTGGAAATTGCTTGTAAACACGATATCTCCAGAAAGAAAAATGTGAGTGATCTCATACTTAGCATGTGGAGTGTCCATATTGAGTAGATGATCCCTATTGTTTTTACTGGAGGTCAAAGGTCATTTAGGGTCATCAGAAGTTAATCCTTGCACATACTTTATCTCAAAAAGGGTAACTGTTAAGATTAATATTCATTGGTGTGTAGGGTTAATAGCTTTGAATGGCATGGGTAATGTAAGATGCATAGGTAAGCTTTTGGAATCCACTTCATTATGTAAATGATCAAGTTGGGTAATTTCAAAATATGTACTGAAGCAATCTCACTTTATTAAGAAGGTCTAAAGTGCATAAAAGTGCATTTGGTACAGTATTTATGTTGATTTTGGTTTGAAATTTTGCCCTATAACATTTAGTGCCAGTATTAATACACATAAGAGTACAGTACTGTAAGTGGGTAGAACAAAATCTGAAAAAGTTAAAAAGGAAAAAAACTGTTCATCAGGCTGACATGTTAGTTAATTTATCTTTGTCATAGGTATGCTGATTTTGGCCTATAGATTTTCATAAAATATATTTCCTACTCTTAAGTGGAAGTTTCTAGCAGTGCCTGGAACATGCGAGTTAAACAAAGGCTGTATGAGGGTTATTTGGGAACATAGTCTGAACATATTGGAGAAAGCTTCCATGCCCACAAAGCAGAGGAATTGTTTAGTGGGGAACTTCATAAGTTAACTTTGAACAGATCAAGTGCTCTGTATGATGCCCAAAATTTCTTTTAGAGCATACAAACATTGTTTCTTCCATAACCCTGAAGAAAAAATGAAGATAACATTAAAATTACCTCTAGTATCAAAGATTGTTAAAAGTTACAGACAAACCTTGTGCCTCTGTCCTCATGTAAGTGGGAACTAGATAATTAAATACACCATGGGTAATTAGTTTTATAAAAAGAACTAAATAACTGATCATTTGGATCAAACACCCTTGAGCATGCTTGAACTGAGATTGTCTAATTGAATGAAACAAATTGTAACTGACCCACCAGAGGCTGTGAAAATTTGCTGGTCACTTTTATCTTACCTAATTTATCACATTTGACTGCCACAGTGTCCTGAGGGGTTTTCTCATTGAATCATACAGCTCAATGGATTTAACCATTTCCTACCTTTCTAGAGATAGTGTCTGACACTTATTTAGCCCTCTTAGTAAGGCTTGTTTTTCAGAAAGTACTGTAGTTCATGTAATCAAAACAAGCATAATAGTATCTACTGTGTATCAAACAAAGGAAAGTTGACTTGTACTCTGTTATGTGGTGTTCCTACAAGCAGAAAATTTAAGGCAAATTACAAATCTTGTTAGATTCTGGAGTAATAGGGTTCCCATTTTTTGTTTATTTTCAAGGACATTATACTGTAGTCATTGAGAAGGGCATTACACTAAAAAACAAATACAAAAGGACCACTAATTGCCAAGATTATGCCTTTCTGTTGAGATGTCTCAACTGTACAGTATGTTCCAATTTATGGATGACTGTTATGATTAGGTCTTGTTCTAGATAACACTAACCTCAATGCAGTCAGCTTTTTGGATCATAGAGACATCATTATGTAGAGAGCCATCCTCAGTACCAGAAATTTTGATTTAAAGGAGCATGTTTCAAAAATATCTCTTTATCAAGTTAATAGACAACATAGGTTACCAGCATCATAACTGTGTGGGAGATTTCTCTTGTTAGTGGTGGTCAAAGGTTGGGGTCACAAAAGGGCAAAACCTTGTAGACATGACATTTTCATGTGGTTATTGAACTGTGGAGGGATCTCATACTCAGTTTGTGAATTGCTCATATTTAGCTTGTTGATGGTCTTCTTAGGTAGTTGCTCCCTATTGTTTTAAGTGAGGGTGAAAGGTCATTTTGGGTCACATGATCTCAAAAGGTTTTGACCTTACTAGTATACCTCAGTATTTGTGAGCCATCTCATGCTTGTCATGTGAGCATCCATGTTCATTATTTACAATGGCAAGGAATCACTAAGCCTTTTGGTTTTCTTGTTGGGAAACAGATTCCCGCGTGATGCATTCTTTTAATTCAAACATGAAACACTTTGAAAAGAGTTTTGATAGTGATAACTTGATGGGAAGAAAGCTTGATAAATCAAAATTACTGTATTTGGTTAAGTTCTACTTAGGAGGGTGATTTTCATTATTTTTAGAAATTATTTTTGAAATCCTCACTTCAATTCTGAGAGCTCTTGTCATCTCGTGGGACTCTTTGGTACAAAATTGCAGTGCAGGGCTGACTTAGTCACTGTCCAGTATTTATCGGCTCTAATTTGCAGACAGTTTAGCCTTTTTGTTTACCGATATGTTGAGTGTGGGATGACTTAAATAGTGAAACAGGAGACAGGGATTATTAGAAGACTTCAGTTATGTCAAGGCATGGTGTTTGTAGGATATTTGCTTGTGTTAAAAATGCTCTTTTTATACTCTCCTTGTACCAGTACTAAGGTATTAACGGTACCATTTGTGGTGGTACTGACGGTACCAATTTTCAGCGGTACTGCTAAACCTTAGGCTTTCCTGTGTAGACCAAAGTTATGAGTGGGTTAAGGGGAACAAAAGCTTGCTTCAAGGCATGCTGTAAGTTGCAGTTTAAAGGATTTTAAAGGCCATTTGTCACTTGAAATATTCCTGCATAAGTGTCTTCTTTTTAAATAAGAAACCAAGATTTTGACAATTTTCTTATTTTTATGTAAAAAAAAGAGGGGGGATGATTTGATCAACCTCCTTCTGGAGGGGAGAATCCCAGCTTATTCCCCTCTGGTAGAAACACTGCACAGATCCTACAAATCCTGCAAAGTCAGGGTAAATTGAAATTTAAATTTCCAGGTCTGGAAAGTCTTGGAAAATGCATGATATTTCAATAGGTCCTGGAAATTATCAGGAAATTTTAGGAAGCAGACTTTTTTTGCTAGTTTTTTCAATGTTCAGATAACATAGTTTTGTGGGGAAAAGATGGAAGTATGGGATCTGAATGTTTAAAGGTTCTGGAAATATCAATCAGGGAGGTACGTAGAAAACATGGGAAAAGTAATGGAATGTTGTCATTTTGAACTTTACCAAACCCTGAAGGGGCATGTTACATTTACTGTATCTACATTTTATCTCAATGGAACAGTATGCTATACTACACAGTAGTCAAGTTTCCCATCCAATTATACCCAGGGTTCTAGCCAGGTTTTTTGCCAAACCGGGCGGCCTCGATCAAACTATCCTCATCGATGCCGAAGGCATTGACGCGATCGCGAAGCGATTGCCCATTCGGCGTGGGGTGAAGGGGCCTGCCTTAGGGCCCCTTGTGGGGTCCAGGGGCAGAGCCCCTGGTGGGGGTCCAGGGGGCGAAGCCCCCGGAAGCTCTGCGATATTACGCATTTCAGGAGCTGCAAACTGCTTCAAATTCATGCTCTTTTTGAGAATAATTTTGACATGTAAACAGATTCTTTTTTATGGCCATACGTACGTGACTGACTATTCTTAGTGCACAGCTACTGCTACGATGCATGTCGCTCCCTACTGTATGGTACTTCGGTGGGAAGACTCTAAAAGTTGTGTCATATTTTGGCACGGATCTTCAGTATATTATGTTACACTGTAAATAAGACTGTTTCACTCGAAGTTTGGGAAGAAATTGACACTTACCTAAAGCTAAAGGGATCCTCGATTTTATACAAGTAAAACCCGCTTTCACTCACTAGACTGACGCAGCATTGTAATTGACTCTACACAATTAGTGCAGTACAATGGAGCTAACGTGTTAGCTCCATGTACAAACGTACATGCATCGTAAAGAACTCCGAAATTCACTGCGGCAGAAATAGCCAAAAGTAACAGATCACCCCACTTGGCTAGCAATGGTTTGGTCTGAAACAATACGTGTTTGGCCATTACCTATGTCTGCAAATACCACAACGAACAAGATCTTCCGCTGTGCGTGATGTGGGCGGGCCTTGCTCCCTGCTCATTTCGTGAACACGTGGCGAGAAAATTCTATTGACTTAAGTGTGTGTTTCGTCACATATCTTCCATAAACACAGCTGTGGCAAACGCGCTGCATTCTTGTTTCTGGAAAAGTTTTCCTCGGCGGTCAGAGTGCAATGTAGATACCGTGTGATAGTACAGCAAGAGATATTTTGAACTTCACAGAAATTTGGAAGCAAGAGTGAGCACGTACGGCATAAGCAATAGCACTGTTTACACGAAGGGCTAGCCGGCCTACATTATGCAGAGTCGGGCCGCAAGAAAAGTAATTCTGTTTCGATTGTAGTCGGGCTGGTGTGAGCGAAAGTAATCTCAAGTTTTTGTGATTATGTTTGCGTTGGTTTTAATGAAGTCCGTATGTTCTGGTAATGCTTTACAATTTATAACAATTTAAACTAGGAGCACAACTTTTCAAACTGGGCGGATAACTGTTCAAACTGGGCGGATAACTTTCAAACTGGGCGCTGAGAAGCGATATTAAATTCAAACCGGGCGCACCGCCCGGTTAAAATGGGCTGGCTAGAACCCTGATACCACGAAAAACTGAAAATTTGATTTTTTTTACCCCATCTTGTTATGATTATGTGTATAAATTTGAAAAGTGGCTCATAAATTTTGAAAAGCCAGATTAAATTGTTGATAAATTCACCCGGGACACATTGTATGGAGAATATGGGAATTGTCAAAGTTTGATCATTTTGTCATTAGTATGAGGAAGAATTTTACAGGTTGGGGGAAAAATGGGTGAATTTCATTAATTGACTAAATGTGCTGCTTTTGCATTTACTAATGTGAGACGAGGATTCAGGAAGATAACATACTACCAATTATCAACTTTGGTTTCAGAATTAGCAAGCAGGCTAGGAATACCAAGAGGACTGTGACTTTTGTATTTCTGGCATAGACATAGTTGCCTATCAGAAGTGGTTTACTTTTCAATGTCAGTTGGCCCTCTCATTTCCTTTCAAATAAAACAACAAAGCATTACCAGATAACACGCAGTCTTCTGCTTCGAACTTGTGTCTGTTGAGCAATCAAGGGAAAAAAGGACTGAAGACGTACATAGTTTTGTAAATTTTCATAATACAAATGGTCAGCTAGTATAGTTGGAAAAGTTTTGAAACTAGGAGGCTGCTTCCTGTAGTATTTGTCCCCCTGTGGGCTGGGGGATGTAGAATTTGCCAACAGTATTCCCTGCATGTCTTCAGAGGGGACTAAACGGGAGGACTTGCACAGTACGTATTTGAAATGCATGACACTCTGTTGGTGTGTCTTTAAATCTTATCTAACTTATTAACCCATAGTATTTGGTTATTCAGGAGGAAATTAATATTTTTGCGTAAACATTAATTTGTATGGGTCTTTTGAAAATGATTACCTCTCTTCTTGGAATTGAACAATTTTTCTCCTGTTCATACCAAAATGACACCTTTTCATTCTTTTCTCCCTTCATTACTAAAAGTGTGGAAGTTAGGTTATTGTTTACTAAAATTACATACCAAAAATATCATAAAAGTTGAGAATTTTATTTCCTTTGCAGATTTACAAATGGTCAATATCAGTCTTCGAGTCCTTTTCAGACCTGTTGCTGACCAGCTTCCACAAATTTGTCGTCAACTCGGTTTAGATTATGATGATAGAGTGCTGCCCTCTATCTGCAATGAGGTGAGTTTATCTTTGACTGAGGGCAGGAGAAGGATATGCACTGAATGGTATCATCATAGTGTAACTTTGTGTTCTGAAGAAAAGCCTTGGAATGGTATCTACAGCAGCATTACAAAAAAGTCCTCACAGCCATGGATTTCTTAATGGACAGAGCATGTAACACATGTCCTATGCGCAGAACGTTGCAACTGACTGGGGCATTAAAGGCGCATCAAGATGCTTGCTCTGAAGCTATAATTTGTATGGTTTGATGACTCTAATACAGGCTTCCTCAATTAAATTTTCTGAAGCACCACATTCCCAAATGTAACTGATAGAATGTGCCACTGCATGATGGCTGTCCTGGGGGAGGGGTCCAGGGGAGGGTCCTCCGCTTTTGAAAATCTTTGCATTTCAGAAAGGGATTACATGCAAAATGGTGCAAAATTTGTTCAGTTTTCCTGGCCAGAATTTTTTACAAACTTTACAACTTTTGTCAATTCACCGATAACAGTGAATTGACCAAGCACCGAGTCTTATAAATGTAAACAGTGAGGTGATTTTGCTTTTTGTGAGAACAAATAGGACGTTATTTTACCCTTGTCGGTATGTGAGGTCAGTCTGTGGGAAGTATAAAGTTTATTTGCAGTACCTTTTTCTTATATTTGTTAAATTTTTCAATATTCTCCCAGTAATTTTTGCGCCACTCCAAACCATGTCATGCGCCACAAGTGATGCGTGCGCTGCTATTTGAGGAAGCCTGCTCTAATATTTTAAACAAAAGTTAAACTTGATTGGGAAACAGTGCATATTCCTGCAACACAGGTAGTGATTTTGACTTGTCTTTGCATTATGTTGAAAATATTTTTAACTTTATTGCAAAATCTGTTGATTTACTTGAGCAAGTCTAATGTTTCACACAAAACCATAGCATAGAGCCATCTTGCTAGGCTCATTCCCAGTTTCTCACATGTATGGTAGGGACAATAAGCCATGCAGTATGCTCTGTCTATGTATACAGGAAATCTATTGCTGCAATATTTTAAAGCATTCTATTCTTTACAAATGGTTGTCAATATTATTAACATGTGACACCCCCCTGCCCATCCTTGAATACCCAGTCCTCAGGCATATGGATGTGCTATATGGAAATTACGTTTTTGTTTTCATTTCTTGCTTAATCTGATAAAGATTCTGGATATAGGGATGTGGGGAAATTATTCAGCTGCTTCTATGCACTAACATGTATTCAAAGTATGGTTTTAGAGGCAGTATGTGGTATGCATCATGGGTAGAATATACCAGCAGTCTAGGAAGCTCCTTGAAGGGAAATGTTGGTATTTGGAAGGAAATCTGACAGTTGAAGGAAAATTTGACTAGATAAAGATGGCATTGTGTAAAAATCGTGGGGCATTTTACAGTACTTGCTTGCCTTAAAACAGACATGATGTTGTCCTGGTAAAGTCTCTTCAAAATTAGCACTACTAAGGGGATGATTTTTTGAGCCTATTCTGTACAACCCCATCAAATTCATGGTATTTGGGGACTTAAAACTCATGTTCAAGAAAATGATGTATCAGCTCTTTTATTGTGTTGGAATGGAGGAGTAGTAATTACTTTGTATAAATGCATAATAAAGTCTCTATGGTAGGTTTCCTTCAGTGGTCATTCCTCAACATTCTAAAGGCATGTTCTGAAGACAAAATTTATTAACTTAATTATATGCAGAAAAATTTTCTCTTTCATCAGGTGAAAACTGCATCTCAATAGCATGTAGCGTTCATAAGATACAGATTTTTAGAGAAATGCCATTTTTCTTGAGATTTGGTGCATCATGGGTAATCTGTGATGTAATCGTGGCACATTAATTTGACATTGCATTCAATTTCTTTATAATATTGATTCTGCTGTAGGCATTATTAAGCAACATTGTTGGTTGTACTCTACATATGGTGAAGGGTAATGCTAGATCTGCAGGAAAAGATATTCAAACATTCCAACAGTATCGAATTTCAAGGACAAAAAGGAGGGTCAATTATAAAGAAAAACAAAAGGAATTTGAGGCAATGTGCCCACATTACATAACTTCCAGATGCTTTGTTGAAAAGCAGAGGTATTTTTAGCAAAAAATACACAAACTTTAAAGTGAGATATCTTGAGTTAGGAAAATGGTAATTGAGACAGGGTTTGAATGACATGGTGTAGAATATTTTTGCTTTTCTTACAACACCCAGGTGAAAGGCCACCAGAATATGCCTTTAAGTCCTTGGCTCGTATGTTTTTTGGCAAGTAAATGTCAACCAACATTTAGTATTGGCTAGTGAGATCAGGAGTACCATTGACCAGTAGTCCTGGGTGCAGGTTAGCATAGTAGTGGCTAGGGTCATGTACTTTACTATATGACTGAAAGATATGATATATTTATAACATGGTTTCTTTCTCATGTGATGTTACCCATTTTTCTCCACAGGTGTTAAAAGGTGTGGTGGCCAAGTTTAACGCTTCCCAACTTATTACTCAGAGGCAACAGGTAAGACTGGTCACTTTGCCATGTCATTGGGAAGGGGGGAATAGGGGTGGGTCTTTTACCATTCCACTCTTTTATCGCCGGTTCCCATGTAGAAGGAAAATGAGAAAAGTCTGTTTAAAGTCTGGAATTTTACGATGGTATTAAAAACATTTAATTAGGGGTGTTTGGTCTGGAGAAATTACCATATGGTCATAAAGTTTAAAAAAAAAACTTCTACCTACGATTGTTCTGATCATGTCATGTTTGTGTCCATGCTGGGTTAGCACTAAAAAAAGAAGACCTCGCTAAACAGTACATCTCTATTTATTTTTCAGTACTTAATATATAGTCCGGGTAAAGTCTTGAATTTCAGTACTTCAGAAGTGTGGAAACCTTGAATATCAGTAGGATCTTCAAATGTTGAGAATTCTTTTTCTTTTAAGTCTTTTAGTTCGGTTTGTTAATTTATTTGAAAAATTTGTAATTTGAATTAAACAGGTCTAGAAATCCCAATTGCTCAAATCCCATCTGCACATTACATTTTTATTCTGTGATATGTACAAACTGTGATGTGTACAATGTACTCAATTGGAAATGGTTATTTGTTACTTTGTGCCTCTTGAATCATGCACAGCTTGTATTTCTTTGCTTGCCTGTCATTTGTGCCAAAACAGGGTCAATGTACTGTTGTTGTAGAATAAATTTACTGTACAAACCCTCTCTCTAGTGGTCCTACTTGCAGATGGAAGTTCTGGAGTTCAAGTCCTAGCTGAGCCATACTAACGACTTTAAAAGTGGAGCTTACTAAAATTGTGCTTGTTGCTCATGCAGCAAACGCAAGTGAGCCAGTGAGCCACAAAGTTTTGGAAAAAAAAGGCCCATGGCCAGTCACACATAAACCAATTGGTTAGAAACTGAGCCATAAAACCTTATTTCACTAACTCTCCCCACAACTTTCCGTGCCCCCAAAACCGCGTGTTTGGTCTTACGGTAGAGCATCCCCCTCTCAACGCGGAAGGCCCGTGTTCGTTTTCCAGGTGGAGTCATACCAAAGACTCTAAAAAAGGAACCTACTCCGTTGTGCGTGGTGCTTGGCATAAGCAATGGAGTAGGGAAAACAAGCCAGTGAGCCACAACAGGAGAAAAGGCGTTGGCCGGCTCGACTTGAACCAATAGGATGGAAACTGGGCTGTAAAACTCCACCTAACTAACTAACTCTATATGCCCAAAAAGTAATTTTTCCAAGGTCATAAAAAGCTTTTTCTGAAGGGAGCAAGATGTGTGAGTTATACCAAGACCACACTATAGATTATTAGTCATCAAGTTCTCTCCAGAAGAAGGGTGCAATCCCTTCCTTTCACTTCCATAAAATTAAAAAAAAAAGAAGGGTCAGTATCTTTGCAGTTTCTTATGTAAGAAGAGGACACCTTTGCAGCAGTGTTTGAGCTTTCATAAATAAATAGCTTTGAAAACCCTTCAGATTGCAACTTATAGGTCCCTGAAGCAACCTCTTGCACCCTGAACTCACCCGTAACTTTAGCCAACGAAAGCGTCAATTTAGACTTGGGCAGTAACAAACCCCCTCCCCCCTTTGAGTTTCTGGTAGAATCCCTGCCAATGGATTAAGCTATGATAATGAGAGTTCTTGGATAGGTGGGATTACTTATTAAGCCTCTGAATTTATGTTCCTGTTATTCTAGACTTAAAGCACATAATTATAAGATAGAAGAACTCATATCTGTGAAAGATAAAGGCATCATTCCATTGTGTCTCATTGTAGGTTAGTGTTCTTATTCGCAAGCAGTTAACAGATAGAGCAAGTGACTTTGGTATAATCCTGGATGATGTCTCCATTACAGAACTTAGCTTCGGTAAGTTTTCACTTTTTTTGCCATGTTTGCGAATATTGGTGATATTTCAAATCCCATTACTTGCTACATGGCCCATAGAACCAATGCATTGCTCTTCAAGACTGGCTGGGGTCCTTTTCAATATACATACTATGTAAACATTAGACTGTTTGGTAACTAGCACACTCATGGCAAAGGTCAAGACCAGAGTGTAAGCTACATGATATCGAGATATTGTTGTGGAAGTGTTGGTTATATCGATAAAAAAATGTGATTATTACAGTAGTCCTAGTTTTAGCTGCTGCTATGTATTGTGGTGCCTCTGAGCAACACACCTCACTGTGGATACTATGGTATGTACTTTGACCATGCTTTAAATGAATGAAAAGCTTTGGAATAAATTTGATAAATTTGCAGCAAAACCATTTAACGTTTAATGTGCAGAATTTTTCAATATTGAAGGTTCTATGTTAATTTTTAAATTGCATGTGCAGTGTGCCAAAGCTGTGAGATCTGTAGAACTGTTTGGACTTGTCGTATATTTTATGGTCATAAACCTTTTCCAAAAAGCTATTAGAAAGGATCTGGGATACATGTTGGTGTATGTTGTTTTTTGCCATAGTTAAATGCCATTGACAAGAAGGAAAAAAAAAAAAAGGAAAACACTAACAAAATAGTATCCAACCATCAATTGTAATTGCTATTTAGAAAAGGGTCTATGTAAGTACCTCTGCCTTTTTGTGCTGAATTGTGTCTTACAAACCTTGACATGGAGCACAGTTTTGGAATCAATCAGAAGCAGTATTAAAATTTCCCTTTGTGCAATATTTTGTGATTAAATTAGGATTATCAGTGGGTGTCCCTTTATTAGTGAGTTACTCACTGTGAAGTTATTTAACATTGTAGATACAGGATACAAACACTGGCCTCATAAGTCTCATATGCTATCATCCAGACACTTTTTCCACTTGTTGATAAACACTACTATATTGTGCTGCATGTTGGTACAAAATATTTCCACAAGTTTCAACTGCATCTTGTTTTATTTTTGTGCCCTAGGTAAGGAGTACACTGCTGCAGTTGAAGCGAAACAAGTTGCTCAACAGGAAGCACAGAGGGCGCAATTTCTTGTTGAAAAAGCCAAACAACAGAGACAGCAGAAAATTGTCCAAGCTGAAGGAGAAGCTGAAGTAGCTTCTATGATATCCTTTAATGATTATCTTCATTAGTTTATGTCAGGAGCCTTATGAAAAGATGCCCTGGAATCTTGTGAACATTCACCTGTGATTTTTTAAATGCATGTCTGGGAAATTTCATTTTTGATTGTCCCAATATTTCAAAATTTTCTGTATGTTTGGTGCCCCACCAAATGGTGTTGTGCTGCTACAAAAGGAGACCTGACCCGTTGCATCAGAAATCCAAGCACCCTATAAAATATGCAGCCCTTCCTTAACCTCCATCAATAAGATCCTGGCTAGGCCACTGGTATGAGGCAATGCTCAGGTTGCTAAAACAAATTCAGAGGCATTCTAATTTTTGAACATGAGTCTTATTAAAAAAGATAATGAACTTTAGAGTAGACTGCGCCATGCCATGCAAAAGTATTAAAACTTTCAACAATTTCTAGGAGAGTTCCTCCCTTTCAAAAAGGGGAGCTTTAGACCCCTCTTGAAACCCAACTTTCCCTGCTGCAGGCATTTTAGCAGCTTTACCTGGGAATTGATTAGCTTTGAGGATTTGCCTTTACTTCAGAATCATCTCTGTTGTCACTGGAGTTGTTGGCTGGTCTTTGGTATCACAGAGAAAGCCATTGGTGTAGGTGTGCCAAGGATATTCTGAGCATGAGTGGCAAAAGTTGGTAAGGTGGGAGGCTCTTCCCCAAGAAATATGGACATCTGGAGTAAAATTTTGGCAATTGGAGGAAAATGTCCCTTTTCTGCACATGAAAAATGGGGAGTTTTTTGGGAAATAGCAATAGCTTTCTGAGGAATAATTTTATTCCTTTCCTGATCAGCATTTTTGCTGAGAGAATTTGATACCTTAATGACAAGTTAGTAATGAAAATATCCAATCACATATTAAATAGGGCTTAATATTTTGATTTTCATGTCATTCTTGATTTTACATGCAATGCTTAAATCAATGACGAGGTGTGCCAGTGATGATTATTGAAAGTATGACAACCCCTGTCTCTCAGATCATTTAGGACATTCGTCATAATACCCATCAGGCATTCGGTGTTTTGTTGTAGGAACACTAAAGGGTTCAATCTGAAATCTTGATGGATGTCCTGTGAACGTATCTTCTTTTGAGCTACATATTTACTTGATGCTCAAGTTGATCTGTTTCCATTCAATGAACATGCATTGTAAGGCCGGATTGACATCAATGTCCACTACACGGCTGAAGCTTGCTTGAAGACTAGCAAGCACCATCGTGGTGGTGGTACAGTGGAGAGGTTGGGGGGTAGAATGGGGTCCATCTGGAGGAGGTTTGTCCCATCTAGATTGTCTGATCAGAGAGATATGTTGTTTGAATACGTTCTTTAGTAATCTGAGGCCATTTGACAGGCGTCTCCCATCTTCAGTATGCTAGCAGAATGCTATGCACCTTATGCATGTGATATCACAGAGCAAAAAGTACACCTTCCTCTTAGGGCAAAACAAACCAACACCAAAAAATGCAAACAGCTGATTTGTCAACCAGTCAAATACACGCATAGTCTGCTACACATGCAAGGCAAATTCTTATGCGTGCGGCCACATGTTCCATTGTTTTGCTCCCAAGGATGAGGTCACAGTGTCATGAATGTTTAAGGTGGATATACATAATAGCTGCAATCTTGTTCTAGATTTGAGTTTGAACTTCCAGTATAAATGTATATAATATTTATAAAAAGGTGTAATAACATAAGGTAAAACACAATGATAAATACAGTTTATGCACAGAAATGAATGTGCATTAAAACCTTAAAAAACTAAACTTCAACAACAGATCACCTAAATTTGTAGATTGATGGAAAGGACTGCTTTTGAGATGATGAAATTTTTGAATAATGTTTTTCTGTACTAGGGTAAAATAAATGGATTTGATTAGGTTTTCTTCCATTGTACACTGGGACTTTTGAGATAATTATGCAATGGGTGATTATTTTTTCATGAATATTTGTGGCCACCTTTTTGACATGTGTGGCAGAGGTGTAAGCTTGCTCACATTGCAAAACCATTACCAGCCTGTAGTGTGTGAACTGTGAAGTGACTGAGAATTGTTGTGTTGCTGTATTCATTGCAATATACCATTACTAGTATGTAATGTGTGATGCAACACAGCATGGTTGTCACGTTGTGGCTAAGCTGAAGCAGTTGCAGGCCCAGTTTTACCTTTGTGCCGTATTAAAGTTACAACATTGCAAAGGTTTTGATAGCCACAGCCGCCATGTTAAATACTTACAGTAACAAAAATACAAATATACTAACAGTTATTAAGTAGAAACGATTTTTCTCTGTGTAGACTTATTAACAGTTGCTTCTTTTGCTGACACAGAGCATGTGCAGGAACGTATGCATGCATGTTTTGTCTTGTGCCTGCAGCAATTGCGAGATTGCATGGACAATAAAGGCAAGTTAGAATCTACATTTCATTGTGAGGAAAATGTAAACTCGTCTCATCAACCTGGTTATAAAGCAGCTGTTAGACTATCTGGTTGTAAACATGGATGAATCCTATTAATCTACTAATTTACTGCACTATCATTGAACTTTTTTGTTAGCATTGTGTCATGGTATTGGTTTTATGTTTCAATCTAAAGTGTGCTGTTCTCATGTCAATTTGCTACAGTTTTGTTTGCATCAGCAAGGTACATTTTGTTCCCTTGATTTTGTGGCCAGTTCTTAATTCAGAAACATGAACGGACTGCATGGTCAAGTGGTTAGAGGATCCAGTTGCAGTGCAGTCAGGAGGTGTGGAGTTAGAGTCATGGCCTGGGGATACAAAGACTTTAATACTGGAACCTACTGCCATTGTGCTTGGTGCTCAGCATAAGTAGTGGAATGAGGAAAACAACCTGTGAGCCACAACTCAAAAACAGGCTCTGGCCTGCTCAGTTTAAACCAGTTTTGACACCACTGTGGCAGACTGGGTATTACGTAAGCCAACTTACAATTGAAACAGCCATTTTTATCAAATTTAATGTTGTGTATTTCGTTGAAAATTCATCATCTTGAACAGATGTATGAATTACCTCAAAATATCATATGGCCATGATTTTTGATGTCAAAATGAAACTTTCACAAGTGTCTCTCCATCAGTATTGATAACTCAATATGGTCCACAGTCCGGCTGAATAAAAACTCCATCTAACTATCTTCATTCACAAACAGTAAATTTGTTGGACTGAATATAAAATGTTGGACTGAATGTTAAAAAAAAGGGAAATCTCCATCTAAAAATGTTGAATGTTAGCTAGATGTTTGCCATCTGTTAAAAGTCAGAAGCTGTATCATTTTGAAACATAATTTCCACTTTGAATGAAATCAGGATGAAAATTTCATCACAACACTGCAACGTTTGCTTATGTTGCTATTGCAACCGCTAGCAAACAAAGGTGTGTCATTCTTCCTTGGTTTTTCCAATTTCTTTGTCTGAATGTTACAAAAAAGGCTGTCTGAACTTACGTTCCTTTAAAGTGCACCTCAAGTCAAAAAATTCAAAAATATGTATTAAAGAACATGAAAAATGAATTCTAACAGTCCCAACTCCCATCTTCATTGGACATTCCTGAGCTGAGGTATAAAATGTTGAAGTTTATTCACTCGACTAAAAATGGGATATTGTGCAATAATTCATGATGTCATTGTTGTACTACTCAAATTACAATCTTTGTATTTCTTTGTTTTTCTGAAAGTTACTGCACCTTGTACCAAGGTGTGATAGCTTTCTTACTCATGTGAGGTGATGTAATTAATTAAACTCTCTGTGTGCACTATGCTATGTAAGCAAACAGGAAGTGTCCTAAGTGCTCTGGTTAAAAGGAAAATCCTTTGTAAATTGTAAAAATGACAATTTAATCTTTAGTCTGTAATGTAATCTTACTATGTATTTTTGACCTCATTATTATGGTTTTGTTTTGAGTTTTGTTCCGTCCCATGTCTGTTTCAATGTTCACAAAAAAGAAAGGTTTCCTTTGCCATGATAAAATGATCATTACTTGTTAGTGCCGTGGTGTTTATGCAAATTACAGCTATTGTATAATGGAGTGTTTAGTTAAATTAATCATGGTGTATACTTGTAAATACTTGTAAATATTATATTTATTTCTTAAAATTCTGTACATACTTGTTTGCTTATATGTATTTGAAGGTTGAAATAAAGCGTTCCTTCAAAAAAAAAAAAAAAAAAACAGGAAGTGTCCTAGGTCATAAAAATATGAGTTGTACACCAAGAAAGTCACTAATTATTGCACAATAGACCAATTTGTTTTAAGTGAATAAACTTCAGCATTTTATTTCTCAGCTCAGGAATGTGCTATGAAGATGGGAATTGGACTGTTAGAATTCATTTTTCATGCTTTTTTTCCTTCTGTTTTTATTCTTTTTGCATTTCTTGACTTGAGGCACACGTAAATGTTTGGAGGGCTTTAAATTTTTTTTTTTTAGAAAGTGTTATTCCTCAATACTCTTTATTGCTCAATTCAAAATTTATGTTCTTTAACTTTTGACTTTACCTTGGGGAGGCTGTTGCAAAAAATCCAGGATACTTGAAACTGAGGAAAATTAGAGCAGCCCAAAACATTGCCAGGACGGTGAGTAATCAGTTGTGAAATATATCTTCTAAATGGTTTCCTAGTCATGATTTTGTTTACATAAGTTTAATAAAAGGTTCTACCTTTAAGATCAAATCTTCTAAGCTTCAGACAGTTCCTATTCTCTAACCTACTTTCTATTCTCCTAACCTACTTTCTATTCTCCTAACCTACTTTCATAAGCTCTTCCACAACCCATCCTCATTCAGATGCAATGTCACTGTTTATTGCCACAGGGTGAGAGTATACAAGACCCAATGTGTAACCAGAACATGAGCTACAGTACTCTACATTTTTTGCACTTGCTTTCAATCAAAGAGCTGTGCCATTTGAGAATTCTATAGACTACTATATTCCCCTGTGGGCTGGGATGTAGAATATGCTCACCGTATTTCCTGCTTGTCGTAAGAGGTGACTGAAGGGAAATTAACATTTGATCTTGGAACCATGCTTGAAAGTGGATTTAAACTTTGAACTTTTTATCCATTTGACTCTCACTATACACCACATTGGTGTTGATGTGTCGTTAATTTTCATCTGACTGACTCACTGACCCGGCCCGGCCCAACCCGACCGACCGAATCCTTTGGAAGTAGGTACTTAGAAAAGGATAATGCTAGCTAGTTGCATAGTGGTGGGCAGGGCGAACTCCCTTGATAAATTGTTGCTTCTCTAGAAGGAGAAGAAAATAGCACTGCCTAATTGGTTCCTTGCGGTAGCAAAGGAACCTATGTAGTCAGGTTGGCGTGTGTGTGTGTGACACTTGCTTCGGTACGCTCTAACTCAACAAGGGAAGGTTGGATGGAACTGGGATTTGGTTCGTAGATCCATCATAGAGAGAAGGTGTGCCCTATTGTTTTTGGTGGAGGTCAAAGGTCATTTGGGGTCACCAGAGGTCAAAAACTAAAATCCTTCTCAACACGATATTTCAAGGTAGGAAACTTGGATAGATGTCATACGTGGTGTGTATATGTATTATGATGTAAGGATGAAATCTAATATGTTTGGTGAAGGTCAAGGGGTCATCTGGGGTCACCAGGGGTCAAACACTGAAAAACGTTTTAACACAGTATTTTTAGGTTGAAAGGACAGATTTCAAATCAATCTGTGTTTGGTTAAGGTAAAAGATCATCAAGGTCACTGGAGGTCAACCACTGGAAATGTTATTTAGAAGATCCTGTAAGCTAGAAAAAGATATATTCAATAGATTTTTTATCACACCTGGTTTTGCATGCTTACACACCCAAACACTTCAGAAATTTGGCCTTTACATTCGTTCAGTAATGATTCCTTCAGGTTGTACACAGATTTTGGATCATTCAAAGTTGTAAGAGGGCATTAACTGAAATCTGTAGATTTCAATGAGCAAGGGTCACGCTGCATTAAACTGGTCTCTCTGCCAGTGGAAGCAATGCATGGATTATACAGTATGTCTCTTTAATACTGCTAATATTCTAATTCTAATGTCACACCCCATTAATCACTAGCTTTCTGCTTAACTGCTGAATAAACCCTGTTTTCTGTGTAGAGATAGCAAACAGGACAAATGGTAGATTGTTTTAAAGTAATAGCAAGTTTTATTTGAGAGCAGGTAAAAATAACTTATGAGAGAAATAAAAGGGGTGTTTTTCTCTCTCTCTCTCTCTGACCACATTGTGTATAGTTTATTGGTGATAATATCAAGTTTGATTACAAGCATAAATACATATGGGAATGAAGAAATGTTTTTGAAGGATCACCAAGCATTATATAGGTTGACATAAGTATGGCCACAAAAATTTAATCATTGATTTCATGTAATATTAGTACTAAAATACCCCTTGTGAAGATGTTACAAACATTGGGTATGAGTTTTTACTTAGCTCAGCTCTATTTTGGAGACTGCCTGTACACTTCTTATAATATCCAGCAGGGAACCACAGCGCCCATTGGGCTCTTGTTCATTTAGTGTATCTTAACCTTCCAAAAATTTTTCCCCCTGGAAGCTATTTCAGCTTTTTTAGTATCATGTCTGATGCTAGCCTCTCCCCCATTTGAAACAAGGAACATTTGTACACATGCAGAGGGTACTTCCTTGTCCAAGTGAAAATAACCTGCACTGAATTAAGGGGATATACTGGTGACAAATTTTGAGAGAGCTCTTCCAAAAATCACAGGTCTTTTTTGCCCTTTAATGGTGAAAATTCCATCTTTATTGTCATTTCAGGAGATTGAGCACCTTTTGTTGTTACTTTAAATTGTTCACACATGCAAATGAAATATGCAAACAATTTTAATGCTGCAACCTTTGTGCTCACAAAATTTTTAGGACAACCTCCCACAAACATTGTTCAATGTTTCACTGGCATTTAGTTTTGAGGTCAAATGAATTAATTTAATTTTGAAGAACAACAAAAGACTTTGGAAGTTATCTGCCTTTATAGCATAACGTTTTATCTTGAAGCAAGTGGGAGTCAGTTTTTGACAAAAATAACCTATCTTTAAACAGGAATATCTTGAGTTTAATGTGAAAAAGCTTTAGATGTGGGGTTTGAAGGGCATACGATAAAAAATTACTGACTTTTATTTGGGACCTTGAAATGGACCCTGGAACATTGCTTTTAAGCTGTTCAGTGCTATTAGAATAGGGTGGAGTGAGAGCTGGATTGATTTAGGGAGAATTTGGTGGAGGAAGTAAGGTATTTCCCATCTAGGTTATGAAACTAAGTTCCAGGAAAATTTTGCTTTGGCCTGTAAAAATTTTGAAAAAATCAATTCTAGGTGCTTTAGGTGCAGTAGCTAAAGGAGCTGGGGATCACATTGCTGTGATCACTTGGCCGCCAGAATATGCATTTAAAATGCTAATTTAGTTTCCATTTTCCATTTTTTTTTGTCACAGGTTGCACAGTCCCAAAACAGAGTATATCTCAACGCTGGCAGTTTGATGCTTAACCTCGGAGATGTTGATTACAGTGACACATCGTCAAGTCTAAAGAAATGAGGTATTCATCAAGTGCTAGAGATGTGTATATATCAAAATTGGAACACAGTTCAACAGTGTAACCTTTGGAAACCTGACAGTTTTTTATGGAACTCAATCACAGATATTATGTTGAGGGAAAAGATATTGATAATAAGTTCTGTTTGGTACCTGGTGTAATGATGATGTTAATTTTGTGACTTTCCAGTGACCAACTATGAAAAACAACATTTTCAGAACATAGAGGGAGCAACTGCTACTTTTATGAACAATAAATGCTGTGCCCATGTTTGAAGTGGTACTTCTGTCTGTCAATTGAGGCATTCCTTTCCTGGTGGAAATTTGAGAGTCAATGATTTAGTGTTGTGAGGGTCTATTTTCTCCTATAGGTTTGTTGCAATTGAATCAAGGTAAGGATACAGTGGATTTAACACCATTTATGCCCTTTTCTTTTGAAGAGCATTAGTTGCCACCCAAGGCCAACCTCGGTTTTCAATATCAGTGAGAGATTTGAAATTTTATATTCCCTTATCAGGGTTTCCGTCAGAGGCAGGAAAGGGGGAGGGGGATTTGTCCCCCCGGCCCTTTCCAGAAAAATTAGACAATTGTCAATATCTTGGTTTCTTACTTACAAAGATGACACTTTTGCAGCAATGTTGAACTTACACAAATAAATGGCCTTTAAAACCTTCAAATTGCACCTTACGGAGGCCTTGAAGCAAGCTTTTTTTGTCCCAGGAACCCACTGATAACTTAAGCCTACAGTAGGACAGCATCAATTTGGACTTGGGGTATAGCAGTAATAAATCCCCCCCTTTTTTGTGTTTCTGGCAGAATCCCTGCTTATGGCTTCATTTATGATATTCTTGTCCTAAATATAATTAACTCAGGGTTTTAGCCAGAGGATCTGAGTGCGGGACACAAATTGTGACATTGACTATGCATAGCACTGCACTCAGTATATCAAAATAATCCTGTACCTGTACCTAACTAATCCGGTACCTGTAACACATGTTCCAGAATTTGAGTTTACACAAAAATTTGGTAAAATCATTCTTTCTTAATCCCACCATAACATAAGAAGAATCAGAAGTGTGGTTCTGTGGTTCCTGCACATCATATTTTGTGCCTAGTTTACTGATCATTGAAGCTGTAATACTTTTGGGGAGTGATTTTCTTGGGCATGTTGAGAATTACTGGAAAGAATTTGGTGCTACATTTCTAACTTATTTATGGTAGCCCTTATGGTGGGAATTTGTGAGGGTCAAAAGGACTCCCATTTTAGCATGAACATGGGTAAGCGAAAAAATCAGTTTGGGTTGTTTCTTTCCCTTGCCAGCTCTCAGCCATAGTTCATAGGAAAGGAATTATAAGCTTTTTAAGAAGAAATAGTCATCTTGAAGGAATTTCAGGGGAATGAATGAAAGGTATGCTAATTGTAAATGATAGTGAGTTAGTGACAGACCATTTGAGTTGTGAAGTTTTACTACATGAATGGAAGAATCATATGTTCTGGGTGCCCTACATCAGTAATCATGCCTCCAAAATTAATGGCTGAAAAGCTCATGAGGATACTGGCATACACCCAGAAGTTGTATGTACATTAAAATTTACAATTTGATGAAGCTGTTGGACTCAAGCAAAATCGTATCGGGCTACCACAGTCTGTTATTAGTAAACTGATCGGCTACTTCCCTCAAAAATATTTTTTGAGCACTTGACTGGTTCACATTTTGATGTTAAGATTATGATAAGTGTTGGTTTCATGAATTTATCACATATATATTTCACTCTATACCAAGCTAAAAGTTATGTCACTGTGTGTTATCTCTAAACTCTCTTCTGTCACTTAGTGCATTGCTAATAACACTCATCAATCCTTTGATAGTAGTTGCTTTTTGATGCTAAGCGACTTTAAACATTAAGTCTATGAATTGCGACTATATGTCAGGTGTCCACCAACTTAACAATTTAGATTTCCTGTAGATGAAAACCCTCCTTACTTTGACCCAACCAGAGATCAAACCATAAACCTTGTTGCCAAGCTTCCTCACTTTCATGCCACTGATGGTGCACGTACACTATATCTGGTTGCCCCCGTCTAATATGTAGATTGAATAACATTTATGATCATAGGGGTACAGGGGTAGTTTTTGTTTGAAGGGGCAAGAGCAGTTTTTGCCCAAATAATGTCACCGTTTATCATGTTTTGCCCATGTTTTGCCTGAATAGACGAACTGCTTTTGCCCCAGTTGGAAGGGTGAGTTCCCCCCTTGCACCCCCGCCTTGTATGCCTACGTTTATGAAGTGGTCCTGGTGCATTTAAACTTCCCTGTGTTCTGATTGCCTTCCCCTGTGCAGGTGTTCTTGAACAAAGTTACCTATGAATGAACTATGTTGATTGAACGTTGATCAGGGGTCACCAGTGATCCAAATGCATTTGTTTGCAAATTTTGGTGGCCTGCAGTGGGTCTGATCCTCACTTATCAGGAGAAAATCAGGCAACTGGATAGATACAGACAGTATTTACAGGACCAATTTGATCTTGGATCTGATCTCTCTGAGGTTGTTAGATCCAAATACAGTGTAAATGCAGACAACGCTAAAGAAAAGGTACAAAGATTGATTGGGTTTGACGTTTTATTACTATGCACATGTTTTTGTGTGAGTTTACATATAATATCCATAATAATAATAATAATTATATATTAGTGACAACATATTGCAAACATCCATGAACGTTGCAGGTAATGAATGAATTTTTGAAAAATTCTTTACAACAAGGAACCTAAGGTAAAATCCTGTTGCACGGTGGAAAACGTGTAAAGTACCTCTTCTTGATTATAAATATTTCATTTCTAAATTTGTACACTTGCATAAGATCTTATGTACACATTTTCATAAAAAACAGGAATACCAAAACGTTTACAATAATTGTTTCTTAAGACTAGAATTGTCTAGTTATTGTCAAAATCCGAAAGAGAAAATCAGGATAGAGTTTAACAGTTGAAAAATACTTGGCAGTTTTTGGCCGTTTAGGAAGTTCTAAAATGCTGTGAGAATAAATTGGGAAATCATCCCAATCATTCTGTCTTCAGGTTCTTATGTCAAAGAAAGTTCATTCTATGATCAGTGAATACTTTGGTTGTAATTTTATCAAGGTCCTTAGACTAAAAATTCTACGTTGTAAATATCTTGTCATGAAATGAACATAATGATCCAACATAGCTATTGAGAAGAAGTCTACAAATCCACTATCTATCTTCTCTCATTTGGGAAAGTCACACCAGTTTGTGAGCAATAAAATGTTTGCTAAATTATACCACGACCCATCTCTCCAAAAAGGTGCATCAAAGATAGCAGGTTACTGTGTGAACTTATGTTTGAGGGAATTGTGATCATATATTATTCTGGGAAATAAATTGAGAAGCAATTGTCTAAAAAACATTGTCCATCCTTTTTTGTGTTTTTAGTGTTTTTAGTGTCATCAGTGTTTTACCATCAATGGTCTCTACTTAGTTTTTAGGATGTACCCACATCACTGTTTCTTTTTTAATACTAAGGATTTTTAAGGACTCCCACTTTTTTGACATCATGAAATCCAAAGATCTTTTACAGACTTTTAGAAGGCTGAAATACATAGGTGTATGGGGATAACTTTTGTGAGGAGGGCAAAAGCAAATTTTGCCCGAATAATGGCACCCTTTATTATGTTTTGCCTGAATGGACCCCACCTCAAATGCCTATGCTGAAATATTAAGTGTCAAAGAGTAGTTTTATGCATCATTGTTCTTTTTCTACAATTTTCCCAGCATGGATGCATACTAAATTTGATGAAAGTGTGAGCTTTCAAATTTCAAGACCACATTCCAGTATACTCAAACCAAGCACCCAGTTTTGAGGATTTTCAAAACCATAGTAAAATTACAGGTTTTTTTCACTACTGCATGGGAACACTGCATTTATCATCATTTTGTAGGTAAGGTACTGACTGTTAAATGGATTTTTACAGCCCATTCTGAGGGAGAGGACAAAGGTTAGGGAGTGTTGCTTGCTTCATGTGGAATTCATAATCTGCAACTGAAGGAAATCTTTAGTGCCAAGCGAGAAAAACAACTGCTGTTATAAAGATAAGGCGAACCCCTGCCCTCTACTGGGAATTTGGTTATTTTCTAGAACGGGTGTTGCACCATGAGACTCCTCTGGGAAGAGCACTTTGGGCTACTTTATTCGAAAAAGAAATTAGTTTCATGACTTGTAAGGAATAGTGCAAGATACTTGTCAGACTAAAATCCCTAAAGGCTCTTGAGTACAACAAATTGCATTACTCCAAGCAGTGAAGTTGTACATTTCAACATTTCTCTAAAAGTTTGTCCCATGTTTGCAACTAACAGACCAGGACCTAAGATTCCTTGGAGAGCAACCCATTTAGTCCTATGCAAAAAATGCTCCTTTTTACATTTGGAGGATATTAGCATGGAAGATAATTCTCTGTTATACTGGCATAAGGATTTTTAGTCTGCACTCGAACATGGAGGCATACGATTGAGCAGGGTGGGAACCAAGGAGGCAGGGATGCGTTATTAAGTGAACAAGGTTTACATTTGGAAACGAGTAGTTAAAAGTGTAACAAGTATTTTACCAAACATTAGGAAAAGTAATTTCAAATGAATCTGGGGTGAGTTTGAAAGGATCATGGGCAAACTTGGGCTCAAACAGATGACAAAGTTCTTTGTCCCTACCAAATTTCACTGCTGTTGTCAAAATTACATCAAGAAATCAGGTCTATCCACAGTAGTAGGTGATACTGCATTGTGTTTGGTATGATGCAGCTGGGCAACTGGAGGGGCAGGGTGGCAGTGATTTCAGGGAAAATTGAAATTAAATGTTGAAACACTTCAATGATAAATCCTGGTATATATATGTGGTAACCAAAATACATGTACATGAACTATAGAATGCAGTGCTTGGATCATCCCAACAAAGTATTGGTGGGGGGGGGGGGAACTTTTGGGTTGGAAAATTTCACCCCCTAAATCCCTACTTGTGGGGTCTTGTATTAAAATCCCTTTATTCAATACGAGTAAGTTATATTAACTAATCAGAATCAAACCATTATCACCAAGAATCAAATATTTAGAGAGTCATGTGCCTAGCTACTAGCATTTTGGTAATAAACAAAAATTCTCTTATATTTGCTTTTATCAGTAGCCCTGGAAACACAATTTGGCCTGTTGCCCACCCAACTCAGTAATAACCTCTCTGCAACTGTGCTTTGCACGAATGTATCAACCTTTGTGATTCATTAAGGGTGTTTTCACTGCGTAGGGATTCAAACTGTTCAGGCATTTTACCCTAGAAAATTTGAGTTCATATTTTCCAGAAAAAGAAGACCTTTGGTTTTTTTTCTTCACCACTGGTTGTGGAGGTTGTACCATTTACGTAGTCTGCTTTTTGTTTTGAGTGTTTTTGCTCTCTTGGGGACCTGCTTTTGTCATGATCTGTTTTTGAGGTAATGTCAGGCATTGACTTAGACAAGAATGCCCCTGTTGTAAATCTTTTCCAACGACCCAGAGTTCCATATTTTGAAGATGGTCTACCCTTACTTGTGACACCTTCATAGGAGGACTGCCTTTTTATATTGGTGGAGGAACCGTATACGGCTTGGTTAGAGACACTTCTAACTAGTTCGCTGTAACGACTTTCGTTCACATCAGATAAAAAGTGATCCAAATTTTTAGAAAGTGAGGTTTCATTTACCTGTTCTTTGGATTTGAATTTCATGGAGAAAACTGATGCTTTCTTGTTTTTAGATTTTTCTCTCAAAGTAACACCGTATTTTTCAGATATTTGCTTGCGGATGTCGCGTTCCTGTGCCTGTCTCTCAGCTTCCAGCTGTAAGCTGACAACGTCCTCACTGCTTGTTGATCTATCTGGAAGACCGTACAATTCAGGTTCTTTAAGTTCCCTACTCTCATCAGGGAACTGAATGGTTTTGGAATCGACTTCCAGGCCTTGGTCACTCAAAAGAGTATCTGTACTAGACATTGTAAATGTGTTGTCTGATAAATTGTCATCACCTATGACCGTCTCCTTGCTCTCATAAATTTTATTCCAGTTTCGATTCTCATCGGTGTAAACTTCATTTTGCCCTTCCTTTGGTGCAAGGTGGTGGTGGTGGCTACTTGAGGTAGATACATTGCTATCACATCTACAGCTATCCACCAAACAAAGGTCACACTCGCAATATTTTTCATGGACGGGTTCCATGTTCCTTTCAGCAGCTGATATGTTTTGAATGATTCCCATGAGATCTGATCCCAACTCCTCCATTGCTAGTGAAAGACGGCTTCGTTCATCATGCCTATATTTCTCTCCTGCAAACACATCAACCTTTGTTTCAAAATTTTTGTGTCCATTTTTCTCCAATTTGGCACTGGAAAAATTTTCCTGCTTAAGCATTTTTTGACTTCCATCAACAAGAGTTATATTTGGACTGGGTAATCCTGATCCATGAATACCTCTGTCTGTCAAATACCCCTTTCCTTCTTTTTCGACAAGACTGCCCCCATATTCTGCAGACTGTGAGCTTGGTTCTCGAGAGCGTTCTAGGCCCATACCATTTATCATGGGACCTAGGAAAAGGTCATCCTCATCATCTGAAGAATCTGTTGAGGATGATAAATCATCTGCTGACCCGGCTAGTGACTTGTGTTCTGCTATATTCTCCAATCCCACAAACGCATGCTCTGGATGCTGCAATCTGTCTGGTGCCACCAAATCTTGCATTGAGTCATTTTGCTCGTGCCAGAGGAAAGAGAATTCCTCCAGGCTTTCATCATCTTCACATATATCTATCATACTGTTTCGATTACTGGCAATGTTACCCTCAACAGCGTCCATACAGTGAGCTTTGCAACATGCAAGACTGAGTTTCTTTTCTCTGATACCAGTAATAATGGCAGAGACAGGAATGTTTATAGAATAGACTCTGAGAAGGGCCCTGATTGGTATCTTGGTGCTGCCATCCATCCCGACATCCACAGGGATGGAGGCCACTTCAAGCATCATGATGATAGTATCCATTGCCACAGGAAAGAAGGCTTCTCTTTCAAATTCTGGAAAATTGAGAAAAAGTGGTATTAAAGTCAAAATAAGAATATGTGCTATATTACATCAGTCCAAGGCACTCAGATAAAGATGTTTTCAAAGGGTATTACTGCTGCCCTCAAATAATATAAATAAAGTATTATTAAATACTTTCATCAGGAGAGGCACTATTGCCTTCCCAATGCTACAGCACAGAGGTAGTTGAGTCAAGCTTTTAGTTTCAGTTTTCGCAGCACACTGAATGATGAATAACATGGATTGAAAAATTTTGGGGTATCTTCTGCCACCCTCCTACCCCCACCCTTTCACCTAGGAGCTATGCCAATGATGATAATCACTTCTGCCAGTATAAAAATGTTAGTAAGCCTGATTCTATGGTTTCTTTCCTCTGTGCTAAAAGAATTTAAACCACTTGAGGTGATTGGAGGGTATCCTTCATTTACTGTTGGATTTCAACTATGATAGTCAGGAGGTTTGGAGTTTGATTCCTGACTTTTAAAATGGAATAAGTTCAAGGGAATATTTGCAAAATTTAGGTTTTCATTGAAGAAACCTAGAAATTTAGGTATTTCATTAAAGAATGATCTGCACTTTATAGGTGCAAAATCAAGCATATGGTCCAGGCAACCTACTGATATTTAAGCATAACATATAGCAGAATTTTTATGCTCCAAGCAAGGTGAGGAAAGCTACTATTCCCAGTGAACCAAAATGAAGGGATGGAAATGCTCTGCTTTGAAATAGTAATAGAGAAGAAGGATGGGGGTAGGGATACTGTGCCCTTTCACACTTATAATAGGTTGGATTGGCAATGACTTGCACCAACTGACACCCCCTCCCCCCCCCCAAAAAAAAAAAAATCCCCAGGAAAGTAAAAGGGGATAGGAGAAGAAAAGTGCTTAAACACCAGGAAAAGAATATCATAATTGTCAAATAAAATCTTCACATCAGAGTGTGCACAATCACAATGCTGTATATTAACACTCATTGACAATTGGAACAGGAGACTGGAACAAACATGCATGCCAAAACCAACTCAAGGCAGGGGCGAGAAGGAGGAAGGGGGTACAGTTGCATTACTTGAATAAAAACGGGGGGGGGGGGGGATTTAACTAGAATCAAAGAAGATGCAAAATGATGCCATTATCTCCTTTTCTTTTTCGTCAAGTTCATGCTTTCACTGGTTTGCATCAATCCAAAGTATCAAATATAAGGACTGGTTAGTGGAACCACACCAGTCATTGCAGCAGTGTGGGCACTCAAGAGGTGGGGGAAGGGGTTGGGTGGGGGAAGGGGTTGGGTGGGGGGGAGGCTGGAAGGGGGAGGGTTCTGAAAGTCTATTAAACCAAAATAAATAGTGAAAAAATGAATTTCAAAGAAAGCATTTCCAAACGGTATTGGAAGGGGGACATACATCAATCCCCAGCCTTTTTCACAATAGATCAGAGAATTCCATGACAAACTGCAAGACTAGAAAGTAGGGCTTTCCACTATTAAACAAATGGTTACAACGGTACAGGATTACAAGTTTTAGTGCAGATACAAAGTGGAGTTTGAAGAAGAAAAAATTGGCCCATTGAGTAATGAAGTAAATGTGTCACAAGTACATCATCACATTTAAGTAAAGAAATACAATCAAAATCAAAGAATTCAAAATACAGCAAATCAGAAACCATCAGTCAAAGAAAAGTTCAATACTGGTAGCACACAGGTTGTAGATGCATCACTTCAGAGAAACTTCTTACCTGGTTATAAACATTTGTGGCCTTTTGGCAAGTAGCAAATGGAGAGAAAATATGAGAATTGACAAAAGTTGGACAAAAAGTGATTCATTTTGAAGAAACTTTGTTGAAGTTTTAGAAACATAGTACCAACTCCCTCCCCCCAAAAAAAAAACTGAAAAAAAAGAGAAAATAAGAAAATAAAAAGTAATGTTCTGGAGGAAAAAAACCAGGATATGTTTACTGAGTTTTGACTTTTTCCAAACACCTGTAGAGATAGTGATGTGGTTGAAAATAATTCAAATTTTAAACTTTTTTAGCTTGTATCTATGGCAACATCCTGTTTTACTAAAAATTACAAGGAGTAAAGCCTAACTCCACTTAAAATTTTGTGGCAAATGTGAAGATTACCCTCTCAGGCTACAAGATCTAACCCCCATCATGACTGGTCCTTAAATTTTTTAAATCCAAATAGACATTTTCAACTTTCTAGTTTCTTTCTGTTTAGTTCAGCACTTGCTCATTGGAGAACATACCAAAGATGTAACAATTCATGAAATTAAAACTCCTGAGCAAAATTCCAAGGAAATTCATTTTGCTCCACAAAAAGTGTTGGATATTTAGGGCGGGGTGTAATTTCTACTGCATGAGCATAATTGAAAAATAGAAAAAGGTAGCCATTTTGCCCCTTGGCCTATTCTGTGAAAAGTTTGCTCAACAGAGAACCCTCCCCTTAGACTGCTGACAGTTTTAGGAAATGGAGCTCTACTTGGGCTACATCTCTGACATACTGTCTTCTTTCTACAATACTGGTGAATCACTGAAACCTGAATTTCATGAATCTGTGGATTTTGTAATGACAAATGTTGTTCCAGTTGAAGTTTTTTTGCTTTAAGTAATTGTGAATGTTTGAAATTGTAGAAAAAAAATATATCGCAATGTCATTTTGATTTTTAATGCTCAGATAATACAGAATCTGGCATAAATTGCATTCGTCACTAAATACCAAATTTGTCTAACCCATTGACAGTATATAACACATTTGTGTTGGTTTGTCACAAAGCCCATCTAACTGACTAAACACCAAATCAATAACCAAATTAATAACAGGATACAGATTCGTCACTAGTTTGTGATTCGTCAGTACATCAGGGGATGGTTTAAACCAATCAAACATTCTTTATGACAGCTAATACTTTAATCATCTCACCTTCCCCGTCATTTTGTTCCTCTTCTCGCATATCATCCACCACCGAAGCACTCTGTCTCTTTGCCTGGCTAATGACAGGTGAAGTCTGAGGATCCCCCACCATAAAAATGGATGCTGCGGTGTGTCTGCGCATGATGTTGAACCTCTGAGTGAGGGGTATTTTGCTACTCCTCCTCGGAGATAATTTGCTAGAGTATCCAACCACAGGTATGTCAAGGTCAACAGATTTGGTTCTGGCATAATCACTTTTATTGTTACTTCTTGCACGAGACAACCTCTGGAGAGCCTAAAAATCACAGAAAAATTTAAATAAAGCCACTCGGGAACTGCAGAAGAAATTCTGAAGTGCATGGGCAAATCATCAAAGTGACCCAACATGTTTGAGGAAACAAAAGCCCAGTTCCCAGTTTAAGGTTGCCCCAAATGCCCACAGCAGAAAAAGCCTTGTCTCTGCAGTCCCATCATATGATGTAATGTTTGGCATTGATCTCCCTTTAATATTCCCTGGAAGAAATTCCAGTTATGGATTTGGAAATTGGTGACATGTTCTGGAAGTTTATCTCTAGTAATGGCAACTGTTATCAGCTGAAACCAGTCACCAATTTCCAGTAATTTAACATGAATTTTTTTCTTGAGATGCTGTCAAGGTGTATTTCATTTCCAACCCCATGATAAGAATGTATTCTGTAGCTTGAGGAGTCCTTGCAAAATCGTTGTGCTAAATTTATTTTCTTGGAAGGTAGATTAGATAGCCCAAAATCTCTTCTACCTGCCCTTCACTGGTTACCTATTCTAATTTAAATTTTGTTTATGTGTTTACAAATGTTTTAATAATTTGGCTCTGGCCTATCTCTTTATATGCTCCAAAGGAAAACCACACCTTTATATGGTCCTGTTACTAGGTCTGCAATGGACGGGACCCTACTCCTCATACCTCCCTCCAAGAAGCATTGAGGGGGCCTTTTCCACTGCAGGTCCTTTGTTATGGAACTATCTTCCTTCTCACATACGAAATTCCAAATCTATTACACTGTTCAAAAAACAGCTTAAGACTTACTTATTTAGTTGATTGTGTTTTGCTGGTATTATTTCTCTTGGTTTCTTAGTGCATTGATCATATGGAGTTTGTGCTTTATTAAATTTTCTGTGTATGTATAACATTTGTGTTGACATACAATACAACTTAAATTGTGGAAAAAGAATTGATCTAACACAAACAGAACCCAGCAAAACCACCAGAGTTATCTTGTTACTCCACACAGAAATGCAATGAATGTATTTTTCTCCCTTTTAGACAGCAAGTTTACATTTACCATTGTAATTTGGTAAAGGGTAACTAAACATTAATGGGCAAGAACTTACTTAACAACTAAATGTCACTTATTTATCTTCAAAGTATCTTCAAAATATTTAGGACTTTGTTACAAATGTCACATAAATCTATGTAGCCTACACACTGTGTCAGCAAAGCTGTGTTTATAGTCATGTTGATCAAAAAGTTGCTCTCCATACACCCTATGTCTCTACACTGTATTAGAACATGGGTAACTGACTAATCAAAAGCACTATTTATGAATATTGCATTTTTAAGGTAAACATGTAGTTTTCACATTTGAAAAGAAAGGTTGTCAAAGGATGTCCAAGAATCAATCATGAAAAAGGAGTTACTATACTTCTCCAGGTTGTGGTGGCTGCATAGCCGCTTCAAGTTCTGTTTCTGTTATTGTGTAATCTGACAGAAAAACAATCCTAGATTCCCATATTCTTCCCTTAAATGTTTCTTTTGAGAATCACGGGCTATAATTACCTTTTCATCAAAATCTTCAATCATGATGTGTACAAACAATGTAGCATGGTCAAGACTCTCAAGATGTATGTGTCGGTAACCTGGAGAGTTTAAAGGAGAAGAAACAACAATAAAGTTAGTTAGTCAGATGGATGGAGTTTAACAGCCCAGTTTCTAACCAAATGGTTTTAAGTGAGGGCCTTTTCTACCTGTGGCTCACTGGCTTGTTTTCCCTACTCCACTGCTCATGCTTAAAGAGATAGGAAGGTACCAATATGCATCAATCTATCAATCAATCAATCTACAAACTAATATATGAGTGAATGAATAAATGGATGAATGGACAAATGAATGAATGGATGAATGAATGAATGGATTGACGAATGAATGGATGGATGAATGGGAGGATGAATAATAATAATAATAATAATACACAGTTCTTATAAAGCGCAAAACACACTGAAGTCCCTTTGCGCTGAGAAAAGAAAAGATGAAAGTCATAGACAGGAGAAAAGGTAAGATTTAAGTAAGGTCTTAAAATTTGCGAGTGTTCTTGCTTCTTTAACTGTAACAGGGAGGTCATTCCAGAGACAAGCAGCAGAGTATTGGAAAGAACGGCAACCGTAATAATTAGTACAAACTGGAGGAGAGGAGAGTAGCAGTTTAGAACTGGAGCGAAGGCAGCGGGTAGGAGTGTAATTTTGGACGAGATCTTGTAGGTAAACAGGTGCAGAATTGTGTAAACATTTAAATGTCAGCAAGAGGACTTTGTATTTAATCCGATCAGCAACAGGAAGCCAGTGAAGGCTAAGGAGGACTGGAGTTATATGATCGTTTGGTTTTGTAAGTGTAACTAATCTAGCAGCTGAGTTCTGTATATGTTGTAATTTCTTGAGACGAGAACTTGAAAGCCCATAGAGTAAGCTGTTGCAGTTATCGAGTCTTGAAGACACAAAAGCATGAACTAGAGTCTCAGTGGTTCTTTGATCTAGGTGTTTTCTGATTTTTCCAATTTTATGGAGCGCCAGAGATGCAGCTCTGCAAACATTATTAACATGTAGATCCATTGTGAGGTGACGATCAAAAACTACACCCAAGTTTCTGGCATGTTTAACAGGTTCAATGTGAGCAGGTCCTATCTGGAATGACTGAACGGGAGATACGGATCGAAATTTTGAAGAAATGTGAATAAGTTCTGTTTTGTTGTCATTTAGTTTCAGACCATTAGCAAGGGACCATGATCGGATGTCTTCTATGCAAGCTTCCAACTTTGATAGGGTGGAACAGCTGTCAAGAGATTTTGGCATGAATGAATAAATTTGAGTGTCATCTGCATAAATCATGCTGTCGATACCATGGGATTGAATAATGTCTTCTAATGGGGCCGAATACATTGTGAAGGCCAGTGGACCGATGACAGAACCTTGAGGGACACCTTCCAAGGGAACATGTACAGCAGATTCCTTGCCATTTATGGTAACAACTTGTGAACGGTTTGTAAAGTAAGATATGAACCAGTTTAAAGCTGTGCCAGATATATTGTAGCGGTTCTGAAAACGCTCAAACAACAGCTTATGATCAATGGTGTCGAATGCGGCAGAATAGTCAAGTAAAAGTAAAACAGCTTCATCACCTCGATCTACAGCGAGCAGGAGATCATTATAAACACGAAGCAATGCCGTTTCAGTGCTGTGGTAAGCTCTGTAAGCACTCTGGACACGACCATTGAGATTGTTCTTGGAGAGATAGCTTTGAATCTGGAGAGAACATGCACGCTCAATTGTTTTGGCCAGAAATTTGAGATTTGCGACTGGTCGATAATTCTTGAAGACATTTTTGTCCAAGTTCGGCTTCTTTATGATGGGTCTAATAAGAGCCCGTTTGAGAGAGGCTGGGAAATGGCCATTTTGCAAAGACAAATTAACAATAATTGATATTACTGGCAACAGAACATTAATGGATTTCTTTAATAGGAAGGTAGGTATAGGATCAAGCTTACTAGACGATGATGGTGATTCCATTATTATTTTCATTAACATTTCCTTTGAGACAGTTGAGAATTCTGAGAGATTAGAAGACGAAATGTTACTTCTGATCGGGATGTCTGACATAACTGATGTATTTGTTTGAATGGGGATGGATCGATGAATGCGGATGGATGGATGAATGCGGATGGATGGATGGCTGGCTGGACAATCTTCTTAATAACCAATTCATTGATGAATCAACAAATCAACCCCCTTAGTTTTGTAAATAATTATATTGTACCTGAAATCCATCATCAATTCAAACGTACATGATGCAAATAAATTCTGTAATAGACTAATGGCATCTAAGTCAACTCACCTGGAATTAAACTTCTTACACTAAAAGTAGCTTGACCGATGTAGTCTCTTCCTATGGGATCTTCATCCCATACAACAAATCGTAGCAGGGCAATATCAGGCATATGTACAGTGAAAAATACCGTCTGGTTCCAGTTTGGATTAAAACCTGAAAAGGTAAATAAATGCAATGCTTACTCACATAATATCACACAGAGAGTAATGCTATCCTATTACGGTGCACAACAGAACAATTCATAGGTCCTGCAAAGTAAATGCTTGTTTCAAGAATTGGTTCAGCATATGATCTCCCACCCCCCCCCCCCTCCCCCCACATAAATCTGTCAACCTACAGCAAAATTTTTTGTTACTTTCATTGTTGTCTTTGGCTTTACTGTAAAACCCCCTGTGGGCAGCAGGTTGTAAAATATGCCCATGATATTTCCTGCCTGACGAGAGGGGACTTAAGGTTAAGGGAAACCAAACTTGAACTTGAATCGTACTTGGAAATAAATTTGAACTTTCAACTTTTTATTGAGTTGACTGAAGCTATAAAACACATTTGTGTAGGTTTGTCATTAAACCTCATCAACCTAACTTACTCCACAACTTTAAAACATCTTTTCATCTAGATGAAACGTGTGTTGATTGCATTTGGGCATAAAAGTAAGCATACAAGGTTCCAACGTAGAATTAGAATACCCCAGTACATGCTGTGCAATATGAGCTACTATGCATTTTTTTTTAATTTGCTGTTTATCAAACAGCTGTACCAATTGACAATGGGGACATCCTTATGTTCCAACAGTAATGTACTTTGGTACCGACAAAAATGAACTTTGGGGCCAGTGAAAATATACTTTGGCCTCGACCATAATTTACTTTGCACCATTTTGTAGCATCATAGAGATGTTGGAACCTAGAGATGTAACCATTGAGAATTTCTGTAGACTGTCAAAATTGTTGCTTGGGTAAGAATGACTGCTCTTAAACTTCCACACTGTGGTGTGTACCTGAATTTAGCAAAACATCTTCAACACAAAAGAGGTACAATGTAAGATATTTTTCATACCATTATCTTGTACTGTTTTTGTCACTGCCTTGAAGCAGTCCACCGGTAGTCCAATCAACTCTACCTCAACATAAGGATCAATAATCTGAAAAAGAATCAGATTGACTGAGGATAATACAACTTCCAAAACTATTCCATGTAAAATTAAACAGAGTAAAATTTTCCTCATTAAGGTTTACTCATTAAAGGAGTGAAACTTATACGTTTCACTCCAGAGGAGTGGAAATTCTCTCCGAGAAGAATGAAATCACTCCAAAAGAGTGAATTATCACTCTTGATGGAATGCCTCCAGGAATCACTCTTGAAAGCAAGTGGCACTCATTAAAGGGGACATGCAATTACCCTAACTTCAAGTAGTATGGTAGTACACTGTTCTGTTTCATGATTGGCACTTGTAAGTCATGTGACCATATTTCTTTTCCTCAAATGTGAAATTTACTAGGAGTCACTGCTTGTTTTGCCTTGGAAATGCAATACTGAGGTCATAAAATATTATGAAGAATACTTTGAAAGGAATTATAAAATGAAAATAGTGAAATTCTGCTTCACAATCAGTTTGGGGTGACTGTTCTTGACCTTTAAATTATTAACAAAATGATTTGATGGAAATGGTAATATCAAGTAATATGACTGAATCACACACTCCAAAAATAGTGTGAAATTTTACTTGTTAAAGGAGTGTACCTTATAACATTCACTAAACCCCTTGAAATTATTTAGCATGCTACACTTTCACTTCACACTGTACATCATAAAAACCCATGTGTATAAAAAATAGAAATAAATAAAAAAGAACTGTTTCAAGTTACCTCTCCTCTTTCACCAAGTAAACTCTGAGGGGGTTTAGGAAGTTGTTGGCCGCTGATAATTTTTATTGTCAGTAACTTCTTCTGATTGGTTACAGGATCACATATATTAGGTTCAAATGAACATGTCTCTGTTAGGATGAAAAGCACAGTAGCAGGGGTTATTAAATTCCTGGATAGGGTAAGGTATGCAATTAATATTTTCAGATGGAGTTAATTTACAACCAAGAGAGGGAGAGATATGAATGTATATTAAGGCATCATTGACTTGAATGAAGAAACAGTGATGCAGGCCAGATTCTACTGTAATTTCATTGGTTATGCATCATTCTGCCTTTACCTAGCAACTCTGAGCAACCCACATAACTAAATTAACACTCCTTTTGCTCTTCTCCAGGATATCTAAAGAGTACATTGCATGGCTCCACAGTCCCACTCCAAAGTCATGATACTCTATAAGAGGGGCCAATGTTTAACCATTTTTTCAGGTGATCATGTCCCTTAACCCTTATCCCAAAGTTTAATCCTGTCCCAAACTTACTACAGAATTCTGCCCCTTGGACAGTGGACATTTATATTTTGATTTTGATTTCCAAATCTAGCAGTGCAGCGACGCATCTTTGCAGTTAACCTTAACACACTAGGTATCCATCTCCAAAAGATTCTTAAGGATTCATTTGTTTTTCCATGTATGATAAGAGTAGGATCAATTTAAGTGGCTACAAGAGTTACCAAATGAATCTTGAACCATGAAAATTGGTACAAATTTTGTGAAGTACGTACAAAAGTAAAATAAAAAAAATTGAAAATAGAATTAAAAATTTCCAGACCTATTGGTCAAATTATTCGTATTTGGGATTAAAAACATGTCAAACAGGTACTTCATGTTCCAAAATTATGAAAAACGTGTCAATACTTACAGACAAGTATTATTTCTTGATATTTTCAGCAGTAAGGTATGCCCCTAGTCATTGTTCAGGTTGTGAACACCTGATAGAAATTTCAAGGTCAGTTGCTCTTTTGTGGTTTTCTATTGTACAATAATCGGGGAAATCCTGACGCCCTGTTTCAAGGGCAGGAATTTTCTCATTTTTAACCCGACCCCATAGCCCTAACCCCAATCACAGCAAACTGAAGGTTCTTATGATCAATAGTCTTGGACTGGTGTTAAAATAAATATTTATTCCCATGCATTTTTGGAAATGCAATTGCAGGCCATAAAAGATGAAGTGAATTTAAACCTTACCTTGTCTCATTACTTGAGGCTTGAGGACGTAGCCACAGTTTCCGTTTGAATTAAATTTTGCTCTCGCTATCTGCATTACTCGACCTTCAGTTTGATAATTAAGGGCAACTGAAAAACAAAATGTAATTAACAGGCAATTGTGACAAAAAAAAAAAACTTTTTTGAAGTAGAAAATTTAAAGAGAAATGCTATGGCATGCCAAAAGGCTCACCAAATATGATGATGTTCTAAAAATACACGTTCATGTACTAAAATTACACGTTCATGTACTAAAATTACACGTTCATGTACCAAAAATATATGATGATGTACTAAATTCATATGATCATGATGTAAATTTACACCATCATGTACTAAAACCATAAGTTCATCATGTTAAATGTTACGTTGTACATGTAAAATCACATGTTGTACATCTTAAAACACACGTTGTACATGTAAAAACGTAAGATCATCATGTTATTGTCTCTTCCGCACGCCATACAGAGTGAGCCTTTCGGCGTACCAGAAGTCCGCCAAAAGGCTCACCGAATTTGATGTAGTAAAAGTACACGTTCATGTACTAACTGCTTACGATCATGTACAAATTTCATACGTTCATGTACTGATTTCATACGTTCATGTACTGATTTCATACGATCATGTACTAAATGTCAGTACATGATCGTAAGAAATCAGTACATGATCGTATGAAATCAGTACATGAACGTAAGCAAACAGTACATGAACGTATGAAATCTGTACATGATCGTAAGCAGTTAGTACATGAACGTGTACTTTTACTACATCAAATTCGGTGAGCCTTTTGGCGGACTTCAGGTATGCCGAAAGGCTCACTCTGTATGGCGTGCGGAAGAGACAATAATAACATGATGATCTTACGTTTTTACACGTACAATGTGTGTTTTAAGATGTACAATGTGTGATTTTACATGTACAACGTAACATTTAACATGATGAACTTATGGTTTTAGTACATGATGGTGTAAATTTACATCATGATCATTTTGAGAGTCTTCGTTATGACTCGACTTGAGAATAGAACCTGAGCCTTCCTCATGAGAGGCAGATGCTCTTACCGTTGGACCAAACACATGGTCTCTTCAAAGTAGGATCATATTCTGCAATCCATTACAAGAACAACATTTGGCAACCTGCTAACAGAAAAGATGCAATTTCCCAGATATATAGATTTACCTACCTAGCTGGCATCCACAGTTCCACATTGGCTGAGGATTATAGTTACTGGAATCAATACGATATGCTGAGGGATAAACCCGACAGAGGTTTCTGGATGTAAAATTCACAAATTCCATTGATCTGGTAGCGACAAGATTGCTGGCTCTCATTTCACCCAGGGAAGGAAGCTCCCAGCAAGGCACTAGAGAAGACAATAGGTGAGATATTTCTTTAACTGCATTGTATTTTCTTTCCTTCCTTTGAGGTACTGTTTTAATAAACATTTCCTTCCTTTGGATTCCTTATATTCATTTTATTATCTTCCTATGATCATCTTTTACTTATATGTATAGAGAAAAATAAAACATACGACACACAAACAAACAGACAGACAAACAAACATCACCTGGCATCGACAAAATGTGTTGAAATGATTTATTCCTTTTAGAACAAGGCTTGCTTTAATTGTGTGTGGGGCAATTTTTACCCCATGCCACATTGTCTTCAAGATTTTGTTCATGGTAAGCCACCACTAAAATGGCCAGAAGACATCTTATTTTCTTTTATTGAGCCAGTCAAAACCTGAATTGCAAATGAAGTGCCCTAAAATAATTCTTGTTATACAATGAGGTTTTAATTGAATATGTTGATTTGGCACTGTCCTCAGCTACTCCCTAAAACCCAGACTTGTTTATTCATCCAATTTGATTGGGGGAGGGGGGGGGAAACAAGGCATTTGACTGTTTGACTGGGAGACTCCTGCCCCTCCCCTACCTCTGGTTACACCATGTAAAATAACGTTAGTATGGCATTGAATTCTCCCTTGACTGGGATTACAGCCATGTAAAGCAGGAGAAAAGTTTTGTGGTATGCTTCTGCCCCCCCAACTTTACAAGGACAAAAAGCTCCTACTTGTACATTTTATCAAATATGCCTTTCAGTTCCATACTTTCTCAATAATATTTGCAACTTTTTCAATAGATATACTTCAAAGGAACACAAAAGGTATTACCAAATTTGCATAGAAATGTTCTCCACATCTTTTTTTTTTGGTAGGGAGGGGGGATGGGGGATGGTGCTTTATTCAACACCCCACTAGGACAGTGATCAGAACTTGCCATTCCTGGAGAACATCATCCACACCAAAACTTAAAAACTCCCAGAAAATACCTCTCATTCAGGTTGATACCCTTCACTAAAACGAAGAAAAAGATTTCCAAAAGTTGGGACAGTATGACTTGGTTTAGGGACGCTATAACTGTTGACTGCATTATGACAACAAGATTACAATTCTTATCCCAGGGGTATAGACTCCATTACTGTACAAGATGAGAAAAAGTCAACTAGCAATATCTGGCCAATTCTGCAGGAGCCATTTAATATGTATTTTCAATTTGCTGGAAGTTCATGTAAGGTTTATCAGCAGTTTGGTTACCAATGCAGTGATCAATTGTGACATACCCTGTGACCCACAGGAGAGTCCTGTCCATGTTAGTCTGGGCTCAGGAGCATCAAACACTGTTACACATTGATGCAAACATCGTTCATGCAACCAACCTAACATTTCATACACTTTGGCCAACCTTTTTTTTTTTGAAATATGATGGAACCTTGCTGCACCTGTAAGATTGTTTTGATGAAACATTTATAAGGGTTTGACACACCCCTGCATCACAGTGAAAATAATCCTGGGGTCATTCTTGCCTCAAAATTCTTATCTGCAAACCCCTTATTCCTATTCAGCTTATTTAGTTCTGGCAATGCCTAATCCCAAAGGAAATTTTTGGCATATTACATTTTAGATGTTACACATAATTGCCTAGCTAACACCACATGTGTACAGGATATTTTCTGGAAGGCAGAGGGAGGATGAAGGTCAGTCTGTGGGTAAATGGGAAAAATATCTTTTTACCACATGTTTGTGCAGGAGATGCACTCCTGCAGCAGCCTGGCTCATATGCCTATAACAACTGCAACATTTGGGGTATAAAACTAAGGAAAAGAGGTGCAATATGACCTTTATATCCATTCTAAATGCCTTAAATAAGCTTCAATTAAGTAGCCCACACTGACCAAATACGCCCCTCCCCCTCCCCCTCCCCCTCCTTATAGATCCCTGCTTTAGCTACTTATCTTGTTCCAATGTCCATGAAATTTAGAGGTGACCTCAGCTGAATCACAAAATATTTGTGTTGTTGCAAACCAGAAATGTCACTTGTTTGGGGGAGAGGGGAGGAGGGAGAAGGGAGGAGGGGGAAGGGAGGAGGGGGAAGGGAGGAGGGGGAAGGGAGGAGGGGGAAGGGAGGAGGGGGAAGAGAGGAGGGGGAAAGGGGAGGAGCAGAAGGGGGGGGGGGGAGGAGTAAAATACTCACTATCTGCTGGAAATCCTGAAAATGCAACCGATCTTGTATACTTGACCAAGTCTGAAAGTTGCTTAGATAAGATGATGGATTTCTTCTTCCAGGTCTGCTGGGGTGGTGCTGAAGAATTTCGTCTCAAACTATTTCTCTTGGAAACCGACAGGTCTGCTTCTTCTCCGCCCTCAGACTCTGAAGATTCTGAGCGAGCCTTCTTCTGGTTTAAATTGATAAAAAATTTACAGTGTGAGCCACTTTGAATAATTCTGTACTTATGGTAATATTGAATTCAATGAAAAGGTAAAAACCCCAAAACGTAAGGGCAAGAGCAGTCACCCCAAAGTTATTTTGAAACCACAGTCAGGTTCCACAGCAGATTTCATTTTCAGTTTGCTTCCAAATATCTTTCATGATAATTCAACATTGCATATTCAAGGTAAAACAATGTGTTACTTTCCTGCATTTCTAAATTTTAGTGAGAAAAATATTGTCACATGACTCTAAGAGCCAAATCATGAAACATGTCAGACTACACTTATCCAACTTGGGGGACTGCTCTTGTATTTTGAAGTCAAACATTCTTCCCTTCATTCCAGTAGAAAATTCCCTTTGCAACTGAATGGTTCTAAAGGGTTTTCAAAGGGTTTGGTTTATGAAAAGGGTAATTTTATAATTCCCTTGGAGATTTGTCCAATTTCCATCAGAAACCAAAGGGAACCCTTTGAATGCAAAGGGTTTTTTGAAAGGGTTTCATCTGAAACCCTTTGGGTTCAAAGGGTATTACCCCAAAGGGTTCTAAACAGAATTTTCAGCTGGAATGCATATGCATGGTACATTTTTGGTGAGAAGGAAGGCTAACAACTCTCAACTGGTGATCGCTCCTTGATTTCATAAAAATTCATATCATAACCCCTTCAAGCCAAGTGGGGATAATTTCCTCTCCCAAATAAACCACTTGCTTCTTGAAAAAATTTCTGCTGTAAATCATCCTTTTAGCTTTTCACAAAGGAATGGCAAAACACCATTCCTAAATGTTGGACTCTGAAGGCTGGCAACAAAATCATGGTTTTGTACCTTCCTTGATATGCAGATATTTGAATAAGATTCCCTTGCTATAGTATTCTTCATTTTCACCCTGAAGTTCTGCTCACTTGGCACTCTTTCAGTAAGCATCACCTACAAAAATTTGCAGTTTTGTCATTAACACAGTGTTTCTACAGTTTCTGCACACAGAGTGCCTTCTTGGACATTGCTCCAACCATGCTGCATCTAGGGGGGAGTTGAGGAACCAGGAGGAAGAAAATCCCCCCTGGAAAGGCTTTCTCCCCCCCCCCCCCGAAGACAAAAAATAATTATTTCCTTTAGAATATCTTGCTCCTAAAATATTTTTGAACAATGGAAGTTGTGTGGTAGCTACCCTACCACTACTCCATGTGCTAGAAATGCAAAGTGGAGTCATGTAAACTCATACTGCAGGCTTTTTTTCACAATATTTTGCTACATGGTTTGCAAAAGTAATGCATCAACTAGAATCAACTACTAAAGGCAAAAACGAACAAGTTTGAAGATATAATGGCAAGGAAGAAAGTATCCTTTGATCAGGTTCCCAGCCAATTTTCTCCTCATCTGGACTTCTCATGAGTCTCTCTGTTCTGATCCCCTCCCCTTCATGGAAGTCATTAGGAAACCTTCCGTGCCTGTTACTAAGGGTCTGACTGTTACTGACAGCAATAATATAAAGATTTACACAGAAACATGCATACAAATTGGGTGCTAACAAAAAAGCAAATTTTTCCAATCTTTGTGGAAATAGTGCAGTTTTCATATGCAAACTGGTTTTGATAGAAAGTGACATGCACAGCTGATAATAAAGTAAATATAAATTATAAACATCTGAATGAAGATACATAATTACTAATCATGCTGCAATATCTCTTGGAATAAGTTTACCAATGAAAGCATGCATACACTGCAGGTTGAATGACCACTTGTATAAGTGGAAGCTGTCCGGGTGGGTGGAGGGAAGGAGAATTGTTGTTTAGACCAATGCCCTTAGGGGCCTGGGGTGAATTTTAATATTTGATGGTTCCTAGATCAATTCAGTGTAACAAATTATGCAAAATGCAAAGAAAAACACTATAAGTACTAAAGGTCATTTCTTATAGAAAGAATAAATATATATTATAAGATTGTCCTTTAATAGTAGGAAAGTGGGGGCAAAGGGATGGAAAAACATATCATGCAGTGAACTGTAGGATTAAATTAGCAAAAATTTTATTTTCATATGTGGAAGAGGAAACAAATCTACACAGTGTGGTGAAAATGCCATTCAAATCCAACATGTAGTTCTCGAGAAATCAGTAAATGAAGTCAGTAGACTTGTGTTCCAAAGTGAGCTTGAGGGCAGCAGAGCTTATATCACTTCCTCACATTGACAAGGAATGATTGGTTTTCCTTGTTTGTTGCTGGTGGAAAATTGTCCAGAAAAATATCAAAAAAAATAAAAAATAAAAATAACTATTTTCAATTTCTGCACAATGATTTGGGGTCCCTTAAAAAGTTAACATAGGGAACCTTAAGAAAAGAAAAAAAAACCCAGATTCTAAAAACATGCTATGATTTCCTTTTCTAGCTGAATTATTATTCTTCCATAAAGCTTTTAACATGCAAGTTATAGAAATTTGCCAACATTTTAAAATTATGCAGGAAATAGGCAGGTACTTTCATTTTGGTGTCCGCCTACCCCATTTTACACGAGGAACCCATGATTTTGGGCTACAAAAGTGAAATAACATGATGAACTGAGAAAAAAGGAGACTTTTTGGTGTCAAATTATTCAGATTAATGAAAAGAAACACATACATTACAGGACACAGTTCCATCATAATTAAATGTTTTGACTGTGATTTTATTATTTTGGTGTCCAGCCCCCTTCACAAAGGGACAGAACACTTTCCCATTAATTTCCATATAGTGTACATAATGCCTTGCCCTATGTTTAGAATTAACTTGACATAATTTTCAAATAAATTAGTATATGTAACAAATCAAAACATTGTTCCTAATTAATGTTGGTGATTGTTCAATTTTAGGTCCAAAATATCATTTCATTTGGCCCCCAATTTATGGAAATACCCATTTTTTCAATAGCTACAGTATTACACACCCTTTGACCCTGAAAAGAAACATATGCATTTGAGACAGACTATAATATAAAAGTCAGGATGATAGCTAACAACCACAGTCTGAGAAATATCATGTACTGTATATTGACCACAGAAATGTTTTCTTTCAAGAACTTGAAGGTTATGCTACTGAAAACTATGTACAATGCTACACATTTTCCTGGTTATTTATCCTTTTGAATTTACAACTATTATATCTGTTGTCATGTTTTCTTTAAAGAAATGCACTCCAAATATCCATACCCCAGTGTTCAAGTCTGTGTCTACAGGAAAAAATTTTGCAACCCTGTCCAATCAAAATTCACCAAAGCCATTATGTAGTTTAGTACTAATGGCCCTCTGATATCTTTTTCATCCCATGGAAGCTACTTCATCCTCCCAATCCCCCCCCCCCCCAGCACATCATTTTGCTAAGAGCTGCAAGGTGTTGCTACTCCACTTGTGTCTATAGTGTAATGTTGGTAATGTGTAGTGTTACTTCCAAATACTGCAAGAAACTGCTACTTTTTGAACAAATAATCACACCTTCTTTGAACGAAATACTGTCATATGAAGATAAAAATTATTGAAAACAAGCAAACATTTTCATTTTGGCTCATCATTCCAGGCGGAAGCAAAACCCCCACCCAACTGACGATTGTCATTGAGGAGAAAAGTCAATCCAGGAAAAGAAAAAGGGTACAATCAAATCCTATGTATATCTGATGTCCATTCCATATTAGCCTACTATATTTGGTTAAGGAGGGGTGGTGTCAGGGAGATAATTTGATACCATACCGTCCCTTACTCTGGATGCAGAAGACACATGAGGATACCAGCAGCATAAGATGTCAAATTCATGATATAGGGAGGACTTTAAGAAAAATTTTAAGACTGTGGTGAGGTATAAAGAGGTTTGAGAATAAAGGAGCTAAATTGGAATTAAATATTTTTCAGATAAATGGTAGACCAAAAAGCAGGTAATAATTTGGGGGAAATCCTCAAGCTAAAAAAGAATGATAAAGCACGTAAGATTAAATTACAATCCAAACCTGTCTCCACCCCCAACCCCCTGTTCTGACAGCTCCATACATGTATCCTTTAGGGGAGCAATTCTAACAAACTTTGTCTTCCACATGTATAATTATTAGGTAAAAAATTAAGGTATTGAAACTAAAACAAATAGGGGTTTCAACATGGGATTGCAAAGGGATACAAAGGTGTAAATAAAGGATGGTAAAGGAGGAAGCAATAAGGGGAGCTTCAATAAAAGGGAAGGAGTAAGGCGGGAGGTTCCACTGGGGGATACACATTACACACTCAGACCATAGATACAGGTTATAAAATCTATACTGAAAGTAAACTGGAAATAAAATCATGCAATCATCTTCAAAGAATTTCTTGTTTTCTTTCTCCCTTTTTGAATATGGCTTGACCAATCACACTCATTATCTGCTACTTCATATTGACTCAAACCTTGTCACAGAAGGCTCTGGCTTAGGGTCAGCTTTATAGTTCTTGACATTTCCACTTCTTTAAAAATCATGTACAAAGTAGCCATAAACTTTAAACTCCACAAACCTTGAATATTTAATTTTTGGACAGAAATAACTGCCCTCTGAATATATCAAGTCATGATGTCTTTTTTCCACCACATGCTTTAAAAAAACCTACTGCCTTTGTGCTTGGTGCTCAGCATAAATGAACAGAAAAGAGAAAGCAAGCCAGTCAGACACAACTGGCAAAAAGGCCATAGTGGGCTTTACTTGAACCAATAGACCAGTTCAAAGTTTCTCCAAAGAGCAGTACTGCTCAAAAGGTCAAGGGTCAACTGGTAACACTTTCATGAGTGTATAAGCTGATGGGGAGATGCAAACACATGTAAAAACAGTATGCTATGTGCCACCCTCACAGCTCTCAGATGTTTTGTTACCATTTGACCTGAAAAGAAAGGTCACTTATGCATGTGCACTTTCATTTTATGAAAAATTAGTTCTCATCATCCCTTACAAATTGATGAATAACATTTTGTGATAGCAAAGAACATTTTAAATATATAAATGAGCTAGGATAAATAAGATTTATAACAAAATGCTAGGATGGTCTGATAGTTTTATTTGATGACTATAGCAGTTGCCAAGCTTGAAGTATTTTTAGAGAGTGGAAATATGTCAAATGAAAAGGGGTATATATGATGTGAAAAGGATGTGAGGAGGAGAATCTTTGGACCAAAAGATCCCAAGCACCATGTCTTTTTTATATTTTTTATATGCAATGTTGAATACAATAATAGACATATGCAATGTAACATGAATATTCAATTCAGGTATGCATATGCATGAGGTTGGTTTTGCAGCATGCATAATTTCATGATGAAATATGTCAAAGGTCAATTGAGAAAATAGAGGATATTTCTTGGTTTTCACAAACACGTGTATATTGGAAATTGACATTGGAATGTGTATTTGTGATGGCAGTGTTTATCTTTTGTTTAACTAAAAATGCTGCTTTTTTGAAGATTTGAAATTACTTTGAATGATAATAAAAATTAAACTTCTTGTATCTGCACGATGAAGACGAGGGGGTCACAGGAGGAGAAAAGAAAACAAAATGTATTGTTTCTAAAGATTTTCTCTTCCCTCTGGGCATGATATTTTTCTTAAAGGTCCAATCCTCTCACCCTAAACTACACTTCTTTTCAGGGAGTAACAGAAGTTCTCAATTGTCTCAGCTTTTTGATTGACTGCTATTTCAAACAATGCAGAGTACCACAACTTATATTACACAGCATGAACTGTACTGAGAGTGTTTTCATTTCTACACATATTGAGCTTTTCCATACACACCCCTGAAGCAATATAAACTGAGATTGTGTCTGGATGAATAAGAATTTTCAGACAATTGTGGGAGGGGCCTAAGTAAGAAGGTTAGGAGAATTGGTACTGTTTGGGGTGAGAGAATTGGGCCTTTAAGCATGGAAAAGCATTGCAACTAGTTTCAAATTCAAATGCTGTATGCTAGTCTTTAGATATTTTTCACCAAGCTTTAATTTATTTTCACAAACTTTAATTACTTTTTTCTTTGATTGCAGCTACTTATTTTTAACATTGCTACTGTGACTACTTGTGAAAGTTTTACTTCAATTCAGACAATTTTGTTTGTGATAATTTTAAAATAAATGGCATAATGTAAAGTTAATAACAAAAGATTAAAGGAAGTTCCCTATTATGGTTTTATGATATTTTCATAGTTATTTTCATGACATAATTTGCATATATTTTTAAAATGAAATGTGTAGCTCTTTAAACATCAAACCAACCAATGAATAAGCATGCATAGATCACACAAACCACCACAGGAATAGGATGCACATCCATACTACATACCCTACTGGCCTTGAGTTTACGAAGTGTTCCTGAGAGTCCTGAGGAAGAGCGTCTGTGCCTCTTTGAACTCTCTCTAGCCTGTATTAATTGAGAGCGATGTGATATGAAGGAGGAAAACAGTGCGACGTGATGAGATATCCGATTACACCCAAAGAGCCGATTACAAAGTGCACGTTGAGTTTGCGGCTCTTAATGCAACCATTTTGGAAAAGTGAGATCAACTCTATCAGTGAATGCCCCAAATTGTTAGCTCTGCCGTGATGAAAATGTCTGGTAACAGACTAGATTATTTTAGAGGAGATGTACAGTCACCTATAAAGCTCACTGCAACACAACACTTCAACTGCAGACATCTCACCACTTTTGTTATTGAAAAGGGTCAATCCAGATTTGACAAATTTCAATTTAAGAACAGGAAATTATGGATGGTGTTCTCAAATACCTGACTTTTTGGGGGTGTTACCACAATTTCCATAATTCTTTTCTTAGATCAATAATGTAAAACATTATTGTACGTATTAGAAGATTGTTAGAACTTGTCTTATTAACTACAGGGAATTAAAAGGTCAGAAAGTCAGACATCAGGCGTAAATTTTCCTGCCCCCCTGTTGATTTTATTGGTAGGCCTTAAGTTTTAGACTTCCCAGGTGTGCTTCAAATCACACTCCTCAAGATATAAGGGGGAATGGTATGTGGGTCGATTTATTGAACTTTAAATAGATGAACATATAATCTTCATCATCCAATGTGCAAATTCACACTCCTCACAACAATTTGAGGTGAGTAACAGCATGACATTATATTCACACACACATTAAAATTCCAAGGTCTGTATTGGAAGTATTTCTTACACTTTTCTTTGCAGTGCCACTGTATATCTTGAATCTAGGTGACTGTACTGTCCCTTTATAAAATCTCCCTCCATTATCTACATCAAAAGTGCAAGTAACCTCAAAGACAACTTCCTTTTAGTATGGATGCATGGAAGAAAATAGAAGTGAACTCTGTCCATGCACCATCACCAGACATGCCACCATTTGGAACATTGTGCAAATAAGAGGGGGAAAGACCATTGGGGGTTTTGAAATGAATTGGTAACTTCATAAAATTTTGGGGCTACAAAAGTGGATTTTTGGTTGCTACATTTATAGCATGTTTTATCAATGAATGCTAAGGAGGGGAGAGAGTTTCTATTAAGAAAGCAGAGGGGTTGTGCCATCACTGACTTTTATAATATTTGATGAGTTACTGATGCAATATGGCCTTGCAGTCCCAAAATTATTCAAGTCCATATTTGTACCTACAAACTAAGAATGGTAATAAAGAATAGATTGGTATCAAACTTTTAGATTCTGACATTTGTATTTGTATGAAAAGTTGAAAAGCTACTTCAAAAAAAAAGAAAAATATCAGAAACAGGGACACAATGGTATACAGGGCCAGACAAATGTGCGAGGGGGTATTCCCCCTCTGTCTTTTGTTATGGTATTATTCCACTCCCATGACTACCAAGGCAGTGATCCCCTCAGCCCTAAATTCTTCCCCCCACCCCCCACCCAATTCTAAAATTCTGAATCTGGTTCTGATATCCAGAGCAAAAGTTTCTGCATTGGCAGTATTACAGTTGACATACCTACTGTTTCCTCCAGTTTTGCTGTATATATGAAATTGTATGTACAAAAAACTATTATGGTTGCACTTTGTGAGTCATGATCCTAAGGTTGAAAGAATCACCAACATGAATTTTAAATTTCTTTCTATAGTCAATCATGGCATTTTTGAACAAATTGTGTTCCTTGATGAAACAGTTCTCCCAATTTTCTGTTTTAATGTTACTATAGTTCAATTTATAGAAAGTGAACATGATGCATCTGGAGGTTATGGTGAAGATATAAAAAAAGTCAGAAAAGACAATTTTGAACAAAATGAAAAGGAACTTACCAAAAAGTGTTAAAAATAAATATTAAAACTCCCAATGAAAAGAACAAAATATAGAATCTGAGAAATATTTGAGCAACTGTGCAGAAATAGACCATTTTTTGTAGCCTACGTAATATGGTAACTTCAGTAATTAGATTAAATTCACAACTTTCCACATCTACTGTTACAAAAAAAAAAAAAAAAAAAAAAATTAAAAACAGCGTACTGATCTTACCTTAACGGCAATCCTTTGCCATGCAGCATGTGTTGGTTTTATGGGAGATTTTTTCTTCAAGGCCCACTGAGCAACCACTAAATTTTCAAATTTGGAAGAACCACTTTTTTCCAACTGGAAAGCAAAATGAATAAGAACATAAGACTAAGATATTTGACACTTTTGTTTATGAATGATGAAACTTTATGCATGGCCAACTTTCTATGCTCTATTTGTCATATAACTGATAATATTACACAATGTATCACTGCTTTCGGAACTGTTAACAGGTTTACAATCAGGGACGGTGCCAGGTATTTTGATGAAGGGGGGAATGGGAAGTGCGAGTGGAGTACTCCATTTCCTCTTTTCCCCTTCTTTGCTTTGCCTCATCTTTTCACATTTTCTTGCAAATATGGGCAGGGGAGGGGGGCACAGTTGCTCCCTGTTCTGTTCCCCCTGATGCCAACCCTGTTTACAATTCAAAGGAAAGGGTAAGGCTTAATTTCTGGCATTGTCTAAGGTATCCATGGGCATAAGTAATTGTAGCAGACTACTATTTAGCAGTACAGCTGTCTCCAGCAGTTGTACACAGTAAACTGCAAATGCCCTTCCCCAAGGGACTAGCCATTAGCCTTGCTATCAACCCTACAGGTGGGTGTGAGTAACAAGTCTTTGCCCTCTTTCATAAGCAGGTAGGTATGACTAACCCAACTTCCGCCCTCCTCTTCCAGCTAGAGATTGTGTGCATTAGGGATTAACTGTCCTGTGGTCCTCTTTTCATGTGATAACTAATCCTCTAATGACACAAGGCCAGATTAGTGAGTGCTGTTTCCAGTTGTTAAGCTCTCTTTACTTAGAAACATTGGGTGATGAACCGATGACGTCTATGAGGGACAAGTGAACCCTTTATTTAAATTTCCAAATAATGGTCACTCAACTGTGTGTTACACCCTTTGTGTGGGTGCAGGCTTTGTTGTTATTTCAAGAAATGTTGTTCTTCCTGTTTGGTCTTACCAAACTTCAAGGTAAAACATTAGCTGAGATGGGGATAAAAAGGGTTATTTCAGGGATGGCCCACTCATTTGCTGACTTCGCCTGGTTGTGAGCCTGTGCCGTCATACTAGTAAAGTTTATGGTTTGACCAACCATTTCAGGTGAGCTTTCAACTGAATATTTTATCTAAGTTGTTAAGTCTAATTTTGTATAATAGTCTGTTTGCATGTGTAAGTTAGGGACGCCTCCCAAGTGTCTCCTACAGTAAATACTTACGATAAGATTCAAATTCAAAGTTGTTTCATACAATTTAGCTGGATGGCTACTGGTTGATAAGTTTCTATTTATTGCAATTTACTATTAACTTGAGAAGACTTTTATACCAGACTTCCATGTCAGGTATCAATTAGCAACTTTATTTGAGATGCTAGGGTGATGAGAGAATACCCTAATTTATGTCTAAGTCTGTAGTAAGAATTATTATGAAATAATATCGGACTTGCAGATAAACGACAAAGAGGAATTATTGAGATATATTCTGTAGTAAATTGTGCACTATTTGTAAGGCAGGAATTAGCCTTGCATGAAATCACTGAACTGTGTCCAGAAGCATGTTTCATTGGCAATGCTGTTAGAGTGACCAGTAAAGAGTGGCTGTGTGAAGCCTTTGTGTATATTTAGTGCTACAATAGACTTATTTGTTGTGAGTAAACAAGCGTGTACTGATGGTATGTGAGCATATACATTTCCAGCTGTAGCATGGCTATTACTTAGAAGAACCTCTGACCTTCTAGAATGTGATTGGTTCAGAGTTGTGTAGGCCATTCAGAGTGTAGTCTGCTTGTGGGTATCCCCCAGAGGCCCAGTGTAGATATGATTGCTTTATTTATTGTTGCTCAGAGCTGGGTATGACATACAAGCATCTATATCTCCAAGTATTTCTCACTCTGTAGTCCCTCGAAACAGGTGGTTAGATAAATTGGTCTATAACAAGTTGTGTTTTAATTAAAGTATTTAGGTGAAATTGAAAGGTTGCTTTGGAGTCCTATATAAGCCCCAGTTATTGGCTTGTGTATATATTTCAGTTTGCAGATTGTTACTTATCATTCAAGTAATATGATGTTGTCACTTGAAAGACTATAATTGAATAGTGACTTGAAAGTATTATTTTATGGTGCTTGACACTATGCATAATCAGTATTCATGGCGATATGTATTCTAGTGTTTTGTATTCGAGAAGTGTCTTATAATGTAGTTTTATATCATTGCATTTATTTTACTTTTGCACCTATATGTTATTTAATTATTTTTCCCCCTGTATATAATTCCCCCCTTAAGCAATGATGTTACATGTGCCCCCATGATGTTATGATGTTAGTTAATTATTTGGCACTCATTTGCTGACTTCGCCTGGTTGTGAGCCTGTGCCGTCATACTAGTAAAGTTTATGGTTTGACCAACCATTTCAGGTCATTCTGTCTGTTATCGATCACTGTATTTTGACGCCGGATGTGTTTTTAGACGCCGGTCGTACTGTATAATTGGCCCCTTATAGACGCTGGATAGGTCCCCGCCCTAGATGCTAGGTGTGACGCACCTGCCGTGCCGTGCCTCGTATGAGATGCAGGAGAGGGTATCAACCTATAGAGCCTAGAGGGTCGGAAGAGGGTTCCTACCAGCATCAGATGATTATCGCGTCATTCCAGATGACTACTACTGTTGGGCCTAAGATGTTCCTTTGAGTTATTCAGTTGTTTGTCAATGTTATTCATATTATGTTATTGTTTTAATTATTCATACTCAAATGAGATATGGCTAATGAGAGCCTGAGTGTCGAATAAATTGTACATATTGTTTTACATTATAGAAACCGTGTTCATATTATTATTCTGAGTCTCTGAGTATGGCCAATAGTTTTATTAGACTGCATCTACCCAGTAAGTAAATGAACCCCACCGATCCTTAGCCTTATGAGCTCTGTGACGGTGTTGACATAATGACAAGGTTTGAAATAAAACCTCAGGGGGAAAACTGTTACAGTATATAGTAGCTTCTTCTTTAGTGGCTCCAGTTTCAGTCATGTTGTCCTTCTCAAAGTTCTAACTTTGAATGCCAATGAGGTGCATATCAAAGCAATCTTCTAAAAATATTGTTTTGACACCTCAGCAAAGTCATACAATCATGATATCAATATGTGAGTGTTTCAAAACATTTATCAAGTGTGAAAGGTATAAAGACTGTCAAATTGCATGAATTTTATAAGTACCCAATATATTGTCACACACACTGACACAGCCAATGGGGAGGAAGGACTGGGAGATGCTGCCTGATTTGAGTCTCTTTTCCCCAGATGTCCCCATCTGCAAACTCAGATTTAAAATATATATTTTATGTAGCCCTTCAAGCCCCTTGAAATGATTGATGCCCACCCCTGTAAGAAAATTTCTGGCTATTCACCCCCATCAGAAAATTGGCAAATGAAAAAAAAAAATCATTGACTGATTTCATTACAAGTCTCCTCCCATTGAAATAAGGGAACTATTTCCCAATAAGAAGGACTTTCAGCTATATGAATGGTCCAGTAGCTTAAAGGGCAAGGGCAGTCATCCCAAATTGAAGCAGTGTAGTAGACTGTCCAGTTTCATGATTGGCTGTTGGGAGTCATGTGACAATGTTTTTTCTCTTCAAATGTGAAATTTACCAGAAATAACTGCTTGGATTACCTTGAATATGCAATAGTAAAGTCATAAAATGTAATGACAGATACTTTGAAGAGAAATAAGATGAAAATTGTGTTATTTAGCTTTTTCTTCAAAATAACTTTGGGGGGACTGCTCTTTACCTTTAAATGTGTTCTAAATAAGCTAAGAGCAGGTGCTGAATCCTAACATAGATATGTTCTGTTATTGTGAAAAGAACAACCACTTGATATGACTGAAGGCTAGTATTTCAGACAAAGTAATAATACCTCAAAACAGGGATGTGCCTGAGGATCATAAAGAAAAGAGCAATAAGCCTGAGACTTCTGAAAAAATGAGGAAATTGAGGGGCAGTCACTGGAGATGGGGCCAAGGGACCTGTTTTATGGCCCTTGGTGGAATTGATGTCACCAAAATACATATCTGATTAGACAGAATTCTAAGGACTTTTTGGGTCTTTGGTGCAAACAAGGGGAATGAATAAAAAAAGATGAAAGGTAAAAAACCAAAAAGAGGAAATCCTCTAAAAAGAGGATGTATCTCATGCCTTTCAAACACACAAAGATCAGATCAGATCAAAAAGTGCCTTTACCCAGTGAAAAGCTTGTTGAATCCTGTTTCCAGTGATGTAGTTGAGTCTGGACACTTCTAGTCACAAGTCTGGAAATTTGCAACTTTCAAGGACTCAAGTCTGGACTCTTGGACTCAAGTCCCTGTACTTTCTCAATGAGCAAAAAAAGAACCCCTCTGGCCAAGTCCTTAAAATTCAGAAATGACTAGTCCAAGTCCGAACTTGACTTCATCACTGCTTATTTGATATTCTAACATGTGGAGTATTAAACAGAGCTGTTAGCTAAATACACTGGCAAAAAGACTGAAGATCTTCCTCAGTCTACATCGATTGATTCCATGATTTATAATCCAATCGAATAAGTGGAAGTTATTGGTAACAAGAGAGGCCAACCTTAATCAATAATTAACACAGCCAGGCTGCAATGTTTACTGAAGGCCTACAGACCAAATCCCTAGATGCAAGGAGGTTCCAGTTTTATCATGGATACCAATTTGGAATGATTACTTTGAGAAAATCAGAAGCAACCATGAATACTTATTGATTCTATCATTTGAAGTGACCAATCAGACTTAAAAAACAAGACTTAAGTCACAACGACAATTTTATGCTAGTTCTTCAAATAGATGATTTTTCTGGACATGTAAAATGGAAATTTTTTGTTGGCTGATGCACTGGTAACAACTGTAAGATTGGAGGGAGGGGGTGAACAGAATGTCACCAATGTTGGTGGGTTCAGGGGATGGTTATATGGTGGATAGGTCCAAGTCTGGTATTACCTAAAGAACTCTAGGTTTTAGAGAAAAATTGGTTTACATCAGGTTTTTCGCTAGAGGATACTAATTGGTGGATGAGTTTTTTCAGTGAAGTGTGTAACAACCATCGTGAGCAGTGGTGGCCCTATGGTGGAACAAGAGGGGGCATTTGCCCCCCCCCCCCAACTTAGCAACTTAGGTCAGTAAGGAGTTGGGCTGAATGAAAAATGTAAATAATCCACATCTCCTGAGACTTGCTTTTTTAACAGAGATCTACAAAAACCTAAGATTTTCCAGGAAGCTTTGCCACCGGAACCTCCCCCCCCATGTACTGGGGCTTTGGGCTAGGTTTGGTGCTGCTTCCAAACTTTTTGCACCCAAACATTTTCCTTCTCCCCTAGTGTGGCCCCCTCCCGAATTTTAACAGCCTGGTGATGCAACTAATTATGAGTAATTACTGTCCCTCACCACCTTGTTGCTCCATAAGTGGCTGGAGGGCAGGGGTTTTTTAATTCATTTTGTTCACTACATTTGTAATGTTTTGGTATTGATAACAACTGGCAAATGTTAGAAGTGCCTACTATAGCCAGTCACTATCAGCCAGTGTGGCTGTAATCCTGGTATGAATATTTTTTGTAACAAATTGCAGCAAGTATGATCCATTTTTATGGATCCAGTGGAACTTGATCACTAAAATCAATGCTGGTGAAATCTGATGTAATGATTCGAAGATAACAAAAGAGACCCCTAACAGTACAGACTTTTCATTTGAAAAGCGGGCTGAAGGGGTAAAGCATTGAGTGGTGGGGCAAGCAGAAAGGCACCATCTAAGCACAGTCGCACCCTCAGGCATCGGCTGACTCTGGCATACTGAAAAACTTTTGGCTAGAAATGCCTCTTTATCTACATGAAGTGGCGCTTGTTCTCTTTTTTACAACTAATACCCATACTTTCAATATTTTTTTCCACTGAAACTTCATGGGGGGGGGGGAAGGAAAAAAGAGTGGGGATCCAACCCCCTTCGCCTCAGGTAATGCTCCTTGAGCCAAACTATGCACTGAATCTACTTATAGGGGAGGGGGTACAGGTACCAGAGAGAAAACTATTTATTGGCATAACTTATTCTGAATGTTCGAAAGGTAATAGTATCATTTTATTTACTCAGGGGAGGTGGGGGAATGCTAAGGGATAAGAGTAAAAACCTTGACTTCATGCCCAGAGAAAGTCATTTGCTTCACAAGGGAAGAAAGTTCTGTGAGAACACATTATTCTGTGAGGTGATGAGAAAAACTGGAATGTTGACAAACCTTGAAGTCTTCATCAAGTTCGTCTGCACTGTCTTCTTCACTGACTTCCCCTGCCTCTAGATCCTCGTCATGATCCAGGGGGAGCTTCTGGGTCTGGGGGAAATACATTGAGAATGGTTAGAGTAAGTTAGTTAGATGGAATTTAAAGACACAACAACATGATTGTGTTATATAGTGTCAGCTAGATAAAATTGGGATAAAGATACCTAAAGACAGTAAAAAATTGGGACAACTTTCTTTAGAATGTCATGGGAGTCATGTCAAAAATTCCTATGAAGTCCACTTTCCCTGAGGAATCACAGAATAAGGGAGGAATCCGTCTATTCAAACAGAGTTTACAGGTCTGGCACAGCAGTTAGAGTAAGTATCCACAGAATTACTGTAGTATACAGCACTTCAGTCACAAATATTTTCTTATGGAACTTTCTGCTTCTAAAGAGCGGGACATGAAAAAACTGTTGATAACAGCACTAGGTAGGAAAGGATGGTTGCCAAGATTAGTGGCCTTCATAATTTTTAAATTGCTACACCCTTATAACTTTACCTTCAACTGCTACTCTACTTGTCTATTCACTAATCCTTTTTTCAATCACGCCACAATGTCATATTTTCATAGCTTGAGATTGATCCCCTGCCCAATTTACTTTCAATTTGGAGGGTTTATATGCATTTTAATTTCCAAAGAACCAAAGGAAAGATATACCAGGACCTCTAAATTGGGCCCCTTTGGCACTATATTTGAGAAGCAAAAGAAAAGTGAAACTAAAAAACATAGCAAATCTGCCACAAATGCGGGAGAAAATTGCCCATTCATGTTTTCAGCTTCCCATCTTACTAGATCCAAGGTAAAATTTAAAGTTTTACAAAAGAAGAAAGATAAGGCTGCTTTGAGAATGAAAATTAATATCTGGAAAGTTGTCATATTTCAATGCCACAATTCTCTCTTGCTTTCAAGGTTTATGTGGAATAATTAGACATCCTTACACCATTTGGGGGGCAGTAGGACAAGAGACAGCTAGAATTTATGAACAAACTTCATATGCAAGACAGATGATTGAATAATACAGGCTTGGATGATATTTTCAGAGTCATTTTGCCTTTTGAACATGGCAATAAATTCTGACAGATGACAAAAATTACTGTGTGTGAATAAGATAAATTATGCAGTAGGAGTGTCAGGGACAACCTCACTGATGAAGGTAGAAGGATGTGCAATCCACAATAATCAGCTTTTTTACTGAAAACTGTAGTACTGTGTGAACGTAGACTGAAAGCAGAGTATTTTGGAATGGCTGCTGAAATAAAATGAGAAAGTCATACAATTGTTTGCCTTTGTCTCTTATGATGAAAGGATGAAGAGGTAAACAGATTTTCAAGAAGCTATTTCACAAGAATGTGCAGGCTAGGAGAGAGAGAGAGAGAGGCGGGGGGGGGGGTTACCTGCCCTTCATCTTTTTTTACTGCCAAACAACCGTGTCAAGAATTATTTCCTAAAAATTTTTTTTATCTTGTTAGGGCTGGGATGTGGGAGTGTGTTGGTGTGCATAATGGGGGTAGGGGTTGCTAGGGGAAGGGAAGACTCCTGCCTCATATGCATATTGAAAAGAACATTGGAATTAAATGTTTGGATTACATTAAAACATTTTATAAGAAAGAAAAAAGTAGAGACACTCTGCAATACAGCTCAACTTTTGAAAATGTAACAGCTAGGGTTTAGAGTCACACTGACATGGACAGAGAGAAGGAAGGGTACCTCCCCCTCCAGAGAGAGGAAATAACAACTAGGGTTTAGAGTCACACTGACATGGACAGAGGGAGGGAAGGGCACCTCCCCCTCCAGAGAGAGGAAAGGGGATCTTGCCCCTCCCCAACTGAATTCTGAAAAAAATGATTTTGTAATGGAACAAAGGAATTGATTTCAAATAATGTTAAATGTTGCCAATCTGCAGGTCTTTAATAGGAGGTATTTCTTTTGCTCTTTGGTTTAATTTCGTGTCTGCTCTCTTTGGGAAGTGATTTTGTGCCTCGAGCACAGAAGGGTTTTAAGAGTACTTTCATTCACAATACTTGTTTTACAACCATCATTAACTGTACACACAGTGGCGGAGCTTGGGATTCAGGTCAGAGGGGGCGAAAATGGTCGGCAGGGGCGCTTCTGAGTAAATACCCTGAGCCTCAGCACCATCGAAGCCACGGCTTTTCAGACTTTCCATTTGATTTTCCGCCCTTGGTATAGAAGACTACTTTGACATTCCTCCGCAGCAAGTTTTTCTATTAGAATATGTTTAAATTTTCTATCCATGGGCCTCCGTGGAAGAAAATTCGGGGGGGGGGGAGGGCAAGTTCCCCCCTTGCCCCTACCAGCGGACGCCAATGTTGCTATCCCTCACTTTCACATTCTGGTATGAAGGCAGTCATTATACTTCATGTGCTATTTTTAGGTCTCGATTTAAGATTTTAATGTATTAATGGGCTACTTTGTGAAGATAAAGATTAAATCTGCTAGAGATAAATAGCATGCAATCTTACAGAGGGAAAAAGTTATGGAAATTAATCATCGTCAGGTGTACATTTTTGGCATCTGGAAATCGAGATAAGTACACGAAGAAACATTAATTGACGTAATTTACATCATGTGACCACTCTGAAATAGTCATTAATTCAGTACATTTAAAGAAATAGCCAAGGCAAGAGGTCTGCTTGGCTCTCTAGATACTGGATTCATAATAAATAAAAGTAGCCTAATCTTAAGCTAATTTGATGCAATTTTCTGGTCATTGAGACCACGGAAGTATAAAAATAAGCATCTTCATAGAATTATCGTGCAGTGTCAGAAATAGCCATTTATCATAAGAATGGTCACTTGAAGAAAAGCAAAATGGAAACTGCTCATTAAAACTCTTTAACCATTACCACTATGATAGCAGTTTTATTTTATTTTAACCTGAATGTTTAATGTTTAATGTCATTCTGTGTATTTTGTTAGCTTATAAATCAGGCTTGGTGTGGAAGCAATGAACTTAGCACAGCGACAGCATTCATTAGTGCGCATAAAGCATGAAGATACGTTTCGGCAAAAACTATCCCTTTATTACAGAAGATGACCCTTTTCATCAGAATGAAGTGCAGATATTACAGTTACTGGTGGTTCTTTGAGCATTTTGTTATCTGGGCCTCAAAACAACGCTATTAAATTATGTATTTTGCCAAAAATGGTGCAAGAGTAAAGTATGTTAAAAACCTAAAAAGGGCGCCGACAGACGATTTTGGTCCGTCAGGGTGGGGGGGGGGGGGCGACCGCCCCCTCTGACATTTGGCAGCTCCGCCACTGTGTACACACATATCTGCTATCATGTTCATTTCCTTTGTGATCTAGCAGTACAGCAAACCCCTATCACGTGGAAGGCCGGGGTTGGATTCCAAGGTCGAGTCATACCAAAGACTCCAAAAATCAAAGTTACTGCCGCCATTGTGTGCGATGCTCTGCATAAGCAATAAGCAATGCAGAGCATTGCAATAAGCAATGGTGTAGGGAAAACAAGCCAGTGGGCCACAACTGGAAAAAAAGGCAGTGCCTGGCTCAAACTGAGCCAGTAGATTGGAAACTGGGCTGTAAGACTGCATCTAACTAATTAACTAACTTTACTGTTGTGATAAAACAAATTATTGAAATGAAATGATATATATTATGTGACACAGTTAGGTAGATATACAAGAAAATGTCCACGCAAAGCAGATACCATGATTTCATACAAGCCAATATTGTCATCCCTGAAAGCAGAACATGTTGTCCATGTCAACTGTGCACAACAAGCTCACAAATTCTAACTGCATTGGGGTCTTTGGTTGAAGGGGAAAAAATTCCTTTTTTCTATTCTAAAAGATCGCAGTTAAACTCCACAAACTTTGCAGAAAGCACTTAGGTGTATGCAAAGGATAACATTTCCTTTGCCAAGCTGTTGCTTAACAATAGCCCAATCAATCATCTTTGCATTACTATATTTTTAAAACCTTTAAAATTGAACGGCACATGGGCATGAACACATCAAGATTAAAACAGCTGACAACAAACCTTGATCAAAATTTTGCCTTTGAGATCCTCCGGAGAGGGTAGTGTCTTCAAATCCCAGTCCTGTATAATGAGTTTATCTAAAAGCATACTGATGGAAAATAATAGATTTCTGATTTATTTAATTTTTCAAAATAGGGGAAAAATGAAGGCTCAATGTATTTTCTTTCCAACTGATTTGGTTTTCAATTAATTTTTTTACATAATTAATGATAGTGCCTGATATTCATCATTAGATGGTAATGAACGATGCCACAGGCACTAAAATGGGAAATGAACTTGAGTATATGGTACTCCTTGGAGCTACGAAAGAGGGAATTCTTGAAGTAAAGTACAAGAAAAGTACCGGTGACACATATAAAATTGCAATACCTTCATGTTCTGATACACATAACTATAATACTGACACCCAAAATCCTAACACTGACACACAGTTAGGTAAGGAATAAACCACACTCCAACACAAATGTGTAACATAGTGTCAGTCAACTGGATAAAAAAAGTTTGAAGTTTAAATTTATTTCCAAGCATGGTTCAAGTTCAAGTGTGGCTTCCTTTTAGTCACCTCTTACTACAGGGCAGCCATGGGCATATTCTACAGCCCCCTGCCCACAGGGGCCATAGACTTGTTAAAATAGGGCTATGTCTATCAATGCCCTCATTACTTAATACCCCCATGGCTCATTGCCACCATGACTCACTGCTTCTCAGGTTCGATTTTCCTTAGGTTCAATTTTCCTGAATCTTGGAAAAGACATTTCTGAAAACATTGAAGGACGGGGATAACGTACATGCTAATCATCACCAACCATTGAAATAATATGAACACTGGGAACATTGGACGTTGGGAACATCAAAGCCTAGTAATAGTAATTATGTAGATCCCATTGAAACTGACATCAAAACATAATGAAAACAAGCATTTCTGCACATTTAAAAGCTTCCTGAGTGTAATCGTTAAGAGTTTTCATCTCACTGCTCCTTCCCCCCTTCTCATTATGAAGACGATGGACCCTGCTGCAGAGAAACAACCTGATGGCATTCACCCCAAAATCCTGGCTATGCTTAGTGGAACGTAGTTTTGTGGAGGGTTGTTGACTTTTTTTTTTTTTTGTTTTCTTAAAGTGGGCATGACATGGCCAAAGTAAGTTTCTTGGTAAATATTCTTTGTGTACCCCTTGACATAAAGTAAATGTTTTCCCTACTAAATTATGTCCATAAATACCCAAATACGACGTTGTGAATTCCCAATTACAGGCCAGGCTCAGCCCATTTGAAATCCAAAAGCGAAAAAACGTATGTGAGCGCGTCTCAAGATGGTGACATCATTGGAGGCACGGTACTGGGCACGGTTAGCAACACTGTACCAGGGAGCTCACAATCATCGAATCATGCGCATGGTAAAGCGTGCTAGCGAGTACATCATTGCAAACACCGGTGCTACGATAGCAGTGAGCGTGGCCACTGACTACACTGTGAATTGCCCATTGCGTGGTGACTGCTTAGTATTCGCAATATAATAGCACCTTCACCAAACAGTTCATCCAGTAAAGACGCACCCGTAATGGGGACATGCATGTTGTGGATTGTCCATACATGTTCACAGCTGTTCTGAATGGCGCCCAAACCGCGTCTTTCTTGCACAAAAACAGAACTGTTTTTACATGTGTACATATGCACACGAACATATTGGCCAATGATCCGCGCCTTTCGCTCTGTATGTTGGACGAGTATTGTGATGCAACCGTTTTCATGAAGTTGCTAAGATAAGATAACTTTACCAAGTGCTACATTAGTTCCACATCTAGGTGCCCATTCTTAAAGGGTGGGATTTGTGCTGCCAATTGCATCATAAAAGTCAGGTGACCTGTTGCGGCATTTTTCGAAATTGGATTTTAAATGTTTTCCTTTAAACATCATTTATGCTGAATTATACAGGTTTTTAATGCTATGTGAGATGATATTTGTAAAATACTGTATCCAATCTTGCAATGCACAAAAGTTTCTGTGGCTGTGTCATGCCCACTTTAAAAAAGCCATGATTAAATCAAAGATTTAAATCAAATGAAACAATTTGAATAAGATTTTTTTCATTTAAATCATGACTTTTTTCAATTAAAATCATTATTTTAACTGTGATTTTAATCAAGCTGATTTAAATCAAACAACCCTGGTTTTGTGACACAAAAAGTAACAGCTTACTACCCATATGTCAGGTCTTTCATATTAAAGCATGCAAGTGCAATCGAACTGAACGCCCTCACTCACCTCATATCAGTGCAAAGAGGTTTATTACTTGCACACCTAGATGAAGATTTGGAGCTCATATAAATATATTGCAATCTAATAAAAAGAACCCCTACCACAGGCTCCTTAATTCCCTGAGGAGTATGATTTGTAGCCCACCTGTAGAATCAACTACTCAAGGCCTGTCATGTGCAATTCTAACCAATTTTGTTAGCAGGCAATATATTCAGTTTAAATTTAGAGGCCCAACTCTCCCTTCCCAAACTGTACCAATTCTCTTAACCTTCCTACTTAAGCCCCTCCCACAATTGCCTTGAAATTCACCCTCATCCTGACACAATCTCAGTTTATATCTACAGGGTGAGTATAGAAAAGTTCAATGTGTATAACCAAAACACTCTCAGTACAGTTCATGCTGTGTATTAATATAAGCTTTGGTACTCTGCATTGTTTGAATTAGCAGTCAATCAAAAAGCTGAGCCAATAGAGAGTTTCTGTTACCCATACAAGAAGTGTAGGTTGGGGTGACAGGATTGGCCCTTTAATGTGTGGCATTTTTAATCCGTGGATCATCCAATAAATATTGCAATACAACAATAGCAAAACCCATAGCTAAAATTTAAAGGGAAATTTTGCATTTGTTTTATAGGGAAATTTCATCCTTTTAAAACCAATATTGATCGGCAAAGAGTGATTGATAATTACAAATTGCAGTATGGTAACCTTTTTTTAAGAAACAAGTTTTCCTCAGATAGAAATATTTTGAGAAGATGAAGCCATTACTGGGGTTTATTGTTGAGACCAAATGATTTGAAAATGACTGGAGGTAGTTACTTTTAATGCTATGCTGGAGCATTTTTAATACAATATTTTCATTTAAATCATTTGTAAGTTTTTAAGGTTGAAAGAAATTTTTCAAGCTGGTATATGTTTACATGTATGCTTCTTTTGCAGAAAGCATACCATACCAATGAATGTAAACACCTTGATGCAGAAAAATGTCATATAAGCTCAATTTCTCCTTGACAACATGTAGTATTAACCAAACCAAAAAAACTGAGACCCAAAATTTTACCCTTGGCAATTTTCTACATTAAGTGTCGGTAAACGATTCTTTCAGCAGCTCGTTCACTGTCCTTCATTTGCTTGATTTTTGTCTGTAATGTAGAAATTTCTACACGCAACAACATTTGCTTGCTTCTTAATGGACATTTTTTGGCAAAGCCCTTCATTTAACCGTTTCAATGCCAATGTCTCCCTTTGCATAAATACACTCATTAGCAATGACAGATGTATCAAGCTTCTAGCCAAATATATATGTGGTTAAAAGAATCATTTCTTAATGTGATCAAGGCTCGGAGTAATGAGGCCTTCATTTTGCAATTCCAGATTCATTTTATGTAGTAAATCATGGCTATACTGCAGTCACTTTCAATAAAGTTCAACTTGTCCTGGTTTGTGTGGCAAGTTCATGATGTAAACTAGGACGAAAAAATATCGCACAAATTTAGCAAAATGTTACATCAAGTGGTTTCATATTTGGCAACTGGGGTTTATATTTAAAACTAAATGATGATAAATATCAAAGTCCACCCCAACACTTAACATAATTATTAGATGGCAGCTGGAGAAGGGGCAGAGGTGGAAGTGGAAATGGTCATCATAGTCCAAAAAAAAAGATTGACAAAAAGATTGGAGAGGAGATGACAAGTTTCCTAAACCTGTCTCAGCTGCCTCTTTATATCACATATAACTTCATCAGGGAAGTGTGACAGCCTGTCCTGGGGATTCCTCTGAAATTCCAGGGAGCTTTTCCAGGCTCATCTGTTCATCCATTCATGCATACTAATTGATTTGTTTCCTTGAATGGTCAGCTGATCACTACACAAGCTTCTTACCCAATTTGAATTGGGATATATAAATGGGTTGTCCCAATATGAATTGGGATATATGAATGGGTTGTTCTTCTTGTGTCCTGTATTGAGGAAGTCAGGCAAATAAATTCAGCCATGCTCAAGTATTTCTATTAAAAGGATTCAGTTTGGTGATGACAGGATGAGGTTGAGTTCACACTCTGATACTGTGGTCAGCTCACGTACCCTGGGCTCAAGGTAACACCATGATACTTTGCGCTTGAGTAACGTGGAAATGCAGGTAAACACAGGGTCAGTGCTTAAATTTTGATCCAAATCAACTGGCAAAGTTAATTTTGTGGTTTAAAACACACTTTACTTCAAACATGCAAGGTCACATGTGGCGCTGACAACAGGTATTTTCTTACATTTTACAGTAATTGGCCTGTGAAATATTTAACCTTGTTACTCCACTATGCCCAATTGATGAAACGCAGGTACTGTAAAACACAGGGTCACATGTGGTTTTGCCTTATTGTAAACACGAGGTAAAACTGAGTGTCGCAGGGTACATGGGACCAAGCCTTGAGTTGTTCACCTTATGTGATTGACGACTCAATTGTTTTGCCAGAATTGAGATGCAGCAATGTTCCTCCTTGAGGTAAAAAATTTGTATTATTTATCCTATATCTTCCACAATTTGGTGGAAATATTGTTGATAGATATTAATGGGCAAGAGCAGTCACCCCAACTTGCAGTAGTAGAGCTGTCCTGTTTTATGATTGGCTCTTGAGAGTCATGTGACAACATTGTCTCTCCTCGAATGGGAAATTTAGTAGGAGTAACTGCTTGGTTTACTTTGGATATGCAATACTGACACCATAAAATATCACAAAAGATACTTTGAAGAAACATAAGATGTTGCTTCAAAATAAGTTTGGGGTGACTGCTAAGAAAATGCAAAATTAAGAAAATCCCCAAAACTCCCTGGGTAAGTAGGGATTACAAATGTAAATGGGAGGTAGTGAGGCCGGGGGCGATGCAGATTGCAAAATGCAAAACTGTTCAGAGTCAGCACTCTGACCAACAAGTAAACCAGACTATTTAGTTGCTGGAGTGGTTACAATCTTTGTGTACTTGAGTTGGACCCAATCATGTGCAGTATAATCTCACATAGCAATATAGCCTGCAAGCTGCAGCTCCCTCAGCCAAGCTGCAGATGCACTCAGCCGTATTCCCTGTGCATAGTTTCAGCAGCTACAGCCTTGTTTGCTATAGTGCATATCACAGCAGATATATAATAAGATTGTGATTAGCATACTCTGGCACCCCTGTGACTGAAGATCCTTTTAGATGTATCACCCCTCTCTTAAATTCTTGATGGTTAGCTGGACAACAAAAACTTGTAAAAAAGTTTGTCTGTCATGTGATATGTACACAACAGTGTAAACAAAGCATAGCTGTAGGCTATACTGTATAGCTGTCTGGTTGAGGGAGCTGCAGCTGGCTCATGGCAAAAGAGCTTAAAGGACAAGAACAGATGTGCAAAACTTATTTTGAAACAACTGCTAATTTTGTTTTATTTCTCCTCATTTCATTTCCAAGTACTTTACAAACAATGAAAAGGGAGAGAATATTTAAATAAATTCAAATTGTCATGAGTGAATTTCCCCATGAATGCTTATCATGCTGAATTGTGTTAAGGGCACTCTTCCCTTACACTCTAACATTCACATACACCCCCAGTAAAAAGTACCATGATTCTGGTCAAGCATCAGCAAAATCCACAATGTGAACTAGGGAAGCAAATAAGGGGCTTCACATATAAAAATAGCAGATTCAAGACTGAAGTGTCTCACTCAGCAACACATGTCCCCTATCAGCATAATTAGGGTTAAGGTTTGGACACACTGCCAATTAATATTTTCGCAAGCAAAGGATACCACCGAGAATATCAATCAGGTAGTTTGCAAGTTTCTTCTGCTGTTGCAAGTTGCAGTGGTTTTCAATAGAGAGGATGACTGGGTATGGGCTCGAGACAAACGCATACTTGTTTATGACAGTGATGACATCCCGGCACTTGATCTTGGTGGTGAGGGTGTAACCGTGGTATACCACTGGTTCACCATCCTTGCCATCCCAGCAATCCACTGTTGACATGGAAACAAGAAAAACATCAGCAATGATTTATTCTAAACAATAATTCCTTGTTTTAAGGGAACTTGTGACCTCCAATGGGCCAAAGGCATTATCATTTGAATTGTTTATAATGTAACTTATACAGTTATTCCAATACAAACAATTATGATTAGTCAAAACTATTCCTCTTTCAAAAGGGAAAAATAAAATTTTGATATATCTACAAAAAGTAACCCTGGTGGGTTAGCTACATGAAGCTTTACGGCTCAGTTTCTAACCAATCGGCTTAAATCATCCTGACCATAGTCTTTTTCCAGTTATGGCTCACTGGCTTGTTTTTCCTACTCCATTGTTAATGGGGAGCACCATACTCAATGGCAGTAGGTCCCAATAGCACTGGTCTAGGGACAAAACCCCAGTGAGGGTTCAGGGGGTGAAGTCTCAGAACCTCTGAACTTTTAGCAATACTCTGGGTGAAAAATTCCAAGCCTGATCATCTCATCCCAAACAGTCTCAATTTTCTTAAACAACTAACTATAAAAGTGCCTCCCAAAACTGTCTAAAGGTCATCCTCATTTAGACATAATCTCAGTGTATTGCTTCAGGAAGAGCATACAAAACTTCACTTTTTTATTGGTCCAAGAGTGGGGGACTGTGGATGTAAAGACACTGACTGGGAGGAAAAACCCCATGCCCCACTCTCCCTAGGTGCCATCACTGTGTAGGAACAATAGAATGCTTCACTAAACTGGACCAATCGACTGAAAGATAATGCATTTGCAACCTAAACTGTTGTCCATGGTTCTTGAGGACCAACAGGTTGTATGACAATTGACAGTCAGTCCCCACTGTCACCATCTGGATCATAATATTATTTCCCCATTCTTCCTGTACATTTTTAAATTTTTCATCAATATACCACAATCATCATATTCTATTTCCTCAGTGTATTAAAAGCATTTTCCAGTGACAAAGTTCATTGACTTCAATATAAGCGGAAACATTTTCTCCTTCGGGGGGGGGGGGGATTTAACAGCATCTTTATTGATAGCATAGAGCATTCTTCCTTTTTTTTGGTGCATTATGGGAAATTTGTGGTGTTATTGTCATTGTGGCACATTAATTTGACATTGCATTAATTTGTTTAACATTTTGATGCTGATAAAGGGAATATTTAGCAAGATTGTTTGCAATAGCCTACAAATGGTGTGGATCGAGTAATGCTAGATCTACAAGAAAAGACAATCCATCCAAACATTTCAACACTATCAAATTTCATGGACAAACATGACATGCAATAATAAAGAAAGCTAAAAGGAATCTAACACAATGTGCTAACATTATATAAATGTCTGTGGCTTTGCTGAAAAGAAGTGGTATATTTTAACAAAAATGACCAATCTTTTAGATGATATATCTTTAATTTGGAAAGGGGTATGGCAACAGAGTTTGGAGGACATGGTAGGGTGTATTTTTTTTTTAATTCTTTCAAGACCAAAGTCAAACACCACTGGAATATACCTTAATATTTTTTTATTATGTCATCAACTTATGCTGTAATCATTGTATTCCATCTCTCTTCAGTGCAATAAGTTTGGCTTTGAAATATGGTCATGTTGAAGAAGTACAATGAACTTCCACAATATTGTTAACAAATGTTTGAAGAGTGTTCCACTTTTGAAAGGGTTAATATTTGTAATAGAGCAAAATCAAATAAATCTTAGCCAGTCATAATTTTATTGCAGAGAAATAGTCACGACTAAAATACAAACTGCACGGTGATCATCAAATTGAAACCTCATTACTAAGATTTAAATTTCAGCAAACTCCAATTACAGCTTTCAATTAAATTGAATCAGTCCAAGCAAAGCAGATATCTCAGACAGGAGGGCAAGTTAAATGAAAGTCATTTTGAATCAGTAAGATGGAATGATCCATAGATGACGAAAAGCAAAAGTCTTTAAGTGTTGGTGTGAAACTCAATTACTGAGCTGTCCATGGGAAGCATGTTGACTCTGGGAAGTTGGTCTTGCTCAAAAAAATTAAACCAGAATCTTTAAACAAACACACTGACGAAAGTCATAACATAAAATATATTGGGTGAAACTATTTTGTGGGGGTTTGAAGGCCATGGGGCAAAATTCACCAATCAAAAGCACAATGAAGTTGCTCAATTACACATGTCCGTTGCTTCTCAGTCTTTTGGCCAAGTTCATGTGTAGTACCTGTTATTTTCAGCCAGTATGGAGTCATACATGATAAACCAATGATTTAAATGTTCATGAGGTTGGTCAGTTAAGTGTGGTCCTATAGTGGACATAGCTTTATAGTTTCATAGTTTGATTTTACCAAATGGTTCTTTACCAGAGAGTTGGGAGGACTTAGGAAAAAGTATTACACGTGTCCATGCCGTGACGTCTCTTCTTGAGAAAGCAATATAGACACCCCAGTACATCAAAGGCGGGGTGGGGTGTAACTGATATCTGCGTTTGTCACATGATCTGTGCCCTAAAATGAGCTAAGCTTTCATTGTATTCACACTGCGTGAAAAGCAATTAACTCATGCTTGATTGACCTGTGAGCTAACCTCAAATGTTACGTAACTTTTTGTGTATTCTAATAAATCTGTCAATCAATTAATCAGACGTGAAATATGATTATATCAAGTGTAGGTGTAGTGACCTTCATTTCCTCCCTGAGGTGATAAGAGGTAATCAGGCAGAGAAGGAGAATGTAACAAAAAAGTAAGAAGGAACGTTTTATCATGCAGTCACATGGTTCACACTAAGAAAGTGAAGTATATTCATTTATGTGAAGACTAAGGCAAAGCTTCTGGAAATGTAAATTATAATGTGTGTCATACCTTGCCCCCCCCCCCCTTCCTGTTGTGAAGGTGGGGAGGAGTTGTGGAGGGACATGGCCTCAAATTCTTTCAGGACCAAACTTTCCTTCTCAAGAACATTAAATCCTGGTAACCTCCATCTTCTTTCCTAAAATACACCCCTCCTTTAGCAACCCCTCCCCCTTCCCTTCACCATTCCACCTGCATGGTCAAGTGGTTAGAGCATCCAACTTGCAGTTGGGAGGTTGGGAGTTCACATCCTAGCTGGGTCATACCAAACAATTTAAAAATGGACCATGTTGTCATTTTACTTGGTGCTCAGCATATTAAGCAATGGAGTAAGGAAAACATGCTAGTTATAGCTATCTATAACTGGAAAAAAATGCAATGGTCAGCTTGACTAAAACCAATTGGTTAGAAACAATTTGATACAATGGCTTGTCAATATAACACACTAATGTTTGAGGAAAAAAATTAAGAAGAGGGTTTAATTTTGCCCACATCTGATGTGTGAACAGTTCAACAAAACTAAAATTTACAACCAGTCAAATTTTCTCATACTGTGTGTATTGACCCAATCTATAATTTCTTAATGGAAAAAGTGGCCAACACCCCTATACTGAAAACTTAACTGCAGATAAATATATTGGTGTAGGAACAAAGAGGCATTGGAATCAATACAAGCGGTGTTGGAACATAGTCGCATCTACATAATAATAAATATAGTGCAGTCCTTATCTGCTATGTAATGCATCAACCCTATTCCTACAGCAGGGTTATAACAAGCAAATTTTGAGTATTGGTTATATTTTCTAAAGTTGAGATGTTTAAAGGGCAAGAGCAGTCATCCCAAACTCATTTTAAAGCAACAGCTAAATATCACAAATATCTTCTCATTTATCTTGTTTGGTATATTTTATAACATTTAAAGACTTACATATTGCATATTGAAGGTAGACTAAGCAGTTACTGCTTGTAAATTTCACATTTGAGGACAAAAGTATTGTCACATGACTTTAAAGAGCCAATAATAGAACAGGAGAGTCTACTACACTACTATAAGTTGGGGTGGCTGTATTTTCCCTGTAAGAAAAGTCACTGCAACATCGGCAATGAAATCTGCAATTTAAGCATAATTTTCCTTCAGCCTGGACTACAGGACTGTGCTGTTCCCAAAGGTGCACAAGTGGTGGTAATTAAGTAGTAGTATCATTTCCCCTAGTAGTGGTTGGCATTTCAAGTGCTGGCTGGATCTGACAAGGTTTGGTGGAAAGGGAGAAATGCAATAACCCCGACCTGAAAAATACATAGAGTAGTAGACTGTCCTGTAGACTCACATACCTCTTGGAAGTCCACAACAAGCCCGCATTAAGACTTAAACATTAGTACATTCTCAGACATTTTTACATTCTCATACTAAAGTATTGACTGACTAGAGGATGACTTTGAATTGCCAGCCTCATGATCACCAAGGAATGGCCTGCTTGCCTGTAAGCTGCTGTGATGGGTCGATCACTTTCAAGAGAAATTGTGTGTGGGATGATGATTCAACTCATTCTTGCGCTTCGACTTCTCATGCATGTGACAATATTTATTCCTATTTGATTGTAAAATTTACTAGGAGTATTGCTTGGTTTATCTTGAACATCCAATACTGAAATTGCTAAAATTTTATGAAACATACTTTGAAGAAAAATGAGAGTTAAAAGGTGAGATTTAACTGTTGCTTAAAGCTTTACAATATGTTTGGGGCAATTGCATTTGACCTTAAGATTTATTTTTTTACTTTATGGTGCTTACTTTCAACACATCTGCAGCCAGATTGCAGTACAGCACCATAAACATCCACACTGGAATGCGACATGACTTGATCTCCTAGTAGGTATGTGTTATGTGAGGAAGCTATGTAGTAATGGCACAAGGGTTGGGTCATATCTTGATTCACGCCACGGTGCTGGACGTTGAAAATGTCTCCCTCTTCACTCATGAGATATCGTGTGAAACCTGGAGATCAATAAAATAGAAAGAGAATGGTGAAATTTGTAGCTAATTTTGTTTTAATAAACAGCTGAGATGAAGTTAAAGAAGAAATGAAAAATGATTGGGACTAACATTAGAGAATTCATCTGCCTGAAACTAGGCATAGTGACTTGGCAAAAAGTGTCATGACTTGGCCAAGTTTTCAATGATAGAAACTACTGCAAATAACAAATTTACCTTGAGATTACTATGACGTGTTCACAACCCTAACAATGACTAGGGGTGTACCTTACTGGTGAAAATATCAAAAAAATAAAGCTTGTTTGAACTTATTACCACATTTTTCATTAATTTTGGACCATAAAGTACAGTACCTTTTTGATAAGTTTTTTGTATCAATAATTTGATAAATTTGTCATTTAATTCCTGAATTTGTTTATTTTACTTTCATGCATTACTTTACTGAATCTGAACCAATTTTCGTTGTTCGAGATTCATTTGGTAACTAATTTAGCCCCTGAATTCGATTCTAGTCATGTTATACATGGTAAACAAATCAATCTTTCAGAATCTGTTGAAGGTAGATGCCCAGTGTCTTAAGGTTAACTGCAAAAACATGTCATTTCACTGCTGGATTTGGAAATCAAGGTCAAATTATACATGTCCTCTGTTTAAGGGGTAGAATTTAGTAATGAAAGGTGAGAAAGGAGAGAATCCTTAAAGAAAAATGGAGGAATCATTGGAAAAAAATATGATCATAGGTGGAAAAAAAAAGTATTTAAAATGGTTTGAAAACTTGGGTTTACAAAATTTTTCTTAGCTTGTAGTCCACTAACTGTGGTAGGATTAAGTTTTGGGTATTGAATAACATAAGTATCAAGTTAAAACTTTGATCTTTGTTTTGGAAAATTTTCAAATTGCCCCAAACTCCCAGGATTCAAATTTCATCAAACTCTCAGGGTCAGTTCTGGTTAAGGGGGAATGTATGGGAGATGAACTTTTAATCTAGAGATCCCTAATTAGACCAATATTAAAGAATGACAGAAACTTCAAACCAGGATTTCCATTTTTAATGGATTATAACAGGAGCATTGATCTGGTTTGTAGGTTGGAGGGGGGGGGGGCAAAATTTTCCAACAGTTCGAACCCTGGATCATGTACACTACTCTTCTATAAGAAATTCACCCACAGAAATGGGAGTGCACACGTATACCCAATGCAAAAACATGCATCGTCACATGGACATGCATATACACAAAACTTAGATAGATTTTGCATAATAAATCCAGTAATATTTTATCACTTTAATAGGCTTAATTTGACATTTTGTATACCACAATGTTTCATTTAATTTACTCTGCCTGTAGTGTTGTAGTTTTTAATCTGCTTAATTATTGCTGGGAGGGGGGGCAAAATGATATGTTTGCCCCATATATTTTCACTGGTGAGGCAATTGCCATTTGCCCCACCAGGAAAGATGCCCCTGAATCCAACAACCCTTTCAGGAAAACAGTTTGGGGAAGGATGGGAAAAACTTCATAAAGAAAAATTCTTCAGTGTATCGATATTTGACTTCACACCCCCTCCACTCTGAATTTTTTCAGGGTAATAGTATTTGCTACATTTAGCCAAATGTGGTCGATGGGGGGCGCAGAATTTGGGTTTTAAAACTCCCCCGGACCTGTTAAAACTGCCCCTGAATACAGTTTAGTGGAGTTATATTTTTTCTGTAACTTTGCCCTAATGCAAATGATAAAATTATTTTATTCCATAACAATATCGGATCCTGATCATCACTATCATCTTCAACCTTCAATTAAAAATCAAACGTGATCATTTCCCAAGAAAAAAAAGACAAAAGCAAATGCAAAATTCAGTGCATTGTTTTTAGTACACTTAATAATTTGATACTTGTTTGGCATATACGAAACTGAATGTTTAATCTGTTTTGCAATGATTGTTATGTACTGGCATCAGGCTGTCTGCAACTGTAGCTTTTGTTTAGTGTGCAGTAAAATTTCAAAGAAATAGTTAGTTAGTCAGATAAGAGTTTTACAAAGAAACTGATTTCCAATCTACTGTAGTAAACCACTAAAACTATGTTCAGTAATGATTACCTGGTTTTGTCATTCAAGTCTGTCATTTTCTGATTGCTTGACATAATAAGGGCTAACTGACAAGACAAAATCGTATTACCAATTGTCCTGACAACTTCAAATCTGCAATTGTAGCACTAGAGTGACGTGACAGGCTGGGGGGAGGGAGAGAGGAAATTTGTTCCCTGAGATTTTGTCCTTGCTCCTTCATTTGTCCCTACAAGTTAGGTGAGTTTGGAGTTAGGAATGAATAGTGAACCTTTACTGAGACTTAGTTCTAAATTGAGATATATACCTGTATGCTTAATCCTCAGAATTTCTAGAAGTTGTGTCCGTCCAACCCACAGGAGTGGGTGAAATGGCTCAGTTTCAGCTAACCCCCCCTCCCCCCAACAGTTTCCTTTGCCCTTGGTTTGGCCCCAATCTCGATTTTCTGGTGTGGCCACTGAAAATTAATCTGCCATGTCACTTTGGGAGAAGGCAATAACTTTCTAAATTACAATTTATTTTATATACAATGGACATAAATATAGATAAACATAAAACTACCACTTTGAAACATTAAATACTAATTTTTGATTACTTTCCTTTGCATTGCATCTATGAACAAACAATAGAATTTAAATACAGTCAAATTAAAACTTTCATGTGACCAATGGAAAATTACACTGCAGATAGAAGTAAGAATGGGGAGGAGACAGAGCTCAGAAGATGAGACAAAATAATTTCTGATTTGTCAAATTATAGCACAGTACTTATTTAGAAATAAAGGACAGAAATATGCATTGTTCGACACACAAACAGATAGACAGATGTATATACAGATTGAATGGACAGACAGACAAATACACAAACAGATGAGTGGATGGATGGAGGGACAGACAGACTGGCAGGCAATCACAGCCTATCATGCACATAGCCATGCAGTCAGATGGACAATCAAACAGACAGACAGACAGAATACAGCATTAGGATTGACAAATGGGCAGTCAGTCAATTATATCCTCACATCCAGAGTCAAATAAGGCATGAGAGGGGTAAGGATATTGTTTGAGGAGATGAGGTCTGCAAAGATATTGTACATTGGTGAAATAATAATTTTCTAGTGGCATCAGTTTTCCTAGGGATAAATGTGCCACAGACATACAGGAGTAAAGTTGTCCAGTTGAGGGCCAGGGTTATTTTTGCCTATATTTGGAAAAAGTCATCATAAGTTTTGATACTGCTGTGCTGAAAAAAGGTGTATATAATTCATTTTCTTGGCTTTCTCATTTGTCAGAATGGACCCACTACTTTAAAAAACTGGGAGAGCATATTCCCAGTTACAGCCATATATTTTGACTCCGCTATATTCCGACAAATCCGTTATGTTCCAATACAGGCTTTGTTCCAACACCCCTATGTTATCTTTGGAACATGAGCATGTAGGAGTGCAGGGCAGTCACCCTTATTCCCCTGCCCTCCCCATGCTTATGGATAGTGCCCATGTACCTGCGCCATCTAGCAATGAGTTTGCAGATCAAAGAACATCAGGCAATGGGTCAGATGGACAGACTGGAAGACAGAGGGCAGCAAGTCATTCTCAATATTTTTTTTTTTGGGGGGGGGGGGGGTACATTTACCCCATTTTCCAAAAAATTACTTTGTGGAATCAAAGTCAAAGGGTGATTTCTCAAATATTGGGGGACATGTCCCCCAGGATTGCCACCATGGGCATGAAAGGCCAGACAGACAGACAGACAATAAGAAAGAAAGACAGCTGGGCAGACACAGAGACAGATAGACTGACAATCAAATAAACTGTCTGAGACAGAAAGGTTGCAGCCAAATAGATTGGCAAACAGAAAATTGCACTTCTTTGTCTAAAACACATCAATCATTTCTTACTAATGAATAGATGAATTAAATCATGAAAACATTTTAAATTATCAAATAATCATGACCTAACAGGTAATTGTACTTTTTTGATTTTGAAATTTTAGGCAACAAATTCAATTTAAGATATAAGTCATGGAGGCAATTGCTAAAAGCATTTCCTCTGAGAAATGAAATTAGGGACTCATGTTCCATGATTAATTGTAAGTTGGCTATGAATATCTAACATAAAAAGGAATATTTGATATTTGTAATCCGTGTCTGTTCATATGATTTCTTATTTTGGAGAAGTGGAATGAATCAACATTATCAGCAACTCAGCTAAGAGTAGAAGCCTATAGTCTGTTTGTTTTTAACATAATTTTCAAAAAGGGCAGCTACATGTAAAGAAATAACTTGAAAATGATAAATTTTATATCAAGTTTTAAAAATTAGGACCCTGGGAACCATGACACAACCCAATAAAGAGGGACTATGTAAACTTTCAACAGGTAAAAAACATTTGATTTCATTACAAATATTTTAGAGTTGCTATAGCAAGTCACGTAATCTCCAGTCACCGCAATGACATAACCAGTCTTAATTTGTGGGGATGAGGGGGTAAGTGTTCAACTGTTGGGGCAAGACAAAAAGGACACTATCTAAGCAGAGTATTACTACTGGTTGGTGGTGCAGGGCTACACACAAAATTTTGAAAACTCGCAACCCCTCAGACAACTGAAAATGGTATTTCCCAGGGTTGTTATTCGAATCCTAGCAGTCTTTACTTTGAGCTTTTCTTGCAATAAAATTTTCACGTTAACAATAAAAATAAGATAATTGTATAATGGTCAGATAATATGTACAACTGCCATTGGATGCATTGCAGCTATAATCATTTGAAAATTAACTTGTATGAGACAAAGCAAATTTGATGGATTAGCTTGGCTCTGCAGCCATGAGCATGGATACTGGGGAGGTGCAGGGGGGTGGGGGCACATCCCCCTCATTTTTTAAGAAGGGGAACATTTCCAAAAAGTTTCCAACTTTCACTTTTCAAACTTGATGAGAACTCAGATTTTGAAAAATTAGGGGTGTAAATGATATCACACAAATCACAAATTGACACTACATTTTAAAGCAACATTGAACCCAAATATGCCACCATTTTTCATAAACACACCTTTCCATAGTCAAGTTGAAGGGTCCCCAACATTTGGAACTGGTGATCCATGGTTAGGGGACAGCATTGCCTGAAGAGTATTGCACACAGGAAATAAAGGTATGCACATGTCGGGAAATGAGTTAGTCAGACAGAGTTTTATGGCCCAGTTTCTACGCAATTGGTTTAAGTCAGGCCGGCAATGGTCTCCATTCAAGTTGTGGCTCACTGGCTTATTTTCCCAGCCCCATTGCTTATGCTGAGCACCAAGCACAATGGCAGTAGGCTTGTGTAATGAAGAGAGGTAAACTTATGCTTTTCTCCGGATACATATGATGAAATGTACTTGCAAAAAAATATGAGAAAATTGGTGTATGAACTTTGGGCAACTGCTTATTCTAGAGACATGTATTTTCTGTTCTAAAAGCCAAATTCTGATTCGTGATGTTATTCTGCAAAAAGTCTTTCATTGGAATAAGTACGGCATGTATTGTTCATGTATGTTTTATGTGCTCATTTTGCTTTTGACCTCTTTATGTGCTCTCCAAAGGGAATTCACAATTCACAAGCTTTTAGAGGCTTTCTGTGAAATCTCCTCGGTTATTCCTGTCTTCTTTTATGGTCTCTCTTTTAACCTCTTGTGAACCTGTAAATATTGTACATTCTAAGGAAGGCCGGAATAAAGTGGAATTGAATATTTTTTATTTTTTACATGTATTGCAAGCCCCTCTACAAAACTTGTGTCATCCTATTCACTTTACATACTCAGTTCAAACAATGTCTCATACTTTGAATGTGACTCAAATGTAAATGATTTGCTTGGAGTTGGAGAGTCAATATTCGATATTGAAGAGAGTACAAAAGCCCCTGCCAGACCTGGAATCTCTCCATCATTTTAAGCCTCTGTGCCTTTATGTTTTGAGACAGCAGTCTGAAATTACTTTCGATCATTGACCCAACAAGTGATATATTCACCTTAGCGTTCTCAGAAAGCATTACCATAATTTCTATCTCACACCATGTGAAAGCTGTGAAGATACTTCTCAAATGGGTGAGGGGAAGTTCCAAGAAATTGACTTTGTGCAGTTTCACATTTGCCAAAATGGTTTTCTTTCATTTTCTAAGACACAGCAAGTGATAAAATTTCAAACTGAAAGTTATTAGGAACTACAGTCTTCCTTCACGCCCTGTAGATCCACAAGGTACTGGAATGGTGGGGGGTGGGGGAGGGGGAATAGATTCCAGGCAAAATTTGTTTCATAAGGGTATGAAGCAGGATATACAAAAATGTATGAAGTCAATCGGAACTTGAAATTTTTATGGGTGCAAAAAGACTGGAAGGTGGGTTATGTACCTGCCCTCTGATCAACTTGGATACAGGCCTGGCCCTGGCTTTCCATTCCTACCCTACCCCCACCTGGTCAGTAAATTCTTTTAATCTGTAATTCTTTGTTTTAAACTTAAAACAGCTACTCACCATCTATTCCAAGTCTTCCTTCTTTAAGATTTTCAGGCACCGGTTCAAATCTCTCCATCAAGTCCTTTACAATATCCCCATTGATCTGTTTCTCACCTTGCTCTAGCCGTAAGAAAAGTTCAAAATCTTGTCTTGTGAGAAAATCTTTACCTCCGGCGTACTCTTGCAAAATAGATAAAAGTTCTGGTCTGGTGCTCAATCTCTTGTAGAAACATACAAATTCATCAAAATTTAACAGTCCTTCGTTATCGTCGGTGGTGTTAGTATCAGCTTCCTAGGAAAAAAAAAAGGGGAATAAAATGAAAACAGAAGGAACTGATTTTCTTATACTTTTAAAAAGATGTGTTCATATTCAGTGTCCTTTGAGGTACAATTCTTGGAATTTCTTTTTAAAATTGTGAGAAATGATGCAGAGAAGGACAAAGGGAGAGATTACAGAGAATATAAACCTTTATTCTGAAACTGAAATACCAATGACACCATTAAATTCTGCTTCATTCCCTCGGGAGTTTGTGTCCTGTCCGGGTCATACCAAAGATTTTCAAAAAAGAACCTACAGCCATTCTGCTTGGTGCTCAGCATAAGTAACATGGGTTAGGGAAAACAAGCAAAAGAGCAACAATGGGAAAAATGGCAGTGACTGGCTCAACTCAAAACAATTGGTTAGAATTAGGCTGTAATCTGCAGAAATACATTTCCAATTTGAATGAAAGTTTCACCTCACTGTGCACATCTGGTTCTTCTTTCACATATGAAAGTTACATTTCTGCCCCAACTTCCCCTTTAGAGAGTAAACTTTACTATGAGCAACTGCATGGTTTACCGTAAAAGTGCAATATTTAAGTCCTGCAGTATTATGAAAGATACTCGAAAGAGATAAAAGAAAACTGCCAGAGTAAGGAAGCTAGCTGTTGTTTCATAATGTGTTTCAAGTGGCTGCTTTTGTCTGCATTTTTTCTTTATATTTCTGTAGATGTTTTCCTGTTTTCACTTTCTAAGAATCAAGCATCTATATACAGACTTAGAGTTAGAATGGTCTCTCATAATGCATTCATCACCTAGCTCCCATTTCATTCAAATAGTCACTATTTTAAAAGAAGTGACGTAATTTCCTTCCAAACTCAAGACTGATTTAAATCTTGTAATGAAGAACCTTATCAGTGTGTAGCATGCCACCTGTGGGACCAATTAAATCAACCGTACTCTCTACCAACAAGCATGCTGCGAGAGCGGCACCTTGCATGAAGTCGCAATCAATTTTTTCCAGCGAGTGGGAATCTTCCCAAAACGGAATCAATGCTACCATCAAGCATGAGTATAAGAAAAGAGCTGACCCACTTACGAAGATGTATATCACCTTATAGTACAATCTCAACAAAAAAATTCCTGGCAAAAATACGATAGGAGTTATGAGCATTGGACCTTAAACTTGCAGTACTGAAGAGACAATCACAAGAAAAGATAATTTTGGAAGAATATAAAAAGGCAAATTTATTCGTAAGTGTATTAGAACATGAGATTAGATCTGAAAGATGTATCATTACCCAAGTATGAGGCAAACAATGCTTTTTGAAAAACTTGGGGAGAAAATGTATCCTGTTCTATGCAAAACTTATGACTGTACTTGGAATTTGCTGTTATTATGCATTGGGTGTCTTATCTTGCAAGAGGTGGATGTTTGCATATAGCAAGCCGCGGTAAGACCACAAATGATTTCGGATTGGATTTCGATGCCATTTTTGTCAGTTTTTTGTTAACTCTTCTTTCATCTCTGGTGAGAAAGAACCAAAAGTTTGCTATCCTATGTTAATATATGAGCTGCACCGCAGGACAATGAAAATTAAATTTATGCAGATTCTTTCATTATGTCATATCATTAGACAGATTTTATGGTAATATGCAGTCTACTAAAAATGTATGTCGCTGTGATGTCATGAAAAAAATTAGTTGGAATTTTATTTTCATAGATATAAGAAAAAGTCACATATTTACACTGGTTGACAAATTTTGGCTTTTTCCAATCAGAGATGGAGAAGGAAGGCTTTAAAGAATTTTAACAGAAACCGAAAAAATTGGACGGATATCTGATGGGAATGCATTGTAACGTTGTGTGACCTGGGCTTAATAAGGTTCAATAGGTATACAGTAGTCTGTGCAACATCAATGGGGATTCCAAAATGAGCTTAAGTAATGGATTTATAATGCATACTCTAGAACTAATTATAATCAGTTACGCAACTAGTAAATGGGATTTCGTCTCACTGTTAACAAATCTCACTGGTCCGCCAACATTTGTGCTGTTTTGTTTTAGTCCAAGACCAACTGGATGGTCAAGTGGTTAGAGTATCCGGCTTGCAGGGGGAAGGTTGGGAGTTAGACGACTCCTGGCTGGGTCATACAAAATACTTAAAAAAATTGGATCCTACTGCCATTGTGCTTGGTGCTCAGTGTAAGCATTAGGGTGGGAAAACAAGCCAGTGAGCAACAACTGGAAAAAAGGCCTTATCACCCTGGCTTAACCAATTGGTTAGAAACTGGGCCGTAAAACTTCACCAAACTATAATTGACTTCATTAGTCACCTACCTGTTCATCATTCTAAGTACCTTACTATCGAACTAAATGTTTGTCTATCACAAATTTCACATTTTGCCGTACATGCAGACTCTGCCAAGAGTCTGCATATATACTGCAAGATGTGAATTAGTGCATGTTTTTTATACAAATTGTGTGTCTGACAAATTTTGCCTGAGTTTTGACAACATTTAGCAACAAGTATGAGCTTTAGACACAATAACCATAGAAGTATAAATACAAACTTGGTGTTTTCCTTCCAAGTCTGCTGTAACCATTTGCTTTCTTATTATATTAGAAGAGTCATCTCATTCTTGTTTTATGCACATGTAGCCACCTCATTGTGAATTTTGCTATTCAAAGGTCAAGAGCAGTCCCCAAACTTCTTTTGAAGCAACGGTTTAATATCATACTTTTCTTCATATTTCTCTTCAGAGTATCTTTCACCATATTTTATCATTTTCAGACTTCAATATTGTATACATGCAAGGTGAACCAAGCTGTTAATTCTAGTAAATTTCACATTTGAGAAAAAATATTGTTACATGACTCTCAACAGCCAATCATGAAACTGGACAGTACTTCTTCAAGTTAGGGTGACTGCTCATCCCCTTTAAACTCACTGAAGAGGCAAGACAGGGTTAAATTCAAGTGAAAAGAATATTAAAAGTCTATTTTAATGGATGAAATTTCAGTAGGACTTAAAGCCAAAGGCATTACCTGGTTAAAATCATTACTTAGCAGGAACTTAAAAGGAACTTTAAAGGGGTACCCATATCATCTGATGACCAATGAAAGTCTGGAAAGTTATCACTCATGGCAGCGACCAAGTAGACCCCTTAAAATATTAAAGAAAGCAGTAGCTATTACTACTGTAATGATGTCCTGTGCCTCAAATTCAAACTAATTGGAAATTTTTTGCATTACTACTATGGCCTTTGTTATTTTCTGTCTATTTGAGCAGCAAACATAAAATAACGGAAAGAACTTCATTGCTGTCAAAAGAGACATGAAAGAGGGTAATACCAACATCTGCCTCACCTTTTCAAAATATTATCCAGAAGAAGAGTTACAGAAGTTGTTTCATTTAAAATTTTTAAAGTTTGGGGGAAAAAAGTATCACTGAGCACAATGACTGAATCGCTATCCTTGGTAAACCAAGTTAATTTTTGAAAAGAAGGCTACAAACACTGCCCTGTTATCAATAATCTGTCTTTCTCCCTGTTTCAGTACTGTATTAAGTTTAAAGATAGAGTTTCTAAGGAGGAGAAGAGAAAAAAAAAAAGAAAAGAAAAACATGTTCAGTGTTTCCCATCGACACAGTTCATTCAAATTGAAATAAAGAAGTAAATATGGCATGATCAAATTCAAGCCAAAAGAAAGACAAAATCAAATATTGTCTAAATTGTCCAATCAATGCAATGTGATGTTACAGATATAATCTATAAAAACTCAAGGAAGACATGGAATCAATTTGAAGTAAATTAACGAATCAATATAAAGCAAGGTTTCAAATATGGTCCAATCAAATAAAAGCAAAGCATAAAATATTCTTTACCCAAATTCAAACAAATCATCAAAAGAATTTGGGAGCAAAGCATTAAGTAAGGTCCTTTCAAAACAAATCACCAGAGTATATAAGTAACTTTACCACCCTGGAAGGTAAAGTTACTTATATACTATTCACCAGTTATAGCCAATTCCAATTGAAAATTCAAAATAATATCCATTCAGATTCAATCAAGGCATCAAATCAAGGCATCAAATCAATCTTAAAGGGCAAGAGGAGTTGCCCTAAACTTATTTTAAAGCTACGGCTAAATTACATAATTTTCTTCTTATTTCTGCTCAAAGTATCTTTTGTAATATTTTAAAACTTCAACATTGCATACTAAAGGTAAAGAAATCAGTAACTCCTAGTAAATTTCATATCTGAGGAAAAGAAAATACATAACTTCCAAGAGCCAATCATAAAATGGTGTACCACACACACTGCTACAAATTGGGGTGATTGCATTTCCCCTTTCAGCAAAGCATCAAATTTACAAAGGCATGTCCAATTCCAGCAACCAAAACATCAAGTGCAGCTCATTCAAATCAAAGCAATCCATTCAAAGTTATGAAACAAACACTACATCTTGAAATTTGAAACAAACTTCAGTCTTATAGATTATTTTGAAATTTGATTAAGTTGTCATCCTGCATAGGTAGTACGAATCAAACTTGAAAAGGCTGGCTTAAAATAAACATTAAAAAAAAAAATTATTCATTAAGGCATCATCCTCTCTCAATTAATTCATTTCTTGATGCATTGCAACTAACTGTAGCTGTATTAAGTGTAATATAATGCATGAAAAATTAATTAAGGCCTATGTATTTCATGAATGATTCTTCCAAAGTCTCTTCTGAACCAATAAATTATCAAACTAATAGAAAATTATCACCTTGTAGGACTCATTATGCAAACATCACCCTTTACCAGTCATCACAAAATTTGATTCCAACAGCTATAAAGGGCACAGTGAAGGTGTTTAGCTTATGTTGTTTTTGAAATTTGTGAATTTATCAACCAGAAACATACTGTCATTTTGGTCTCAGTTATTGTGGCATAAAACGAAATTCACTTTAAAGGGAAAGAGCAGTTTCCCCAAATTTATTTTGAAACAATGGCTATTTCTCACTTATTTCTTCATTTTCTCTCGCAAGAGAGGCTTGTAGCCAGACATGGTACTGAAGAAGAAGGAGGGAGGGGCAAAACATTTCCAGGGGTGAGGGTTGAAAAATTTTTTCAGGGAGGGCCAAATGTGTCAAAATGTATCATGTCAATAGCAAGCTCCAAACTCTTTAAGGGGGCAAAAAATTTCATGAGGCTTCACCTCCCCGGCCTGTTTTAAGTGTCTTTTATTACACTCCCAGATTTAACTTGTAAATATCCAAAGTAAAGCAATTAGAAACTCCTATTCAATTTTAGAATTCAGTATGAGGAAAAAAAAGAAGCTATAAGTTACATTATTCTCAAGACTATCCATAAAATAGCATAGACAACGAGACTTTTCAAATTGAAATGACTGCATTTTCCCTTTAATTTATATCATGATGTTTCCATTTTATACTTATTAATTTACTCATTACTAGCTTGAATTTCTATTTATCATAGAAAGTGATGACAAAGCTAAGATTTCTTGATTACTGTTCATAGAGGGGTATGGAAAATTGGGTCCAAAAAGAGGGGTTCAAGTATTTCTCCAAAAAAGCTCAGTTCCCAACTACTCCAGAATTTTGCATTTTTAATAATAGCGAGTAAACTCCTAAGAATGGTTTAATTTAGTTTTCTAGCAATGATGAAATGTTTTTATCAAACACAAACTGTGCCATTTGTTGCTTCAAAATGAACAAATAACAAAATACTTCCACATGATAGAAAATAGCCCAACTTTGTATGAAGAAGGATGGAATCCAGGAAGATGTGGCTTTGAAACTTGCCATTGGTGGGGCTCAAATGCAGGGTGGTAGAGTTTAAGGTTTACTCACCTTTCCAGAAGAGTGTTTGAAAGTGAAGAGTGTGAGAATGGAAATTTGCCCTGAACCCATTGAGTCCCTGTTTTCCCTCTTAACGTACTTCAAACTGCAGTGCAAGCAATTGCTCTGAACTCTGTTAACTTAAGTGTGACAAGTGTAATTAATGAAGTTCTTTTCCAATTTATTCCACAAGAGTTTTGTTTCCAATTAAACCTATTATATATGGCCAAATTGCAACAAGCTAAAGATTATGCTAGCCCACATCTTTGTCAATGTTCTGTCCAAAAAATACTGATAACAAACTAGTAAATGACACAAATGGTCATTTTTCTGAGATATATACAATAAATTTCTCTGTCCTCGATCTGGTTCTGAAAAATCCTATCAAAAAATTTTTTAACCTTAGCGCAATGTAACAAGGACAAACTGTGACAGCTATTAGGGTAAACAAACATGGAGTTCTTTGACATGGCACTTTGGAAAGTTACTATTTCATTTGCAATTTATGGAAAAGAATGGACGGATTCTTATCTGAAAAATCTATTTAAATATTTGACAGGAACAATGATAACAGAATGGACAGGTACTGTAATTATCGAGACCTGTCAACTAAATGTAAAAAAATTATGAGATTATGAGACAGTTCAGTGTTATGTCCTAATTCTTACAATCTTCCTCATGGAAGAAAGAAATAGCTCAAAAGACTAGATAACAAAATTATAAAATTGCTATGACTGACATAAAATCTCTTGTTAGGATGTGTTTACCTTTTAGCGTCTCTTTCACTCAACGCCTGAATTGAAATTTAATGCCAAGCTTAGGCCCAGAGATGTCAAAACTAAGCAGATCATTTTATCAATTGAACGTAGCAACTGGATCAGCTCATTGAGTGGATAGGAGTACAGAGCAACAAGATTAATAAGGATAATGCCGATGGTAAAGTGAATTAGGCTAAGGATGGCGGTGAATGGGAGACATGGTTATTGATTTGTCACAATTATGTGAAACATTGCTAAATTCCCAAGTGACACCCCTGAAACTCAGTTTTGATTTTTTTTCTTTCATATATTCATTTCATGTTTTTCAGATGGTATATATATCTCTGTCTTTGACTCAAGGAAAAAGTAAATAAAAAATGTGGGCCAGGCTGTCAGATAAAATTTGTAGAGCATGATCAATAAATTTATGCATTCTCTACTCAAAAGTGTAGAAAAGGGTGGTTGCAGTAGCTACCTGTGAAATTGGTTGGGGAGACATTTTCAAGGAAAAAAGGGGAGGGGAGAGTGCTTGCCCTAAAATACCTCTTATATTAAATATATCTCATATGATTTTTTTCCTGATAAATTCATCCTTGATCTGAATGGACATTTTCTGCAGATGGGTAGGCAGAGGGAATGGGAGCCCCCCTCCTTCCCCCCTTGTGAACATTTTGTTTGTTCAAGGTGGATCTGATGCAATACATTCCTGTCTTTGCCTACTGTGGTGAAAAATGAAGGTGGCAATTCATTTTGCTAAAATTTTCTGAGCTGTGATGAATCCTAACTTGTTACTCCTACAATTTCATCAACCTGTCCGAAAATTTCTTTGGAATGTAAGAACAACATTTTAGAAAAACTGGCACCAAATGATTAATCTTAAGCAAGCTTGTCAAGTTTCCCAATGATAATGAAGTTTTAGACACACTTATCAAAAATTGGTGAGAAAGGTTGATCTATAAACCAAAAATTTTAATTCCTGTCAAATAATACAGGTAAAACCCTCATAACCCATGGCTACTCCAAACATATTCCTAAAAAACATTTGATTGGTATTGAAATAAGCTATCAAAGAATGTTGGAGGCAAGAAATATCGCTTTCATCATAACCTATTGAATATTCATGAAGATTTCACACTTACCTTGAACAACTGCTTAACTTTTCTCTTGCTCAAATTCACATTCATCTTGTGAAGTAGTCTCTGTACTTCATCCATGCTCAGGAGACCATCGCCACTCTTATCGGCAGATTTAAAAACCGCTTTCAGCCAAGTGGAAAGGTGTTAAGGTAAATCTCACGAGTCAAGATGAGAGGAAATAGGGAATGACAGACAGCATTGACACAAAAGTTATTAGTACGTCAGCAGGGCAATTTTAGAAGCATCAAAATAAAAACGTTTTGGCACTGGGGTAGCTGAAATTCACATAATTTTTTTTCACTAAATACCCCCTGGACTGTAAGAACTTTCCTGGATTAGCTGGTATTCCATTTTTTATTTTGTCACTGCATTCATTCACATCACACTGTTGTCATGGTTACATGTCTTAATTATTCAGTAGTATTTGAGATCTACCATTTGACAATCAGTTCTATAAAATATAATTTCTGTGATGATGAGAAAGTGGCAAAGCATCTTTGGTCTGTCAAATAACACATTTATCCGATTATGTAATAACTTTCATCTGCATATCACATGGTTACCACGGTAACACTCCTAATGTTTGTGGACTCTCTATTATGTATGAAACCCTTCTTTTGACAACACTTGGAATACTAATTCAGTGATGACGGATTAGGAGATGATAAAGTGTTTAAAATCCAAAAAGGGGGGGGGGACCAGGTTGTCATGAGAGGACACCTCCCTCAGATTTCCCCTGCATCTGTCCTTGCTGTCAAAGTAGCCAGAATTCAAATTGCTCAAGGCCACATCCATGCAATACTGCATGTGAGCTTAATTTCTGGGAACAAAACTGAAGGCATGAGTCATAATTGTCCCGCTGGAATAAAACTATTCACCTACTGCATTTAAGGATATGATCATTTTCTTTTATATGTTTAGGATGATGCTATAGTCCCTTTAATACTAGTAAAGTGTACTCAAGACATCAAACGAAATGTTATTGTTATTTTCTTAATTTTAAGTGAAGTGTTGGAAAATGAATAAAACTACATTTGAAGCCATTGTTCTTCCAAGTAAATTCAGTCAATTTTTTTTCTTATTTAAATATATCCTCAAAAAAATAATGCAACAATTGTTTTTCATCATTTTTTTCATGCACTCCGTTAAATACAAAATGGGGTTAGAAGGGGTGGGGGATTTTTTTTGCTATGCCGATGCATGTATCAAACTATGGATTTATTTTGTTACCAGTCCTTTCCCATAGAATTTTCACCTTCTCTCATTTTTAAATATATTGTAGTCTACCACTGCTGAAAAGTGTCCCCTGTGGGATGGGCGTTGTAAAATATGCCCACAGTACTTCCTGTCTGTAGGAAGAGGCCACTAAAGGGAAACCAAATTTGAACTTGAAAGATACTTGAAAAATAAATAAATAATGACATTATATGGCACATTCGTGTTAGTGTGTTGTTAAATCTTATCTAACTGCTGAAAAGCTGCTACACCCCATTTCTTTGAAGAGGCTCTTTAGTTGATATCGATAACTTAATGAAAGAGACCTCCACATGAAAAACTTATGATTGCATTATTAGCCAAGTTTCATACAAAAAAATCACAGAAAAAGTTAAAATTTTGCGGTGTCCTGACTTGTAACAGTTTTGTGCATAGTCTGAAAAAGTGTCTGGTCACTAATTTATGAAAACCAAATTGAGCTGTTCAGTACTCACTCGTAAAACAGTTGTATGTAGGATATGGGGATTGTTGAAGTTTAACAATTTGTCACCGCTATATGAAAAAAACTTAAGTTTTGGAAAAGCTGATTAAATGTCATTAACCAACTCAAGGAGCTACTTTAAAGAGAAAAAGCAGTCATCTCAAACCTATTTTCCAAAAACAGCCAGATCCCACATCTGCATCCCACATCTTCTTCAAGGCTTGAAAAATTTTCTAACATCTTATTGTCCTATGGAACCCATTTTTTTTTAAATTAGTAGGTTTTGAATGCCCAACATAGCTTTACTGTTGCCCAAATAAAGAAAATATCAAAAGACAAAGGGAATTAGGAAATCATGGTAATGCTTTGTTATTTAATAACTTCGTTGGCCCCATGGCATTGCAGTAACAATCACCGTACTAAGCAAGAATTGAGAGGTATAGTACATTGAGTAGTAGTGTTGTTAACAATATAATAGTAATGGGAAACTTCCAACTCAATGATGATCTGTCTGCAGAGTGACTTGAGGTGTCCAATCGGGCATGTTCTGCTGTGCAATTCATTAATTTTTGTTGCCTTAGCTATTAGACAAGATTCCCTTGGGCACTTGGGCAACCTATTTTTCGAGCCCTGTTCTAACTCCCTTATGCAAGTATCTTCAATAATAACTCAGGACTTGAGCATTGCATACTCAAGGAAAAACCAATGACTGGATTACTCTTCTAAATTTTATGATTTACTGAGAAAAATATTGTCATGTGACTCTCAAAGGCGGATCACAAAATTTGACTGCTCATACATTCCTATTTCTCATCATTCCTGTTTCTTGAGAATCTGCACAAAAGTTGATAAGAAAATTTGTAATATGTCAGACACATATACATTCTAATATTATTTCCACTGATTATATTCACATCTGTCACAAATTACTTCAACATTTCAAACAGTTGATCACATGTGCTTGGTTTTCAACTTTTCACCGAGACAGGGGTTATGGAACTTAACAAAAACATCAGACCATCCATTAGTAATACTATCATGGATCAATGTTGGTATAGGAGCAAACATTTCAAAGGACCAGAAAGCTAGTCACTGCACTTGACTGTACCATATTAATTTGGTATTAAATGTGCAAACTAACAGTTTGCAATGAGACTTAGGCAGGCTAAATAAAGAAAAATTCAACTGCATATTTTACAGTTTTACCCAAGTGCAGTGGCAGGGACAATTTTTTTTTTTGGGGGGGGGGCTGGGGTGAAAGGGGAAGTGGAGATTATAATATCAAGACATAATTTGAGGCATATAATAAGTAACTGCCTTTCCTAAGCACATATGTCTTCAACTCAACTTAACCAGCTTATATCAAAGTTTGCACATCCTTTTGGAGGTGGGGGGGGGGGGGGGGGGAGATAACACTTCCAAGAAACAAATTTCTTTAACCACCCAAGGGTGTGAGATAATTTTAATTAATTTTATTTAAATTTCAATAATTTAGAGGGAAATGAAGAGCACAAATTAATATGCTGTCTTACAACAAAATGAGATGGCCTAAATTCTTCCTAATTTAGCCAGAACTTCAGCTTGCAAAAGATGGGGATGTACTGCGGCTTTCCTTCTCCCTCTTCGTTTGTTGATAGACTTTTGCCCCTTTGTATTCCTACAAGTTACTGCCCCTTCATACGTCTATGGTCTACTGTCCCATCATTCATCTGTGGGCTACTGCACCTTTTGTATGTCTATGGGCTACTGTCCCTTTGCAGGTCTATGGATTACTGTCCCTTCATTCATCTGTGGGCTACTGCACCTTTGTATGTCTATGGGTTACTGTCCCTTTGTAGGTTTATGGATTACTGTCCCTTCATTCATCTGTGGGCTACTGCACCTTTGTAGGTCTATGGGTTACTGTCCCTTTGTATGTCTATGGATTACTGTCCCTTCATTCATCTGTGGGCTACTGCACCTTTGTATGTCTATGGGTTACTGTCCCTTTGTAGGTTTATGGATTACTGTCCCTTCATTCATCTGTGGGCTACTGCACCTTTGTATGTCTATGGGTTACTGTCCCTTTGTATGTCTATGGATTACTGTCCCTTCATTCATCTGTGGGCTACTGCACCTTTGTATGTCTATGGGTTACTGTCCCTTTGTAGGTTTATGGATTACTGTCCCTTCATTCATCTGTGGGCTACTGCACCTTTGTATATCTATGGGTTACTGTCCCTTTGTAGGTCTATGGATTACTGTCCCTTCATTCTTCTGTGGGCTACTGCACCTTTGTATGTCTATGGGTTACTGTCCCTTTGTAGGTTTATGGGTTACTGTCCCTTCATTCATCTGTGGGCTACTGCACCTTTGTATGTCTATGGGTTACTGTCCCTTTGTAGGTCTATGGATTACTGTCCCTTCATTCATCTGTGGGCTACTGCACCTTTTGTATGTCTATGGGTTACTGTCCCTTTGTAGGTCTATGGATTACTGTCCCTTCATTCATCTGTGGGCTACTGCACCTTTGTATGTCTATGGGTTACTGTCCCTTTGTAGGTTTATGGATTACTGTCCCTTCATTCATCTGTGGGCTACTGCACCTTTGTATGTCTATGGGTTACTGTCCCTTTGTATGTTTATGGATTACTGTCCCTTCATTCATCTGTGGGCTACTGCACCTTTGTATGTCTATGGGTTACTCTCCCTTTGTATGTCTATGGATTACTGTCCCTTCATTCATCTGTGGGCTACTGCACCTTTTGTATGTCTATGGGTTACTGTCCCTTTGTATGTCTATGGATTACTGTCCCTTCATTCATCTGTGGGCTACTGCACCTTTGTATGTCTATGGGTTACTGTCCCTTTGTAGGTTTATCGATTACTGTCCCTTCATTCATCTGTGGGCTACTGCACCTTGTATGTCTATGGGTTACTGTCCCTTTGTAGGTGTATGGATTACTGTCCCTTCATTCATCTGTGGGCTACTGCACCTTTGTAAGTCAAAGGGTTACTGTCCCTTTGTATGTTTATGGATTACTGTCCCTTCATTTATCTGTGGGCTACTGCACCTTTGTATGCCTATGGGTTACTGTCCCTTTGTATGTCTATGGATTACTGTCCCTTCATTCATCTGTGGGCTACTGCACCTTTGTATGTCTATGGGTTACTGTCCCTTTGTAGGTCTATGGATTACTGTCCCTTCATTCATCTGTGGGCTCCTGCACCTTGTATGTCTATGGGTTACTGTCCCTTTGTAGGTCTATGGATTACTGTCCCTTCATTCTTCTGTGGGCTACTGCACCTTTTGTATGTCTATGGGTTACTGTCCCTTTGTAGGTCTATGGATTACTGTCCCTTCATTCATCTGTGGGCTACTGCACCTTTTGTATGTCTATGGGTCACTGTCCCTTTGTATGTCTATGGATTACTGTCCCTTCATTCATCTGTGGGCTACTGCACCTTTGCATGTCTATGGGTTACTGTCCCTTTGTAGGTTTATGGATTACTGTCCCTTCATTCATCTGTGGGCTACTGCACCTTTGCATGTCTATGGGTTACTGTCCCTTTGTATGTCTATGGATTACTGTCCCTTCATTCATCTGTGGGCTACTGCACCTTTTGTATGTCTATGGGTTACTGTCCCTTTGTATGTTTATGGATTACTGTCCCTTCATTCATCTGTGGGCTACTGCACCTTTGTATGTCTATGGATTACTGTCCCTTTGTATGTCTATGGATTACCTCCCTTCATATATCTATGGGCTACTGTCCCATCATTCATTTGTGGGCTACTGTACCTTTGTATGTCTATGGGTTATTGTCCCTTTGTATGTCTATGGATTACTGTCCTCTCATTCATCTATGTGTTACTACCCCTTCATAGATCAACAGGCCACTGTTCCTTTATATGTTCATGGGCTAATGACTTTCGATACATCTATGGGTTACTGCCTCTTCATACATCTATGGACTACTGCTATCCCTTTTTATGTTTATGGGTTACTGTCCTTTTGTATGGCAAATGGGTTCCTTTCCTTTAATATACATACGGGTTACTACTCCCTCATATATATACAGACTACACTGTCCCTTCATATTTTCATGGGCTACAGCCTCTTCATACATCTATGGCCTTATACTGTCCCTTCATACGTTTATGGGCTACTTACCTTTTCATACATCTATGGGCTACTGCTCATTTATACTGTATGTCTACAGGCCTCTACCTCTTCATATATCTATGAGCAAGACATTTATTCAAAGCAAAGGATATTTATCTCTCAACATATCAGCCTCCTCCTTCTTGACAACCTCCTGTTGTTGGCAGATCAGGTAACGTAAACCTCGAACCCAGTCTCGGCACTCATCTTGAGAGTCTGTGATGAGGTCCAGTGATTCCCATCCCGTGCCATGAATAATTGAGAAACAACTGATGTCATTATTCTGATGGTTGGACATTACATATTTTCTGAAAGCTTCTGTGTTGGCGCCCTCTCTCACTTCCTTGACAGAACAAATGGATACTATGGGGAAAGTAAGACAAACATTTTACTATTGATGTCTTCATAATCCCCAGCTGTTTCAAGTAAGAAAAATTTTTCCATAAGTCAATAAGCTGCAACATGCATTTAAGACAAAATAACATTACCAAAGAAGGAACAGAGTAGATGGGGTGCTCTCATACTTAAACCTCTTAAATTCTTGCATCCTAACTGATCAATCAGAGCTAATATGACAAAAAAGATAATGCACAGTGGTGAGTCAGAATGTCAAAATGGTGGGGGGAAGGGAGGGGGAACTAGGGGCACAGAAAAATGTTGGGTGGCAAAATTTTACATGTGCAGAGCAAAACTGAACACAAAGCAATTGCTCTTGCAGGTGGGGTCCAGGGACAGTCTCTGTGGGGATTCAGGGGCAAGGCCCCAGGAATTTCTGAAGATATCTCTGGGTCAAAATTAGGTCTCGGGGGAGGCATATTATTTTTTTCTGCTGAACTGACTCCAAACTTAACCTGGGGAAGGGAGGGGCAACTGGGGGAAGGAAAAAATTTGAGGGGGGAAAGGCCCCCAATGCCCCCCCCCCATAGCACTGCCACTGGTATACAGCACCTGCACAGCTAGAATAGCATAATTTGCATGAAGTCCAGACCCGACTCCAGATCCCAAAACAGGGCATAATCTCTGACAGGCTAAGGCACAAAAGTCTGCCTGATTCAGCAAGTTTTTGGCCAATAGGGGGGCTGCATGTCCCGTGTACATACGTCCCTAGTTCCCATACCACCGTGCCAGTATGACTTGAACCAACTGGTAAGCGACTGAGATGTAAAACCTCTCCAAAATACCTCACTCTTGGGATGAGCTGGACAAAGACTCATAACCTAAAAGTACATGCACTTTTCTTTGTCAGGGAAAAATTCTTAGACCTTAACTTTAACAGTACTCACTTTTTGCCTTGTTTCCCTTTTTTGAGGGTTTCCACCTAATGAGTGTTCTGCTGGAATCAAGGTACAAAGTTTTCACTGAGGTTCGATTCTGCCTCTTAATTTTTGTCATAGGTGTACCTAGACACATATTTGAAAGACATTCTGAAAGAAAAAAAGTGAAGAACAATTGTCACACAGGTGCACATTAACTTCCAAAAGTACTACTGTAAATTTTCTACAAAATTCCATAGATGGCATATTACATAACTCAAACTTGATATATAATTTTTAAATTATGTACATTTCTCAGAAAGTAAATAATGTGACCATTCCTATCTTAATGAAAATATTTTGGGCGAAACATTTTGTTTTCCCCCCAACCCTCCCCTATAATTCAGGCAAATTAAAAAAAAACAGGGAATATAAACAAAATACATACATACCAAAAACTTTCCAGAAAGCGCATGCTAATGTGAGTGTTTTTTGTGCATATCTCTTTGTATGTGTCCATATGGGTGAATTGCTTATGGACGATACCTGTCCAGGACATGATCCAGGGTTTGATATTAGCTGTTGCAAAATTTTTGCTCTCCCCTCACCCCCTCCTACTCATCCACAAACCAGATATATGCCTCTGGCATACACTACTTCAAATAGACATGTCCTTTGTGGAAACTAAAAAATTAATAACTGACAAGAACCCTCCCCTTCTCTAGCTACAGTGGAAGAGGTAAATTCTTTATTTTTAGAAAGTATTGCCCAGTCCCAATCCTTGTGCTTATCCAATATATACTGTTGGTTACAAGCGTGCAATTCCCAATTCTACGCCTCGGGCATATAAGAACACTCAGAGGGAGTACTTCTATGCCTCCGGTCTATTGACCCAAAGACATTTTGATTAAGTATTGTAAAACCCTGCAAAAACATACACTTCATAAGGGGCCTCCTTCAATCAATAAATCTTCAAAATTAGTTTTCCAGGCATGTACACAGAGAAAGACTACAGTGACAAAAACAGTGACAGGATAGACCCTTTTCCAATTGGTAATTACAAGGATTATAGGACTGACTTTTGCTACTAAACATCCTTTGTATTAAAGGTTTAGAACAACCCCCCAATCCTATTTTGAAGCAACAGCTAAATATCACAATTTTCCTTGTTATTTCTCTTCAAGGTATCTTTCGATCATATTTAATAAATTTGATATTGCAGATTCAAGGTAAAACAAGCAGTTACTTCCAAAGTAAATTTCACATGTGAAGAAAAAATTGTTGTCACATGAATCTCAGCAGCTACAGTAATTGTGAAACAGCACAGTCTATTACACTCTCTCAAGTTGAGGTGACTGCTCTTGCCCTTTAAAGCATTAATCCTCTCACCCCAAACAACAACTTTTGTAGTAGTCTACAGGTATTCTCAATTGGCACAGATGTTTGATTGACAGCCACATTTAATTCAAAATGCAAAATTCCAAAGCTCTTATTACACAGCATTTACAGTATTGTGCTGAGACAATTTTGACTACACATTGCCATCTTGTATACTCAGCCTGCAGAAATGAACTAAGATTGTGTCTTAGTGAGGATTAATTTTTAATAAGGCACTTGTTGGAAGGGCTTAAAGTAGCTAAGGAGAATTGGAACTGCTTCGAGTAAGAGGATGTGGCCTTTAATGTTGTTTTTTGTGGCCAAGAGTACACCTATTCAATTGTTATTTGAAAAGGGACATTTACACTATGTAGAGCATCTAAAACAACATACTGAAGCACCATACCAATAATATTTTTGGTCTGCCAGTGCTTTACCAGGGTGGAGATAGAAGGCCTGGGGTAGGAGTAGGTGGGGAAACTGGGTCATACCCCCTTCACTAATGCCAATTTTGGTTCCTAAAAAATATGTGGAATATGCCATTTTTCTTTTCTTTGGTTCCTAAAATGTTTTAACACAAATGTACTTCAAAGGGTAGTGTCATGGAGCTAACCCAACACAGATCCTGTGTTGTAACTGTAGATCAGTGGTAGCATAACTGGCACAAGGTTATGCAGTAGGCCTATTAAAAGCAAACCAAATTTGAAAAAAAAAAGACCTGCAAAAGGGGTATTTCCCCTTAAACCTGGGTGGTGACCACACAACGTACTAAATGCCCCCCCCCGTAGAAATTATTTTGTATAATTAAATGCCACTGTAAAGGACATTTACTATTGATCCAACGAATTTACAGAGATATGTGCCACACAGGTGTGCTTCTGTAGTCCCTTGCCTCATTGGTCCATCCCATCAGTCCTGGGCCCCAGCTCATTAGAATTAAGGTTGTTGGTTAGTGTTATGGGTTAAAGACAATTAGAGTTTAGAATCATATTTACAGTAGGGGTTAGCCTTAGGGGACATGATTACCTAATATCCTGGGGGACCAATGAGATCCATGGGGTAAAAATGACAAGGGGAAGCAATGAGAAAGAGCCGGGACCATTGAGACAGGGAACTAGTGAGATGGGGAACTATAGACATGTAAGCACATGTCACAAACATTCGCATTATTAATCATTCAAAATACTTTGATCATGCACGTCATCCACTTCTCTTCAAATCAATGATGCACAGTGGTTTTGTTCCTATCAAAATGTGCAACTTCAGTGATGATCACAATACTGCAATAGACTCATCCATAATTTCTGGATGATTGAATAATGTCACATAGCAACTACTCATGACATGTTTGCTTGATAAACATAAAAATTAGTCATAAGATATGACAAGAAATTTCTGCTGTTTTTCAAGAAGGCAATGTTGAAGAGATGAGGCAATCTCTATCCTGTGCATATATTTCATTTGAAATTTGGCTTTCTTCTGTACCTACTGCACTTGAACTCTTGAATTGCAGGAGATTTACATAATGGTTGTTGAAAAGGTCTTTTATAAGGGATCTCTGTAAATTATCCACATCGTATAAAATGCCACAGACATGTTGCATAATTACAGAACAAAAAATAAGGAAATAATATGAAAGAGTGCTGTCACTTCTTTAAATGAATTAGGTGAATGATAGCACTTTTTGCATTTTTTACATAATTTTCATTTTTTGTTAGCTAAAATCTACAGAAATTCTTTACAGTGCAGTATGTATGTCATACAAAGAGATTTTGAAAGTGACAGATTGAATTCATTTTCTCCTGCCTGAGCAAGATGGAGTCTGTACTATCCACATTCCCTAAAGCATCCTGCACATGAATATCGGATGATGAAAAGATGGGTGGTAAGTAGTACGATGAAATCATAAAAACTGAAAATTTGGAGAAATCCTACTGAAACTACACGGGGTATCTATCCATGTCCAGAACGCAGAAAGAATTCAACATTGAAAATTTGTTCCACATTCTGCTTTCCTCCTGGGGTTCCCTGTTCCACATGGGAACAAACACACTGGGGTTCCGTGTTCAGCATGCGAATAAATCACAGACTTTCTATACATGGACAGAGCATACTGCATGATAGATTGTTGCTACCATACGAAAAACCATGAGAAAAAGCGCATCATGTCTGTCTGCTATGATTTTGTGTAAAAGTTTGGACTTGCTCAAGTCAATACCCAGGTTTTGCAAGAAAGTTGAAATATTTTTGAAATATGGCACGGTAAGGTCAAAATCACTTCACATATTGCAAGAATATGATATTGTTTCCCATTCAAGTTCAACTTCTGTTTAAAATATTGCAGAGTCATCATCAAATCAGACGATTTATAGCCTCACGGCGACCATCCTGGAGCACCTTTTTTGTCCCAGTCAGTGGAGACCATCTACGGAGAGGACGTACATGTTACATGCTATGTCCATATATATAAGTCTCTGGAATAAACACACAAGAATTTTTTCCAAAATCTAGTGTATCTATTCTGTGATCTGCTCACCAAGCAAATTCAAAATGGCTTCAGACAAATCAAATTTCAAAGAATTTTCAAAATTTTTCAAAACAATTTTGGGATGACCTGCTGCCTTTTATTATGTAACTTAATCAAGAGCACACAGTGGTTGTGGCACAAGCTGGGAAGGGAGAGAGGAGGCATATAACCCCAGATTTTGTTCTTGCTCCCCCTCTCCCAGAGTTTGTTAGGTTAGTAGGAGTTGGGTTGACCAAAAAAAATCTCCCCCCCTCCCCCCAAAATTATAATTCCTCTCCAGAGACTAAGTTTTTCATTCAGAGATATGCTAAAATCTCAGAGCTTCTGGGGGCTTGGCCCCTCCGACCGCCAGGAATGAGTGCTTTTGGCTGGGTTTTGCAATGTACCCAAAAATTTCTGCCCCTCCAGCATTAACCTTTTCTTAAGTTCCCCCCTCCCAAATGTAACATTCTGGCACCACCACGGCAAGACCATTAAGGTTCAGCTATTAAAACCTGAGATAATATCTATGAGCTACTTTCTGCTTTCCTAAGCACTTGCATAACATATGCCCTACTGAGTTGGTATCGACAACCCACCGTAAAGTGGGTGCTGAAGAGTACAACATGCTTACTATTAACCCAATAAATCAAGCTCCATTTTAATAGCTAGGCCAAAAGCTAAAATTTAGGACTTTCTTGTACTGTAACAGTTTTGTGCATATTTTTTCAAACAAAAAAAATTGTGATTATTATGTTAATTCTACAAGCAGTGATTTTCTAGGTGTATGAAATTCAGAAGATATTTTAGGGATGTTGTCACACCAACTTTGTGATTTGTGCCATGACCAGGCCTCATTCCGCTTATAAAAGAGTGGAAAAACCAACGTTTTTACATCTGTGAAATATTCCAGCAGAATTTATCTGGGTACAGCCTTCAGGTGACCTGAGCAGGATACTATCTTTCACATAAATTTGGGTAGAAGAATTGGGTACTCCAGAGGAGAAATAGGGCACTCACCCCAAAGCTATTCTTTTCCAAGCAGAAGCTCTAGAAAGAGAGGTATAATAAGAAGTCTTGGAGCCTGGGGGAGGGAGGGATAATTTAAGTATGGAAGAGCACATAGCTTCTTTAATTTGCAACGGGATGAATATCACTCCAAACCCCACTAGGACAGTAGCAGTGTGGGGTTTAAGAAAGAAACAGCTTTTTTAGGTGCAGACATACATCATGGTGTTTTTTTTTTAAAAAAAAAAATGTATACTCACTGCTGATGTCATCATCCTCTGTACTTCCTCTGCTTTCTGCTTCCGATTTATGACCAGTCCAGTAAGGTGAAGGCTGTGATGAACTAAGAGACGAGTAACCCCCACCCTCGGAGTCTTCACTGTCACAGGTATCCCACTTAGGAAGGGGTCTTCCGGTCCGGGGGCTGCTCTCATGTGCTGCTTTATGTTTGGCCTCTGCTGCAGATAATTCAGAAGTAAGATGGTTCTCCATGGCAGGAATGTTCCCTACCTCAACAGTCGGAGGAGAGGCCTCCTTGGATGACCCGAATGAAAGGTTGGAATTCTGAGAAGTGTCCTCATCATTTGCTTCTGAAGGTTGGTCCTCCAGGGATGAGGAGAAAGAAATGCTGGAGTAACCACTGGTTGAAGTTGTTGTAGTTGATTCGAGGGAAAGTCGTGTCGTCATCAACATGAATGGCTGTTCCATGCTCTAATCTGATAAAGAAGAAAAGGAGGAAAAATCTAGAACAGTAATGAATTATTCAAGGGGGTGATGCAACACTGCCTATGTGGAGCGTCACTATCATTTAGCATGTGGTGTGCCCACATTTTGGTAATCTCTGGGGGACCCCTGGCCCTCCTCTTCCACAGGCTATTGTCTTGCCAACACATGAAAACTGCAAGATCCTAATGATGACGGGAAACAAAAAGTGAGGGAAGGGAAGGACGGAGAGAGCTCTCTGTTCCAACATCTCTGTTTTTCGAAAGTCAACATTGAGGTCAGTGTTAGGATAAGGATTAGAGGTAGGGGTAGACTAGGGTGTTGTATATGTATATCAGAGCAAACACATTTCAGAACATAGAGGTGTAACCCTGCAGTAAGACAGTCAATTACAGTCAATTTTAAGAATAGTGATGTAGGGATACTGTAAGTTGCAATGAACACTGCGAAATTATTCCACTTAAATTACATCCCAATTCCTCTAGGCTACTTTGTTAAATGGAGTTTAAAGGCCCGGTTTCTAATGACACTGGTTTGGTTTTTGCCAGTCATGGCCTTTTTGCCAGTTGTGGCTAACTGCAGAGATGCCAACAATTACATCCAAAAATCAGGGAGGTTTCACACAGGAATAAGGGAGATTTTTTAGAATTACATGCAACTCAATGGGGGAAAAACTTGCTTGAATCAGGGAGATTGTCATATTTGCAAGTTGGAATGGACAAAAATCCTTGAATTTTCAGGGAGCCTCCCTGAGAATCAGGGGGGGGAGTTGGCACCTCTGTAACTGGCTCGTTTTCCCTACCCTGTTGCTTTTGCTGGGCACCGTGCACAATGGCAGTACATGTAGGTTCCATGTTCCAAGTCTATGGTATGACCACACTTGAGCTTGTACTCCATGCAGTTCTGTGCTTTAATCACTTGACTTTGCAGTCAGTCCTCTTCTAGGCTACATGCATGATGATGACTAGTGCTACTTTCTTTGGGGCTATGTCATTTTTCCCAGAGATCACTATTCCTGAGGTTTAATGTTCTAGAATGTTGGCAACATTAGCACTTCTGGGCACATTGAACCCAGGGAATAATGAACCTTGTACTGTAATCATCATCATGTTGCAGAAAGATATGAAAACAGGGAACATTGAATCCTGGGAACATCAGGAAGACCCCTTTTCTTTCTATGTCATGTTGGTGTATTTTCAGGGAACTTCCACCACATAATCAACATTGCATTGTGGATCTGGTAATTAAAATGAAAGGTTAGTTGAACTCCTTAAAAAACTGGGATACAACCACTTCAAAATCTAAGAACAATGTGTATGGTACTATGCTTTAAGTCACATGACTGAATCAAATAGTAGGAGCCACATTAACAATTAAAATATGCATGGTATTAAACAAATTATGCAGTCTTTTTGTGATCAATTCCACCCACCTCATGGACATTTTTATAAAGTTTTAGGGTCATGCATGGAAGGACTGCTGGAATGTCAGTAATGTACACTATATTGTATTTGTGCAATGAAATCCCTCACGATAAACCCACAATATTTACCGCCTGTCATAGGAGGCCGGCACTCTATTAGGCCTGTATTTGAAACCCAACTTGAACTTGATTGTTCCATATTTGAAACCATATTTAACCTTAACCTCAATATCTATTTGACAAGTTTAATAAACTAATTAACCCACATGATAAATCTATAGATACTAACATTAGCTAAGAAGAACAGGAAACTAATGCAATTGTCAATATCTGACCTTCTTCCTCTTTCATTGTGATGTGCTAGTATGATGGCATGAGGCTCAAAGTTAAAATTAAAAATGCATGTTTGTTATTATTAACACCACAACCCTCAAATCCGATTTATCGAAGATAAAGGATAGTAAAATCCACTCCAAGAGTGACACTTTGCTCCTTTCAGTGAAGTATAAAGGTTTCACTCATTTTAGAGTGAATTTCTGCACTTAAGAGACAATCTTTACACTTTAAGGAATTATTTCATTTATCATAGATTATAAGAATGGTAAAATCCACTCCAAGAAAAGTGAAAACTAATTCTGCAAAGAGTGCTTGCAGGGATCACTCTTTTTTGACAGTGGTCCCTGTGAGAAACTTTGCTTCTTTCAGTGGAGTAATTGGTTTCATTCATTTTAAAGTGAATTTTTTCACTTTGGGAAAGAACTTGTAACTTTCACTCTTGTAAAAAGAAAAATTTTGCTTTTTAAAGCATATTAAAAATTGTCTCTCAATGTTTGTATTTTGTGGGGCCTCAATCCATCCATTTTTTATACACAAGTTCGAAGTTTATATCTGCACATGTGTGTGTGACTTTTCTGTTCAGGTCAACACATAGCAAAACATACAGTACAAGTGCTGCACTGGCCACACATACAGCAGCGTCCTGTGAAAGACTTACCTCGAATGTGAGAACATTCTCACTTTATCAATGATCATGGCTCATTATAAACATATGGAGATGGTTTGGTACACACTAAGCACACTGTAGCACACCATTTTTACCTGTGTTTAAATCCTGCTATCATCTTAAACCCATGTAAAACTGTTACCCATTGACCTTTGGGGCAATATTGCTTCATGAAGAAACTTCGAACAGGTCTATTCAGACAAACGTCCTTTTCCATGGTCGAATTTATTCAGACATGAGTCTCTCTTACTCAGTGACCTCTTCTGGTTGTTATTGATCACAGAAGCAGGCTGTGTTTAATTAATTGTAACTTCACCCTTCCAAAATATGAATATATATTTATAGATATGAGCAGAAGGTACAGTATTTATATGACAGATATCATCTATTGATATTTGCAGGAACTTTGCCTTAAAGGTAATCATTTGTCACCCTAAACTACAGTTTCATTATGCATATATCAAAACTCTCAATTGGTACAGCTCTTTGATTGGCATCACATTCAAACAATGGATCATAGCTAAATTACACAGCATGGGCACTGAGAGTGTCTTGATTACACATTATGGACTTGTATGGCCACTGGGACAAGCCATGAAGCAATAAACCAGGATTGTGTCTGGATAAAGATGAGTTTTAGATAAATGTGGGAGGGGCTAGAAGTAAGTTGGTTGGGAGAATTGGAACTGTTTGGGATGATGAAAATATGCCTTTAATGCAAGACGGCTACTGTACATAGAAATGATAGGTACAGTGTCGGAAAAGTACTGTACATACTGTAGAATCATGGTAATAGTTTGAAGAAAAATTTGTCCCCTACTCTTCATTTCCATACAGGTATGGGAGATAATCTTTTTGAAGGGGTAAGAGCAATTTTTGCCCAAAAAGTGGCACCATTTATCATGTTTTGCTCATGTTCTACACAAATGGACCAGCTGTTTTTGCCTGAATTGGGAGGCAAGTGCCCCCCTTGCATCTCCAACGTCATATGCCTACGTTCATTTCTGTTGCCAGAAATTTTATTTAGTCAGACAGTACTCTTGTTCACAGTATTTTATTGAGGACAATTTGGGAGGTGGGGGGTCCCTTATTTTCAATACGTTTGTCGACCAATACCATTTCAGGACCGGTTTTTGAGATCACGGGAGTAGGACTGCCACAATAATGGCTATATCACTGATCATGTTTTGTCACGATGTGACATCTCAACATATTCAAATAAATAACTAAACCACTGGGAAATCTCTTATTTTATTGTCTTTAGTATAAAGTAACCTAAAATGATCATAATTTATGTTGTATATGAATCCAAATAAATGACTAAACCACTGTGAAATCTCTTTTTTTATTGTCTTTAGTATAAAGTAACCTTAAAGTGATCATAATTTATGTTGTATATGATTATTAGCATGCTGATGGCAAATGAGGACTACAGTTTTAACTTTTTAAATGTGCGATATGGGGATATCGTCCTGGAAATGCTGGCCATATTGATAAATGAGATTGTGGCAGCCCTACTATACACTGTAGGCACACAGTAGTTACACGTCTCTGAGCCAAAAAGTTGTGATGTTGGCTGCATGCAAATAATAATTTTTTGCTATTGCATATATTTGAAATTTACATGGTAAGACCAGTTACCCCAACCTTATGGAGAGACAATAATTTATTCTCACTTTTCCTCATCCATGCACGTTTTATTATAATTTTGAACTTAAATATTGCATATCCAACATAGAGGAATAAGCTGCTCCTCGTAAATTTTCAAATTTTTAAATTCAGTGAGAAAAACATAGTTACATAATTTTCAGTTTGGGAGATAACCCCTTTTAGGGGAAATCATTTCCATCCAATCAGGGGGAATATTTTGCCATGGGTGTGGTCATTTTCAAATATTTCCCATGATGCACTGGGATCCTACTGCACAAATTCAATGCAGATGAACATTCAAAACAACCTTGCAATTTTCATCAATTTTAGGGAAAAGTAAATGGACATATTAAAAATCTTCCTTGCTACTTAAAAAAGCTTTGTCATGTTTGGTTGAGAAATCAAGCAATTTTGCAACAGTACATTCGTTGTCCTAAGCTTAATTTATAGACTCCATGCAGCTGCAAATTCAGCCACTGACCATTTTCCACATAAATAATAATAATATAATAATATATACTATAAGGTGTGCAAGGTGTGCAAGGTGTGCAAGTGGGTCATTCCAGCACTTAAGTTTGTAAATTATGTAGTTGAGGGTCTCGTGTAGTTTCCCTTTTTATGTCTAAAATATCAACTCACAATTGAATACACATTCATTAAACCATTCAATGACTGTGAAGAGGTACCCACTATGGGCTCATAAATATTCATACTGTGAGACAGGCAAATTTTCCTTCAATTTGGGTAATACTCATTTTCCCTCAAAAGCAGTTATCTCCTGAACTAATTCTCAAGAGCCATGATTCAACGAATAGGATAGACTACTAGACTAAGTTCAAATTGGGATGTTTGCATTTGCCCTTAAATAAAAGACTATTTCTTCATTATGTTGATGTGAAAGAAGATTGCAAAGGGTTCATGAGAATATCAGTACAAAGCCATTGGGCCCACTCTCCCAGAATCAGCTGGCCACCACAAGGTTATGTGTGGAGTTTCTATAAAGCTTGAAGAACCCTAAGAAGGCAATGTTTTCATCCGGATGGCTCAGAACAAAACCAACATCATTTATTGCTACAAAATATATTAATCTTCCTATAGTACATACAGAAAAATATCATACAGTACATTGGGAGAGTGTATAAAGAGCTAAGCCGTCACAAAGCTAAGTGGTTGGTTGTGTGCAGTAATAGCAACCAAATGCATGCATGATCTACTTACAGTATGTTTTATGTGATCATAATTTGTGTGTAGTATTTCTGCATTAATGAAACAATAAGGCTGCATTACATGGCAAGTAGGTGCAGGTTCATGAAATTTACAGTATATGGTGCGCATTACACCGTTTCCTGTAAGAAATTTTACATTCGATCCACACTCTCAATATGAGAAATTTGACTTGTTGGAAATCTCAGTTTTGTGGAACTGTACACACCTCAAATGTACAAAAACCCAGCTTTTTTTTTTCATTTTTTCCCCCACAAATATCAGTGCATCATATTAACAAGTCATCATCAAAATCTTGTCACAGCAACTTAGTGTATACACTGGCTCATTGCTTAAAGTAATTATTCTAATGCGCCTTACAAAGAAAGTAAAAAAAAACAAAAGACTAGGTTGATCTACCAGATACCATGAAAGGCACAGCTAGGTGGGTTTTATATAATAAGCAATGAAAATGTATGTTACAGGGAGCATGATGACTTTACTGAAGGGGACAGACGATTCCATAACTTGTGTGCTCTCACCAAACATGAATCTACAGCAAGAAAATTTTTTGAGCATGCTCACCAACTGATCCTACTCACCTGCCAAAGATATACCTAGTAAGTTCTTCCAACTTTCTGAGGTAAAGAAGTACAGTGAGTAGCTTTTTGCTACAACTATTACTTTAGTTCAATGGCTTGCAGCCCGCCCTCCAATTCCCTACCACTGGCTTGCACCCTTATCACATGTGCTCTAAAAATGGAACCTACTGCTGTTGTGGTGATGCTCCACACAAGCAATGCATGGGGAATGCAAAACAAGCCTGTGATCCACAACTGGAAAAAAAGTCATGGCTGGCTAGACTGAACCAAGTTGGAAAATGGGTTGTATAAACTCACTACAGTACAGTAACTAACTGTATACTGCAAGATATAAGAACTCTAACCATTTCCACATAATCTGCCATAGTTAATTTTAGTTGGGGTGCATGAGCTAAAGAAATTAGCTGTTGTGATAGCTGTGCATGGAGAGAGAGAATATTTCACATTAACAATTTATTACAAGAACAATCTTAAAAAGATTTTTGAGGGAGAAGAACTTCCCCTTGAAGGAAATTTGGACATTTTTTTTCAAATGCCTATGTACATGCAGCAGACATTTGTTACCCTGAAAGACTGCGATCATTCTTGCAGAAAAGACTGGTCATAACATATCAAGCAAAAGTCACTTTGAACTCGGTTTTATATTTAAAAACCAACTGTTTGTTCCACTTATATGGTGCCCTAAGGGCACTTCGGAGACAAGAAGCAAATTACGAGTGTTTTCTCTGACCAAAACAGGCTGGAAATTTTGATCTGTGTTTGTTTTTGAAACGAGAATTGAAAGCAAACGATGTGTCATGATCAGCTATCAAAGTTCCATTTGAATTTCATAAAGACATAAAATGCGAAAATTTTCATCGCCATCACTCACTGCAATGGCTGTGGGTTGAATTGCTCGCAAAAATGGAAAAGCGACAAAAAATTGGTTGCATATATTAAAACTGCTCCAGGGTGTTTGATAAAAAAAAAAAAGGTACTCTGGAGTTATTGGAATGTTATTTTCAATTTCTCTACAGGGAGGCAGCAAGGACAAAAAAGCAAACCATTCACATGTATGGAAAGAGAGGATTACCATGCATAATGGTGAACTATGTCCAGGGTGGAAAAAGGGGTAATTTTCCTCCTTAAATTTTGTTCCTGCCCCTGCTTGTCCCTCTCCCCCTCCCCCACTCATCTGATCAGTTAGATCAAGCTAGGTTGTAATGAAAAAAAAAATAATATCCAGTATCTCTCCTGAGACTCAATTTTTCATCCACAACAGATATGGGACTGTAAAAATTCAGAGCTTCTGGGGATTTCCCCCTCTGGATTCTCACCCACTCAATTTCATGTACACTCTAAAATCAAAAGAGTGAACTAAGTCACTCTTTGATCCAGTGAAAAGTGTAAATTCACTCCATCAGAGTGATAATTCACTCCAAGAGGAGTGAAGTTTCCTCCAAAAAGAGTGAAGTTCCCTCCGAAAAGAGTGAAATTCCCTTAAAACGAGCGAAGTTTCACTCTTGATGGAGTGCCCACAGTGATCGCTCTTGAAAAAAGAGCGATCATTGCAGGCACTCGTGGAAGAGTGAATTTTCCCTCTTCCTCTAGTGAATTTCACTCTTTTTGGAGGGAACTTCACTCTTTTTGGAAGGAACTTCACTCCTCTTGGAGTGAATTATCACTCTGATGGAGTGAATTTACACTTTTCACTCGATCAAAGAGTGACTAAGTCCACTCTTTTGATTTTAGAGTGTACTTTCATGTATATGTCCACGAAAATTTTGCTGCACCAAACGTTTTCCATTGCCTATTTAGTCTGAACCCAATTTTGAAATTATGGCAGCACCAGTGACCATGCACCAGTTCTCATCTTTTCAAATATTGCAGAACTGCCCAACAGCAGCCAAAATACAGTAAAAATAGATCATATACAGTTTCAGACCAAGAAAGGAATGAGGCAAACTCCTCTATGTTAAAATGAGGCATTTCTCCCCTACCTTACCTCCCTCACCCCACAACATATTCCCTGACTTCTTTGTTCTCACATATCTTTGAATTTTAGAAAGATATGATATTTTATGTTTTTGCGATAATTTGAATTAATTTGCAATGAACACTAAAGCTGAAGCTCTATTAAACTAGAAGTTTAAGCAAAAATCTAATTTTCATATGTGAGAGAAAAACCAAATCTACACAGTGTGGTGAAACTCCCATCTAAATGAAACATGTGCTTCTCGAGATAGCAGTAAATATAGTTACTAGATTTGTGTTCCAAAGTGAGCCTGAAGGCAGCAGAGGTTACATATTTTCGTCACATTGACAAGGAATGCTTTGTTTCCCTTTGTTTTTTCAGACTGTTGTGTAGACAGAAATTAATATGAATAGGACCTCCCTCAGTGAAATGCAGAGTTTGTAGAATGCTCATGCCAAAATGCAATCATATTCTGATAATATTGAATTGTTGAGGAGAAAATCAGCTGTAAATTTAAAAAAAAAAAAAAGACTTTCCATTAATGTGAGGATATGATGTCATATGTGCTTGCTTCAAATTCACTTTTTGTTGAAAATGTGACAACTTTACCTGCTCATATCTTGAGAACCACGCATTGGATTCAATGGAAATTTCCTTGAAATGCTTAGAATAAGTACCCTTCTAACATATCGAAACTTGATGTGACTTTGAAGCCATCTTTTAAAAATCCTACTGAAGAATACTGCTCAATGAGTTTACCCACCCCTCCAATAGGATTAAACCCAGTACAGAACAACTTTGATGGTGAAATATCATAACATAAATAGAGAATATGAATCCCTTTCTAATTTTTTTTTTTTAAACTTAAGCAAATCAAGAGTAAAAAGTGACATACCTCTGCAGCTCTTTGATTGCTGCGAACTGCTTGGCCCAGGTGTAAAATTGACCAATCTATGCAAATTTCTATCTCAAAACCTCATCAAAATGTAAAATAGGATCACTTTGTTAAAAATTGAAGTGTTTTCACAAATGGCACTCCTTGCACAGATTCCGCTGCCTGAGGGAGTAAGAGTCCATAACAGACAACAGGGCAAACAGTTAGGTGTTGATTGGTTAAGTTGCATCCGGTAGATATTTTACTGTTTGTAGCAATTACAGTTCTCAGATAAATTGTGTCACTTACAGTATTAGTGGTGACAGATTGATCAAAGCAAGCAGACATCATGCTGTTTTAGATTCACCAAAATATTGACCTTTCTTAGTAGACAAGGAAGGTTAAATGCTATGTTTCAGAGGACTGTATATTTGCAATACATGCACATAGCAAAATGGTATTTTTGCAAACTTTCATAATGAAATTCAAGACTTTTTAGGATTTTTTAGAGCCCAAAGAGGTTATTTGGAAATCTCAGAGCAATAGTATATGACAACTCTTTGTAGAAAGAGAAATTGTCCAATTTACAGCCTACAGGTACTCTCAGTTCCTGAATTTTCCCAGAATGATTTTGTACTGATCATACTATACATAGGTCCATTACTGTAATTTACAGTGAAAGCACACAATAAAATCAAGCAACATAAATACAGCATAAGAGAAATAAGACTAAGAGCATCACATATAAGCCACATTATCCCCTGTAATTCTTTCTGTGAGACTGCGTGTTTGGTCTAACGGTAAGAGCGTATGCCTCTAATGCGTAAGGCCTGGGTTCTATTCCCAGGTCAAGTAGACTAAAATGGAACCTACTGCTGTTGTGCATGATGCTGGGCATATGGAGTAGGAAAAACATGCCAGTGTGCCAAAACTGGAAAAAAGGCTGTGGCCGGATCGACTTGTACCAACAGGTTGCAAACTGGGCCATAAATCTCTGACTGACTGACTGACTGCCTGACTGACTGCCTGACTGACTGCCTGACTGACTGACTGACTGACTGACTGACTGACTGACTGACTGACTGACTGACTGACTGACTGACTGACTAACTAAATTTCTGTAAGGTGGTCACCTCATAGTTTTATTACTGGCACTTCACAAGAAATTTCTCAAATTGCAACCCACTTAGAAAAGAATAAATTGTCCCTCTCCCCTCCTCAGTTTTAATGCAAAAAACTTGCATATTTACCCCATGGGCTAGAATACCACCTCACAACCACTAAATTTTAGTTACTTAGATAGTGTTTTAATTACAGTTATTTTTGTGGCAACAACTAAATCTCACAATTTTCCCCTGATTTCTCTTCATGGTATCTTTCTTCATATATTATGACTTCAATTTTGCATTTTAGGTAGATGAAGCTGTATGTGTCAACTTCCAGTAAATTTACATGTGAGGAGGAAAAAATGTCACAGGATTCTCAAGGGCCAATCATGAAACAGGACAGTGTACTATACTACATCAAGTTTGGGAGGAAAATATCATCACATGACTCTCAACACCTAATCCTGCATTCATTTCATGAATTTAGATTTTTCATGTGTACTACAAATGACACTTCTCAGCAATAGTGTAGCCAGCATTGTGTCATTAAGGGGGGGGGGGGAGGGGGGTTGGAGCAGGACATTAGGGAAAAATCTACAGGGAGAAAAAACCCCACTATTCTAGGTGTTTTTTTGCATTTCAAGGTTGGGTCTTCGGGGGGGTTTGAACCCCCAGAACCCCTGTGGCTATGCCACGGCTTCTCAGGTAATTAAGACGTGTAGTAGGTACTGTAGTTTCAGTTTTATCAAACTTGAATGAACATTATCATGCTAAATTTCATGTTATAGAAAAACCTGAATTTGGGGGTTCTTTTACAGGGTACTTCTAATCAATTAATTGCTCATTAAGATAACCAAGGTCTTTATTGCCATGAAATTGCAGGTACTGTGGGGTGTCGGGAGACTCTTCCTCTCTTCAGGAAGCTATACTGTATACTGTGATTATATAATGAAGCATGCATACTACTTATCTACTGACAGTATGGAAAGTATGATGTGGGAACCTTTTACTACATTTAGACTTGGCTTTGTCAACCATGAAGCTCTATGGGAAGCTTCCATCTTGTTTTACTCTCACAGTGAGCTCTTATAGTTAATCTAGGTGCAGTACAAAAAGCAGACCTTGAATTTTGAGGCATTCAAGTGCAATCACTCACCATCACTCTCCTCAAATCACTGTGAGGAGTGCATTTTTTGCACACCTAGATGAAGATGGGAGTTGACATAAATCTACCTAAGTTTAACAGCCCACATGTCAGAAAAAATACCCTTAGAACAATCTCGTCAGCAACTGTTCTCAGTACTAATTATATGCCCATTTAAGCATTTGAAAATGACCATGAAGGTTGACATTTGATAGCACTTTATCTCAGAATTTGACTCCCTTTTTGCCAGCACTTATTTCTGGATTTGTTGGAAGTTGTTATTTGAACCCCAAAGTTGTTGGGCTTCTATTGTACCAGAATGGTAATCTAATCTGTTGCTCATTAAAGCAGCTAATTGGAGTAATGAACCAGTGGTCAGGTACCATAATTGGGAACGACAGTTTTTCGCTAAAAACTGTGGTAGCCATGACGGATCTACTTAAAGGCTAATATCCCATAATGCACCAACTCAGTACACTCCTTTATTTCCTGAGGAGTGTGGTTTGTAGCACATCAGGAAAATCAAAAACTCAAGGTCTGAAAATGTCACACTCCCCAACAGGATTTCAGGTAAGCAATGGTAGAAATACTGACAACACCATGTAAGTCATAAATTCTTGGCTAATGCATGGGCCCCTTTGTGACATTTGTTAATTGGCTCTTCACTGCAAACTCAGTCTCAACCCATGGATCTATAGAGAGAAGGATATTTACAAAACCCCAACTCTGATATGCATTCAGGCATAAAACATATTTTACCTTTTTACAATCCTCTCCTTACCACAGTTAGTAACCTCAAAAGGCAGATGTACCCAGTGTTAGCTGGAGTTATTGATGGTTTCTGTGAGTGGTACAACAGTTCCTTCCAGCCCCTCCAACAACTGTCTATTGCCTTTGTCTAAAGACATAAACCTACTTGATTGTTTTTAAGTAGTTTATTGCTGAGCATACAAGGCCCTAATTACAACACTCTTCCGTGTTAGTTAGTAATTAGATGGAGTTTTATGACCCAGTTTCCAACCAATTGGCTCAAGTCGAGCTGGCTGGTTACATCTCCATGTTTCGACATCTCTATGTTCCGACAAAACGGTGCCAAGTACACTTTGTCGGTACCAAAGTACATTTTCATTGGCATCTAAGTACATAATTGTCGGCGGCAGAGTACATTATTATCGGCGCCAAAGTACACTTTGTCAGTACCAAAGTTCATTTTTGTTGGTACCAAAGCACATTTTGTCAGAACATAGAGACATCGGAACAGAGAGATGTCGGAACATAGGGATGTCCCAGAGCTGGCTATGGTCTTTTTTCCAGTTTTGGCTCACTGGCTTGTTTTCTCTGCTTCATTGCTTATTATGTGCTGTGTTGTGTGAAATGAAAGCTACATAGTCAACCTCTCTAAAATTTTGAAAAATTGGATGTCATTCAAAGACCAGACAACAAGTGAAAAATTTTATACCAGTCCCTCACTACAGTACTTAGAATGACAATTGCCTGTCCAGGCAGCTCAATGGTCTGTCTTTAATTGCTAGGAAACATCAGTAAAATCTCTAAAGCACTCTCAAGTTTTGAAACTGCAAAAAAAAAATGTAAAAGTAGAGGTGAAAAAAGGGTTCCCTTGTCACTTCCCAGTGGAATGGGAGGGGGGGGGGGGAGCTGTCCAACTGAAAATATGGTAATTGTATGCAATTTGGGAATATACATGAACACATTTGTTATATCTTAAAATGAAATCTTGCATTTGGAAGGCAACAAGAATATAGGATTAAATCATTATTAAACCCTTTTCACGATCTCACAAATGAACTCCAGCATGGCTTCAATAATCTTGAAATGTCATACACTGCAAGATATGGAAGTTGCATTGTATGAATTTTTGAAAGTTTTGGGCAACACATTTCTTCAAAAACAAACCTCTGTCTGTAAAAAGCCCAATTTATATGAACTACACACTGCATTTTACTTTCTATCATCCTGATGTTGGTTTAAGAAATTGTTTCAAAAATGGAAAACCTTCTTCAAAACAAACACAATATTCCTCAAAAGAGAAAAGAATTAGGCAACACATATTATAAAAGGGTGCAAGGAGAAATCTTTTTTTCCAAATCATTATCAATTTAGCATTAAAAACAAAAATAAAGGTACAGAACGTATCATGCCATAAATTAAACTCTAGGGTAAAATGAACTTTTTACTATCATTGGCACATAGGCCTACTACATTATGGGAAATGCCCATTAGCCAGAATTTAGAACAAGACGAACGTCTAGACGAGTTGCGGTGCAACCAAGTCGTCTTGTACTTTAAAGGTGATTTTATATTTTAGGGGGACAAAAATACCATTCCAAAATACTTGTATTGTGTTTTGTCCAATAGCAGCTAAGTTAAGTTCCACACTTGTAATCCAGGAACATTGTTCATTCACTTTAGAAATGTGGTTGAGGTGGAACGTGAAACACACCAAAGAAATACTCGATTGCCGGTATAATGAGGTTTGCTCATTTTCAACTCATAGTTGACAGAAAATCAGGAAAAGATGATACAGCAGTTGATTTAGAACTGTAGAAAGAGCAAAATGTCACATCAGATAACATTTCAAACGTCATTTACAAGCTGTTTCTTGTGCATTCAATATAAGGTATCCCTAATGTCCCGGCTCCTTAGTAACTCCTTGTACAGCATGAGGGTTTCTGATAAAAGATGGTAAAGCGCCAAAGGCTCAAGACAGGCCATTCGACCAAACAGACGTTAGTCAAAATTGTATTTTAAGTAGTGCAGTTAATAAGGAAAAACATGCCATTTGTTTAGCTGTTTAGTGAATACAGGTGGAGTACACTGTTATGACGTAATGTTGGAAATGATAATGAGTCTGTATGTACATGACAGTAACGTTGAAGTCACTTGGTTGAAAGGAAAACAATTCCAGTGTTGAACATAAAGAATTTTTAAAGATTAATGGTTTTAAAAAGTTCTGTACGCTCCGCACCAAGTTTACTCTCAGCTTTCCTAATAAAAATTTTTTGTAAGTAACATGTAATAACAAGTTAACGAGAATCAAAAGAAATATCGATATCTCAGATTTACCATAATCTTTACAAATGATGAAATAAAATTAAAAAAATAAAACAGCAAAGTAAAAATTCCTTTGTCAGCGTTACTTACACCTACATTCCCTCAACATAAATGTTAATATGATGATATTTCACTCTAGCCTTAGGCCTATTGTCACTGTTTCTCCAATTTATATTAATCCCGCACACATACGTCACTACTAACCCTTCGCCGGTAACTTCTTAGTTTAGTAATGTATAGACACTTGAACGACGTTGACCTCCACAAATCAGAGAACCGAATCAATCACTTACAAATCATAAAAGATAAATTGCAACATCTATACGTCACTTCATGAAACCCGAATACCAAAAATATCGATGTCCCTAGTTTATAACTATTAGCGGCGATTCGTCTGTTATCACATCATTAAACAGTTTCGCTTCTTCCTACACTCTATATCAAGAACTTGTTGTTGCCTTTCTGGCAGTGACTTCTTACTACGGAACAAAACTGTTGCCATTGCATAAAAATTGTTTTAATAATTTCCATGCATTTTTTTTCTAATAAAAATAATAATATAGCAAGTTTATGTATGGCCACGACTGCAACTGATCAAGCGATAACCTAAAATATGTAAAAGCAATAAGAAAGCCAGGTCTATGAATAAGACTGCACTGTCCAGTAAAAACTCCGTTAAAGACAAATTTCGTCATTCCAACCACCCATATGCAATAGCTCAACAAATCACTTTCAAAGATGAAACGGACTTCATGAAAAATAAACGTTTCGCTGATAACACCACAGCCAGTGACATAACAAAAAAGAGCATGACTAGCTTATTAATAAGTGTCTTGCTACTTTACCATTTACGAAATGAACCACCTGGCTAAAAATTTACAATTGGGAATTTTCTTGTACCTGTTCAAAACTTCGTTGTGTAAGCCAACAATCTAAACCCTCTACAAACGGTACAAATTTAATGTTTACGTTCGTTTAACAAAAATATAAAAAATTATAAGGCAATCATTTGTAACTGTTTTACAGTGACGTAAATCCCGGAGAAGGCAAGGGATGTTTTTGCTTCCTCTAGTAAAAAAAGGAAAGCCGAACTGTCATATGGTCCCCTCAAAATTTTAAATAACTATTTCAAAATCAACACATTTTTGACAAGAGATGAACTATCCATGGCCTTTAAAAAGACCAAATCAGTTGGTTTTCAAGGGCTTCTCCCCCAACAGAAGACCCAAAGCAGTCCCTGAATGATTGTGCAAAACCTTCATTCATGCAGACCTCTTCCCAATATCTCAAACAGATCACCGCCCAGCGTAATAAAAAATGGTTGCTCTCATCACATACAAATATAAAACAAGATATGAATGAACATGTTAAAACCCTACCGTGACTACTCTTTACATTAAACTATTTGTTCATGTTAACACTTCTTCATCTTCTGATGTGCTCTTCTCCCTAAATGTATAAATATCCCCAAGAACATTCCCCCCTGAATTTGGTTTTTAAGCATTCTTCTTTAGTGGAGCTTCTGAGCAATGGCAACTCGTGGTGTAAATATGTGGAGGGGTACATAATGAACTTACAATGACTTGTCTTAAATAAAGATGATCATCTTCCCTGTAACCAATAATGCCAAACACCGAAAAACAATTACCACCCACAACAACGAAAAATAAAATGTACATGTAGATCTTTCGAACGTGTAAATAATACATTACGATCGTCATGTTCCCTACTTTCCCCATCATCACACCTCTGACTATTTTCATATCCACTAGAGCCTTTTTTGTTTGATCCCAACTCTGACATCATCATTTTTCTCCCCTTCATAACTTTTATCTTGAAATTCACCCCCATACTTTCTTTTTCTTTGTTGCCAACCTTTCCTTTCTACAAAAAAAAAATCTTTGAACGGCAATTCTTGGGCATTGTTATATTCTCTACATAGTTTTAAACTTTAAAATAACAAATTTACCATAACCAGACACCTTGATATAACACAAATATTAATACTCGCCATCTTATACAAATAATATTTACCTACCAATAACAATGTTTCCCTCCAACAGAAGCTTACTTTATGAAAAACAGTGAACAAAACTCCTCTAAACTATCAAACTTTTTACTCCACAGCAACCCCGAACATGTCACTTGAAAAGAATAAATCTCTACAAAGAAATCCTCATATAAATACTCAAAATTCACGTAACACCTCGATGAATCAAAAAACAACCAAAATGATGGCGCCGTGTTAAATTAAACAACATATTATTCCCCAGAGTACACACGGACCTGGTTTTTCCGCAAGATTGTTACTAAAAATAGAACACGTTTGCAAATTTTACGTGAAAAAACCCCCAATTTTACACTCTCGCGAAAATCATATTTCCACCAAAACTTAAAAACACGAAAGAGAAGTACCATCCCTACAAATTGCACTAAACCGTATTTCGATACCACAAAGCATCTAGAAGGAGATAGAAATAAAGTGCCGAAAAAGTCAGAAATTGACATCTCGATAGTAACTGTATTAGTTGCGGTGCTGCCTGCAAGGCAGGCACCGCAACTAAAAACTCCAACTGCCACTGATCCTCTTAACTCTGTGCAGCTCAAATTCCTGGCAGAGATGACCTCACCTTGACTCCAGAAATGTTTGACACTGAAAATTACCAATGCATAACACACTGATTAGCTGATGTGATAGGCCAATAGGGAGGCCTCCCCAAGCAAATCAGTAAGGTGGCCTGATCCTTTTATTGCAGTTGCCATTGGCAGGTCAGGTACAAGGAGTAGGTGGGGAATATACCTGCCATGTATAATATCAAATTCAGTTGAATGTATGCCCTTTAAATAAAAGGAACAAAATTAATTAAATGTTATGGTGCTAACAATTCATAATGTTTGTGACCACAAGAGTGCAATAAAATGAGGAAACCTACCAAAATATCTTTAGTAGATGGTGTCTTAGTCACGACGGATTGCTTCTCTCAGTCATGACTTTGTTAAAATGGCTCATTCAAAGATGATGTTCTTGCAGGTATTCATTGGTTCACCAGATATGTGATGACATTTCAATTATCTGGAAAATACAAAGGGATATAGATGGTGTTAACAATTAAAGGTCAGTGATGCGTGTAGCAGTAGGGGTAGGGGTGGGGACAGAGCTGGAGAAGTGGAAGGGGTGGGGAAAGGGAAAGGGGATCGACTGAAGAAAAGGGCAGAAGCAAGTGAATACTAGATATATGAAAAACTGAATTAAATGGTGGAAAGAGCCAATTAAGTGAATTCATGTTCCCTTCAGACTGGTGGGGGCTGAGGTTAAACGCACGGGGAAAGGGATATTTCTGCTATTATTGACCCTATGGACTAACAGCTAGTTAGTGCAGTAAAATGACGAAAAGAGATTTGGAAAGGTAGGTTTTTGGTAGAGCTGCAAGTTTGGGGGAAAGTAACGCCACTCAGAAATCTCTTTGATGAAACGTTCCCTCTTTTTTTTTGTTACATAAAGTACTCCTTCTTTGCCTGATTACCTCTTATTGCTTCAAGGAGGAAATGAAGCTCACTACACACACACTTGATGTAATCAAGTTCCACATCTGATTGACAGTAAAAGATGCATTAAAATATATGCAAAATGTTATGTAATATTTATGTGTGGTTAGCTAACAGACCAGTCAAACATTTGTTGATTGCTAATTTTCACACAGTGTGAACACAATGAAAGTATAGCTCATTTGAGGGCACAGATCATTTAACAAACTCAGATACACACCACACACTGCCTTTAATCTACTGGGGTGTCAATGTTACAGCTTAAAACCTTCTGATGTAAATGATCTTGTGGTGTGCATGACCCTTATTCAGTTGTGGGGCTGCTCTATGGATTCTGTAGTTAATCATGCTTGATTCATGTGTCCTCTTTCTAATTTCCTATCAATCATGCATGTGACAAAACTAGCTGTTTCACTATATACAATTAACAGGTAGGATACAGATAAACCTTGAAACATTTTGCACTTTACAGCAACGTTTACAACAACCTTCTTCATTTTGAGGATACAATAGATCGGAACAATATCATCTTTAACATTTCAAAATTAAAAAAAAAAAAAAAAAGCATGTATGAATGCACACATTCTTCATGAGGTCTTCCCTAACGTTCCTGTTTTGTAATATGGTTGGTGATAAATATTACAAGGTACTTTGATTCCCAGGCTTGGGTGTTTCCAAAGTTTGTTATGTGTCCAGCCTGGAAACATATGTTTCAAAGCCATGCAGGGAACAGTGAATCCTGGTTTATACTGACATTTTCCTTCCTCAAAGAGAGGTGAGGAAGATTTAAGAAATCCTCAAAGCTACCCCTTCCTTAGATCCAATGCCCCACTGATGCATATGCACATTCATAATTTAATTGTTACAGGTTTACCTCCAGGTTAATTCACATTGAAGAGCGCCCTCCCTTTTAGACAGCTTGGTCACGAGTGTGGTATAATTATACCATTAATAAAAGCATGAAAAAATGTAAGTTAGTGTCAAAATTATTCATGGTGTGTTACTCAGGGATTGCAACACAGCAAGCAAAGAGAGACTAGGGGTTTTACTTCATGTTACTACATCTGAACAAGAGAAAGACGAGAAGCCAAGACAAGAAAAAAATGATAAATCCCAGGGCGGTGGCCACTAGATCCATCTTCTATGACAAAAACATAAAACATACTCTCTTCCAATGAATATGTGCATTACATTTTATCCTTAAAACTGGTTCTCATTGCCTTTTTGCCAAATGGCGTGGCAAAAATTATGAAAATAGCTGGTGAATATAAATAAAAACTGGTAAGAGTATACTTAGAAAATTCCATATTTTAGAGTCTCAAGGGGTTCACTGGTTTATACAATAGAGATTAAAATCTCAAATATAACCATATTTAAGATCAGGGGCATAGACTAAAATGATAGGTCGGAAACTCCAATGGGGAGGGGGCAACATTTCATAAGAGGGGGTTTCAAAATATTCAATGACCATGTATAATATTTTCACACTCTTTAGTATTCCAGGGGCTGAAGATTCCTACAGAGGGGCAATATCAAACACATTTTATCTGGCATATGTTTCAAAAATAAGATTATTAAAAGTAAGGGGATCTATGACTGAGTGCTGATTAGTAAGAGAAGATTTAATGACACGCCAACACAAATGTGTTTTATAGTGTAGTGTCATACTGTTCAAATACTGTTCAAGTCCTCCCTTTTACTCGCCTCTTATAACAGGGGGGGATTACCAGGGGCATATTCTACAACCCCTAGCCCAAGAGTGAGTGTTGATCGACAGCTTGTTATATATGTAACTGTTACTGATTAGAGGCACTTTTACGCACTTGAGAGTCACATGACCTGACTATAGGATTATTACACAAGACAATACTTGAAAATGCATGTACCAAAATTTCAACACTTAATTATTTAATGATGTCACAACTGGGAATAAATTTTGAAATTACAAGTGATTATTAGTGCGGCAATATCCCTTTGTGAAAGTTCCCTTGCTTTTTCCAGGAGTATAACACGTTTCCTTGAATTTTAAGACTATTCCAGGCCTTGGAAGACAAAATCTCCAGGTTTGTTCATGAAATGAACCCTGAGTTCAAACAAAAGCCCCTCAATCTGCTTGGTCAACAACTTAGCCAGATTGATGAGTGAAACAAGAAGGCATATAGATTTCACTATTCCAAGAAAACAGTGTAGTATTAAAATCTATCTAAAAAAGTCTCTCCGCAAAATTCATCTTTTGTCAATTAAGCCTTTGTCTGCACCATAGTTATTACAGACAGAATGAAGGACAATTGAAAGTGATGAATATTTTCTGTATTAGATAAGGAAATTGGCCCTTTAAAGCCAGCCAAAAAATTTCAGAGATAAAGAGAGGCTGTTTCTTCATGAAATTCGTATTGAACACGTACCACTTCAGCTCTAGGGTGTCTTACTGCCATACTTCCCTATCTCAACATCTCGCAGGCAGTCATCCTTTTATCGGTGAAGATGCTTTTTCAAATGTTCGCTGATAATTTTTTTCCACCACCCAGCTTGTCAAAGACCTCGCAATTAAAGCTCTTATCACAGTGTAAGGCTAGGCTATGGAGACAAATCTAAAGTCTTCAGGCTGTGATATCGATGAATGCCTCAGGGTGATAAACACAAAAATCTGTTTTTATTTGAAAGTATAAAATGATTTCACAACATGCCATCTGCTATTCCTATATATCCCACTTTGAACTTGCACAAAGAGATTATTGAACTGTACTTGAAGGACGTCATTTCTTAGGGAGGTACAATTTAAATCTTTGTATTAGGGTTACCTATGAGCAGAACTCGACTAATCTATTGATGACTGATTCAAAGGGTGACTGTCACAATCACGTGTAACAGTCATGTGACAAAAGAGGTGCATCCAGTACTGTATATGAGAAAATTTTTTTGATTTTGGAAAACTGATTCTTTCTTAAGTGTACTTTGCATTAATCTGGTTTATGAAAATAATTTGAAAGTGTGTAGTATGAAAGATTTTCTAGCTGACAAGAAAATTAGGCCTAATAATGGCAATTCTACGGAACACACCTTTTTAAAGGTGTCTACACTGCTCAATTAGCACTACAATCACTGAAGTCGTACACACATTTGAATAGGGTCCGCTCTATAGTCTGCCGTCTCATTGGTCCCATCTCATTGGTCCCCCATTTAGGGTAATTCATCTCATTAGTCCCCTGTCCCATTGGTCCCTCCCCTTATTATTTCGTCTCACTGGTCCCCGGTCTCATTAAACCCCTTTTCATTATAGTCCCCCATCTCATTACATCCCTCAGGTTAGGGTTAGGGTTAGGAGACCAATGAGACAGGACCAATGAGACAGGGGACCAATGAGACGGGGGACCAATGAGACAGGGGACTATTGAGACGGGGGCCTATTGATATGGGGGACTATAGACATTATCCCATTTGAATAAGGCACAACATGAAGGCAGCACTTCCTACAATGTAACAATAAAAGACCAAAATACTGCACTAAAATGGCTAATACAAGGCATTTAATTGTTCTATACAGTCAGGAATACCCATATGGTCTACGTGTCTGCAGTCACATAACCAGAAGTGATGCCAGGGTATAGTATGTATTCCAAAAGGCAGGTACGGGGGGAGGGCGTGAAGCATCAGTTTAGCGCTCTTTTTCTTCATTTTCCCTTTTTTTCCTTAGCTTTTGACATTTTCTTGGAAATTCAGCAGAGAGCAGTCACCCTCCATGCTCCCTGTGATGTTGTTCCTACACATAATAACAACATATGAAGCATGACATCTTTCAATGACAAGAGTCCACTATGCATTTTATTTGCTTGGAATGTTATGAGCGTATATAGAAAGGAAAGTATATACCAAAGAAAGATAAAGTAAGTCCTACAAACAATATTACTAGAAGCTACCACGTTTGTGTCAAAACTGTTATCCTTACAGCATATCAAATCTTGACTTAATTCCTCTCCAATGTAATAAAGTAACTTTTATGCTCTAAAACAAAGTTAATGCTCCTGGTTTTATTAGAGATGTCATGCACATACAACTCATTATAAAAACCCTACATGGTATCTTCAAGAAAATGTAGCTCTAGCCCTTCACGATCGTAAACGTACTATTGCCAAAGGTGGCAAGGTAACCCACTTTAGACTTTGCATGGCATGAACTTGACACACATACAAATCTGTCCGGAGAGCTATACATGGATTTAAAAGTGGCAATATCGACGCCCTTTCACCACCTTTTAAAATATGGTGTGACGCATGACAACGTTCCGTGACAAGAGTCCACTATGTATTTATTTGTTTGGAATGTTACGAGTGGAACAAGAAAGCACAAAGAACTGTTGACAACCAGGTAGACACCACATCACTTAATCAATCAATGACCTACTTTGTTGTCCTGACGCAAATGCTCACAAAAACAAATGATCCACTCGATCGGACTACGGTCAGCTTGGATACATACTCATAATTTACAATGTTTGTGATGTATATTTCACTGCTGGATTCTAATATCAAGGTTAAAGTATAAATGTCCAGCATTTAAAGGGCAGAATTTTTTAAATGAAGGGTAAGGTATGCAGCGTTAAAAAAAAATTCAAATAAATTCATTAAATAAAAATGCACTATCATCTGAATTCACTGCTGTACTTATTAGAAACTACCAAAGATGATAGTAAAAACACTATATGCAGTTAAAATTTTATGCAGATTTACAGCTATAGCTTAGGCTGGTTGAATGAAATTGCTCTGCCACGTACTGCATGGTGACAAAATAATCAGAGAGTTGATGCAAAACATTGTCTCACAATTGAAAGCGGAATTATCATCTTCTTGACAGCTTTTTACAACCTCTCCTCCCTTGTAACAGCACCCTCGAGCATATCTGATATATTCCTATGATATAGCTTTCTTTTACTGTTCTGCTCTACTTATGCCTGACTTCATTCATGAGATTGCATTTGTTAAATGTTGCTATAAGTCTTTATGAAAACTTGCTGCATCATACATAACATCTATATACCCTCACTAGACTGAACAAGGCCATAGTTGATTAACCTAAAAAGGTATAGAAGGAATCCCACGCGAAAAACATATACTCATACCCTTTATATTCTGGAGGGCCCTGTAAGCGATCAAAGCAGTTAATCACTCCCTTGTTGGTATAAACATGGAGTCAAGTCAATAAAAACTTTTTGGAGTGAATTAAAAGGAAATCTTTTAAACCTCCCCCAAAAGTACATAACCCGATTTTTGCTCTCCTATGCTTCTTCCTGGCGTTTGATAGAAGCCTTCTCGTCTGATAACATTTGATAATGAGATTAAGCTACTCCTGTGAAATTAAAAAGCATTTCTGATGCTGTTGAAGGCATTGCATTAGCAGTGAGATTGAAAAGCTCTGATAAGCACTTCAGGGTCTATGTATTCAGCGATGCTTACTAGTGTTCTCTCTTGACTTGCCGAAAGCATCATTCATGACTTGGAGCTGCTGGCTGTAAACCATTTCAGTCTTAACATTTTAAGATCAAGACGACAGCATGCTGAAAGCTCATAATGAATCTCCAGCAGACAGTTGTTAACTCAAAAAAGGGCTAAGTAAAACAGTTGTTAACTCAAAAAAGGGCTAAGTAAAACATTCAACCTCTTGAAGTGTGTAAGTGGGAGGAATTAAAATAAGTTAACATGTGCTTTTATGTTTGAGAAGATTTTCAGAAGGGGAGAACTTCATCACTGTTATTTGCTAGAAGTGCACCTGGCACAGTCAAATTGTGGTCCCTCCCTGGCCACTACGCATGATTATCTAGTAGTACGTGGTGCTGTGAGTAACATGCAATTTAGAGGTAGCATGGAGTATATGACAGCGATGTGAATATGAGAATCGGACATGATGCTGCTAGGAGGTCTGAAGTTTGACTCTTAGTCAGATCATAGTTAATCTCATTGTGCCTGGTGCTCAGTATAAGCAATGGACTAGGGAAACAAGCCATGAGTGTAACTGGAAAAAATGCCATGACAGAGGCAAAATTGAGGGAAAATTGAATCTGTCTGGAATGAGAAGGTTTGCCGTTTAGAGTCTGCTGTGAAAGGAATTCACAGCTTAAAGGTGGTCATTCATCATTCCAAACTTAAATTTTAATACAGAGTATATAGCCCAATATTACCCATCATGAACTTAAGATTGTTTTGATTTAAAGCCCTGTGTTCTCACCATGGCATTAAAGTAGAATTCATTGTGTATGGATAAGAAGGATGCATGAGTTTGAAACAGCTGTGGGATGGGAGCTAGAAGAAATTACAATGGGTTGGGAGAATTGCATGGATCTATCTGGGGTAATGGATTATTGAAGAAAATACAGTTGTCTTTATTTGCAAACAATGGAATTGGCCCTCCCTTGCTTCCCTTTCTAAAATCAGTTATTTTCAAAAGCTTGCCTTTTTTCATCTTCTTAGAGCAAAATACCAGTGATCCACTTGACGGATTTCTAAAAGAACTTTCTTTAACTAAGGAATGACAGTCACTCCTTGAAAGGATTGAAATCTACGACAAGGTTGCCAAAATCAATCATGCATCACCACAAAGGGAAAGAGAATATAATCAGGAGAAGACACACACAACATGGGTGAGACCCTAATTCTGTCTTTTGAAATAGCCAATCCTCTGACTTAAATGAAAAATGCAGTTACCTTAACTTGAATTGGTGTAGTAGATTCCTACCTTCATAATTGGCTCTTGAAAGTCAAATGGAATGATATTTATTTCTTCTCCTCCAATGAAAAATTTTAAAAGTAGAAACTGATGGGTTTACCTTAAATATGCAATATAATGAAGTCCTAAAATATTATGAAAGATATTTTGAAGAGAACCAATGATGACAATAGTGAGACTCAAGCTGTTGCTTCAGATTAAGTTTTGGCAACTGTTCTTGCCTCTTTAATTGAGCTCTTAATTGTGAAGCTCAATTTATGTGAATCATAGGACTTGACAGCACAATCCTGTTAAAGCTACAGTAGGGCTTAGTTACACAGAGGTCTTCAATATATACTTTGGATGAATGACTGGTATACATTAACATAATTCTGATGGTCGGTGAGGAGGGGGAGGGTGTTCTCAGGAGATTGCAGTATCCCTTATTTATTCTCTCAAAGAGCCTTTAAGGCCCAGTTCTCTCACCCCAAACAGTACCAATTCTCCTAACCTTCTTACTGAAGCCCCTCCCACAATTGTCTGAAATTCATCCTCATCCAGATACAATCTCAGTTTATTGCTTCAAGGTGAATATAGAAAAATTCCATTTACATAATCAAAACATTCGGTACCATTCATGCTGTGTAATAAAAGCTTTGGCACTCTGAATTGTTTGAATAAGCTGCCAGTCAAAGGGCTGAGCCAATTGAGAATTTCTTTACCCCTGTACCAAAATTGTAGTTTGGGGTGAGAGGTTTGGCCCTTTAATTGTAGCAAAATTTCCTACATTGAAAGTATAGGTTTGGAGGTTTAGCATAGGAATTAAGTTGCGATAGCTGGGTTTGCCTAAATTGACTTTAAGTATAGTAAGATCTTCCTTAAAAATTCAAAAGGTATACGAGTTAGTGTAAAATATAATTACCTCATCAAGTGGGAAGGGGAGATTGGGGGAAGCAGAGTTTGGGGTCAGGGGGAAATTGGGAGTTCAACCATAGGAATGAGGGAAAGTTTACAAGTCATTATCAAACACAAAATCACATTAATTTCATAAAAGGTGTAAAATATGCACTATGAACATGTTTTTTTATTATTGTTTTATTTTTTTATTTCATTTATTTCTTTATTAATTTTTTTTAATGCACATGCCACTAACCATACTCTAATACCTGCAAAAAGTGGTAAAGGTCATACCCAAGGCAGGTAGGTACAGTAATTCTCAATTTATCTCTCCAGCAGGCAATTTAAGGCAATCACATTGGAATTGGACTCCTGCAGGTGTAAAGTGTAATATACAGTAGCTATAAAGCTTGTGCAGCTACAAGTACTTGGAAAATCTCCCAACTGTCTTACACTTGCCTTTGGTTCTGTAAAATACAAAATACCACTTTATGTAGTGAAAATCTCACACATCCCCTCCTCCAAAAAAATCCCCCTTCATCCATACCCAAGCTACTGTATGTTCATCCTTTTGTTCCCCAGCAGAAAATTCCCTTTGAGACCCTTTGCCCAAATTCCATAAGAAGGGTGTCAATGGGTCCCAAATGGTTCTTAAGGTTTTTTAAAAGGTTTAGTTTATGCAAAGGTAATTTTATAATTTTCTCTTTGAGATTTAATTGTCCAATTTATCAACAACCCAAGAGAACCGTCTGAGTGCAAAGGGTTTTTTTTTCCAAAGGGTTCCGTCTGAAACCCTTTGATTGCAAAGGGTTTTACCCCAAAGCTTTCCAAAGGCAATCTTCAGCAGGGTTGGCTGACTAATTGACAATTCAAGTAGCCTAACCATGTTTCCAGGAAAAATACAGCTTTATGTATACACTAAATGCACTTGCCTGACATAAATTTAAAACTTGCAATTTATTGTCACAAATCAACTTCTCAATAAAAATGATGAAGGAAAAAAACGAATAAATGAATAAATGCCTCAGAGAGGTGATTCATTTACTGTACTGTACAGTATAAATAAAAATTACAAACACACAGATGATAAACCATCTATACATTGCATTCAGTACAATAACAATACCATGATTTAAAAGCCCGACTTTGAAAAGGGGTATTCCCATTTTGTCTGAAGTATATTATATGCAGGCCCATATGAATTCCATCTATATTTCAATCAATTTAGTCTTTCAACTGTAACAAAGTACTCCATGACGACTCAGCTACTGTACTGTAAGTCATGGTCCAGCTACTGTATATTTTTGCAGGTTGACACGTACATACTTGTCATTGATTGTTGTATTCCCTTAGCCACTTTGGTCCTTAATTTCTAATTGCGGCCTTTTATTATTGAATTTTTCTTTTCAAAATAAAAATTAATATTTACAGATGCAGATAATAAAATATGTAGACTATGGACATTGTAAAAGTTTTTTTTTTTTTTTTTTTTTTTTTTGTGGTGACAAAAAAGTACATTGACAGCATAGATTTACAGTGAGGATACTGAAAATTAAAGCATTTTTAGTTTGAATAACATATCACACATTGGACGGTGAAGAGGGAGGGTAAAATAGCAGGCAGTTGGAATTAAGAGGTCAGATCATTTTAGCCCTGAATTATTAAAATACAATACTGCCCCATAAACAACTTCCTGATATGAGAGAAACCCCAGTTCTAGAACAAATTTGGCAGTTTGCATATAGGGGATTATTATAAGAAGAGTTTCATTTTTTGGGAAGTTCCCCAAAGTCCCTTTCCCCAGGCTCAGCCTAAAAGTGATGGCTAATTAGCCTGAATAACAATGTCATTGAAAGGTCAACGAATTCATGTACCTCAGGCAGAAAATTCAAAATGCATAATATTGCAGTTTATGGCCCATCAAAATTTACAAACAGCTCAACAATTAAGACTCATGGGTTTCCCACCAAAGACCAGTTCAAATGTCTATTTTATGTGGATGAAAATTAACCTCAGGTCTTACTTTCCACAGACCTGGTATAAAAACCTGAACTTCCCTCTCTATTGCTTTAGATATCATTGCTTTTCTCCACCACTGCTGAAGGACCTTCTTTTAGCCTACAATAATTTATACTTGTACCTAAAATTAACACTTTTGATCTCTTCAGGACCCTTTTCAATTAAATTGCACTGATCAAATTTTTGAAACCAGTTACCATGGTAACAAGTTATGTCAATAAGATAAAGACACTAAGACAGACATCATTTTGGTAATGACCTGGATGTCAGTTCCCTTAGACTTTCCACCTGAGGATGAACACCTGTGCATCATCAATCTAATATGCACATCGGCCAAATGAATTTCTGCTCCAACGAATTTTCTCAATTACCTGAGCTTTGAAGCTGAATGTAATAGGAAGAAATGAATCCAGGTGCCTGCATTTGGGGGGAGATTTTCCAACTTGAAGTTTCACAACTTTTCTTCAACTCACCAGTGACCACATTTGAAATTCATTCCATTTATATACTGCGAAAATGTATCATCGATTTGCAGCTAATTTACTTTCATTTCATGATCAAAGGGCAAGAGAAACCTCTCATACATGTACACTGTCCTTTTCCATGATTGGCTCTTCAGAGTCATGTGACAGTACTTTTTCTCCTCAAATGTGAAATTTACTGGACGTAACTGCTTGGTTTACATTGAATAAACAATATTCAAGTCCTAAAATATTATTGAAGATATTTTGAAGAGAAAAAAGAGAAGAAAATTGTGAGATCTAGTTGTTTCTTCAAAATAAGTTTGAGATAACTGTTCTTGCCCTTTAAACCTCTATCAAGTCAACTTTTGCTTAAAGCAGGTTTGAGGCTTGACAATTACAGAACAAATTTCCCAACCTTGACTGCACTGCAGAGCCATCTTTCTTTCCCCTGTTCTTCACTTCAAATTTGACTACTGTAGCTCCTCCCCTCCACATGTTCAAGGTGGCGGGGACTGCTAGGTAGCCCTCGATGTCTTTCAGATGGCCGAAAGGAAATTCAGATGGCCAAGACTGCATAGGAGCAGGCTTTTCAGTTGCATGCATGCAGGGGTGGCACCAAGGGGGAGGCATGGGGGGAAATGCCCTCCCCAGTCAGAGCCTTTGTACCCCCAGTTGCCCCCCCCCCCCCCCATTCAGCTCCTGAAGTATAGTGTCCTTTCAGGAGTTTTCAAGGCATTTTTTTATTTATTGTATAAATTGGCACTGCTGTTTGTTTGAGGCATGTTTTTTTCTTTCTGATGTGTAAAGAGAATTTTTCTTGCTGTAGTTGTGAACACATCCCTCTAATACATTATGTACCACCTGGTATGCTCGATATATAAACTTAAGTGTAACAGATACATATGTATATATCTATTCCCTGTTAATATACTGTACATATTGCATTCACCTTTCTGTTTTAAGAAAAGTGTAAAAAGTGTCAAGAGATTGCTAATAAGTAGCTTTTAAACATATTGTCACTTTCCAACTTTTCATGTTGTCAGCTAAGGAGAGTAATAGCCATATAAGCCTAGCTTGCATTAAAATCATTTGGAATCTTTGCTTTGGATGATGCATTATGGACCAAAATACACCTATCCTGAGACTTAATTTTTTACCAAGAGATATGCTAAAACCTCAGAGCTTCCAGGGGCAATTGCCCCCTGGACCCAACCAGGGGCCCTAACGCGGGCCCCTGGACCCCACCTGCGACCGAAATTTTTTGCCCCCCACCATTTTCTTTTGCCCTCTATTTGCCCCTCCACTTTTCAAATCCTGGTGCCGCCACTGCATGCATGGAAATGAAATAGTAACAGCAACTTCAGATGGAGTGACACCAATGCTACAAAACAAAATAGATGTGGATTTCCCAAACCTCCCTGGTTTGGCTTCCAGAAGTCCCCTGGAGCCATGAACTGTGCGCTTAAAAGCTGCCAGGGACTTACTGCACATATGTGGGAAAATTAAAAGCTGACAGGGACTTACTGCAGGTAAGTGGGAAAATTATGAAGTGTAACTAGGACGTGTTAGTATCAGGTCTCATAGATTGAGAAACCCAAAATTAAAATTCTGGCTAAACTAGGGTTTATACCATATATTTATTGTCTGACATGTAAGTAAGTCAACATGTGTCAGCTTGAGGGAAGGATCCAAGAGGATGCATAGAGGTGGAGTGTTCCAGACCCATTTGAAATTTCCTTTTTGGTCCTCAAGGGTATTTAGAAACAAAAATGGGGCATTATTTAATGCAAAATCAGTAAAAAGCTTTCATGCATGAGAAAAATTACACATGACATCCACAAATTCTGGGCAATTTTAAAAATCCACCCACTGTGAACCAGTAAAAGATGAACATGTCTGGAAACTCTGGACGAAAGACCTGTTCCTCCAAGTCATGCTCCAAAAAGCTGATAACCTCTTCCATGTAATGCAGTCAGGCTATACTGCATCATTTCAATTACTTCACATAGTACAACAGGAACTAGGGATCCAGGGTTTGCCTTGACTAATTTCACAACCTATTAATGCCAATCAGAGTTAATTTGCAAATTTAATTTGTATCTTAACAACTGCTTCCATCTAACACATCTTGTAATTACTCTACTGATTCTGGTCAAGTACTGTATCTCTTACACCAGTTACTCTACATGAAGCACTGTACAGTAGCTGCTACATCTGCAAATTACTGCAAACTCGATCAGGAATCTTCAAGTGGACAATTCCTAGCTGTGTGTTCTGCATGCCAGCATTCAAATTGTATAGTTTTTTAAATACTTTTCAAATTGTTTTGAAAAACTTGTTTCCCCCTATTCTGTATGCATGAGAAATTTTGTATATTTAATGACCATCAGATGCAATCTTTTTTTTAAAACAACATTTCATTATCATCATTTGCAGTGAAATTTGTTTCATTACTAACATATTTTTTTTCAAAATTGGATTGGGTGGATTGGGGAGGGAGGAGGAGAAAGCATGGCTCCCCTGTGTTTAGCTTTTAATCTTTGGCTTTGTCAATGCCTTCAAATTTCTTGAGACTATCTATCTCTCTCATTAGATGAAGTTACAGGTTGTATTTGCTATTAAATACAAATTCTCTGGAAAAATGATTTATGGGTCAAAAACAATTAGATTGGATTCTGTAAGTGAATTTCACAAACTAGTGTTGGTTTTACTTGGAGATTACCAACAGATGTCTTCTTGCAAACATATCATGGTTGACTGAGCTAATTTTATTTCCCAGAAAGTGACAAGGCAGAGGAAACGGATTTCATAGGATGAAGCAGCTTGATAATTTCCACTTCAACGGGGATTGTGGAAGAAATGTTTAGAAAATAATGAATTTTAAAGATCTCTGGCCTGATCTTGGATAAAAGACAGCCAGTGACTTAATTTGCCAATATTTTAGTGGAAGCTAGCTATAAAAGGCAAAGGAGTGGGGAGGGGGGATTGGAGCTAGGTGGGTAACTGCTGGGCTAACCATGAATATGCAATATTGAAGTCTTGAAATATTATGAAAGATATGAGAAATAATAATAATAAGTTTGAAGTTTTGAGCAACTGCCTTATAGAAAAGGAATGTACTGAACAAGGAGGGCCTCATTTGCAGACAAGATAAACTTTCATTTGCCTCAATGTTTCTTTAAAGAAAACTTTGAAAATGCCATAAAATATAGCTTGAATTCAAAACCAATGGAATGATATCCCTCCCTTCAAAAAATGTTGATGTTTCAAGTTTTGTATAAAATAATCTTTCAGCCAAAACTATACATAAGTAGCCCCTGGATTCTTTTATATTTGTTCATGCCACTCTTGAGTGTTCTAAGTTTCTGTCAAGGTCAGTTTATCGAGCACGCCTTAGTCACCCCAGGGAAATTGTCATGGTATGCAGTTTTTATAAATGTTCCTTATTGCAATATTACTTCAGCATCTCTGAGGATACTTTAAAGTGAAGATATGACATGTTATCACCAACAGACAACTTAAAAGGGAAATACTGTATTGTGTTTAAAATGCTCCAAATAGGGTAAAAAGAAAATAGCTCTAATCATTATCAAACTATTCAGTCTCAAAAATAAACCATAGCAAAAACTTCTGTCATCTCCTCAAAATATTATGCAACACAAGAATTGCATCATTTGAAATTTTGAAAGTTTGGATGATTCATTAAATGATTCTTCATCGAAAAATAATTGAATTCACATCTGTTAGAAACTAATTTCTTGAAAGAAGGCTACCAGCTTCACACCTTTAATAATCTTTCACCCTGCATAAACACCTATTAGTTTAAAAAGGATGGGGTTTTTCTGTAAAATAAATGAAATATTGCATTTTTTTAAGAGGAAACTTCATCCTTTTAAAATCAATATTTATTGGCAAAGAGTATGGTAGCGTTCTTTTCAGGAAACAAGTTTCCCTCAGATAGAAATTTAGTTGTTAGTTGCTAACCAATAATTTGTTCACCCAAACTTTCAACATTTGGAAAGATGCAACTTTCATAACTCTTCTTATGCATAATATTTTGAGAAGATGAGGCTATCGCTGGGGTTTATTGTTGAGACCGAACTATTTGAAAATGACTAGAGCTATTTACTTTTTATGCTATGTTGCAGCATTTAAAATGCAATTTTTCCCTTTAGAGAGCATTTATGAACACTGAAGTCAAATTATAACAGATGGATGGCAATTCTTGAGAAAAAGTAATTCATTACTCCACTGCAACTTTAAAGGGTACATGTAGTCACCAAGTTCTTTGGACAAGTGCAGTAGTCCACCCAACTTCATGAATGACTTTTGCAAACTGCATAACAATTATTTTTTTTTCTCCTCATTTAACTCCCTGGTTTATCTTTAATGTACACATTACTTTCACAAAGTTCTGAAATTTCATGAGAGATGTTTCAAGAAAAGTAAGAAATTTGTGAGATTTAGCTCAAAATTCAAAATAAACTTGAGATGACTATACTTATGGCCTTTAAAGGGTATAAACATTTGCCTCAAACTAATTTAATCACATTAGCATTTGCCCCAAAATTATTTGAAACATCTGCAAAATTCACAGGAGTACTGCATCTTCATATCCCTGTTCAAGTGTCTTAAATAAAATTACTTCAGAGAATCATTATGGCAGTTCCAAGTAGTAAGTTGGCATCATTTTCACGATTTGGTGAGAAAAATATTGTCTCAATTATCAATTAAAAGCCATTCTAGAAATTGGATGAAAATCGAAACTAGGGTGACTGCACTTTGGTATTAAAGGGAAACATTCCATTATGTATTATTATAAATTTTTATAATTAACTTTCAAAGTGTATGATTTATAGGTGTAGAGAGATATTGGCAACTTGAAATGAAGCAGAGAGCTGCCTCATTGCAACTCTCTGAATGAATACAGTAAACCTCACTTTTATGCCATAATGTCCTCTCACAAATAAATCCAATCGCATAGTGGCATACGTGGCAGCTCCAGAAAGTCAAAAAGGGGAAATCTACAGTAAGGGCAAAGGAAAATGTTGGGGATAGGGAGGGGGGGGGGGACAAAAATTTTTGTGCAGGTGAGCTTTATATGGACCTACCTCAGGACCATTGGTGGGGCCCAGGAAAAAAGCCATGTGAGGACCCAGGGGGCAAAACCTGCTTGGGCAAAACCTGCCTCACAGCAGGAAGTCCTGAGATTTAAGCATATAACCTGGTTGAAAATTTTAAGTCTCAGGGGAGGTGTGTAATTACTGTATTTATTTTTTTTTTTCGGTTGACTTAATAGGAACTTAAAGGGGATAGGGTGGGCATTGTAGGGCCATGGAATAGATCTTTTTACTTTTATCAAGAAATACATCTTCAAAGTTTGAAAGTTTCTGAAGCAACTTGTTGATTATGCTAAAATAATGACATGCAGTTGCAGTGTTGACATTTTCTGTTAACCCTATATTAATTATATCTTTATGACACACCAAATAGTTTTTTCTGTAATAAACTGATACTGATGATTTTTAAGAACACAATTTAAACTTTCAAAACAAAACCCTCAGGACATACTTATGTTACAATTGTCTTTTAAACGAAGATTGCAAAAACAAAGGATAATATTGGCCAGATACAATGTCCCTCCCTAGACATCACAAGATTTGCATATTGAGCTCATGTTAAATGCATAATTATGTGCAATATGAGATTACCCTGTAAAAATACATGGTAAAAATTTTTGATGAATTTTAATTGGAATTGCATCAATTTCCTCAGTTTTAATGCCATTCACATAATATACTCAACTTAGTCATTTTCATGTCAAACGACCTTTTAAGACCACTAAGTACAGTACAGCTATAATGTGTATGAATGGTAACCTACAGTGCTGAATGTATTGTCTTTCCATGCTATGTCTAACATGGAATCACTGACAGCAAAGATCTCTCAGAAAGTCATTCAGACCTTGATGGGACATTTTCAAGAAGTTGTAAGGGAGGGCCCCCTAAAGATTAAATTCCAAAGGGCCATTATGTGACATAACATGTTGATGCTACCTCCATTGGTGAATACATATCTGTCAAAACAGAGGTGGTAGAGAAAATGTCAACAGAGACCAGGCCATTTGATGCAACTATAGTATGTATTCCACCATCTAACATAACAAGAACATTGAATTTTAAAGAATTTCCTGTCGTTAAAGGGGAAATGTGCAGTCACCCCAATTTGGATTATTTGAGTAGTCTGCTGTGCTTCATGATTGGCTCTTGAGACAAGTTGAGAGTCATTCAACAACATTTTCCTCACCAGACTATGGAATTCAGGAGGGTACCTCATGAGTTTACCTTAATGTGCAATGTTGAAGTCCTGAGGTATCAGATAAGATATTTGGAAGGTAAAGAAAAAATCTCTGGAATCTTGCTGTTATGTCAAAATAAGTTAAGAACCAAATACTCTTGCCCTTTAAGTTAAATCTAATTATCTAACTACTCCAAATATTATGATTTTGAAACTGACTTACAAGAACCTTTAATCAGACATTAATTCCAATTCCTGGACTGTTGGTTCTGGGACAAATTGCCTTGTAGGGGCTGTAGGGTGTACAGTATAAAACTCAATTTTCTACACAAAGTCCTACACAAGGCCATAGAGTAACACTATTTTCATAATGGAATTTATTTGGAAAAGTGGAACGAATTTTTCCAAAAAGGAAAATACCTGGCGGCCCAAAAAAGACATTGAGCACTACATAAAACAATGTCCATGTTGCAATGGAAATTTCATTTTATTCCTACAATAATGCAATTGCATACGTGTGTAAATCTTTCCCCTCCCCCCTCCACCCGAAATTGATATACGTCTAGTACCTACATGTACATATATCATTTACTTTGCTCTGAGATTGACACAAAAGTTATATCAGATTGAAAAAATTGAGAAAGGTCTTGTTAATAGTGTCTGCAGTGAAAAAGAGTCTTCAATATTTGGCTACAGTATGTACAGTACTGTACAAAGTGGCAGTTTGCAAATCCAGAGCTAATCCAGGCAACTAACTATAACAGCATGTGCATGGCAGAGAAAACAGTTTGCATACTGTAATTCTAATCTTATGGATGGCTTCTCTGATGAAAAATTAAAAAAAAATAATAATAATTATAAAAAAAAAAGAAGAGGCAAAATCAATCATAAATGCACTTGTGGACCGTTACTGTAACACAACACAAAAATAGTCCATTGCAATGACATTGCCGGCACAAAATCAAACATGACACATTACAAATCGACACACTTATGACTAAATCGCTAATTAAGTAAAATACAGTATCTAGGGCTTTTTTTATCAGGTCTGTAACTAGGTTACATAACATGTTATGTAGTAATACAGAGATATAGTTGTACCACAATTGAAGATCTTTGAAATTTACAGGTACATATAGTTCAAATACTGTGGTTGATACTTTTATTGATTTTCTGATTTGTAAATTGCAGCAACAAAATGCATGACCTGACACAGAATTTCTATGTTTAAGTACACAGGCACACCGACAAAAGAGAAGCCTGTAGAATAGCCCAGTGCTACCTGACACAGCATCAGCAATTAAAAAAAGGGGGGGGGGGAAGGTGTGGGGAGGGAATAATTGGGGAAAACAAAACTGACACAAGAAACTACAGGGGAATAGGCATGGCCCATGGTTTAATGAGTTTTACTTACAGGAAGATGTCCATTCAAACCTGAGCTGTATAAGCTCTATAACCCTAAAAAGATGGTCCTCATACAAGGTCTTATATTTTCACCTTCTGAAGCTATGCACTCAAATCAGTAGCATACCCACAGGATGAGGGGGGGGGTGTTAGGGGGGGTTAGAAGCCCCATGACTCCACCTTGCAATGCAAAAAACACCTAAATTAGCAGGGTTTTTTTCTCTCTATTCTTAGACTTTTCCCTCATGTCGTGCCCCAAAACCCCAATGACAGCAAACCTTCCCCCCCCCCCCCCCCCCCCCATGGCACAATCCTGGCTATGCGTCTAACTCACATCAATATTAAAGATCTGTGTACAAACTTCAGGCAAATATTTGGTCAAGGGAGCAGCACTGCATTCCATCTCATAAACCATCAATATAGTGAATTTTCCAAATAACAGAGGTTCCCCCCATTGAAGAAAAGGTTACTATAGTACACACATACAAAATGACTTGTTTTGAAATGCACATTTAGAGGACAGTCAAAGGAGGAAACAGGAAAAATACTTGCAAAAAGGTGTTTTGCAAGACAAAATGGAAAGAAACAGGAAGGGGGGGAGGGGATAGACTCTGTGTAGAGAGATAAAGGATTGCTACATTGCATACAGATTGATGATTTGCTTTACTTAGTTCCACCAGTCAGTACAGCAGCTGGGAGTACAGTCAGCTGCTTCTCAAGTTTAAACTTGCCTGAAATATTTAAGATCTTCACTTTAAAGGCCTATATAATCCTCTCACCAAACCCACTTTCAGCCCCTTCCACGTACAACTCTCTAAAATTCATCCCCCATCCAGATGCAATCTGAATTTATTCCTTCATGGGTGAGTACAAGACCCCAATGTAAAATTAAAGTACATGCTGTGTAATGGTACTCTGCATTTTTTGAACTTGCTGTCAGTCAAAAAGCTGTGCCAATCAAAAATTTCTGTGAACTTCTACAAAATTTGAAGTCAAGGATGAAAGGATTTAGCCTTTACATAAAATGCATGTTATAAACACTTAATCCACATATCTATAAAATCAACATTCTGTTGACCTGAATTCAAAAGTGATATGCAGTCCTATTAACTTGAAGCAGCTGTAGTAGACTGTTCTGTTTCATGATTGGCTCTTAAGAGTCATATGACAGTTTCCCTCCACAAATGTAAAATTTACAAGTAGTAACTGCATGGTTTACCCTGAATATGCATTTAAAGTAGGGGTGCACCGCGTTTCAAATCCGGCCGGAATTCCAGCTGGATTTTGGAATTTTTCCAAATCCGGCAACAAGCCGGATTTTGTCTTGAATCCGGCCGGATTTGCCTGATTTATAGGTAAGCTGTACAACAAAACTTTATATAAAGTGTTATCAGTAGTTTTAAACTTTCTAATATGATGCAGCACTTAGTCACCCCACCTCCATTCAGTACTTAATGGCATATTTTCATCATCCCAAACAGTTCCAATTCTCCCAACCTACTTACTTCTAGCCCCTCCCACATTTATCTAAAACTCATCTTTATCCAGACACATCCTAGTTTATTGCTTCATGGCTTGTCCCAGTGGCCATGCAAGTCCATAATGTGTAATGAAGACACTCTCAGTGCCCATGCTGTGTAATTTAGCTATGATGCATTGTTTGAATGTGATGCCAATCAAAGAGCTGTACCAATTGAGAGTTTTGATATATGTATACTGAAACTGTAGTTTGGGGTGACAAATGACTGCCTTTAATGTATATAGAATATGGTTACTTATAAAAGGTCCCAGTGATTTAAAATATTTTGTGAAGCAGTGTCACTGAATCAACCCACAGCTTATAAAATTCCAAATAAAATCTTCTCTGGTTCTCTTTTCAAGTTGATGTACAGAAGTCAGTTTGTGGATTAATAGTGATTCCGGGCAACATTCAAAAACCACCAGAAAAGATGTCAGGTGTCAAATTTTCTTAAAACCAAAATGCAATTAGGGTTGATGAAAGCAATCAACAAAACCTACTTGGTTTCAGAGTCTATTAGTCCCATAATTTGCATGGACAGACATTTATGAAACCATTTCAGCATGTTGCATGTCAGGCTTTAAAAGTGTCAGCTAAGTGTTCAAAATACATCTTGATTTTATCCCTCACTGTACTGAACCCTTGGACATCTCATTCAGGGTCGGTATGAAGTAACATTTGTCAATTAGCCCAACCATTTATGAAACATGCCACGTCACAAAACCCAAATTAGACATGAACTCTACTGTCTCTGTAAGAGAATACCTTAACTCTGCTCACAAGTAAAATAGACATAACACAGCTCCTGACCACTGCTACGTTTGCTGATGGTGGCTAAGATGATACAGATATAGAGGTCAAAAGATCTACATCCACTGAGCCTCCTAAGGTATAAAACTACCAGTAGGTTCCTGTTCTTTTATTTGACTAAATCCGGCAAATCCGGCTGGAATTCCCGCTGTAATTTTGCTGTAAATCCGGCACATCGGGTTTTGGCCGGATTTTAAAATTCCAAATCCGGTGCACCCCTAATTTAAAGTCCTATAGAATACGTTGAAGGGAAATAAGAGGACAATTGTGAGATATTTAGCTGAACATTGCCTCAAAACAATTGGGAAAACAGCAGTTTCTGCCTTTTAGTCTTAACCAAGCAAACGGAAGATACTGTATAGGCTTATAATTAGCCAACTGCTATAACTTCAATTTCCTTCTGTTACTGCACCCATTCAACATCTACTGTACATGTGTTCATGTACTATTCATATGGATATTTAAGTTTCAGTGGGCATGCAGGCTACACTGGATGAAATGCTGTCACCAGCCATCGGACAACGGGCGAGTTAATGAGCTGAAAACCAAGTTTTCTTGTAGCCCCGCCCCCAAAAATTGAAGCAACTGATGACATTTCGCGGAACTAATACTGGATGTATCCTTAGGTTTACGTTGATGAATAATGCAATAGAAGGCGTAACAAAGTACCAAAACATGATAATTCGAATTTCGAAAGTCTTATTTTCCTAGAAAGACTTTGAACATTTTTCGATTGATCGTAGTAAGTGAAAAATCAGATAACGAAATAAGGTAGCCTTTTTCAAGGCTTAAAAAGTTGCTGCATATTTGCCGTGAACTTGACTTCGTTAAAGAATAAAAACAGATAAACTTGGTAAAATCAGTTAGAAAAGAGTCTTAGCTTCCTATTGGTATCAATTTTGCGATTGGAAATGATTATGCAATGTGTAACGGTGCCTAGAAGATTCAGTTGAAATTCGATAGTTTTGCGTGTACATTTGCACAGGTTTGTATGGGACGTTAGTGGTGAGCCAGCAACGCACGTTGTAAGTATGCAATTTTATACGCGCCAACCTGATCGTACAATCAATTGAACACTAATTCAGTGATTGAGTCATAACAATACATGATGTTCATCTGAGCTAGCTACAGGCCCTCACTATACTAGTTTTGTGGAATCCTTAGAACAGTTGGTCCAATGGTTATAAGGTGCGTGTTCATTCCTTCTAGTGTCTTTAACAAGGCGCCTATTTACACAGGAATTAATTGTCCAGGTCCAGTGCATGCAGTGCTATGTGTCACTGTGTGTTTGTTTGGTACAGTGCATTGCTAAATCTCTCTACTTTTCAGTAGCCTGGGGATAAACAGAAGACTGGATTAGTACCATTTTTCAGTTCATGTGCTGCTAGAATATTTCTTGCTGGTTTTGCTCTATGCGATAAATTAAGGTAAGTCTTCCAGACATTTCGGTGATTTTCTCAAGTCATGATGCCCAATGAAAATTCTATCAATAAGTTGCATATCATGACTTGAAGATCTAAGTACAAGACCTAAAGGCCATGCAAGTGTTGTCATTTCTAACCATGATATAATGACTCATTATAACATTTTGTAGAAACTGAACTTTATCTGTGGGCAAATGTGAGAGTTGCAACTAAAATAGTGTGCGCTTGAATTACATATTTTTGCCTGTCATTCTGGAATGAGCATTGCACATTGCAACAGTCAGTCTGATGAATTAAGTGGTATGTGGATATATTTGTGGGAAAGTGTTTTACACCCTTAGCTAGTTGCTGCCCAGTTCAGTCCTGTATAGGCCTAGAATTTTAAAGGGAACAGCTAGTAGCAATTAACATAACATAACAGGTTGAAAGGCAAAGGAGGGCCAAGGTCCCATAAGATGCCCTAGCTGAAGTCCAAACCCTATCAAAAGTCAAACCACCAAACCTAAACAAACAGCCCCAAACAATCAGATATACCAGTCATGGAAGAACTTGTCAATGTTAACCTTAAAACAGTGTACTGACAGGGAGTTAAGTTAACTACCCTGCTGGTACTTTTCAGTAGAATAATGTATGCAGTAGCAGGATTACATGTCATACTGAGAAATAAGGGGGTAGAGCCTGATATCCCAGCCTCAGTCAGTGAAATATAGTTTCCCCATCAAATCCTAAGACAAAAATCCTAAGGCAAAGACTAATTTTTCATCCCGCATATTCAAGAAATGAAGTGCATCATTTGCTTGCATTGATATATTCCTCCAGGTTTATTTACTGAGATGTTAATTTCATTATAAATATAGACTTCCAGTGTTAATTTGGAAAATCAATTCCCAAATGCTTATGCATGAATTAGTGATGTCTCCCATTAAACAGGAAATCTAGGAGAGCCTAGCATAGCCCTTTTTCACACAAAGCACCCTATCACCACACCCAATACCCCCTCCCAAAATAAATAGGGGGAAACATGCTAACTGGCCTGAGAGCTCTACTTCTCAGGGCCTAATTACTCTCTACTGAGTAAGATCAGCCAATGACATAGTTCTGTCAGTTGCTTGCTAGAAATCATGATATTTGCTGTTAGTTCATTATTTTGAACAAAGCATGCAGTCCATGGAACCTTTACTAGCATGTTTACATTTATGATGTACCCCTTGATTGAAATAAAATCACATATGTTCTTTTTAAATTTATATTTTATACAATGGATATTACGTAGCAAAGGGCCACCTTGAGTCGGTCATGAAACAAGTGTTATCCCTCATTTGATTATTACCAAAATGACCGACTTATGGTACCGGTTGACTCAACGTACACTCGTTATATACTGTACGCATCGAATTATTTCGCACAATCAATACGTGCAGTACAATGGAGAACAGTGTGGGGGGTTGTTGTTCACGAAGCCACTGGTCTACGAATCGCCCTGTATTTGCCGTGAACTTGACTTCGTTAAAGAATGGTTAAAAAGAAGTTTATTTAAAATTGTAGATTAAGAAATTTTTCATCGAATATGCAAGTTTTTAAAATTGGAAATAGCGCGATTAAATAACAAAAATCGAATTTTTTGAACAGTTCAGATGCAGCTACGTAACTTTTCCAAAATTTGGCCAGAATGCACTTTGCAATGTATGAAGTTACCTGTAATTGGCAAAATTTGATTTTCGCATTTCTTATTAGTAAAATTCAGCCATTGGTTTACTTTTAAACAACCTAATAACTGATATATAAGCCCTCGAAAATGGCAAGTTTTATCTAATTACGTATTAATGAGCGATGACGTCATGAAACGTCATGCATACTCCCACAAGAAAAGAAAGGCTTTTTCGTACCGCTGTCTACTGGCTGTCACCAGATCAGTTATGAATATTTTATGAGTATGATATAACAAATTTTATTCATCAGTAGGTGATCGTTAAGGTTACAACATGACTCCATCCCTCCACAATGGACATGACTTTTATTTTGTGTCTTTGAAAAACTGGTGATGTGGAAAGCGTGCCTCTGATAGGGCATGATAAGATTTAGCAGTTGTGTTGTAGCATAATAAATTGCGGTGCTATAGGATCAACTCAAGGTGACTAGGAGTATGCCTGCTTTCTTAATAAGCCTCACAGACTTTATCTGCATACAGGGCCATCACCAAAAAAGAGGGGAGGGGGAATTTGTTAATCCCCTACCCTGGAGTCAGAGCTTTCTTTCCCCAGATTCTTCCTACCCCTAAACCAAATCCTTAGCCCTAAAAGGAAAGAGCAGTCACCAAACTTGAAGTAGGGTGATAGACTGTCCTGTTTCATGATTGGCTCTTGAGAGTCATGTGACAATGCTTTTTCGCTTAAAATTTAAAAATTACCCGAAACACCTGTTTGGTTTTACTTTGGATGTAATATTAAAGTTGTAAAAAATTATCAATGATAATTTGGTGACAAATAAAATTAAATTTGTGAGATAATTGCTGCAAAATTAAGTTTGGTATGTCTACTCTTGTCCTTTAATTTTTTGCTAAGAGATATGCTAATCTCATATATATCTTCTGAGGGCAAGGACCTCCACCAAAGGCTTTAGACCATGTAATTGTATAGGTTACCTTAACACCTGGCCCTGGATAACTGTTTGTGAAAATTTCATTTTTCCTAGAATATATGCTTCTGAATGAAGCTAGCCAAAATAAAAATTAATAAATGAATGCAATACTGTAAAACACAAACTAATGAGCCTTCACAAATACATACCACTGCATGCTATAACTTTTCATTTTCATTTTAAATAGCCAATATAAAGGCTTGGCCTCAAAATAAAAGCAGAAAGCTTGAAATCTTCACAATTTTCCATTTCACTTCAATTAATCCTGAATCAACATTATTCTTGGTTTCTATGGCAATACTGAGTAAAATGATTTCATAATACTAAAGGCAAGCTGATCCTTTGACAAATTCTATTGTTCATAATCATATTGTATACATGAATCCTTGGTTGACTGTGGCTCAATGGTATGAGATACATCAGTTCATACAGCAGTTTTAACTTAGCGGAGAATGCTAATATTACTCCAGTATTGAATACCTTTGAACACATGTATACGCCTAAATACGCAAAATCCAAGAAATTCACTACAGTATTTCAATATCATTCTTCCCACAAAACTTTTTGAGAACTTAGTCCATGAGGCAGAGTTTCTTTCCTTTAAATTAAGTACATAGTGACATGAACTTTTAAGCAGGCCATGAACTTCCCTTATTAACTTGTGCATTGATCCAATTCACATCTTCAAATTGCTACCAAAATTGGATATTCCTAGTTTGGGAAATCCTGTGAGTAGTTTATTTCTAAAGCTTTCATTCAAAATAAGATCAAGTTGACAAAAAAATTTGCAAGAATAAACAGATTCTTACTCCTTTCCACGTTCACTTTTTAATGTACTCATTAAAAACTTGTGTACTACAGTACATTATTTCAAGTTAGGGTAACTGCAATTCCCCCCGGTACAGTTCATATACAGGGTGTTACTATAGCAAATTCTCTATCTTGAATGTATGTATATATGGACTAATAAGACATTCCCAACAACAAACACTGTCACACTGGCCCATGAATAAAATGAGTGAGCAGGTTTATTACAACAATTTGTAACTGCCAGGGAATGCACACTTCTGGAATAATTTAAATATTTATCAATTAATACTTGATCAAATGTTCCTTTACAATATAACTGTGTGCTTTTAACAGCTGGCCTAAAATTTAAAGACAATGTGTATTAGTGTACTTCTCATAGAATCACAAGTTAACCATGGCATAGCCATCTGGGGTGATTTTTGGGAACAGAACCCCCCCCTCCCATGACCCAACCTTGCAATGCAAAAAACACCTCAAAATAGCATTTTTTTTCTCCTCTATCCTTAGAACTTTCCCTCATTTCGTGCCCCCAAACCCGCTATGACACCAACCCCCCCATGACACAATCCCTGCTATGCTACTGCTATAACCCCACAATTTCTGCACCAACTTTGCACTGATAAAGTTCACATAATCTCCAAAGGGATATGTAAAAAAAATAAATGAATTAATAAATAAAATAAAATAAAACAAAAAACAAAAAACTTACCAGTAATTTCTTTCCCATACAGCAATAAGAATATATCCAATTTCAAATTGTATTTGGTACAGAATAAAAATTATTCTCTGAAAGAGTTAGGAAATCGCCAGTGTCCAAATGATAAGGCCTTATACAAAGACTATGCAACAAAGTCTCCGCCACATCTTCTACCAACCACACACATATTGTACACCTGTGCCTGCAGTACAAGGATACAGATTTACTGTACAGTGATTTCAACCGGTTTAGTCATGCACTCATCCTTATTTTTACAAAAGCAGTATTTATTGGTTGAGTTCATCTCAATACCTCAATAATTGTTGCTAAAAATCCTTTCACAACCATTTCTTTGAAACCTATAGAGTTTTGTTGTGGTTTATTTGGCAGGAGCTAGGCCATGTTTGACAGTCTTAACACTATGGCTAAGTAGTTTCATATGTGAACTCCAATGCATGCTCAGTTCTGTATTTAGATAAAGAGATAAATTTGTCTGCTACCATTCAGGATATCCTGTTATGTACCATATTAATTCTTTTATCCTCCCTGATCAGTGCAGATAATGCTGCCAGTAAATACTGGCTATTGTGAAGGTATATCACACAGTTGAGTCATAATCCTTTCAGTTTGGCTTTGTAAGTATATATATGGTCACATAAATTCAAAATCTCATTCTGTCTAACTTTCACTTAGAGCAATATTTACAAAAGCTTGAAATCACAAATGTATATAAGTAGTTCATCACCACTGTGTCAGCAAACAGACAGCAAAAAAGCTTTACTTAAAATGAAACTGCCATGGGTTAGTTAGTTAGATAGGACTTAACGACATACCAACACGAATGTGTTATTTAGTGTCAACGAGTTAGACAAAGTACAATGTTGGGGAAACTGCCATGGGACCAATATGGAAGATACATGGAAGGCTGAAACCAATGGAAGCAGCATGGGTGCATGGTATTGGTGGTAGAGGTAGGGAAGGGGTGCAAGTAAGGTCCCCTCCTAGTCTTTAGCAATTTTCAAATGGTAATGAGGTCAAGTTTAATTTACAACTTCATAAGCTAGTTGAGTTCATTTAAATTCTTTAAAGGCAGTCAAATCTGACCTCAAAGAAGTTTTGTAGTAGTCTAGAAATTCTCAATTGGCATAGCTCGACTTGTGTGACAGCAAGTTCAAATAATGTAAAATACTGTAGGCTACTTTATACTACAGAGCACCTAAGGTACCATGGAGCTACCCCCTCATGGCTCCATATCTGTACTGAGAATATTCTTATTTTACATTGGGTCTTGTATAACCATGCAGCTACCATTGTCAAGGTGGTACCTCCAATTCTGGGCCAAAAACCTATGGAATCCATCAGGGATGTAGCTAGCCAAATTTGAGTGCCAGGTAATATTGTCTGATCGAAAAGCACTTTACCCCACCCCATGGTATCTGCCCCATTTTTCTGTCATTAACTTCTCATTTGTACCTCAATTTTATTTACAGAGCTAGTGCATGAATTTGGAGCTATTTATAGGTCTCATTAAGCATTATATTTGTGGCAGGCAGGGAAAGATGTATTTTCCTGGAGTGCTGGGTGTGGGAATCTGAAGTGCTGGGTATCACCATGCAGCACCACCCACTGTAGCTACCCTGGACTTGACTGGGGTTTTCTTGAACAGTATATTCAAGATCTTCTAAATTTCTCAGGAATACAGCATCTTTTGTATGATTTGAAAGGGAGCTTAGGTACCAATTGTACTGCACTGAAAATGAAGCCAGAAAACAATGTGTCATTGTTCTCTAATATGCCTTAATTGATACATGGATATAACAAATTAAAACAATGAACCCCTAGAACATAACTGTCAAATCAAACTTGTCAATGTGAAACCTCCCCACTATTTTCAACCAACAATAAGCTAAGATAATGCTCCAGTTGGAAAGTATGAATGAAAGCCCTCATTTCCTGTTTTTCTGTTGATTCATCCAAGGGCTTCTAATCCATTTAAGTCCTCTTAATCCTCTTAGAGAAACAAAGGAAAGGGATGCCCTTGAAACCTAACAGGAAGATGTCTATGAGATGGATGCTCTGGAAATGACAGGGAGGAATGCTTTGCACATGAAGCAATACATTAATTAATGTATATTTGAAGTAGTATCTGTATTTCGTCAGCTGTTTCGAGCAGACATGTTATACTTTATGGAAGCATTGCATCTCCTGTTTAATTCCAGTGCACATAATGGGTGTAAGGTTAAAGGGAGAATGCAGTCACAAAAATATTGATTAAGGTACTTGAAGTAACCTATTTTGTGAATGGAAATTACTTGGTCAACATTTCTCTCACTGACCCAGCTGTAAAATATATAATGAACACATAGGAAACTTTTTGATTTAAAGGGCCAATTGTTCCCGTCACCCCAGACTATGACACTTCTTGCAGGGGTTTACAGAAACTCTCAACTGGCTCATCTTTTTGATTGACTGCTAATTCAAACAATGCTTATTTTACAAACCATGAACTATACTGAAAATGCTTTGATTATACACATTGAGCTTCTATACTCACCCTGAACGATATAAACTGAGACTGTGTCTAATGAATTTCCGACAATTGCGTGAGGGGCTTTTAAAAGTAAGAAGGTTAGGAGAATTGTATTGTTAGGTGTGAGAGAATTAGGCTTTTAAAGACGAGCATGATTTTAACTTGAACATGCATGCAATTATTTCTTCTGACATATCATTAAGATATGGGGTGAAATAGGAGAATACAGTATAGCAGTAATGGTAAGTCAGTGAACATATCGATAAATTCTCCCAACTTCTATCTACTGGCTTGGGAAACTAAGTGAGCATGAGAAGTCAAAGCACAAGCCTAAGTTGAATCTCCATCTTGTCCCACAGTTGTACTGAAAAGTGCTGACTCATAACAACTTACAGGCAAATATACCTTTTCCTTTATTGTTACTGTGTGGCCACTTTGGTAATTGGAAGCCATCCTGCGGTCAGTCTGTTAACTTCAGTCTGAGTATGTAATGCTGTCTGAGAATATAACATTGTGCAGGCCTCATGCTTTAGCTCTCAAGGGGCAAGGCCATTTGGCCTTGGTCCAAATTGGATTTTTAGGCATTAAGGCCATTGGTCAGGGCATTAAGACCATTTTCATTTCTGAACAATTGGGCACCAAGGCTATTTGAAAAAAAAAATGCATCAGAAAGTAGGCAAACACAACAGAGCTATATATTGTACACTTTAAACAGTGAGTATGGCACAGATCCAGGCCCATACACTGAAGGTAAAGACGGCAACTTTGGCCTTGACTTGTGGTCATTTTATCAGGGCATTGCAGCAAACAATAAATGTATGATGACAATCGCTGCCTAGTCTGGGTTAAATTTGAAGCATGATTAAAAGGTCAGAATTGAGAAAACATTGAAAAGTATGTTGTAAAATACTATGAAGAATGAAAAATTTTTAAAAAAGATTGAAACAAATTTAGGCAGCTTATGGAATAACCGTTTTCCTCAGCCTCAATTCATTGTACCACTTACTGTAGCCTAAACCTTTAGAAAACTATAATATAAAAATCTGTGATGTTCTAATTTGCCACATTACACTGCACTGCACGTTAAATTACCTCAGGCATTTACAGTGACTAAACTGTTGCCCACAAAAATGGTAGCAGTAATGATCACTTTGCAGCAAATATGCAGCAAAAAAAGTTCACAACAACCTCTAAATTCTACTAACAGGCATGGACAATGCCATCTCCCGCTGTCTGTAGGGGTCACGATTTTTTTAAAATTTCCTGTACCCTCTGTTTGAACTGATGGTGGTTTTCTGTGAAGACACATAAGTCACTAATCTACCAACCCTACAAAACAGATGTAGCCCTCCCATTGAAAAAAAAATCTTTCCGAAGCCAAAGGTAGTATTACTGTTCAGCGTGCCAAAAGTAAAAAAGGAATTTACAGCGCATCCGGTGACAAATCAATGTCCATTTTATTTCTAATGTCACAGCACTGGTTTTGACTTGCATTATTTTGCATGGCAACACACCTATACGCCCCGTCCAACAATAAATTGTATTGAATACAATGTAATGAGGCTGATAGACCTATGAAAAAGCATAAAAACTAGAAACATCCATTCTGGGCTACCTTCAAACAATTTGACTGCATTTTACTTCTAAATGACAGACATATTGCTTAATTAACCCCCTAGGCTGATGTTTTTGGTACAACACTTTGTGTCTACAATGTAGAGCATGGGCACCTTATATCTTTGAGGCTGCTGACAGTAATTGTAAATTGGATATACTGTATAACCCAGACATCCATATCAGTAGGTCAAAATGACGGCAACTTGTCTCAACTATATATGATATAAAATTTACAAAAAATTATGGCAATTCTGCATACATGTACCACATTGTTGTGTTCCCTAATATCACTGTCCAATTTTAATTGGTTATTTATAAATGATAGTAATTGACCTATTTCCTTCAACCTTATTTAATTTATTCTGCAATAAACACAAAAGACACCGGCCATGCAGCTAGTTCCTGTATGACCAGAACAGACAAAAACACACACAAACCTTCATTACCAGCCTAGACTGGAAAAACTTTAATAGCAGGAAACATGCAATTGATGAATTGGCCGACAGAACATTTCCTTATTACTGTTACAAGATTCAGCAGCTGTATCACAGCATTTTATCAGATCTACGCCTACCTGTAACCTTTTATTTGGCAAAGGGGAGGGAGGATGTGGTCTTCATACATGAGGTTCATACAAGCAAATCAATAAAACAACACATATGTTCTGTCTGAGAGAATAAAGCATAAAAACTTCCTTTTGAAGTAGAGAACTTGCCTACCAGCCCATATTTAATTAAGGTGAAAAGTGCAGTTGTAATGGAACAAGCACCACTGCTTTAAATCTGAATTATTTCTTTCTTTCCCTTTACCTAATTGGTCATGCAGGGTATTATAGCTGGCATTGGGGATCTCTCCTCCTTGTTAAGTTTTTGAATACTTACCCTCAGAGGCAACATGGTGAAACATTTTGCATAAATTGAAGTCCCATGACAACTCTTTTTTCTTCAAATTTTGAATTTGTGGACATGTCCTCCAGACCTCCTCTGGCTAACCCCAATGAGCCCTGATCATTTCATCTGAATTATTTCTCCTTTCTTCTTGACATATAACCTTTTGTCACCCAATTCTAAATAGAATACTGTCCTCAGAGCAGGATTGATGGTGTGCTGATCGACTTTTGAGTGACAAACTGTGAAAAATGACAGAAACCATCCAAGTTTGCTGCATTCATGCAATTGCAATTAACCACTGACTGCTGGTTGGTTCCATATTCATTTACATGACAACCTTGACCTATAAGTGCATTGTTTTCAGACCAAAATATTTTACATAGTGCCAATATGTAGGTAAATAGGAGGTAGTGAGGAGAAAATTTTCTGACACATACACATGGGTTCAGGCAGATAAAAACTTGGTTCAAGGCCCCTGTTAGGTGCAATTTGAAGGGTTTTGAAGGCTATGCATTTATTTGATTATTAAGCTCAAACATTGCTGAAAAGTAGTCCTCTCTTTAGAAAAAAAAAAGATATTGACAATTTTTTACTTTTTATGGTAATAAAAAAAGGGGGGTAATTTTACCCACCTTCTTTCGGAAACTTTTGGAAAGAATCCCCCTTTCCCCCTCTGCCAGAAACACGGTTACCCCCCAGTTCATTACTACTATTGAACTTCAAAATAACGAAGGGGTGTTAGAACGTTTTGAACTTATGGGAACTAATATATATATATATATATATATATATATATATATATATATATATATATAATATATATATATATATGTATATATATATATATATATATATATATGTATATATAAATCAAATTGGTAAAGCTGGAAAATTTGGCTGAGGTGAAAAAACGATGTTGACTCCACCGGGATTCGAACTCGGGACCTCCCGCTTTCTAGTGCGGACGCTCTAACCACTGAGCCATGAAGCCAAGTTGGTTTGGCCTTTGTTCAAATGACAGATGAAGCAACTCGCAATTCACCTCCTGAGCAGGCGCCTAATTTTTTGGAACAGCACTAGTTCTCGTTTGACGCAAACCCAACCAAAGATCAAAGTTGATGCTATCCAGCTGAACACAATTGCTTATTCGCCAGCGGATCTCCGAAGAGATACAGAAACGTATATATATATATATAAAATTAGAGGAAAATCCGAAGAGACAAAGATGGACAAAAGAGAGTACTAATTTTTTGTAGTCAGATATTTCCGCCCCACCTGGGGCCTTCCTCGGTGACAAATGAACAAAGCTTAAAATTTAAACATACACAATGGCAGATTGCGTTAAAAACAGAGATAAGATCGTTACGAAATAATAAAGAAGAATGTTACGAAATAATAAAGACGCGCATCGTGTTGCGTCATAATCAAGGATCTTCACGTGACGTAAAAGCGTAACTGCCCAATCACTGGGAGTTGGTTATTGATACACGCGCATGACTCCTTAGTTACAAAGGAAGTACAGTACAAAGAGAGAGGCGCGCAGGGCTATGAAGAGCGGCAAGGAGCCTCTGGAGTAAGAATAAAAAATTATAAAAAGTATCTATTGTGCCAGAAAACGAAACTTGACGGAGCTTATTACAATGAGTTCCTACTATAGACAGGAGAAACATATCTCTAAGAGAACCATTCTTAATAATATCAATGAGAAAACTTAAGGTAGAGAAGAACGAGAAAATGGTTTCAGATAGTTAACTGATAAGGTATCCTAAAACAAGTTACAAAGAGTTAACGAAGGAATATCCCTTAAGTAGTCCTAAATCTCTGTTTAAGCCTTTAAGCTGTTTAAGCATTTATTTTCACTTCATCTCTGCTTTCACAGGTTTCTGTATCTCTTCGGAGATCCGCTGGCGAATAAACAATTGTGTTCAGTTGGATAGCATCAACTTTGATCTCTGGTTGGGCCTGCATCACACAAGAACTAGTGCTGTTCCAAAAAATTAGGCGCCTGCTCAGGAGGTGAATTGCGAGCTGCTTCATCTGTTATTTGAATAAAGGCCAAACCAACTTGGCTTAATGGCTCAGTGGTTAGAGCGTGTGCACTAGAAAGCGGGAGGTCCCGAGTTCGAATCCCGGTGGAGTCAACATCGTTTTTTCACCTCAGCCAGATTTTCCAGCTTTACCAATTTGATTTATATATATATATATATATATATATATATATATATATATATATATATATATATATATATATATATATATATATACTCAATCTGCAGATAGTACTGTTTCAACCTTGTTAAGTCTCCTCAGTGCAGCTCAGAGTAGATTTCAAGACGGAATGACAAGACTGACATATATACATATATATATATATGACATATATATATATATATGTAGGGTTGTCAGACCATAGGATGTTTGAACTTGAGCCTTAATTAACACAATAGTTGATCTCAAGGAGTGCATCAGATTCCAATGCGATTGCCTGCTGGCCAGAGATCAAATGTGACAGCACTATAAAGGAAAACTTACTTTGAGAATGTATATCATTTAGAGTAAGATAATCTGCACGGTCTTTAGAAGGGGGTCATTAGTTGTTCCAAATTACAATTTTACTGGTTGTCTCAGAAATTAATTCTCAATTTTCACAGCTTTTTGAATGACATCAAATTCAAAACATGCAGAGTAGCCCATTCAGAGCAGATTTATTTATCCAAAGCCAGAAATTCCATAAAGAGCTACAATATGGTTTACTCCAACTACATAAAAATAAATCAGCTCCAAAAACCTTTTCTCCAAAGAACATATGTTTCAAATACTTTTTTGATATGGTACCTGCACAAACATTAACATCCTGTCTCCAAGTAATATGTTAATGGTCATGGTTACAAAATTTTCCTTTTAAAAAGTGTCAACCTTAGGAAATGGAGTCATCTGCTCTGGATGAGTAACAAGATACAGTATAAGCTATTATGACCAATTATGCTTGGTACAGATTATGCTAATTATTACCCCCCATGCAGCTCCTTTTTTATCTCTGTCAACATATATACCTGGCCAACAAAAATAAGGAAGGGACTGACTAGCTAGGAACACAGACTTTAGAGCCAGGCTGTTTTCATAAGTAGAGAAAAGTCATCCTGACTTCACTTTATGTAGCACCACCAAGAGCAACTTTTTGTCTCAGACCAAGTAAAAATATTCGGTGGGCTTCTTTGAAATGTCATCTGTCAACAGTGGCCGAGAAAACCTGACATCAGATATCTCCTGTTAGGTACATTCTGCCTCATTATATGGTAATGAAAATTGACAGAATGAGTCCAGGGCATATTAAAAAAAACAAAGGAATTATATAAAATGAGAATTATCAAGGTCATCAGGTTGGTTGCTGTGTGAGTTAAATTGTGAGGTGTACATACAGTAGACAATTAGCATTCAAAGTGTTTAAATTTTTGAATGCAGTGAACTGTACTATCAGGACATACAATACTGAACTGAAAGAAGAAAGTACTGTATTTAAGATAATGATTATGAAAGTAAGAGCCTAAGAAAGAAAATTTTACAAATTGCTTGTCTTAGTCATAATGAAAAAAGTACAGCCTACTTCAGACTTCTTCACTGAAAAACTTCTGCACCCTCCATGTAAGGATAGACTTTTTGCTCCCTGTTCTCATTATAAAAAAATGCCATTTTAATTTCCCTAAAACTTTGCCTATCTATAACTAAATTGCATCTACAAACCCTAAAATATGGGAAATTTTTCAATTTGTAACCAGTTCATATTATGCCCCTCTGTGGAGACTTCTGTTTACATTCAGTCTGCACCCTCCATCCCCCACCCAAGTGAAAAAAAAAACACATTTTGAGTCAAAGGAAGCCTCACTTGGTCATATATGATAATCACTAGCTGTTATGAAGCAGTAAATTCATAGTTCACTTCATGCTCACTTCATGTTCACTTCATGTTCACTAGCTACCAAATAATTAATTTCCTTGAAATAAATATTAATAGCTTTCACTTGAAGGAAGTGAAAAGAAACTAGTTTTGTCTAGACACAACAATGGATGTATATTGTATAAATAATGTATGTGGCAGATACAAGTTACGTTTCATCACTGTGTACAAACCTACTCGCCAATACTGTGACAGTGTGTCAATCAAAACTGATCTTACAGATTGTTCCCTTTTTCTTGTGCAACTTATTATACAATGTTTATGTACTTCAGAATAAATACAAAAGACTTTATGAAAGGAAAATAATGCTTTGAAAGGAACCCCAAATCAAGGAGAATGATGAGGATAAAAATCATTCATATTTTGTACGTTCTTTTATCTTTCTCTGGTCCAATACGGATTGGCAAAGTGGATATCCATGTAGAAGGAATAACATACGGAAGAAACAGTTCACTAGGGTGTAAACTAAGTTCCATAAATGCTGTACTTTGTAAGTTCATATAGCAGGCATGCCCAGTTGCAGAGCTAGCGATTTTGGTCGGAGGGGGAAAGAATGAACTAAAGGGAGATTATAGCAAGCTGTTCAAACCTTACAAAGGTACTGACAGGTAGAGAGGGTTGTTACCCCGTTCACATGTCCCGCCAAAGCTTGGGTCAAAGTTAGGTGTCTGCAGAAAGAGCACCAGACTACAGGGTCACTAGGTTAAAGTTACTTTAAACAGAATATAAATCAGACAAGATGTCTAAAGCTGGCCAAGCTTACTTAAAATTAAGCTTACTGTACTTAACAATGAAGTGATTGTAAACTCTTACATTGAGAATCCTTGTCACATCTTGCCAGTGCACATTATGAACAGATACACAGTCACCCAATTTTTCTCCTAAACTGTTAAATTTATTAGAAGTAACTGGGTGGTTTACATTGAATATGCAATAATGAAGTCTTAAACTACTAAGAGTACTTTGAAGAGAAATAAGGAGAAAATTGTGACATTTAGCTGTTGTTTCTAAATATGTTTGGGGTGACTGCTTTTGTTTGCCCTTCAAGATGACTGCCTAATCGGGGAGCAGTGCTAACTGCTAGTTGCAAGAGTTGTCACAAGGTCACTGCTTACATGTCATTAGCACAAGGTTTCAAACATGTTTAAATAATCTTGTGAGCTCTTGCCACCAGTTTACTGTATTCCGCAAAGTTAAAAGAGATCACAAGAGTTGAGGGCTTAATGGGAGATTTGCTTTAATTAAGGTAACAGATATTAACTGGGATTAGGGTAGGATTTCAATTGAATTAATGTGTGGGTTAGTATTAGGATTAAGGAGAATTTAGTTTTTATTTAGGAATTTTCCTGTCTATAAATGAACTTTTAATAAATGATGTCTTCCAGGGCCACAGGTTCTAAATTTTCTATAAAATGTTCGCAATCGTAATACCCACTCAATTTTTTCAAGCAATTCCCTATAATCTGTTGAGAAAATTTACTTTTATACTTGCAAAAATTTGAAACTCCCTCCTTTGAACCAAAATCCTCCTGAAAAATTTTGCAATGGGACAATTCCCCCCCCCCCACACACACACACATACACATAAAATCTAGAAATCCATGCAGTGCCTGAAGGCTGAGCACTCATGCATTCCCTTTAATATCTTGTAATAATTATTCATAATAAATAATGACTTGTTTCTCCCTCTTCTCCCCTCTTTCACTTTCTCTCTTGTAAAGGAATTCTTTACAACTGAATACTTATTTTCTCCTGCATGTTGTGAAATAGTAATAAAAGTCTTCCCAACCTGGAAAAGAGTTTAATGTTTCCTTTAACAATTAACTAGCTCTTTATAGAATTATATTGAACTATTAAATTATTAATAGGATAGTCCCAGTACAATGGTGTAGTGTACAAGACAATGATAACCAAAGACCATATCAGTTTTCACACGTGTATGCAAGACTCCATCAGTATGGAACAGAATTACTAGTATTTCTGTCAGAGGCGGTTAAACATTTCTCACAAACTTACACTTTTATCACAGTTAAGAAGATAAATTTTAAAAGTCAAGGAGCTATTTAAACAAAGTTTTGAGATCAGTGACACTCATTGCTACAGTGTACACTACTGCCATATGAAAGCGATTACATCCTTATTTTCCACTGCTGTAAATTCTTTAAAATACATTCCCAAATGGGTTCCTAATGGGTATCATATGAGCCAACATATTGGACCATGTAATTTTACACCTGAGACTAAAATGGTGTCCACCTCATGTATGCCTGTATGACCCATATGGGATAGTTTTGGGTCCCAAATGTTGGCAACTGATGTAAAGTGGCATAAATGTCCCTGGCATTATCATGCATTATTCTTACAGCTACAGTTTAAAAAGGAAAAATATTACAAGTCAGATCATGTTTGAAATACACAAATCCTGGACATGGGTTATTTTAACAATCTGCAAACAGGTGAAAACCAGTGAAAATTACAGCACATGGGAATTGGCTGAGGATATCCAAATGGAGTTTCTGTACCTTGTCAGGGCTAGGGTTGGGCGGTACCATGAAAATGTTGGTACCGGTACTGTAAAGCTCACAGAACCCGTATTGAGGCAGTACCAGTTCTCAAATCTCGGGCATGAAAGTCAAGTGGGAGGGAACCTAAACTGTGCATGACATCCCTGTTATCCTGTACTTTGATGCAGCTGGGCATATGATTGCATTGTTACCTTGCAGAAACCTCTGTTTGACCTTGTTTACCACATTTCTCTACAGTCATGCACAATCGTAATAAATGCTTCTGTTTCCTATCTCGACCTTTTGTGGGTAAATTGTTTGAGTACCAGTATTTTTTCAAGAACCGGTATTAGAAACACACCACATACCTTCAGTATTTTCATTACCTGTACCTATAGAACCAGTATTCACATCAATACCGGTATACCGCCCAACCATAGTCAGGGCATTATTGGAAAACATGACAGCTAGGTTACACTTACTTGTTCTAAATAGTGTAAAATTTGTCTTATAGCCAACCACTTAAAATTAAAATGTTATTCATCAAAATTTGCAGTCAATATGGAAGTATTGATAACAGTTGATGAGAATATGACTGATGGTGACAACACAGTCACAGTATGGTCGTATCTTTTAGGTGGTAGGGCAAGTTCATGAAGGAATAAATGGCCTTTACTTGGAGTTGTCAAGATTATTGCAGCCATGCCATAGCTGGCAGCTGTTCTAAGAGGATTAACTGCATGCTAGCCTGGATCAACAATGAACCACTGTGTGAACAATTAGCAACTATTATTTAATACATTCAATGTGACAGTAGTTTTGGCTGAGTGCAAAAAATATATGCATGGCCTTCAAGTTTATGGTGTTGGCAAGGAGCTGCCATTGCCTTCCCGATGTAAACTAGATGTAAACAGGAAATCATGCAGGTTCAGAATTTTTGTTACAGCAGTTTTTGGGCAAAAACTGCTGTATTAGGTTCACAGTTTCCCAAAGGCTGGAATTTCATAACTGTGTTGTAAGGGATGGTGATTTTAAACTTCCTGGAAGGTGGGGAACCATTTCCAGGGACTCCCCCTTCCCAACTTGGCTAAATTTTGGGATAGGGTATTTCTTTAATGAAAACTACCTCTGGGACCTGCCATTAAAAACCATAGGATATTGGCCCATTTAATTACAAGTGACATTTACTCAAACCCCACCCCCGGCCATGTATTAATAGAACAATGGCATGGTAGGCCTATTTCTTTTTCCAGCCTTAGCTTAAAAATCTACAGCCAATAGAGAATGCCAGCTATTGCAGTATAATTTCATCGTACATGCTTTTCTTGATGCAGGTATGAGCTGTCATCACCATGCAAAAGAATACATTTGCAGCGGGACTGATAAACCCAAATTAATTTGTTAATAAGCGCAGGAAGTAGACCGTACTATGGTGTTTGTCAATGATAGAAGTGAATTCCCCATTGGCCTTGTTCAGGCTTCTATCTTGTCTGTCTTTCTGTAGCTTCACGTGGATTGCACAACCTCCGACACACGAATGAGAAGTTATAAAAAATGTAGTGAGCAGTGTCAGACATTGTTTACGAGCTGTGATAAAGATTTTATGATACCATTATAGAGAGGGTAGGGAAAACTCTCAAAGTGGTAAAAGTTTTGGTATGGATTTAGATTATATAGGTGTGGTATAGGTTTAATTTGCATCTAGGTATGTGAGCATCAATGCACATACATTTGGGAAAAGTCAATGGTTAAATGCTACACTATTTTAAGCCTTTTAGTCTAGTGGTATGATGATATTACAAAGAACTGAAACACAAAGTGGTAAAGGTTTTGATACAGATTTAGATCACATATTAGTGTCGTATAAATTTGAGTCACATATAAGCTTGTGAACACCAATGTATGTATATTCATACGAAAAAGTCAGTGGTAAATTGCTAAAGGGGACGCGTTTCATGTACAGAAAGAAAATTGTATCTTCATAAACCAATATTTATAGTCACATGGGATGGACTATTCAATTTAAGGCAGTACGGTACGTAGTGCTTGTAAATTCAAGAAGGGGTTTCTAAAAGTCTCATCTATTGTACATTAAAAACTAATTAACATACTTTCAAACCTCCAAATGGGTAACCTCCCTAACCATTCTTATGAATATTTTTGGGGAAAGAAGAAAATATTGATGCGGTTTATTATTTTTGAAATTCAATGGTTCCATTATAATTAAGCAGGTTTACTTTGGATGTAAAGTTGGTGTATTTAAAATGCAATATTTCACTTAATACACTATTTGGTGGAAACATTTTTGTCCAGTGAGTATCTGTGACTGTTAATGGCAGTTGTTCTTTACCCCAGACAGCTTAAATGTTCACAACTTACCACATACACTTTTTATCCCCTCCCACAACTGTCTAAAATTTATCTTTACACTCTAAAAACGAAAAGGGTGAACTTTCACTCCAAAAGAGTAAAAGTTATAATACTCACTCCAAAAGAGTGAAAATTCATTCCAAAGAGTAAATTTTCCCTCTTCTTGGAGTAAACTTCACTCAATTTCTCTCTTTGCCCTCTAGTTGCAAAGGTCTACATTAAACACTTCAAGAGGCGTTCTGCATGCTCTTGTGGAAGCTAAGTCAAATTTTGAGCAGTAATTTATGCCCAAGATAGATCTCAGAAGCATCATGACTGCCCTAACTACCAGATATATTAGCCTTCTTCTCTAAACAACAAATCTCACTAGTCCTTGCCTCTATCCATACCATTATTGGTCCTCGATCTCACTGGTCCCCCTAGTTTTTTAGGTAATCATGTCCCCTAACCCTAACTATAACCCCTGGATCTAACTTTAGTCCCCATAACTCTATACCCTAACCATCTCATAACACTATATAACCCACAACCCTAACCCTCCCTAACCTCCCCCTATATTTGCAAGAAAATGTGAAGAGGAAAGGAAAAAGAAAGGAAAAAGAAGAAAAGGAGCACTCAACTCATACTAAATTTTTCCCCATCTAAATACCCTGGCACTGCCCATGACCCCTTCACCTCAATGAGATTAGGGCCCAATGAGATCAGGGACTAATGCGAGTGGCCAATACAACAGAGTACTGTCAAAGCTTGTTTGACAAAATGGCAGACCATGCATGCAATCATTACTGATTAATGCATTAGCAGAGATAAAGACTAGCACACAAAACATGACTTAATGACACATCTTACAATCTGAAAATATCTGCTCTAGCCCCTATAACCTCCCTCTGTCACAGTCTAAGATCTCTCTAGCTCCTATAACCCCCCTCTGTCACAGTCTAAGATCTCTTTAGCTCCTATAACCCCCCTCTGTCACAGTCTAAGATCTCTCTTAACCAGGTATAATATAATTCTGGCCTTTTTCATCCGCTCAGAAGCATTTAACAAAATTGATAATGCATTAAAAAGTTTTTCACAGTAAAATCCAGTTACCAAGCCGCCAGCCATCAATTTTACCTGTTACCTGTAGAATATCAAATTTCATAGCTTGGCTTTGTTTTAATGATAGCTTACCTGGAGTGTTTTATGTCTCAAAGGAATTCTATGCATAGACTACACTTGAAAACTTGATTCATATCAGAGTGAGGAACATACCAAGTATACAGACTGGTGTTAATCAAAGCATGCACAGCCTGGTCTTGTCAGAAAATATTCCTTTCATATTTTCTGATCAGCCTGACATGCTGCACCAAAGTTACCAAACTGTAAAATAAGTTCCACAGATCTATAACGCAGCAGTTTGGAAGATAACCTCTTTTTGGGGAAAATGGGTTTTCTCTGGATTGGGGAAAAATATGGCTATAGGTGTCACCTTTTTCAAATTTCTCCTTTGATGCTTTGCAATCCTACTGTACAAATTCAGCGGAGACAAATGTTCAAAACAACTGGAAAATTTCATCCACCAGGAGAGAAAATTTTTGGAATATTTAGAAACTTTGTCGCTAGGAGAACAAAAAGCCGGATCATGTTTGGTAGTTCGCAAAATTGCAGCTGATTGGCTTAATGTTGAGTCCTGTTCAATCGAACATTAAAGGATGAGAGCTGTACCCCAAACTTATTTTGGAGCAACAGAATAAATATCATAATTGTCCTCTTATTTCTCGTCAAAGTGTCTTTGATAATATTTTAGGATGTAACTGTTGCATCAGGGAGCTGCCTTTGTCAATTAAAGGCTGCTCCCTGATTGTATATCCAACGCAAGCAGTTTTCCCTAATAGATTCCACAATTATTGAAAAAACAATATACATCACATCATCCTTTAACAGCCAATCATAAAACAGGACAGTCTACGATACTATTTTTCAAGTAAGAGTGATCGCTCTTTCCTTTTATGCCTTCAATGCATGCCTTAATTCCAGCTTGTTAACCAACACTGAAGTAAAGCATTTACAGATGACACTTTTGAAAAAGTCTTCTTCCAAAACAATGCCTGAGAATATGTGTTTTCCAATTTAAAAGAAGGTTTAAAGGTCAAACAGGATTTGGTATGTTAGAGGGGTACTTATTCTGAGCACTTCAGTGATATTTGCATTGAAATCCGATACATGGTTCCCAAAGTATGGGCAAGTAAAGTTTTCACATTTCCAACAAAATGTGAACTTGAAGCAAACACCTAATTATGACATCATATCCCCACATTAATGGGCAGTCTTCTGTTTTTCTTTGAAGTGTACCTAAAGTCAAAAAATTCAAAAATATTTATTAAAGACCATGAAAAGTAAATTCCAACTGTCCAACTCACATCTTCATAGGGCATTTCTGAGCTGAGATATAAAATGTTGAAGTTTATTCACTCAAATTAAAATGGTACATTGCACAATAATTTGTGATGTCATTCTTTTACTACTCAAATTACAATCTTTGTATTTCTTTGTTTTTCCGAACGTTACTGTACCTTGTACCAAGGTGTGATAGCACTCTTACTCTTATAGGTGATATAATTAATGGAGCCCTCCTTGTGCAACATGCTATGCAAGCAAACAGGAAGTGTCCAACGTCATAAAAACATTTTTAATTTTAAAGGGAAACAAAGCATGTTATGTGAGTTGCACAACAAGAAAGTCACAAATTATTGCACAATTGACCAATTTGTTTTAAGTGAATAAAGTTCAACATTTTATATCTCACCTCAGGAATGTCATATGAAGATGGAAGTTCATGGTCTTCAATATATATTAATGAATTTTTTTTAAGGTGCACTTTAAATTTTATACTGGGTTTTCTCCTCAACAGTGCCATATTACTAAAATGTGATTGTATAAGTGGCATGAGAATCTTACTGACTTTGCATACCTCACAGGAGGTCATACTCCTATTAACTTCAAGGTCAACACAACATTCTGATAAAACAAAGGGAAGCAAAGCATTCCTTGCCAATGTGAAAAAGTGATATAATCTCTGATGCCCTCAAACTCACTTTTTAAACACAAATCTACTGACTTCATTTACTGATATCTCAAGAAATAGATACCTGGAACTTTCAACACACTGTATAGATTTTGCTCCTCTTTCACATATGAAAATTAAATTTGTGCTTTAACTTCCCCTTTAAACAGGAGAGGCCCAGAGTCCCCCATCCCCCTCCCCCTAATAAATTTGTACTCTCATGTTCCCACTTACCAGCTGTACTATGCCACGCTTCTGTTCGATCTTTAATCCTTCTTCTTCACATTTCCATTCAAAAGTACAAATCTTCCTTTCACACCATCATATCATAAAGGGACCTACTCTCCCTTTCCCCAGCTCTCTATGAGCCCCCACTCTCCCCACACAATAAAGGCATTTTGCAGCTGATTGGACACATAGTTCTGAGTGCACAACAATACATACATACTTATACATAAGCATAAGTTAGTCAGTTAGTTAAATAGAGTTCTATGGCCCAGTTTCCAATCTATTGGTTCAAGTCGAGCCGGCCACTGCTGTCTTTCCAGTTGTGGCTCACTGACTTGTTTTCCCTACTCCAAGCAGCTAAGAGTATGCAGTCTCATGATGCCAACCCAACAGCTAGTTCAACCATGGAAGTACTACCTCTGGGATATCCATGGTCCAGTCATCTGCAATCATGTTTCATCTTGAATCCACTACCTGCTCAGGTCAGCGTACTTTGACCAGAGCTACTCCAGCTCTCCTCTGACAACCACTACCTTCTAATCAACGACATCAAGATGGGACGCTGAAGTAAGCCATCAACATTTGCTTAAAGCTATAGCCAGTAACCCACCAAAATTTTTCAATGCCAGAATGATCCATGTAATATCACCAATTAAGAAAAAAACATGTACAATCAAGTTCTTGACATCCTATCAAATTTTGATTTTGACATCAAAAGACAACAAAATTCTGAGGTGGCAAATGTCAAGATTGTTTTAGGAATTAACCAAATATACAAAGGGTCAGTGACCACTAAAAATAGTCTGATCTTATATATACTAAATCCCCAAGAAGAATAATGGTATACCCATGAGAGCTTACTACCTACTAACACACAGACTACCTCCTTTTTATTAATCGCAGTGCAGAGGGCAGATTACAGAGCAAAGACACGTCTGTCGGCAAAAAGCATCAATAAAACGCGCATCTCCAGTTTAATTTCATGCATTTACGAGCTGTTCATACACATCTGAGCACGTACTATCTCATCATTAATCCTCTCCTTCCTACTATTATGATCTATCATGCACTGCAGTAGTATCATTGTCGACTATCAAGTTTAAATACAAGTTTATGGTCACATTTCATGATATGCTTACGACCACCCAGGTATAAATCCTTGGCTCTGCAACGTAAGTCTAGATCGTCAAAAGAATGAATTTTCTATGTTTCTGCACTGTTCATGCATGTTCAGTCACAATTAACACGTACAGCTTTCAGATTGGTTCATTACAACACTAATGAACACAGGGAATAATAATTCCTTGCACTAATAATATCAGCCATTCTAGATGAAGTGTTACCTTTAAAATATCTAATTGTAAATTCACCTTGAAATATACAGAAAGTCATTACTTTGCATGGAGACAACTCACAATGTTCATTTACTTTTTCTGTTGCAGAATTAAAGCAATCATTTTGCAAATATCTTCCAAGGATGTACACTTTTTCTTTTGGACACAACTAAATTTTAAAGCATCTGGATCAGTTACAGGTCAGAATTTCAACAGAAGAATAAAACAAAAGTATGTTTTCAATTAACAATGCATATATTTCTCAATACTGTATGCTCCTACATGATATATTCTTCTCATGACATGCAAATTAGCATTGTTTGAATGTTCAAAGAAACAAAACATAATCAAATACCTTAAAAGGCTTTGAAAATAACCAGGCAACCTATAAAGGCTTAAAGGGAAGCAATTGTACAGCCTTCTAGACAGCACAGAAATTCAATATAATTATTCCAAGCAATGTGGCATCATTAAAGACCAATTTTATCCCAAGTCAAACGTAGTATGAGTTTTTCCGAGGCAAGTCTGGAAGGCAGTTGGGCAAAGCAGTGCAAAGCACCATATTTCTCCGAAATTACCCATAGTGCAACAGAACAGTGACGTAAAACCTGCACCTAATGTATACTTTTGTTTGCTATTGCGGAATATCATATATACTGTACTGCACAAACGTTCGTAACACTACTGAAGACTGGCACAACTGCCCATCGTTTCATTCATTTTACAAATGTTTCAACGGTTGAGTTTGAAATAAAGGTTCAGAAATCAAAAGATTAACTCCTTAAAAGCATATGGCTGCCTCTTCCGGGCCAAGTGCATATGATTTTGAGCCAGTTCGACCAAGGAAAACTCGAGCACCTGTGAGCGATGTGACCAGCACCCGCAGCGAACCAGCCGTACAGTCTATACAAGCTAACATTAGACCAAGGGTCACTCAGTACGTTACGTATAGGCTTATACTAGTATAGCAATACGTAGCGTATAACAATAACACCGATCGATGTGTATGGTGTCTTAGCCGATTTCTCTTCGCCATTGCCTTCTTTTAACGTTTAAGTGTCCACAAATATCCTACATTACTTACGAGAATTACAAAAGGTTCGACTAAATCGAATCTTTGCGAAAATGAGTGAAAACGAACCTAACTGTTGCACCGAAAAGCATGCTAAAATACGGTCTCGCTAGTCCCAGCTTGTTGTTGTTACCGCTTGTAGTTTCAGGGTCTACCGGAAGAAGCTTATCTTGGTTTGAACAAAAGCAGTCAGAAATAACGAGTATTTTTTATTTGAGGGATGAAACAAAAAGAAGAACAAAAAATTATTGGGTTATCAAAAATTTTTATCAGTAAAGCAAAAGCAACTATGAAGTTTTTTAAGCTTCGTAAAGGGTAATTATAAATTCAGCTGTAAGTGTACGTAAGTTGGTAACCACTTTTGTGAAATCTGATCAGGTGCAGGTTTTACGTCATCAATCAGCTGATCCATGGTCGTGTTTCTTCGAGTATGGCGATACTCATGTCTTGAAGAGCGGGAGATTTGAAACTTTTTTTTCGGTATGAGTTTTTTGTGGAAAAACAACACAGTAGTGTTAATATCTAATGTTTATATCTGTACTACACATATGTGGGGAGTCAAATGGCCACTATTGCTCCCCTTTAAAGGTGAGGTGCGATCATCCCAATTCATCTGTACATCGGTATTAGTACAGTAAATCAGTCTATCCTATCTCAGTGATTCCGCCAAAGAGGGGTAAGGGGGATTTGTACCCCATTATAAGAAGAAGGAGGTCAAAACCCTAGCCACCCCCTTTTCAGAACCATAAAAATAAGGAAGCTCTCAGTATGGTCATTTCTTACAAAAAACAAGGACACTTTGGCAGAAATGTTGTAACTTAAATAAAGGGCTTCCAAACCCTTCATATTGCTCACTACAGGGGCCTTGAGGCAAGCTTCTGGTCCCATGAAACCAGTCATAATTTTAGCCTTGACAGCATCACATTGGGGTTTAGCAGTTATAAATCCCTTTTTTTGTTTCTGGTTGAATCCCTGTATCTCATGAATGGCTCTTGATAACCATGTGACAACATTTTTCTCCCTGAATTTTGCAATTTAGAAGATCCACTTCCTGGTTTGCCGTAAAGGCCCAATCCTCTCATCCCAAACAGTACCAATTCTCCTAACCTCTTACTTAAGCCCCTCCCACATTGTCTGAAATTCCTCCTAATCCAGACACAATCTCATAGTTTATTGCAATAGGGTGAGAATAGAAAAGCTCAATGTGTATTATCAAAATACTCTCAGTATAGTTCATGCCGTGTAATATGTGAGCTTTGGTACTCTGTATTAAGTTGTTTGAATTTAAAGGTCAAGAGCAGTGTCCCAAACTTGTTTTGAAGCAACAGCTTAAATTCATAAATTTTCTAATTCTTTTCACACTCAAAGTGTCTGACCATATTTAAGGACTTCAATATTGCATATTCAAGCAGTACATTACTTTTACTAAATTTCACGTTATCATATGACTCTCAAGAGCCAATCATAAAATGGGACGGTGTACTACCCAACTTTAATTTGGGGTGACTGTATGTCCCCTTTCAATGAAGGTTGTCAGTATGGATAACCCAAACACATGGTGCAGTCCACTTTTGTGAATTCATAGGCACAAAGTGCAAGTATCCCCAAACAACTTTTATAACAAAAACAATCAGCTTTGTATCACAAATTTCCTCTTCCCATATTCACCTTCGATAATTTTTCATGGTGTAATTTTCCAAAGACAGTCACATTGACATTGCATATTCAGCATGAAATGTTGAAAAATAAGCTGGAGTGGAATCACTATTTCACACATGATTGCACTTTAGAGTAATGACTCACCTCATCTACAGTTGCAAAAGAGGCTAAACAAGCTGTTCTATTTGACATCGTATACTCCCCCACTGTAAAGAGAGATGGGCCTACAGTATGACATAATTCTTTGTTCACATGTTGCATGAGTTCATAGGACTGCTAGTGCACCAAGCATTTAAAAAATATATTTCTTGGAAAAGACATGAAAAAGAATTAGCTGAAGAGGCTACAGCCCTGAATTTATTTACTTATCTTTGCCCATGCATGGGTGACTGTCAGCTGCATTAATAATTGGAAACTGATACAGATTCAGCTAGGGTTCCTGTCCAAATGCTTGATTCTGCAGGTATGTGGTTAACAGTGCTCTATTAAAAGCAACTGTCTTCCTTCTGTCCTAATAGAGAAAGAATAATGGCAAAAAATTGCTAAAAAAAACCTGACTACTGCAAACTATTGTGAGGTTTCAATTTTTGAGGCCTTAAAAAACCAGTTTTCTCCAAAAGGATCCCTCTTGTTAGACCCCTCCCCACATGAAAACCCTTCCAATGCCAAATTCTGGAGCCATGCACCTGAATTTATCCAAGTCTGAGGCTGCCATGGAAACTGATTTTCAGTGACCTACTTACAGTTACATCAAAGCACAACATCAATCTTTGAATCCTCAAGGACTTTGAGAATCACACACATGAAAGCTGACATTGTCTGCAGCTGTTAGGAAACACTGTCAAAGATCTCCAGACCTCACTTGCACTATTTTATGGATTGTTTCTCTTCCAATCCCTAGGTTTTTTCTAAACTTTTTTTTTCAGAATCTGTAAAAGCGTCACACGAAGCAATAATGTGCCACCCTTGATTTGAGTTGCAAATCTACTTAAGTTTCTCACTTTACACCAAAAGCCATGTTCACTGAATATGCTATGCTAATCTTTATGCTGTACAGAGTTTGATGAAATAATCTTGATAGTAAAACTCTTTTAATTCTCTCGTAATTACCTAGCAGTTAGTTTACATTTTAAATCAAACAGAACATCTACCTGTCATTCTGAGGAGTAGTACGTGAGCAACCAAACGTACTACATTTTGGAGTGAAACTTGAACATGAGGATCAAAAAAGGCAACATTGAAGTTTTTTTCTCATTCAAATGATGTGAGCAAAAAATGTCTGCAAAGTTCTGGTCTGATGTGTCACACAAGTTTATGAAAGTGTTACGAAGGACAGTTTCCAGTCAATTTTACTTTTCTCAACTACTGTAAAACATTTGTTGAAGCATGGAAGATGTGAGACAGTTTATTTCTGTGGTTTAGGGGGGGAAATGCAGCCATCCCAACTTGAAACAGTGTAGCAGACTGTCCTGTTTCATCCATGCTGTGACGTTGCTTTTTGAAAATGCAAGACAGACACCCCAGTAGATCAATGGCAGTGTGGGGTGTAACTGATATTTGAGTTAGTTCCATGATCTGTGCCCTCAAAGAGCTATGCTTTCATTATGTTCACACTGCATGAAAAGCAATTAACACATGCTTGACTGGCCTGTTAGCTAACCCTAAATGTTATGTAACTTTTTGTGCACTTTAATGTATCTGTTACTGTCAATCAACTAATCAGATGTGAAAATTGTCTATATCAAGTGTGTGTGTAGTGAGATTCACTTCCTCCTCGAAGCAATAAGAGGTTATGAGGAAGAGTAGCAAACATTAAGAAGGAACGTTTCATCATGTCATGAAGCATGGAAGATGTGAGACAGTTTATTTCTGTGGTTTAGGGGGGGAAATGCAGCCATCCCAACTTGAAACAGTGTAGCAGACTGTCCTGTTTCATCCATGCTGTGACGTTGCTTTTTGAAAATGCAAGACAGACACCTCAGTAGATCAATGGCAGTGTGGGGTGTAACTGATATTTGAGTTAGTTCCATGATCTGTGCCCTCAAAGAGCTATGCTTTCATTATGCTCACACTGCATGAAAAGCAATTAACACATGCTTGACTGGCCTGTTAGCTAACCCTAAACGTTATGTAACTTTTTGTGCACTTTAATGTATCTGTTACCGTCAATCAACTAATCAGATGTGAAAATTGTCTATATCAAGTGTGTGTGTAGTGAGATTCATTTCCTCCTCGAAGCAATCAGAGGTAACCAGGAAGAGCAGCAAAAATTAAGAAGGAACGTTTCATCATGTCATCGGCTGTTGAAAGTTATGTGACAATATTTTTTCTCCTCAGATTGCAAAATTACTTGGGAATATGCCATAATGAATTCCTAAAATATTTTGAAAGATGCTTTGAAGAGAAATGAGGAAAAGAAAATTCTGAGACTTAACAATAAGTTTGTGGAGACTGCTCTTGTCCTTTCCAAAAAAGCATAAGGAAATGTTTACCTGTAAATCACACATGGCAGAATGTGTTGTGGAATTGGTCTATGAGCTGGCACATGAAAATGGTATTGCATAATCAAGTCTAAAGATTTTTTATTTCCAATTCAATTTCAAAATGATGAGTTTCAATTAAACTAAATCTTAAAATGTTGTAAGAAAAGACATATACTTTAATTAAATCACATGTAACTGATGACCCTTGGCAAGAATTGTGGCAATTTGTTTGCTGCTATGGGTTGAAAGCACCATAAAATTTGTGTTTCCAAAAGAAAATCATCACCTCTTTTTATGAAATTGACAAGACTTCTTCTCAAAATATGAAAATGAGACTTACAACAGTTTAAAGGGAACTGTCTAAGGTAATCAAACATGGGTGAAATGTGATAATTTGTTATGTTTGGCCAGGAGGAGTGCAAACATGTATGAAAGCTACCTTTAAAAGCAGTGAAGCAGTATACTTAAAGAAAAACAAGCAAACAATTGTAGCTCCTAAATTTAGCTCCTAAACAATGACTGTCTTCCATAGAGGATGCTAGTAGACATCTTCTTCCTTTCATATATTCTTTCCTTCCTATTTTTTTCCCATGAAGTGAACACTTACTCGTGCCTCAGACGCAAAATTACTATAAAAAGTTGATACTTTATTTGCCAAGAGAAAGCTCCCTTGGGCAATTATCAGAACTGCTTCAGTTACAGCTTGAAATAGCTACAAAAAACTCCCTTCTTTGAAGGTTAAGGGCAACGTAAACCTATGTAACCTGCATTTTCAATGATTGAAGATATGAAGTATCTGAGGACCAAATGCTACTCAAGAGCAATAGAGGTACAGTGCTATACGTTAATGCCGTAATACGTGCTGTACTATGCCTGCCATAGTTTCCCTTGAGGAAATCCTCATAAACATTTTACATTTACCTAAAAAGCCTTTACTCAAATCAACTACCATTAACAATCTAAAACCTGACTTTTGGGTTACAAGTCGGGTTTCTACTTGATGATCCCACTTACAGTTTATAGTCATTTCAATCCTAAAACAAAAATAACATTAAATCCAATAAGCCCTTGGGGAGGTTATAAACTTTGAGTGCATGCTTTCATGAAGTAAAACTTGACTTACTGCCCAAAGGTAGGGTTTTAGACTGTTTCGTTATAGGCAACTTGAGTAAAGGCTATTTCACATAATGACCTTTTTAACTTTTATGTAATTAAAAGGTCCAGTGACATAAAAATATAATACAGTAGATTCATATTCGATGCGAAAAGCAATATCAAATTAGTAAGTAACCACAAGTCTTCTTAGAATCCATCACATTTTGTTGAGTCTGCAAATAATATATCTTTATGAAAAATTTGCCTTTGCTAAAATCTGTTACAGCAGGTCTTTGGAAAGAAAAAAAATGTGATTCCTAGTCCAAGTAACCAACCAGTAACCATGGGTTGAATATTTAAATTAGCCATCCAAATTAATGAGCAGCAGTCCTGTACAAATCTGTACAAAAATTCATTTCAAGGCATTTGCAATATGTTGATGTCTTGAGGTGCTTTTGGTGTGTATTCAGTACTTCCTGAGAAAGTATCAAGATCACTCAATTTACTGTATACAGCAAATTAAGTGAGATTATGTCAACGCCACCACTCATTACACTATACACACTAAGTCTTTAAGAGGTACTTGTAATTAATAATGAGTTTAACAAAACAAACGCTAACACTACAATTATTTTATACGCATTACAACGTGTTACTTCAGAAAGGTCATTATTTGAAAGGTACAGTATCTTTATGATTGTACAATCAAATGAATGTCATGACCTTTTCTCAAAGTTTTCAGAATGTCACATCGAAAATGTCAAACTGATGAGTAAAATTTGACTTAATTGTTTGTCACATTAGTATGACGATATAAAATTAAATATATGGATATGAATGACCTCTATCCAAATAGATCATTCATTGTGAAGAAATATTCCCAAGTATTTCATATGTTAAAACTGGTTTGACCCAGCATACTTTGATCCATTTACAGACATAGAAGTTATGGCAGGGCCTGTCAGTATGTTACGTGTGCATTAGGTATTGGGGGAGGGGGGGGGGGAGGGTGACTTTTGCCTTTTTTTCCATGAGCAAAATTTCCTTCTTTATCCAGATAGTGTGTCAAATACTGTATAATTGTAAAATACAAATTTCCAGTTTTAAAAGTTAAACTTTGTCCATATAATGACCATTCTTTCAAATAATCATTTTTTCTTTCAAAGGAGATGGAAGATTTTTATGTCATCTACTTTGGAAAGAAAAATTCGTCACATGGGAGATGCACTTCCACCTGATAGACCCTGTATCATGGTCTTCAATGTTGAGACATAAACTTTCCGAGCTCCTCCTATGAGGAGTTCCTACAGCTACGAAGACATTCCCTCCTCGACCTCCCTCAAACCCCCGGTGTTCTGCTTTCACTAACATGCATACATGCATGACTACAGTTTAATACCAATATTTAAGCAACTCTAGGCAGCAATGTGTTCTACATCACCACATTATCAACACCAGATTAAATATATAACTATATGTGTGCAAATTAAACCTTAGTAGGTGCACAATTTTTCAAATACTGAGGAGGGGGCGGGAACACCATGTCCTCACAGGCAGGGGTGTTGATTGTTTTTAAATTTTTAAAAAACATCATGATTTAAATCGGTGATTTAAATCAAGCAAATCAATTTAAATCAGATTTTTTTTATCAAATATGTTTTTTTTTTTTTATTTAAAGTATGATTTCCAATTGTGATTTAAATCAAACAACCCTGCTCATCAGCTTTAGGGTCCTTACCCATGGAAGTGAGTTCTTTTTCTAGCTCTCTATACACCAGCTTCTCTTAATTGACAAAGTGCACTTCCAATTAATTGCAAATTCTTTGTTTTGAAATAAAACCTAGCCCTTTATCAAGAGACAGACAAAAACTGCTGGTATACCTCATGATGAAGACCTACTCCCCTAATATACCAGTTGGACCTTATTACTCCAACATGCACACAATGACAGAGCTGCATATTGCACTGCCACAGTATCTGAATCACTTCACCTACACGTACTGTACTATAATTAACCCACTGTAAACTAAGTGAATTGAAGTTTATGCTAATTAACTTTAAAACAAAATTGAAAGAACAGAAATTTAAGTTCACTCACTTGTTTATTACACGAAGGAAGTTGATACTAAGTGTTTGAGCTGAAGACATAGAATGTGCACTTAAATTAAGCACATGCAACCAGGAAGGTTCTCTTGCTGATAAGCCTACAGATTGATTCTCTTTAAAAAGTATTGTGTGAGTATATGTTTTGTTATATGCTATAACAAAACAATAATAAATGAAAATAACTTACATAATCAGGAAGAACTGCTTTAATAGTCCTTGGAGGGGGAAGTTGTTATTCCAGACGCAAAACAAGTAGTAAGGTCAGTGACACATTTAAGTACACGCTACATGCAGTCAGTAATATCCAATAAAGTTGTGCTAATTAACCAAAAGTTGAGAATGCATCTATATTTAGCTACAATCCTAATATTAGACAAAAATGATGAAACACTTTTGCCCAAATGTATAGAAACATGTTTGCACACAGATTGGCTGGTATTCCAAAATCTGCTCCCCCTAAATCAATGTAATTGTCCTTCACAAAATATATATACTCCAAAAATGTCAAGAATCACAACATTGGACAGTCTGAGCAGGGGACTGTCCCATATGTCTTTTTGTCCACCCTGACAAACACCTGTGTATGCAACCATGTGTGATCACATTGAAAACAAAAGAAATCAGACATGTTCTTGGGTGGCAAACCTGCGTTTTTGGAACCTTCTACAAACAGGTTTGACACATGTCCGGCACACCTTTGCCTTCAAATATCAAGCCACAGGTTTTGTTGCAGAATTCTTTGTTAACACTAGTTTTAATCTCTACACGGTTTGCATGTAAAACCTGTGTCAAATTTGTGACAAACCTTTTTCAAACCTGTGGCGCATGGTCAACCTGTGTCAATGTCAATTAAGGGAAAACACAGGTTTTCATGAAAAAACCTGTGATAAACCCTGGAAAAAACATGTGCAAACTTGTGGATTTGGAAGTTATTGCCTCACCTTTTTTGTAAGGCAGGATTGTAGCTCTACTGGAAGCTAGTAATACGTAAACAAATGAACTCTTACCTGATTTAATCCAAAGTCATATAGTATACCTCCTTCACTTGCAGACACATGTATTCCACATTGAACACAGCTAGGACTATGATTGAATTCACTCAGTTGATGCCAAATTCATAGAACAGGGACCAGGAAATAATGGCAATACTACATCCAGATGACAACCTGCCACACAATATAAAAAGAAAAAAATTCCAAGTTAATCAGGAAATACTCCAAAATGTGGTCAGATGTCTCCTGGGGTGATTGTACATGATGTCATGTAGGTAGGTTTATTATGGTACAGACAGGCAGCTGCCAAGTTTTCCACTTAAAGGGGGGATCTGACTGATTTAGGTAGAGAATATTTAGGTAGAGAGTATGTGAAAAACTGCTTGCATGTTCACAGTTTAGAAATAAAATATGATGCAAAAATTATATACTTTGTACAGGCCCTTGAATTATGTTTACAGAATCTCTTACACTTGTTGATTGGGATGAATCAGTAGTATACCTGCCGACAATTTGTGTGTAATGACGTGCAAAGTTAAGGGTCTTTAGATGGTAATTGTTTCTATTCAGTTGAGTAACAATGCAAGCTAACAGCTAGGTTGAATATCAGTCTGAATAATGGTTTAGTTTACTTTGTAACAGCAAGCATGACTACAGCTAGAATACCGATAGTGCTGATATATTATGACTATAATGTCACATTCAAGCATTTAATTATTGCAGCCTATTGATATTGTTCTTTCTATTATTATTATTTTTGAATCCCTGATCTTCAGCCAAAGTGTAATTCTTTCACATCAAAATAAAAATGTTAGTCTGTCTTGATTTGTTGAACAGAATTAGATATATGAAAAGAAAATAGTGACTTCGACACGTCCACCATTTAATTGTGTGTTTTAATACTATAAACTGTGTGAAAGTGCATGCAATATAAAGTTGAACCTTTAACTCACAACAAGAACTAGCATGGCTCACACATATTATGGTATATTAATAATATTTTACTGCCCATTGATATTACACGGTGATATAATAAAGTAAAATTTCTGCCACATCAAAAAATTGTAAAGCTACAACAGCTAATTATTTTGAAAAACAAATTTGTAAAATTTAAGGGTTAAGTTGATGTCAATAACTTAAAGGGCAAAACCTCTCATCCCAAACTACAATTTTGGTTAGGGGGTACCTATATTCTCAATTGGCTCAGCTCTTTGATTGACAATTAATTCAAACAATGCAGAGTACCAAAGCTTATATTACACAGCATGAACAGTACTGGGAGTGTTTTGATTATATAAATTGAGTTTTTCTGTACTCATCTTTGAAGCAATAAACTGAGATTGTAGCTGGGTGAGGGTGAATTTCAGACAATTGTGGGAGGGGCTTCAATAAGAATGTTAGGAGAATTGGTACTGTTTGGGGTGAGAGAACTGGGCCTTTAATGGGGGTGTCAGGCTAAGGATATTGCCACACAATGCTTTAAGGAGAAATATAGTCACCCAGATAGTACAGCTGCCCTGTTTGCTACTAGCTGTTGAGAGTCATGTGACAACATTTTTCTTCTGCAATGTGAAATTTAGGACCAGTAAGTGTTTGCTCTACCATATATGCAGTCCTGAAGTCCTAAAGTAGTATGAAAGCTAGATACTTTGAGAAATGAAAAATTGTTAGAATGAGCTGTTGCTTCAAAATAAGTTTGTTGCATAATTGATCAGAAACGAGTTACTTAAAGAAAACTTTGGAAGTTCAGGAGACCTCTAAACTCCTTACTCATGTGCTGAGCCTGAAGGTAATAAGTCAGGTCAGCAGGTCAAGAGATCTGCTTTTGGTCACAGTGAGATGGGGAGATGGGGAGGGGGGGAGGTGCTTAAATCTTTACAAACTTCAAAATTAAAATTTGACGAATTTTATAAGTTTTCAGGCAGTCCTGCAACTGGGTAAAATGTAATTGTGGTAAAAGTGCTCACTACTGTGGACTGGGGAATGATCCAAAATGAATAAAGTTTCCACATTAAACTAATTTCATTTAAATACATTGAAATAAATTCTATGGATAAGAAAAAAAGATGTAATTTAACCATTAATCTATTGCCCTAATAACCTACATACTTGGTATGGTCTAAGTTATCCCTCCGTATCACCTTCTTGTCCTCTACATGCATCCATGCAGGCAGCTCCCTGATCCATGCAGCCTTTGAAGTCCCCACTGACATCAACCAAGCTGAGGGATGCCATAGACTCTCCAGCAATTAAAACAATGTCTCTGCAATCTTGTCTAGCCCACTTAATACTCTTATTATCAACAGAGCACAGGGAGTCAAGAGTTGCACAGAGTACATATATACTACATAAATCCATGCATGCACTATGTTAGATGCCACCGCAGTGGAATGTACCCCAAACAGATTTATTGATTACCTCACCATATCAGTTTCACTGAAGACCATCTGAGAGCGTTGCCTGTCCCTATGCATTGAAATAAATCCCTTGAGCCTCTTCAGGATGTGTAACGTACAGTACACTTAGGAACGGAAATGCTTGGACAATACCAAGGGGACAGTGATAATTAATACCTCATTTGCATAATATCATTTTTTATTGGGTCGAACTCTTGTCGCATGTTTGCCATTCCGTGGAGTCCTTCTAGTCATTGGCGATCTTTTTACATTAAATTCAAAGATTCCTTCTTTGAAATGAGCCACAGGTGACTCTCCGCGAGATGTTATTAAAAGCATCACTTAAGCTTCTGTCTCTGTGGACTGTCTTGATCCTTCCAGAGAAATACCTTCCAACTTTTAACACTAGAGCCTCAATCTGTTCAATCTCTCTTCTAAAGCCCATGTATATAGCTAAGTGCATGAATGGTGCATTCTGGGTATTTACTTAACATACTTACACCTTCTGCACCTTTGAATTATGAACAGTGTATTATGGGTACTACAGGCTTCAATCCTGGGGTACAGGGGAACACATTCCCTACTCACAAACAGGAAATATTTACTTCTCAGATTTTTACCACAGCAAAAGGGCTAGAACATTCATTCCAAACTTATTAAACAATGATTAAATCTAACAATCTTCTTATAAATTCCTTTTTAAAGTATCTTTCACAATTTTTTAGGACTTCAATATTGCATTTCTAAGGTAAACCAAGCAGTAATAACTCTTAGTAAATTTCATCTGAGGAGCAAAAAATATTGTCCCATGACACTCGAGGGCCAACCATGAAACAGGACAATTAATCTACTACCTCCAGTTGGGCTGACTGCATTGTCCCTTCAAGATTGACACAACTGATCAGTACACTGTATGCTTCCTAGAATGTTTCATGATGGGTATAGCTTCCCTCCCTACTAGTACTGTATCTCTTTCGATGGACAACCTGTAAATTTCCTTAAAAATCAAGCCGCTAGGATTGCTTCATCAACACCTTGTTTGGTGTAGCAGTAGAGCATATCCCTCTCTCACGCGGAAGGTCCGGGTTCTATTCCCAGGTCGAGTCATACCAAAGACTCTAAAATGGAACCTATACTGACACTGTGCATGATGCTCCACATAAGCAATGGAGTAGGGGAAACAAGCCAATGAGCCACAACTGGATAAAAGGCCGTGGCCAGCTTGACTTGAACCCATACATTCCTCCCAATTGACCGGCATATCGCGGGTTTGACCCACATTTGAATACCCAATCTCTGAAAAACCTGCATTCCAAATTTCCTAATTGTATTAGTTAGAGAACCGTACAAATTAACACATAACTCAGCTTACCGAAACTACAAATTCAGTTGCATCTCAAAGCACATTCAACAGTTCTCGCTGCTGTACAATGCATAGAGGCCTAGTCAGCTGGTACCAACCGATGTTTGGTTTTTTGATCGTAAACTTGGTTTTTCTAATTATTGGACATTTTGCTTGCCATACATGTAACTAAAAAACTAACTTCATCAACAGCTCAGAGTTCAGTGCAAAAAGTTTCCTTTGGCAGCAAACTATTTCCTGTAGACAGATTGTACAGAGTTTAGGTCTAAGTCAAATAAAAGTGCCCCGAACAAATCAACTTTCCTAATGCTAGACTCAGTTTCCCACGACCTCATAACATCAGCATGAGTCTTGAAGGATGTGTGAACATGTTGACGACTGTTATACGCATAAATACACAGCAAGTACAGATTAAATTTACAATGAGATGTATGTTTATTATTACATGGTGAAAAGATCACAACAGTGTTAACTCTGAAAATCCATCATGTGCTTCTAAGACACACAGGATTAATGGGCAATTCAATTTATCACAACTTACGTACACAAATCTTGACAAGACAAATGCAAAGAAAAGGATAGCCTAATGTACATGTAGTTAAAGGGGTAGTGCTAGATGCTACAAGCATTTAGTTGTTCTGACTAAAATGAGACAAGAGAATCTGGGACCAAATTTCCTGCCCTACCCCAAACTGGAAAATAACCAGCAGTACCTTCTTCACTCTCCTCCAATCAACATAGCCTGACATGGTACTGAAGGGGAGACAAAAGGGATAAATAATTTTTCAGGGGTTGGCCGGGGCACATTTATTACCATGCATTAGCAGTCAATTCTCACCCCAAACTACAATTTTTGTAGCAGTCTACAGAAATTCTCAATTGGCACAGCTTTTTGATTAACAGCAAACTAAAAAAAAAAAAAAAAATGCAAACTAAAAAAATGCAGATTAATGTAGCTCATATTACACAGCACTGATTACAAACTGGGTCTTGCATGCACACTCAACCCAAAACAAATAAACTGAGGCTGTGTCGATCTGGATGAGGATGCAGAATTCCAACTGTCTTGGTGAGAGGATTTGCTCCTTAAGCCATTAATGGCAAACTTGAAATTCTCCAGGCGGGGCAAAAATACCTAGGGGATCAGCATTACCCAAAGCTATTGTATTAGGTCAGTGCTAAAATATCCTAGTGGGGCTTTGCTCTTTTTGCTTTTCCCCCTCCCCCCCCCCCCACCTTACTCAGAAAACCAAATCATCTAGGAACAGAAGTGAACATATATGGATGAACATAAGCAAGAAAAAAACACTCCATCTGGGATAAGGAAGTCAGGCATATACAACCACCTTAAAAAAGCCAATCTCGCCCGACCCTGCTCCTGTCAGTATACCCACTTTGTGTCTTTAAGGGAAGTCCCCAATGGCTCGGCATAACAGCTGAACCAAGCAAAGCAGTTAACTTCCTGAACTGGATGACTTCCTGAGAGAGACAACTTCCTCAAAAGACCATTAAAGCTATCCAATTTATGCCCCTACTCACCATCACTGTGAACAAATTAAAGGGCAAGAGCGGTTATGTTGAACACAAACTTATTTTGAAGCAACAGCTAAATATTACAATTTTCTTCTTATTTCACTTCAAAGTATCTTTCCTCATATTTGATGACTTCATTTTTGCATATTGGTGAATCAAGCCAAGTAAACTTCACTTTTAAAGAGATGAAATACTGTCACATGACTCTCAAGAGCCAATCATCAAGTATGACAGTTAACAACATCACTTCAACTTGGGATGACTACATTTCCCCTTTAATTCTGAGCAAGAACAATTTAGTTTCATAGAACATTTCCAACAATATCTGATGTGGGATCTAGTCTCTCGAGAATTTAATCAAATTAAAGTTTCCACTGAAATGCTAGTTAGCCCTGCCAAGGACTGCATCCCCAACCCTGTCTCACCATGATTACTGCCACATACTGTAAGCCATTATCTTGCACTTCATTGAAAGTAAGAGGTCTAACTGACCATGGTGGTGCAACAGGTCAAATGAGGGGAAATTTCAACCCCCTCAGATTTTTTTCTTCTCCCAGTTGTCAGTAAGGAGTCAGGTCAAAAATAAAAACAAAAAAAACCTGTCTTTCAACTTAATTTTGCCTCTGAGATGTAATAAAATCTCAGAGATTCGGGGAGAGGGGGGGCTTTGCCCTAAACCCTCCTCCCTAGCTGGGGCTCTGCCCACCTGGATGGGCAGATTCTCCTATCTCATTCTAGTCAGAACAAGTGACTGCTTGTAGCATGCATGCACATATTCAGCTGCCCTCTGTGTGTGAAAATTTTTGCCCCTAAGTTTTCCCCTCCCCCAATTATGACATTCTAGGGCTGCATGCATGCTAATCTATACTTATGATCGACAAAAAGAAGCAATTTAGGAAGCAATGTTTCATAGTAAGTGTCACTACAGATACATTATATATTTGGCATTTATCATATTATATCTTGTCTATAAATCCCCAAATTAAGTGTTGATTGGCTTCCAATAAAACAAACAGGATGTACCACACATACTCATACTCACAAACAGTAATTTTACTGTGCACTATCTGAATTATAAAAGGAATACAAATATAAAAGTAAGTACGAATAGGATCTAATTGAACTTTTTCGAGGTGTTGGGGTTGGCGTAAGATTTTAGGAAACTAAATTCCCCAGAAAGGAGACAACACAATCTAAAAATAAAAAGAGTGAAATTTTACTCATTAGAAGAGAAAAGATAAAAAGGTCACTCCAAAAGAACAGAAGTTCACACCAAGAAGAGTGAAATTCAATACAAAAGGGGGACATTTACTCTTGATGGTGCCTGCAGAGACTCTTAAAAAAAGATTGATCCTTGCAGGAACTCATTAGAAGTCAACTTTCACTCTTTTTAGAGTTAATTTCACTCTTCTTGGAGTGATTTCACTATCCCTGGAATAAATTAACACTCCAATGGTATTGAGATTAAAGGAAACAAGAGGAAAACTGTTTATTGCTATATTTATGATTTCAAAGCACTTTATTCAACATATGTAACAATCTTCAAAAGCAATGTGTACAAAATGCTGTCTGCCATTCAGAGCAGACAGAATGAAGACATAAAATTAGGAAGCACAGGAACATATGGGATGGGGGAAGGGGTTTGGTTTTCATATGACATGCATATGACGATAAAATTTTGCACATACATTGTAAGGGAGTAAGGAAGTGTGACTGCAGGAGTGAGATCAACATGCAACTGTTAACCTATGGTTTTTTTCCCTTTTGATATCCCTATCCTTTCTAATTAAGCCCCCCCTTCCCATTTTTCTAAGGACATGAAAGCTTGGATGAGATTTAATGACACACCAATGCTAATGTGTTATGTAGTGTCAGTCAGCTCAATAAAAATTTCAAAGTTTAAATTTGTTTTCAAGTATGATTCATGTTTGGTTTCCTTTAAGTTACCTCTTATGACAGGCGGGAAATACTGTGGGCATATTCTACAACCCCCAGCCCACAGGGGGAACAAAGATGGCACACACAGAACAACCACCAAAATGCCCACTGAGCTAATATGCAATTAGATTGTAGTAAAAATGTTAATTTCATCGCAAATATTTCACAAAAATTCTGCACTTTAGCTTTCTGTAATGGCTGTAAAAATTACTTGAGGGCTGCAGCTTAAAGGGAAATTTTGCATAGTGATCATGGAGATAGAAAAATTCAGAACATACTTCTCATTAATTTTAGTCCCCCATACCTCTGACTCTAGAACCATGCATGCCTGCTCCTTCATCAGACCCCCTCCCCTAATAATTATTTATCTGAATAAAAGGCACATATCATTCTGTCTTAGTTTTCCTAAACAACAAGCATATAAAGTTACAGTACGGTGATTTAAATTCTATCACACTGTAGGCTAATTGTATGGTATGGTCTAGCTGTGTTCTAAATGAAGATCTCATTTGAATAACTTGCATGGATGCTGAAAGTGCTGTGATAGTTCAATTTATGCTTTTAATATATAGGGTGGGGTCACATCTTTTAACTAAGTCTTCACTTTTATTCTATCATATTAAGTGGGGCCTATATCCTTTGGTAATAAAACTCTAACAAAGTATATAAATGGAAACTTTTACTGATATCTATGTGTGCAAATGGCTCACTATCAGCCAAACATCTAGACTGCAAGTACTGAGATGGTTATCAACCAAAAAAGGACAAAACATTATCAAATCCAAGCAAAATCTTCCCTAAAATGAACCAAAATGCTCTGGGCAGTAGATGTTAAAACTGATGTAGGTGGCAGTAATATTTGTGTATATTCCTAAGCATGAACTGAGTCATCACAGTTGTTTTAAAGTTCTATGCACTTTCTGACGATCATTTTTGCCTGAAGCAAAAGGAAGCAGGAGGATATATATGGGTGTCATTATCTGTCAGCCTTCCCATGGGTATTGTTTGAGAAATAAAATATGGCAGCGCAACACAGGACATAAGAGTGACATTAATGTCTCCAATAAGACATGTAAGAGGTACACACCTCAGGCATATACCACACTGCAACATGATGACTGCATGATTAAACTGCACGAGCATACACTGTATGTGACGTTACTTAATTACTTTGGAAACAAAATCAGACACATGATAGGGTGACATGGCTCCTGGCGACGACGATGGAGCCCAGTTATACAAGTTGAAATAACGAACTAACTTCCGCCAACCTACATATCAATGGCAAACATAGCGCAGCAAAGTTTAGTGTAGTCCACCTATGTATGTCTGAATGCATGAATGGAAGAAAATGCACTAGCTTTGACAACAAGAAAGTTCGGAAACATTTCAACATGTTTGCCTGTAAGGAAAACAGAATTTTGTGAGCATGCATACTGATCAGCTTTGGGGCAAAAAGGCCATGAAGGCTTTTAAAAACCCCTTTTTATGTCTTAATATATGATTTATAAAGTTGATTCATAATGATTTGGATTTTTGTTCTGCTTAAATGTGGAGCCTACATTTCAAAGCCCTTTTATTACCCCTCAGTGGTCATATATATTGTCAAATGTATCCTGTAATTGAGAACATCCCTTGCTGTGCATTTGTACCCGGTACCCTGAACATGACACTACTTTGGTGTAAATTCCCTTTGGGATTTAGGGGCCATACAAGCTACCCAATTAAACCCATTGAGCATAGATTGGAATCTTAAAGGGGAACTTTAACAAAAAATTTAATTTTTACATGTGAGAGAGGAACCAAATCTACAGAGTCTGATGAAACTTCCATTCAAATCAGACTTTTTTTTTTGAGATATCAGTAAATGAAGTCACCAGATTTGTGTTTCAAAGTGACTTGGAGGGCAGCAGAGCTTATATCACTTCCTCACATTGACAAGGAATGCTTTGTATCCCTTTGTTTTATCAGACTGTTGTGTTGACCTTGAAGTTAATAGGAACAGGACCACCCTGTGGGGGATGCAAAGTTTGTATGTTCCCATGCCACTTAGCAAACACATTTTAATAATATGTTGTTAAGGAGAGAATTAAGTTTAAAGAAAAACGAAAGACTGTACACTAATGTGGGAATATGCTTGCTTCAAATTCACTTTTTTTTGAAAATGCAAAAAATTTACCATCCTGCTCATATCTTAATTGAAAACCACACATCAGATTTTGATGCAAATGTCACCAAAATGCAGAATAGTACCCCATTACTTTCTGTTGTAAGCTTAAATTAAAGATGGAATAAAGGGGGGCTATATGACAGTAAGGAACAACTGAATATAGGAAGCAAATTTTGGGTGACCATTGGGTAAATATACTCCAAACTTGAACTTAACCATATTTGAAACCTTATTGAACTTCCCCACTGGCACTATAGGCCATTTTGTAATGACTCACTAAAATGTAACAACTTGGTCCAAAATGTAACACCTTTCTGTCCAGAATAAAACAATATATGAAAGATTGCTTTCTGGACCATGCTGTTATACATCATGGTCAGTTGTTACAGATACTGTAGGTCAAAACAGGCAACCATAATTATAAAGACATGCAGCATTTGTGATACATCATGAAATAAATCTGTGAGGGAAAGAAATTAGAGGACACTGAAAGCTTCAACTTATTTATCAAAGCAATAGGGACACCTTTCCACATGATCGAAGGTTCATGAGACCTAGGATCCTCAAGACTAAAAATTTAAATGAGAAAGGGTCTGGGAGACCAAAGTTAAACCAGAATGCAAAAATGCATTGAGGTTTCGATGATACATACATGCTCTTTTCAATAAAATGCTACATTCCTTGTAACAACTGGTGACCCAAAATAGCCTTTGTCTCCACCTGTAAGTGACTGGTTTTTCTTTTAACCAAAACATTTCTCTATTCAAAAAGCCAAATTTCATACTGTGCCTTAAGATATTCTGCAAACAAGGTTTTCAGAGTTTGATGCCAGGTGATACCAGATGACCATTGACCTCCACCAAAAACAACAGGTACAGTACTTTCAACTCACCATAACACATCCACATACTAATTAGGAAATCCATCCAAGTTTCCTACCTTGAGATATCACATTTTGACAAGTTTTACAAAGTTTGACCGATCATGACCCCAGATGTCCTTTCACCTCCACAAAAAAAAAACCTTATACAGACCATCTTCTCACCATAATTCATTTACATACTAATTTTGAAATCCATCCACCTTTCATACCTTGAGCTATCCTAAACAAGTTTTTCTGAGTTTGACCCCATGTGACCCCCAATGACCTTTGACCTCTACCAAAATCAATAGGGTTCTTCCTCCCATCATAACGCATCAACATATCAAGTTTGAAATCAATCCAAGCTTCCTACCTTGAGATATAGTGTGAACAAGAAGTTCGGAGTTTGACCCCATGTGACCCCAAATGACCTTTGACCTCCACCAAAATTTATTGGGTTATTTCTTACATCATAATGCATCAACATATCAAGTTTGAAATGAATCAGTTTCCTACCTTGAGATACAGTGTAAACCAGGATTTCGGGGTGTGACCCCATGTGACCCCAAATGACCTTTGACCTCCAAGAAAATAAATCTGGTTCTTTCTTACATCATAACGCATCAGCCTATCAAGATTAAAATGAATCCAAGTTTCCTACCATAATGTATCATGTAAACAAGGATTTCACGTTTTGACCCCCATGTGACCCCAAATGACCTTTGACCTCCACGAAAATACATCGGGTTCTTTCTTACATCATAACGCATCAACATATCATGTATGAAATTAATCCAAGTGTCCTACCATGAGATATCATGTAAACAAGGATTTCAGTGTTTGACCCCATGTGACCCCAAATGACCTTTGACCTCCACCAAAATCAATACGGTTCTTCCTTACATCATAACGCATCAACACATCAAGTTTGAAATTAATCCCAGTTTTCTACCATGAGATATCGTGTAAACAAGGATTTCAGGGTTTGACCCCACTTGACCGCAAATGACCTTTGACCTCCACCAAAATCATTAGGGTTCTTCCTTACATCATAACGCATCAACATATCAAGTTTGAAATTAATCCCAGTTTTCTACCATGAGATATCATGTAAACAAGGATTTCAGTGTTTGACCCCATGTGACCCCAAATGACCTTTGACCTCCACCAAAATCAATACGGTTCTTCCTTACATCATAACGCATCAACACATCAAGTTTGAAATTAATCCCAGTTTTCTACCATGAGAAATCGTGTAAACAAGGATTTCAGGGTTTGACCCCACTTGACCGCAAATGACCTTTGACCTCCACCAAAATCAATATGGTTCTTCCTTACATCATAACGCATCAACATATCAAGTTTGAAATTAATCCCAGTTTTCTACCATGAGATATCGTGTAAACAAGGATTTTGGGTTTTGACCCCACGTGACCCCAAATGACCTTTGACCTCCACCAAAATCAATACGGTTCTTCCTTATATCATAACGCATCAACATATCAAGTTTGAAATTAATCCAAGTTTCCTACCATGAGATATCGTGTAAACAAGGATTTTGGGTTTTGACCCCACGTGACCCCAAATGACCTTTGACCTCCACCAAAATCAATACGGTTCTTCCTTACATCATAACGCATCAACATATCAAGTTTGAAATTAATCCAAGTTTCCTACCATGAGATATCGTGTAAACAAGGATTTTGGGTTTTGACCCCACGTGACCCCAAATGACCTTTGACCTCCACCAAAATCAATACGGTTCTTCCTTACATCATAACGCATCAACATATCAAGTTTGAAATTAATCCCAGTTTCCTACCATGAGATATCGTGTAAACAAGGATTTTGGGTTTTGACCCCACATGACCCCAAATGACCTTTGACCTCCACCAAAATCAATACGGTTCTTCCTTACATCATAATGCATCAACATACCAAGTTTGAAATTAATCCCAGTTTTCTACCATGAGAAATCGTGTAAACAAGGATTTCAGGGTTTGACCCCACTTGACCGCAAATGACCTTTGACCTCCACCAAAATCAATATGGTTCTTCCTTACATCATAACGCATCAACATATCAAGTTTGAAATTAATCCCAGTTTTCTACCATGAGATATCGTGTAAACAAGGATTTTGGGTTTTGACCCCACGTGACCCCAAATGACCTTTGACCTCCACCAAAATCAATACGGTTCTTCCTTACATCATAACGCATCAACATATCAAGTTTGAAATTAATCCAAGTTTCCTACCATGAGATATCGTGTAAACAAGGATTTTGGGTTTTGACCCCACGTGACCCCAAATGACCTTTGACCTCCACCAAAATCAATACGGTTCTTCCTTACATCATAACGCATCAACATATCAAGTTTGAAATTAATCCAAGTTTCCTACCATGAGATATCGTGTAAACAAGGATTTTGGGTTTTGACCCCACGTGACCCCAAATGACCTTTGACCTCCACCAAAATCAATACGGTTCTTCCTAACATCATAACGCATCAACATATCAAGTTTGAAATTAATCCAAGTTTCCTACCATGAGATATCATGTAAACAAGGATTTTGGGTTTTGACCCCACGTGACCCCAAATGACCTTTGACCTCCACCAAAATCAATACGGTTCTTCCTTACATCATAATGCATCAACATACCAAGTTTGAAATTAATCCAAGTTTCCTACCATGAGATATCGTGTAAACAAGGATTTCGGGGTTTGACCCCACGTGACCCCAAATGACCTTTGACCTCCACCAAAATCAATACGGTTCTTCCTTACATCATAACGCATCAATATATCAAGTTTGAAATTAATCCAAGTTTCCTGTCTTGAGATATTGTGTAAACAAGGATTTTGGTTTTTGACCCCCTGTGACCCCAGATGACCTTTGACCTCAACCAAAATAAATAGGGTTCTTCCTCTCAGTATGGGGTATCTGTGTACCAAGTTTGAGAACTGTCAGATCTTCCCTTCTCAAGATATCGTGTAAACAAGCAAAGTGTCACAAACACACACACATACACACATACATACACACGCACACACATACACACGCACATACACACATACATACACACACACGCCATCATGAATACATAGGTTTCTCTTTTCATCGAAACCAAAAAAGGTTCACAAGACCAAAATGGCAAAGAGGTTTGCAAGACCAAGAAAGACCTAAAATAAAAAAGGTTTGTGAGACTGAAAATGAGAATACATGCCTGAGAGCCTGAAAATGACTACGGGTCATGGGGCTTGTAATGTTGGTCTCTAATTAAAAAAAACATTTCCTATTTTCAGTCTTGCCTATCGTATTTTCTTTCCAGTAGACTTGTGAACCTTTGGTCTTGTGGACTCCTTTTGATTTTTGGTCTGGCAATTCTTCAGTCTCGTGAACCCATTACATTTACAGTCTTGTGGACCTATAAATCTCATGGTCTCTTGGCTCATAGCACTAGAAGCGAATAGCAAGTTTTAGCCATCTCAAGCTGACAACTAATAATCCACAATCCATCACAGAACTTCCTGTTCAGGTATCTTGAGATCAATAAAGTTAAAGGCATTTGCCCCCTTCAAAGAATATTTGCTCAATAGAGCAGCAAGGTTTAAACTGGGTTAAATGCTGCAATTACAGACACAAGCTTCACCCAAGAAAACGCCTTTTTCTCGGGTAACATTGGTTAAAACGTCTTATTCAACAGTCCAATTCTAGCAGCCTGGTAACCGGGGTCATAGGATAAATCTCAGTTTTCTTCTTATTCCTATTGGAAGTATCTTCTATGCTATTTCAGGATATTTTTAGCAAACCAAGTACTTACCACACTTCTTGCAAATTTTGCAATTGGTGAAGAAAAATATTGTCACATGATTTGCCACAGCCAGTCAAGAACCATGATGTTCTCCTGCAGTTCAAGAAACTGCCTTTTCCCTTTAAGTTAGCAGACCACTAATTACAATAGTCATGACTATGATGAAAATGTGAAAATGTTTACCGACAGACAAAAGTGCCTGAAAAATTTTATGGGATGTTGTTTCTGACTGTGTTACTTACAAAATATGATCATTTTTGCATTTGGATTTTGTAGACAATGAGTTAAAACACAGACTGTGCAAAATTCAAGGCAATTTGACCAATTTTATTGCCCTTTTATGATTGTATTACTCTACTCTGTGTAATGCAGTTATTGAGTGGCTATTATAGCGTGAAACACATACCACTCATTCAAGGCTCTCTAGCTCAAAATTTCAGTGGCCATGGTATGGAAATTTGAAAGTGCCATGAAAGCTCAGATTGTGAGCTTTGATCAGAGGGGTGGCATGTCCTGGTTGAAAACTTCTACTGGGAGCTAGGGGGAATGGAAGTAGCCTAATTATGTGTGAAAGTCAATGGGACTTATAATTAGTGGCCTGCTACCTTGAAGGTCAAGGGCAGTCCACCTCATTTTGAAGCAACAGTTAAAGGTTATAATTTTCCTCTTATTTCTCTTCAAAGTATCTTTTATAATAGTTAAAAACTTCAATATTACAGGTAAACCAAGCTACTACTCATAGTAAATCCCACATATAAAGAGAAAAATTGTTGTTGTCATGTGACTCCCAGCAGCCAATCATAAGACAGGACAGTCTACTACACTATTTCAAGTTGGGGTGACTGTTCTTGCCTTTAAGTAAAGGAACTAGCTAACCCATGCAGCAGCACCATTAAGACAGAATGAATTATGACTTGTTTAGTGATTATTTTTAGTATGAGAAGTTGGTGACCTGTTTCCTACAAGGTTCAAATGATACTGACAATAAAGTTTCACACCATTTGTGAACAAAAGAAGCGAGACAACTGAGGCTCAAACATGACAAAACTCAACAGATTTCTTCCTGACTGGGCTACCATGTGAAAATTCTAACAAATAGAACAAAGTAGCCATCACACATTGGATATATTATAAATAAGTAATTGAAAATCTCTTAACAGCTAAAAAGATGAGGTGGTATACTTTTTACTTCAGAAAGTGTGAGACTAGTGTTTAGAAAGTGTGACACTAGTGTGTCAATAGCATTACCAATTACAAAATGTGATAAAACTATAAGTATATTAGCTGCATTATGAAATGATTGAACAACAATTGCATAGTCCCAAGAAATACTGAAATTTCATGGTAAATTTTTGCTTTAATTCTTACTTATAAAATCAGTGAACTATTTCAGGCCATGTAGCTAAAAAATTTCAAGACATCTTGCAAATCTCCTACGCTTATAAAGTAATCACCAAAGATGGTTTTAAACAAATTAAAATGCAGCAATTTGTAAACAAAAGAAAGCATGAGTACAGTAAGTTTCACATGTCAGTATACTTAATAAAATAATACCACATGACCAAAAGAAGCAATCGGGGTGTTGAGAAATACTACTTTAAATTTTGTTTGAGCCAATGAATTCCAGGGATCCAGGGGAGTGGGCCAAAAATGCAACATGACAGCCATCCCATGAGCAGGAAGGACTTTTGTTGGGTCTACTTTGAGGTCCTGCCTGCAAGTGTAACACAGCACCTAGCTACCGGCACAACAAATCTTCTTTGCTATGACAGTGTTCTATCAACTTTCTTTTGAGAATAAACATAATAGAGACATCCAGCAGAATATTAGCACACCCTTAAGGTAACATGCCTTATAAATCTTTCAGCAAAGCCACTTTTGATAAATATTTTATTGACTTTAAGTTGCTTCAGTGGAATCATAACAAATGATGAGCATTTCTAGTGGGTAATATTTCAAGAATGTTTGTATTTTTAAAGCAGCAAAAAAAAAAACAAAAAATAAAAAAAAAAAACATGTGAAGAGACTAAGTAATTTATCGTAATTCCAACCTGTCCGATTGGGGCAAGCATTAGCTGCTCCCAACAAATGTGCCAACTTCATGGTCAAGTTTTTATCAGACTTATTTGCAGTCAAGAGGTCAGGAGTAATGCGAGTCCTAGCCTGAGGTTACACCAAAGACTTTATAAAATGAACTTGCACTGCCATTGGGCTTGGTGGTCAGCTGATTGGCAATGGATTGGTGGGAAAACAAGCCAGTGAGCCACAATGGGAAAAAAGGCCCTGGGTAGCATATCTTATATAAACCCATCGAATAGGCCAGTTACTTTTGTACAGGAAGACAGGAAAAAAGACGCAAACTATGTGCTTCAATACGCAATCCCGTCTCTCACTTGATCAATTCAATCAGCGCTTTTGTTTAGTGACTGTAGGCAGGAGTTAGTGGGGTCCATCAGCCTCAAATTGTCTTCATTTACTGTGTACACATCAAATTCAAACCCTCACATTCAGTGAAATTCAGGGAATCAAGACATAATTCAGTGTAAAACCATGCATCGATGATACAAAATCAAAAATTGATGAAAGATTAAAAGGTGATAGGCCCCAGGTATGTCCCACTTAAATCAGACCATCACTTGACTGTCCGGATTCATTTATAACTTTTCAATTCAGAGTTTCTGTGGATATGATGAAATGTTCCTTCTAATTACTTTTGGTTACATCCTTCTTTGCCCATTACCTCTTAATTATCACTTCAGAGAGGAAATAAAGCTCGCTACACATGCACTTGATATAGTCACATTTCAAGACCTGATAAACTGATTGACAGTGACATAAATAAAGAAATAAACAAAAAGTTACGTAACATTTGGGGTTAGCTAAGAGGCCAGTCAATTGTTTGTTAATTGCTTTTCACGCTGTGTGAACACAATGAAAGCATCATTTCAGGCAACAGATTACGTAACAAACTCAGATATCAGTTTCACCCCACACTGCCTTTGATCTACTGGGGTATTAAACTATGTTGCATTCTTCAGTGGCAAAGTCACCGCATGACTAAATATGTGCTACAAAAGTTGTAGTTTGGAGTGAGCGTTGACTAAGTCTGTTAAGCCACTGTCCCACTACAATGAATTCGGATTGGATTGCAATCATGCTGCTAGAATTGAATAGGACATTTTAGCTAATATGACCTGAGAAAAAGGCTTTCCCCCTTCCCGGGTGAAGCTTATTTCTATAATTGCAACAGGTAATCCCTTTTACAAACAAACTTACTCTATTGACCAAACAGTCTTTTAAAAGGGTTCAAACCCCTTTAACTTTATTAATCTCAAGACACCTGAACAGGAAGTTCTCTGATAGAATCTGGATTAAGAGTGGTCAACTAGAGATGGCTAAAACTTGCTATACATTTGTAGCGCCATGATCCAATTAATTTTTATACATTTTTGTTAAAATCTTCTCCATCTCTGGTTGGAATCGTGCCAACCTGTGTAAATTTATGAGTTGTACCTCAGGACTATGATAACTAAATTCATGTGAATTATTCTTAGATGTCACATCCATAGACAGATTTTATCGAACTAAGCTGTCCGATAAAAAATGTTTGTCAGTATGGCTAAGTCATGAGTTAACCTTTTTTCATAGACATCAGATGAAAATCATATATTTACACTGGTTGGAAAATTTTTTGCTCTTTCCAACCACTGATGGAGCTAGGGGAAATAACTGCAAAGACCAAAAAAAAAAAAATCTGAATTTCTTGTAGTGTGCATGACAACTCTTAAACTATGGTAATCTGCCTCATTCAAGTTGATTGCCAAGGAATGGATATGGGACACTAATACTACGTAATACAGTGCATGATATGAAAATGTCCATATAAGCCTAAAATCACAAGTAGCCCTGCAAAGCTCTGAAAAGTAAACTTTGTCATGGTCAGTAACTTGCATAATTCTGTTGTTAATTAGTTCAGCCAATGAAGACACAACTGGCTGGAGCAGCTGAACTAAACTACAGAATGTGGAACTGGCCATTACTATAGATAACTTTTCTGAGAATGTGCAGAACTATACTTGGGATTCTGGGCTTATGGACCTTTTAATCTCATGTGATCTTATTATACCAAATGTGGGGGATTCTCCCATAAAGGACAGAATTTCATTTTTCCTGACAGGTAGAAAAATTCAAGTCATGGGCGCACCACCATTTTTCTTTTTTTTACCCATGATTGCACAACATGTTAGTGTAAATTTCAATGGCAAATGGCATTAAAAGTTAGAGCCCTCTAGCAGTTAGGTCAAATGTAATGGAATAATTTGTATTGAGTAGCCTATATTTCATTTCATAGCTGGCATGAACACATGCCCTCATTGGGAATTCCTAGCATTGTGGTTTTTTAGGAAAATACAAGCTTTTGATTGATTTTGGTTTTTGCTAAACCTTTTCCATGTTGTTCTTTAAATCTATAATATGCACTACAAATTACCAATTTTTTTTCCCCGCAAACAGCGATCTCTCAGACAGCATGCTACTCATCTGAGTGCCATTTACCATCTGGGACAATTTCTTCCACAGTATTTAAAAGAAGGGTTTCATAACAGGATTTGGTATGTTAGAGGGACTCTTGTTCTAAGCACTTTGGTGAAATTTGCATTGAAATCTGATGTGTGGTTCCCCAGGTATGAGCATGTTAAGTTCTCACATTTTCAACAGAAAGTGAACTTGAAACAAGCACATATGGCATCATATCCCCACATTAGTACACAGTCTTTTGTTTTTCTTAAAACTTAAGAGTTGATTTCTTCCTCAACAATCCCATGTTAGTAAAATGTAATTGCATAAGTAGCAAATTTTGCATTCCCCATCCTTTTCCTATTAACTTTAAGGTGAACACAGCAGTCTGATAAAACAATGGGGAACAAAGTATTCCGAAATTGTCAATATGAGAAAGTGATAAGCTTTGCTGCTCTAGCTCAAACACACTTTGGAACACAAATCTACTAACTTCATTTACTGATATCTTGAGAAATATACACATGTCCCATTTGAATGGAACTTTCACCACAATGTGTAGACTTGGTTCCTCTTTCACATCTGATATTAAATTTTTTCTTCCAACCTCTCCTTAAGTTGCATTTAATTTCAATTCCAGTCCAACAACTATGGGAATCTGTGTCTGAAACTGGAGCAGACATTGTAAGGAAACAATCTATTAAAACTGTCTCAACCACTTCCTATTTTTATTTTGATCTTTTAAAATACTTTTTTAGGAATTAACCTTTTTCTTTATTTCCTAGCATTGCTGATAACACTGTGAACACTAGGACACTAAAGTATACCACAGTGTCCCTGCCTAGCCTTAATGAAGCTTCAAAAGTGGCTGACTCTTCTTAATGCCTTATGTTCCACTGAATTACTACTGTAGGTCCCCGAAAATACCATCCATCCATTCTTACTTCTCTTTATCAGCCTTTGTCATCAAAATTGCCATGGTAACTGTGAAAATTCCCATATTTCCAAGGAATCACTAGAATTTTGGCTTTAATCCTACTACATGGCAATTGGGTTTGACTTCCAAAGGCTTCAGAGTGTGATAAAAGTAACACTTAAGTGCTGTAATGAAGTCAGAATCCTTGAAACACAGCATTGATCACAATTTTCTTGCCCTTTTTTCATTTATTATTCTTCCTGTCCTCCTTCAGTTGAAACAAATTTTATCAAGTAGGTGTCAATTGTACTTACATTCCAGTAATAACAAAGCAACTGAAAAGTGGAAGTAGCATAACAAGGACAGTATGAATCTAGTACATGCCAACCACTATTGATGTCATTAGTGTCCCACTCAATATATGGTCCCAAGAAACAGCACTAGGTAAAAGGTACTGTAATGTTGTTGTGCCAACATATTACAGATGTCAGCTCCCTACATAGCAAACAGGACGGTAATGAGGGGTAGATTAGTAGAGGATTATAAACAGACAGGGAAATAGATTCAGGTGAGATAACCTCACAGGTTCACCAGAGTGCAGCTGCAGTAGCAGAATGTCAAAATTGAAGGGAGGGGGTCGGGGGACAAACTTAAAGATCCAGTTCTCTCACCCTAAACAGTACCAATTCTCCTAACCTTCTTACTGAAGCCCCTCCCATAATTGTCTGAAATTCATCCTCATCCAGACACAATCTCAGTTTATTGCTTCAGGGTGAGTATAGAAAAACTTAATTTATATAATCAAAACACTCTCAGTACCATTCATGCTGTGTAATATAAGCTTTGGCACTCTGCATTGTTTGAATAAGCTGTCAGTCAACGAGCTGAGCCAATTGAGAATTTTGGTACCCAGGTTCCAAAATTGTAGTTTGGGGTGAGAGTTTTGGCCCTTTAAGGCAAAGGATAATGTTGAGGGGCAAATATTTTGCAGGGCAAAACTAAACTTTACAGGGCATGTTCCTGAGGTTGAGGTCCAGATGGCAAACCTCCTGGAAACTCTGAGTTTTTAGCATATCTTTAGATGAAAAATTAAGTCTCTGGAAAGGTAAGTTATTTATTTTCTTTGTTTATAACCCAACTCATAACAAGGACTAAATCTGGGAGGGGGTGGGGGGAATTCCCCCTCTTTCTCCCTACAGAGCTATACCATAGGTGCAGGGCCTAATCCAGGGTGGCATATGGAGCCAGAGGGCCTCTTTTACTTCAGAACAATGTATTTTTGTTATGATGATTAATCTCTGAGGTGGTTCAGCCGTTTTTATGACCTGAAGATGGAAGATAAACAGCCATAACCCAAGACAACAATTGTGCACTCCCTCTCTCCTCCCCACCTTCTAAAATCCTCTGAATCCCTCACTGCCAGCTGATGACCCCTCTTTAATATACATATCGAACCAAGCAAACAAATCAAATAGCAAGATCAAATTAAGAGACAAAAATTATGGAGTAAATTCACTCCATAAAGCAAAATGGGGTGAAAATGGAAATCTAATGGCTGATAAATGGGGCAAATGCCAAGGGGTGAGGAGCTTTTCCAGTTTCCCAGATCAGACAATTACCAGGCACTCAAATTTGGCTGGCAACAATCTGTCCCTTAGCCCGCAGGGCGGACAAATTTTTTTGTCCAGCTCATCACTGCGAAAAAATCAACGTCTGCCGGCGTTGGACACCAAATCTATTCAATTGCGTAGAAAACTTTCGGTAACTTCATTTACATAACTCTACGCGGATTGGTTGAAGCAAGGCTGTTAATGTTTATTTAACAGGCAAACACTTACACCATTGTACAACAGTACACAGAGTCACTGTGGGCGATGTTATTCGACACTGGTATTGTGTGGTACGGTGCAAGCATACACAGTACAGCGGTTAATTAAGAACAACCGATCCCACAGCCACGGGAAATGATAGTTCCATACTTTTCAACAAAAGATTACTGTTTTTAAATCTACTTTTTGATGAAAGTTGTTATTGTTTGAAAGAGGCTGTCCATGATCAAGACTTCCATCTAAATTAAAAGCTTTTAATGGATATAATAAGCCTATGTTTTTGTTTGGTTTAAATGTCTTTGTGTTCAACGTAGCATTGCCAAGATTTAGTCGTTGAGCACTGCCTACCTCAGGAGTAGACCAATTGTGGTGAGTGCTCATGAATATTAAGATGATCAACTTTTGGGCTCATTGAACGGAATTTCTGATCATGAGGGCCGGCAGCCTAAAGGTGGCTGCAGTCACAGAGGCGCTATGAAGGCTATCTGTCCCTAGGCTCCTTGGAAGACCTCAAGTTACTGACACAGGTTTAATTGTTGGGACATTTCTATGACCTGAAAAGGTAGGATCCTCTATTAATCACCCTAACCTTTATCTTAACATTACAGGCCTAGATCCAGACATTCAAAAAAGGGGGAGGGCCTGACTTAAGTTGTGGCTCACTGGCCCCTTTTAAAATACCTATCTGTGAACACAAAACTATGATCATGGTAACAAGTTAGATGTAAGTACAGGCCCTTGTATATTGATTCTCTGACATGGTTATTATTGTAAACTGAATACAAAGGAAGGAGAGAGGTTTCAAGGCCCAATCCTCTCATCCCAAATGTTACCAATTCTCCTTTTTACTTAAAGGCATATTTTCATCATCCCAAACAGTTCCAATTCTCCCGACCTACTTACTTCTAGCCCCTCTCACATTTGTCTAAAACTCATCTTTCTTCAGACACAATCCTTTTTTATTGCTTCATGGCTTGTCCCAGTGGCCATACAAGTCCATAATGTGTAAACAAGACACTCTCAGTGCCCATGCTGTGTAATTTAGCTATGATGCATTGTCATATGGGAACGTTGCGATCATTTGCTCGCTGCGCAGAAGAAAACTGCCCTTAAGTGTGTATTTCATTACTTCTTTTTGCCTTCCAACCTCGTTTTATCATAATTTGCACCATCCAAACGTAAAGCTAAAGACCTGGCTAAATCAATTATCAAAATTTTAAAATGTTTTCTTTTTGATGATGTATAATTGATGTGGGTGTGAGAAACTTTGTAATATGTAATTTTTGTACTAAAAAAAGAGAAATTTAGAATAAATTTCAAAATACATGCCTGCATATTCGTATTTTCGTGAGAACCTGTAAATTCAAAACGCCCTCATTTTTTTCTCTTTCAACCGATCCACTTGGCTAAACTTGATATAAATAGATTGAAATGTCCCCTTTCCATTGATACTACACACTTTGTGATTGGTTGGTACCTGTAATATGTAATATTTCAAACGAATGAAATTCTTCGTAAGAAATCGATGTTCAGACAGACTCATTATCGAGGCTGTTGTATATTCATGAGCAACCGTATGTCTTTGACGCAATATTGTTGCCTTATGTTTCTCGAACCAACGTGACGTTCATCTGAGTTCTCATTGTCATCAATTTTGTCTCAATAGATACAAGTTGGTAAGTAAAAGTGCGTTTATTTCGTACATATCTACCAAAATAACTCCTTGCTATGTTTAAACAACCATAGTTGTTTGTTATAAGCATGAAATAGGAGAGAAAATGGTCGTTCGGTGCTGCCCGCTGTTGTCATACAACGATTGACTGTATAATGCACTATATAGTGTTACATGGAGTTTGTACACGTGAATATACTATGTGTACAGATTTAGCGTTTCTTGGGTTATACCATTTCGTTGATAGGTTTATATTGTACAACTTCAACAGCACAATTCTGTGCAGTGTTCAATAAGTTTCTACATACGTATGTGTTCAACACTTACCCTGTAGGCCTACAGTATGTGCTATACATCATATACGGCTGGGGAAGGGGGGGGGGGGGGGGAGGGCACTGCAAACTGCAAGCTCTTTTCAGCTTGAATTGAGAAGTTCACTGGATTCATAGATTTATGCGGTTGTAATAAAACAATATTTACAGTGCACAGATTGTAGGTGTCGCTTACATGAAAACATGTTACAATTCTGAGTCCGTATTATGGCTCAGGTTGGCTATAGCCTAGCTAGGATGCTAGCCTATGTTACTGTACTTCAGAAAAGTGATGACCCCAGACCCACAAGCAGATACCCCATCGATGGTTTTATCTGATGGTACAGACTAAATAGTATTGTAAAACAGGAGCTTGCAAGTATCGTCTTTGGGCCATTGCGAATGTGAGCAGGCTTTGAGCAAAGTCTTTCAATGTGCCAGTCGGAAGGGGCAAGCATGCCATGATTCTAGTACAGTGTGTGCCCCACACCTTTCTTGAAGAAGTCCTTTTTATGGGGGACGTTATTGTAAATGAAAGCACCAGTTCTCATTCTGTATCTCTCAGTATGATGGGTAGACATTCCAGGATTCACAGGTAGTACTACCGTACAGTCGCGTTAGCCTATAGAAAACACAGTAATTTATAGATTATGAAATAGATAATAGACAAGTTACCGCAGGGCACTTCATAAAAGCTAAACCATGACAGTTCTACATAGCAGGCTGTACGTAGGTTCAGTATGGTAGCTAATGGGTATAGCTATACGAAAATGTTACTTTTCTGTAGCAAAGTTTTGAAAATTCATATGCAAGCAAACTCTAATAATACCAATTAAAATTAATTTTGGAGGCCGGAGAATTCAAGTAACTCATCTTTTTAGATTAGGGGTAGGGGCAGGAGTACTGCAAATGTCCTGTCAAACATTGGAAAGAATGCCACCTACTAGGTCAGTAAACTTCAGCATACAGGTATATCACTTATATTTAAAATTTCTGATCAATTTATTGCCATTTTCACATATTCCGTATTCGTTTCACAGAAACTCATTTTAAAGAATGGCATGATGAGCAACGCCAGGAGAGTAGCGCTTCCTAGGAAGGCAAAGAAAGTAAATAACTATTTGACCCTCCTTCAACCTGCTGTTAAGATTCCCCGAAATAAGTTAAAGGAGACCACGTGGAGCCCAAAAACGTACTTTGAACTTGAAGTTTTAGAGGAGAGGGAAGCATCAGGTAGAGTTGAAGCTTTAGTCCACTACAAAGGTTGGTCAAAGAAATACGATGAGTGGCGTCCTCTCACAGACATTCTAGAAACACCATCTTCTTCCATCAAACCAGATGCAAGTGAACATTTCCGCAGCCAACTTGCCATAGAAATAAAGGAACAACTTAACGGACACAGAAAGACTGATTCACTTGTTGAAATAAAAATTCCTATTCAAAAGAATACTTTTAACTCTATTGTTTCGTTGGCATCATTTGATACAAAGCGCAAGAAGTTCTACGTGAATTCCTTAGCTGATTTAGATGTTTATCTTGGGAAGGACTGGCACTACAGAATTTTGAACGCTGCAGGAGACTTTTGTTTCATTGTACCTGGCTCTCTTTGGTTCTGGCTTTATGAAAGGCGTCCACTCAGCGAATTTGGAATTGATGGCTCAGAAAAGATAAGGCACAGAGGATTTGTATTCAGCATGAGGTTCGTTAAGGACAATGGAACAAAACATGATTTAGCAGCCATTTTGAAGTAGTGTAAAACTTTGTAATGTTTATCATACTGTAATGAATGCCTCATTAGCTTTATGCATCTTCAAACTTTCATGCTTTGTTGTATTTGCAGCCATCATTGCCAAAGGACAAGCAACTGGCAGTCAAAATTTTCCACATTTGATAAGTCTTCCAGTAAATAATTACTTTTTGTATCAGCTAATTGAAACAAGAGATCCCCTCTCAGAAACTAATTTGAGGTCAATTCTGGAGAAAATTTTCACTCAACATTCCATCGCTCATTCCAAAGTAGATTTTCCCCCAGTAGTCAAAAGTCTTGGATTTAAGGTGAAGTATCTTTGCCAAAATGTGAAAAAGTGCAAAGGAGGGAATCAGTTAAAAAAGTACTTAGCAAAGCTAAAACAGTCAAACTATTTACTTAAATTTAGTTACAAAACAGACACCCCAAGGAAGAGAAAGTTGGAAGAAAATTTTAGTGAAGAAAGAAAAAAGAGAAAATTGTTAGAAACTGAGGTTAGTCATGCCAGCAATGTAATCAGTGACCTGGAAAAAACTAATCGAGCTCTTTTCAAAGAAGTTGAGAAATTCCATTGGCCGAAAAAAAAAGGAGAAAGAGGAAAGACCAAGTTTAAAGAAGTTTATAGTGAAGTACAAAGACGTCGAAATAGGAGAAACACAATTGAATGCGCAAAAAATGTGGTTGAGGCTTTGAGGCCGTGTGGAATATCTCCAGTCTTGTTAATTTTCAAGGACATCGAAGGAAGGGATATTCAGGTTGACTTTCAGGACCGGGTTAGCTGTGAAGAAGAATGTAGTGTTGAGAGAGCTTTATTTATAAAAGATAAATTTAATATTTCAAGAAGGGCATATCATGAACTCGCCCAAAGTTGTCACATTTTACCGAACCAGAGTGTACTGTCTAAGAGAGTCAAAGAGTTAAACAAAACTTTTGATATTAAGGAAATAGATGGAAAGTATACAGGGGTGTATCAGTCAATCACAGAGCGACTCACAACCATATTAAGTGAGTATATCAAACTACCAGAGAAGCAACATCTTTTCAGTGACAAGAAGGTTAGAGTAAAAATATCTGGTGATGGAACTAAAATTGGTAAAAGGATTCATGTATTGAACTTTGTGTTCTCAATTGTTGGTGAAAAGAGTTGTTCTGGTGAAAGTGGTAGTTATCTAGTAAGTATTGTTAAAGTGCCAGAGAAGTATGTTTCGCTTAAAGAGGCCTTGAGTAAAATAATTGAAGAAGTTAATAACCTGGAAAATATTTTTCTTGGGAATGAAAGGTATGCAATCGAATTTTATCTTGGAGGCGATCTTAAATTTCTAAATTTAGTGTTAGGAATTGATGGCTTTGGTGCTACGTATTCTTGCCTATGGTGTAAGTGTCCTGCTAAGCAACGATATGACACTAGTCAGACATGGTCCATGATCAATGTTGAGAATGGGGCCCGCACCTTATCAGATATTACCAAATGTTCAAAGCAAAGATCTAACAAGTTTAATTGTAGCCATCCTCCTCTCTTTAATATTCCAGTTGTTAAGGTGGTGCCTGACACCCTCCATTTATTTCTTAGAATTGCAGATCAACTGGTAAATCATATTATAACAGAATTGAGGAAGAGAGACAATCTGTCTGCATCATCAGTTGCATATTCATCAGAGAAATGTAGTAACATGTTTAGATTTGAAGACTTTGTTCAAAGTGTTGGTATCGAATGGCAGTTTTATGTGAACAAAGAATCAAAAAAGGTTACTTCTCGTGATTTTACTGGCCCAGAACACTGGAAGATATTTACATTAATTAACCTAGATGAAATTATCCCTGGTCATCCAAAACTAGAACAAATTAAAAGCATTTGGTGTAACTTTATATTGCTCATGAATTTGTTGAAAGGACCACTCACCACTGATGAAATTCATCTATTTCGTGACAAAGCAGTTTCATGGTTAAATAGTTTTAATCTTGTATACATGACCTCCAATGTAACACCATATATGCATGTGCTTATTCATCATGTTCATGAATCTGCAACTCTACATGGAAATCTGTCACATTTTTCGCAGCAGGGATTAGAGAAGTTAAACGATAGAGTAACTGGATGGTACTTCAAATCTTCTAATCACAAGGGTGTAGAAGCTTTGCGACAGGTCATGTTAAAGCAGAATAGGTTGCAATTTTTAGAGGAAAGATGCCAGAGGGCACTCAAATTCCAGGTTACTTGTTCCAAATGCCATAACATAGGGCATAACAAAAGGACATGTAGCGTAAACAATAAAAGTTAAAAGTGTTCTAATAGAAAATTACTGAAGGTGTGTACTTTAGAACACAACTGGCAGGTATAGCATTCTGTCCTGACTGCAAGCATGTGTAATATCATATCAAATATTTACAACCTTTTTAATGTATCTCTCATTTTTCAACTGTTGGGTAAAATTAAGTTTACCTTCCATATACACCACTGCTTATATTTTTCCTCATCCAATGATCAATTATTTGTATGAAAACAGCAGTTGTGATTGGACATTGGGCTTTAATTTGGAGCCAGTCATGACACCCAACGTCTCATCATTAGATTTTAATGTGTTTTTACCAGATTTAAAGGAGCAACTGTTGGATCTCCTTAGTTGAAACCATTCTTCAATACATTACCAGTTTCATTGAAAGTAGTTCAAAGGCATTCCATACCAGACACTGCCCTTCTCGATTGCATTTATTCAGGGTTATTCAGATCCGTCCACTGTTATTCCTAGTGTATTTTCATTTTACTTTTACTTGTTCATACGGTGTTTTAAAAGTGTAGTTTGTAGATTCATATTTTATACTATTCCTTTGTGTTTTCAACATTCCTTGTTTTGTATTTCTTTAACCATATGCTCTATTTGTAAACTTGTCCTGTTTACCGTACCTTGCAGGAACAGTCATACAGTACCTAACCTTGGGGGTAATGAGGTCAAAAGGACACTCCCAAAGCAGGGTTATCTACCTTACAAATTTAAAATACAGGTCTCTCTAACCTCAGTAGTTTTATCCATATTTGTATTGAAGTATTTATTTTGGAACAGGAATCCTTGAAATATCACCATAATGTCATTATTTTTAAAATTATACCAGGACCATAGCCAGAGGGACATAGCCAGGTACTGAAGGATGGGGTGAAATTGATGCCAGGTAGGAATTTTCAGGAGAACAAATGTGTAAAATTCTTTTGTATCAATGGCAACTTGAAGCTGTCTCTCGCAGCAAAAAGAAACTTTGGGCGGGGGTGGGGAAAAGGGTGGGGTGGGGGTGTGGAGGGTTTTATGCTTCCTTACCCCCTGTCCCTTTGGCCAACGGTCTGGATTTTATGTGCATTATTGAAAACCGTCCAAACATACCAAAAATGTATTAAATTAAAATCAAAGAACCATATTGTCATGCCTTTTTTGAGATGTCATTTCTTGTTCATAAAATACTCTCTTTTGGTTTTAATTATATTAACTGTTTCTAAAGTTTGTACTTTTCACTGCCCATAGTTGTGCAAGGTGTTATTTGCACATAAAAATAAAAAAAAGCTGTTCAAAGCAATATACTGTCTTGTCTCTTGATATGTTTACATCAATAGCCTTTCATAATCTGTAATTTAGATTTACCCGCGCTCAATAATGGAACGGTCCATCGTGAATAGTCACGGATGTTGACGTAGTTGCTGTGGGAGTGCACAAGATGCGCAGAACGCCGCAGAAACTGTCATTTCCTGTTTGCCATTTAATGATCGAAATAGCTGTAAACGTTCCCATATGTGAATGTGACGCCAATCAAAAAGCTGCACCAATTGAGAGTTTTGATATATGTATACTGAAACTGTAGTTTAGGGTGACGAATGACTGCCTTTAAGCCCCTTCTAGATTTGTCTGAAATTCATCCCCTTCCAGAAACTCTTCCAGTTTATTGCTTCAGGGTGAGTATAGAAAATCTCAATGTGGGCTATTTGAGGATTGGCCCTTTAAGGCCTTCCTCTCACAATTGTTTGGGGTAGCTATAGCTACTACTATACTCTCTCAAAACTATTCTACAGTTCCAGCAAAACTTGAAATATAATTCCACAGATACTGAATAATTAGGTCAATTTTGTTAAAATCAGCTTCAAGTGAGCTAAAGGCTTTAGAGTAACATCAAGAAGTCATGGTCACAACATTTGGTTAAATGACAGCTGATATACATCTATATTCCCGAAACTGGAAGTAAGCATTGATAGTTTGATACTGATAGAGTTTATGTCACTTTACGGAATATACTACATTCTGGGAAGGATCACCATAACAGTTCAGTTCAGCGATTGTGACCATTAACTTTCTCCATGGTGACGATTCACTTGCCCCCCCTTAACATGGAGTAAATCCTTTCCATTCTTGCAGTTTTGAAGCTCCCCCTTTCTAATTGGTATGATGTTACAATAACCACCATCCTGCAAAAAAATAGATGGGAACCCTTACATTTTTAAAAGTAAAAAAACTTGACTTACAAACTTTAGAGACTGTTATTCCGATCAAACAAAATATCCCTGGTCATAACTTGAGTGTCAGCTACAGTCATGTGGTCCAAATTTCCAGACAGGTACAGCAATACTCCACAGTATATGATCTCCAGCATGGGCATAAATTTTACTCCAACCAAAAAAAAAGGAATTTAAAATACCAGTTCCAAGTGTTTCTGCTATGTTTTTTCCCTACCAAACTTTCATTGAAATAGTCACCCCCTCATACAGTCAGTACCTCTTTGAATATGTTTGTTGAATAAACACAGCTCTAAAGGATTGGTGGAAGACTTAGTAGGGATAGAATCCCTGGAATATAGAACTGCTTATAAGCGGAAAGTAATTGTTCCTGTTGAAGCTGAGGGAAGGCTGCTTTGGTACCCATGAATAGTTTTAAGAGGTGTCATATGGGTTACAAAAGTCACAGACTAGGAATTCTTTTATTCAAGGGAATAAAAGGCTGTTCACTGAACCCAGTTTAAGGAATGTCCCAAAAAATAAAAAAATAACAAGAGGCAAAAAGGTAAAAAACAAGATTTATAAACATAGAGCTCTGATTTGTTGGGTGCTGAAACTCAGAAGTAATTGTATCATAGGCCTACTATGTGAGTGGGTAGACTTAAGCTTACTTGACTCTAAATCATTTTCACAACAATCACAGTTGAATTCATCAAAAACCCAACTAGGGTGTTGGAAGATTCTACCGCATTGAGTGATGCAGTGTAAGTTTCATACAGTGCAGGTCGTACAGTGAAGGAAGAGAGGCAGGGAGAACATGCACCCCGTCCCCATCCAAACCGCGATTCCAAACATTCAAGAAAAAAAAAGAAAAAGAAGGCTTCTGTAATCAGAGTGCGATAACTAGATTTTGTGTTATTTGTTTCTTCCTGGGACAAATAATAAAAGGCAGTTATGTTCGTTTTCTTAAAGCAAATTTAAAAAATCAAAACACCTGGGAGATGCCATTACTAGCTTTCTGAGGGGTTGAGTTTTTTTTTCAAAATTTCCAGTACACTCTGAGTCAATTTAAGGTGGGGCTTACCTCAGGAATCCATTTGGGCAGGGTAACATGCTTTTTTGTAAGAAGCACATTTAACTGCCCAGAAATTGTTCTCAGACAGTTTAGCTCCCCCAATCCCTGGCCCTTTTTCAACAAATTTGCTGGATCTGCCCTCCTGGTTGAAAGTTTTCGTTGCCAGTGCTGAGTCAGCAGTCAGATAACAACCATGATACCTTACAACACAACCCTAAACACCTGAGCATCTGGGACTTTTCCAGCTGTAACCCCACCTGGGATTTGATCCTTGACCTTGAGGTGTCCTACAGCAGGTCCCTGGACCCCATCCATCAGGGCCTTGCACTTTGCAATTGGCTTACTTTGTGGGGTCTCTGGCACCATGAGTGTATCTAGCAGTACTCCCTGGAAAATTGTACATCTTTAGTTTTGGATTTTCCAGCAGGTATGCTATTTATTGCATTCCTCAGGAAATTAAGGATTGTCATAGGTAGGTGTGCCATTCATAATAGATTTATGTTAGTTCTCATCTTCATCTCTTTTCAGACTAATGACTTTATCTTAGCCTGATGGTACCTCAGACCTGTTTATTTATTACATACCTAATTACTACAATACTGGCAGCTAGATACACACACCATATTTTATACACAAAAATTTTGCCAATGATTATCATTTGAGAATTCAGTCCCTTGAAAGTGGACATCATGACTTGGCTGATAACGTAACGACTTGGCCAATTTTACAACAATAGCAAAGCGCAGACAACACCAAGCAGTCACTGAACCATGTAATCTGCAACAATGTTGCTCTTTGTCAATTGTGAAACAAGCAAGGACTTCGAGGACAGGACAAGTTTGTCCAAGCTTCAAGGGAGTGGATTCTCTAATGTTAGGTTCTTTATTCCCTAGATGGTTTAATGTTCCCATATGTTCCCATGTCCCCAGTCTTGGAACATCTAATTCTGGGAATAGTTAGACCTGAGAATGTTGATCGTAGCCACATTGCGAGGTCTATCCGATGCTCTCTGGGCTCAATGTTCCCAAGGGTTGATGTTCCCATTTTCATATATTCCGATGATTTGGCAAAGACCGTTTTTTTATTCCTGGGGTTCAATGTTTTCAGAAGTGCTGTTGCTTCCGGCCATGATTCACGAACATTGTACCTCAGGAACAGCCAACCCGGGAACATTGGAACCTCCCCCATTGCCACTATCAAGGAATATATGCTGTATACTTTTTAAGAGGTCCTTATATGAATACAATAGACATGCAGAAGATGGGAAAGATCCTCATATTAAGGTAAGAAACCCAAGAATCTGAAACCAGCCTTTTCCTATCAATCACCAAACTTAAGCATTTTGGTAGATCAACTTGAGCTGGTTAGGCAATTTGAGTGTGTTCCCACTAGAGAATGAAAAGGCTGATCAGATCCGGATCTGACCATGTCGGAGGGATCTATTTGCAAGTGGGAGTGCTCTTGTTTCCTGCATCAGATCCTGAGAGCTTGATTGACCTTACACAGAGGATCAGACCCTAGCGTGGGGGCCATCAAGAAAACAAGTGGGAACACATAAGCCGTGTTCCCATTTGATCCAGGGAGGTGGATCTTGATCTACCGAGGTGGATCAACATCAGATACCTTGATTGAGATCCGCGTTCCCATTTGAGTGAGCGCGGCAGATCAAACGTGTTTTATGAACACATTGCGCAAGCGCGAAAAGGTCACCAATGTTTACAAGTCGGCCCGCCATGCATTTCGTATCGATGTATCACAAAAACATATATATGAGTGTAACCGGAGATCCAGGGTCACTTGATCTACCGATGTGTTCCCATTACAAACTTTGATCCAGCGCGGTGGATCTGATCTACCCCGAACAGTCGATCAAAATCGGTGGATCTTGATCTTGAGTGAGTGTTGTTGATCTGCGTTCCCATTAGTGTTTGATCCACCTCGGTAGATCAAGATCCACCTCCCTGGATCAAATGGGAACACGGCTATAGACTTCAACACATGATCATGGTGATCCGAGATCAATTACTTCAGCAGCGCAGCTTGTTACCACATAAACTTGTGTAAACAAACATTACCCGAGGACATATTTCAATGACACAATTCTTGTTGATTGAACCAGGGGAGGTGATCATGCAGATCTTGGGCAGCAGATCAAATGGAAACACTATTGCAGTTGGTCATAAAATTTTCCAGTTCACTTAGCTTGGGGTGATCAGCAAAGGGACATCAAGTGGGAGTTAACACAGCCTTTGAGTTTGCCACGACTAATCCTCAGTGTAGCCAAAGATGAACCCAAGCCCAGTTCACGTAATCCAATTCATACAGGGCAAAGACATTTGAGCTGATCATGCAGCTGACCAAGCAAACAAATCAAATAGCAAGATCAAATTAAGAGACAAAAATTATGGAATAAACTGCCATGCACTATTGTTAGTGAATAAACCGTTGAGGCAATGTGGAAAAATACCAAACAAGGTGAGGCCGAGTCTCCTATTTCTTTTGAATTTTGGGGTCAACAGCTAGGAGTTCTTTACCAACAATAATTAAAAAATTGTGGTTCATTCCTTTTCTACTAGCCAAAAAATGTCCTTTTGGGGGTTTACTTTTTAGTGGCTTTGGCAAATCATTATAAAGGCCAGTGCTTTGGAGAATAACCGATCAGTGTTTAGCCAATCAGAATGCAGGATTCTAAATAACCACATAGAGGTGGTAAAATAAGTGATAGTCTCCCGTGAAAATCGGAGGGGGGGGGGGGGGTGTCTAACTCCGTTAACAAAGTTGTAAAGTTAGCCAGGCTTTTACTGCATTAGACCATGGCCAAACAAAGAGGGATTTATATGAACACACGCAGCTTTCCAGCATAAGAATACATTCCCTTACACTTAAAATGTTCACAAGGTTATCTCTTCAATACAATCTATCACACTTAATTCATTCCTTCCCCTCAAAAGAGTCCAACCATAAAGTTAACTGTCTTATATCATTTTTGTCCAAGCCTGTTCAATCAAAATGCATAATTCAGGCCTATCCAGGCCTGTAATTAAGTCTACCAATAGCTGAACTCCTGGTATCACATACCTCTCACTTAGAGAGAAGCAAATGGATTTGAGAATTAGCAAAGAGATAGGTTAATAGTACTGCACCAGGCTTTTCTGATTTTATTGCTGGCTGGACGAAACAGCAAACCAAATAAATTGGAGACGGCATGCGACATGACAGGAGTTGTTAACACCAAGTGACAATTTCTTTTCACTTTCACTTAGCAAAAAAGAAAAAAAAAACACACATTTTCATTTTTCATTCATTGGCAAGCAATTAGCATGGAGGATTTAGATGAATGACATCTGACATTTATTGGGGGATATTACAAAAACCAATGAGTACAGATAGATATGAATAGCAAAGTTCCATTGGGTTTGGACAAGAAAATTTTTTGAAACAAATAAGAATAGAAAAATACAAACAGTTGACTTTAAGCTCAAACTCTGAAGTATTTGCCCTATGTTAACAAAATCCTGTATGGTACAGTTAAATTCTACTAGTGAAAAGATACAACCCGGTTACAGCCCATGGGACCAAAGGTCCACTAGACTGAAGGTTGGTGAGACCAAAAAACAAACAGGGTTCTTGACACCAACAAATGAAAAAAGTGTGTAAAGGCAGATATTAGAAATCCGCTGACCTGTAGTCATCTTCAGGCTCACAGGCCTATATTTTCATTCTTGGTCATTTTCAGTCTTGTGGACTGCCTCTTCACCCTTTAGGTTTAGGAACAAATTCTCATTAAAATTTTCTGTCTAGCGGACCTTTGGTCTCATGAACCCTTCGTCTTGTGGGATGCCCCCTTCTTGTTGACCACCTCTGCAATCTATATATTGAACTCCAAAAGCAAACAGAGTTTAGTCTTTTGCTAATGTACACCACCTTTATCAAACATCTAATTTGGCAGTACGTTCCAGTATATGGTAACATATGTCATTGTGAGGGTTAAAAGGACATGAAGAGTCTCCCAAAATTTACTTCACAGCATTTCAGTTAAATCTTTCAAATCTTGTATGATTTCACTTTCAAGTACCTTACTATGATGTTAATAAACATATATTTGAGATCTACTGTATTAACCTATTTATCTATTTGAGATATATTAATCCATTAGCCTTAAGTTAATGAAATTCCATACTGGAACCACATTCCTGAATGTCCCGAGGAGTGTGATTAATGTACTGTACGTTCACCTGCATGAGGATGGGGCCATCCCAAGGCTCAATGTTCCTGAATCTTGGGAACATTCGCACTTCTTGGAACATCAAATCCTAGGAATAACAAACCCTATAATTATCACAAACCATCGAGACATAGAAAAATGGGGAACGTCAAACCCCAGGAACATTGAACTCCGGGAATGTATTGTACACACCCCAGAAGGACAATCTCTTTGAAGTTTACAAACATGATTGACGTAGCGACCAAATCACAGTTTACATATTATTCCCCTGGGATACTCTGCCTTCTCCAAGCAGCTAGCAGAACAACTGATTTCCTAACCATAATGCTTGGGTAACTTTCAGCAGCATTTGGTATGATACAAATCCAGGGTCCCTATCCCAATGCACAACTTGCTGGGTTATGGTTAACTAAGTTCTTTAAAGTAACTGTCTTCCTAATTACAAAATGTAAAGCAAGAAATTTTTGGCATGATTGAAAGAGCCATGTTTGAAATAGGGGACCACAGTGTACACCAATTTAAACTGCGGTGATTACATTTTTCGCTTGAATTTAATTTCATCATATAAACATTACACCTGTTGTCTCATGCAACTCAGCTATACATAAAAAAAACAACTTAATGTGCTGCAGCAACACATAAGAATAAAAGGTAGCTTTACCACAGCTGATATAAAGATGGTTTTCCTACCTCGGTTAATAATAAAGCAGTATCCTTTCAATCTTAAAGGTAAAGAGCAGTCCCCCCAAACTTATTTTGAAGAAAAAGCTAAATAACACAATTTTCATCTTATTTCTCTTCAAAGTATTTTTCATTACCTTTTATGACTTTACTATTGCATATTCAAGGTAAACCAAGCAGTTATTTCCAGTAAATTTCACATTTGAAGAGGAAAAACATTGTCACATGACTCCCAACAGCCAATCTTGAAACTGGACAGTCTGCTACACTTCTTCAATTTGGGATGACTGCTCCTGCCCTTTAAGGTTTCCCATACATCCAAACAGTTCTATTCAAGAACTTGAAATGTGAAAGATGATTACTATTGGTACATTAAGGGAACAAATTATTACTATTACATAATTTATGATCAAATAAAACAAACAATTCTAATTTATGGTGTAGGACTTTTGGAAAACAATAATTCACATTGGTGCAATAAAAAGGAAGGAAACTTCAACACTATTAAATATTTACCAAGTCTGTAAATTTTACTCATTTTCATAAATATGCATACAGTATTAAATTCTGCAATATTGCGGGACAATTTGAACTTAGAGCTGAAAACACAAATCAACGACCACATTCATATGTATCACACGATTGTCATAACATTTGTATCAAATTACAATGCTTAATGCTTTTATTGCACTTGATAAGGTTTTTTAATGAAAATGAATTCCCAGTGAGCTTGTAAATTGACATCTGCAATATTTTATGTTTTGCTTCGGATAAAGTAATGCATACTAATCTGAATACCACAAACCATATCTACTCTTTTCAGGATATTACAGTATGAGTCTCTACTTCAAGGTTCATTTCCAGCGTTGATGAATAGTACAGATAATATTCCTGATAACTGTGGTAATCAGTATTTCGAATCACTTAATCAATATATCTGAAACATCTCACAATTTCTTTGTGAGTCTTATGGTTTTGTTCTTCAGTTGCAGCCAAATTGTTCAAAACTCACTTTTGAAATAAAACGATTAAGGGCCATTCCACGGTTACAGTCCCCGTCCCTTACCATATTTTCTGACACTATATAGTATCTAAAGATACAGTAATATTACCTAGATCATGTCTCTTTGAATCATAACTGAACTATGAAACATTTCTTGAAAGGATAACTATACAGGCATATTCCTGGACACAAAATTTATTAACTTCAAGATATGCAAATTTTTTTTCTTTTTTAGGAGGCATCGCAATAGCATATAGTGTTTGGAAGATACAAATTTATAAAGAAATGCAACTTTTTTTCTCTTGATTTGGTGCATCATGTAAATCTGTGATGCCATTATAGCACATTAATTTGACATTACATTCAGTTTATTTATAATTTTGAAGCCGCTGCAAGAATAACCAACAGTGGTGGTTGTACTCAATTTATGGTGAAAGGTAATGCTCGATCTACTACAGGCAAAGATATTTAAACATTCCCACAGTAATAAATTTCAAGGACAGAAGAACTTTAACTTAATATAGAAAGACAAAACGAATGAGAGAAAATGTGCCCACATCACATAACTTTTTGTGGCTTTGTTGAAGAGCAGCGGTATTTTTTAACAAAAGTTACCAATCTTTAAAATGAGATATGTTGAGTTAGGAAAAGGAATTGCGACAAGGTTTCAAGGACATGGGGAGTGGAATATTTTTTTCTCTCTTTTTTTTTCTTTTAAAAAATGCCACCGGAAGGCCTTTAAATAACTGCTGAGGGAATGATGCCCTCCCCCAAAGCGCTAACGCATATGTCTTTCTCCAGAAGCTTTCTCTCGGCTTCCATACTTCTAAATCTTAGTTGAAACTTGTTAGACACCTATTACCTAACTCAATGCCCAGTGAACATTTGAAACATTTCAAAAAAGGTAAAATTATTTCTCTTGTCAAAAGTTGCTGTTTTTCAAAGTTTAAACTATGAAGTGGAAATCTGTTATCATAATATGCATTCAAACAGACTAAAAAGTGTTCGGGTTTTTTCTTTAATTGCAAACAATGCTATTTTTCTAGAAACAGAGCACACAATTGCCCATGTTATAAAGGGTCTCGCCTGGCTGAGTCATCAAAACCAATTTTCGATAAAGCCAGTCTTTGGCTTCAGACAGTGAACAATTATGTAGTTGCGTAGTGTTGTGCACCAAAGTTAAGAAAGTCAATGAACCATAGTATACGCCATCACTAAAATGCACGATCCTACACACGTTTTGCAAAAGTCTTGTCTGCACAAGTCCATTGATTTTCCCTTTCGGGAAACCAAAAATAACCCAACTTTAGGACTTAGGCTGGGTATAGGTTTGAAAACTTATCACAACTCCCTTAAGTTTTTGGCTGAGCAGGTAGGTACAAGTAAATGGACAAAATCTCCTTTACTGGTTCTTTCTCTACTCATTGTAGGAACTTGAAAATACTCCAGATCTGCCAAAGTGTGAACTGAAATAATGTTTCAAGACTTGCATTCTCTGCTGATGCATTCCTTCCAATCCCTTGGGTATATTTGACAGAGAACATCACTTGATCAAGTTTTCTAGAACACTTTTAAAGGGTACACTGGCTGTCTGTGGGTAATATTCACCTAATCCAGTCATGTTAAATCAACTTTTGCAAATGATGCTATCAGAGTTACGATCATAATAAACTTCCATAACAATTTTCATGCTGCTTATTATGCACAGGTAGTTAATTTCATTACTCTGCTGTTCTTAGTTTGTTCAGTGACAAATGTTAGCTTTGCAAATGAGTTTCAGTTTCAACAGAATTTACAGAGGGGGTGAAGGAATAACTTAATTCAAAGTTTGTTATGGACGTTACCTCACTGATGCATTCTGTCCAGTCCCTTGGGTATATTTGGCACTGAACATCACTTACAGTTTCAATGAAACTTTCAAAGGGCAAGCAGGACATCTGTGGGTAATATTCAAATCATCCAGTCATGTACTATCAATTTTTGCATATGATGATAAGCAAACTGAATAAAGATGTTATCTGAGCAGCTAGTGAAGTCAGCCATTGGTAGGGTCCACTAGCCTGAAATCTTTTTAATTTTATCGCCTCCCCACAATCCTATTATTCCATGAAATTGTGGAAATCAAGAGATATTTTAGTTAATAGTTATCTGTTGTACAGGTAAGCTTGCAAAGGTTTTGGTAGGGTCCATGCACCAGCCTTAAATCTTTAAATTTTATTGTCTCCACACAATCCTGTTATTCCATGAAATTGTGGAAATCAAGAGATATTTTAGTTAACAGTCATCTGTGATACAGGTAAGCTTGCAAACTTTTTGAAAGATTAAAGCTGATGGACTCCAATTATGCTACACTAAATCAGACTATCACCCCAGTATAATTTTCCAATATTGCATTGCATGTTGCTATACCAAATGGACAAGTTGCTAAACAAATTCAAAATTATGTGTAGATTTTGTACAATATGTGGATTTTCCATAATTTTGCTGTGGGGGAGGTGCTCTGCCAGAAACGGCAAACTGATATGCGGATTTTGAAAACTAAATTATTCTCTGCATCACTTGACTGCTCAGATTCATCTATAAGCAGCCATGTAGCATTCCATGTTAATATAATTTTTGTGAAGTGACAGAGACAGTATCCTCCTATTGCATGCTATTACATCCAAGAAGGATTAATCTATAGCCTACATCTCTAATTTTCATGGGATGAATTCCTCCATCCCACTTGCCTCCAATCCTCATTGTTCACTTTTTGAAGCTGCTTTCATAGTGAAGGTGGTTCTTACTCTACCATAACAACCAGTCGTTCTTACTCTAGCATGACAACCAGTCTATATAGTCCCTTGAGGGATGGCCCTAAAATTCACAGTGGGTAAAATAATTTGCCACAGTCAATAGACGGAAAATCCTGCCCCTTGAAACAGAGCATCACGACTTGGTGGTCCACAGTAGTATGACTTGGTTGATTTTTTAACAATAGAAAACAGCAAATATAACTAACTGACCTTGGTGTTTCTACCCTGTGTTCACAAACATTACTCAAACGTTATTCTCAGCAGGCATTAAGGTTTTGGTAGCTGGCTTTAAGTTTATATTTAGAATAAGGATCTTTATAGTCTCGTAAACCTTCACGTATATCAGTTGAACCTTTGATCCAATGAACCCTGACCTTCCACTGATAGGGTATATCTTCTTTAGACCAAAAATAAGAGTTTCATCTTCCCACCACAACTTTTCTGTTAATAGGTTTTTGAATTATCCATCACCACCTTTAGTACAAATTACATCATGTTTCGGACATTAATTTCAGGTCGATATCTTGGAGAATCTCTTTAAAGCAGCACTGACATCAACCATATTAAAATCCATCTAAAATGAAGGTTTTAGAGGAAAACGACCTTGTTTTTTTTTAATTCTATTACCTTCTTTGAGGCACATGTGGAGATGGCTGATATTCTATAGTTGATATTTAATGTTTCACCACACACCACTATTGATGAGAATTGATTACCATTCATTGTTAGCAGACTGCTAGACAAAACCCTTCTCATTACTCTTTGGGTATTGAATATTGAACAAAGGCAGTTGCCATGGTAACCAGAATTCCTTGTATAGAACAGCAGCTACAGAATTAGAAAGCCAAAATACTAACTTCATAATGATAGATTCAACCAGTTACTAATGCATCTCAAATTTAAAATGCAGAAAACATATTATTTAAACGATGTGTATTCCATCTGCATGCATCTGAATTTGTTCTCCCATCTTCATTTCAACCTACTCTGGAGAAATGTTCTGCACAAATGGTCTATGGCGACATGACTAAACCACATTCAAAAGATACCTCTAAATTCATTCCATATCTTTATCATTTTCCCTTTTCCATTGATTATGGGGAGCATCACGCACAACAGTATTAAATAGGTTCCATTTTTAGAGTCTTTGGTATGGCTCGACCTGGAAATGGAACCTAAGCCTTCCGCGTAAGGGACAGGTGCTCTACTGTTAGACCAAATGTGGTTTTTGACATTACGAGAGGGTACAGCTAAATTTTGCATCTAACTTATTGTGTGTAAAATTATTCACCCCTATAGAAATACCTCAAAAATGTTTTATAATTTACTTTTTCAATATTGCAAAAATCTTAGATACCCCTTGTGGTATTTGCTGCTACCCCTCTGAGACATGAAGTGCCCCTATAATGGTAACCAGGGTATTTGTGTGAAAACTTCAGTGCCCCTGGTAGGAAAACCAGGGTGAGGAATACAAAAAGACTTTAAAATGCACATTGCATTGTAAGTGTAAAACAAATTTAACATTTAAACAATACCACCATGCTGAGAAAACCACATGAGAGAATTCACTCCCTTGAAGTGTGGACAAACTTATCCTGCTTAATTGTTACACAACTGACAAAAAGCTACATTGTTTCAGATTACATGGTTCAGTGACCGCCTTTTGTTTTCTGCAGTTTCCTACTGTTGAAAAATCAGCCAAGTCCTTACGCTATTGGCCAAGCCATGATGTCCACTTTTTTACAAGGAGAAATCTCTAATGAGAGCGCAAAGCTGCAGGTTTTTGTCATGTAATTTTCTCCATGTCCCTCCAAATGATAATCTAATTAATATGACATAAATTTTGACACTATACTGAGGGACACTGATTTAACCATTCTGAATTTGGAATTTGGATGTTGCATAGAACACAAAGACATGCCACAAAAATATAAGCAGTCTTTGCACAGATGTAGGCCTATATTCACAAAAATCACTTTCAGTTTTGCAAGTTACAAATTCCTTCCTTATTTGAAAGGAACATTTGGATGGGAATTTGTGCACTGTTTCCCACATGAAACTTCTCCAATAGAAATCTTTTTCTACAGTTGAAGGGAATACCCACTTCCCTATTGGAACTCCATTCAGACATGGAGGAGACAGGTCCTTTGCAGACATGTCACATCTAATCAATAGTCCTCTGTAATCTGGGCCCCCACTTTCTTCATCTAATGAGCTAGAAAATTGTTTTGTTAAGCTCCCAAAGCAGCTACTTTTTTTTCATCTATGTTCACCTTTGAGTGACTTCCAGCTACATTTTGTTGTTTGATCCTATCCAAGGGGCCCTGCTGATTCAGCAAGTACAGTACTGTATGTGGCTAACATACAGTCTTAAAATAACTGTGGTCTCGGTGGAATATCCATAAATTTGAAGACTGAAATGGCTAAAACACTTCTCAGTTAGGTTCTCATGACAACTGCACATTGTTGTGACAATTTTCTTTCTAATGCCTATACACAAATTCGGACAGCAAGTTAAGTGATGGTCTGATTTCAGTCGGCCATAACTGGGGTCCATCACCTTTAAATTTTTGATTTCCTTGCTTACCTCTATCATGGATGGATGTACACTAATTTGGATCTTGAATTCTCCAATTTCACTAAATATGAGGGTTTGAAATTCATGTAAACAATAAATAAAGACAGTTTTAGGCTGATGGACCCCACTAATGGTGGCCTACAGTCACTTAAAGCAAGTGCTAATCGGAATCGTCTATATTCCAAAGAGTTGATAGCAGGTTACTAATAGGACAAGGGATAATTGTAACCTAACCATCATCCAGGGACTGCACCAGGGTATTTTGATAGGTGGGCAAAGCATGTATTGAGTGTTCCTTGTTACCCTTCTTTTTTCCTCTCTTTTCCCATTTTCTTGTGAATGTAGGGAGCCCCCTTCTGAAACCACCCCTGCCATTATCCTACCAGTGACACCACACCAAGTATCTGAATATGGAGACATTAAAAAAAAAAAGAAAAAAAGACCAATCCCAAAACATGGGGGTATATAAACTACCATAGTCTCTACCACATGGTATAGACTGAATATAATATTTACTTGTGGAACAAAAAAAAAATCCTGATCAGACAACAAAGGAGCAGTACATGTTATGCAAATTATTGCAGCCAATAGCCTATTACAGGTTGCCAGGGCATAGCCTGAATTGTGTCATGGGAAAGGGTTTTGGAATGTATAGTGCCAAGGAGAGTCTGGATCTAAGGGAAGGGATGTCCCTCTCCGACTTGGAGAAAATGGTGTGACTAAAACTAATAGGGTAGATAGATTAGGGGTTGGTTCAACCTTGGAGTGGACCCCTGGTTTTGTGTCAAGTAGGGTGCCATATTTTCTGTGTGTCAAGTAGGGTGCCATACTTTTCTGAATTTCAATTCAAACCATGAAATTACATGGATTCTTTTTTTCTCAATGCCCTGTTTTCCTCTTGATAAAAAAGTTCCAAGTTCTGACCAAGCCATTCTTAGAGCAAATCCCCACAGACCTATTTCCAAAGAGCAATTACAGAGAATTGTGGGATAGAGTTTTGGGTTTATGTCAATTTTCACCACAGTAAAATGCTATTGACAAAAATGACAAACACCCAAACTCTATCCCACAATTCTTTGTAATTTCTATTTGGAAATAGGTCAATTGTCAACTTTTTTGTTTCTACCTAAAAATTGTTCAGATGAAGCCAAGATAAAATTGAAGTGCTTTACCATGTGCCGGCATATCAAACTTAATTCAGTCATTTTCCTTCATTTCATTTAATGTTTTCTAGTCTCTTTCCAAATTAATCTTGGTTTCCAATGCCTTGATATCATGTTTGTTTGTATTGCAGCCTATCTGCTGGCCACCTTTTACCCTGATGTGTAGAGATACATTTCATACTAAGTACAAGGGTCCCCAATTTCAATTTGGAAAGCTGGGGGTTCTCACTGGGTGGAAAGTGCACTATACACGAATCCGGACAGCAAGTGATGGTCTGATTTCAGTCGGCCATAACTGGGGTCCGTCACCTATAAATCTTTCGATTTCCTTGCTTACCTCTATCATGGATGGTTGTACACTAATTTATATCTTGAATTCTTCAATCTTACTAAATATGAGGGTTTGAAATCCATGAAAACAATAAATAAAGACGATTGTAGACTGATGGACCCCACTAATGGCGGCCTTAAGTCACTAAAAACATTCGCTAATCGGATTCTTCTATAGACTGAAGAGATCAGTCTTGTGATTAATTAGATCAAAGTGATCAAATTTATTTAAGCACAAAATAAGGGCCATCTAGTGAACCTATTGTCTAAAGTGAAGTTTCAATCTACTGAATATTCTATTAGCAGACCTGTGTGTAATGAACCCTTAATTTTAAAATCCTCTGATTAAATGATCCTTCAATCTAAAGAATATTCCATGAGAAAACCTTCCGTCTAATGAACCTTCAATCCAGTGAACTCTCAATCCTGATCCTTCCATCTAATGGACCTTCAATCAAGTGAACCCTCAATCTAATGATCCTTAAACCTAATGAACCTTCAGTCCAGTCAACCCTCAATCTAATGATCCTACCATCTAATGAACCTTCAATCAAGTGAACCCTTGATCTAATAATCCTTCCATTTGATGAACCTTCAATCCAGCCAACCCTCAATCTAACGATCCTTCCATCTGATGGACCTTCAACCAAGTGAACCCGCAATCTAATGATCCTTTCATCTAATGAACCTTCAATCCAGTGAACCCTCAATCTAATGATCCTTCCATGTGATGGACCTTCAATCAAGTGAACCCTCAATCTAATAATCCTTTCATTCAATGAGCCTTCAGTCCAGTCAACCCTCAATCTAATGATCCTTCCATTTGATGAACCTACAATGAAAAGAACCCTCAATATAATGATTGTTCCCTCTAATGAACCTTTAATGAAGTGAACAATCAAACTAATGATCCTTCCATCTACTGAACCTTCAATCCAGTGAACCCTCAATCTATTGATCCTTCCATCTAATGAACCTTCAATCCATTCAACCCTTGATCTTATGATCCTTCCATCAAGTGAACCTTCAATGCAATGAACCTGCAGTCCAGTAAACTACAATCTAGTGAATATCTTATTAGCAGACCTTCTGTCTCCTGAACATTTTGTCCAGTGAAACCTATATCTAATAATTCATCAATTTATTGAAACTTGAACCTGGGATGTAGTGAACCTTCAATACAGTGATTGTTTGATCTATTGAACTTTCAAATTTAGAGAACCCAAGACTTGTCAATTATTCTCAGCTTCACCAACTAACAGATAATCCTGCTTATTAATCTTAGGTATTAATCTCAGCTAGATGCAGATAGCAAACAATTGTTTATGACAAAGATGCCTAAAAAGAAGTAAATTGGCTAAGAGCAAACAAACAAAATGTAAATAAATGATTTATGAAAGACAAACAGATTGTCAAATAAAGTTCAAATTCAAATGTAAATTGCATGCCACCTGCTTTTTGAGTGCAATATGTACTGTATACTGTATGCTGTATAGAGCTATAAAGTTGCTGTATAGAGCTATAAAGTTGCTGTATAGAGCTATAAAGTTAAGGAGACGTTGCAATGTGCAATTCCACAGAGCAATACAGTAATGTTGTCATTGTACGCCAGCACAATAATACTATTGCATCATATTGATGAATAACTCTGGTTGCTGTTTCTCCCTTGCACCTCTCACAGAAATTTGTCATGAGATGGGTTTGAGGTAAATGTATGTGGTGGATAGGGAGGGAAAGGGGGCCAGGTACCAAAATTTTCAAACAGAATAATGTCAATGCTAGCTGCCATAGGGTCATGATGTACCGGCAGGTGTCCTCCATTGTATGTATACAGGTATAACTCAAACAATGAATGATGGCTTGAAGTGGGAGGGGGAAAGGGGGTGATCATTCATCTTAAGTCCTCATCAAGAATGTCATGTCAGCTAAGCTTGGCAAGGGAGTTGCAAGAAATTAAAGGAAATAAAATTGGGAGGCAAAAGGAAAATCAATGCATTAAAAGCTATCAACTATACCTTGTCAGCATTTGAGTGAATGTATGACTGTAGGCTCATCCACAGAAGATGACCTTAAATTTTGATTAGCTAACATAATCCAGAATAGTCTAGAGCCAAATTTATTTTTCACCTGTTAGAAGAAGAAGATATTCTAAGCACTCTGGTAAAGTTTTAATTCATTTCCCATGTTAGATTCTTGAGATATTAACAATTGAATGTGGCACATTTTGTACAAAGAATGAACTTCAAGCAAGTAGGAGAGACGTCATGGATTTACATTGTTGGTCTATGTTTGCTTTTTATTTATGATTAACAACAATTTTATGTAAAATAGACCCTTATCATATTGATACCACAGGTATATCTTGAACAATGAAATTTAAACTTTATTACATGTGTCACGGGCAATAGATAGCAGCATTCCTAATCAATTCAAGGTCAAACGAGTAGGATGAATAAAAAAGAAAAACAAAACACATCTGACAATGTGTGAATCCACGACATCACATCTACTTGCTTCAAGTTCACTTTCATTAGAAAACGTGTTAACTTCAATTGCAAGTATCTCCAGAACCGAACATTGGTTAATGAACTAAAATTTCACCAGAATGATTAGAATATGCTCCTCTCTAACATATCAAATATAAATTTGGCTCTGAACTGTTCTTTTACCTCATGTTGGTCAGAAAGAAAAGACATATGAGAGTGAAAGGTGTTAAAGAGTGTTTCTCTACATGGTTTAGTAATGAAAAAGCGAAGTTCATTTTCAATGTTGCCAACCCTGCCGATTTCTTATTTATAAATGTTTTTAACAGGCACATAGGATTCATGCAAGGTAGAGGGAAGAATAATTTTGGTGACAAGGCCAGTCCCAGAGGAAGACGTGATGCCAGCTAGGATGTCAAAACTTGGGGCAAAGTAAAATGTTGAGGAGCAAAAAAATTTTCTCACAATATGACAGCTAGTACTGTGGGTTGGCTCCATGCAGCAGAAAGGTTTCTTTGAGACCCTTTGGTCAAATTTCCATTCACCAAAGGGTTTCAGTGGGTTTCAAATGGTTCTACAGAGTTTTTAAAAGGGTTTACTTTACACAACAGGCAATTTGGAAATTCCCTTAAAGAATGTCCAATTTTTTTTTCCAAATGGTCGTATCATTTGAAACTTTAAGGCTCAAAAAATTTTTGTTTTTTTTAGTGGGGGCAAGTTCCACCTAGAAGTCACTGGTGAGGTCCAGAGGCAAAGTCCCCAGAGGCTCTTAGGTTTAAGAATACCTCTGGAAAAAATATTTTAAAAAGTCTTAGGAGAGGATTATTATTTATTTTTTCAGTTGATGTAACAAGCAACTTGGGGATAAAGAAAAACATCTAAGGGAGAAAATGCCTCCTGTAGTGCCAAAAAGTACAAAATAGTATAAAATGCTCCCCCTGGATATATTTCACAGCTCTGATTCAGTTTAAAATTTTTAGTATTGGATCCTTGCAATAGCTTCTTTAACCATGGTGTTGTCGGAAAGATCTTTGTTGGTTGGATAGGGTTTTACACCTCAACATTTAACCTTCTGGTAAATTTCAAGCAGCTCCCATGCCTTTGTCGGCCCCTAGGACTGCCTCCCATGGTCCACTAGACCAAGCTTTGACTACAAAGAAAGTAAACTGCACTGAACCCTTCCTTAAAGAAGACACTTTTTCTGCAGGAAAGTATAGAAGAAATTGCAAAACATTCATCTCCCTTCTTGAAAAAAAAAAAATCCAGACCTGGTCAGAATATTCAGACATCAGAGCAAAATGACTTGAGAATTGAGTGCTGTAGATCCCTCAGGTAAAAACTAGGTGAGGCAAAGGTTTAGGACACAATTAGGGTAAGATTGAATGACATTAGAATGAGTCAATTTTCTCTTTAGTTGCTACAATTTCCTTCCAAATATCAAAGTTTCCTTAGGGGGAGTCTCTCAGCTTCCAGCTTTTTCCACCCATGAGTCAACATGAGGTCAGTTAGCATGGGTGTCACTTTGGGGGGGGGGGGAGGTGGGGGACATGTCCCTCTCCCCACTTTTTGAATAGTCAACAACTGACTTTAGATTTTCTATGCAGTACATTTTGGACGGCAGTGGCCATGTCCCACTTTTTAGTAAAGATGGACGATTATGAGCGTTAATATTAGTTACCTAGATACAAAAATACATGTATTTACAAATCTTAACCATCAGATGAGCTGCCCCTTTCCATAACCCCATCCAATCTCCTGCTATCCCATCCACTAACTCCCTACCACCAACCTTTCTGTCCCTTCCAGGAACCCCACTGTCAACCCATTCAATGATTCTGTAGGCATAGCTTGACTAACACTAACCAAACAAATTTATGCATGACCAGTCAATCAAATCTAGCCCTTAAATAATTTTCTCAGTGATGCGCTAATTTCCACTTAATGAGGCTTGAATTGACGCATCATGGCAGAATTCATTGAGGCACCCAACTTTGATAAAAAAAATCAACACAAAGCAACATATCGTAAACACTTCTTTCCACGTGAGAAAAACATTTATGACATAATGAAACAAACTAACCACATCAGTGCTTGAATAAGTTCATTGTTCAATCCTGTGTGTGGCATAGCTTCAAAGTGTTCATTGAAATGGTTCCAATGTTGCCCACAAAATTCTCTGCATTTGACTATCTGTGACCTCTATAAATTACCAGAATCAAATCTTTACTCACAAAGAGTGTATGTTCATTTAAAATGCACTTATTCCTCACCCCAGAGAAACCCAAATCTTCCAAACTACCAACATAGAATAATTCTAGCCCAATATCTCACAAACATCTTAAAGGTCAAGAGCAGTCCCCCCAAACTTATTCTGAAGCAACAGCTAACTATCACAATTCTCATATCATTTCTGTTCAAAGAATCTTTCATAATATTTTATTACTTCATTATGACATATGAAAGGTAAAATCAAGCAGTAACTTCCAGTAAATTTCACATTTGAGGAGTAAAAATGTTGTCACATGACCATCAACAGCCAATCATGAAACTGGACAGTCTACTACACTGCTTCAAGTTGGGGTGACTACTCCTGCCCTTTAAACTCATCCTTAATCTAGACCCAACGAATTTATAGCTGCAGGGCAAACCTGGTGAGCATTGCAAGGTCCTCCAGTGTAATGATCACACTCTCGTTACATGATGTGTAGTATGAGACACTATGTAGTCTTGAATTTGATTGCAATCAAAGACATGCTAATTGAGGTTTTCTGTAAATTTACTGCCAATAAAATTGAAGTTTGGAGTGTGGAATAACCACCTTTAAAGTCAGTCATCACTCTTTCCATTCACTGGCAGGAATGCCAAGGAAATAGGCCAATGTTATTTCCACTTCCTAGTACAAAATGACCTTCACTCCCTCAAATAGTTCATTTTTCTTCAAGGGCCTTTAAGCCAACCCCCCTCCCCCCCCTTAACATTGTTTTTATCTTTACACAAACCCTTCCTGAAATACTTCCACTCCCATGTAGAAGAAATCAGTAATCTGGTAGAAACACGTCTTGCTTGAAATATAAAGGATGGAATTACATCCCTCCCAAGTGACCCACATTTCGTGGGTTTGACCCGCATTTGGACACCCAAACCCGCTGACCTGCCCAGCCCTCTGAAAAACCCGCATTTCACATCTCCAAAGTATTCTTAGTAAGAAAACCACAAAAATTAGCAAGTAATTCAGCTTGCCGATAACTACAAATACAGTAAATCTTATCTCACAGCACATTCAACTGCTCACACTGCTATACAATGCACAGGCCTAGGTACAGGTACGTACGTTATGCTTGCTGTCACAACGTCCTTACCAGCTAACCTTCGCAGCAGGTATGGAATATATTCCCGTCACTGCGTAAATAGTGTAATAAAGTCATTCAACTCCATGTTCAATAGCAAAAATAAATGACCACTTCGTGGGTTATAGGCTGGGCTTGTCTCAGAGTTTCCCGAACATTCTTAACTGTCTTGACAGTTCTTGGCTAGGCCTATATGTTTTCATGGCTAGAATGCCATGTGAGATGTATACGAAGATGTTGGAAATCACCTGCAGCATGGTACGACCGCCGGTGACACACCAAGTTGACGTTTGAAAACTGTGCCGGTACGGCACCAAAGTTGGCAAAAATGGCTATTAAATATTGTGATTAGGAGAGGTTTTAGTCACTGTGCATTTGTGAGTATCTGCATAATATTATTTTGGCAAATCTCTCAATACAATATTTTTCTAGGTTACTGCAAAAAATTTAGTACTGTACTGAGCTTTTCTGGCGGTGACCTAAAGACATTGTGTTGACTGATTTGCCAAAAACATGTCACCATTTTGCGTGTAGACACTTCTGAAATTCATAAATTTTCAGAGTGTGTTTACTGCAAAGCTGATGCCGCTGTCTCTGCGTGTGTGCACCGCCCCGTGGTGCAGATACTTTAGATTAACCCTTTACTGTTGTGCTCCAGTTGGGGCATATTTGCGCCCCTTGGGAGTGGGCGTGAAAACGGACATAGCACGCCCTGCATCAGCTTCTGTAGGCTATTGACCCGTGACCTTAAACTATTGTCTCTCTCGTTGTTGTGGCTGAATTTTCAGGTAGCTACTTGCAGTTTTGAGCTCCGCTTGAAACAGTAAAGATGGGTGACAGCAGCACTCTCCATCTGGGTCCGAAAGGACCCAAACAATGGTAAAGGGTGAAAGGCAGGGTTAGATTTGGGTTACACACAGAATTCTTTTGAAATTTTGGGGATGCAGGCCTGCTCCCCTAGGAATTGGGGTTACTGTCTGGTTAAGATTTAGAGTATATCTAGTGGACCTTTTTCCTTTGGTCTAGTGAACTTTTCTTACTTTTCTAAATACATTCAATCTATAAATTCTGCCTTCTTTTATTGGAATGGTCAGATTTTTCTACATTTCCCCAAGATTCTGGCATTTTCGACAAACATGCTTCCACTAGTAAACAGCTAAAATAAATTTTTTACATCAACTTTAACTGACAGGCCCAAGCTAATCTTTCAAATGTGGTTTCAAGAGGCTACATTACTACCAAATGCATTATGGTTGAATAATCAGTTTTCAAAACTTTGTGACCAGACAATTTTACAAATGATGCACAAAACCATTTCAAGTCAGGACACCACAAAATTTAAAATTTTATAAATCTTTCCATAGGTATTAGATATGCAGTTTAACTTATGTACTCATGTGCTTTTTCATGTGGCAATATTAAACACTTTTATTAAAGTTAAAGTTATTTTGAAGCAGCAGCTAAATCTCAGAATTTTCTTCTTTATTTCTCTTCAAATTATCTTTCATGATATTTTAGGACTTCAATATTGAATGTTCCGGGTAAACCAAGAAGTAACTTTTAGTACTCTACAATTGCAGGCCTCAAAATTCACTAAGGCCATGGAGGCCATGGCTGCCGTAAATTTTGTTTTGGCCTTCGATAGACATTTTTCACACACTTATCGAAGGCCACTTTTGGCCCAAGATGTGTCAGTTAAGCTGCTTTGTATGTATTGAACAACTGAAAATACGGAGTGCAATTCCTTCAACATTTTAATTTTGCAGGAGCATTGACAATTGCAGAGCATACAAAACGATATCATATTTTTTTCACTTTTGTACTGTTATGTTGATATATGATTTGCACGCTATGCAAACCAATCATTCATAACCTATTGTACAATCTCTTGTTCTGTTCTTCTGTCAAGTGTATTACATTTTGGCCTTGGATTAGAACATTTTGGCCTCCATTTAACCAAAAAGTTGTTGGTTACGAAGGCCATTTTGGCCTTAGAGTGGGAAAAACAGATTTTGAGGCCTGCAATTGAGAAGGAAAAATGTTGCCAAATGACTCTCTACAGCCAATCATAAAATAGGACACTCTACTAAACTTCAAGCTGACTGCTCTTGCCCTTTAAAGGCTTGATCCTCTCACCTCAAACAGTTATAATTTCCGTAACCTACATACTTAAGCCCCTTCCACATTTGATTAAAATTCATCCTCATCCAGACACAACCTCAGTTAAGGGTGTGTATACAAGAACCGGGTGTATAATCAAAAAGAAAACTCTCAGTACAGTCCTGGCTGTGTAATATGAGCTATGGTCCTAATTTTTATTGCTTGAACCAGCTGACAACCAAAGAGCTGATAGCCAATTAAGAATTTCTGTTAACCCCTACAAAAATTGTAGTTTGTGGTCAGAGGATTAACCCTTTAAATTATGAAAATCAACTCAACAAGCCCCTTTAAGTCCCTAATACTTGTATACTGCAACTGTACTCCATCACAGTGCCATACATGTATCAACAAACTATTTAATCAACAAAATCTTTCAAAGAATAAAAAAAATCAGACCTGAAATAACTTCACGTCCCTTGGGGGCACTTACCAAACTGTTTCTCCTTGAATCCTCTACAGCCACCAGGAGAAGTACACTACAAAACAATTGTCTCGTTACACCTTCATCTACATATCAAACTTCTGTCATGTCTGAGCTTGGCAAAATTTATCGAGCACATCTCGATTTCATCACATCATCACAGTTCAACAAGCATGAGGGCAGGTTGGTCTTTGGTTTTTATTTCCTCTCTCTCCCTCTCCAATCTTAAGGCCACTTTACATCAAAAGAGAACCATCTGGTCACCACTTTCCTATTGATTGAAAGCTCCGGCATTCTATGAAAAAAGGTCACATGCTTCCCACGCCGAGTTGAGAGTAAATGAGGGGAGAGTAACATATCCTATTCAAAAATCATTCCACTGGAGAAAAACTGATTTAATTGTTTTTAAATTGGCTGTAGCGACAAAGCAAATCTGCACGAGTGACCACTGTGTTGTATTGCACTTGAATGTTCAGAGGCATTTGGCCTGATTTGTAAAAGAGTTGGTATATGAGAGGTCGATTCGAGTTCACAAGCTTGAGGTGATTGGCATAGTATATGGACTGGATTCAAGGAAGAATCCTTAAACAGACATAATAAAATAACACTGAATTTTGTGCTGGCCTACTAATAGCTCAGAGAGGGTTTTATTTAGAACGGAAATGGAGAGTGAAAAATAAACATCACGTTGCTGCATTTTATCAATTATAAATTCCGATTAAACTTTTGACCACACTTATTACAGATTATGAGTTCAGAAGTTAAATAAAACAGATGTTCATTGGAGGATCTTGTTCATTGTAAATAAAGTAAAATCTCTAAAATATGGTGAAACGAAGGTGTACGTGTCACCATGACTCTTGTCAAAAAGTTGAAACAGTCATCCTTATTCCTAGAAACTTGAAAATCCCTTTTCATCTACTGTATGCCTTATTAAATTCCCTAACAGTGCAAAAAATCGGTAGCCAAATAGTCTCTATCATAAATCTATTCTTTCTTTTAAATGTGCTTGAGCAGTTTATAATTTTGCAGCATTAAACTTACCAAAGGGATGACAGCATGTACTTCATGTCTCCATTTTTATTGACTGGCTGTGAGAGCAAGGCTTGGTTTATGCTAGAGGGGTAGGCAAGTGGTTAATGCAAGAGGAGGGGTATGCTTTCATCTCAAAAAACAGAACCAAAGCTGCTGACCAGCACTGTTTTGTAGAGTGCCATGATTTAGCACATGGTGGCTTTATGTTTGAAAAACTCAGATGGGAGTGGAAAGGGTGGGGGAGGCTGCCTTCACTCATCACCAGGCCACTGCTCTAATATCCCTCTTCCATTCTTATCCATTTTTAAAGCAAACTTAAATTCCCAATGACCTCTGAAACACTAAATTGGAGTAACCAAACTGATTGTATCCATGTTTTTCATCATTTTGACAACAAGATAGGCCTACTCTTCTTTCTCTCTGTCATACCTTTCAAAATGTGAAAATTGATAGCTGTTTGGTAAAAATTTGTTTCCACCTAAAAACAATTATCAAGAAGCAGACATTAGCAGGTAATTCCACATGCCTTGCAAAAAGTTGAAAAATTTGAAAGGTTCAACACAGGTCACATCATTTATGGTTGAAGTTGAAAACATTGCATACCACAGAAATCCAAGGAAGAATAAATTAAACAATTTTTCAGGCACTACACCAGAAAAAATTGTGATGTGATCAGAAACATGATTAAAAGTTGTGGTTGCATGATTCCACAAACCAGGGTTCATGTTAATTAAGATTAACAGCGACCACATCTGCCTTTAATTAATATCTGCAGGGTTGCACAAGTTAGGAACTCTCATACCAATTTTGAAATGATAATACCACCAATCATGAAAATGGATTCTAGGAAATTTTTCATGGATGAGAGACAGAGAAAGATGAAGATGAGACATGAATGAGATGGATTGTATCATCTGCTGTAGACTTTGCATCATTGACTAAGATAAACAAAACAAAATTTGACGCTTGTCAGATAGCACCTGTGCTCTTGTCGAAGAGAGGTGTTCTTTATCGACTTTGAAATTAAGACTGTGGAGTTGCTGGATTGGCTTCTGAATTTAATCTGAAAAAGTCTGGCAAAAGAAGGTCCCGTGGAGCTTGGCATATCTAGATAACATGAACTGAAAGGCACATGTGACTGAATGCTCTATTTTACAGATATATAATATCCAGTTGTTGTGGGAACTAACAGGGTAACATGAATTATCCGACAAAGCCAATGTAGGCAACTAGACAGCCACATCTTCCTGAACAAGGTGTCAGTTGGAGAAGTCATGGCCACATGTTCCATTCTAACTAGAAACTTTTTTTAGGATACTCAATTGTATGGAGCACACAAATTCAGATACTCACTTCTTAGCCCCCCCCCCCCCCCACGTGGTTTTTTTGTTCTTTTATTTAGAGTATGGGGCCAATTAACTGAAGGGCCTGCATGACTGGCAGTCAGGGAGAGATAGGCCTAGGGTCTAAGGCCTGGAGGGATATCCTCCTATGAATAAATTTTTGAAGGTTACTGTCATGCTACTCAATTGCAATCTGGTGACACATGTAATGCCATTTAAACTCTTTAGTTCCTTTACAAAATAATTTCTACCTCATTTGATTGGGGTTAGAAGGGGAGTTGGCCACCCTGACCCCCCCTTTGGCTATGGTCAACTTCTAGTGGTGACCATAAGAGGAAGTTTAAGCAAAAATTCAATTTTCATATGTGAAAGAGGAACCAAGTCTAAGCAATGTGATGAAATTACCATTCGAACTGGACATATATTTCTTGAGATATGACCAAATGAACTTACTAGATCTGTGTTCCAAAGTGCAGCAGAGGTTATATCACTTCCTCAAATTCACAAGGAATGCTTTGTTTCTTTTGTTTTTTCAGACCTCTGTGCTGACCTAAAGTTTATAGTAATACGACCTCCCTGTGGGGGAATGCAAACTTTTTAAAGTTAAATTCTCATGCAAGTTATGCAATCACATTTTGATAATATGGGATTGTTGAGGAGAAAATAGGCTGTAAAGTTTAAAGAAAAACAAAAGACTGTCCCTTAATGTGGGGAAATGATGTCATATATTGCTTCAAGCTCACTTTTTGTTTTAAATGGGACAACTTTACTTGTTTATATCTTGAGTACCACAATGCTTAGAATAAGTACCTCTCCAACATATCAAAACTTTATGTGACCTTAAACCCTTCTTTTAGGATGAGATATGACTTTTGACCATCCTCTGCAAAACAGTAAGAGTAAAATTTATGCACCACAATTATATGCATAGTACCTGAGAAGCCACCAAATACAAACTCAAAAGTTCTTGAAAGATTTAATTAATCATTTTATGATGTTAGATGACCAAAACTGTGGGAAAGCTTGTGAATTGTGAATGAATTACAACTTTGGATCAACTTTGCAATTTTCCTTATTGGAAGGTCATAGAAAGCCATAAATTACCCTTGGAAGAAAGTTTAACCATTATCAACCTTACATCATTCATAACTTTTCTCAGTCAATGAAAAAAGTTTGTTGAATGAAAATTGTTATACATGGAAAGGGGAGGGGCTTAACTTATGGTGATGAGTTGATGGCTTTAAGTTTCAAAGTTGCCACAAATGCATGTAGTACTGAAGAATCAAGTTCAATGAAATTAAAGGGGGGGGGGGGGAAGCAGCTAGGAGTTGGACCCATGAGGGTAAAGTCTACACCAATATGTGTAAAAAGTACCTATCAACTCCATTTGAAGAGACCAGGGGCAAGGGGTTCTAGCAAAAGAAATAAGACATGGTAAGTCCTGGTACATCTGGGAATGAAAATGAAATCGCATATCTAACAGCAGCTTTAAAGGCCCAGTTCTCTCACCCCAAACAGTACCAATTCTCCTAACCTTCTTACTTAAGCCCTCCCACAACTGTCTGAAATTAATATCCAGTCACAATCTCAGTTTATTGCTTTAGGGTGAGTATACAAAACTTCTATGTGTATAACCAAAACACTCTCAGTATAGTTCATGCTGTGAAATATAAGCTTTGGTAATATGCATTGTTTTAATTAACAGTCAATCAAAAAGCTGGGCCAGTGGAGAGTTTCTGTACCCCCCTGCAAGAAGTGTAGTTTGAGTTTGAGATGAGTGGCCCTTTAAGGCCATCTAAAAATAAAATCAAAGAGGGGAGCAGGGGAGTCACAATAATTAGCCTCATGAGATTGGTCTGTGCCTAGACCAATACCAAATATGGTACTTTCAAAATGAAACTATATCATGGATACAAGAATGGATACAAGAAATCTTCCACAAATAGGGTGAGTCAGGGGCAGCATCAGGGGGGCAACTGCCCAATTTACCATTATGAAATGTCAAGAGCAATCCCTCAAACTAATTCTAAGCAGTAGTAGACTTGCCCCAAGTTTCTCACATAATCCTTCCTTCCACCTTTCATTTTATTTCTGTTCCTATTCTTCATGGTGATTCCATCGCATTGTACTCCAATGCAACCATTCAAATTACTTCTCACTGCCCATTGCTGCAACTTCCACAAGCAAGTGCTGTAATACCTGTTTACAACTGTTCTCGAAGACTGTACACAGCTCACACACTCCAGTCTGCTGAGCAGTCAGATCAAACTTGCTGCTTGCTGTGAGAGACTTTATATCTTTTGCAACTGTTCATATCATCATTTTTAACTTATCTATTGTTTTATTCATCTTAGAAATCAGATGAATATTTTTCAAGATAGTCTATCATCCAATCGGCTTCTGCATTGTTTGACTTTTGCTGGATATTCATTAAGATACGTCAACGGTGGGTCTTTCTGTCTGTTTAGGTAGTAAGCTTTTTATCGGCTACAGAGATTAGTGATTAAAAACCGGACCGCCCAAAATTGTACGTCACCAGTTGCAAAAGCTAGAAGTCTCTCGAGCAAGCCAGATCTCCTCTGGTTGATATGTGCACAGCGTGTAAACAGGAATCTGCCACGCAGGATTGTTACAATGGTTCAGTGTCGAAACATTTGAAGCTGTGAGTGTAAGAACTTGCTAGCGGGCATTACCGGTCAAGGTGTGTTGGTCGACGTGGGTTGGTTAGCACAGATGAGAAGTTGGTTTGTCTGCAGAGGTGCATTGGGAGAGGTCAGAGAGGTGACACGTAGAGGAGGAATAGTGACAGAGGAGAATCCTTACAGCTGGGAGGGAACATCTCAAGAGACTTGGGGCAAGTCTAAAGCAGCAGTTCAATTGCACAATTTTCTCTTTCTCTCCAAAGTATCTTTCACTATAACTCATAACTTAAAGGGACAATCCTCTCACCCCAAACTACACTTCTAGTATAGGGTAACAGAAACTCACAATTGGTTCAGCTTTTTGATTGACTGCTAATTCAAACAATGCAGAGTATCAAAACTTATATTACATAGCACAATCTGTTCTGATAGTGTTTTGATTAAACACATTGAGCTTACTATATTCACCCTGAAGCAATAAAATGAGATTGTGTCTGGATGAGGGTGAATTTCAGACAATTGTGGGAGGGGCTTAATTAAGAGGGTTAGGAGGATTGGTACTGTTTGCGATGAGAAAATTGGGCCCTTAACTATTGCCTATTCAAGGTAAATTAAGCAGTTACTCAGCTGGTAAATTCACATTTGCTGAGAAAATGTTGTTGCATGTTTTTCAACAGCCAGTCATGAAACAGGAAAGTCTACTACTCAATTTCAAGTTGGGCAGAATGTTCTTGCCCTCTACAAACTGGAGAATGAGGAAACCTTAAAAATCAAATCCTTCCCTTTCACTCTATCTTAAAAAAAAGAACCCTTTCAGGTTGAGTTGAGAACATTTTCAGAACTGTAAAATTTAGGTGACAAACCGCAAAAAGAAAGAAAAGAAAAACCTTGCAAGGTTCCACCCAATATTCATCTGCATGAGATGAATTACACACCTTGAATGCAACAGAAAATCCTATACAAGTTAACTGATAGCTAGCTGGTATGCATCAGATTTGACTACAGGTATACATTTAATTAACAATAGCTGCTGTAATTTGATATTATCAGGAAAGGTCTTAAGGGGAATGCACAACAGTCATGTCACAAAATCATAAATAATTCAAGAGTCAATTTACTGATTTTTCTAAAAGTTCCCTTTTAAAATGTTTATGAAGGTAAACACCAAATGTTACAGATGAAGCAAGCAGTTGTTTGCAATAAGTAGGAATAACCACATAAGTACGGAGAGCAATTCAAAAATTTAAATACCAGGGAATCTTAACTGGAGTAAGGATTGAAAGATAAATCTTCCCTTTAAGGTACTAAATACAAACTCTGGGACTTTGTAAATAGAGCAGCCATTAGGCTGATAACCCTCAAGGCCAAGTTTAGGAAAGTTCAGGTCTCTAAAGTGGAGGTTAGTTTCTGATCTACTTTTTAAACAACAATCTGTTGATGCAAAGGTCATGTTTCATTGGGTTTTAAAGTACTTTCCACTCCGTTAAATACCAATTTTCACACTGGAGCCAACGGTTAACTAGTTCTTTGACGTCAATGCGAGTTTTTAATACAATATTAACACTGTGACAGATGTTCAATGTAAAGCATTAAACGAAAAAGGTATTGGTTTTAAAGGAAAGGGTTTTAGGCCTAAATCTAGTTTTGGTATTTTAGAGGTATAAATAAACTAAATACTCTGCTTAAAGTTGCATTCAAAGCCTGTTTGTAGATAGATGGTAAGAATTTGAATTGCAAAGAAAGCTCAAACTCAAAGGCAATTTGAAACAAGCACATATGATATCATAACCTCACAATAACGTTTAGCCCTTTTTTTCCTTATGTTGACATCAAAATTGGCCAATTTCTCCACATGTAGGCATATTTCAATGAATGTGAGAGCAATGAGAGATCATGAGAATTCACAAAATCCACATTTCTCAAGTTCAGGTAAACTCCCTTAAATTTTAAATGCAAAAAAGCAAAGTTAGTTAATTGAAGAGACATTCCTCTGACAAATTTCAAGAGCTTCAAAAATTCAATGCACATTTTTCCTCTTTATTGGTGAAAATTCCTTTTCAATAGCATGTTGGGTTCAGAAGTTATGACTTTTAAGGAAAATATTCAAACCAAACTAACACATTGCATATATTGTGGGAAACCTGTGATGTCATACTGGCAGATTATAAATTTTGAGCATCTTTTGTAGATATGTTATAATGTTCATGCATGCAAATGAAATATCAGACACTTTTAAAGCTGCAACCTTTGTGCTCACAAAATTTGCAGCTTAACCTCAAACAAACATTATTCAATGTTTCCCTGGTGTGAAGTTTCCAGGTCAAATTAATTACTTCAATTTTAAAGAACAAAAAATTTTGGAAGTAGTCTGCTGGTATAACACAACACTGTGTAACCTCAAGGTAACTGTGGGTATCTTTTTGACAAAGGTGACCATTCTTTAAACAGGAATATCTGGAGTTATGAACAAGCTGTAGATGTGGGTTTGATGGAGGTGTGATAAAAATTTTTTCTCTTTTCTTTGAGACCCTATGAATTTGACACTGGAATATACCTTTAGGTTGATCTGTCTGCAGGTGCTTAAATCTGGCACACAGTCAACTTTTGTCAGCTGGACAATAGTTTCTAAAGTGCCAAGTGGGGCTACCTGGTGAAAACTCACATACATCATGTACTTGGGACTCAAAACTCTCCTTATCCCCTCTGGCTAAAACATTGGATACTGTTGCACCAGGAAAGTATCCTAACATAGGGGTCCTTGACCTAAATTGAGCGGTGGTAAATGTGAAACCCCAATAAAGGTGACGCTGTGGTTACCAATTTAAAGATAAGGAACTTAGTTTTCAGCACACAAGCTTGTGCGAAAAATTTTCGTTGCGCATGTAAAAAAATGTGGAAACAGAAAGTGAAAAAGTGAAGTTCAGGTTTTTATTTAAAAAAATTGAATAATATTGAACTTAACTGAACTATCTGCCAGACTTGAGAACAAAATCACACAAAAGATAATTAGAGCAACTGGATACAGTCAAGAAATCATAGCCTACACATTACAAATCTTGTTTCACAGCTTCAACATGTTCTGCATGGTCAAATGGTTAGACCATGTGACTCGCACCCAGAAGGTGCAGAGTTTGACTTCTGGCCAGGTCTTAGATGAGGGGAATTGAAGGCTTAACAAGTAATGTTTATGTAAAAACACCCTTTTACCAACGTACATACTAGAACAGCAATGCTGTTGTGAAGCTCACACAACCTGTTTTGTTGTTTTGTTCAAAATAGGAACTCAAAGTTGAACCAGATTTTATCTGTTAACTGTTTCCTAAACTTCCTTGCATTATGAAATTAAATGCAAGGAAGTAAAGAATAGTAAACACAAAACATTTGTAATTTTGCAGGTAGATACACATCTGATATAGTTTTATGGTAGAGCTAAATATAACTGTGTGTTTTCTCAAATCATGAAAGCCTGGACTGTGTATTCTTAAAGGCATTAGGCAGTAAGATAAAATTAATAACTTATCATACCTGTAAACTGCTCAGGTATTGCAAAGTGCATTAAGTTGGACCTTCAAATCCACAAGTAAACACTGCATGACTCTGTACTAATCAAAATATAACACAGAGACTCAAGAAGTTCCCACTGCCCTCTGCTTATTGAACTCAAACAGTTATGTTGATATTGCTTGGCTTGGCCAACTCATGATAAATTGTACAGAACAGAATGAAAGGTACAGTATCTCCACAATAGATAAGTAACAACAGGGTCTGTTGTAACCAGGGAGTTGCTAGAGACTCTGGCAACTCCCTGTTGTAACTCCCTTATTTAAAGCTTGATTCACTCCACACTATCTGACCACAGCTGATTATGTGCAAGACAAGAACACACTGCTATTAGTGCAATATATAAACAACTAACTGCTCAGCAGGCAAAATGAACTCAGCCCTAAAAAAAAAAAACTTTAAAACACAACTTTAACTTCCTATATTTGAATGCAAGTAGATAGATATAAATGCTTGCCTCTTTAGCAATCATAAATTTCAGCCACAAATCTCCAAAAATGAGGAAAAAGAAGACTTCTGTTAAAAAGTTGATGCCATCTGCCCCATTTGATAACCTCACAAATGTGTACATGTGTGAGCTAACAAGTTTAGCAATATGGTTGCCTGCTACCTTGGTCCAGTTTGTTTACATTGAGATATTTCTGTAAATGCTCAAGAGGTTCATATTATCAAATGTTTGAAATGTTACAATCAATTTTTTTTTTTTTTTTCTGTCAAATCAAGCAAATTAAAGTGCTTGGATTATAAAGTAGATAAAGTACTGCACATTTTGCTGTTCCTGATAAGTCACTTTGTGAAGACCAATAAATTGATTCTGCAGAATTATACCTATTTATAAAACAGTCTCATTTTCCTTTCCCTACATTTTATGAACACAAGTATAGCTAAGGAAAAGGTGGTTTGAGTGGGGATGCAAACTGTAGCCTTGTTTTTATCAGTTGTTCCCCGGGCCTCCCCCACTCCAGATTTTACTACTTCCAGACATGAAGCCCCAATTAATGTTGAAGCACTCCTCGTGTTAATCCCCTCCTATACAAAAATTTTCCTGACTACATCACACTGACTCTTTCAGGAATTTGGTTCTTGTCATTAATAAATAGATATGGTACAGTTTTAAGTCTTGTAAATGCCAAACAAGGTTCGTGCATTTTACTTTGAGTAGCTGATTTCATTTTCAAGATCTGTTCAAAAAAGGGCTGTAATCTAACTTCGGCAAAGAGATATTTCTTTCACAACTCTGGCACTTCATGCTTAAGGACACTAAACCAATCTAAAAATCAAATCAGTTCCCTTGATTAACCATGATCTAATCACAATTTTTGAGCAGTTATTTTCAGAACACTTGATAGCTATTTATACTTCACAAGTTAGATCATTTACACTTATTGCATGAAGTAAACTTTACAAACAGCATCTAGTGTTCACAGTTGTAATATCCCCAAAGTACACATTGAATATTTATAGTCAAATTTGCAAAATCCTGCCACTTTGCATTCAAATTATTTTGAGTTCAATCGGATAAAAATCTGACTTAACTCTTTAAAACTTTTGACAGGCAAGAAAACTAAAACCACTTGTCAGTCCATTGTGGTCTTGTCAATATGGAAATTGGAAATGCTGCAAGTCTGGCGTCACCTGCCATACGATTTCATTTTGTTTTTTTTTCAAAATGAGTTTGTGTTTGAAGGGCTGAATGACCGACAGAAAATTAAATCCAAAAGTGCAACTGCAATGCATGAGGCTCTCTTAATATCAGTGTTTTCTTGCCCTTATCTTGTTAATCAAGGTCTTATATCAAAAATGTTAACTCACGACCTTGCCTAAAGCAATCAGAAGTTTCATTTCCCTGGAAAATATTGTTTGACATTTTTTCAAAATTCTAATGTCTTTTTTCTAATCTTGAAAGACTTTGTATTCCTATATTTACAGAGAAATTTGAATGTTTCATGATGGTGAACTACAGTACACTTCATCAAATGTATTTTTTACTTGAGTGACATCCTCAGATGTCCATAAATGGGCAGTTTTTTAAAATTGTTTGATTTTCACTAATCAGCTTAACCATCACTTAATGCAAAAGTACAGGTCATTGTTACAAACTAAACTAAAATTATGAAATGTTTGGCTACATTTAAGATTAATTCATGGTACTTGATATTTCACAACATATGTACAGTAAGCCTGTGTCATCCCATTTTTCGTAAACTTAACACTTTTAACACATCATGAGATTATTCACATAATATGTTTTAAAGGCCCGTTTTTCTCCCCCCAAACAGTACCAATATTCTCCTAACCTTACTTACGTCCCTCCCACAATTGTCTGAAATTCACCCTCATCCAGACACAATCTTAGTTTATTTCTTCAGGGTGAAAAAGTTAAATGCATATAATCAAAACACTCTCAGTACAGTTCATGCTGCACAATACAAGCTTTGGTATTCTGTATTGTTTGAATAAGCTGTCAATCAAAGAACTCAGCCAACTGAAATTTCTGTAAACCCCAACAAGAATTGTATTTTGCAGTGAGAGGATTGGCCCTTTAAATCCAACTAGAGTTAAACCATCAAATATTTCAAAACCTCCATTGAAACAATAGATCTGTTGGAATTATTTCAATATTTTTTACAATTCCACAAATGTATACCTTTTCAAACTATTTGATAAGTTTTGGATAATTCTTTGCATGCAGAGAGTAATTTACTCAGTATCACATCACATTTTGCTACATAAAAAAGACTGTGTGTTTGGTCTAACGGTAGAGCATCTGCCTCTCACGCGGAAGGTCCAGGTTCCATTCCTAGGTCGAGTCACACCAAAGACTCTAAAAATGGAACCAACTGCCATTGTGCGTGATGCTCCGCATAAGCAATGGAATAGGGAAAACAAGCCAGTAAGCCACAGCTGGAAAAAAAGCTGCGGGTGACTCGACTTATACCAATAGGATGGAAACTGGGCCGTAAAAATCCATCTAACTAACTAACTACACAAAATAGACAAATTGCTATATCAAAGCAAAACTGTGTAGCAAATTTTGTACGTAAAATATAAAGGTTCTCAATGATTTTCTGAAAGCTAGAGGAGCCCAAAACAGTGAAACTGCTACACAAGTTTTGAAATCTTAGATCCTTGCTAGCATGTAGGATGAACTTTGCAATAAGAAGAGTTGGTTGCAAAGAGTGGCATCTCTTTTGTTCCAACCTTTATAATTATTTCTGAATAAACTAGCTGGTCAGATAAAACGTAAAACTTGGTGGGTTTAAGACAGCTTTAATCCTTTCACAGCCAGTGTCCAGTACTGTAACAACAACCTTCAAAGCCAAGGGGTTGAAAACTATGCTGTGCATGTAGTACCATGTGATTGGCCATGAAAGAAACTTTTTAGGACACGTAAAGTTATGTGTCTGAAAAAGGTTAAGGAAAATGATTTTTACTTCCAAAAACATCATTCGTCAAGCTGATGCCAATGTGACGAGAGTCCTTTTTTAAAAACAAAGTGTACCATTAGCCATGTTTTGTGGAGCCACAGTACAAACTTCATTTTTGTTGCATTTCCTCTCAAACACTTTTGGAAAAAAAAATGAAAACTTTAAAGAAGGAAAAAGCCTATATTTTCATTTTAATTTTGGAAGGGAGAGAGGGGCAACCTGACATGTTGTTTTTATATTCTCCCTCCTTAGTACACTTACTAATTGTGGCAATTTTGCTTCTCAGGAGGGCAAAGATTTCCCCCCCATTTTTGTATACATACAAACCCCAGTGCAATGTTAACCCCTTTGCAATGCATGGTTTTGCTGTGAAACAATACCATATGACTGTATACCCATGGCTTTGCCATGTAAACCATAGCACCCAGCTGCTTCTAGCATAGCTAAGTATGAAACTGTGTAGGCCTAATAGAGTTTTGGACATGAAATTGACTTGAAGAGAAGATTAACACATGTATGCATCTTCTTGGGGCATATAGCGAGCGAAAATATGACGGCATCCATCCAAAAATGTAGAATTTCACAGAAATGGTACATACGTACTGTGTATACATAATGTAGTACTGTACATAAGGTCGAAATGCTGCAGAGCACTGTGGAAATGTGAAGGTTGAAAAGAGGTAGTAAAAAGTGCTTCAAAGTTTGTGGAAAACTCCATGATGTTTCGGGTATAAACCCTTCATCAGGTGGCAAAAACCAAACTGAACAACCAACAGTAACAATTGGACACGACAAACATCAAATCCGATGCGATCGCTGTAAAAATAGAACCAGACGAAAGTGACTGTCGGAAAACATGAGTGCGAAGGGTGAAACACAAATCAAAAAAAGAAAGAGCGTCCTGGATGAAAAAGTGCACATAAAAATCGAACGTGGTCGCAAAAAAAGGAAAAAAGTAGACAGATACTAGGTCCGGAAAAAAAAGGATAAGGCTTACACAGTAAAAAACGAGCATGAACGGGTAAGTGTGAAAGGAGTAAAAACTGGTTCAAAAAAGGGGTGAATATTACAAAAGGTCAATTCTAACGTTAAGGGCATGTGGAGCGAGAGTACCTAGCCTCATGATCAGTCGGTTTTCAGCACTAAGGCGGTCACGATCGGAGCCTCGGCACATTACAGCTGCCGTAACGGTTAAATGCTGTATTGAACAAGGTGAAGGGGGATTTAAATGTGCAGCCACCGGGTATCCATGGAGATTCTGTTTGATGGACTTAAGGTGCTTGGTGACTTGATCCGCAAGGTGGGGCTTGGTCTCTCCCACATACAATGAGTTACATCTCCCACAAGCTAAAATATAAACTACATTAGAGGAAATGCAGGACAATCTTTGTTTGACAATGAAGCTATTGCCGTTGGGGCCTGAAATGTTGACGAGGTCATGTTTGCCAACAACTGGGCATGTATTACACCTCGGATGGTTACAGGGAAAGGTGCCAGGGGTGTCGTTGAAAGAACTGAGTGGGTGGGAAGCCCGAACTACTGTAAATGGTTGGCTAAATTTTTCTCAACTCTAAAAGCAGTGATGGGGGGTTCCGGGAAAACATCACAGGTTGAGGGGTCTTGTCGGAGTGACTCTACATTTTTGTAGATAGCACATAAAATAGGACGGACCAAAGGGTGATATGAAATAACCAAAGGAATACGAAGAATTGAATCAGATTTGTTCTTTTTCTCCAAGGCTTCCTCTCCGCTGGGTCCTTGAATTCTGTGCAGGGCATTAGAGAGGATTTTGGCAGGGTACTGGCGTTTTTCAAAAAACTTGGACAAAATTTCTTCAGAGTCGGTGGAAAAGTCAGAATCCTCTGAACATATTCGCCTGGCTCGCAGGAGCTGGGAATAAGGGATAGATTTAGTGCAGGATTTGGGATGGTTGGAAGGGTACAATAGGCAGTTATGCGAGTCGGTTGGCTTAAAGTGTAAGTTAGAGGTAATTGTACGGTTGTTAATGGACAGTTTAAAGTCGAGGAATACAACAGATGAGTCTGAGATACAATGGGTAAATTTCAAAAAGGGGCAAAAGGAATTAACAAAGTAGATAAAGGTTTCTAAATCACGGTGGGATCCAGTGGCAACTCCTACAATATCATCAATATACCTTTTGTAAAGTATAGGTTGGGGCCCGGTATACTGAGAAAATAGTTGTTCTTCAAAGTGACCCATGGTCAAACAGGCAACAGAAGGACCCATTTTGGTTGGCATAGCCACTCCTTTAACTTGGCAGAAGAAACGCCCATTAAACTGAAAACAATTTTGTGTGAGAACAAGTTCCGTCGGACATAGGAAGGTGTCAGTCATTATTAGGGGATCACGCAGTTTGTCTAGGTAGTAATGGATAGCTGTTAAGGCAGCATCATGAGGAATGGACGTGTAGAGGCTGGACACATCCATGGTGGATAAAAGACGTTCACCGCAATTTTCAGGAAACTCAAAGTCACGAATTAGTCTCAGAAATGTGGTGTGTCTTGAACAAACCACGGCAAGGCTGAAACTAAAGGGGAGAGCTCAGAATCTACATATTCAGAAATAAGTACAGTGGGGCAGCTGTGTGAAGAAATGATAGGTCTACGAGGGTTGTTTGCTTTGTGGATTTTGGGAAGTAGGTAGAAATTGGAAACCTGTGGGCAAGGGTGTAGTAGAGATGTAGCATTTTTGGGTAGTTGGTTATTGTCCATGAGTTGGGTTAATGTGTTTTTAACTAACTTTTGGCAATCAGGAGTGGGGTCAGCGGGAAGTTCTGAATAAGCAATTTGGTCTGATAGCTGTTTGTTGGCCTCAGCAATGTACAAGTCCTTTCGACAAACTACAACAGCTCCATCCTTGTCTGCTGGTTTGATGATGATGTCCCTGTTAATATAGTACATAGTTCAGTATGGCGGGATAGAATCCCTTCCGTATGGAAAGGGTTAAATCACGCTTCTTTCTTCCCTGTCATCCGACTCTATGAGGGACATATCATGGGGAAATATTAACCTTGAAGTTTATCCGTCATGCCTACCACAGTTTTTTCCCCAAAACTATGGTTCCCAATAATAGTACCCAACCGCTGATTCATTTCACCAAATGTCATCGCGGCTCATAAGTTTGACATTACATTAAATTTATTTAAAATTTTGATGCCACTGCAGGAAATATCAACCAACAGTGGTAGTTGTACTCTACGTATGGTGAAGGGTAATGTTTGATCTACAGGCAAAGATATTTAAACATTCTCACAGTATAAAATTTCAAAAGAACTTTAAGTAAAGACAAAACAAATGAGAGGCAAGGTGCCCACTTTACATGATGCTAGTAATGAATAGCAAGTTTTAGCCATCTCTAGTTGACCACTCTTAATCCAGAATCTATCAGAGAACTTCCTGTTCAGGTATCTTGAGATCAATAAAATTAACGGGGTTTGAATCGTTTTAAAGACTGATTGGTCAATGGAGCAAGTTTGTTTGTAAAAGGTATTAACTGATACAATTATAGAGATAAGCTTCACCCGGGAAAAAGCCTTTTTCTCGGGTAATATTGGCTAAAATGTCCTATTGAATTCTAGCAGCATGAATAACTTATTGTGGCTTTGTTGAAGAGCAGCAGTATTTTTTAAAAAAGTAACCAATCTTTAAAAGACATGTTGAGTTAGGAAAAGAAATTGAAACAGGGTTGCAAGGACCTGGTGTGGCATAATTTTTTCTCTAAAAAAAACCCCGGTGCAAAGCCACCAGAAGGCCTTTAAATAACTGCCCCAGGAATGATGCCTTCCCTTAAGTGCTAACGCATATGCCTTCGTTCTGCACCAATGTTAAGAAAGTCAATGAGCCATATGCCAACACTAAAATGAACAATCCTACACGTTTTGCAAAAGTTTTGTCTGCATGAGTCCATAGGTTTTCCCTTTCAGGAAACCAAAAAGGGGCTTCAAATATTAATTTCACTTTATACTTAGTTAATTCCTGAGTTTCCCAGCAGGCAGGGCAGGGCACTGGGGGCAGGCATCTGGGCATGGGGACTCAAGACATTCAGTTTCATGCCTCCACTGTCGATCATTTCAATAAAAGTTTGTCTTTTCCCACTATTATCTTCACTACAGTGACATTGAATCAAAGATGAAAATAAGGCAAGGCAACAAACTTCAGTCATATTTTGTTATCACTTGGCTACATTCTTGACTCAAATCGCATCGCTTCTGTACATCAATGTCTATATCAATTCTAATTTGTTTTCTTCAACCATCTTTCCTGTAATCAACCCCATGCATGCTTCAAAATATTTCATTTATATTATCATCTTATCCAAAATCTCCTGGGAAAAGAAGCCAAATTACAAGTTTGCCGTAACAAATTAGCTGGTTACTTTCCACACTCTCAGCTGCTTCAATAATTACAAAGGCAAAAACAGAAAGACACCAAAAAGAAAAAAAAAAGAGAAGAAATATGTGAATATTTTTAAGCTTTCCAAGTGATGATAAATTAGAAAAATCCCCACAGAATAAACAAGGACGTTGCCATAGCAACAGAAAAGTCATTATTGACTGTTCATAAATGTGTTGATTATAACGATACTCTTAAGAAGGAGAAATCACTGATAGCAATAGACCATGTTTGGTATCTCTTTCATTCTGAACTGTCTTGGGTTCATTCAATGAAATGTTACTTTTAAATGAACCAAACATCGTTAATGGGTGATCTCTACAGAGATAAGAACACAGTTATACTCTATACTGTATTTATATAAAAGCATGATCATTGTAGAAATTATGTCACTTTGAATGCTCTGCTACAGTATTTTTATACTGGCAAAATGACCATTCTTAAAGTTTACACCTCCTTGTTTTGTTTTTATTCTCATTTTTATAATTTAATAACAGGGCTGGAAAAATTTTTATTTCCCAGGAAGAAAATAAAACTTCTCGTAATTCTCCCTGTAATTTCATGTACAGAAAAGGGAAATTTCCTTCCAGCTGCCCAAATCTCCTGGGAAGAAGCCTTCCAGCTTCCCAACTTTTTTTACCCAAGACATGTTTAAAAATTTATTTATTAATAGATTTATTTATTGATTTAAGATGTATGCATGTGTACAAAATAAATGATAAAAAGTGCAAATGCATATTTTTTAGGAAGAAAGACTTGTTGGATACACACAAAAAGAAGCCTTTATGACTATTGGTAATATGGAACATTAATGCCAGTGCCCTTTGTCTATAATTTTAAAATGGTGAGCTCTGTTTGCTGGACTTTGTGAATAACTTGCAAGGGCATGAAAAGGGATACAAAGGAAAGAAGTGTGCAGTGTTTCTGTCAGAGGGGGAAAGGGGGGATCTGTTCCCCCCTTTGCAGAAGAAGGTGGGTAAAATCCCCCCCTTTTCATTTCCATAAAGATTAGAAAATTATCAATATCTTGGTTTCTTACTTAAAAAGACCACACCTTTGCAGCAATGTTTAAACTCCGACAAATAAATGGCCTTTAAAACCTCCAGATTGCACCTTACAGGGGCCTTGAAGCAAGCTTTTGTCCCCCTGAAACCACTCATAACTTAAGCCTAGGACAGCATGAATTTGGACTTGGGGTTTAGCAGTAAAAAACCCCCCCACCCCCATTTCATGTTTCTGGCAGAATCCCTGGTGTGTGAGTGTAAAAATGTAATAAAAGGAAAGAGCAGCTAACTCCAAAATTATTCTGAAGCAACAGATAATTCTCATTAATTTCTCATTTCTCTTTCAAGAGCCTTTTCCTATACTTCAGGACTTGGATATTGCATATCCGAGGTAAAACGATAATTACCCCATCGCTGATTTCTCAATTTAGTAAGAAAAATTTTGCCGAATGGTTCTCAAGAGCCATTCATGAAATACAGTCTACTATAATTACAATTAGGATGACAGCATAACCCAATTTTCTAGCTGGGGGCAAATGAAATATTTCCAGGAATTCTCCTAACCCCCCAAGATGCCAGCTAAAGGCCTGCTGAAGGCCCAATATGTTCTCAAACTGAGGTTACCAATTAGAAAAATATTGAACACCAAAGTTGGGCAAAATTAATGACCAAAAAGATACAAATGAATGAAAATATTTCATTCAAACCTTTGAAATAAAGGAAATCTATTCCAAAATAGAATTTTTTCATGAAGATTTTGCCACTTTTTGAAATTCCCAAGTGGTTGCCATTCCAACAAAAAAGTTGAATACCTTTTGTTTTATAAAATAAATATGAATCATACAACTCCAATACAGCATTGTAGAAAGACTTGCACTCAGAATAAATCAATGCTAAAGTGGTGTGCCAGGTGTGGGGCCCTACAAAGTTGACGACAATGTCAGAAGGTTCACTTACAGAATACTCTGGATCAAAATGACCATTAGCTGTACACAGAACTGTTGAAGGTCATCAAGAGGGACATTTTTTCCTCTCAAGATTTAGTTTACATGGTGAGACCTAAAATTTGACAGATGCACATGTATGTAATGGAAAACGCAGCTGAATGTATTGCATGTGTAATACACAAAGTGTAACACTCAAGAATGATACAAAGTTTTAAAATAAACATAGAAAGCAAATTATTATGGTTTCATACCTGAAGGACACCACACATAGGCAGCATGAACAGGATCCCATACACTTTATGCCATCAAGGTTGTAAACTATATGCATTGTACTGTATAGTCGAACATGACTAGATTTTACCCATTAGGTTAGGTAGCTTACAAAAACCAGCCGTTTGAACAACGGGGAAAGTTTTTCCACTCGGTTACTGGTTTCCTAAGTAGTTCACTTTCCAGGCCTTAGGTTTTCGATTTTCCAGGTGTGCTATAAATCGCACTCCTTAGAAAAATTAAGGAATGTGGAAGGTGCGTTGTTTCATTAAACTTAAATAGATTTACAGTACATGAGCAACTTGAAACGACATTAGCTGTCTCAGGTTGCACTTATATTTTAGCCTGTACACAATAGTAAACAATGTTAGAAATAAACTTAAATTTCATTGAGCCCGGTGTATTTCCAGAAAAGATAAATTTCTGGGCTTAGAGTGTTTGAAAAGGTGCAGGCATGTAGCCAGGTTTGTGTCATGTTGAAGGTTTTGGAGTCATGGGAGGGTTTTGGGGGCACAAAATGAGGGAAAAGTCTCACGATAGAGAGAAAAAGTCGCTATTTTAGGTGTTTTCTGCATTGCAAGGTTAGATAATGGGGTTTTCTAAAATAACCCCCAAAACCACCCCTGTGGCTACACCACTGAAAAGGAGGCAACAGAGATAAAGTAGCAGTGATGTGGGGACAAAAGGAACTAACATGTGCTACCTGTCTAATGGCTAAAAGCTAGTCATGAAAAAGAAAACACTTTGAGGATTTGGACAAATACTAGGTAAATGGGTTCCAGTAAAGAAGTTTTAAAACAATCTATCCAGTCCAAAACTACAATCCAAACAAATGTCCTCTGTAATCCCCACTTTGTTCCATCAGTGAGTTAAAGGAAAGTCATTTATCTAACTGACCAGTATAGGCAGTTGGGCACAGGAAATGACTTGGCAATAATCCCCAGTCAGATAAATTATGACTCTGCCCTTAGAAAATTTAATATTTGCTATAGCTAAGAGGGCAGTTTCCCTTATCTTTGCCTTTCTTAAGGTGGCTTCTGGCTGAACTTGATAATTAACTAATCCTTCTTTGGCCCCAAAATGCCTGATTTGGGGGTGTATGTAGTTTGCTTGAGGTCTTAACCGAACTGTCCTCTTTGTGTATACACAGTACAACTATGTAATCAATACAAGTGTGGTGATTGCTGTCACGGTGTTTATTTCATTCTTTCACCTGTGCACTGTTGCAATAGATGCAAATGTATGTCATCAGGTGACCTATATAGGAGGTCACCAAAGTGTCACTGTGCTACTAAGAAGATTACCAAAGACTTATTGCAGGTATTGAAGTAGGGATTATATGTTAAATTAGAGGTAATGAGGGGTGACATAAATGCAAATGTACAAACTGAAATTCAAAGACATCTGTCACATGACTGTCAAAACTTCCGGTCGCGCATTTCGAAAGTAATGTCACCATAATAGTTGATGATCAGATCAGTAAACGTTTTGCGTATGCATGAGTTCCATACTCTATATATGTGTACTGTATGATGACAAGCACTCACTTAAAGTGCAACCACAATGACCATGACATGAATCATAAGACAGAGATTATGATATTTGGTCAAGAAAATATCATCAAAGTTAAAGACATTAACTGAGTAGGAAGCAAGTACAGCTGTTGATTTGCTTAAAGGGATCAGCTCCACTGACCATGGTCACTTGAGTGAAGTCTTAGGTTTTGTTTCTCAAAAGGAAAATGCCAATGACCTTGAAAAATAGTGTCATTAGCGTCATCTGTCATCGTCATCATCATCAGAGAGGCTGATTATGAAACTTACAATCATGCAGTCAAATCACCACACAGTTATTAACACAGAAGCCTTTTATAGAGCAATGACCTTTCAAGAAAAGTATTAGTCTACTAAGATTTGTTTTGAAAGAAATGAAAAAAAAAAAAAAGAAAATACACAAAAAACCCCACTAATTCTTATGCTTATTGCCTTTCAAGTACCTATAAAGATGTTTTTGAGCATAATTATTACAAAAAGCCTAAAAGGTAAAGCAAGGAGTACTCCCCTCTGGCATAAACAATACAAAAATTTCAGGTGATTTTAAATTGCCACTCCTGAACTAAATTAAGAGAGCAAGTGATGGTCTGATTTCAGTCAGCCATAAGTATGATCTAACGCCGCTTTCCTTGCTTACCTGTATCATGGATGGTTGTAAACTTAATTGTATCTTGATTTCTTCAATTTAGCTGAATACAAGGGTTTGAAATTCATGCAGACAATAAGTGACAAAGATTTAAGGCTGATGGACCCCACTTATGGCTGCCTACAGTCACTTCAAGCAAGCTCTGATTGGATTTGTCTATATTCCAAATTGGTCAAAATATTTGTCCGTTTATAAAGTTTTCCTTATAATATGGAATCCACTGCTCATAAAATTTCCAAAGATCAAAATAACACCTTAATTTATGGAATAATTCCCTAACATTTGATTGGCCAATTTTCCAAGTCAGACAAGGGCATAAATAAATGCAAGGCAGTAGTCAGCTAGACCTTGCTTTACAACCAACTTGAGCCAATACGTACTGACACAGTGGATTGTTACTTAGATGAGATTTAACGACACGTCATCAACAATGTGCCATGTGGTGTCGGTCAACTTGATAGAAATTTCGAAGTTTACATTCGTTCAGTGAGCTGTCAACCAGACAATATCATACTGTCATATTATACAGTGTGTACATGTATACACAATGGATGAGTTGCACCATACCCGTAGAAAGACATAGAAAGAATTTCACATAAATTGTCACCTGAAAGTATCATTTTGAAACGAAAAATCCATTCAAACATCATCCCTAGAAACAAAATTAAGAAATGATTTCGTGGAACTTACAACATGTTTATTTTGAGACATTTTTTTGATGTATTAAAAAATCTGTGAATCAAAAAATCCCTGTTAGTCAATGAATCAGTTCAACTGCTGCTCTCCACACAGACCATGTGGGATTCATGTACATACAACAACGATTATAGTCCTGCTTCAAATACTTGGCTGGTTTTCTGCTGTATGTGTGTCCACTTGCATTTCAGACAAAAACCAGTTCATATGTGTCTAGCTACTGCAGGTCTCATATTTTGTAATCATTTCCATCTCTTTTGCCCTGAACCAATTTCATGATGTGACAAAAGGTTCCATTTTTTGAGTTTCATAAGAAAAATTCTTCAACTTGAATCTGTGTGTCGTGGTTTGGCAGATAGCGCCATGACTTGGCCCATATTTTTATGATAAAAAACCACTAATAACCAATTGACCTTGAGATTACTATCAGGTTCACAGCCCGAAATGGGGTGTACATCATTGCTAAAAATATCAAGAAATAATGCTAGTTTTTAATATTAACACATTTTTCATTAATATCCCCTCTCCTCATTTCTTCAAACTTGATGTTGCTGTAAAGGAATAATCCTCTCACCTCAAACTACAATTTTTATAGTAGTCCACAGAAATTCTCAATTGGTTTGGTTCTTTGATTGACAGCTAAATCAAAACATGTAGAGCACTGAAGCTCATGTCACACAGCATGTACTGTACTGAAAGTGCTTTGATTGTACGAGTTTCTACAAGGAACCTCCTTGGTTCCTTGTAAAACCTTCTTGATTATACATTGGGGATTAGCGCTTGTTTTTAGTGACTGTAGGCCGCCATTAGTGGGGTCCATCAGCCTAAAACTGTCTTTATTTATTGTTCACATGAATTTCAAACCCTCATATTTAGTGAACTTGGAGAGTTTAAGATACAAATTAGTGTACAACCATCGATGACAGAGGTAAGCAAGGAAATCAAAAGATTTAAAGGTGATGGATCCCAGTTATGGCCCACTGAAATCAGACCATCACTTGCTGTCCGGATTCATCTATACTCACCCAAAAGCAATAAACTGGATTTTTGTTTGGAGGAGGATAAATGTTTAAAAGTTATGGGAGGGGCCTAAGTAAGTATGTAAGGAGAATTGTAACCTGTTAGGGTGAGAGGATCAGACCCATGGTATAAAACCACAAAACCCACCCTCTACATCCTCAAACTAGACCTGCAGCATCCTCAAAAATAATCTAAAATGGAATTAATTCCCTCACTTTTCTCCCTCTTATTACTTTCTGCATGCTTCCTCTACTCCTTCTCTTGTACACAAAAACAGTCAAAGTAATGAAAATCAATTTCTTTTAAGATGGTCAAATGCGCACAAGTTCTAATGACATTAGGAATTTTACTTCCTGTCGGAACAGTGGGTCAGAAAAACCCCTTAATATATATCCACCCATAAAACACTTTGATTATTCAAGAATAGACAAGCCATTGAAAAATAGGTTACTGAAAAGATAAATTTTGGAGCCACTCAATGATGAGGGTTGCATGAAAGATTAGAGCATCCAGAAAATAGGAATAGTTTCTGATTACTTGTGAATTAAAAACAAAGATTAAGGCAAGTGAGTTATCTTAATGAAAGTGTACCAGCATACTTGAAGACAAACAATAAATCAAGGATAAAAATGTTAAACTCACCCTCTTGTGTGTTTCCAGTCTGAGGCTTTAAATATATATTTTTTTTATCCAAGCAGACTGTCTCTAAAATCCTTCAAAATATTCCAACAGTTGTAGAGAAGGCAAGACCTAATTCCAAGTTTAGCATCCGATTTAACAACAGTTCGTCATCAGCAGAGATATTGAACATCCTGAACACAGATCACTTATACTGTGGCAATAACATTCTCTGTCACTTCTTCATCTCAATTGTCACTATCAACAGAAGTCAATGATGACTCCAGCCAATCAGGAAGCAGAATCAACTACAGATGAATCTTAGCAACCAATCATATCTCCTTATTACACAGCAAAGATGAGCAGGAGTAGAAACAGTTTGGTTGCAACGGCAGGAATCTGCAACAGGAGAGAGACGTGAAAGCAAAGATGAAGTTTGTCTTGTTATATTTAAACCAGTGTGAGCTGTTAAGGAGTTCATACCTGCAAAATGGAATGTCAAAGTGGGTGAAGTGATCTAGTGGGTGATCCAGTTGGGGGGGGGGAGGGGGGGAGGGGAGATGCAGGAGGACATACCTCCAGAAGATATTTAAACAATTGCCCACAAAGAAACATTTTGGAAACAATCAGGAAAAATCCACATCATTGTGTCAAAGGGATTTGTGAATTTAATAAGGGAAACTTTAAGGCAATAGGGCAGTGAATGCCAAATTTGTTTAAAAGGAAATCAGTATATTTGGCAACCATTTTTATTTTCCTTACAAGTTCTTTTTACAATGGTTTGAATATAACTACAGTATAATGAAAAAAAGGTTAAGCAAGGAGTTATTCTGCATAAATTTAACACAGAAGTAACAAAAATATTGTTATACGACTGGAAGGAACCATTACTGAATTAGTTGATGGCATATGCTTATGTAAGAAGTTGTATTTATAATTAGCTCTGGTAAATCCGGCTCACAGGTGAACCACATCTTACAGCCATCAAATTTGCATAACACTCTAAGCAGAATGCCAAATAGCTATGAGATGGAGCTCACTCAGGTGTGTCATAAAGACCCTGGGTGTAGCCTGGAATGACACTTCAAATACAGATCACTTTTGTACCTAAGCCAGGTCAGTTCGAGTTATCTTTTACCTTCTCGTTTCTCTTTCTCTTATTGCTTTTCGCCAGTCTAGCTGTTACATTTTGGTGGCAGCGGTGTCGGAACTTTGAAATTAATTTAAATCCTTGTAATCTGTCAATGCCAGACCTGATTTTCAGCAGGTAGAATTGCAGAAATTACATCTTCACTTCTTATTTTGTCTTATTTTGACCTATTTTGTGTGAGTTGAGGAGAAAATCCAACGGCCAGTAGTTTCATAAGGAAGATGTCATGAACTGCGAAGGCAAGGAAGTTTTAAGTCAATTTTATCTCATCAATTTTGGTGAGAACTCTTCTTCTTTTCTTTATCTTTAACATTAAATGAAGCTCTAACCCAAATCAGAGGACCTCTAACCCTTATCCTGCTACTAGTGACAAAATTAAATGTCATAGTGAAAAGATAGGAGTTGCCTACCTAACATTTGCCTTCTAAGCCCACTTTGTAGTGGTAGTGGTCAATGAGAATGGTATTTCATTCCAAAATGAAGGTGCTAGTTTTTTACAGGATGCAGAAAAACACTGTTTGCAACATTCATATTAAAGGGGAAGTTTAAGTGAAAAATTTAATTTTCTTATGTGAAAGAGGAAACAAATCTACACGGTGTGATAAAAGTTCCATTCGAATTAGACATGTATTTCTTGAGATATCAGTAAATGAAGTCAGTAGATTTGTGTTCCAAAGTGAGTTTGGGGGCAGCAGAGCTTATATCACTTCCTCACATTGTCAAGGAATGCTTTGTTTTCCTTTGTTTCATTAGACAGTTGTGTTGACCTTGACGTTGACAGGAATAGGACCTCCCTGTGATAGATGCAAAGATGATAGATGTAAAGTTCTGATACCACTTATGCAATCACATTTTAATAATATGGGATTGTTGAGGAGAAAATCGACCCTAAAGTTTTAAGAAAAACAAAAGACTGTGCACTAATGTGGGGGTATGATGTCATATGTGCTTGCTTCAAGTTCACTTTTTGTTGAAAATGTGTAAACTTTATGAACCCATATCTTGAAAACGACACGTCGGATTTCACCAAAATGCTTAGGATAAGCACTCATATAACATATCATTTACTGTTGTGACCTTAAACCCTTCTTTTAAAAGACAAATGGGCTCAAAACTTGAGCCCAGTCTTCCAGAGCAGACTTTCTCAATTAGCTGGATGCACACCACTTGTGGAATGTAACATTGCCTTGAGTGGAGTGCAAAGTATAAAAGAAAACATTAAACAATTAAACAACTTAAACTGGCCCCATGAAAATTATTTAGTCTCACAAAAAGCGATATTTTCCTGAATTCTTTACCAAACACTCACATTTTTTCCACTTTAATCAGTCACAATCCATATGAATATGCTCTGTCAACTCACCATAACTGCATTTTTCCAAGTCTGCTAGATCTTCGAAATGCCATTTAGGTACTAACCTAGGAAAGAAAAAGATGTTTGCTCTTAGTAATTTTGAATCTGATGAAAAAATCCCCTTCATGATTTCTAAAATTTGCTTTAACCAAGATGATTAACCAAAAAAGTAACAAATTTTGTCAGAAATGTTAATCGGAAAATGCAACCAAACTAAGCACCAGTTTGCATCTGAGGCCCTGACAAAACCTGAAAATTTTCAAAAGGGAGTGGGACACCCATCCCCATATGTCCCTTCTCCAGGCCAGAAGACAGTTGCCCATTGAATAAGCAAAAAATACCCATGTGGAGCTTCAGCAAAGGTAATTAAAGAACTCTGCTCTAGATGGAGAAGAGGGTGAGCTATTGCTGCCAGCTATTTGGGAAGAATATTTGCTCACCTTTTGCGTTGCAGGTATGAGCACTTCTTTGGACAAACATGACATTTTTTCATTAAAATATGAAGTTGAAGCACCCCCCTCAGAAAAAAGGGGATTAAATAACTAACATACCTCCAAACTGAACAAGGTTTAATTTAAACTTTGACATTTAACACAATTTCACTGTTTTCTGCTGATTAACCACTAATTATTTGACAGGCACACTAATGATGGCTTCAAGCTGATTGCAAGGACATACATATATGTTATATATATGATATAAACATATCATTTCTCTATATCAGGACAGCAATCATTTTTCAGCTAAAAATATCACATCCAAACCCACCAAACCCACCAGGGAGTAAACATGTCAACAAAAGCTGACACAATTGCTCATGATTTCATTTTTAGTTTGCTCATAATTTCATTGTCTATTTTATTTTTAAGTCTAGATATGTTTCTTCTAAATCAGAATTAGAATTCACAAAGACTTGTTTATTTTAAAACTGTACAAAAGAGTGATTTGGAAAAAAAAAGGAAGATAAGGATTTACAGAAATTTGGTGAAATTATCCTTTCCATTTCTTGTTTTATCTGAAAATTTGGTCTCTTCTTTATTATCCAGTGATCTTTCATCAAAGCAAACAAAAAAAACCTACGGTAATTCAACACTTTCAGGCAGTATGGGTGAACTTTGCTCTTCAGCACATTTCGTTCGAATTTTTTTACCTTCAGAATGGAGGTCTTCTTACCTCTGCACCCCTCTGTTAAAGCCACTGATGCCACCATAACGGCTTTGCAACCCTGACTGGTGTTGCAACCCCGAATGGTGTAACAACCTTGGCTGGTGTTGCAACCCCATGAATAGTAAACCATGCTTTCTGATCAACCAAATGCATCCACTCAGTCCCTCAAACTTCTATGAGATAACACAAACTGATAGAAACCCATGCCTTAAAGGGCAAGTGCAGTCTTCGAAACTTGAAGTAGTGTAGTAGACTGTCCTGTTTCATGACTGGCTGTTGTGAGTCATGTGACAAGATTTTTGCTCCTAAAATGTGAAATTTACAGGGAGTAACTAGTTCCTCACCTTGAATGTGCAATAGTTAAGTCATAAAACTTTACGAAAGATACTTTGCAGAGAAATAAGGAGGAAATTGTGAAATTTAGTTGTTGCTTCAAAATAAGTTTAGGGGGAATGCACTTCTTATCAATTACAATTATTAAGCAGAAAAGAGATAAAATGCTGACATACTCACAGGTCACTACCACAACCAAAAAGAACACATTAATTTCTTCAAGCCATTTCTGTCATTGTTTGCAACTGAAAAGACACAAAAGGATTTAAAATAGAATCAAAGAATTAAAACACAGTTCATTTTGATAATGAAACGGAGGGGCCACCCCTCTATGTTTAAACATACCTTCTGTACATTCAACAGAAGGCTTTATACAAGAAAACAGGTACTGTACAGTAGGTCTGAGTTTCAGATCTTCTCTTTCAGTTTTCTCCACAAAAGTATTGACATAATAGATACATTCTTTTCCATAACATGCAGTCTTTTGTCTATCCTAAGCTTACATTCCAAACCCAAAGGTTTTGGAATAAAGACACAACAGAGCAAAAAGCCATTACAAGTAAGTACATCACCTTTCTCTTCCCTCAAACTAAGGCAGCAAAATCTATTCTCAATTCACATTTTTATATTTACAAGCCTTCCTTCATACATCTTGCTGAATAAATAACTACCCACACACATAAAACTATTCAAAAAATCTGTTTCAAATCACTAAAATATCCAAGCAAAAGTGTGAAAATCACTTTAAAGGGACCTTCCTCTCATGAAAATTTTCTCATCCTTCCACAACACTGTAAAATACAACAAAAATTGCCCATTTTTTCATGCCCTTTCCCTTGTGAATGGTCACCCTGTGTTGCTTTTGACTTAGAGATTACATGAAAGCTTTTTATTTTGAAATCCTGAGGTACTATTACAGGCAATTCTGCAAACATATTTGCTTTTCTTAAGGTTGACGGGCCTATGAACTCTATTTCACATGCTTCAAACTAAGGGATCACATCTTCGATTAAAATAACTTACACAAAAAATTTAATAGGATTAAGGGCCCTCCTTTAATAAATTTCCATCACCAAATTGGGAACCTCAAATTTTTTTCAGAGCTATAAAGGATAAGCCTCAAATTTTTTAACATAAACAGTAGCTTCCTTGCAATGGGGTAAGCAGCCCGCAAATTTATCAAGCCAATTACTCCAATTTAAAATTCAGTTTACTTTGCCAAAAGGACAAACTCTATAAATTGCAGCATTAAATTCTGATTCTTGATAGAGTTGTTGCATGCCTGTAGTCACAGAAGCTTCTCGGGGTATTGTGTTCATTCATTTCGATGTTACATTTCCCTGTTTGTTTTTTTTACGAAAAGTTTGTACGCATAGATGTTACAGTTACCTAAGTTCAATAACAAATATTACCATCTGCAAAACCTTCTGTCTTGAACTTTGAAGATCTTTTCCAGCAAGGATTTCTTTTATCCAGTGCAAATATTAAAGCTGTCCTGCCAGTCATAGTTGACTGGATAAATCAACATTAAAGAAAAGGAGCTCTAATCTGCAATCTTTCAAGCAGTGAAAACACAGGTTTATCAGACATAAACATGGCCAAACACCCAAACCCATCCCCTTCTCAGGAAGAAATATTTAAGCGTATATTTCTAGGATTTTTAAGAACAAGTGAGTACCAGTGCTTACCTCTTACTTAAATATATGGAGAATCTGTAATTAACTCCTGCCAAGGTTGTTTCCAAAGTAGACGCATGACACAACCATTGAGGGTTACCCCGTCCAGAGTACATACACATTCAAAATGACAAAACACCATGACCTTCTAAGACTTTCAAGGATCTTGACTGTAATTACCAGGACCATAAAAAGAGAGATCCCATATTTCTGTCTTTTAACTACAAAGTAAGTACTTGAACCTAGAGGAAATCGAATAAATATGTCCACTTCCTGAAATTTTCCCATTTTTTCAGAACCTTTTCCAAAACTGCTCCTTTTCCTCAACTTTCAAGGTCTGGAATTTCAAATTTCATTTTTCCCAGACTTTCCAGGGTTTACAGGACCTGTACAAAACCAGCCATCTCCCCCAACCCTAAAAATTTTATAATCCTTTATCTCAGAAAAAATTATTTGTGAACTCTAAACACAGCAGTGCAAAGCATGAATTTTATACTACCATCACAGTAGTCATGCAGATAATTTTCCACATGTAAGGCAGCACTTGCTGTGAAGTTAAGCCATGTTTCACACAGTCTGAGCAATCAATATTTGTCTTGCACAAAATGTAGGTTTTTATAATACCTACAGACATGAAAATTTAATAAGAGAAGAGTCCAGAGTGAGGGAAACTTCTATCCAGCAGGGATTTAAAATTGGAGCAAAAGTGAGATGCCATGCAATTGTCAATTTTTCTTTGGTCGATTATATATAAAGATATTTTTAATTTGCTCTAAAAAATGAACAGTAAATGCATACCACTCAAGGTTGACAAGCACCTGCAATATATACATTTGAACAAAACAACCCCATCAAAACTGTGAATCATTCTCTGCACAGACCTTCAATGCTTTATTTGTGACCTGTCATCATTTCCCAAGTGACCCAGAAAGTTATTTTTGCATGTGAAGAGTGACCCACATTACCAAGCCAAATAAAATCAATAGATCCAAAAAGATGTTTTCATGTGCATGTCATTTACTAGATACATAAGTTTCATGCAGTCAGTGCCAGTGGCCTTTGCATACAATCACTTCATTTCCACCAGGTACAATATGTACTCTGATAATTATAGAGAACATTTTCATAATTTATATCGCCCCCTCTGTGCTCAGGGTTGCAGAATATGCCCACAGTGATTCCCCCTGTCGTGAGAGGTGACTAAAGGGAAACCAAACTTGCACTTGAACCAAACTTAAAAATAAATTTAAACTTTGCACATTTTTTATCAAGTTGACTGCATGTCACTGTACCCCACATTTGTATTGGTGTGTCATTAAATCTCATCAGGTCTGATTTGAATGAAAGTTTCACTGAACTGTGTAGACCTGGTCCCTCTTTCACTTATAAAAATTGAAATTTTTGCTTGAACTTCACCTTTAAATCAAAATATTGTTGTGCAACTCTGAATCTTTGCATAAGAACAGGAAGATGCACAGGCGATTTTTAACAAGAAATTTCCTAACTGGCTGGTGGTAGCCCTTATCCCTAACCTAATCCCTAAGCCTAGCAAAGAATACAATTGATACAATACAATGGCAACAGCCAATCATGAGACACCTTGTTAAACAGTGCACATCTACTCTAATGCAAAGTTCATACTTGTCTCAATGTCAATTTCATAGAGTAGCAGATCACTAACTAACTCCAATATAGATGTACAGCCTTAAAAAATTATAGAATGTTGTTTTTGACTGAGTTACTTATAAAATATGGTAATTTTTGCACTTCTATTTTGTAGAAAATGAGTTGAAATACAGACTGTGCAGAATTCAAGGCAATGCAACCAATCCAAGTGCCATTTTTTATCGTATTATTCCACTCTAAGTTAGTTAGAGTTTTACAGCCCAATTTCCAACCTATTGGTTCAAGTCAGAGCCGGCCACAGCCTTTTTTCCAGTTGTGGCTCACTGGCTTGTTTTCCCTACTCCATTGCTTATGGGGAGTATCCAGCACAACGGCAGTAAGTTCCTTTTTCAGAGTCTTTGGTATGACTCGATCTGGGAAGCGAACCCGGACCTTCCGTGTGAGAGGGGGATGCTCTTACCTATTCCAACCTAAGAAATGCCATCTTTGAGTAGCAATTATGGAGGGGAACACATATTGTACCTATCATTCAAGTTTTGTTTGAGATTATTTACTCTCTGTTCCAGGACCTTGATTTGCCCTTTTAAACTGATTGTTTGCCAGAAAATAGAAACATTGAAGAGATCTTTCTGGTTAAATGAAACACCAATTTTGTGTTTAATACTGTTGCATGGCAATTTTGGAATATTTGTTGGGTAACAAAACTCCACAGAGATGCAAGAATAACTAGCCTTCCTTACACCTCAACCAATCACCATGTTACACCCAGCTGTTCATTAATCATTGTTTTCTTCTTTATAGTAAATAAACAAACAGGTGCGGATCCAAGGGGGGGGGGGGGGGTTTAGGGCCTTTACCCCCCCTTTTTGCCACATCAACAATAAAAACATAAAGGAAATTAGTTGTGCAACTCCCTCACACCCGTTTTCTCTTGGGTCAGCCTCCCCCCCTCCCCCTCCTTTGGAATGTCTGGATCTGCACCTGACAGATGTGGTGCAGAAATAAAGTTGTGACAAAATTGTAAAAGTGAACTCTGATTGCTGCTTTAAAAACCTGTAGGTGGTCTGGCAACTACGTTTCGCCTGAATCATCGTGTAAGGACTACTTTTTGATCCGTATGCATCATTCACCAGGTAAGATTACCAAATCACACATGATATATGTCATGAACTTCCTGTAAGCTGCTTCCAGGCATGCTCTTAATATTTCAAAAATGACAAACTTTTACAACTCACTTTGTGTGGGTGTAAAATTTTACAAATTTAGGTTTCCATGCCGATAGTTTCTTCTTTGCGTGCATCATTTGAAATAATGTGACAGGTATTACACAACTAGCTTCATCGTTCCTTGGTGACATTTTTGTGATTAGAGATAAGTGGGTGTAGTATGCCTACAAACTTTACAACAAACACATCAATAAAATATGACTCAATATTCAAACTTACTTCCAAGAAAAGTAACTATTTTGTAAATGGCAAAATTTCTGAGAGGAAAAGTAAGAATTTTGACATTTTAAAGTTTGAATCACAAATCTCAAACATTGGATATAGATGGTAACTCACTGCTAGGTTTTAATATCCTTTCTTCCATTTCAGCTTGAATGCCCTAAGATTCACAATAAGATGTGACGAAGAAGAACAAGTTAATTGGGGTAGCCAAATAAAACAAGCTGTTTCCAATGTTTTTCTGGTTTACTGATTTTAATTTTTTGAAATAAATCTCTCTCACCTTAATTCACATCCTTCTTATTGTACAAGTTCCAGCAAACCGACCAGTCACAGGTACTGGGCCTCATAAAGTTGACAGTTAAGCAGATTCAAGTTGAGCCTGTGCAGTTGCCAGAACATATTTTTTTTAAGTCTCTCTGCAGAGTTTATGGTCGCACCAAGTTTTAGTATGTTAGAGGGGTACTTTAATATTCTTAGGATTTTGGTGAAATTTGCACTGAAATTTAAAGTGTGGTTCTCAAGATGTGACCAGGTAAATTTGTCACATTTTCAACAAAAAGTGAACTTGAAGCAATAACTTGATATCCTCACATTATCCCTATTAACTCTAAGGTCAATTCACACAGTCAGAAAAAGCATAGGGAAACAAATTATTCCTTGTCAATGTGAGGAAGCAAAATAACCTCTGCTGCCCTAAAGCTCACTTTGGAACAAAAACCTAGTGACTTCATTTACTGATAACCTGAAAAGCACAGGTCTGATTCGAATGGAAGTATCACCACCCTGTGTAGATTTGGTTCCTCTTTCACGTAAGAAAATTAAATTAATGAATAAATGTCTGGTTTAAGGTACTTGACAACTGAGTGTATTGAAAAGTAGTAGTTAATTAATATTTACATTACCCCCTTGATGTACCTTTAAAAAGTTTTTAATCTTTTGAACATTATGAAATATATTAAATGTGAAAAATTAGGACATCATTCAACAGCTTTTGTCATGGAATTAAAGTGGAAGTCAATTAGCCCTTCACTTATTTTGAAATTTTGGGAAAAAAAGCTTTACCTCACAATTTTCTTATTTCTCTTCAAAGTATCCGTCATAATATTTCAGAACTTTGATTTATTTGGTACATATAAAAACACAAAACACAACCAAAAAAAAAAAAACAAGTATACAAAAAAGGATGCTACAGGAAAATACAGAAATATAAGACATTAAAGACGAGTAAAAGGAGTTAGAAACAGAGTAACTTAATATTGCATATTCATGGTAAACCAAGTGGTTACTCGTCATAAATTTCACAAAGGAGAGAAATGCTATGACATAATTCTCAATAGCCAATCATGAAACAGGTCTACGATGCTTGTTCCATTTGAGATGACTGCACTCCCCTGCCCCACATTCTTTAAAATTACTGCAGTGGAAAAAGATATGAGTGCCAAAAGTTATGTGTCAATTAAAAGTAAAGCAGAATACAACAATGCAGTAAGTTGGTGATAGCGCCACCAATGCAAGATCCAAAACTTTGCCAGGATCAACTCAAATAAGGTGAAAGTGTTCACCAATTAGTTCAGTAATTCTGTTCGGCTGTACACATGCACACATCCTCCAAATCATCTGGCTAGCCTTTGGACAAAGCACACTCACAACTACATCACATCTTCCAAAATTTGAATTTACTTAAAAATTTGTCCAGTGATGCTGTTTTATCCATCTGTTATGTACTGATGGGCCCTGAGTGTGGTTTTGTGCAGTGGACTGTATCTGCCTAAAGTAGGGGCTGAGACCCATATTTTCAATCCATTTGACTAGACTGTTAGATTTATGACTGGTGTTATTTACACATAAGTACTGCAGGAAAAGAAAAGGAACCATGCACTTGGTCCGTGTATCCCACTGTTTACCCCATAATTCCATGCCAAAATAATGAGGTAACAGCAAAGATAAACCACAATTAATGGCCGACCCAGAACATGGGACACGGCAACTTAATACACAAACTCAATACACAAAGGCTAGGCTTGGAAAGGCCTAAGCTATGTAACGCAAAGAGAAAAGGATACTCATCATGAAAGAAAAAATCTTGATGCTGGATGTCCAGATCCACAGCAGGGAGGCAAAAAACAGAGAAGGTAGAAAGTGAAGATTGAAAATCCTGAAGGGAAAAGCCAGGTCCAAAACTGCGTGTAAATCTTTGACAAGCAAGCAGGAAAGATATCATCAGGTGACCTTGTTAGGAGGTCACATCAGGTGCCACTGTGCTAGTAGAAGCTTGCCAGGGACTTACTGCAGGTAAGTAGGGATTACACATGTAAGTAGGAGGTAATGAGGGGCTATGAAGATCCTATTGTTTGCCCCATGATTTCATGCACCAACCAATTATCCAACTTGCTTATTGCATAATATGAAGGGTTAGAATGTATTGAATTTTCAGAATTGTTTGATGGTAATAAGTTGCAATGTGCATTAAACTTAAACAGATTAAAATTTGTAAAAATTAGTATAAATGCTAAGAACGGATTAGTGGAAAGAAAACAAAGAAACAAATAAGTAATGATTTCAACACTGTATTTCAAATTACATGCAACAGAATTTCAAGTTTCATGTGGATAAATGACATGATACACATCCTCAGATGATTTCATAAACCCAGTGTAAAAGGATATATGCAGATCCAATTACAGGTTTAACTCCATGTTGGGCAGTAAAACAAATGTTGCATGATCACACTTTATCAATGATGCGCATGAAGACACATGTAAGCCAGTCATGCTGATCCAACCACATGTTCTTTGCATACTGTGAAACACATACACATAGCAAATACTAAGAAAAGATATAAAACTGTTGTCCTTTTCAAACAATAGCGTCTTTTACACATTGTATATACTGCCCTCACAAACAATAGTACTGTTGGTAGATAGATATCAGAGCTACCCTCACAAAACAATAATGCATGTTTTTTACAGATCACCATTTTTTAAAAATATGTACATACTTCTGCTCAGCATGCTTCAACAAACGATGTAAATATATCCTATATACGTTTAAGTAAGGGAACTTGAATATGTGCAAAGGAGTGTCGCTCCAAACTATTTTGAAACAACAGACAAACCTCCACAGATTTCAGTTTCAATATTTTGCTTCTACATATCTTTCATGATATCTTTAATAGGACTTAAACGTTGCACAAACATGGTAAACAACGATAGTTATTCCTCTAAATATCTTAAGTTAGTGAGAAAAACATTGTCACATGACTCTAAAGAACCAATCATGAAACAGGTCAGATCACTTCACTTTCCCCAATTGGGATGACTATACATATTTCACCTTTAATTGCTACAGTAAATGGAGCAAACTTTACCAACGCTCTTATCTTCAGTCCCATAAAAAAGTTGTACCTTGACAACTCCAAATCCCTTTCCTTGAGAAAATGTGTTCAAAGATGAAATAAACTGGGGAAAGGAGAAGTTGACTTATGAACAAAACTTTTTTGAGTGAAAACTTCAATTTTCTGTACATTCAAAGTTTTAACCTTGCAGCCAACAAGTTTTTCATAGGTAAAGAGAAGGATCTGACAGGCACTGAAGCGCAACTTCTATTTTCTTCCAATAAAATCACTGTTATCTTTAGTGTTATCATGTAAGATTGAGACATGATTGTAATTACATCAATGTCAAACACAAAACTGCAGATTCAAAGGACTCTGTTCTAACCCTGATTTATCATCTGTGGAGGCATTAACAAAACATTTGAATGAACACAAGGAAAGTAAACTGGTATGTCAAACACATAGAATGAAATACAATGCATCCATAAAACATTAGGCACATTAGGCACCAAATATATATCAATGCTATCATAATTGAATACCTGCTTAAAGGCAGTCATTCGTCACCCCAAACTACAGTTTCAGTATACATATATCAAAACTCTCAATTGGTACAGCTCTTTGATTGGCATCGCATTCAAACAATGCATCATAGCTAAATTACACAGCATGGGCACTGAGAGTGTCTTGATTACATATTATGGACTTGTATGGCCACTGGGACAAGCCATGAAGCAATAAACTAGGATTGTGTCTGGATAAAGATGAGTTTTAGATAAATGTGGGAGGGGCTAGAAGTAAGTAGGTTGGGAGAATTGGAACTGTTTGGGATGATGAAAATATGCCTTAAGGATATGAATTGGAAAATATACCAAGGTTACTGCATTATACATTTTATGATAAAAGAAATTTCCATTTTGAATCTTGAGGGATTCTGGTCAAAGAAAAGCCAAGGTCCCTCACGGTAACTGTATGCAGCAATGCTACTTAGACCTGGGGCCCGTTCCACAAAGAGTTAAGCACGATCTTAAGTTTGATTTATTGTTGGCTTAAGTATGGTGAATCAAACTTAAGATTGTGCGTAACTCTTTGTAGAACGGCCCCCTGATCTTTTTTTTGACTTCGTGTTTGGTTTAACAGTAATAGCATCTGCCTATCACGTGGAAGGCCTGGGTTCTATTCCCAGGTCGAGTCATACCAAAGACTCTAAAAAATGGAACCTGCTGCCGTGGTGCACGATGCTGAGCATAAGCAATGGAGTAGTGAAAACAAGCCAGTGAGCCACTACTGGAAAAAAAGGGCGTGGCCGTCTCAACTTGAACCAATAGGTTGGAAACATTGCTGTAAAACTCTCTCTAACTGATCTATTTCTCAAACCACTGCTACAGAAACCTGCATACAGTTACCAAATAAGGTCCTCTCAATGTGAAAAAACATGTCCGAAAAAGTCAACAACTAAAAGCAACAAACTCCTCACCTGTTGGAATACTACAAGTTTATATCAGTTTATACCACTAGCCTGTGGCCAAAGTGGGGATCAAGGGTTGCAAGGGGGCAAAATTTTTCACCTCACTTCAAGGTAAAGTATGACCATCACTTTAATACATTCGACTCTCTCAGAACCTTGCACTTAGGCGCTTCCCTTATCTCAGGGACAACGCCTTTGAACAGTGTGGTATTGATTATGGAAGTGCATTTCCAGTCTCCACTTTCTACAAGATATAACCTCCCATGAACTCAAGCTTTGTTCAAAATTCAAAAATCTTTAATTTGGTAGCAAAAAACATTTACTACTTTTTATTAACTTTGGGGACAGAAGCAAGTCTTGCCCAAAACCCTTCTTGGCTAGCACCTACATTTTGCATTTGCCAAACCTATTGCCTATTAGGACAATTCCACAGCAATTAACACTATAATACATGCATAACTCGAATAGGTCTAAGCATGTCATAGTTGATGCATACAGTCCTATAGAGTAGTGTCCCTATGTATAAATTGATTTTCTTTGGACAAAACTGTCCAGTGTGGTGGTGGCACAAGGCGATGAGGGAATTTCGCCAGTATCACCTGTTGGCTACAATGGTCCCAAAAGGATGAAACATGTCTCACAGGCACTTGTTATATTGTACAAGATTGGTAAGAATGGTTGTGGACCATCACTTCCTCTTTTGGAGTTTGTCCATAGAATGAGCACCATATATTTGTTCTTGAACATTAAACAAACACAAAAATGTCATCAAAATCTATTCAGAAGTTGCTTCAAGACAATACTACTCATCATGGATACTTAATTGAAACAAAAAGACCAATGGAAAGCATAAAGAATAGAACAAGCATTGGTTTACAAAGGCAGCCACATGCAAAATAATTGTTCATATATTTATGTCACTTATATTCAGGGATCCAAAAAGTGTTTTTGACAACCAAACTGAGCTGAAAACTTTCTGAAACTGAAATCCAAAAGGCTTTGTGCTTGCCAATTTTAAGACTTCTAGGAAAATTTTGCTTTCAGACCGCTGGTGACCCCAGATGACTCCAAAAAGATTACTTTTTATCTCTTGTGACCTGGTATGACCTCTGATCCCTTCCAAAAACAAAACAGTTCTTGCCCTTTTGGTTTTTACAAGTTATTTAAGAAGTTTTTTGCACTTTTCCTCCGGCCACCTCTCAAGCTGGACAAATGTGGAAAAAGGTTACAGCACATTTCAAACCCCCTCCCACATGGCAACAAATCAAACCAAATCACCAAATTTGTGATCTCAGATGATCTTTGACCCCCACCAAAATTACTTTGTGCAAAAACTGCAAACTTGTATAGCACATGTAAAAATTAAGGATCAATCCTTTCCTAAGATAACATGTTTATAATAAACATCACATAGGCACACAAACACAGACAAATCCATACAACCTCACCATTTAATAGATTCCTGGCCTGCTTTATGCAAATAATGCAAAATCAGGCCAACCTATGACATAAAAGTTGCATCTTGATGCATAAACAGGAAAATTAGTAATACTTTATAATCGTATCCAGGGATTCCACCAAAACTACAAAAAGAGGTGATTCGTAACTGTTAAACACCTAGTCTAAACTGACACTGTCCTACGCTAAAGTTAAAGTGGGTTCAGAGGGTCAAAAGCTTGCTTCAAGGACCCTTTGAGATGCAATTTGAAGGGTTTTAAATGTAGTTTATTTATGTTAGTCAAATAATTGCTGCAAAAGTGTCTTCCTTTACTTAAGAACCACAAAATATTGACAACTCTCTAATTTTATTAAAAAGGGGGGGGGGGGGGGGGGAGAGGGAGAGAACAATTCCCCCTTTCCACCTTCTAGCAGAAAACCTGCTACCCTATCTGAATTTCTAAATAGACCAAGGAAATTCATGCAATGGATATAACGGATAAATTCACAGTCGTCACCCATAATCTATCTAGAGGCATTTTTAATTTAAGTGTCACATGCCTTTGTCTCGTTTCAAAACAATGACAAAGCATGTTACTAAATGTTTTCTTCATGTAACCTTGTCATAACTACAAGGGCTTGTTTAATTGAGAGTAATGCTCAGTGTTATGCCTGATTTATCATGCAAACACAAATCAAACTTAAGACTGAACATAAGTCTTATGATAATCAGGGCAAGGTCTTCAGATGAGAATATGATTTGAAGTTTACCAGAAAACTTAAAGGGAAACTGTGGCCTCCTCCTCCTCCCCCCCCCCCCCCTCACAAAAAAAAATAGTTTAATTGTCCATCCCTTATCACAAATGGTTCTTGAAAGATACTTGGGAGAGACATTTAAAATGAAATTTGTGAGACTTATTCATTCTTTCCAAATGAGTTTAAAGGCCCAATTCTCTCACCCCAAACAATACCCATTCTCCTAACCTTCTTACTTAAGCCCCTCCCACAATTGTCTGAAAATTCATCCTCATCCAGTCACAATCTCAGTTTATTGTTTCAAGGTGAGAATAGAAAAACTCAATTTATATAATCAAAACACTCTCAATACCATTCATGCTGTGTAATATAAGCTTTGATACTCTGCATTGTCTGAATTAGCTGTCAATCAAAGAGCTGAGCCAATTGAGAATTTTGGTACCCCCATACCAAAATTACAATTTGGGGTTAGAGGTTTGGACCTTTAAGTGGACTGCTTTTGCCCCTTATTACAGAATGTAACACATATCAGAAAATCAGGTCCACCCAAATTTTTTTTCAAGCAACAGCCAAATCTCACAGTTTTTTATTTCTCATTTTTTTTTTTCAAAATATCTTGTATATTATATTTGAGGACTTCAATATTACATATTCAAGGTACACCAAGCACTTACTTCTAGTAAATTTCACACTTGAGGAGAAAAAAATATTGTCACATGACTCTCAAGAGCCAATCAAGAAATGGAAGAGTCTACTAGACTGGGTGACTGGCTGACTGTATTTCCCTTTAATATTCAGTCAGTACTCATGAATATTCAGCTAAAAGTGCCATCTTTGTTTTTATAACTATATGCATTAGCTTGTTGCCAAACCTATAGACAAGTCTTCATAACTATTTACTCTCAGTACAACCCCTTAGAGTGTGGAAAAGCCATTCACTAAAACACGACCATCAGGGGAAAAGTTCATTCAGAGTCTTGTAGAGCAGCTACTCCAAATAAACAGAAAAAAATGATTCAACCTGTGCCTGTTACCTAGTTTTTGTAAAGAGAACAGGTCAGGGAGTTAAGCTGGCCACACACCACAAGACATGCAGGGAAATTTTACCCAATGGTTGCAACTATTGCAGTGCCAATTATTTTTTTGTATGGATGGAACTGACAGTCAGTAAAAAAAATTATAGGCTATATTACTGTAGATACTTTCCTTCTTTGTTTGGCCTCTGTGAGAATAGAAGGAGCCAAGGCCATTCGAGAAAATATGACAAGAAAATTCTAGCATCATGAACTGCACGGTCAAGTGGCTAAAGCAACCGGACTTACATTAGGGAAGTTGGGCATTCAAGTCCTGGCCAGGTCATATAGAAGACTTTAAAAGCTGTACCTACTGCTATTAGGCTTAGTGCTCAGCAAAAGCAATGGCATAGGGAAAACAAACCAGTGGGCCACACCTAAATAATAGGCCCGTGCCCACTCAACTTGAAGCAATTGGTTGGAAACTGGGCAGCAAAACTCCATTTTCCTAACTCTCAAGAATATTGAAGAATAGCTCCACCCAAATGAGCAGAAAAATGAGTGAGTCAACTTGTGCATGCACATTCCTCATACTCCTGGTACCACCTTGTTACCTCAAGCTTGAGTAAAATGAGAATGCCAGTTTACTCAGGGTTGGAGTTTACATTTTAATCCACCTTGGATCACAGAGTTGTGCACTTTTAAACACTGTGTTTGTTGTGATCAATCAAGGTAACTGGTGTTTATGGCACTGATGACCTGGGGCCTGTTCCACAAAGAGTTACGCACAATCTTAAGTTTGATTCCCCATACTTAAGTCAACAGTAAATCAAACTTAAGATTGTGCGTAACTCTTTGTGGAACGGGCCCCTGGACTTTCAAACATTTTTCATGTTTCCTTGTGGGAAAGGAAACAATGCACGTTCCTCATACTCCTGGTATCACCTTGTTACTGTACCTCAAGCTTAAGTAAAATGAGAATGTCAGTTTACTCAGGGTCAGAGTTTAAATTTTGATCCACCTTGGATCACAGAGTTGTGCACTTTTTAACACTGCGTTTGTTTTAATCAATCAAGATCACTGGTGTACTGATGACCAGGGGGCGGTTCCACAAAGAGTTACGCACAATCTTAAGTATGATTTACTGTTGACTTAAGTATGGAGGATCAAACTTAAGATTGTGCGTAAGTCTTTGTGGAATGGGCCCCTGGACTTTCAAACATTTTACAGTAACTGGTACATGAAATTTTTGACATCCTTGCTATGGTATCACTACCCAATTAACCTAACTTGGGGTACGTGAGAACACAGAATAGAAAGCACACAGTAAGTCTGAGGTTTTACCTTATGTTAACATAGGGTGGTAACGCAGAGTGTGTTGGGGTCCGCGCCCTAAGTGGCCAAAATATATTTTGAGGAATCTCTAGCCAAGTTTGAAACAGGTTTACATACCTTTTCTTGCTTTCACTTTAAAAGCAATTAGGGGTTCCTCACCCTGTCAATTTTATGACATTATAACCATTCAATTCATTCTATGTAAGTATCAGCTTTCATGTGGCATTTTCCAACAAGAAAATGTACACAGTTTCAGGGCTTACACGTTGTGTCTGTAAAAGATCACTAACAAAACACAATGTGTGCACAATGGTAGTCGTTTCCTGACTTTGCAAGCAATTTCATCCAAAACCTTATGAAAAAAGCTTGAAACCTGTATGTAACAAACACAATCTTTTGTTACGTCAACAGCTAGAGTCAAGGTCACACAATTGACTATTTTTGAGACAATAGTTCCAGTGACAATAAACATTAAATCAGACCATTAGCAAACAAAAGTAACGCCCACAATTAATTTTTAGCAAAAGAAATAAAGACATCTTACTTATTGCTTCAAAGGGAGAGAGCACCCCCCCCTCCCCCATTGAAATAGTCTAGTAGTCTATCCTATTTTACAAATGGTTTTTAGAATCTTGTGACAATATATTTTTTTCTTACAAAATTCATGGAATGTAACTCATTGCTTTACCTTTAGGTAGTCAAAGCTTAAATCTTGAATAACAAGAAGGGTCTGTTGAGGAGAAATGCTGGTGAGACTTGACTGTTCTTTTGAAATCCTGTAAACTTAAGGTAACTGATGACCGCATGTTTGGTCTAACGGCAAGGGCATCCACCTCTCATGCATAAGGCCCGGGTTTGCTTCCCAGGTCAAGTCATACCAAAGACTCTAAAAAGGGAACCAACTGTCGTTGTGTGTGATGCTCCGCATATTAAGCAATGGAGTAGGGAAAACAAGCCAGTGAGCCACAGCTGGAAAAAGGCTGCGGTCATCTCGACTTGAACCAATACGTTGGAAACTGGGCCGTAAAACTCTAACTCTAACTCTTTGAGATAACTGCTCTTCCCCTTTAATCTTAGGATTTCATATTCATTATCAAGCTGATTTGAACTGTGAGTGGAATAATGGTTGCCAAGGATGCTAAATTATTTGATTTTGATTCGTACATTTTGGCACAGGTATTAAAATAGTAATCTGGGAACCTCCTTGCCATGATATATTGGTATGTAGAGGGAAACTTGGGCAGTTGGAGGGAAATTTGGTTAGTGTTGTAAATGCTATCAAAATAAACATTCTTTCTGTCCCTGAATGTTGGTCTCTCCCAACAATTGGTTGCAATTTTGGCCTTGCTCTCTCTTAGGCTGAATTAAATAATTCATAAAAATGAACCAGCCTTATACTAGTTTGGATAAAAAGCAGATGCTACGCGCTGACGTCATACTGTACGTCATGCTACTGGGTATGTGATTAAATTAGCTAGATAAGGACATGACTATTTTACTTAATTCGCAAATGAAACTTAAATCCTGTGTACAAGAGCAAAGTTATGCAATTTCTGTCACTATGACAACCACATGCTACATAAGCAGCATCTCTCTCCATGCACATCTAGTAAATTTAACATTTCATTCATCTTTCCAAGAAATGTTTATCAAACTCATTTCGCAAGTATGTTTTTTTTAATAAGTTTGAAATAAACTCAGAAATATAACTCCTCTCAAAGTATAACATCCTTCATTGCTTATAGCAACATTCAAGACTTTTTTTTGCCTGTTACCTCCTACAAAGCTGTAAATGTATTTAAATTTGAATTGCATGTGACATATGTAACTTCATTCCCTAACTTTAACTTTGTCCCACAAGCACAAATCAAAATACATCTCAATATTTTACAACTTCTTCAATTCAAAATCACATTTTTAAACCTTAGAAAAAAAATTTCATTTGAGAGGAATACTTTAAGGAGGCTTTTAGCAGAGTAATGTCATGTCTGAAGTATTCATGGCTGCACAGGATTATTTCTAAGATTTCCATGGTAACAGCACCTGCCTGTCAAAGGAGGTAAAATATTGTCTGTTTTACTAAAATATGTGAAGCAACATTCCAGATTGTGTATTATGTTGACACTTCAACAAATGAGTTCCAGTATCAGTTTCTTCAATAAATACTATTTCATTTCATTTTGCCTGTTTTTGTAAAAACATACTCTCTAAAATTTATTTTTTTGGAGGGGGGGGGGGAGGGAAATTGCTAGCAATGTCATCTCAGAAGTCAGAACATGTAGCAAAATATTTGAGTCACTTTTGCCACAAAAGGCCACTAACCTCAAAGGGTGGGGAACCTTTTAGTCTTTACATCCTACAACTTATGTACATGTAAAGATTGACAGTAACTTTGGCAGTTCTGCAGTTGTCTCACAGTCTTTCTGATCACTTCTAATATTAAAAGATTTTTACCTACTGCAAATCAGAAAATCTGAACATTCTGCTTTCTACTGTGGATTTAAGCTCAGAAAACAAAACAGTTATACTTAAAACTGAATGGTTTGCAAGTATGTTATTGGTCATGAAAGAGGAATGTGACGGAATAATGTTCAATACTTTTTTTTAAACAGCCTGTTGTGTATTAGAGTAAACATGTTGCTTGAAGAAAGATCTACCTTCAATCCCAAATATACTATATTTAGTATTTTGGGTTTTTTAGGGCTTTGACACTCCCTGATTACACATGAATTATAATGCAGTAACATTTAATGTCTTCTATTGTACAAGTACTTAAGTATATGACACAAAGTTCATGAAATATTCTGGGCTTGGGAATTTTGGAGAACATGGCAACTCTCAATGTAGTATCAGGGATTCTGCTGGAAATTCAAAAAAGGACATATTACTGCCCAACTCTAAATCCAAATTGATGCTGCCCTTGTCCATGTTACAGGTGGGTTCAGTTCAGGGGAGCAAAAGCTTGCTTCAAGGCCTCTACATGGTGCAATCTGAAGGGTATTAATGGCTATTTATATATGTACATTGAAACAGTGCTGCAAAAGTGTCCTCCTCTTAAAAGAAGGGTTTAAGGTCATTACAGGATTTGGTATGTCAGAGGGGTACTTGTTCTAATCATTTTGGTGAAATTTGCATTAAAATCCAATGTGTAGTTCTCAAGATATGAGCACGTAAAGTTTTGAAATTTTCAACAAAAAGTGAACTTGGAGCAAGCACATATGATATCATATCCCCACATTAGTGCACAGTCTTTTGTTTTTCTTTAAACTTTAGTACTGATGTTCTTCTCAAAAACCCCACATTATTAAAATGTGATTGCCTAAGTGGCATGAGAACTTTACAAACTTTGCATCCCCCACAGGGAGGTCCTATTCCAGTCAACTCCAAGGTCAACACAACAGTCTAATAAAACAAAGGGAAACAAAGCATTCCTTGTAAATGTGAGGAAGTGATATAAGCTCTGCTGCCCTCAAACTCACTTTGGAACAAAAATATACTGATTTCATTTACTGATATATTGAGAACTGCATGTCAGATTTGAATAAAACTCTCACCACCCTGTGTAGTTTTGGTTCCTCTTTCACATATGAAAATTAAAATTTTGCTTAAGCCTTCCCTATAAGTAAGAAACCAAGATAACGACATTTCTTTATTTTTATGAAAATGAAAGTGTGGGAATTTACCATCTTTCTTCTGGAAAGAAGTGGACAATCCCTAGCTTTAACAGCCTTCACAAAAACCAGAGTAATGAAAACCAACAATCCATCATAATTGAGCAGCCAATGGTAAAAAGCCAGACAAAATTACTAGTAGCTGAGTCACAAATCTAATCAACATTACAAATGATTACCTGTTTATAAAGACAAGTGTTTGTCGTGTGCTATACCTACACAACCAGACATAAGTACTATCTGAAAGATATTACATCGTTCGCATGACACACTACAGAAAAATAGTACTACACCAAAATTTAGACTGTAGATGCTTCTTAACCATGATATGACTAATATGTTTGAAACACATCTTTGGACAGCATGATTGTGAATATAGATGTTTCTCATTCATGATGATACTTCTTCCATAGTTTGAATTCTTTGGCTAAGCTTTTATCAAGAATATGTTGTTTCTCCTACATGATTGTCATGGTTCACAAGTAATCCATGGTAAGTATCCTCCAAGCTGGAAATTAAATCCCATTTGCAGTTGATGTGTTCAGAACATCTACCACTTTTGAAAACACTTGAAATTAGGTTGCCAGTAATTATTTCATCATTCCAAAACTGGTCCGACATCATGACTCTCACTCTAAATTTGTCACGATCTCATAAATTTGATTCCATGAACTGTGTAGATAAGATTTACTTCCCAGAATCTCATCTGCAAAAAAGTTGATAATGTTGATTCCTCAGAGAATCATTATTGTAATCTTGGTAACAATTCTTCATGAATTCTGACGGCCGACTGACAGAACTACAAAACTGACTTTCTTTTGTGGTTTCACACTTAAAACATGCTCTCCCACTTAGAGGATGTGACTTTATAACAAAGTTTTGTCTCAAGAATATAGCCAACCAAGAGTTCCCCTGGCATTGTTTTTGTGTGGCAGCCACCTCACCAACAGATTTTGACTACCACCTTGCAGGAGATTGCCCTAATTACCATCTGCACTGAACCAGCTTTCAAAGAAGTGAAAGTTCACCCTCCCTACTGGTGTCAAAGCTGGCATCATTTTACCCTGTGGACTAGTATCACCTGACAGACACTTAAACTCAGGGGAATCCCTGCAAGCTTTCCACACCTCCAGGACAACATTACCCATAACACACTGAAGCAAGGCACAGGTAAATATATGCTTACAAGGAGGGCAAATCTCTGCACACAACACCAATTTTTTCCTCATGTCCTCTTTTCATAATCAACATATGCTATCACTTTTTACAAATTCCCACAGTTTGAATCTGGGCCTTCTCTTGCAAGAAATCTGTGACAGACAACTTCGAAGTGATAAATCAGAGGGCTCCCACCTGTTGACCTCGAGTTGACTGAGGTCATGACATTTCACTTCCTCTTTGCATCTCTGCAATATACTCTCTGAGCTTGCTTCAAGTCTTCGGTGGATTGACTGTAACCAGGAACATTCCTTTAAACAGCTTGGCACCTAGTACAGGCTGGTTGTCGGTGGGAGGGTAGATGGGTTCTGCCTCTGTCACGTACACGTAACTGTTGCTAGTTAAGGAAAACCATAAATTTGAACACAACTCATGATGAATGAGGTGACTAAGAGGTCATCAGCCACCATTTCCTTGGTACCAGCCAGAATGGGTCCAATATGGGGCCCATTAAACTTTGTTACCAAGATTCATAAGGGGTCCATATTGCTAGCAATATGTATATGGGATATTATGCACTTTTTATTGAAAATTTACCACGTTCCCAACATGGGCCCTGGAGCTAAGCCATATGGATCATATGGGTTGACCCACATCAGCCTTTTGTAAATCTTGGGTGAAAGATTACATGGACCCCATTTTCTGCCCCATTTGGGACCCCCATTAAAGGGTACAATATGGGAATATTACAAGCCAAACTTGTTTGCCTTCCATTGTAACAAATTATGAGGGATCTATTTCCACGGCATTTCCTTGACAAATACACTGAAATATTTTTCATGATAACTTTTACACAATGAAACCATGACATGAATAGGTGGAAAAAGTTGGGAAGCTGGGAGGCTCCTTTCCAGGGAAATTTGTACATTTGAAGGGAAACTTTAGCAATTAGAGGGGGGTTTCCTTTTGTGGGAAATGAACACTTTTTCCAGCCCTGATGACAGGAACACACTCATACCTTGGGTGTTCTTTCAGTACATGGAACAAAATACAACAAACTTACTGCTGTTTCCATCCACCAAATTCCATAAATTTTCCAACATGGGACTCTTTTTTGCCCACCTTTTTGGGGGGAGAAAAGGAGTTGACTCTGTTATCTTCAATTCTACATTTGAACATGAAATTTTGTTACTGCAATACTTCATTTGCTAGACTTTCCACCACTTGGAGATGGCTAAATTATTAGTATAAACCATGTCAGTAACCACGTGTGATCACACCTGCAATGTCATTAGAAATTATTGTGTGTTCCTGGGTGGTTAACTGTATTTCTGAATACTCTGAACCCAGGTTTGACACAGATTGACACATGTGGTCACACCTGCAATGTAATTAGAAATTACTGTGTGTTCCTGGGTGGCTAAACTGAATTGCTGAATACTCCAAACCCAGGTTTGACACAGGTTGACACATATTTTCTTTCCTTGGTCACAGGCTTTGACTCAAGAATTCTTTGTCAATATGAGTTTTAACTGCCACACCTTGTGCAAAAGGAAAATCATTTTCATGAGCAGAAGCAGTATGTGTGAGGTTTAAGCACTTCCCCAAATTAACACCTCAGGAGCATTCAGAACATTTTCTTTTATAATGATATTGGAAAACAAAACGAACACCTTCATTTATTCAAAGTGTCTTCTGCAGTAATATATAAATTAATTACAATCAAACCGTAGGACAGTAACTTTTCCAGAAATTCCAAAACTTTACACAGGAGGTTTCAGAAAAAGTAGAGTTCATGAAAGAAAATACTATTCTATTTTGACCCTTCTCCATTACTTAATACATCCAGTGAACAAACAACAAAGTACCAAAAAAAAAGGAGTAAAAATGTTTTTATTCAGACTGATGAAAAAACAGTTAAGGCTACTGACAAAAACACTTTCTTTGTTAGTGCACAAATATTCAAAGCCCTACCCTGTGGGGAAATACAAATGGGAATTATATAACCTGTGATTAATTGTTTTGAACTAAGCCTGTATTGTGAAAAGAGAAAAAATTTCTTGATTATAAAATTTTTGAAGTGTGCAGCTGAGAATTTCATGCATTTTGATTGCTTTAGTATTAAATCGAAAGAAAATCTAATACCAAATGAAAGTTCTCAAAATTTAAGGAAACTGTGACAAGTGAGAAATAGCCTAAAGTGATTCTTTGTGTTTCACAAAAACATGTAGGGTTTTTTCTTGTTAATCATGGTTGACATATTACATAATTTGATGAACCATGACAATAAAAGTGCTCAAGAGAAAAGGACACAAAATACTGAAAAGTTTGCACGCTCTTTAGAAAAACACTTTCTAATTGTAAGCTGCTTAAGCCACATGTATCTGAGTTTAAATGAATATTCAATATGTCACACCAGCAGTTTAAATGAATATTCAATATGTCACACCAGCTATTTTCTGAAGTGTAGTAAGTGTAGGCCCTATACAGTTTTTGTGGTAAGGCACATGACCGAATTTGAAATAATACCTTGCTCATATAAAGCCTAGATATAAATAGTGAATTCCTGGTCAACAGGTCTTCCCCCTTTCAGATGCAAAATGCGAGACTATGTTGGTTGAATACCAACCGAGTAGGTCTACTTTACATGGGGTTTAGTTTCTTTGTCAAATGGAAAGTTTACTCACATGTCAGTTCCTTGTGAAAAAAAGTGGTGCTTCAGGTATTTAATGTGCTCTTCCCCAACAGAGAATTGTCACTATGCCCTTTCTAACACTTATGTTACAAGATTACAAGAAATATTCAACCTGAACAGTAACAATACTTTGAATGTTAAAACAACACCCAATTCTCACATTTCATGAACCAAATGGATTCCTGTGTGAAGAATTTGAACGACACTGAGGCTTTTGTGTTACTATAACCTTGAGAGTACCCAAGCTCAGGTAGTATTTGGACGTTTGCTTATAACGATGGACAGTCCTGTATATGGCTATAATAGTTTTGTAAAACACCAGTTTCCTCTTCCTGTTCCCTTCATTATGTTTTGGCATTTGAGCCAACGAAGGTCCAGTTGTAAAATTGAAAACAGACGTTTGCATTTGTGTTTTGTTGTATTGAATTTTCAAACATAAGTGCACCGTACTTTTATTGGTTGGGATACTAACTGGTGGAGATGAAATGGGATAAAGTTTGCTGTCTCTCATTGTTGATTTTTATATTTTTCGTCATTATTTTTATGGAAATTGAGCAAAATTTGGCAGAATTTTCACGTTGAAGATTGTTTATTCATCCTCATTGTTTGTATGGTCTGTGAAAAGTTTGGTCAGAGTAATTTAATGTGTTCCCTTTTGTGGAAGTATCACTTAAAAGGCCCAATTCTCTCACCCCAAACAGTACCAATTCTCCTAACCTTACTTAAGCCCCTCCCACAACTGTGTGGAATTCATCCTCATCCAGACACAATCTGCGTTTATATTGCTTCAGGATGAGTATCGAAAAGCTCTATGTGTATAATCAAAGCACTCTCAGTACAGTTCACTCTGTGTAATATAAGGTTTGCTACTATGCACTGTTTGAATTAGCAGTAAATAAAAAGCTGAGCCAACTGAGAGTTTCTGTTACCCCCTACAAGAAGTGCATGTGGTCTGGGGTTAGAGGATTGGCCCTCTAACAGAATCAATTCTGTGCAACTACACTAATTCTAATGCAGCACATAATTTTTCTTTCTGTAATCTTTACAAAAAGTTACTTCTCCTATAAATCTGTTTTGTTTTTTTTCTTTTTTAAGGGGTGTCATTTTTTAAGGTGGGAGGGGCACGGGGGGGGGGGGGGGGATTGTGACATTCTTTAAAAATGTTAAATTAACAGAAATACTAGTTACAGCTTCACCTTGAATAATTGAAATGATCTAATGCACACTGTTCTGCAGTATAAGTTCAGGGCTCAATACGTAGAGCGACATAGGTAAGGAGAACATGTGTTTGGTCTAATGATAGGGGCATCCACTCCACACGTGAAAGGCCTCGGTCTGATTCCCAGGTCGAGTCGTACCAAAGACTCTTAAGAGTGGAACCTACTGCCGTTGTGCATGATGCTCCGCATATGTAGTGGAGTACATAGGGAAGACAAAAAAGTCAGCCACAAGTGAAAAAAAGGTTGTAAAGGCTCGACTTGAACCAATAGGTTAAAAACTGGGCCATTTAACTCTATCTGACTAACTAGCTAGCTACATGGGTAAGACCAAATGGCTTTCCACAGAGAGAAAATTGTCTGGGAAATGAGACAGAGGAAGGAGGAAAATCAAGACCTAACATAAGTAGTACACAACACAGAAATTATGCAGAAGACAACAAAGGTCATGTGACATTTTTGAAGGTAGCTTTGATAAAAATCGTGGTAAACTATGGAAGCCACAGAAATTTGGCCTTTGAAACCTCTGATTATTATCAGCCTTTTTATGCTCATGAATACATACAAAGATAAGACTGGATTTAGTTCACTGTCCCATGCTTTTGGGGTCAATAATTGCAAAACTTAAGATAACTCCAACTTATGATGCCATGAGGATGTTCCCTGCATGAGATATAAAAATTTGAACCAACACCTTTGTTTAATAAAACAGTCAAACAATAAAAAAATTCATAACTTGACAAAAGAAAAATTTTCAAGTAAGGATACGGAAAACGCAAGACCCAAAAGCTGTTTTTAGCGAGGATGACCCCTTCTTCACCACATTCTGGATAAAAGACTGGGCAGGGATGAGCCCCTGGACGAACTTTAGGATTCAACTGAATGTACAGAGGAGCTTCTGGAGTGACAATGAACGCACGAATCAGCTGACCCAGAGGAGGCTTAGTATTTCTGTGTGGAAAAAAGAAGAAATTCTACAAAGGTTAATGCTCATCTAGTCATATAAAGGTTATTCGATTGCACATTAAGCTCAGTTGGGCTCATAGGAGGTTTAAGATATGGAAAAGGGTCAAGAACCCCAAGCAAAACACCTCAAAAAGATAGACACAAATTTCATGGTTTCTTCCATGTATGAAAGGGAAATGAAAAATATGCTCTTCTCTCCCCCACTCCCTCCTTTCCCTTTATGCAATATCTTGTGCAGTGAAGGCCCCCTCCCCCCTTATTAATACCTTGTGCAATGATGGGCCCTCCTTTTCCCACTCAGGCCACCTTATTCAATACCTTGTGCGGTGATGGGCCCTCCTTCTCCTCCCCCCCTATTCAATACCTTGTGCCTTAATGGGCCCTCCTCCTCCTCCACCAACTTCTCATTCAATACCGTGTCTAGTGATGGGCCCTGATTCAACTACTGTAGTCCTCTTGTAGGCCTGGGTATTGGGTATCTGATGTTACAATCATCTTAAATTTACACCTCAGAAATCCAAACTGGTAATTTTTTTCTACCTGGTAGATTTATAAACTTCAATTTATTCTAAGTCTCTAAAACCCTTTTATAGCAGAACAGTATCAAGGTCTATAGAAAGTGACTAAATGTGCCAAGGCTTAATAATTAGCTCCCAAGGATGATTTTGTAATAATTAAATTGTTTTCATATGCAGACCTAAAGGAATACACTCTTATAAAATTATTTACGCAACCTTTCACAAGGAACAAGTAAGGGTGGTATAAATTTATTCAAATATTGTATAACTACATGCCATTGTCAGTTTACAGGCTCCTACGTTTTTTTTTTGTTTTTTTTTGTCGAACCAGCTAATTGCTTTTAAAATTTACCTGTCTGCATGTGCTTGTTTGTGCATTTTAAATTAGATTAATGTCTTAATCTTCCAATATTACTAGAGTTAAGTCGTCCCACATTTAAGACCCACCTCTGAAACATCCTATTGTATAAAAGATAAGTAAGGAAACTTGATGTACGGATACGTGGGTATATGCTCATGTTCATACGATACACACATACCCACAGTGACAAAACCATTTGATGTTAGCCAGTGGTTTAGTTGGTAAACATATACAACAAGCCCAAGAGGTATACTTCTACAGATATAAGTAAAACAAATCCTTCAGCGGATAGTCTAAGACTTAAATTCTGGGATGTGTGAGTGTAATGGCATACTGCCATGGACTTCCTATACATGGACAGAGCATACTGCACGGTAAATTGTCGCTACCATACGTGTGAGAAAGCGCACCAAAATGGCTGTCTGCTATGGTTTTGTGTGAAGGTTTGGACTTGCTCAAGTATGTTACCATATTTTGCAATAAAGTTGAAATATTTTTGAAATATGGCAAGATAAGGTCAAAATCACTTCACATATTGCAGGAATATGATATTGTTTCCCATTCAAGCTTAACTTTTGCTTAAAATATTACAGAGTTGTCTTCAAATCAGACGATTTATAGGTTAACGGCAGCCATCTTGGTGAGCCTTTTTTGTCCCAGTCGGTGGCGACCATCTACAGATAGAACATATACGTTACATGCTGTGTCCATGTATATAAGTCTGTGCATACTACCAATTGCCTGAAGAGTGTGATTTTTTGCATGCCTAGATAAAGAATGGGAGCTCTGATAAATGTGTAAAAGTTTAATGAAACAGCACATCAATCACACCTTTACTTTCATAAAGAGTGTAATTTGTAGCACATCTAGAAAATCTAACACTGGAGGCATGTAAAATGTAACTCAGGAATGGGCCCAGCTCAATATTAGGGCCTATGGAAGTCTCCTCCACAAAAGGCACATATTGCAATTTGTGCATGGTGCTCAGCACCAAATGGAACTTACTGCACTCTTACAGGTGATGTAATTAATTAAGCCTTCTCTGTGCAACATGCTATGCAAGCAAACAGGAAGTGTTCAAGTTCATAAAAACATTTTTAATTTTAAAGGGATACAAAGCAGGTAATGTGAGTTGTACAACAAGAAAGCCACAAATTATTGCATAATGAACAAATTTGTTTTCAGTAAATAAATTTCAACATTTTATATCAGGGCCAAGAATGTCTTAATAAGATGGGAGTTGGACTGTTAGAATTCATTTTTCATGATGTTTAATATGTAATTTTGAACTTTTTGACTTGAGGTACACCTTACACTGGACCAAAACATGTTAAAACAAACTCCAATTGCCTGTAAGTATGATTGACGCTAGCAAAAATTTGTTTGCATTCAGTTTTGAGGATTGTTTCCTTACCTGCAGGTACATGGAACATGAAGAGGCATATCAGATGTCACAAGTTTGTTTCCCCCTTCCTTTGGACCACCAGCTGCTCCAGGGGTTTTGGGCATTTTGTCAACACCAGAGTAAATAAACCGGTGACCTCTAGGGCATTCATACTCTAAACCAATATATGCTCTGAAACTATCTGTCATATAAAGTACAACAGTAAACATATATTATTGGACTTGCAGCCCTTTGTAGGTGAAATTGAACATGTGCCACAATTACACACAGAGAAATGCAATGAGGCATGGATGTACCTCATGACAAAGTTTAAGGCAGGTAATTTATCTTTTAAATTAAAAAAGCCAGTCACCACTGAGCTGTCTAGAACATTTGGTACAAAAAAGATTCTCTTCTTACGAAAAACAAGTGAAGAAACAATAAAACATAACCTTAAGAAAATTATCTCCTTTAATTTGATAATGGAAGATTTGATAACTGCAAATACCTTTTGAAAAGGGTGGACACCAATCCCTCTTTGTCCCCCCCCCCCACCATTGTTTCCTCAAAGAAATTATACGTTGGGTCAATACACTCAGTAGGGTTGGGTGGCATACCAGTACTGATGTCAATACCTGTACTAGAGGTATAGGTAATGAAAATATTGAAGATATTTGGTATGTTACTAATACCTGTGAATGATAAAATACTGGTACTTGAAAAAATTACCGGTACTCATTATATTCGCTGACAAAAATAACTGTTAGGAAGTGTGGATTTTTACACAAACATTTAGAGCAGAGGTTCCTGTATGGTAATAAACCCAATCAAACACCCAGATGCATTAATTTTCAGGATAAATGCATGGCTTAGGTTCCTTCCCACCCAACTTTCCCACCAGAAAGTTGAGAACCGGTTTTGACTCAATACCGGTTCTGTGTGTTTTACAATACTGGTACCAATATTTTCATGTTACCACCCAACCCTTACACTTAGTATGAGAAAATTTGACTCTTTTGAAATTTCAGTTCTCCTTGACTGATACCTCTTTGAGTTTTTCTCTCTCTGTTTCTTCCTCCTCTCCTTCCACTAGTCTTCTCCAGTTCTGGCCAGTTGAGGTCCATTTTACTTCCTTTTGGAATGGGGATATCCCAGGGTAACAGGAAATTCATATCTCGCAGGAAATTAGGTTGATCTAAGCCTGTAATGTGTGTAATAATAACCAATATAAGCAGAGTACTACAATGGCATCAGAGTCACATCTAAACTCTGGGCTTAAAGGCAGTCTTTCATCACCCCATACTACAATTCCACAAGTAGTCTGCAGAAATTCTTTTATGGTCGCTGGCCCGAAGCTTTGGAATGCCCTCCCGATTCATATTCGGCAGTCGTCTTCTATTAATTCTTTTAAGGATGCTTTGAAAACTTATCTTTTTAGGAAATCTTTTTCTTGATTTTTGTACTTTGTAAAGTGCCATTGAGTGTGTTTCATCACAGTAATGTGCGCTATATCAAGTTTTGCAACCTTAACCTTAACCTTAAATTCCCCATTGACACAGCTCTTTGATTGACATCAAATTCCAAAAATAGCAAAGTAGGTCATATTACACAGCATGTGTAAGAGACTATTCTGATTACAAATAGCATCTCATATACTCACCAGAGTATCTCCTGAAGCAATTAACAAGGGAGATTATGTCTGGATGAAGACAAGTTTTTGACAATTGAGGGATAACTTTTGGACAGTTGTGGGAGAGGCTAGACGCAAGTAGATTATCAGACATCATAGTAACTTGTCAGTAACTGTAGTGACTGGTCATTGTTCTTAATTTGCTAGCAAACTTGGTGACCCATGATGTCTGTAAATTTCAAACTATACATAAGTGTGTCATTTTGAACTGCAAGGCCTTACCTCATTGTAACACATATTGTTCCATCATTGGTGTGGACAATAATTTAGCATGCTCAGAACGAGAATGATGAGTCATTTAAATGATAGTTCAATTCACGTAACTGACACAAAAACGTCAATTGTGACAGAAATAGTTACAACAGACTGTAAACCTATATCTCACCAAAATGTTCATAATTACTTTAACAGATCCAGTAAAACACTTATTACATAGTCTGGTTCTGTGAAATCCCATGAACAAACACAAAAACGATATGTTAATTTGTGGTACCTGGGTTGATATCCTTCTGCACCAGATGACGAAGTGATATTTTGAAATTCTGTCTGATATGAAATACCAAGATGGATTACTCCTGCTCGCCACAAAGGGAACGAATATGACAATAACATATGTGATTACTAACTCATGTTAAGGTTAAAGTGCAATGAAATTTGGAAAAGTCACACTTCTTGAAAATATTTGCAGACTATCCACAGCTGTAGTGCAGTGTTCCTTGACTAGAGCAGTAAACTTTGTACAAATTAATGATGCTCATTTTGAGTCTATTTTTCAACATTTTTGGCAACTAAACATGTTTGGCAGACAAAAAATTTTAACCTTTTTGAAAGCATTTATACAACAAGCAACCTGTTGACTATGCACAATAAGACAAACAGCAAATATATATGGTACAATAAACTTGTGATTCCTAAAGATAGCAATACCCCCTCAACTCTGCATAGCATTGTAAGAATCTTTTGGTGATAGTGTTTCGTCAGGGTGCTCCACCTGAACAAAATTTGCAAAGGTCTTTTCGCACCCTGATAAAAAATGTGCTACCTGAACAAAAACTTTGGTCACCTGGATAAATGTTACCCCTTTGAAACCTTGCAACAGAGCAAACAGCAATAATATCTGTGTTCACTTTGAGTAGTGATCAGAAGAAATGTTCCTAGTCATCAAAGAAAGCTATAGACGAATCCTGACAGTAAGAGATGGTCTGATTTCAGTCGGCCATAACTGGGGTCTATCACCTTTTAATCTGTCAATTTCCTCGCTTACCTGTATCCTGAATGGTTGTGCACTAAATGGTATCTTGATTCCCTCAATTTCACTGAATATGAGGGTTTGAAATTCATGTAGACAATAAATAAAGACGATTTAAGGCTAATGGACCCCACCAATGGCTGCCTACAGTCACTAAACACAAGCGCTGATTGGATTCATCTATAATTACATTCATCATTGATTGCTAGCTGACATTTTTTGAATGAAGACACCCTTTCCCTCTGGACCACTTGACAAGACAGTGATCAATTCTACCCTTCAATGTTTGGAACACCTGAACAAAAAATTGAATCAGCCCTTACAAAAAAGGTGAGGCAATTGGTTTCAAATTCGCAGGTTTTAACAGGTTTTTTCCAGGGGTTATCACAGGTTTTAGCATGAAAACCTGTAATTTCCGTTGACATTGACACAGGTTGATCATTTGCCACAGGTTTGCCACAGGTTTGACACAGGTTTCATGTGCAAAACGTGTGGTGATAAAAACTAGGGTTAACAAAGAATTTTTCCACAAAACCTGTGGCTTGATATTAAAGAAGAGGAAAGGTGTGCAAAACCTGCATCAAACCTGTGAGTAGAAGGTTCCAAAAACGCATGTTTGTCACCCAAGAACACGCATGATTTCCTTTGTTTTTCCATGTGTGATCACATATGGTGCAGACACAGGTTGACGCACCACTTTTGGTAAGGGAGTGGAGAAACCTGGCATGATAAGGGGAAGGGGTGTATAAAGGGCAGTGCTGCCAACTTGTTAGCAAAAATACTGAAAATACCGCTAAAGATACAAAAATAAACAAAACACCAGGAACAGATGCAAAAAAAGGATGGTATGAATACAAAGTAAAGCATGCAACAACCAAAATGCAGAAAAGAGACTGCAAATTTTAGCTCAAAAATTTAAACTGTGGGGAAGCTTTGGGAAGGGGAGAATTAAAACTGACTGGGATAAAAAGACATGACCTTCTACAATAGGGGACATTCTAAGTTGTGCGGTGATTTCTTCTGACTTTAGTTTTGACAAAGTGCTCAAAAGGTTACTGTAAAGGTTATTAGTGATCACTGTGTGTAAAGTCTTTGACAAAGATCTTCTAAAATAGATAGGTCTAATTTAAGGCTAGCCTCAGATCATTTCTGACTACTATTATTACTACATATCCATACTGAAATTATTGCTGTTAGGCCTGTTTCAAAGTTCTCTCAGTTTTGAATCAATCACTTCTGAGCAGGGTTTGAACCCCTTACTGTGCTTCCTAAATTTTTGGTTCAGGCTTGGAGCACACTTTTGAAATTTCAAACTGGATACAGTGCCCATACAAAGCAGCAAGTAAATAACACTGATACCCTGAAGAAAGCATAACAGATACGGAAACCCTTAAACCTTTGTAGTCCCTAAAAATAACATATTCTGAAAAGTTAACATTCACAGCTACATGTGTACTTTTATGTAAAATTGCTACATATTTTTCAAGCTATTGGCTGAAAAGGGTGTTGTTACAGCAATGGACACTGGCTTCAAATGAGTTAAAGTTCTTAATCTGGTGGAGACAGTCTTACCTTTAGAATGGCTGTACAAATTTCCTTTACCATGGCAAACAAGTGACCATGATGAATATTTAGGCAATAGACCTGGATGGGATGCACTACAGGTCATGCCTTGTAGAAAACCAACTGCTGATAACTGTCTTGAAACACCAGATCCTGTTGAAGGTGGAAAACATTCAAAGTCTTCAGTGAAAGCTTTTATATGCTCATCCAAACACCTCTCTCCTTTTCAATGCAAAAAGCATAATTATTCTATGAATGTTTATGGAAGCTTCCTAAGTACACATCAAATTCACCTTTAATGCATTCATATCAACTGTGAAAATGTACCACAGACGACACAGACTGCCACATAATATTACACCTGCTCTCCCCCCCTTATTAGATTAGATTGTTAAATAGTTCAATACAACAGCAAACCTTGTGGATCCCATCACATCATGGTAAACACTTAAGGGGGGAGGGGACTTTTCCTCTACACATTTCAAAAGAGGTTTGCCAAAAATGAAATTTTCGAACACAATGTGAGGATGCCTATACCTACCCTTTGAGGTTGGTATGATGCTCTCACTGCCACTAAGGATGTCCATAGTGACCATACTTCTGGCCTGGGAATCATGAGATGTCATGACACCATCATTGCCAGACTGTCCCAGGCTTAGGGGAGGACTGAAGAAAGGTTGATCACCCTGGGTGTCTGAAATAAAATACAGAAATAAATACAAAAAAAACCCCATGAAACCACACTCTTAAGCTTTTCCATGCAAGGTCAATGCACTTTTACTAAAGCATACAGAACATTAAAAAAGAATAATGAGTGTCTCTAGTGGAGATGTTGTAATATATTGAGGAATCCAATCAGTGCTTGTGTTTAGTGACTGTAGGCAGCATTAGTGGAGTCCATCAGCCTTAAACCATCTTCATTTATTGTCTACATGAATTTAAAACCCTCATATTAAGTGAAATTGAGGGAATCAAGATACAATTTAGTGTAAAACCCTCCAAACTACAGGTGAGCTAGGAAACTGAAAGATTAAAAGGTGATACACCCCAGTTATGGCCGGCTGGAATCAGTTCACAAGTTGTTGTCCAGATTCATCTATACACGAGTTATACATCTTTCTAAGCAATGAAGTAGCGAAAACAAGCCAGTGAGCCACAACTGGACAAAAACAAAAACAAAAAACAAAAAGAAAACTGCAGCCCACCTGATTTACACCAACTGGTTAGACACTGAGCCACAAAACCTCACCTAACTAACTACACATTTTTTTTTCTATGTACCACTAAAAATTGCCCCCTGTAGGTTGGAGGTTGTAAGAGGAGACTGAAGGGAAATCAGATTTGAAGTTGGATAATACTGGGAAAAAAATTTAAACTAAACTTTTTACCAAGTTGACTGACACTATATGACCATTCGTGTTGGTGTGTCGTTAAATCTCATCTAAATAACTAATTAATCAATAAAAATTTTAGCAAATTATCCATGCTTACCTTCTAACATTCAGTACAAATCCATTCTAACAGTAAATGTACAGATAACTGTGCCTATGTGTAAGTATGAGTGTATACTCACTATTAGTTGTTACTTCTCTTCCAAAATCTGTTCGATTGATAGACTGATTTGTTGGAGTTTTATGCCCCATCTTATAACCTCCTGGTTTAAAGGGCCAATCCTATCACCCCATATTACACTTCTTGTAAGGGATTACAGAATTTCTCGATTGGCTCAGCTCTTTGATTGACAGCTAGTTCAAACAATGCAGAGTACCAAAGCTGATATGACACAGCATGAACTGTACTGGAAGTGTTTTGATTATACACATTAAGCTTTTCTATACTCACCCTGAAACAATGAACTGAGATTGTGTCTGGATGAGGATGAATTTCAGACAATTGAGGGAGGGGCTTCAGTAAGAAGGTTTGGAGAGTTGGTACTGTTTGGGATGAGAGAATTGGGCCTTTAATCTAGTGGTTCCCAATGTCTTTTTACCAGTTGTGAGTCACTGGATTATTTTCCCTACTCCATTGCTTATGAAGAATATCACACACTATAGCAGTACATTCATTCCATTTTTAAATCTTTGGTGTGACTTTGTATATGAACTAAACTCTAGACCTCCTCTGATACCTAAACACTGTGGAGGGAACACCCCACTCTCTAATTCAAAATCACCTTTTCTCAAGCACTTAAATAAAACTAGCCAACTCCCTCTGCAAAACTCTTCTAAAACTCAAGAATGTTTTGCCAAGAAAGTGTGACACAAAATTTGATACAGTAGCTTGTCAATTTGAAACACTGATATTTATTGTAACAAATGAAAAGAGACATTCTTTTATTTTTTCCCAAAAGCTGAGTTGTGCACAAATCCATAAAACTGAAAGCTCTATTTAGGATTTCCTAATATTGAGTGCATAAACCCAATGAATAATTTCTGAAAGGAACCACTGATCCTCAAACAATGAACCTGGTGGGGTTTTTGTTTTCTCTCCTGACTGATTCCTGTATCCTGTTCATATCACTCCAACTTGTCTCACCTCCTCTAACACTCCCTTGCTGCTGAGAGCCTGCCCCCTTTCACACCCCCCACCCACCTCATGAAATAACCTTTGGCCAAGTACCTAAGTAAAATTAGCCAATTCCCCATGAAACTATTCTAATACTCAACAGTGTTTCTACTTACCTAGTACAACCTGATTTTGACATAATAGCTTGCCAATTTCACATGCTGATATTTTTGTACAATTTCCATTTTTTCCTGAAAGTTGATTTGTGCACAGTTTCACATATCTGAAGGTTCCAGTAAGTCAAACTTTCCCACAAGTTGTTTTGACTTAGTGAATAATTTTTTTGAACATGGTTCCTGCTTCTTGTGAAAAATAAAATTTCATGACATACTCACCATAAGAAAAATAAAGTTTCAAGAATTTTCCATGACCATTTCATGACCTTAACATGACTATTACATGACCAAATTGCAAACAGATCTGATGAAACTTTAAAGGTGTGATGATCCTGACAAATAAATGAGTACATTTCTTTATTAGTAAAAAATTAACATACTGATCTGGGCTACACTTCGTGACTTTTCTATGACTATTTCATGACAAAATTATATCCAAGATTTGAAAAATCTTTAAATGCCCAAGAATTATAACAAATAAATGAATGCATTGATTAACTTGTAAAAAATTATCATACTGACCTTGACTAAATTTAATGACTTTTCTATGATTTCTGTTATTTTTACAATATTCCATGCCTTTTTTCAGGCCTGGAAAATGAAAGAAAAGTTTCATGACTTTTCCAGGCCACGGGAACCCTGTTAGAAGAAGAACTGATCCTCAAACAACTAACCTGGTACAGTTTTGGTTTTCTCTCCAGACTTGATCTGAGTATCCTGCTCATCTTTCATCTCAACTGCATCTTCCTCCTCTGTCACCATCTCACTGCTGGGAGTTTTCTCCGTGACGTGGGAGGATTCTGACAGTCTTCTCGGTATATACACAGGAAATGCTATGTGGTGAAGCTTATTACAGCACTTCTCTTCAAGTTCTTGGAAAAAGTCAAAGTTTGCAACCTGCAAAGGAAAAATTATGGACTTTACAGGACTGGTAACATGAAAAATTTGGGTATTTGATGTACACAGCATTGAAAACCGTGAAAATAGCCACAGTTTCCATTGAAATACATCAAACATTGACAATTTTTCAGAGTACTTTCTGTTTTGCACATGATCATGAATAAACATAGCTGAAAATGCACATTTTTGTGACGCTGCAAAAAAACAAATGTTATCCTTTATTTTTGCAATCTTTATTTCAAGGACAGTTGTAACATTAGTAAGTCTTGGGGTTCTATCATAGAAGTTTAGCTTATGTACTTAAAAATCGTCAGTGTTGCTTTACCAAATCATAAACTATTTGATGAGTAATTAAGATTAAATAAATGGGTTAATTAACAAAATGTCAATGTGCAGCAATCAACTTCACCATTTTGGCATAGGCATCAAGTTACTCCAGATATATTCAAAGTTTGAAGCGGCTTATCTTGAGAATGGAAAAAGATATTAATGCAAATCCAACAGATTTTTCCTTCTTAAGTCTTTACATATCAAATTAAGTCAAGGCTTTGGCATATCACCATACACACATTGGTTTGATATGAAAGATGAAGGGATAGTCTCAAAGGACATTAACTTTAACTCCAGATGAGGGCAGCTATCTCCATGATGAAAAGTTTTAACATATTTACATGGGAGGGGTGGGGGGGGGAGGGGTTAATTTCTCACCTAAGTCATGAAAATTTTTCACACAAGAAATATGGTCTCACCTTCAGGTCAAATGGGTCATCCCTATGACCAATTGTCTTGCCACAGTTACATGCACATGGGGTTCTGTTATTGTTGGTGTGGGGCATCTGAGGGAGTGCTGGTTGCTGCTCTGGAGAATTTTCTTCTTCTGGTAGTAAATGTAACTGCAACGAAACAAAAAGTATGTCTCAAGTAAAGAAATGGCTAACTTTGGCACAACTACAAAACATTTTGGGAGGGCTTTGATGTGAGGTGCAAGTTTTTCACAGATTATCATGTCTGTTTTATAGTTTCTGTACAGACATTTCTTCAAGTTACAAGGTCAGAATAGAACTTCATTTTTATCCCGGTAGTTAGTTAGATGAGATTTTACAACACATCAACATGAATGTGTAATATCTATATATATATATAATGTCAACTAGATAAAAAGGTATGAAATTTATGGTTTCAGTTAGAGTTCAAATATGGCGCAGGTCCTTTCCTTTAATGTACTATTACCCTGTTACAGGTGGGAAATAACATGGGCATACTTTAAAACAGCAGCCCACAATGGGTTCAATCCTCTCCTTTCTGTTGGTTGCATGGTTTTGACACAAGTGCCAAACATTGTGACAAGATCTTTTACAAACGTGAATCAAATTCATGGACTTCCCATATACATGGAACAGAGCATACTGCCTAGCTACAACCTGTGTGTAATTTGTTGATACCGTACATGTGAGTACAGGGGCAGTAAGATGGCTGTCTGCTATGGTTTTTATGTTTGAAAGTTTGGACTTGCTCAAGAATTGAAAATTTGCATGAAATTTGCAAGAAACTTGAAACATTTTTGAAATAATGCAAGGTAAGATAAAGAACACTACACATATTGCAGGAATATAATATTATTTCCCATTTAAGGTAAAATTTTGTTTGAAATATCACAGAGTCGACATAAAATCATGCAAATTGTAGCTTCACAGCTGTGACGCTCTTTTTTTTGGTTTGAACGGTGGTGACAGATGTTTTCCCATGACCCTCTGTCCATGTATATAGGAAGTCTGTGATCAAATCTTATCAATGGAACAAGATAAGCATATTGAGACAACTCTTTAAAAAAGTTAAAAAAAAACCCAAATTGATAGGGAAGATATCCAAACAGTGGTGGTATGATTTAGTCGGACCCAACTGGGGTCGGTCACCTTGCTGTACACTAAAATACCTCTACATTCTCCCAATTTCTCTGAATATGAGGGTTTTGAATTGCATGTAGACAATAAAATTATGACCATTCAAGGCTGATGGACCTAACTAAAGGTCAACTTTGGATACTTGGATTTATCTTTTTTTCTTTATTTTTTTTTTATTTTCATTCAGTGAAGGCTATGTTTTAAAACAGACCTGACGTACTAATCTCTGCCACGGATAGTTAGTTAGGTGGAATTTTAAGGCCCAGTTTCCAACCCATTGGTTCAAGTCAAGTCAGCCACAGCCTTTTTACAGGTTGTGGCTAACTGGCTTGTTTTCCCTACTCCATTGCTTATGCAGAGTGTCACCCACAACAGCAGTAGGTTGAATTTCTAGAATCTTTGGTATGACTTGATCTGGCAATAGAGCCTGGGCCTTCCGTGTGAGAGGCGGATGCTCTGCCAAGGATACATTACCTTGAGTATACAATGGTGGCCTGTTAAACTGATGACTTCACAAAGTTGACGTCCATTTTCCCAGAATACATCACACTCCTGCTCAAGTTTCCTTGCAAACAATTCATATGCTGGCCCCCTGGCATGCTGGGCATAAACTTTCAATGCCTGTGCAAACTAAATAAAAATATGGAAAATTAATAGTCCACATGATATGACATAAGTACCACATGAAATTCTTGCCAGGTTTACAGCACAAAAACACATTCAAGGTAAAAACGTCAATTAATGTACTGCATACAGCCTTTCTCCAAGCTTTTATATAACACTGAAAATATTGCTGCAATACCTTTTCTAAACTGTAAGAAAAGTTCACAAAATGCAATAAAAAATTGATAGATCCAAGGCTCTAGTTTTGAGGTTTGTAAGTTCAATTGCCCACCACCTCTCACTCTAAATCACTGTCAGCAATATGATTATTTGTACACCTGAATGGAGACTGGGAGATCAGATAAATGTATTCAAGTTTAAAAAAACAGCAAACACCTTAATTTGCTGCAGATTGCAATTTGTAGCACACCTGGAAAATCTAAAACTCAAGATGCAGATCAGAGGAAACCAATCCCTTCCATACAATATTTGCAAGAAATGAAAGCATGGAGCCATCTTTAAAGCATTACTATGAAGTAAAATTAAAGTACTGATAAGGGATACATTTCTCACTTTGTTCTCGTGTACAATACTAGTGTAATGAGAGGAAGCATTGTCCTGGTAAGTCCTTGAAGCAATCGGCAGAACTTTGGCACATCGTCTAGAAACAGAAAAGACGAGGAATTTGGTTTAGCAAATTCCAGTGCAATTAAAATTAAAAGCAAACCCATAAATTCTCAATTTTCTAAAAGCCAAATTCTGATTTGTAATATCAATTACATTTTCTATCGAAATAAAACAGGAACCCTTTGTCACTTTATAAAAGGTGAAGAAATTGTTTTCAAATAAGCTAAGGTTGGCATTGTCTATCTTTTTGCAGTTGCCCATTAGACAGAGTTGCAACACCTACATGTTCAGAATTTCTTTTTTTTCTCTTTTGATTTTCTTTATACTATTTTATAATATTAAAACTGTTTTTTCTTTCTGACTCACCTATTTTGTATAACCAGCTTCAAAAGGAAATAGCAGTGACCTGAAGTATTGTCACTTACTGTACAATGCTTCAAATTTGTAACTTTTAACCAAAATTTTAAGTGATGCAAATAAGAACAATCATACCTGATACTAGAAAAACATCAATATTAAATTTTAATTCCCAACTAAAAATGCATGATAACAATGAACCCTAACTGCAAATTTGAACAACATACCAGACGTAACAAGGGGTGGAATTCTCTTTATTGTTCTACAACAGTAACATATCATCATTAGGTAAACAAAATGCAGTTTGAATTGTTTTGCTGGCTTCATCTAAGCCTACACAATAGCCAAATTATGAAGTTTGTTAGAGTTTAAAAAAGTTTAATATCTCTGGATCCTTTGGACCCTCATACATCACTAGCATGATAGCATCATCCTTTAATCATGCATTAATCCCAGCTAAATGAACAATCCAGCACTGATTAACCTTCAATTCAATGTTTTGACTAGAACATTCACTTACCCTTCGGAAAACCTCATGTCAATATCAAGGACAGTTTGCAAACTCTCAAATTCCTCGTAGAGCTTTGATTCCTCTGGTGGGTACATATATAGTTCATACATAGCGTCTGCAACCTTTAGCCATTCATTTAGGGTTGGGAACTTTATTGAGGAATCAAAAAGAAAATGCACATAAAGCTTGCTTGAATACTTTGATGATTTTGACAAAGAACCTTTGATACCCATCTGTTATGTTTGTGTGTACTATTAATTCTTCACAACAGTTAAGTCCACTTCAAACTTTTGTACGTAAATGCACTCATGAATTTGACTTTTTATATTGGCATTGATAAATCACAACCAGTTAACCAAGTGGCCAGTTAGAAAGCCGTACAAGTTAACATCTACCACACACTGTTTACACTAAGAAACACGACTGCAGGATTCCCACTTTCAATTCTCCAGTCAGAAAAAAAATATTTGCCTGCGGGAAATTACTACACTGTTTCCTATGTACCATCTGAAATTTTTCCAATACTTTTGGTGTAAACATTGCCACCATGTCTACATGGTCTGAATTTATTTGAGCTCTTGACACTTGTAGCACTAATGTTCACTTACATCAGAGTTTGAAATTGTTTTGATAACATGCGTAGACAAACCTGAAACTGTCACTGTGATCCAACAAATTGATAGTCTAGGTGAAAGTGGGAACCATTACTTGGAATACACTAAAAAGTCTCTCAAAAATAGATAGTAACTTGGATAAACAAGTATAATTATCATTTTAAACACACAAACTTACCTCAAAATGAGCAGGTGAAGTTCCACGAACCAGGCTGTCCTCAAAACCTCTACCATTTAAAATAATGTCAATGTGCTGTTGAAGAAATGACTTGAAGCTGTTTGTACTTTTGGTGGGAGACAGGGTTGGCAGTGAGTCAATCATGACCGGAATGTTTGGGTTTACGGGTATACCTGGATCTAATAGACTCTCCTCAGTGTGTTCTGAAGACAAAAAGTAAAATTCTGATCAAAATTTTCTGTTTCTTTGGAAACTCTTAAAATGAGAGAAAGAATGAATACATGAGCACAATATATCAGACAGGTAAGCCAGCATCTTTTTCCAGAAGGTGAGATTCATCACTAAGGAAGACTGGAAGAAGGATGAACCTTGCATCTAGCTCTAGTTAACGAATTCCATCCAAGAAATGGGGACTACAGAAGGTTGGGGTGGGGGAACATGTAAAAAGTTTCCCAGCACCAGATATTAGTACTGAGAGGGTGCATAAATTGAAAATGGTTGACAACACAAATTTTGATACTAAGCTGGGCGGCATGGTGATACCAATCATGGGTGCATGCTTTTAACGAAAGCGGCATGATCAAGAAGTTAGTGCATCCGACTTGCCGTCTGGGGTCTGGGTATGAACCATGATCAAGTCATACAGAAGACTTCAAATATGGAACCTAGTGTCATATGGTGGGTGCTTGGCACACCCAATGGAGTAGAAAAATAAGCAAGCAGCTACAACCCACAGGGAGTGGCTGGCTTGACTGACTGAAACCAACTGGTTAGAAACTGAGCTGTAACTCCAACCAACCAACTAAATGAATGAAATATGAGAGAAACAGCATAGAAATGAATTACCTGTTGAAAAGTTGTCCCTAAAACTTGCTGTGAGAATATCCATTGGAGTCTTTTCTGGTTCACTTCCACTAATTATATGAACAAAAGCTTGATTTGCAGGAACAGAAAAAAGGCAATGGTTCCTGCAGAAAAGAACATAAACCACCATAGGACCTTTACAACAATGAATTTTACATAAATCAGGTAAGGTAAGCATAGGTAGGTATAAAGAACTTTCAATTTAAGAGGAGGGTTGGGGGGGGGGGGGGGTGAACACTTATTCCATGAAATTTGTCATTTTCTTGAAAATGAGCATATATCCAAAACCAACTGGAGGGCGCAGCCCCCATCTTGCAATGAAATTCCTTACTCAATTTCTGATTCATTGTGAATAAGTCATCCACTACTTTTCTGCCAAAGTGTTTACTATAAGTCAAGTTTGACAGTTGTCACACTTTGCCACAGATTTTAAAATTGCAAAACATGTGACATATGAGACTAATATTGACAAAAAATTATTGCAAAAAAGTAGCAGTAACTTCTTTACTTATTTAGTGTTACCTATTCCCATATGGGGGCAAGGCAGCATTATACAGTGAATCACAAAAATCATGGCTGCTTGCATAGCACATAAGCTTAGAACTTCAGATATAGTTGCCATGATAACAAAGTCCATGTTACGACAAAATTAAACTGTATGAATGACATTTGAAAGAGTGTGTTCCAGCTCATTGCCAGATTAACAAAGCTGTTTTAAGTTGAATGCAATGATTGACATTCACTGTGCTACACAGATATACTTACAAATTATTCGTCAGGACTCTGCTTTTTCTTAAAATACGGAATATCTGATCTTCTATATTCTGTTGGATTCTTTGAACGGCATTCAACTTCTACAAAGAAACAGAGAGTTGTGCAAACGTAAAAACAGGTTCTTTATTCTTTCATCTACCAGAGATCATAGAGATTGTTGTTACATACTCAGCATCCCAGAGGAACATAACCTATAGGCGGCTCCATGGTCTGATTTTAGTCAGCCATTACTGGGGTCCATCACCTTTAATCTTTAAATTTCCTTCCTTACCTGTTCCATGGATCGCTGTACACTGAAGTGTATCTTAATTTCCCAACTTCACTGAATATGAGGATTTGAAATTCGCATAGACAATAAATGTAGATGATTTAAGGCTGATGGACCCCACTAATGGGTGCCTACAGTCAGTAAAAACAAGAGCTCATTGGATTCGTCTATAAGTAAAACATTTTTAAGCAGAACACAATCCCTTCTACATTCAACATGAGACAGATAATATCATGGTTGGTAACAAAATGTATGATTAGCAAAAATACCAGTTTTAACAGAGTTAATTCAAACCGTGCCTCCTATACATGATCAACTGCAATAGGTCAATAGCATGTACATCTAATCATTCACATATTCCAGATGAATTTATTTGATTGTAACCCTTTTGAGGCCAAGTTACCATCCATACTAATTTAACCAGAAGTTCCATCAAATTGATGGCAGGCTCAAGTATTTGAATCAAAGATATTACAAGCATAGATACCAAACTTAAAATAGCACGATGAATCCCCATGGAGGCCAAAACGGAGGGGTGGAAGTGCTGATCACTGTTCAGTCCTTTCCAAAGCTAACAGTTAATTGGTATCTTCAGGTAGTGTAAATAGGTGTGATTTCAAAACATTGCAATTCTTTCAAACACCATTCTTTAATAAATTTCACTTACACGAAACAGTTTTGGCTTCTTCCAGGCTTTCCACTTAAGAATATTTGAACATGAACCCTCAACAACTTGTTTGAAGTTCATTGACTTGCTGACTGGTTAGTTTCTATGATATCTTCACAAGCGCACATCTATGCACACATTGACATTCTTACCCATCTACAACACATAATCAACTACTGCATTCTATTTCCAAGCACACAGAAGTATGTGTCAATTACTCTGGACTGTACAAGGAGAAATGCATTGTGAGCTTACAGAACTCACTTTGAAAATCCCCCACAGTGACACTAGTCACAATGGAATTTTCTGATACACATGCACAATTGTGTGCGCAACTAACAGAATAGAACTGTGCACATGTCTAATCAACACTTCCACCCCTCCATTTGAGTCTCTGTGAGGAGTCATCACATCTACCAGTGTAGGGATAGGAGTTTGGTATCTATGTTTATAATATCTTTGACTTTAATCGGTAAAAACAACAGGTCAAATTCAAACTTTACTCCCACTTGATACGATTTACTAATCTACAATACATTATCTGCAAGCTCCTGTGGAAAAATTTTTCCTGAGACCATGGGATAATTTTCCCTGGGTAAGTCTCACACAAAAAAATTCCCCCTTGGACACTTCCACCTACTAGGATGACGTGAAATTGTCAATGGCTAAAATTTTGTGCAAAAATCATTCACCATGTCTAATCTCCTGGTTGTAACAATCAGGTGGAAAATTGTATTCAGTAGTCTCATTACAGAAGAGTTATCCACTCTGAAAAAGTCAGTGTACAGACTGAATAAACTGAACCATTTGAAAAGATATGAGCAGTGTTGTAGCTGATGCCTGGCAGTCCAAAGCCAGGGCTACAAGCAGTGGCTCGTAACAAAATGGAGGCCACTTAAGGCCACAGAATAACACCAACACTGTATGAGTCTCCTTTCAAAATCCTCAACAATGGGACAAATCATTTTGAGAATCCAGGTCTTGAATTGAAGTGTGAGGGTAAAATTGCGAGTCATCACTACCCTTACATTACTGTAAGAAGTGAAATCTTTAGTACGCCCAGATAAAGAGTGAGAAGTAGGCAAATAAATCAAAGTTTGATAAAACAGCACACCAACCAAACCCCTTCATTTCTTGAGGAGTGTAGTTACAGCACACCTGAAATATCTAAAACTCAAAATCTGTGAATGGTACAACACCATCTACTTCAACAAATTCCTTTCAGCAGATCAAAAGGGTGGCAGGGGTTGGAAATGAATTGCAACAAGGTAGACATTATGAGTCACATGACAATACAGCAACATTTGAACATACCTTTGTTTTTCCTCTGCCAAGCTTACCATCTGTGCTTGTCCCTGATAGTTCATCTGAAGGTAACTCATTCTAGTTAAAGCGAGAATGAAATAGTGAAAAACTTTATTCTTTTATTAGTTCAAGGAAGTTCACTGTGAAGTCATGAATTTGTTAGTTAGTTAGATAGAGTTTTACGGCCCAGTTTCCACCCTACTGGTTCAAATCAAGCCGGCCACGAGCTTTTTTCCAGTTGTGGCTCACTGGCTTGTTTTCCCTACTCCATTGCTTATGCGGAGCATCACGCACGATGGCAGGAGGTTCCTTTTTTAGAGTCTTTGGTATGACTCAACCTGGGAGGTGAACCCAGGCCTCATGAAGTCATGAAGTCATGAAATTATTATTTTGGTGGAAGCACAAATTCGTGAAAAATTGATAGCTTTTAAACCAATCAGGAGATTATCAAAACAATCGAAATACAAATTATTAAAAAATCTTTGTGAATCTGCAGAAACAAAATCTTGATAGCAAACAACATACATTGCATAAAATGTAACAATTTTCACTTTTTGAAATCTAGGCAAAGTGTGATGTCATTCAGGCAGCAAATAAGGCCAAAGTTTTGCCTCTTTGACAGAGTTTCTTTTTTTCTGTTTTGAGAGAGAGAGTTAATGAACATGAAGCTCCTGTTTTGTTAAATGTAACATCTGCATACTCAAGCTTTCCTAACAAATTTCATTACAAATCAATTTTATCAAATATGAAATCAAAAAGTTGAGTTTGAAGGCATACTATAGTGACTTCTAACTAGGGTCTCATAAGAAGCACAGAAATATTCTATACCATGTCTTCAAAAATCAAAATTCTGTCACAATACCCCTGTCCTAGCTCAAGCTATCTCAGTTTTATGCAATGTGGTTGGTACATTGCCTCGGATTCATTTTGATTTCCTTATAATTGAATGTACTGCTTGTCGGTGATATCTGGTACTGTTTCCTGTTTTCCTGTTTGATCTTGCATAACTCTACATAATATATAGGGTACAGCAAACAATGTTGTTTAATATTCCCTACAGGATAGTAAAATTATGAATTAATGCATGTAATGTCAAATCAATGTGCCTTGATGACATCACATATTATTTTTCAATTGCACTGCATCTCAAGGTAAAATTAAATTACTTAAAATATTAGTATCTTCTCAATATACTATTGAGATGCAATTTTTACCACCATAAAGAAAAGTTTCACATATTCAAACTAAGTGAATTTGTCACCGGAAATTCCTATAAAGGTACAATAATTTTAGTACAATCTGATAGGGTCTAGGTTTACCTGATGTTTCAAGAAAAACTGATGATACAACGTTTCTGGACATAAATAGGGATGGAATAAAGATTCCAGTAGGGCAAGGCCATGTCCCATTCAGGTGTAAGGGTATGTCATATGAACTGAGAGGGCACCATGCAAGGCCAAACAAATGATTTTGTACTGACCATAATATAATCTAACAGGTAGGGTACAGCGTCCAAATGGCCTTGATTGTCATTTAATTTTATGGGTGCAAAAAAGCCATTGCCAAGAATATGAAGGCCATTGCCGTTGTGGCCTTCTATTAATTCCATCCGTGCATAACCAATTGTTGTCTCAAGTTACCACAAAAATGTTGAATAAGAAACTGAACAATACTTCTAACCCTTATTTAATTTTCAACACTACTTTCATTCTCTATTATGAAGAAATACTGTGTAAGATATATACCTGACATGCCAACAGAAAATATCTCTACAATAGGGATAACATAAAAGCAGCAAGAAGGTTGCAAAATTCATTGCTACTTATTCAGTAAATGTCAATGGGGGTGACAGAAACACCCACCCCCTCATTCTATTTATCCTGTAGGAAATTAACTCATCTCCCTGTATAAACCCAGCATCAAGTACTTCTTGGTCCTAAGAGATTCACATAAGAACTTGCATCCCTGAATTCACCAAAACAATCCTATGATCAAAGACTCACCTTTTGAAAAACAAATAATAGTCTTGGCAGACACATCCTTCCAACATTCTGCCATTCTTTAGAGATAGGCAAATCACTCATTTCCATGGCAACTAAAGGAATTTGCTTCTCTCTGAAAAAAGGGATAACAGGAAAAAGCTCATCTCAAAATTTTCCACGAGCTAATTATTGACTACACAAAAGAGTCTTGATTAACAACTGAATACACAGTCAGGGAAATTTCCTTAATTGTAACAAAACATTTGGTACTGAAAGAGCTAACATCTGTCAAAAGACCTTTATTCATATGACATTCCAATATAAAAAGAATCCACCCTTTGGAGGAATACACAAACCAACATTAGTAAATGCAAACAGCTGATTGGTCAATTAATCAGATACACGTAAATATTCAACTCAAATTGGGCAAATTTTATTGCATGCAGCCCACCACTCCAAGTATGTTCTACACAAAGTTCAGAAGTACAACCACATGTTTCACTGCTTTTCCTCCAAAATGACAGCATTTCTTCAATGCATAAGGTCTTAAGAAGTATATTTTAGGAGAAAGGTTTAGTTACATGAGGCTTTATGGCTCAGTTTGCAAACAACTGCTTTAAGTCTGGCCAGCCCTGGCCTATTAGTAGCTGACTTTCTTGTTTTCCCTACTCCATTACTTATGCTGGGCACCAAGAAAAATGGCAGTAGATTCCATTTTAAAACAATTTGGTATGACCAAGCCAGGATTCAAATTCCAGAACTCCAGTCTGCAAGCTGGATGCTCTAACCACTTGACCATGCAGTTGGTCTTTAGTGGAAAGGAGCTGTTCATATATACAAATTCACTTTAATTTAAGTACCTTGTTGTTTCCAAAGCTCGAAACAGATGCACATAGCTTGTATCAAATGTAGTTTTTGGATGAGACAACTGCAAAAGAAAGAATATGTGAGAATAATGTCAAAGTTCATACACTTTTTGAGAACGAACTAGAGCAGCTATTGCTGAACCATTCTGATGTAATGAACTGTTTAGATTTTAACACAATCATTGTTTACACTTTGTGTACCTTCATTGTTGGGCTAACCAGCATGTCCAGCATTCTTCAAGACTTTTGCTTCAGCTACACCATGAAAACAAGAGATGATGAGCCAAATACAGGAACTTCCCAGATAAACAAGGACTCCAGCTCTGCCAGTGTCCCCACACAGCAAAGAGAGCTGTGTAACAGACATGATCATTCCTGTAGAATCAGTTTGCTTTCAGCATGGATGTCTCAGATATATTTTCATGTTTTTAGAAACCCATTATGGTACATGAATTGCAAACAAAGTGGACACTGGCAACTATAAGACCTTTAGCCATGAAGTAGCAGTCAAAAGAAACTAACTGAACACTATGCAGAGTTTTGCTCTGATGCTGTTCATTTAAGTTGGTGAGCATGCCCCTTCAGATAAAGCTAATTTAGGCCAAGAATCATCGTATAAAACCCAAAAATCCAAGGAGTGAAATTCTAAAAGGATACAAAATGGATAGAATATCCAAAAAGCCAAATGTGACCAGAAATTGTTTGTCCAATCATATAAACAAGCACAAGACCTGTTGCCACCCTCACTGCAAATTTCACAAAAATTGACCCGCAATTGCAGGTGATGAAAGCTTTTGAAGAAAGAAACAGCCATTTCATTCCACAATAAAACATAAGCGCTACCCACTATGTGGGTTGACCGAAAAATGTGAAGTAAGGGGAGGGGGCTGATTAGGGGATGGTAGTGACAAGATAAATTTAAGATCATCCAAGACCTTCAGCATAAAAAAAGTATGATTCAAATGTCAAGTGCAATTTTATTTTTCAATACTGCAAAAACACCCTGTATAATGCCTAAAACGGCAATCAGACTTTGACAGAGAATATTAGCCTTTTGTTCCAGTGCCTCATTTTTCAGTTCTCAACTGATTACTGAGGCATTCATGCCAATGTTACATCCTCCACCAGACCTATATTTTTAACTATGGTATCTTTTCTGATGTTTCAGAGCATAAAGTATGGAATATTGAGTAATGGAACCAATTTAGTTGGGTCAAAGGGTCAAAAATACAGTTGTTCTGAGTATGTCTAAATAAATTTTTTGGCTAACTTTTTGGGATTCATACTTTTTTAATTTGGAAATAAAAGAACAATTTCCCACCCAAAATCTTATACTCCCAAAATGGCTATAAATTTAATTTGAAATGAATTACATTTACACTAATAACATTGTGTGCACACCAAAACCTTCCTTCCTGAAATTAGGTTAGATCTAGTTTACGGTCCAGTCTCTAACCAACTAACTGATTTAAGTCAAGCCAGCCACAGTCCTTTTTCCAGCTGTACCTCACTGGCTTGTTTTCCCTCCTCCATTGATTATGCTGAGCACAGAGCACAATGGAAGAAGATTCCATTTTTAATGTCTTCTGTGTGACTAGGCCAGGACTTGAAATCCAGACCTCCCCACTGTAACTCGGGATGCTCTAAGCACTTGACCATGCCGTCCATCATGAATCATTCTACGCTGCTCTCGGACAAATACTGTTAAAGTTTCCAAGACTTAAGAAACATGTCTTTGACTTCACAGAAGACGGTACTCGACATTTCTCACAAACTTACCACAACAATGTGACACACGGTGAACATAAAGATGAGAGCTCTCGCATAGTCAAACTCTTGGTCCTTCCAAAACAGATGACTTTCCTAAAATTTGACAGAAAAATGTGGATTTAACAGAACATGAAAAAAAAAAAAATGATTGACTTTATTTTGAGGCCATAAACTACAGGTGCTAAAAAAACTAGGGTTCAACGGATAATCGGATCGGACATTGGATCGGGCCGATATTCGCCACCATCGGTAAAATATCGGATCGGCATTATTCAGCTTAGTTCACTTGCCGATGTTTACCGATATTCCGTTTCCTGAAAACTTTTAAAAATTTCAAAGGAACTTTTTACTGCGTGGTCGTGCGCCACCGTATACAAGCCACTTCCTACGCCTCAGCTGCAAGAAGTTTGTTGTTACTGAAAGTCCTCTCCCTTCTCTGGCGAACAGCCAAGGGACGTACTTTTTCTAAAGTCCTCCCGACCCTCTGGCAAAGGGCCGTTCGGCGAAACCAAACTTGGTTCACTGCAGACACAAATTGACACTGTTAATCGTCACTGCAGGATAAGTAAAAGTAATAACAAGCCAGCAAAGTTGTTATTCCGTATGTAATATTTTACAAATTTCAGTTGCATTTTCCCTTCACCAGTGTCCCATAGTTTTTTGATGGCAGTTTCATACATTCCTTATGCTCAAATAAAGAACAAACCTGCAATACATGAACTGTATGATTAAATTTCTTTCAAGAGTTACTCCGTTGTTGTTACAAACTTTGCTCCGCCTTTTTCATGATGGAATGATCCAATATTGGCATGGGTAAGACCTAGTGTTTGCACGTGGTATTAAAAAAAAGTTTCAAAAAATGGTCCCGATCGCAAAAGCCCTCAGGTTCGGTGATTACCCCTTTTTTTCTTAAGTCCTCCCGATTCTCTGGTGAAGAGTTTTTTGGGGAAGACAAGCAATACTCCCGAAGATGAGTAGAGTTAACCTATAGCAACGATTTGTTCATGCTCCTTTGGGTACTGTGTATGAGAAATTAACAACTGTATCAGAGAGCTAGCGATCAGGTTCACAAACTTGTTCAAATCAAACGGACAGATATTAGAAATATGACAAAAAAAAACCCCTTCTAAGAAAATCAATACTTCTTTACACCTTTGCCTTTTTCATATTTTAATTTTTGAACGTTTTTGGACTCAAAAAGCAATCCTGCTAACTCCACCTCGAAGCTGTTTGTGTTACTTCTTTCAAAACATAAGTTAAAAATATCTACCGATCCCAGCATTTGTTTACAGTATTCTCTTTCACGTCCGAAAAATGACGTCAATATTATCGTGTTAAATTTGCATCTAGCGTACACGTGTGCCAACACCCACGCTATCGTGGCCTTATTAGGAAGTCGCGTACCTGGGAGTACTACATAGGTTCATTCATAACCGCCCTGTCGTTCAAGTCGGGACACCCTTCAAACTCATGTCGAAAGGAAACTCTCCGTCACACGTGTGTAAACGGGGATATTTGGGGCTCACAAGATAATGAAATTTTGCTTAGATCGTTATTTTTCCCAAACAATTTTAGTGTTGGTAGTTACATCTTATTATTTCATACATACGAGGTTAATTTGCGTCGTGGTGAAGAAACAAACCAACAATCCTGGTGTCTTAAATTATCGTCAATATTTTCGAAATCATTGCAGTCATATCTTGGCACTAAACATATAGTGGAAAAGTGTTCATTTGCATAATATTGACACAATAAACCATTATATCAGCTAATTCAATGCTTGATTTTCTTTCAAGGTTTGGTTTTCATTTCGGTATGCTCGAGGTAGCGTCCCATATTGTGAATTTTAGAAAATCGCCGTTAGTATTAGAGTACGCATGGTAGGGTTTAGACAGATTTGTTACAGATTCTTGCAGAATATACGGCACGCAGTACATCTTGTCTGCAAGTTTCTACATAAAAAAGAACTGACTTGCAGTGTTGGCACGCCCATTGCTACGGTATGAATTACTGTAGCTTGCATGCAGATTTGAAAGTTAGTGTACCTTGTAGCATACACTGATCTGAGAAACAACACTACTGTACATCAGCATGATCGGCCCTCGCACCGGTGAAAATTTCAACTTAATTAATTAGAGTAAAACCAACATTTAAACTCAAATATAACTTCAGGTGATCAGTTCATTCACAGTCTCGATTAAATTCATACTAATTAACAAACTATTAGACATTTTAAAGAAGACTTTAAATAGAAGTAAATGCGCGGGCAATGTACATAAAGAGGCATTGCTTATAGTTACAACAAGGAAATCTAGACCTACTAGTAAATGGGGAAAAATTGTGGGCCTAAACGCATAGATACGGCGGGGTGACGAAAATATCGGATCGGATCGGATATCGGCCGATGTTGGGGAAAAAACATCGGACATCGGATCGGCAGTGATAAACCACATCGGTTAGGCCCTAAAAAAACCGACAATAAAGCAGTTTCATTCTTGAGACATATTTCACATTGCTTAATAGTAAGAATTCTGTTTGCTTCATAGGACACTGTAGCTTGATAAAGGGTAGCCATAAAAGTGCAGCAATTTCTCAGAAAGAGTTTTGTTGCAACACTTAAGTAGATCTTGCATTTCCGCGGGCACTGAACAATTTTACTGGACAGCTACCATGGTGGAAGGAATACTAAGATTTGCAAGAAACAATCTCCACAAATGCTTCTGACAAGCATTGAAGCGTTGAATTTTGAGGGATGCAAGCATGATTCACACCATCATTCACCCTTAAATCACTGTTAGGGGTGTCATTGGTTGCATGCACATGTAAACGGAGAATGTTAAGCCCCGTCCACACTATGCCACGTGACTTATTGCAACAAGACTGTCTTGTCGTGGTGAGCAACTGATGACTAGCTAGTTTTAAGAGCATAGTGTTCACATTATGTAACAAGTCACAGGTCCATGAAACGATGCACCCAAAATTTTAATGTTAACATACTCTTTATTTGTTACGTTGAAGAGATAGGAATGTGTTCTCTCCATTTTGATTAACTAAACTTCCCGGACTTAATTCCAGAAGTCTGCCATTGTTGCCAGTTGCACATTTCAGTTTCATGTGACCGAACATGCTCGGTCGCATAAAACTGGGTTGCGCGTCTGCTTGCAACTAGTTGCAAAGCATTCCACACTTGGCAACGCGTCTGAACAATCTTGTTGCAATGAGTTGGGTTGCATCGAGTTGCATACTGTAGACAGGGCTTTAGTCCAAAAAAAATCCATTGCAGTTTAATAAAGCACATATACCACACTACTCCCATTTCCTGATGAGTGTGGTTGGTTTGCAGCACATTTGGAAATTTTAAAACTCAAACCTGTTGTAACAATCACTACATACCCACTACATGCTGATATCATCAGCACCCCTCTCTCCCAAGATTGGGCTGGCCAGTATAATTAAACCATCTGTTCATTTAATTGAACCCTTTTTCCTTTTACACACTGTATGACATTTAAATAATATCAATCTTTCTTTACTGTGGTGATCTGCATCATTTCTTTTCCGACAATTGGAATATTTACCATTTGACTCAGAAACTGATCCGTTCTCCTGCAGAGTTGTGAAAACATAGAGGCGTCAAACACAGACACAAGATGAAGATACAGAACCCTGGCAGACACATCAAAGTAACACTCAATGTAACACTAGGTGAGAAAAAAAAAGATGGTCAGTGCCATGTATCACCTCGGGCATCACTACAATTTAACACAAATATGTGTCGAAGATTGTTGGTAACACAATTAAAGGTAATGTAGAGTAGATTAACTCTTAAAGGCCTAATCTTCTTACTCTATGCAATTCCAATTCTCCTAACCTCCTTACTCTAGCCCCTCCCACAACTGTCTAAAACTCATCCTCATCCAAACACAATTTCAATTTTTTGCTTCAGGGTGAGTATACAAGACCCAATCTGTACATTAGAACACTGTCAGTACAGTAAAGTACATGCATGTGAAATATTAACTAATGTACTGTACATTTTTTAAATTTGCTGTCATCACAGAGCTATGACAATTTCTGTGCACTAATGCAAAAATTGTACTTTGAGGTGAGCATTGACTGCCTTAAAAAGAAAACAGGGCAAAATGGAAAAGATATCTCTCCACAACTACCTACAGTACATATTTCTTTTATGAACATGACACAATTTTCCTAATGCAATTTAAACTTACAAGTTACATGTTGCTTGCAAAATGTACATGAGAGGTTATGTGCAAAAGTCTACTGACATTACAGGGTATGCCCGTTTAGCCAAATTTCAGACAAAAAAAACTCGAGAAACAGCTAATTGTCTGAGCAAATAAAGTTGTGCAGCTCAACCTCTGGGCTGAAATGCATGTTATCAAAGCAAACAAATCAGTAAGGTCCACAGATTTCTCTTCCCCAACTTACCATAGGTTAGTAAGATAGAGTTTTATGGCCCAGTTTCCAACTAATTGGTTCAAGTCGACCTGGCCAATGACTTTTTTCCAGTTGTGGCCCACTGGCTTGTTTTCCCTACTTCATTGCTTATGCTGAGCACCAAGCACAATGGCAGTATGACCTGGCTGGGACTCGAACTCTCAACCTCCCCACTGCAAGTCAGATACTCTTACCACTCGACCATGCAGCCGGTCCCCAACTTGCCATAGGCGGGTAGGGGAAGAGTATGTGATGGGACCAGCCTGTCATGACTTCACTGAAGTCCTTCCCAATGGAAACATTCATCCATGGCATGAAAACTACCAAATTTCCTTTCCATTATTCCATTTCTAATTATTCCTTCCTTAGGACAATAAAATAGCTTAACTTTACATGAGAAAAAACAGGACAAACTTACCTCTGCTTCCTCTGCAGTGACAGGTATTTGTCCAACATGTTGTGCCTGTAAAGAACAAATTTATTTCAGAGACATGTTCACTGCATGGTACAGTACTGCATTCTTCATATTGTATAGGATGAAGTACATGTTATAACTCCATCTATGGAACCTTTTTCCAAACATAATGAACAAAAGATTGGGGGGGGGGGGACAGAAATTTATCTGCATCACTTTGGAGTCAGTGAAATACCATTGAAAGAAATGCATCTCTCTTAAATTCCGAAATTCAATCCCACAATTCCTTTGAAACTGCTGTTTGGAAAGGGGTCAATTAAGGAGTAAAAACCAGCCAAACCCAAAGTCAGTTTTTTGCTGAATGGAGCATGATTGTCATTGGACAGTACTAGGCCCACTGAAAATAGCTACAGACTTTGCAAAATTGATGTCACAAAGGATAAAACACAATGGAGGTACAATAGGTGCAGTATATTACTTACATGGCTTATAAACTACATTCTACAGTATGCACAATTTAGCCTGCCAATGGGCATGTCTCTAAAATGTGGTAGTTACAGGTTTAAATTACATGACTGTTAACAAGCTGCCTGTATTTGTATTAATTAATGTAAGTTGGAATGTTATACCCTTTGTCATGCAAAATTTTTGAATAAGATCTATATAAGAAACTTCCTAAACACTTTTGAAATAACAGTCTCATTCTCGTCTAAGATTAAAAATTTTTATCCTAAACTTTGTGGAACTGAGGCTGACTTTTCTCCTCAAGTAGAAAGTAAGCCGTTGGATTTCAAAAATCATGGGAACCCATTTGTGGGTTCCGTCATTTTTCACCATGGTAACCCATGGGAACCCACTTTTGGGTTCTGTTACAAAATGCATGGGTGGTAACTGATTGGTGGTAACCAGTTTTGGGGTTCCATGATTTAATCATCACGGGACCACCACGCGATGGGGAACAATTGTTCCCGTGAAATCTGACAGCCTGACTGAAAGTAGTTACAAACACTCACCTTGAAAACAGGTGATTTCAAGAGGTCATTCAGAAGAAGGCCTTTTGATTTTTCTTGTCCATCGCTTTTGCCGAAAACTCCAACAACACAAATACTTTGGTCATCACCAATTACTTCCCTGAAATAAAAAGTATACAAAGTATACATAATGTACAGTACTGTACATAATTAACAAAGATGAAAGGATTAACTTTATGAAGTATGAAAGAAAAGGGGATAGTCATTTATCTAACCGGCCAGTATGGGCAGCTGGGCAAAGGAAATACATAAGTGACTTGCTCATTACCCCCTGTTAGATAAGTGACTCTGCCCTAAGTACTTCAATTTCACCCTGGGTGCATTACCCATGAAAGTCAGACTAGCAGCTCTAGGCAGTGGAATTCAAGATATATTCAACCATAGTTATTATACCTTTCCCTGGTTGAGAAACTCCTTACGTACACTGTGTATGCACAGGCGTAAAAGCTGTATGTATGTTCATAGTTTTTGTAAGCTGCATCCGTAACTGTCCGTAAAAGCATGTTGAGCTCTTCAAAAAGTTTCATCGTATGACTTTGAAGATGCACACAATCAATCGGTAGCGATATGGCTCCATTGAATGATGTACTGTTTCTGCTGTGAAGTGAAATTAAAGTTGATCCAAGGGCTAAGAGGGAACTGCAAGAGGCCTCCTAATCAGTACGTTTTAAAGATTTTTGAATAAATGAAGAAATCCTACATTCTGGAATATCTTTTTCCCTATTTAAGCGTAAAATACTGGTTCCGAGGCCTGGTGTTTGGAGACCTTTGCTGGGGACCTTCAGTAGGCCCTAACTTTACAGGCTTATCATACCGCAGCTAGTAGACCTACTTCATTACGCTAGGTGGGCTTCCTAAAATTTTGTACGACCATAGTTACTGATAAATATTTTATAATACACTCGTCTGATGAACTGTTACACTTGTTTGTTAAAATGGTTTAATCCAACTAGTCTAACGTTATACAGTGCGACTGCTACTATGCTTCGCAATTTCGTGGAATTGTTGAGTGTGCTCAACAAGTTACTGTTGCTAGCCCAGCCTTCGATTGTCCTGCTATTTTACTTTGGGTACAATTATTCTCGCTTTACGGCCGTTCTAATTTAAGACAGAAATCTTAATCAAACCTTTCGCAATAATATATATGCCCTAATTGAAGTCATTACAGTTTGATAATTATTCGCAAGAGACTCTCAAAGAAATCAGTTTACCTTGTCTGCATATATACAGTACGTATGGAGAGTCCAGCAACAAAGCTCTCGTGCACTATCCACGTCACGTGACTGACGAAAACTGGAATCTCAACATAAGCAGTCAGTTCGCGAAGTTCCCCAACCAGGGAAAAGTATAATGACTGATTCAAAATAAACACATCTTGAAATGAAATTTGCACAGTGAGGAAAAAATCTGATGAACCTTTTAACTTTTACTTCAAATATAGAGGCTTATTAATGCATATACTTTATGAATAAATTTAATTTTAGACGTGAACAAGAATTTTAGAAATCTGAAATTTGCTTTCACTTTGCAAAATATTCAATCAATCATTTTGCAAAATATTCAATCAATCATGATACAGTCATTTTTTTGTTAACTGGGGGGATAATCAAAGGGCTATTCATTTATTTCCATTTCTCTCTTTTATGGGGGAGTGGGGGTGGAAAGGAGGGGGTGGTGTGTTAGGAGTGGAGTATAGGGCAAACCAGAGGGGATCTGCCTCTGAATTGAGCTAAATGACAAACCTTGCTTAAAAATAAATACAAAGCAATTTGACAACAGTGTATTTGATAAGATTCTATTTCTAGAATATCTGGTGGCCCCTAAGAGAAATTTTTTCTCTCTAGATGCCCTTTAACTGCTGCAGTTATGGCTTTCTTCAAGTTATTTATTTTGTCGTACACTTCTGTGGGGTCACACACTCCTTCCAAAACTTCAAAATTCTATTCACCAAGTCTTCTTTCCTGTATGGCTTTCATTCTCCTCTCAGAAAGGTCTTTAACTCATGCCAGACCTTTTTTCGATGGGGTTGAGGTCAGCACTCTCTGTAGTTTTCCACCATACATGTCAGCTTCCTCTATAAAACACCTGGTGAAGAGACTTGCATGCTTAGGGTCACTGCTTTGCATGAGCTGAAAACTTTCTGGAGGATTTCTTTGCCAAAAAGGTGAGAGTACATCTCTGAATCGCCACATAGATTTCCAGACGAGAGATACTGTACCATAAAAAATAACTAGATGTCCATTGCTCCCCACTTTGAAATACCAGCCAAAACATATCTGTTATAGGGATTTATTCAGCTTGGTTTAGGCTGCTGTCCGACTGGTGAAAAGTATTCCTGGCCTGATGGTCCACCTATATGGAGCACTCTTCAGTGCAGATGGCGTTGCTGTCCATTTCTTTTGTGCGCCCCAGTCCCTTACGGGTATCTGCTGCTTGATCATGCTGTTTCTTCTGATGTTTTGAGTGAACTGCGTTGACCTGACACTGGCTCAGTTCTATCTTCTTCTTCCAGATGGTGGACATAGCAAAAGTATTGCATGTAACTCATGTAAGTTCATCATTCTCCTTCATCAAGCTGTGCACAGTAGATGTTTGGCTTTGTTACAGTATTTACTGTGACTACCTAAATCTTGTGGGCAAAATGAGACACTGTTCTCCACCAAAAAAAGATCTGAGACCATATTCATACTGAGGGAACAACACTTGTTGGTCCAGCAACTGACTGCCTATTTCCATCTATCCTTCCTGTCACCTCTGAAAGCCTGTACTAAAAACTGTCAGGGAGTTGTTAAACCACGGTTCATAGGTCTACATATTTAAGCAATCTAATCCCATAATATCCATCTTTTTTCCACAACACTATGCATCTGAACCTGAAGAAAATCAGAGCAGTAATTATTAAATTCCCTGACTTTTCCAAAACCTTTGGAGTGATTGCTTACTTTCCCTGACTTTCCAGCCTGAATATTCAAATGTCAGTTTCCCTGACTTTCCAGGATTTCCTGTAGACTTTTAATCCTGGTTAACTTTTCACTCCTCTTTAAACTTAAATGCAGAATATTTGCATTTTGTACAGAAAAATTGCTGTAATAACCAGAATGCAAAAATGCATTGAGGTTTCGATGATACATAAATGTACTGTTTTTCAAATTTGACATCATGCACCACTATCTTCTCACTCAAATGTTATACTAGCAAGTTCAAAAAATAATGTTGTTATTCCAGATGCCCTTTTGACCTCCACAAAAGCCATACATAGATAGATTAAACCAACATCTTGAGATATAACTTTAACAAGATTTGAAGACTTTGACCCCTGGTGACCTGAAATGACCTTTGACCTCCGCCAAAAAAGAAAAAGGGCACATCTCCTGACTAAAACACATCTACATACCAAATGTGAAATCTATCCAAGTTTCCTATCTTGAGATATCGTGTTAACGAGATTTTCAGACTTTGGCCCACAGTGACCCCAGATGATCTTTTACCTCCCAAAAAAAAACAATAGGGACCATCTCCTGACTAAAACCCATCAACATACCAAATATGAAATCTACCTAAGCTTCCTATCTTGAGATATTGTGTTAACAAGATTTTCAGACTTTGACCCCCAGTGACCCCAGATGACCTTTGACCTCCGCAAAAAACAATAGGGACCATCTCCTGAATAAAACGCATCAACATACCACATATGAAATCCAACCAAGCTTCCTATCTTGAGATATCGTGTTAACGAGGTTTTCACACTTTGACCCCCAGTGACCCCAGATGACCTTTGACCTCCGCAAAAAACAATAGGGACCATCTCCTGACCATAATGCATCAACATACCAAATATGAAATCTATCTAAGCTTCCTATCTTGAGATATTGTGGTAACAAGATTTTCAGACTTTGACCCCCAGTGACCCCAGATGACCTTTGACCTCCGCAAAAAACAATAGGGACCATCTCCTGACTATAACGCATCAACATACTAAATATGAAATCCAACCAAGCTTCCTGTCTTGAGATATCGTGTTAAATAGATTTTAAGACTTTGACCCCCAGTGACCCCAGATGACCTTTGACCTCCGCAAAAAACAATAGGGACCATCTCCTGACTAAAACGCATCAACATACCAAATATGAAATCCAACCAAGCTTCCTATCTTGAGATATCGTGTTAACGAGATTTTAAGACTTTGGCCCACAGTGACCCCAGATGACATTTGACCACCGCAAAAAAACAATAGGGACCATCTCCTGACTGAAATGCATCAACATACCAAATATGAAATCCAACCAAGCTTCCTACCTTGAGATATCGTGTTAACGAGATTTTAAGACTTTGGCCCACAGTGACCCCAGATGACATTTGACCTCCGCAAAAAAACAATAGGGACCATCTCCTGACTGAAATGCATCAACATACCAAATATGAAATCCAACCAAGCTTCCTATGTTGAGATATCGTGTTAACGAGATTTTCAGACTTTGACCCCCGGTGACCCCAGATGACCTTTGACCTCCGCCAAAACAATAGGGACCATCTCCTGACTAAAACGCATCAACATACCAAATATGAAATCCAACCAAGCTTCCTATCTTGAGATATCGTGTTAACGAGATTTTAAGACTTTGGCCCACAGTGACCCCAGATGACCTTCGACCTCCGCAAAAAACAATAGGGACCATCTCCTGACTGAAATGCATCAACATACCAAATATGAAATCCAACCAAGCTTCCCATCTTGAGATATCGTGTTAACGAGATTTTCAGACTTTGACCCCCAGTGACCCCAGATGACCTTTGACCTCCACAAAAAACAATAGGGACCATCTCCTGACTAAAACGCATCAACATACCAAATATGAAATCCAACCAAGCTTCCTATCTTGAGATATCGTGTTAACGAGATTTTAAGACTTTGACCCCCAGTGACCCCAGATGACCTTTGACCTCCGCAAAAAACAATAGGGACCATCTCCTGACTAAAACACATCAACATACCAAATATGAAATCCAACCAAGCTTCCTATCTTGAGATATCGTGTTAACGAGATTTTCAGACTTTGACCCCCTGTGACCCCAGATGACCTTTGACCTCTGCCAAAAACAATAGGGTTCTTCCTCTCAATATGGCGCATCTATGTACCAAGTTTGAAAACTGTCGGACATTCCTATCTTGAGATATCGTGTTAACGAGCAAAGTGTCACAAACACACACACACACATACATCCACACATACACACACACACACACACACACGCACACACGCATACATACACACACACGCCATCATGAATGCATAGGTTTCTCTTTCATCGAAACCAAAAATCATTTTAGAACACCAGAATTTTAAGCAGAAAATTGCAACATACATCTAGGCCTGTAACACTCTTGTGTCATAGTTAATTCTGAGACAAATCGCATTGAAATATTTTTCCCCACCCAAATTGTATGGGCAAAAGCAGTTTAATACCACAAAAACATAACTGATACATTTCACACTTTTCTTCTTATTTCTCTTCTAAGTATCTCCCCATGATTTTTCAGGACTTAAAACTTTGATTAAAGGTTCATAGGCCTATTAAATTTCACAATTTTGAGAGAATAAAGCCCCGGCAACACTATGCGACTTAATGCGATGCAACGCAACGAAACGAGATTGTTCAGATACAATGCAAAGTGTGGAATGATTTGCAACTAGACTAGTTGCAAGCAGACACCTAACCCAGTTTCATGCAGGCAAACCTGTTCGGTCGCATGAAACTGAAACATGCAACTGACAACAATGAGGAACTTCTGAAATGAAGCCCGCGGAGTTCAGTTAATCCAAATGGACCTGAGAACACATTTCTGTCTCTTCAACATAACAAATAAAGAGTATGTTAAACGTTTGGAATTTTGCATGAACCACTTCATGGATCTGCCACTTGTTGCATAATGTGGACACTATGCTCTTAAAACTGGTAAGTCCTCAGTTCCTCATCACAACAAGACAGTCTTGTTGTACCAAGTCACGTGGCATAGTGTGGACAAGGCTTAATGTTTTCATGTGACTCTCAATACCATTTGTGAAACTGGACAGTCTACAACACTACTGTACTTCACATTAGGGTGACTGCATTTGACATTTAAAATCTTGCAAGGTTTTCTTATATACTTACTCTGTGTCTCCACCAAAAGGAAGATTAAAAACATCATTGATGGACTGAGACATTTTCTTCTTCTGGCTTACAGGTGTGAGGCAGAGTAAAGGCAAGCCAGGTGACCTGACAAGAAAAAGATATTAAAAGGAATTTGTGTTAAAATTATATAACACTGTCCCTTTAAAACCTCTGAAAGATTTAAAAACGAATTCACTGTTCAGATATATGGCAATAATATTCTGAACAAAACAAATGTACTAGCCACGAAATTTTGTTATCTTCAAAATAATTTTGACAAAAGTAGACAAATTTGGTAAACTGCATATTAAATTGTTCATTCATTGCCAGTTACATCAACATCTCCCTGGGTCTCGGTTACTTTTAAGAGCACAATCCAGTTAAACTGATCAAGAAGGTCAATTTTGGAAACATTTCCATCCGCTAAATTGTTCCTTAACAATAAGGCAGCATAAAACTTGCACTGTACGTCTCAATATCCTTTTTAACCTGTAACTGTAAAGCTGAAACAGAGATAACCCCCCCCCTCCCCCCCAAAAAAAAGTACAGAAACTTCCCATATTTAGCCCTGTAGGGAGTGCAGGCATCTAGGTGTATGCTTGTATTTTTTTATATTTCAAAGCTTTTTGAACCAAAATCTTTGTAAGCTGCAATCAGGATGTTAAGGTAAGCTGTATGAACTTGAAATAATTCAAGTGTACATGCGCAGCTGCGTCTGTGGGGTTATTAGTTCATGAATGAATAGAATAGACTTTCTGAAAAAAAAAAAAATCCAGTTTTTGGGTGTGTGTTGTAGGCCTACTGTACCTAGTGCATTCACCCACTTTTTAGAATGTCCTGAGTCAAATAAGAAATTTGCAGTCAGAATGACCAAACCAATTTCGAAGCTGGAAGTAACCGATCACCCCGATGTTCATGACCTCCGGCCTTTTCTGATGGCTCTGATGCCCCCCCGGCTATGTCTATTGAAATAGCATAGGGTGACACCTTTTTGCTCATTTTGGTAGTGCCCCTTTTTCAAGCTTATTTAAGCACTACAGTTTAATTGTTCCACAAGTTACCAAACCAAATTTGGGTATTACAGGCATTACTGTACCTGCGGTACAGTTTAAGTGTTCCACCAATTTTCATGCACATAATCATTCATGGATGCCCCAGCCTCACTTTCCCCGTCAGTTTACACATGTTTTTTAGAACTTCGAATTTTCATTTTCAAATCCAACTCAAACTAGAGCAGCAATTGCTGCAGTTGCTCAACCCTTCTGATGTACAGTACAGTAAATGATCAGTTTTTGTTTATGTTGAACAAACAAATGGTCTAAACTTTATGCATACCTTTAACTCATGTTAGGCTAATGACGTTGTAACACTTTGCACCTAGCAGTTGGAGATTGTTGCACTTTAGATGTACTGTAGGTAGCGTTGCTTCGTATAAGCAGGGTTGTCCCACATGCACAGAACGCTCCTCCAAAATTATTGCGGAAAGTTCTGCTCATATGCAAAAACGCAGAATCACAAAAACAGCTTAAAGCTGAGTATACACCACTCAAATTTGTTGAAATTTTGCCTACAAAGTAAATTTTGTACACCTAAGACATTTAAAGCGATGTTGTGAGTTTACAAAAAGGAAAAACATTAATTTATACTTCTTTTTATGTTTCTCTTATTCATGAAATTGCAGCCAGTGCAACGATGTATTGAAGAATACAAATCGAAACCGCAAACTGATAGTTATAGTGTCTGGAACTAACCTAAACAGGTTAAATTGGTAAATTTTTGAAGGCCCTTTTTGAAAAACAGCCCTCATTATAGACCGTTAGATAACTAACCTGATGTTGAATATGCAATAGTATCGAGGTGACACCTGGTTAAAAACAATCCATAACACTCAGACTTGGCTATATCTCACTGTACAGCGAGAATAACACTAACTTATTTGTGTATTCTCAAAATTGCTTCCCTCTACTACTGAAAATGTCACTGTCTTCCACTCTTTGATACTTACTGCTAACACTCTTCTAACCCTTTGTGTAGTCATTGCCTGTTTCTCTTACTATGTCGTTTACGTAAACTCGTTGCACAGTCATTGCGAGAAAGTAAGACGGCAGGCACGGGACAGTGTGTACATGCAATGTATAATTAATGACCACAGACTATTGCTTGTCTTGTTCACTTGTGTTGGTTGTGCCAATTCAGTCAGCTGTTTACACCTTCGTTCTGATTGGTCTGCTCAACACATGGCCCATGAGAGTTTGAATGATGTTTGCGTGGAGCACGTTTTCTAATTCTTCAAGTTTAGACGTTATTTGTGCGAGAATTTAAAGGCTGATGCTGGAATTTGCAGCATAGAACCTTACTTTTTCTCATTTATTGTTCAAATGGTCATCTCAGACGAGTGACTTAAATTTTAAACTAAAATTTTCAACGTATTTTCCTTTTCGCAATCTCATAGCATCCCTTTAACTGCTATATTTCACCAAATAAGCTTTAAAACAAAAAGGAGAAAAACTATGTTACAATTTCTAACGATCACTTGGAAGCATCATTGCAACGGCGCACATTAAAAAAAGTGTGCTTTGGTCACACATAAAATCCAACACACAGCCACCTTTAATTGGATTGTGCATTGGGGCTGAACCTTTGATCCCCATGATCTATCATTAGAAAGAAGAAAAGGAACTCTACACTATTAAGGAGCGTAGTGATCACCAAAAGTAACCTTCCTTTGTGCCTTATTCATGCATTGTACGTACACACATCACAAGCCATCATGACACTGAGGCATGATCGCTGATTGTCTTGCCCAGAAACGTTGCATATTCACGCTGGCACATCTGGGCCATATAACAGTGATGAACAGGGACTAACCAAAGCGTCTGAGTGAGCAGTTACTATGTTGTTTTTGGCCAGCTTTTGCATGCAGAACATATCACTGAAGCATACCGCAATTTGGAGTAAACGGTAGGATTATGGAGACCTAAAATCTGCTTGGACTTTTGTAAAATTGGTACATGGTTCTTTCGAAATGGGTAATTGTAATAATGTGAATCACTCAAATTCTTAAAGTTTGGTGTTTTTCGCAATGTCATAGTTTTAGTGTGACAACCCTAGTATAAGGAAAAAGCAGTCACCAAAACTTACAGTATATTGAATTTTTTTTGTCATTTCTCCTGAACACATCTTTCATAATATACTAGTGTGGGGACTTAAATGTTCCATATTAAAACAAAGTGGTTGTAACTAGTAAATTTGATTTCACTATTGAGGAGTAAAACATTGTCACATGATCATTACCACAATGCAAAAATGCATTGAGGTTTCGATGATACATGAATGTACTGTTTCAAATTTGCCATCATGCACCAATATCTTCTCACTCAAATGATAAACTAGCATGTTCAAAAAATAGTTTTGTTATTCCAGAAGACCTTTTAACCTCAATAAGAAAGCCATACATTGATAGACAGAAATAGTGAAATATGACTTTAGCAAGATTTTCACACTTTGACCCTGGTGACCCCAGATGACCTTTGATCTCTGTCAAAAACAAAAGAAAGCATCTCCTGTACATAACCCATCCACATACCAAATATGAAATCTATTCAAGTTTCCTATCATATATCGCAATAATGAGATTTTCATACTTTGACCCCCCGGTGACCCCAGATGACCTTTGACTGCCACAAAAAACAATCGGGACCATCTCCTGACCATATAGCATCCACATGCCAAATATGAAATCTATCCAAGCTTCCTACTAAGAGATATCTTGTTAACAAGATTTTCAGACTTTGATCCCCAGTGACCCCAGATGACCTTTGACTTCCACCAAAAACAATGGGGATCTCCTGACCATAAGGTATCCAAATACCATAAAATCTATCCAAGTTGCCTATCTTGAGATATCGTGTTAACGAGATTTTCAGACTTTGACCCCCAGTGACCCCAGATGACCTTTGACCTCCGCCAAAAACAAAAGAAACTTTCTCCTGACCATAACGCATCCACATACTGAATATGAAATCTATCCAAGTTTCCTATCATGAGATATTGTGTTAACAAGATTTTCATACTTTGACCCCCCGGTGACCCCAGATGACCTTTGACCTCTGCAAAAAACAATAGGGACCATCTCCTGACCATAACGCATCCACATACCAAATATGAAATCTATCCAAGTTTCCTATCTCGAGATATCTTGTTAACAATATTTTCAGACTTTGACCCCTGGTGACCCCAGATGACCTTTGACCTCTGCCAAAAACGATAGGGACCATCTCCTGACTATAAGGTATCCAAATACCATATATAAAATCTATCCAAGTTTCCTATCTTGAGATATCGTGTTAACAAGATTTTCAGACTTTGATCCCCAGTGACCCCAGATGACCTTTGACTTCCACCAAAAACAATGGGGATCTCCTGACCATAAGGTATCCAAATACCATATATAAAATCTATCCAAGTTTCCTATCTTGAGATATCGTGTTAACGAGATTTTCAGACTATGACCCCTGGTGACCCCAGATGACCTTTGACCTTCACCAAAAATGATAGGGTTCTTCCTCTCAATATGGCGCATCTATGTACCAAGTTTAAAAACTGTCAGATATTCTTATCTCGAGATATCGTGTTAACAAGCAAAGTGACACAAACACACACACATCCACACACACACACGTTTGTGGTGCCAACTGGGGACATGCCCAAATATGTTCTAAGTGGGGACATGCTCCTTCTCCTAGTTAATTGGGGAGAATTACAGCTTTACACACTGTAGCATAGGGGATCCCCAAATGTCTATGCACAGAATGAGGACTTCAAACATGGAATAGGGGAATTCCCTCAGATGAATCTATAAAGTTGTATGCAATAATATACCACCCCACTTTGCATTATTATGGACATTCTAGAAATGGGGATATCCCCAATTCGCAGTCTAACCCCAGTTACAAGCTTATTTGTCCTGTGTGTGTCCCCAATACATGCCCTTTACAAACCCACGCACATACACATATACATAAACACGCCATCGTGATTGCATAGGTTTCTCTTTCATCGAAACCAAAAAGACAGTCAAGAAGTACTGTAGGACATGATCCATATTAAAGAGACAATGAGTAAATTAAATAGGACACTCTACTATAAGCTACCAGGCCTAGCCTTTTGAAAATTACAGGAGCTCAGTCAACTGCTCTCCTGGTGAGTGTGGGGAGAGCTTATTGCTCACCTTGTTTGAGGTCTTGATAAGAAACCCAAGCAGTGGGCTGCAGTGAGCTATATCGCTAGGTATGATGTGAAACTCGTTTCAATCATCCTTTCAAATGTACTGCAGAAAACATCTTGAAAAAGTACTGCAATAAAATGAAATATAGTTGAAATACAAACATCATAACCTTTTGGTAACTACTGTACACTGTACATTTAACATTAAAACATAAACAGGAGACAACCATTTGATAACAATTTGGCATCATTCAGTGTTAAATTTTGCATCCGAGTTATGGAAATCCTTGTTTAACATTACTTTGGTAGAACTACAGTACTTAGTACTTCCAACAGTAACATGGCACCTGCTTTCTTTTGACATTTTGTTCAATCTTCAATCAATCATTACTGATCATCAGCATATGTTTTTACATTGTGTATTTATAGTACTGTAGCTACCCTGCGTTGATATAATTCCCTTTTCCATACGGTAACATACAGCATTGTATAACTGAGAAATTTGTTATCAGCCGGCGAAGAATCATAGTGTAAGAGTTTAAAGGTTAATGTTATGATAGATTTGTCTCTTGTCTCTGTAGGGTAATTAGTTGTGTAATATTACGTAAGTCTCTTTTGTTGTCTAGTCCATTAGAATTGTTTGTCTTCTTGTGTAAGTCAGTCTTGGTGTGGTTATCGTCCGGAGTGGACGCTAAATGCGGAGTACTTTATTACAGTACATGTTTTGATGTGGGTAAATACATGTTATATGGAGCAAACTTAAACCAACGGACTTTGGTATGTTTTTATCTACCGTCTCTACCGTCATCTCCACTTCCTTCCCGAACTCACCAGCCTTGCTCATTTTGTGAACCATTCCGCCACCCTACAATAGCACCACAGGCTCAGAAATGAACGTTTCTTCAACGATCTCTGACACAGTGAATCAATGGGACTTCTCCATTACGTGTATGCGAGAGAAACTTTTGAACAAACATTTTTTCAAAACTTGCGTTAGTGTATTGATAGCCACTGGTTTTTGTGTTATAATCGTTATGGTACAACAGATTGCTGCACGATTCATTAATCTGTTCCAAAAATGTTTCAATTGTAATAATGTTGCTTGGGGCTGCTGCACCTGCATGCACTTCATATCGTAGGGCGGTTGTAGACCTAGGCTTGGCCTGCCAAAAGTAATTGTAGAATTGCCTATTGCTGTGAGCAGTGTTTGCATGCACCATACCATGCATTTAGATGATACATATCTTTTTCTTCTGAATAGTAAATAGGCCTAGGTAACTTTGCAGCTTTTCCTTTCCTTTTTTTTCTCCCTTTCCACCTCTTCTCTCATATTTCACAGTCTTCTTAACACCTCTTAACTCCTTTTCTGGGCAGGTCCAAGCTATTCTATCCCATGAAGTCATTTTTAAAATTTCATTGAAATAAGGCATATTTAGCATCATTGTAAAGCTTAAGGATTGACGTTTTCAAATTTAATATAATTTTTGGAAAAAATAATACACACAATGAATGGAAGGCTGCTAATTTGCATAATTATTAAAACGAGCGTGACGTACGGGACATTAAAAATTTAGTCCAGAAACCAGCTACATGATTTATTTGAGTAACTATTATCTGAGACATAGTGCATCCACCCTCCCAAAAATTTTAAAAAATACTTTACTTTGCTCACCTCATTAATTATGCTAATTAGGCAGATTCCAAAAGTGTATGTCCCGTACGTCACAATTTTTGCCTAATTTTTTTAGTTTAATGAAAGAGTAAACAATATTTTCAAAAAATATTTTGTGAAGTTCTGATTTGTGGGAGTCTACAAAAATATATTCAACAAGATTTTTCTTAACATAATTTATGCATGCTCAATAATCAAATTAAAAAATGTGACGTACGGGACAAAATGTGACGTACGGGACAACTGCATTGAGTTTGTACACTGAACTTCTCTCACCTCCCTTAGCTCGTTCCCTACCCTTATACTAAGCAATGTACCCTTTTGATGTTTATCAGATGCCATTTTTTGAAAAGAAAGAATGGCCCATGATCATTACTCCTAGCATTTTTGCGATTCAACTCCAAACCTGACATTTTTTAGTTGATTTTTGTAAAATTTTCCGAAATTTTCTCAGAGTAGGGCATAATGATTTTAAGAGTATTGCAGTTCCTGTTGCATGGTACTGGACATTTAATTTAGTTGAACTAGGGAGTTGCTAGAGATTTCTGATTGATCACAGCTCAATACAAGGAGATCTGGTTATTTACAGTACTTACAGACTTATCAAAGTAATAGCGTACAATACTAGGGGAGTTACAATTTAACAGTATTTTACCATATGCTTATGTAAATGAATTTGCATACATGTGTACTGTACATGATTTAGTTGAACTGATATTTGATCAAATTTCATATTTAACTCTTCCATGACAAGAGGTCTTTAAAGCAACAATAGAAGCCATACAGCATGGTTTACTGTTATTTTGGAGAGTGACAAAATTTTAGAAAACAGCCATGTACCAGCTGTCATCTATGAAATCCATTTATTTAGAAAATTTTATGGGGTGGGGGTTATCAAATACCTTGAACATAGGGCTGTGACGGTTAATCGGTTAACCGGTTAACCGACCGACTCGTCGGTTACTCGGGCGTCATTCCTCTTCATAGATTAACCGTTTTTGTATTGCCAATAACTCGGTCTCCGCGGCGTGGCTTTGTTAGTAAACTGTTACACAAACATCGCGCAACAAACAGTGTCAGTTTCTCACAAATTATAGCTCAAACAATAACTGTAAAAAGAGTTGTAAAATCGGCCGTTCGATTGAACGGATTAATTCCGCGGCAGCTCCCCGAATTAAGTACATTATGATGAGTGACAATTGGCGCACCCATTGTTACTTTCGTTGGCAGAACTTCATGTGCTCGTCTCCTAATCCCTTCAATAGCGACACCCAAGCACAACTTTAGAAATTAGCGGCATGTTTGAGAGATTACCGAAAAGAAAGCCACAAGACAAGCAGGGAGCTGTAACAAAAGTTACCAAGCCCTGTATTTCTATGTCAATAAAACCTCCGCGAGACCATGATTGGGGCACAAAAGTATATTTGAATAAGTCCTCCCACTGTAGCTAATCGAAATATTTTATCATGCTACACCTCCGTAAATTTCGTTATTTTTCATTGTTAGTAGCAGTATTTGGAAAAAATTTAACCCGTAAAATACGATCGTAAGTACCGGATAATTCCCGCCATTTTGTTCTTTGCCAAATATCATTGAAAACGGAACATTCCATGTTGACTTTTATGAATAAGCATACGCAGTTCGTTGAATCGACTGGGTTGTAGTTGCGATAATGTACTGTACTGTAGAAGTCAACCCTACGATCCACGTAAAAATAACGATCTAATTTTTAGCGGTCTTGGACAGCAAAAAATGGACTCGATTAACGTTATCTTATGGTTCATTTCTGATACAAATATCCCCGTAAATTTGCCACTTCTTGTCCAAACCTTACCGTCTTGTTTCAAAATAATCAGCAAATGAAATGCACTTAAGTCAGACACCCGAAAAATCCAAGTACGCAGAGATTTGTGCTGCCGTTTCTTGGTGAATTTAGCACGGGGCTTGGCCGGCTGCACAGGCCAGCTATGTAAGCCTGGGAAGTGAGATCGTCATAACGCAAACTCAATGGGGAAATTCGTTCGGAGGTCTGGTATTTTCACACACTAAATCCCATAGGCGATGGCGCGAGTTGTGATTGGCTGGCTCAGAATCAACGTATTTGAACCAATCACAATGCAGAGGCAATTCAAATTTTGCAATAGATCATGTGCATATGATGTCACCGAGCAAAACATGGTCCCTTGTTTAGTGGTAAAAATGGATACGCACGCAAGTCTACTGCATGCATGGGACCACGTGCGTAATTGTTTTCGTTCGTAACGACGTCATATGATAACATTCCATAAGTCCTACTGTAAATAACTTTACGGTAGGAATGCTGGGAATTTCTTAATTTATGCAGGATAATAGGGCTTGGTTGTGCTGTTTGCGGCTGGTGGGCCGTTTACAGCACTTGCAATTGTACAGATCGCTACTATGACAAACACGTGAGCGCTGTACATGTATTGAACACTGCATCGCAAGCAAGCTGCGTCAAAACAGCGGTGTGGGAGTGTTTCATGAAATAACTGACAATATAACATAGGGTCAGGCGGGAATACAACTGTTGGTGGAATGTTAAAAAGTGCACATGGTCTGAAAAAAGCTTCAGTAAATGCGGGATGGGTTTTTACTGTGTAAAGATGATATAAACTCAGCGCAAAATACCAACATTTTTGCCACATACTTACATGGGTGAACATGACTTACGGCGCCATTTTTAGACTTGTACGTTCCTGTACAAAAGTGATGGCGCTCTTTGGAAATGTTGACTTTTTGTTGTTCTGTGAACATTACGTCATTTTCGGTTACACGGTTAACCGCCGGTTAATAAAATCGGTTAAACGGATATTGAATGAACCGAAAATGTACAGCCCTACTTGAACAACAGAAAAGACTGTTAGGGCAAGGGGTATATATGTAAGAGAACAGTTCATTTAAAGAGAATAACAGTTTGCAAAATTAGGTTCATTAAAATTCCAATATTGCATTGAATCATCCAACAAGTGTCTTGTACTGGAAAACAGTGATCCTGTCCCCCAACTACACTGTCACCCCACACACTGTGTCATTCACCATTTTTGCAAACTCCTAGAATATTGTAGGCTATACTTTACAGAGTTATATACAACTCTACAACGTACAAATATACAACAACAAATATTTACTGAAATACAACAAATAGTGTAAAGAAAGTGTGTATGTCACAGTACTGTAAGTAGAAAAATTAGTCTTGTATTCAGTCCAACTTTAAATTTCGTAAGTGGCCACATTTTTAGTAATAAGATAAAAGGAATGACCGTTTCAATGTGTATGATAATTGTCTTGCATTAGAGTAAGTACAGGGGCTCCAACTCTTTCAGTAATTTGCATTTTCTGTACAGCATTTTCATAATAAATCATAATTTAATCCAAATCAGGCTTTTCCAATACATTTTGTGTAGGGACAAATTGTCCCGTACGTCACATGTCCCGTACGTCACAAGATATTTTTTGTTTGTGTCACCCCAGTAACAAAACTGCTTTTTATTCTTTTATAGTAATGTGCAGTATATTACTTAAAAGGTTAGGCTACACATTGATGATATTAGCTTGATTACTTCACCTTTACTTTCAGAGCATTTTAAGGTTTAATATTTCAGCACAAAAACACAAAATTCTCTGGTCCCGTACGTCACACTGGCTTTTAATTAAGATCTTACCTAATTAACGAGGTGTGAAAAGTTTTTATTACTTTTTAATTAAAGTGTCAGTTGCAACAATTGTGTATGCCTAAAAGTTTCTTGAATGCCAACTTCTTCATAACTTTTAGACACATTTACATCTCTGAAATGTCCCGTACGTCACAGTGCAAATAGCTTGGACCTGCCCTTCTTTATTGTTACACTTTTGTTTTAAGGAACCAGACCTGAAAAGTTTTAACTTATTTCTAGTTCCTCTACTTCCGTGTTGTAGTGTGCAAATCTTTTGTTATTGTGTACATGTCCTGTTATATATAAATATACATACTTTTGTCAATGTAACAAATTTTTTTTTATATATGGAAAGTAGACATAAACTTGAACTAAACTTGAACTTGAAATTTTTGCTTGTTGATTATAAGGCACATGCACCTAGTATACAGTGAGCAATACGAGGCATTGAAATGGAAATATTCATGTGTACAGTACTAGGCTAGCCTAATATTGCTTATTTTCCCAGGGTTCCCTGTTCCTGAAACTTGGGAACATCCACTCTTTATAGTTTTGGGAACATCGAACCCTTGGCATAACGAACCATGTAATCATCGTCAAATCATTGAGATAGATGAAAACGGCAAACATCAAACCTTGGGAACATCGAACCCCGGGAACAACAGGTGAGACCCAATTAGTGTTAGTGTTACTGTAGTATTACTCATACCTCCCAAGTGACCCGCATTTTGCGGGTTTGACCCGCATTTGGAAACCCAAACCCGCTGACCCACCCAGCCCTCGGAAAAACCCGCATCTCAAATCTCAGAAATATTCTTAGTTGGAGAACCACAGAAATTAGCAAATAATTCAGCTTAGCGATAACTACAAATTCAGTAAATCTTACGTCACATCACATTCAACTGCATAAGCCTAGGCCTAGGTACGTACGGAACTATGTTTGCTGTCGCAACATCTTTATCGGCTAACCTTCTCAGCAGGTATGGAATACAGTATATTTCATGTCAATGCGTAAATAGTGTAATAACGTGATGTAACGATGGGTTCAATAGCGAAAATAAATGCCCCCTTCGCGGGTTATATGGGGCTTGTCTTAAGAGTTTCCCGAACTTTCTTAACTGTCTTGCGGACAGTTCTTGACATTCTTGGCTAGGCCTATATGTTTTCATGGCTAGAATGCCTTGCGAGATGTACAAAGATATTGGAAATCACCTGCAACTTGGTACAACCGCCGGTGACACACTGAGTTGACGTTTGCAAACAGTGTGCCGCACCAAAATTTACCTCAAAAATAACAATTAAATACTGTGATTAGGAGAGGTTTCAGTCACTGGACATTTGTGAGTATCTGCATAATATTATTTTGGCAAATTTCTCAATACAATATTTTTCACAAAAAAATCAGTACTGTAACATTACTGAACTTTTTGGTGGTAACCTGGAGAAATTGTGTTGACTGATTTGCCAAAAAAGTGAGACCATTTTGCATGCAGACACTTCTAGAATTCAAAAAATTTTGGGACACCCCTTCCCCTTATACCCCTCCCCTAGACCGGCGATCCACCAATGGACAGATCAGTAGGACCCGCATTTAGCCTCTCGGAACTTGAGTGCTATGGTTACTACTAGGCTAGGGTACCTGTGCTAGGCCACAGGCGCCCTCTACGTTGGTTCCTATATACCACACACAATATATGTGTGTGGTATATACGAACCAACATAGAGGGCGCCTGTGTGCTTGGCCAGCAAAGATATTATACACGTAGATCCCAAACTCCTATCCCTACACTGTTAGACGCGCTGACTCCTCACGGAGGATCAAACGAAGGGGCAGAAGTTTTGATTGGACATGAGCACAGTACTATTTGGTGATGCGCGCCCACAATTATGCATGCGTAACAGAAAATTCCATTGTGTCGAGATGTCAGCACGCGTGCATTTTCAAAGCAAGTTCTGTATGCGCACAATGCATTTCTCCATGTGAAGAAGTCAGGGATAATTGACGGGTACTTCCGCGTGCTTGAAAAAAGAACGCAGTAGTTGATTTTGTGTTTTAAGCGCAGAAAAAATGTAAAAGTGTGCACAGATGTGCGCTTGTGTAGACACCATAGAAACTGACCAATCAGCCAATGAACTTCAAACCAGTCGTTGTGCGTTAATGTTCAAATGTTCTTAGTGAGAAAGCCGGTGAAGAAGCCTAAAACTGTTTCATGTAAGGGAAATTTATTGAAGCACGGTGTTTGCAAGAATTGCATTGTTTTGAAATCAAGATAGGCCTATCAATTAACTGTTAGCTTTCAAAACGACTGAACATTGATAAGCACTTCCGCCCCTCCGAATCTGCCTTCATGAGGAGTCACCGCGCCATTTTAAGTTTGGTATCTAGGGTGCGTTTGGTATTGTCGGACAGTTGACAGTTTTATCTCTATGGCTTCCAACACACTTGCACTACACTGATGCTAACCTGATACATCGACAGGCACAACTGTACTAATGTGTCCCAGATAGGTATTGGATCTACGCATACGTACAGAGACCTAACACAGCACTTAGAAAATGTTATGTGTGTGTTGGGTATTGTCGGACACTATGGGGTGTTCTCGGACGCTTTACTATTTCAATAATATTATTACTAAATATCAGAAAATACACATCAAATGATAGAGAAATTACCCATTTAATCTTTGTTAAATGTCCCAACACAAAATTTTGTCCGCAAAAATTAAGTTAAGTTTTCTTAAGAACCATTTCATATCATCATTCTTTTCCACTACGCATACACATATAGGCATACGTATGCGTACATATTAGTGTGGACATGTATGTAGGTTTGTGTACTGTCCGAAAACACCCAACAGAGACAGCACTAGTTGAACTGTGCTGTTAAACCATGTGAACTTGAAGGCATATAGCACAGTATTGTGCTTACTAACGTTTTAACGAAACTTGTGGCAATCAAAAAAACCAGCCTATTTCTCATAGCCTAACATGAATTTTTCTACAAAAATTTACAGCCCGGCATGAAAATTTCCAAGGTCTTGCACACTTGGAAATGTGCCAAGAAATTTTCAAACTGAAATTTATTGCTGCAATTAGGTTCCATTTTCTTGAAAATGAGAAGGCTTCATGTGCTACAGATGCGACTGTGTACACTGCATACAGATAGGCCTAGCCTATCTATGAAACAACTGTGTGGTGTGTAAAATCAATCAAACTATCGTTAGTCAGTGACTTAATTTAGGCCTATATAGGCCTACCACTGTCCGAGAACACCCAACGTCCGAGAATACCCAAAGTGACCCTATGTTTATAATATCTTTGTAGGCCAGGCTAAGGTCTCACTGTTTAGGCCTCACTGTTTAGGCCTAACGGTAGGGGCCTACCGTTAGGCCTAACCAAACACTTTCCACTGAGCTGGTCGCCTTGGTACTCTCTAACGTTAGCCTAGGCTACACTTCCCATGTGATGTCCTAGGCTAGACTAAATCCCGGATCACAAAAATGTGTAGGCTACGTGAGTATTAGCCAACCTCTTCAGTCAAGAGATTTCCCTTTCACTCATACACTCTGGCTTCCAACTTGCAAGTTTTAGATTGAACCAAAATTTCGCCTGCGACCGCCAGTAGCCTGCGTAGCAAACTCTGAGATCTGTAAATAAAGCTCTCTCAGAAATACCCAATGTACTGTTAAGTGAGTACATCTCATAGAGTAGGATAATAGGAACTGGAGGGCGGACTCCCCAAAACAGCTGTGATCATAGAGCAGGATATAGGAACTAGAGTACGGACTCCCAGTGGCGCGTACGTACATCGTCTGTGATTGCATGGAGACACGGCATCCACGTTCACTCTGGGCATGACTTGGGCAAAAGTCACGCGGGGAGCGATCATGTGCGTACGAACTGTATGGCAGAAATCCATTCGGCCAATTCCTGCGACTTATTTGTCCTTGTAAAATGTGTATTTCATCCTAAAAAGTGACATAAGCTGTTCGCTTTCACGCGTAAAGATATTTTCTAACTTTTCACGTCAACAGAAATGGTCGGCAAGGGGCTGAATTTGCTTTTCAGTGATAAAAAGAGTAACGTTCGAGGAACGCACCCATGCAGGCAAGGACAACTCGCCCTTGTAAGACAAAACGGCCTCACAGTTCCAACTGCTTTTGTAAAGTCGGACAACTCGGTACCTGCTAAAAACATATAGCCCTTCATATACAGACAATTCGGCTTCTTAATGAAGCTGGCTACTCAGACAGCTCGGCACCTAATGAAACTCCGAACAGAGGAGACAACTCGCCCCCAAATGAAGTCGCAAATGTAGGCCTATCCTAACATTCCAACATTTTTCTCATGTTTGATTTTACATATTTCCTGTGGAGATTGAAAAAAGGACGTTAAAAGGAAGGCATATTCTTCTACTAAACTGAATACCTGGGTCACTGGGTTGGGAGGGGTTTTTATCATTTTTTTTTCTTTTTCATTCTCAAATTAAAAACTATGCCTAGTAAAGTAGTATAGACTGGGCAGCACAAGTAGCATGACGTGACTGATGTTATTTTATTTTAGTAGCTGGTCAGCTGTTAGTCATGTTGTAAGTGGTTGACTGAAAAGATGAACCAGAATATTTTTGCCAATTGAATCAGTCAGTTTGATATACAGTGGGTAGAAAAGTTACTTAATGTTACTCCTTTCTACGGCTGACTAAAATTTCGCATGAAAGTGACTCATTGAGCCTTGTGAATTAGGGACACCTAATAAAATACTGCAACTACAGATGCCAAACTGAAAAGAGAAGATTTGAACAGACATTCTATATCTTAAGATGTTTTTAATTTACAGCTATAAGGAATAATGATGTAGTAGGGCTACAGGTGCATTTTCTTTCTAACCATTTGAAAAGGAGTGCAAAATTTGGGAAAGGGAAGACTGGCAATAGCCACAGTGCCCCTTTGAATTTTTTTGAAATGTCACTCCACAATTTCTCACGGTACCTTCCAAGGTGTAGGCTACAATGTGGCCGGTACCATGATATGCAAACTACTGCACAGCCTAACTAAAGCCAAACTAAAGCCTACCATATGTGTCTCTTGTATAAAATACTTCTAAGCTTGTCATAATGGCAACAGTGAGCTAGAAGAAACCAGTGTTGTAATCGAGTCACTAAATCTAGTGACTCAAGTCACCAGCTTTCAAACTTTTAAGTGGCTCTACTCGAGTCATTGACTCGAGTCACTGAACTATTCCAATGCGGAAATAACTCCTGAATTCTATCGAGTCACTATCATTTTGAGAGAAGTACGTGACATGAGTGCTGATTTGTTTCAACACTGGCAGAAACTTGAAGCACTAGTTTACTGGCATGCATGAAGAGTAAGAAGCAGAACATGAATAGGCCTACATGTACAGTATACATTTGTCTGATCCACTTCTTCTTCAAGCAATGTTAAATAGGTTCAATTCTACCAACGATTTTAGTCCAATCACAGTCACATGTTACAGTACTTCTCTAATTTCTCTGGGCACTTGGAAGTCTTTAAAACTGTTGTCAAGTATAATAAAGAATGCAGTCTTTCACCAGCAGCTGACATTATTGCTTCACATAATTTTGCTTTGGCTTGTTGAATCTCTCCCTCACTGCAACTGTCTAAACTCCAGTAATTGCAAGGTATGGTGATCCAGAATTAACATTTTCTTTCAAAATATACAAGGTGTACATGATGATAATTAAAAGTCAGTTAACACTTTGAAGGTTAAGTGAACCTGGACTTAAAAGATGACACCCAAGCAGTTCCAATTCTCTTAACCTTCTTCAATAAGCCTCTCGATCCCTCCTCTGCCTAAAATTCATTCTCATCCAGACACCGTGACAATCTCAGTCTGTTACTTCAGGGTGATCATACTTGATCCCAGCATGTAATCACACATTCTCAGTACAGTGTGTATCAGTTCTGTACTCTGCACTTTTTGAACTTGCTTTCAGTCAAAGAGTATAGAGCCAATTGGCAATTTCTGTGGATGTGGGCTAACTACAAAAATTATAGTTTGGGGTGAGAGAATGAAGCTTTAAATGTCTTTGTTCACTTCATTATCTGCTTGTGTGGCAGATGCCTTTAGACATGACCACATCCAGCGTAAAGTACAGGAAACAGTCCATGGCCAGCAGCACTATGAATCTGACATCCCTTGGTTTTCTCACTGCAAGTGCAAGAAAAAATGGAACAATCAGTTTCTGTTTGGGGTGAAGATTATGTATTAAAACCAAATGCAACCCGTAGCATAGTACACATGTATAGTAGCCTACAACTCAAGACTGGCATCAGGTATTCAATGTTTTTTCTTCTTCTTCTTTTAAGTGTTGGTAAAAGTAAGTTAAACTACATCAAGGAATTAAACACTAACATATTTCACCATTTCCCCAAGTAATGTACCTTTCCAGTGCAACAGAATCAAGCTTGATTAGGCCCCAGTAGGCATATATAGCCCAACGTTACACATGTACATAAATTTAAGGCATCAGACCTTAGTCAGTTACAAATTTGGCTCCAAAAATTTGTCTCAAACATACTTGGGGACTGTAGACACCCTACCACCTGTTAAGAGTTTTAAAGAAAGTGGCAAAGTGTGAAAGTTAAGTTTAAATTACTGCAACCCTCACCCTAGCAGACCAAAATTGCATGCCAGCTCTTTTTAACTAAGGCCCTACCGTTTTACAGCCAGCTGCTAATTAATAACACGCCCTGTAGGCCATTTTTGCCCCATCTGACCTTAATTCCTAGCCCCACCAGTGTAAAAAGACTTCTTGTTTATATGACATCTCATTGCATCGTGAAAAGGCTCCATGCGCAAAGCTTACAGAAGGAGAGTGGATTTTTTAGATTCAGAAACTATCCAGTAACGTTAGGCGTAATATATACTGTACACTACGTATATAGGCCTATTGCATACTAACTGTGTAACAGGAACATGTTCGCACTAGGTGAAGAAAAATGCGTCTTTTTCAACTTAAACAAGAATAAAATACGTAACCATCACAAGAAACTTACAATTTATGAGAGATACTACATCCTCCTCTTTTTCTGATAGAAGTAGATGATTTTAGAAATCAAATTTTTGGACGTTCATGTACATGTGATTTGTATGAATCTCTATGTAAGCAATGCGTCTGTTGCCCAGATAGAATATGGATATGGAGTGCCCATGCGATCACAGCTGTTTTGGGGAGTCCGCCCTCTAGTTCCTATTATCCTACTCTATGGCTGTGATCATAATCACACCAGTCTGAAGCAGGCACAGGATTCAGCCTCACATTCAGCCCCACATTCTGAAGCCAGCACAGGATTCGGCCCCACATTCGCCCAGCATAGGATTCGTCATACATTCCCCCAGCACAGGATTCACCTTACATTCAATTAACGTTAGCACAGGATTCAGCCTCACATTCTGAAGCCAGCACAGGATTCGCCATACATTCCCCCAGCACAGGATTCACCTTACATTCAGTCAACGTTAGCACAGGATTCACCTTACATTCAATTAACGTTAGCACAGGATTCAGCCTCACATTCTGAAGCTACCACAGGATTCGGCTTACTTTCACATACTATAGCACAGGATTCGTTGTATTATGGACGTACAGTACGATATGCAGTGCATATCAAAAACGAATCCTGTGCTAGCACAGGATTCGCCCAGCACATAGTCTATGGGCCAATAGTCGAAATCATCCCCCCCCCCCCTTAGCCACAATTTTTCACTGTGTTTTTCTGTTAGGTGGGATCCTTAGGCATCATATTCTGCTTGTTTGCCATTACACAAGTGGTGGGTGTGGCCAGGAAATCCAAAATGGCCGCCAAAATGGCCGCCATTTTGGATTTTCAGGTTTAAGGAGCTGTTTCTCTGTCAGAAGGTCACATACCCCCAAACAAGGTGTCATATGAAAGCTGATAAAATTTACTCTCTAGTGATGTATAATTTTAGGGGGTTCGATGTAATATGAATGCCTAAAAATAGCAAAAAGTGTGATTTTTTTGCAATTTTTTACGGAAAATTGAAATTTTAATAAAATGTTCACTTCAGTATCTCATGATAGCTTTCATAGATGCATTTGATTTTTTCCACAAATTAGCTCTTATGTAATATGTTTAACACCTGCAAAACGCAGGTGGATGGCATTTCTAATTCATGAGTTATGACCGTCCAAACATTCCAACCCTCGATTTCAGAATTTACCCAAAATGTGTTCTTCCATTGACTTACTGTACAAATTGGCTATTAACCGTGTATTCTATGACCCTTTGTAAATGTCTGGCCCCAGCTGTCCCTCAGAAACTCTTATCTACTGTGTTTCCCTTTCAGTCTATCGTAACCTGAAAATCTGTCTTTAAAAAGTGGTGAGCACGGCCATGAAGTCCAAAATGGCCGCCATTTTGGATTCTCATGTTTAACACGTTGTCTTCCTGTCGGAGTATCACATACTGCTAAACAAGGTGTCATTTGAAAGCTGGTTAGATAGTCTTTCCAGTGATTTACAGTTATAGGGGATTTGCAATCACACAGATGTCTAAAAATAGCAAAAAATATGATTTTTGCTATTTTTTACAACATTTTAATATAAAGGTATCTCTATATCTTATCATAGTTTTCATTGCTTCAAAACATTTTCTCCACAGGTTTGCTCCTATATAATAAATGCAATACTGGCAAAACTCCGACAGATAGCACACATAATTCGTGAGTTTTGATCATGAAAAGGTTTAGACCCACAGTTTCAGCAGTTACTAAAAATGTTTCTTCTATGGACTAACTATACAAATGGGAAATAAATTATGCAGATAATGAGCCTGTGTATTTCGCTGTCCTCTTTGCCTTAGACGTTCTCACCCACTTCTGTTTAATGGTACTCAAGGTTTTCAGCTATCAGTTTCAAAATGTATGCCATCAAATAAAATGTTGGTGACTTGGTGTGGCCATGAAATTGTTCAAAATGGCGGCCATTTCGCCTTTTTCAGTAACGAGGAGTTATGCACTTTTTATTAGTTCACATATTGTCAGAGGTGGCGCCAGAATTTCAAAATTGGTTTGGGGTAAATGAAAATCATAGAAGAATGATGAGGCAACAGTTTTGGGGTACAGCACGAAACATAACCAGAAGCACCCGTTCCTGCAGGTGAGTCCACTTGGCCGAAACCCTGACAAGCTTTAAAAAGGTTATCATGTGTCTGGAAAAAAAATTAAATCTCAGGAGAAATTTATTACTTACTTTTTCCGTTCACCTGACCCCTTACTGATCTAACGTGAGGGAGGGACAATTGATGGGGCAAGGATGAAATGCCCCCTCTTGCACCACTTTAGCACGGAATGCATACCATCGAGAACCTCAAATAGGATATAATGATATACATCGCAAGAACTAGGAAGAAACTGAAATGCTATTAAATAATTCATTTCTATCCAATAAAAATAGAAAGATTACAAACTTCCCATAATTTCCCAATCAAGATCTGAATCATTTGGATCATCGATCACGCGAAGTGGGGTCGTTATTATTGCAATAACATGAAGGAAAAATTACAAAACAAGTGTAACATCTGTGTAACTAGCAGAACCAAAAGTACAATGACCCATACCTGTTAGTGTGTATAAAACACCCTTGTCAAAAGTAAAGCATAGGATGTGATTAAAGTGTAACATATTTAGATGTCATCACTCTCCTCTTCTCCATCTAAAATGTCATCATGAATGTCGTAGCAGTCATCATCACTAGTGTTCTCTCCTTCATCATTCTGCTCCAGTACTAGATCCACCAATTCAGTTGGAAGGAGTTCTTCTTCTGTCCATTGGTACTGCAATTTTTCATCTTTTAAAACCCAGCCATGACCATTGTATGGTTTTGGTAGTTCCGGGAATGCCAAATTTGCTTGGTTCCAGATGAAAGCCTGATAATTAGCACGTAAAACATGCATTCGCAACGATGATCTGCAGGGTGGAAGTAAGCTTAGGTCGATGCCACTCTCACTAGATAATAGCTGGTTTTGAGGTGTGTAGCGTGTCATAAACATAGTGAAGCGAAGCTTGTTGATGTTCTTGATACCTGACCTCGCACCGTATAACAGGCATGTGAACGCTTCCAGATCATCAAATTGTTGTGGAGTTGGTGAAGTGGTTGTACCTAAACTAGTGAAAACAGGAATGTACTGTGGATTATTTTTCAGCACACGCAGAGGTCCAACTTTACCTTTGCGCATGAACGAACTTACGGTATCACAGCCAGTAAAGGCATGCAAGGAGAGTAATGCGTTACACATGTCATTGCCAATGCTCTTACATGCTGATGTGATATCAATCAAACGTCGCTTGTCTCCTACACCAGTGTCCATTATAAGTGGTATCGGGAGTTTTTGGGAAAACTTCATCATCAACAGGAACACGTCTGTGTCAGGTGAACGAACAATTATAGCACTCACATTACTGCACTGAGTTGCAATGTGAAAACAGTGAAGAATCATTCGGGTGTCTGCCTCTTCCTGAAAAAGATCAAAGTAATGCTTGAAAAGATTCATTATTATGAAAAATTCCATCTACATGCATGGTATAAAAAAGATATGAAAAAGGCCACTCATTATTTCAACTTTCTGAAACGCAAAGCGAGCCGTCATCAAACAAGAGGTTTCATTTGCGTTTGACTTTGAAAGTAGCAAAGCTAACATGAAAGTTAAGGTCCAGTAATAAAGAACTGTAATAAAAATACTGTCAAGTGAGATTTAACCTGGTAAGAATTGGTTTATTTGATTGGTTCAAATTCGGTACACACCTGTTTTGATCGCAAGACTGGAACCTCTTCTGCTATAGTAGAGTGTCCATCTCTGCTTGTGAGGCTCCAACAGTTCTCTTCACACACGAACATCACTTGTCGTCCCTTTAGCTTCGGTGCATACTTGTCCTTCTTCCACTCATCCAAGATTAGACGGATAAGCTGTGCTTTGTTAGAACTGTTTGCCAAGAACTGTTTGTAGTTACTTGGTACTTTTGTGAGATATCCATGTATGAGGAATTCTTGTGATGTCCCACGGCGCTCCCTTTCAATGTTCTTGATACTCTGTTGCTGGTATGTGTCTGTTACAAAGTCCACACGAGTAGCGTTCGGAAGTTGTGCAAAAATACGCTGGGCTAACTCACCAAATGTTTCTGGGATTTGAGAGAGCGCTTGGAACATCGCATTTCCATCAATAACATGAATAGCAGAATGTGGTCTGTTTGTCATTGTATGGCCTTCTTCCAGCTTGTGCATTAGTTTTGCCTTGTCTGTCTTAACTGGTGCTCCATCAGCAGTGGCAAAGCTCCAGGGTACGGGTCCAAGTGGGTATGATAATACCTTTTCCATACACAGGTTGTGATTCATTGCAAGGAGTATCAACTGGCCAAATACGTTTCTTTCTGCTACAAGTTCCTTTGTTTTTTTCATAGAGCTTTTCACGGATACTTTCAAAGCCATTGATGCAAATGTCTTCAACTTGAGTCTTTTAATTGGCGCATGAATTCCAACCGTCTTCTGTATTAGTCTCTCTCGTACAAAAGTCTTGTAAGCATTGATGCCATGAGTATCAGCAGTGAGTATATCAGCAGCTATATCTTCTGGAACTGGTTTCCCTGGTGAAATGCAGTACAGCTTGTCAACATCAGGAATATTGAAAGGGTTTGTGAAGTTCTCAAAGGCATTCATCATGTTGATAACTGCACATTCTCCTTGTGCAATCTGTGATGGGTTGACATCTTTGTGGTTGTTCATCTCCTCATCAACAGCACCAACAGATTCAAGTGTTGCCTGGAATGAATGCAAACAGGTAAGTGAAGTAAACACAATTGATATGTAAAATATAAAGGATATAAGGATATGCAGTGTTTTGCAGTCAGTCTTCAGAAACGTATGGATTTTTATGTATAAAAGTAAAAGGTTTTCATCCAATTTAGGATTACTTTATATAAAGATTACAGAAGACCATGTTGAGTCTTGTTTACAAATATTTAGTTTGCAATTGCGTTTTCGAATATGGGTGGTTTCCAACAGAACTTTTTTAATTTGCGCGAATTTCTACAACTTAATCAAAAGAGTATAGCCGGTCCTTTGATTTTACCTCGTGTAGTATACATGTTCATTGTATAACTCTTACTTTAAAACGTAATGCCTACCTGCAGATAACCAGCACGTGCATGCCGAGTGCTACTCCATCTGTGATAAGCTGCCAAATTGCGACTGAAGCCAATGATTCCAGGACCATGTCCGCTGGCATGGCGGTTGTACGTCTGTCCTATTGTTATGTCCACAGCATTTCGAGAGTTAGGGATTGAAGACCTGTTTACACTCATTCCATTTTTCTTTAAAAGTTCTGTTGCACCGGGATGTGTGTGTGGAAGGTTGAGAAGAATGTTCAAATAAACAGATGTATACCTTGCATAATTTGGCTTCTCTTGACTGAAGAAGAGAGGACACATTTCATGTAGACAAGCAATGTGAAGGTTGACATCATTTACTTTAGTGGCCCTCAAGAAACGCATCAGAAGCCATGCCTTTTCCATATAGCCTATCCAGAACTGGGCAGTTTTACCTCTTTCTCCAGAACGTAACTTGGTCTTGTACCCCTCATACTTTTGCAACCATTCCCTCCACCTGGGGTCTTCCTTGACAGCACACACATTCTCCAAGCTTGGTGTTTTTGCCAAAGTAGACATCAATCTCATTTGGCCCTCACTAATGACTTGACCTTCTTCTTTTTGGAATGAAGCCAACAACAATCTTTCCAGAGCTTCAAGAGATGTTCTTATAACATATCTGGCTCTGTTATAGTGTTTTCCATTCATGACTCTTTCGATCGACCCACTGGCACAAACTGCAGATTCAATTAACACTTCCTCAAAGCCACTCCCTTTCATATACTTTCCTAAAGCAGCTATATATGTGCATGCCATGTGAAATGCACCAAGTCGAATTATAACGTTGCGAAATCGATCTGGATATGTCCATAAAATTTCGTACGCCTTTTTTGCAGCAGCTAGATCGAATGTTACAAATGTGTAGTCCTGTCCAACAGCAGCAGATGCCTCTTGCGAGATTTTTAAGACATGCATAACAGTAGCATTTTCAGTGACTGGGGCATTTATTGGAGGCATGTACTCCACAGTTGTTTTTCTTTCATCATGTTTATCACCCGTGAGAGATATCCACCCTCCCCAGCCTGGTACTGTTTGCATTGATCCTTTTTGCAATGCCCTGCACAAGAGCCACAGCATGTCAGATGTCTTAATATCAAATGTGTGGTCTTCTGAGAATAACGGCCGAGAAACTGTGCCTGAAAGATTGGGCTCAGCATGTTTTTTGACATAACAAGGCTCCATTACTGTTATGTCAAGGGTGACAGATCTTTTCTTTGTCCTGGGAATGGAGAGTATATCCTCAGCTTCCCCATTCTCTTCACCAATGACTGTTTCTTGAATCACGAGACCATGAGTTGAGTGAGTTGTTCCAGCTCCCGATGCAGTCTCCTCATTGAGGTCAAAGTTATCCCAACAAAAGTGAATCACTTCATTACCTTCAGACTTGACACCGGGTGGAATGAGACTGTCGTGGTCTTTAATGGCCACGTGAATTGCAGTAAGGATTTCCAGCAGCCTTGAATAGGATAAACAGTGGCCAAACCTGTTCAATATTTTCACTACGTCTGCTCTTCCAGTCAGATGCCATATCGAAATACCCAACAGTATATGCTTAGGTGTCATCCATTTGCCGTTAGTCAGAGCATATATTACATCACGACCGATAGACAATACTCTTCGTGACTTATCAGGAGATAATGCCTCCGTTTCTGTTCCACCAAGAAGAGCTGAAAGAAAGTGTAATAGCGGCTCTGGTGGAGAGTCCCATTCTTTGAGCTCATCACCTGGGGGTGGCGGCCAGGGTATATCTAAAGCTTCTTCCTTTGCAGCCAGAATTGTTCGTCTCAAAAACATGGCAGCTTCTTTCAAACGCCTATTTTCTGATGCAGCAGCCTGAAACGCAATTTCAACAGCTTGTCCTTGCTGAATAAATGTTGAATAAATCAAATCACTGCAATAGTTTGGTCGCCAAAACTTAATTTTACTGCCAAACTTTCTAATTATCCTTTCTTTCAGTTTGTGCGTTTTGTAGTTCGGGTTATAATGCTGTGGGTGGTGTTTTAGCAAAAAGAGTAAGTATTTCTCTTTGATCATACCAATTCGTTCCACATTTGAGTTGTCTATAATGCTCTCATTTATGTACTCTGAGATGTACTCAAATGCTGCTGCGTGAGCTGACTGACTTTCTTTAGCATCTTCATCTCCTCGAGCTTGACTTGTATTCCGGCTATCTTCTTGTGTGTACAATTTGTAACATGAACGGTGATAATATGCTTCTCTTGCAACAAGGTCAGTTTCATTGACTTTTGTTTACATGTCATAATCACATTTTATTAAAGCTGTTTCTTTTAAAAGACTGCTTGCAGATGATGTTACGCACTTGGTCAGAGGTTCTTCTTTCCCTTTTCTCTTTTTCCTATGCTTGCTGCAAATTAGACATTCATTATTCGGAAAGAGTACATTTGAATCAGCTGACACTCGTCTTCTTTTCAACTGATGTTGGGACAGTCTATCAGTGTCAATGGTTGCTGCATGTTTCAACAATTTTGAGATGTTAATAAACTTCTGGTAACACAGTCTGTGATATCCGTGCATGTGGTTCAGGTAAACATCTGGCATGTTTTCAATTATGTGGCCATACATATCGAAGTCTGTGTCTTGTCTAGCGCGAATTCTACAAACTTCTTTGATTTTACCGAAACTTGTTTCTGTTAGTGATGAGATTTTGGAAGAGTTTTTCACATTACAGCAATGAATTATACAAGTTAGATTGACATCACTTTTGGTTATTCTTTTCCTTTTTTTGGCCACCATTCTTAGGGGTGTTTCGTTTGCCATTTTCACAAGTCTATTAATAACCAAGTCTTGCCTATCGTTTACGGTAACCTGAAACGATACATTAAAAGAATAATATTGAAAAAAGCTGTTTTCAATCGACAAAGTAGTACAATTATTTTGCAAATGTACGCATTTTAAACCTCTTTGATACTAGTTTTATTTATAACAGCAATAGTGTCTGTCAAGAGGTGTACTTTTAGTAAGTTTACATTAATCACTTTTCAAACTTAGAATAACCAAAGACTTAAATAATAATGGTTTCAAATTTGATGTCTGGAATTTATTTTTAAAAATACTTCTTCAGCTTAAGTAACGAATTCTTAAAAACACTAAGGATTATTCGCAAGTGGCAATATTAAAAAATCAGTTAATCATCCTGCTGTGAAAGAGGTACGTTACTAGCAAAACGACAGCTTTTGCTTCACCCAGGCTGCATGCTGACCCATTCTATTACACTCTTATATAATTGCTGAGGTTATGAATTTCTATGCTCGAATAAATCGTGTAACCGCGTGACAAGATGCTGTTGAAGAAACTTTTCAGGTACCATATTATTTGCGTAACAGGCCTTGCTACATGGGATATCACACCCTGGTCACACGCAAAACTAAACTTCGTCTGCATCATTATGTCAATCTTCTTTCAGAGGGATTATCAATTAAAAATTACAGATTAGTAAGAAAGATCATTTGCCTATCAACTAAAGCATATATGTTTTCACTTGAGTGCCACAAAGCCAATTCTGAGAATAAGTCAAAACAAGAAAAAAGTGAGTCTGATCTAGCTAAATTGGCACAAGCTTTTGGGCTTCATTGCCGTGTGAACTATATCCAAAAATTAGTTTGGGGCAACCATTCAACCTTTACCCGAATTTATGTTTAAAGAAAGCTCAAGGGTAACTTACTTAAAGCCTAGGCCTATGCCAATACTTTATCAGCAAGGCCTACCCTAGTATACTTAGCAATTTAGCCTATACTTGTGCGTTAGGCTATTAAATTTCAGCCTAGCCTACACCATCGACTGGTAATCGAAGTTTTGAAGCTATCATTAAGTAAACTATAACGTGTTGTGGACAACATATAGTGGTGAAAATATCATACTCAACATAAATGAACAGCGAACTAAGAAGAAGCAGTTATAACTTACGTGAAAATCGGATGCTTGTAGCAACGTTCTGTAAGGCTGTCGTTACGCAATTCGATAGTCTCTCAAAGCACGATCGCAACTTCTCATTGCTCACCCAACAGGGGTGTTAACCAGAAAAGAGACTTCCCCTTGGATTTTGGCATAAATCATCGTTCTTGTATGCCCAGCTGGTCTGATGATTCAATCTCATACTCGCGGAAAATCTTTGCTGTTTTTAAACATTTTGGTGGCAAGATATGACATTTTTCAGAGTTTTCAGAAAACAGTTGTAAGGTGTTATTCTTGCCCTCATTTCTATGAAAATGGTGCTGGGCCTACATTCACATCAGATCAAAGGCAAAAAGAAGCCTTAGGCTAATAAAAAAGCTGACTGATACCCTTATTTACTGTAACCAAAAAACAAAATGAAGTAGTGTGGCTAGGGAACGGGGGTTACATATTTCAATCAAGGGGTATTTGACCTTCTGTAAAAATATAGTCCCCTAATTGTGAAAGACCAAAATGGCGGCCATTTTGGACTTCATGGCCATGCTCACCACTTTTTTAAAGACAGATTTTCAGGTTACGATGGATTGAAAGGGAACCACAGTGGATAAGAGTTTCTGAGGGACAGCTGGGGCCAGACATTTACAAAGGGTCATAGAATACACGGTTAATAGCCAATTTGTACAGTAAGTCAATGGAAGAACACATTTTGGGTAAATTCTGAAATCGAGGGTTGGAATGTTTGGACGGTCATAACTCATGAATTAGAAATGCCATCCACCTGCGTTTTGCAGGTGTTAAACATATTACATAAGAGCTAATTTGTGGGAAAAATCAAATGCATCTATGAAAGCTGTCATGAGATACTGAAGTGAACATTTTATTAAAATTTCAATTTTCCGTAAAAAATTGCAAAAAAATCACACTTTTTGCTATTTTTAGGCATTCATATTACATCGAACCCCCTAAAATTATACATCACTAGAGAGTAAATTTTATCAGCTTTCATATGACACCTTGTTTGGGGGTATGTGACCTTCTGACAGAGAAACATTTCCTTAAACCTGAAAATCCAAAATGGCGGCCATTTTGGCGGCCATTTTGGATTTCCTGGCCACACCCACCACTTGTGTAATGGCAAACAAGCAGAATATGATGCCTAAGGATCCCACCTAACAGAAAAACACAGTGAAAAATTGTGGCTAAGGGGGGGGGGATGATTTCGATTATTGGCCCATAGACTAACAGGATTCGGGTTCGGCGAATAGTGTGAAGTCAAATCCTGAATCCTGAATGTATGGCGAATCCTGTGCTGGGCGAATGTGGGGCCGAATCCTGTGCTAGCTTCAGAATGTGGGGCTGAATGTGAGGCTGAATTCTGTGCCTGCTTCAGACTGGTGTCCCCTGAGCACGTACACAATGTTCAACCACTGATCTACATACTTGGATCATGTAGCCTACGGTGGTGCCGAAAAATTGAAGCAACAGAGCCGCCATATTGTGTGTGGCGAAAGCGTTCAAAGGTATTATAAAAACAAACTATGGATGCGTGACAGAAATTCATTGTGACGAGAAGTCAGCGTTCATACATTTTTAACATGAGTGCTTCACGCCCACAATACATTTCTGTGTGTTGAGTCGTCCGGGCTAATTGACGCGCACTTCTGCGTGCTTGGAAAACGAACGCATTAGTTGATTTGCCGTTGTTAGCGCGTTAGAAGGTAAACGCGTGTATAGATGTGCGCTTGTAAAGATACCATAGAAACTGACCAATCAGCAGGTCCATGAACCTCAAACCAGCCGTTTTGCGTTCATGTTCAAGTGTTCTTAGAAAGAACTGTGAAGGCTAATATTCCCACTAGATTGGCCAAATCCAGAAACTCTCCCATGGATAACCGACAATATTCGCAGGTTAGTTAGGCGTAGGAACAGATTGCATGCACTTAAAAAAAAAAAAAACGGAAGGCTGGTATTTATGGGAGATGGGCTCATCTGCGAACTACAATCAAAAGAGAGATTCACACCTCCCATAAAAAGTACATTAATGGAATGATCGGCGATATCAAAGCTGATGCCAAACCCTTCTGGAGATATATTAATGGTCAGAAGAAATATAGGCATAATCTCCCCCCTCTTAAGACCGAGGATAAGCTAGCTGTCACCGTCTTGGATAAAGTTCGTGCTCTCAATAACCAGTTCTGTAGTGTATTCACTAAAACAGTGTTTCATACTGTTCCCCTCATCAGGCCCACGTGTAAGAGAATGAATGATATAACTATATCTACCTTTGGCGTTGAAAAGCTTTTGCATGGTCTTAAAATCAATAAGGCCATGGGACCAGATGGCATCCATCCTTGGGTCCTGAGAGAGATTGCCACTGATTTTGCACCTGTTCTAAGCCATCTCTTTCAGCAATCCCTTACAAAAGGATGCATTCCAGACGGAGGATTGGAAGACTGCAAATGTTTGCCCTATTTTCAAAAAAGGTCACGGTGACAATTCCCTACCTTGTAATTACAGGCCTGTTTCTCTTACATGTGAGGCTGCTGTAATTGTCAGAACATATTATTGCCTCAAACCTTATGAACCATTTTGAAATACATAACTTACTCTCTCCCAACCAGCACGCCTTTCGTAAGTCTCATAGTTGCGAAACACAACTTGTGTCGATAATTGAGGACTGGGCTTCCTCCCTTGATGCCCATAAACAAATCGATGTGTTTATCTTGGATTTTGAGAAGGCCTTCGATACTGTTCCTCATGAACTGCTTAAGACCAAGCTGTATACACTTGGTGTTTCAAATCAGATTCTTCGTTGGGTTGATGACTTTCTTGGTGATCGTAAACAATCTGTTGTTGTCAATGGAACCCTGTCTCCCCCGATGCAAGTTCTGTCTGGAGTTCCCCAGGGGTCTGTCCTAGGACCGATTCTCTTCTTGGTTCATATCAATGATATCGTCGATGGTGTTTCTTCCAAGGTTCGTCTTTTTGCAGATGATTGTGTCTGTTACCGTATTATTGAGTCCGATGAGGATTGTCATAAACTTCAGAATGATATCATGCAGTTGGGGCTGTAGGCTTCCACGTGGGGCATGAGATTTCAGCCCACTAAGTGTAGCGTTATTACTTTTGCTCGGAAAAAAGTCCCATACTTTTTAGGTATGTTCTAAATAGGATTGAGCTCCCGAGGGTAGATAGTATTAAGTATCTCGGAATTACCATCACTAAAGACCTGAACTGGGAAAAGCATATCCAAAATATCTGTAACAAGGGAAATAAGATTCTTGGTATTTTGTATAGAAACCTATCTTCCTGCCCTGGTGATGTCAAGTTAATGGCTTATAAAGGAATCCTTCGGCCTGTGCTGGAGTACGCCAGTAGTGTTTGGGACCCCCACCAGGTTTACCTGAGCGACAAGCTTGAGAGTATACAAAAACGGTCTGCTAGATTCACTGCCTCTGACTATTCTAGGGAGCCAGGATCAATGACCAGCTCCTTAAGGAACTAAACCTTCTGCCCTTAACTGATAGGCGGAGAAAAAGTAGATTGATCCTTTTTTCCAAAGGTGTGTTTGGCCAGGCTCAATTACCTGTTGATTGTCTCCAGCGGCCTACTCGTAGAACCCGTTTAATGCATGACCTTCATGTCTGTCTCCCACATACTAGTACTAACTGTTATAAATTTAGCTTCCTGCCTCGAACCATTAAGGATTGGAATCGTCTCCCCCTGAATGTAATGAGGGTTGCCTCTGTCCATAAGGACCCTATTACCTATATTACTGGGCACATTTAGCCTCTCGACGCATGCGTGGTGAAAGAATGTCCTTTGGATGTGTCACCTTTTTTGAAGAAGAAGTGGAAAGCCTAGAAAAGCAAGAAACTGTTCCATATGAATAAAATGTATAAAAGAATCACGTCCGTAAGAGTTGAGATGTTTTGATATCACAAGTATTTATTCCACTCGAAGATATCAATTTACCTGTTGACTTCCAAAACGACTGATCAGTTATCAACACTTCCGCCCCTCCGAATCGGCCTCCACGAGTAAAGATATTAACGTGGCCAAACTCCTATCCCTACACTGTTAGACGCACTGACTCCTCACGGAGGCTCAATCGGAGGGGCGGAAGTGCTCATTTGACATGCGCACAGTTCTATTCGGTTATCTGCGTGCACAATGAGACATGCGTAACAGAAAATTCCATTGTGACGAGATGTCAGCGTGCGTGCATTTTTAAAGCGAGTTCTGTACGCACACAATGCATTTCTCCGTTGTGGAGTCCGGAATAATTGACGCGTACTTCCCCGTGCTTGGAAAAAGAACGAAGTTGGTTTTGTGTTGTAAGCGCGTAAGAATGTACACGCGTGCATAGATGTGCGCTTGTGAAGATACCATAGAAACTGACCAATCAGTAAGCCAATGAACTTTAAACCAGTCGTTGTGGGTTAATGTTCAAATGTTTTTAAGTGGAAAGCCGGCGAAGCAGCCTAAAACTGTTTCATGTAAGTAAAATTTATTGAAGAACGGTGTTTGCAAGAATTGTAATGTTTTAAAACCACACGTATTTATATTACCCAAAGATATCAATTAACTGTTAGCTTTCTAAACGACTGATTAATGATCAGCACTTCCGCCCCTCCGAATCGGCCTCCATGAGGAGTCACCGCGCCATTTTAAGTTTGGTATCTACGTTTATAACATCTTTGTCCACGAGGAGTCACAGTGCCATTTTAAGTTTGGTATCAATGTGGTATCAATGTTTATGGTCTCACTACTCCATTAGAGGAGTGTTCTAGAGCGTCAAGTGAACACCCTCAAAGAAGTAGTACTTTTAACTCTGGTTTTGACCATATTTTGTCAAGATAACATGCCAGCTGGGTGATGAAAGTCCATGAATATGAAAAAAAACTTGCCAGAGTGTGGATGTTGAAAAGTTGGGTAAGATTGATGGTGATTTTGACTGTTTAAAAAATTGCTCTCAAATGGCGGAGATTTTCCGTTTTTGTGAAGAGGCTAGGGGTGGGTGTACCCTACAAAAACTTCTCAAAATCTAAACGGTCATGGTATGGAAATTTTGTAGTGCCGTGATGGGCAAACTTGTCAGCTATCAAGTGATGGGTGTCTTGAAATAGCTGTGAACTTTGACAAGGCTGCAGTGGCCTCGAAAGGGAGCTAATTTAGTGTGTAAGTCAATGGGGAAATTATTGGGGGTGTGAGACCTTATAATATCTTTGAAAGCGTCATGCAACAGCGCCACTCTTCACACAGTTGGATAGGCAATTTGATATGATGGCTTGATAATTTGACATTTTGGCTTGAAATAGGCCAGATATGTTGTGGAATGTGCTCATTTTCAACAGAAATGTCAATTTCTTTGAAAAATGAACAAGATCATGTCAAATTGAGCGCAAAACTTTCACTTAGTGCAGTTTGACTGAGTGGCGTCTCAGTAGCTTTCACAGTGACAACTAAGTGCAAGTTCAATAATAGGTGTGCTGGTGGGGGGGGGGGGGGTGTCGAGTCTCACCCTATAAATTCCAGCCCCCAAAGTCGCCCACACAGAATCGCCCCCTAACAAAGTCTCTCCTGACAACTCCACCCCTCAGTTCATTCTGGCCCTGCGACGTACTTCAAATAGGCTTATTCCTTATGTGAATCAAAAGTGATCGTTGTTGCTACACAACGTTACCTAAGGCCTACAAATTGAGGCTGTATGACGACATTTTAAGAGTCAAGAGCTTATATTAGAGACTATTTAGAATTTAATCAAAGACAATTTATGAAAATAGCACTGTTGTTGCCGATATTACTTGACGATCTGGTGATTTTGTCATTTCTAGAGTTCGGGAATGTTCACCAAACTAATTTATGAGCGAACACGACTGCATCGGGTCCGGGAATTGCAAACTGGACCTTTTTATCCTTTTCAAAGGTCAAAGTGAAACTTTCTTGTTAGAGGTTGGCTGATGGTGGCAGCTAGACTTTGCGGTAAATTCGCGGCGGCGCCATGGGGCATGAGGTGGAATTTTTCCGGCAGATTTTGGCCTTCTGTAGTCTATTACAAGTTAGTACAGTTTGGAGCAAGGTCAACTGAAGGAATAAATACATACCTCTCATGAGATTAATTTTCACCCAGAGATATGCCAAAACCTCAAGCTTCTGGAGGATACACCCCTGGACCCCCACGGACAGGGGCAATTTTCCATAGAGGAACCAGCGGGAGTGCGCATTTCGCGTTCCGTTTCCCTCTGCGCCCAATATATATATATTTTTTGTTTTCCTTTGCCCTCAGTCCCCTCCCCCTAATTTTGACATTCTTGCTCCGCCCGGCCGACTGCACGTAAATTGAGAAGGAGCACGCTCCCCAAATGGACAAACTAGGTGGCAAAGGGGGGCACGGGGAGGATCTTTCCTCTCTCCCTTAACCATAGCTAGCTCCCGGCAAGCCGGCAAAACCCCGACATTGTTGTAGCACGTAGGTTACGTGTCCCTGGCCTGCCCATCGATTAATTTGGCTATACTGAGACCTGTCAATGGTTTGGGCCTTGGCCGGGCATTAACCATTTAAAGTGTACCTCAAGTCTGAAATTTGAAAAAAAAAAAAATTATTAAAGAGCATGGGAAATTAATTCAAACAGTTCATCTCCAATTTTTATGGGACATTCCTTAGCTGAAATATAAAATGTTGAAGTTTATTCCCTCAATTTTAAATGCACATTGCGCAATTATTTGTGATGTCATTGTTGTACTACTGAAATTATAATTTTTGTATTTATTTTTTTTAATGAAAGTTACTGCACCTTTTACCAATATGTGATACCACTCTTACTCTTATGAGGTGATGTTATTAATTAATCCCTCTGTACAACATTCTATGCAAGCAAACAGGACGGAATCAAGGTCTTAAGAACATTTTTACTCTTAAGTTGCAACAAAGCAGATGATGTGAGTTGCACACAAGAAAGTAACAAATTATTGCGAAATGAACTATTCTGAATAAATTTCAACATTTAAAGGTAAAGAGCAGTACCCCCAAACTTATTTTGAAAAAAAAGCTAAATAACACAATTTTCATCTTATTTCTCTTCAAAGTATCTTTCGTTACATTTTATGACTGTACTATCGCATATTCAAGGTAAACCAAGTAGTTATTTCTGGTAAATTTCACATTTGAAGAGAAAAAACATTGTCACATGACTCGCAACAGCCAACCATGAAACTGGACAGTCTACTATCACTTCTTCAATTTGGGATGACTGCTCCTGCCCTTTAATATCCCAGAAGTACAATAAACCATGTCAATGGGAGTTGGATGATTCAGATTCATTGTGCAACATCTAAAATACAGATTTTTAAAACGCTAGACTTGAGGTATACAACAAACCTGGGCCGATAAACAATCAATTCAATATGGTGAAGCAAATATTTTCAATGTCTCAAAAATTTTCTGCTTGTATTACAAAAAGTTTGAAATTTTGGAGTTTTATTGGACAATTTATTTCGGAAATACTGCGCAACTAGTGTAATTATGCAATTCTGCTTTATCTAATTATTTTGAGCTTTTTTGCTCAGCGGCTGGGAAAAGTGTAATAATCCAAACCCGTTGGCGTCGCGGAATGGGAAAAAATACTTTGGGGCTGAGTGCCAGCAACACATTCTGTAGTTCGGAGCGTACAAAAAAATTCAAAGCCTTTTACTGAAACGTCGTCGATGCGCTGAAGACGAATGTGCAGTGATGTCGGAATCTTGAGGGCTCAGGGCGGCTCAGTCCCCCTCCTTCCAATAAAATGATAAAAAATGGTGGATGAAGTAGTGCCCATGAAAGATTCTACGACACAGAACAAAGAGTATAACAAAATTTCTCCGAACGTCTGTTTGCCAGAGAGTCGAGATGACTTTAAAAAAAGTATTCGTGACCAGTTCATCGAGACGAGGGAGGGGGATTGAAAAGCAGCTAATTTTGTTATTGTGATCAACTAACGTGAGGACTAAGGTAACTGAATTGTGATAACAATGTACGTATTGTGCGATGTAGTTAAGAAGCATAATTTCTTGTAGAACCCTCTGAAATAATTATAACATGCCGATACCTTGTCCCTTGAAAAAAGTGTTTAGAAAAACGTTTAATATTCAATCACCCTTTATAGAGTGTAGGAGGTTGACTTTGCTGGAAGGCGATTTTGTTAGGGGGTGACTTAACTGGTCCCATTTACACCTCATGAAGGACTTTTCTCTCTTAATTGATGTAAAGCCCTTTTTCGTGTTTTTTTTTTCATTATTTTGAATCTTACCATAAGCTGATAAGAATATCTTACATGTTTATTTTACTCTGCATCATTTCATGAAATTAAGTCATCTATGGGCAAAGTGGCCCCTCGGTTTAGGAAAGTTGTCCTTGGTTGAAATAACTTCTTTTCAGCTTTACAATGGAACGATTACAATTTTGTGTAATCAATGCAGTAGAATTTCTTTTTTATTGACTAACCATGGAGCTTGCAATGTTTGAAAGTAGAAAAAATGAATGGAACAAAACTGTCTATTTTGTATCAGGGGAGACTTTGTTCGGGGGCTTAGTTTGTCGGGGGGGGGGGAGGTTCAGTGGGCAACTTTGAAAGGTATACACTTTATAAGAGACGACTTTGGTAGGAAGGGGGTGATTTCTTAGGGATCTACTTTGTAGCCGGCAGATTTTTCTGGGACGGTTGCATTCTAGGAGGTAATTGAATGAAGCAGCACATAATTTCACATTGTATATAGCTGTATGGTACATTTGTAACTGGGCATATACAAGAAGGCGGAATGGAAAAATATTGGGTCGTAGTGCTGAGCAAAACTATCTCAGCTGGGCGCCATGTTCGGTTGGCGCGGATCCCTCATTATCAACGTAAAAGAAAGTTTTTGGCTTTGTAATACGCTATCTGACTATTGAAACCATCCAGAATATAGCCAGGGTTGCGTCACGCCGGGAAATGTTTCCCCACTCCTTTGTCTAACACATGATTATTAGCATCTCCAATAGTCAAAGTGGCATGGTTTCATCAAATCTATCATTCCGTCATCAGAGTAAGCCTTGCTAAGGTAAATTGATTGCCCTATATTCCCATCCCACTATCTATGTTCATCTACGATCGAGTTGTCGAAATATACTGTACGGGCATCGAAAAAAGGTTGTCGAAGTATAAAGGCGTAGGAGTAATTAGTGTTATTTTTGGAAATAAAGGGTGTCATATTTAATAGGGGCGTCGGGACATGTTCTGATTACATGTAGAAACATAGGAGAATCGAAACATATGGCTTTACCCAAGAGTAAAGATGACGAAAGTTTGAATATGACTTAGGTTAGTATACTCTTTAGACGTGATTTGAATTTTATTTTAATTTTTATTCTGATGTTCATAATTAAAATCTTACCGTTTCAGAGCTTCCGGTTTCGTATCGTCAAGCCCATGCAAAGTAGGGTGTCTCTAATTTAGAAAACCATGAAATCTGGATAATTATGTTTATGGAAGCAAAGTTATTACACCTTTCCCTGGTTGGGAAACTCCGCGAGGTGACTGCTTATGTTGAGATTCCGGTTTTCGTCAGTCACGTGACGTTGATAGTACACGAGAGCCTTGTTGTTGGACTCTCCATGCGTACTGTATATATGCAGAAAGGGTAAACTGATTTCTTCGAGAGTCTCTTGCGAACAATTATCAAAATGTAATGATTTCAATTAGGGCGTATATTATTGCGAAAGGTTTAAGATTTCTGTCTTAAATTAGAACGGCCGTAAAGCGAGAATAACTGTACCAAAACTAAAATAGCGGGACAAACGAAGGCTGGGCTACCAACAGTAACTTGGTTAGCACACTCAACAATTCCGCGAAATTGCGAAACACATAGCAATCGCACCATATAACGTTAGACTAGTTGGATTAAACCATTTTAACAAACGAGCGTGACGGTTCATCAGACGAGTGTATTATACAATATTTATCAGTAACTATGGTCGTACAAAATTTTAGGAAGCCCACCTATCGTGATGAAGCCGGTCTACTTCACCCTTACCGCACACTGACTGCGGTATGATAAGCCTGTAGGGCCTACTGAATGTCCTCAGCGAAGGTTTCCAAACGCCAGGCCTCGGAACCAGTATTTTACGTTTAAAAAAAGAAAATGAAACCCGAGAATATAGGATTTCTTCATTTATTCAAAAATCTTAAAAACTGACTGATGAGGAGGCCTTTTGCAGTCCCCTTTTAGCCCTTGGGTCAACTTTAATTTCAACTTTAATTTGACTTCCCAGCAGAAACAGTACATCACTCAATAGGGCCATATCGCTACCGATTGATCGTGTGCAACTTCAAAGTCACGTGATGAACTTTTTTGAAGAGCTCAACATGCTTTTACGGACAGTTACGGACGCACCTTACAAAAACTATGAACGTACATACAGCTTATACGTCTCTGCACAGACAGTGTACGTAAGGAGTTTCCCAACCAAGGAAAGGTATAACAATTATGATGGAAGCGACAGCTTTCCATAAACATATTGTGAATACACAGGTCGGGTCACGTGACAGTTTCTTTGTCCAGCATTATCTGAATAAGCAGATCATAATCAGAATTGTCGCTAGTACTGTATATTTGCTATCACATGTACATGATTGTAAAGCAGTCACTAAGAAAATTATGATCTTGTCATCGAGAAATAAGACTTCGAAGATTTCCTAACGTCCAAACGTCTGAATGACTTATAGACAAATAAGTGCATGCAAGTTTACGTATCTTAAAATATTAGACATCATATGTGTGACTGACAGATAGGTTAAAAATGGCAATAACATAAACAGAGAAGAAAATTCAAAACCTACCATTTCATAATACTGTTTAGTTGGCAAAAAAGCAACTTTGAGGTCATTGTAGTGCAAAACCGACATCTAATCTTTCTTCATTTCATAAGGATATGTTAGCTTGACTGAAAACACTGTTAGTTTTCGGGAAAAACTAGTCTCAGTACCCCTTCCTCAGGGCGCCGGAAGCTATTTAAGATTGGTACGGCAGATAAATTCAACACGAGAGATAATAAATATTGCGGCATGGCGGCAATGCGAGGGCGCAGCCCTCGCATATCGGCATGGGGTCCAGGGACCCGCTTATGGGCCCCTGGTGGGGATCCAGGGGGCGAAGCCCCCGGAAGCTCCTGAAATTTTGATATTTTGTAAGCTTTTTTCGTCATAATTCCAATGTTTTTCAAAGTTCCCAATAACTCCCCGTCGAAAATGAAGAGCCCTTATAACAATCAAATGCTATAGTGACAAATAGAGACGGACTGACAAAGGCGTCTCTCTATTGGACGGTTGGAAATGAGTCCATCCATGGGGAGGAAACACGGTCCACCGTAAAGCTCCTCAATTGACATTAACGACAACATGATTTCATGCAGCCAAGTACAACCAAAACGCAAAAATACTTTGGAACTCACATTTGTGTGCGTTTGTGTGTTCTTTATTTGCTCTGTTTGAACAAAGAAGTGCCCGACTGAGATACTTTTACAAAACAATACGGTGATCAGCATGATTTGTAACCATAAAAGGCAAAGTAAGATACAAAAAGAAATTACCAAAAAAAATGCAGACTTTTGCAAAAAATAATGATAAGAACATAAAGTCACTTTAGAGAAATAATAACTGCCTCGCATTGTATGTTTTTCTTTCTACAAACTCTAGAAATTGTCAAAATGGGAAAGTCTGACAGTAAATCAATAATGTGGGCTTAAGTTGTTGAGGCATAGATTCAACTTATTGTCGTATTAAATAATGGCTTTATGTTTATCTGACAAAATGATATATTTAGCTTCCTTTTTGAAGCATGAATAAGCATTTTATAAATGAAACATGTAAACAAATCACAATTCTTTTTCAAATAAGTCTTGTCACTGATGATACATTGAACTTAACCTTATACCTTTGCAAGCATGCAATATTGTTCACGTAATTGACATTGAGTATTAAGGGTCAGGATCTTTGACCAATTATCATTTTTCTTAATTTACCATAAAACTGATCACGATCAACTGATGAAAGACCCTCCTAGATCAAAATATAACTCAGGTATTCACACCCATCAACTTCCCCCATGAACTTAACATTCTGCTCATACCAATGAAAAGTATGTGGACGTAGGCATACACGTACAGGTTTTATATTGCGTTAAAAAGCATGAAATTCTGAGAAAGTCGGTTTTTAAATTTTGAAAATAGTGTATTATGTTCAATCAAAGTTTTAGGATTTTTGAATACATTAAAATCTTGTAAACTCACAAGGAGAAGTCACTCGTTAAAGTCTTTCGGTGTTTTTTGTACAGGGAGGGTAGATGCTTATTTAATGCACTGATAACGTACTTATATAACAATACGAGTTCTTAGTATTTTGTATGATATATGCTAGGGTATGTTGTAATACGTCATTAGTTGTGATCCTCTGGGGTTAAAAAGTTACAAAAGGAGCAGAATAATAGGATTTGGGATCGGGGTCAGATTTTTTTTGGCCGAAATATTGGTCCGTCGGCCGCCGGACCTACCGTACCGGTTCCGGCGCCCCTGTTCCTTCATTATTGGGTATGTGCAGATGTGCCTAGAAATCGAAGTCAGTGCTCCGTCACTGTGACCAAACACTAGAATTGAAAGCTGGCCTTTTCTCCCTACACTTCTTGCCTTTGTACAAAGGATTACAGACAGTGAAGACTTCGTTGAACATATTTTTCATGTTTCCTTTGTTTTATGATTTCAAAAGTTGCACTGACGTGAATCGTCCATGCAAGAAAACTGTTTATGTAAGATTGAAGGAGATTTCATGATAACATGGCTTAAAATTGATGTCCAAATCGGGAATTAGAAACGCTCACTCAGCTCCGCTTTTGGTTAAACCACTTAGGCTATCATATTACTGTTTGTTAGCGAGCCCATAAGAGATAGTATTATTACTAATAAACAGTACTTATAATATTTTTAACCAAGGGCGGATGTAAGGAAATTTGTTTGGGAGGAGGGGCAAACTCAACTTGAGACCAAGACGTCTCAAATAGTATCAGGGGATGTCGTGCAAAAATATTTTTTTTGGGGGGGGAGGAGGGGCATGAGAAGTGGTGATTGACTGCCCGAAAGACTATCCAAGCGGAGCGCCACCATCAGTTGGCGCGGAGCGCACAGAAAATTTTGAAAAATCGCGACCTTTCAGATTGCCGGAAATTGCATTTGCCAGGCTTGTAAGTAGAATTTAAGAAGTCGTTATTTTGAGCTTTCCTTTGAAATAAAAATCTTCATTTTAATAAAAAGAACATCAAATTGCAAAATGATCAGAAAATTAACATATAAAATGTACTGGCTCCTTCACAGGACGATGCGACATTTTATCATTTTCTTTGTCACAAAGTAAAATCTCCATTAAAAAGAATAGACCAGAACCAATTTGTTTATATGTTAAAGACGAACATATTCTAAGCTTTCTGGGGAAGTTTTCATTCATTTCTCATGTTCGGTTCTCTGAGATATTAGCAACTGAAGTTGACACATTTTCTACAAAGGGTAAACTTGACCAAGCAGGTGCTATGTCATGTATTCATATTGATGGTCAATGTTTTGTTTTGTTTTTTATTTACTTTTGATCCTGCTGTTTGATCTTGAATTGATTAGGGACGCTATCTTGCCCTTAAGGCTTTTAAGTTTTTAATCTTCCATTGCTCAGGATGCACTTATGGTTACAGCATATCACGGTTAAATTGTATAAATATGGTGTTGAAATTTAGAGAAAAACGTCTAAACATTTCCATCAATGTGAATCACGTCTACTTGTTGCAAGTTCACTCTTTGTAGAAAATATGTCAACTTCAATTCTCGAGAACCAAACATGGGAAATGAGTAAAAATTTCCTCTTCAAAATATCAAACATAAATTTGTTCTGGACTTTTTTGTTTCAAGGAGCTGCACACCGTTGGAAATAAATTGAAATCATAACTTTTCGAATCATATTAACCCATATGACCAGTGGTCGAATGAGCCTGTAAACCTGAACCGGCCGCACAGAAGCATTGATGCTACCGGTATCAATATCAGTACTGATTCAGTACTGCTATTGGTGCTGGTAGCGCTATCAACGCTTCTGGGCGGCCGGTACTGGGCTAAAATTTTGATACAATTTAAGAACTATATCCTTGACAATTACTCAGTAGTTTATATACTTTGTAAATAATATATGACATTTTTATGAAAGAGAAGGCTGGGATAGTTTGCCCAGATTAAGAAAAAGGCTACTTTTTATTCATGTCATATCGAATAACTTTATTTTTGGAAAATTGACGACCATGCTTCTGAAATGTTTGGGGGGCAAGTGCCCCTATGGCGAGCCGCTAATGTTTTTAACCTATTAACTGTCAACGGCGTTGGTAGCGCAGTAGGCTAGCGTGCTGGTCTTGATGCTATACTGTTAGGGTCCAGGGTTCGGTTCACGGTAGTAAGAATACCTTTCTTTTTGTTGTTCTTTCTTCTACAGCACTAACCGTTCACTTATACGTGATTCATGTACTTTATTCCGGGTCGGCCATTTGTGTGTTCATCCCTACGAATTATGTGTACTCTCCTGCTTATTATAATGACTTATGTTTTCACGTGATAAAGCTGTAGATTAAGTTAAAAATATTTGTGTTGTGATGTTTTCTCTTATTTATTTGATTTCATATTTCAAATTTGTAAATAATGTAAATATGCGCATGATTGGAAATAAAAGAGAAAAAAAAGTGATTCTGATGTGAAAATTGCTTGTGTAGAACATAATCCCAATTATCCATGGCCTCAAATTTGGGAGTTATCAAATAATGGTATTTTGGACAATAAATTGAAAGACTTTCAGTGGCGCTTGGCCCACGATGTGCTTTACACGGGCAGTAAAATTAAGAAGTGGAAGATGGGTGATGGGATTTGCCCGATGACTAGTTGTTCGTGCGTTGAGTCCGTCGAACACATTTTTAGCGGATGTCCGAAAGTTAGACCAATTCTTTCTTGGTTAAATTTAGTACTTAACTTTTCTCCGGTAGTCAGTTCAATACGAATACTAAATTATTTTTGTATGGTTTTCCAGAGGTTAAAGTTCCGAAGGTTGTTTTCAAGAGATTATGGTTTGTGGTTTGCGAAACAAAATTTGTTGTATGGAAGTCTAGATGCCTTCACGTTTTTGAGTCTAAACTTCATTCAACCCGAGCTTTAATCTCGGCAATAACGAAACACATTGAAGATCGGGTTAAGGCAGACAAACAGAGATACAGTGATTCTAAGTTTAAAAAGGTCTGGACAGCTGGTAATTCCTTTGTTTCAATCAACGATGGTAAACTTTCCTTTCGTTTGTATTACACTGACAATTAATTTTGCGTTTGTTTTTACTCAATATTGAAATGTAAAATTTACTGTTGAAATTACGTGTGTTTAGTTAAATTAGTTACTGTAAACACTTGTAAATATTATTTTTATTTAACAAAACTCTGTATATGTTTGTTTGTATATATGTATTTGAAAGCAGAAATAAAGCGTTCATTCCAAAAAAAAAAAAAAAAAAACGTGCACTTCTCACTTTTCTTCTTTTCTTCTGTATGTATATATGTTCAGCTTGTAAGTAAAGTTATTCCTTAATGGGGAAAAACCGTCCCCTTCTCTCCACAGTTCATACGTATAGCGCTGTTTCCCGAGCGAGGAAAAAAAAAGGTAAAATGAAATAAAATAAACGTGTTTTTGAAACATAAAATTTCAGCGCCCTCTTTTTAAAGTTGTGAAAATTATGTCACTTCCGGGTACGGAAACCCCAAGCTTTTGATTTACTGCTGTGTCAGCTGGGACCAACATCAGTAGTTTTACCCACCAGAGTATTTCTCACAAACACTGTTAGTATTCATATTGGTTTTTATACTGCAGTCTGTCTCAGTTCGGCCTTAGGCTAGCTTATACTATTTTTTATCATTATCAAAAACATATGCCTAACTGCCTAAAGTAACCATTGTGAAATTGAGGAAAGAAGCAGTAGCTTAAAATAAGCCCACAATTATCAGTTTATCATACCAAACCAAACTGGTACTTCAGGTACAAGGACAGTATTAAATGTAAACTAGGCCTAGTTTATTAATACTGTATCAGGTTGCACAGTGAGAAGATAGGCCTTTCGTACCCTGGCTTAGCTAGTCTCATGTTAGCCCAAACAAGTTTAATCTTTTGTTTCATCAGTGTCAACTGTTATACCAGTTGAATGAATACCAATCAGAACAGTAAAAGTTTCTGCATGGGACCGATCGCTTCCATAAACAGTAGTTACGGTTACCGTAACAACGTTTCTAGTTTATTTTTATTTTGTGATTCGTGGTTGTATACTGAAGAGTCTAGCTACGAGTCTGTCCCTGCACCATATATTCCATATGTATATATATGGAATATATATAACGTGTAATGTATCATATTTGACGGTACCGAGCTATGAAGGATGAATTTCTTGAAGTACGAATTGAGTGACTTGATTTTTGTTTTGTTGTCTACATAAAAATTCTTGTTTTTTACCTTTGATTGACAGCAAATTACATAAATGCAGAGTATTGTACGACTCATGTTACACAGCATGTACTAAACACATTGGGTCTTGTGTGTACTGACCCTGAAGCAAACTGAAATTTTGGATGAGGATGAGATTTACACATGCTGTTGGGTGAAGGGCCCATTTTCCAACCTATTGGTTCGAGTTGAGCCGACCACGGCCGACCACGGGTGAGGGGCCCATTTTCCAACCTATTGGTTCGAGTCGAGCCGACCACGGCCTTTTTATCAGTTATGGACTGACTGGCTTGTTTATCCTACTCCATCATGCACAACGACAGAAGGTTCCATTTTTATATAGAGTCTTTGGTATGACTCGACTTAGGAATCGAACCCGGGCGTTCCGCGTGAGAGGCGGATGCTCTACCGTTAGACCAAACACGCGGTCTATTATTCATCTGAAGGCGGGGGTACTTTCTGCATTGTGACATCATATGCATAGTGTCTATAATAAAATCGTGCATTTTGGAAGCACACATAGCGTAATATAATTTGTGATAGAATAAAATTAATACATCTCCATGACTCGGTCGAAAATCCACACCTTCATACCCTCTATACAGGGTTTTAGTATATACACCTTTGACAGGCCCGGATCTAGACAATCCAAAAAGGGGCTAATTTAAGAGAAAGCATCGAAGTGAGGGAGTTGCGCTGCAAATTTGCCGTATGTGTTATTGTTGATCTGGCGAAAAAAGGGAGGACCGAGGCCTCAAAAGCCCCCTTGGATTTGCGTCTGTTTGGGGTCAATTAGAAATCGATAGGGGGACGGCCATCCATTTCCCGGCGCCGTATCAATTGTGGCGTGAAGTGCAAACCGTGGCAATTGGGCTGTAGGTCGAACCAAACCTATTTTGCATAAGGGTTATTTTAAAACGAACTATCGCCGAATTAATGATCGGAATAAAATTGAGACACTATTAAATAATTATAAATTAGAATCGAATATTAGAGTACAGGAAACACCCGAAAAACCTGAAAGTGTTAAAAAATGTTTTTTTTTTTTTTTTTTATCAAAGACGAATAGAACACATGCATTACTCATGGCGTTCGAACGATACCCGGCAGGCAGAAGATGGAAACATAGTTAATTTTCCAATAAGTTTCTCAAACAGAAAGCTGAAGTGCATTTTCATTTCCGTAACAGCGGTCAAAACATTTATTTATTTCGTTTTATTTCGTTTAATTTAGGTCTATTTTTTTTTTCAAAACCTGTAATTTCAATACGGTATTGTACAGGATAATACCTCATTAAAAATCCATTAACATGACATAAAGAAGAAAACAAACGAGGGACTCATCTCAAGTGAACACAATAACTGAAAACACAAACACGAAAAATGGAAACAAGAGATTATTTCATACCATTCCTAAACCTGTTAAAAACCCGTGCGCACAATGTTCTCCCACTCATCAACCTCTGTCTGGCTGCACACAAGATACCTTATGACTTACCTTTCAGTACCACATTTTAACTTTTTTCGGTACCGAACTTAAATTAACACTGCAGAAAAGTTGCACATGGAATGTGCTGATATCATCATATTTAACGATGTTTTTTAAAGCGGTAAGCAGAGTTTGTTTTGAAAATGAATTTCAAAAGTTAAATTCTGCACCATATTTGTACATTGAAGTAAACTAACAAAAAAAAAAAAAGAAGATCTGTGATCACTGTCTAACGTCGTCATTAGAAGTAGTGTAGTAGAGGCTGTATAGTCTTGCAAATGTGTGGAATTTTGTTTACCGACAAAATACTTAGAAATTGTCATTCAACAGTAAATTAAAAAAATATTTAACGTTTTGAGGTCTCTTATATTTTTCATGGGTACATAATCATTTAAGGAGGGAAACTGCGGCGCTGGAATAAAAGGTTAATAATATTTTCTCCGTGGAACTCTGATTGCCTCTTTGAATACATGTAAGCTAGTTTTGTTCTCCTGTAATAAGGAATCTCAGGGCTTAACTGTTCGGTATTATATGAGGAACTGCGAAGAACGAGAAAGGGTCACGTGATAAGGTTTCTTAATGTAAAATATGACGGGTATCGTGACCATGGTCAAAACCATTTGCTGGGGAATTATAGAAAATAATTGTGTAAGAGATTGACCAAAAACCAACACGTTAAGCACAAAACAACGAGATATGCTATACCATGAAATTTCGAACGATACAAGGACTTCTATCCAAAATAGAGCTGGTTGGATCTCTTGTTCCAACCATAAAATTTGTATAATGGCTCTCTTTTGCAAAGTTAACAAATGTTAACAGGAGCTAGCTCAAAACCAAGTGAATGAGCAAATAAGTAAAGAGAGGAAAAATTAAATATAGAATAAATCATTCGCAAAACATTCTTTATGACAACATACTTCAACTTACTTTTTGGTAAACAATTAGCCTACACCTAAACATTTAGTCATTTCGTCGTTGAAGCGTTGAGCATTTTCATCAACATTAGAAGCCTTATTATTCATGCATGATGAATTATTAAACAATATAATTGATCTTAAGAAGAATGGGGGAAAGTGTATTATATCCAGGCAAACCAGTCACAAAAGTTGAAAGATCATGACAGTCTTTTCAAGTTGCTGTGGATTATCATAGCAGGGAAATAATATTCGTGTCGTCTGCCAACAAAAACAAGCGACGCGCTCTAACAAAGATCATTCAGATCGTTGACATGAATAATAAAGAGAAGAGGCCCTAGTGTGGGGCCTTGTTGGGCTCCGCAAATGATGTTAAGGATTTCTGAATATATACCACGATACATTGTTAATTGGTTTAATTTGAATTTTTCTGAAGCTAGCTAAGAGGTGCACCTCTGAGACCACAGTGTGAGAGTCTTGTTAAGGATTGTGCCCAAGTTTAATCAAATTAAAGGCTTTTTGAAATTCTCCCTCTTGGAAGGATATAGTAAAGATACAGGATAAAGGTTGAGATTGAGATATGTGTTGACTAACGTGACGAACACTCGAAGGACGAATTCCATCATGAGCCCAGATTTCATTGCGTCAAGATATTTAAAAGCTTTGTCTATAACTTTATCGATATTTCTAGGAGGAAGATCTGTACAACTTAGATTGATCGGAGGGAAAATCCGATTATTACAGTGATTTTTTATCTATTCGACAAGTAATGGATCAAAGTTGAAAAAAAAAAAACGGTATTGAAAGCAGTAGTAATACTGAGTGGGTCAGTGAAAGATGCATTCTCATATTCACAATATATCGGGATACTGATATTTTCAGTTGTATGCAAAATATAGTTCACATTACGCCACATGCGTTTAAAATTATATTTGCAGCTATTCAATTGCTCATTGTGGTAAACCGCGTTTTAGCTAATTAGAAGTGGTGATGTATAATTTATCCCGAAAATGTTGACGGGAATGTTTTCCTTTCCTGTGAAGGCTGTCTCAAAAATTCCTTGTTAAGTTTGTGTTTACGTTTCAGTGAATGTATGAGTTATTTCAAACCACGACGAATGTGTGCCGGGATGTTATATTACAAATGATTTATTTCATCCTGAAAAGCTGCATACAAACTCGACACCGAACCTTCCGTCCCTAGTTCCTTTAAATACGTTTGCCAATTCTGAAGTGAAAATGGACATCCGATAAATAAAAAATAGGTGTCATGATATGTTGTGTTTTCAAATGAAGAGGAAGATACTAAACGAGTCAAAGAATTCAACTGCTTTTAAATCTTGAATTTTGAGCCTCTTCACATTCACACCCATCAGCCTTCGCACACGAATACTTAACCCATAGGCCTACATACTCTTGACAAAAGAGTGAACGTAGACTCCCTAATTGAGTAAAAATTTTGAATTCATTCCATTTATGTATTAATTCACTCCAAGAATATTGAAATTCACTCAACTGGAAGAGCAAACACTCACTCTGTAACAGTTAAACGAGTGGTAACAGGGATCACACTCAGTGACTCTTTTTTAAGAGAGGTCCCTGCAGACACTTCATCGAGAGCGAAACTTTTGAGTGAATTTCACGCTTTTGGGAATAAAGATCCTCAATTTTGGAATGGCATTTATAACTTCCTTTTTAAATTTTTCACTCTTTTAATTTTAAAGGAATAATCATTTCGAAATTCTCGGATTAACAGAAAACAAAAAGTGAGTCAGTGAGAAACAAATATATCTATGCACATGTAGCTCTTGGGCTAGCTAGACATTAGGTTCGACCCCCTGACGTTTCGACTTACATATTTTGTAAACAAATAAAAGAGTACAGACGTTAAAAATGTTCCTGCAAATATCACCATGACAATAAGATGTATCTCCCAGTCGTTGATCTCTTCATCATGATCAGGTATGGTCGTGGTTGTTGTATCGTTCCAGTCAAAAGGACATTGCCCAAAGCCATCATTTGTACAGTTGTTACTACACCGTGCCGTCAGGTTTGATTCTCTTATATCTAGCCCAATTACCGACTTTGGGGCTATACAGGTACCTGATGGTTGGTAAAAATCAGAACTTAACAACCAAATGTAAGTATTCAACAAGTTGCAGTCGCAGATAAGGGGATTCCAACGAATATCTAACTGGAAATCGTCCTGTTTTGTCAAGAATGTACTTGGTATACGACTAATGTTATTATTTCCAACTAAAACTTGCTCCAACGCATTAAAACCTGTAAAGGCACCGGTTTCAATAAACTTAATATTATTGTTATTTAGTGAAACTCTTTTGAGATTGCGTAACTTTAAGAATGTATCCTTGCTGATAAAAGTGATCTGGTTGTAACTGAGATCGACAAGTTCCAAGTGCACCATAACTGTGAAACAGGTAACTGGAACTACGTCAAAGTTGTTGTGAGACAAATGCAGTGATTCAACTTTATAAAGAATGAAAGACGCATTCGTTGATACAACTTCCCTCAATTGGTTTTGATAAAAAAATAAATGTTTCAGATTTGCCAAGCTCTCTAAGCTCCCCAGTGGCAATTGGGTCAGTTTGTTGAGTTGTAACCAAAGTCCTTCCAATTTGGTGTTTTGTGATAACGGTATTCCATGAATGCCTTTGAACTCATTGCTCTCCAAACGCAGAGTTTTCAAATTTGTTAGAACAGCAAAGGTCATAGGATGAAGAGTTCCGATTCTATTCCGAGTCAAGGAAAGGTTTTCCAAATTTACCAGCCCTACAAACGCGTTTGCATGGCAACCGCTGATATCATTTCCCACGAGAGACAGTTCTTTTAGTACAGAATTATTTTGGAAAGCAAAACCTGGGACGATTCGAATTGAATTGTAATCTAACCAAAGATATAAAAGTGTAGGTAGCATTTTTAAGATGGAGGCTGGAACTGTTTTTAGGTTATTTTGTTGCAGATTTAATATTTGAAGCTTACCCAAGTCGGTGAAAAAATCCTCTTGAAGCATATCTATGTGATTGTTACTCAAACGTAGGAATACCAAATCCCCAAGGTCCCTCAAGATTTCCATTTCTCCTTTACGAAAAGATGATATATTTGCGCCATCAACCACTAAAGCCGTGGTCTCGTTAGGTAATACAAAATTTAAATTGTCGATGTCGTTTTCTTCACCACAGCAGTATACATACGAATCGATCCGACCTACGTAACATTTGCAAACAATTGGGCATTCAGCACTTTGAGCCCATTGATGTAGAAAAAAGATGAAGAGTGTGACAGTGTTAATCACATAACCCATATTTGAGCCAGTGGATGGATTTGCTGAACTAATTGCTTTTGGTGCTAAAGAGCAGTTGCCGAACTCCACTATGCTGTGTTGTAAGGACCAATTTCGCTTAAACGGTTTAAGTTCGATCGCTTAAACGGTTTAAGTTCGATGTGCGTACATGCATATATCGACTGAGAATGTAAACTTAACAAATGATAACTTCAAAATACCTTACCTTTAGATTTCCAAATGACAAAGCTTATTCACATCTTGTGCAATTCTAACAGATTATTATTCACATTTTTTTCATGTATAAGAAACAGGAAATAGTAGAAGGTTCCGGTTCCATTTTCAAAATGAAGCAAGGAAATGACTTCAATTAGCTAAATAACCAAGTAATTAATTAGATACTATCACTGCTTGGAATTCTACTGCAGACACTTCAATTAGAGGGCGTATCTTGAATGGAAACAACTCGCGGCGACGGAAACAATTTTTTAAAAGAAATTTTCAAGGTTATTCGCAATGCCTTTCAGTAACAGTGAATAATTATCTGACTTCTGAGATTAGGGTGCTAATTAGCGCGAAGAGGTATGTCGTCTGCTACAGCTTCAATAAACTGGTAGAAGTTATCCGTTGCTATTGCATTGTCAGTCGCATGAAATTTAAAAGGGAAGTTTCAGCACAAATTTTATCACAAAATAATATAAATCGGAAATTTGTTTCTCGATATATCAGCAAATGAAGTTACTAGAGTTGTGTTTCAAAGTGATATTGAGGGCAGCAGAGATTATATTACTTCATCATATTGAGAAGGAACGCTTTGTTTCCCTTTGCTTTTTCAGACTGTTGTGTTGACCTTGAAGGTAGTAGGGATATGATCTCCTTGTGAGGAATGCAAATTTTCAAAATTTCTCATGTCACTTGTGTTATCACATTCTGATAATATGGGTTTGTTTAGGAGAAAATTGGTTGTGAAGTTTTAAGAATAAAAAAGGACTATTCATTGATGTGAGTATATGATGTCACACTTGCTTGCTTTCAGTTTCCTTAATGTTTTAAATGCATCAACTTAACTTGCTCTGATCTTGAGAACCACTCATTGGAATACAATGCAAATTTCGCCAAAATGCTAAGGATGGGTACGGCAAATGAATAAGCAAACCGCCTGCCATGCATTCTCTCTTCTCAATTTAAAATCGTTTTGCCTCTAACTCAATTTTATGCGTTTGTGTAAAAGACGAATCTGCCAAGCAGGTAACAGACGTTTCTGGGGCAGATTTGAACATTTGCACACGCTCAGTTTGAGCTTAAACGAGTAAACAGATTTTAGAGTCTGACCTGCCTGTTAAACAAGCGGAGGTCGCTGATGATGATGTGACCGTGGAGTCAGTGCCAGTGTGATCCCGCGTAGCGACTTCTAATCTGTGGGACTATTTTATGAGTTATCCAACTAAGTCTTTAGGAAAGTTGAAAAATTGCGGAATGAGTTATCCTTCCTTTGAGAAAAAGACTTCCTGCCAACCTCAAATAAGCCTAGTATGATTAAGAGAAAATATCTGCACCACTCGGCTAAAGGTTCACGTGCACACTCGCAGAGACAGTGGCATCAGCTTTGCGGTAAACACACTCCACAGGCTTATTTTAACCCTTTTCCGTTGTTTGGGTCCTTTTGGACCCATGCGGAGAGCTTGCTGTTACACATCTTTACTGTTTCACGCGGAGCTCGAAACTGCGAGTAGCTACCCGAAAATTCGGCCACAACAGCGAGAGAGAGACAACAGTTTAAGGTCACGGGGTCAATGGCCTACGGAAGCCGATGCGGGGCGGGCTACGTCCACTTTTCCGCCCACTCCCGAGGCGCGCGAATATGCCTCGATCGGAGCACAACGGTAAAGGGTTAATGACATGAGATCCGCCTTAGTCGCATAATGCATTATGACATAATAAATGCATCTCTGAAACGCGCGTAACGCGCGAAAATTGTGTTACATTAAAAATAATTTGTGAGGGAACGTAATTAATATAGATCCATGAATTGGTCGAAAATCCATTTTTTCTATTCCCCATACCGGTTATAGCTTAAACACTTTGGGGTAATATGGAAATCGATAGAGGCGGGACGCGCACCCATTTCCCCGTGTCGGTTCAATTGTGGCATTGTTAACCTTGGTAAATTAAAACTGCTTTAAAACTGCTTTAAAACGGCCAACTAACGTCCAGTGATCTGAACGCAATTTAGACTCTATTTTAAAGAATACTAAAATAGAATCGAATATCAGAGTGTGCGAAGCATGCGAAAAATCTGGTAGTTTGTTGACTTCTTTTTTATCAATGACGATTAGAACACATTCATTACTCATGGCGTTCGAACGATACCTCACCGTATTCCCGGCAGGCAGACGATGGAAATATACATCTGATTCCAATAAGTGTCTGAAACAAAAAACTTAAACGTGGATGTTCATTTCCACAATAGAAATCATAACATATATTTCGTTTCCTTTCGGTTCATTTAGGCCTATTTGTTTAAATATACACGTGTAATCTTGATTAATCATTGTCTCCTGTAACGAGTCTCAGGCCTTTACTGCTCGGTACCGTAAAGAACTGTAAAAACGAGGAAGGTTCAAGTGACAAAGTTTCTTAACTTATAAGCATGACGGGTATTGTTACCATGTTTACAACTCTTTTGCTGTGTGAAAAATTACTTCATAACCTATACGTTAAGTACAAAACAACGAGATAAACTATATGATTTAATTTCCAAAGACTTAAAAAAGACTATTAATGACTTAAAAATAGGGATGATAGGATCTCTCGTTCCAACCATAAAATGTGTCTAAGGGCTCTCTTCTACAAAGTTCAAAGGAGCTAGCTCAAAACCAAAGTAATGAACAACGAGTAAAGAGAGGAGAGATTAAATACAAACTACATCATTTGCAAAACATTCTTAATTACAACATACTTCAACTTAGTTTTGAATAAACACCTATATAAAAACACCTATATTACACCTAATAAGATTCTCTTATTAACCCGTTGAAGCATTTGGGCATTCACATCATAGTGTGATGGTGATGTCTCGGGGTAGGAGCAGATGTGAAGGGGGGGGGGGGGGTAAATGGAGTATTTTATAATTTTTTTTACTTCTCCTGTACCCCTTGGGGAAGTGGAGCACTTTGACAAGCCTATGAGGGTTATTGTTCTTCTTCCTTCACATCATTATGCACTACGTTTATCAACAAGTAAATTAATATATTTTATATTTTTATATACATGTGTAATGATGATGTGAATAACAAACAAATGAAATATTAAAAGCCTTAGCAATAATTTATGATGAATTATTAAACACAATATAACTAATCTTACCTACATCAAAGGAAAGCTTATTACAGGCAAACCAGTTACGAATTTGAGAGATCAAGCTGTCAAGGCAGATAGTCTTTTCAAGTTGCCGTGGATTATCATTGAAGGAAAAATATTCGTGTCGTCAGTAAAAAAAGCGACGCTTTCTGCCAAAACTCACTGCTGACATGAATAATAATGAGAAAAAGGTCCTAGTATGGTCCAAGTTGTTTGAGGTACTGAGAATAATATATAGAGGGTTTAGTCAAATCACAACACAGTTCTAACGTTTCATCACAGCTTAATATGTCACAATCCTTTCGACAAACTCAATTGATTCGCTGTGACAACCCCCGTAACTACCGGATTTTACCTATATTTGACGATTTTTTCAAGCTATGGCTGATAATTAGGGAACTTTATCGCCTTAATTTTTGTAGACTGAGTACGAAATTCAGTTAAAGTTTTATGTATTCATCTGTTTGAAATATTTTCATTATTTTGATGAACTTGTTGCAAATAACCTGGTTATCTCAAGCCAACTTGCAGGTTAGGTAATGGTCCTCGAATTCAATTTCATGTTGCCGGGATAACCCTATTATTGATTAGTTGATACCTGCCTTTGTGAGCTTTGCAGTACATTGTTGCTCTTGCTCGATTTCAATTCTCCAGTGCAACTTAGTGTTTATGGGTTTTGTGCTCTAAAGAGTCTTTCCTAAATGTGTAAATATGTCAGTACCCAAGAAAATTACCTTTGGAATACACCTCTTAAAGCAGTCTTGGAGCTTCTGAATCGTTAAACCCACGAGCTCCAGGGATTCGTTCCCTTCACCCCCACCTGGGCTTCGTCCCTAGACCCCTCTAAGGGCCCTAAGGTGAGCCCCTGGACCCCGCCGGGGTGGACTTTACGCTCCCACTCGACGTGCACGCTTCGTGCTTCTTTTAGGTTTGTCATTATTCAAACCATCCCCCCACCCCGCCCCAAACTTGAAAAGAAATCTACGCCCATGCTTGCAAGACAATCTACATATTGACCGTTTCAATCGGGGTTGCGTCTTTTATCGAACCGGTACCGATAAACCCTCCTAGAGTGTGAAGGTTCGTTGGAAAAAACCAACATGAATCATCCATTCGACGGATGTCCTCCACCGCCCCCCCACCCTTCTGGCCTCCAACCTGGCGGGATCTTCTTACATAGGCATTCTTGAATTAAAATGACAAATGTGGAATAGTGTCTTGATTAGGCCTATATTTCATTATTTTCCAGAGAAATATGTTCTGGCCAAATTCACGATTCTTTTACCAAACGATATCATCAAAACTCCGTCATACCAGTATGTACTTGCTTATTTGAAACTATACTTGGGGTAATTGTTTGTAGCCTATTGCGCACGATTATCGGGGTGGTCGCGGAAAAGTTCAAAGACTCAATTGACGATTTTCAAGCCGATATATTTCACGGCAATTACAATAATCCAGCTCCAGATACATGTAATTCAAAGAAAAGTAAACTAAGATGTTATTTTTCAAAACCATGTAAAACAATGCCTCCGTTTTTCAAAACTTCGAACATTTTGCCATCTCGTGGGGCAGTTTTATAACAAATAACCAAAATCCTCCAAAGTAAGGATCCGAAAAAGAAAGCAACTGATTCGAAATTCTGGAAGTTAAGACATGAAATCTGAAAGTCGCTGGCCCTATAATTCTTATAATTGCCGTGAGGCTTACACTCTAAAAATCTCGATTCAATTTGAACAGAATCTATTCAATTGGGGCACGAACCGGAATCTTGTCAAATCTTTGACTAGATGTGACTCATAAATGAAACGGATAGCTTCACTTTTGAAACATTTGTAGTCAATTTTGAAACGAATCTCTTCAAACATTTGACAAAATTCCGGTTCGTGCCCCATTTGACTGATTCATTTTAGGGTGTAGCGTTTTTATCTGTTTTAATAATGTTATTTCATCGTGAGATCTGAAAATTTGACCGTGAGAAATTCATTCTTCTTTGAATTTTCTCATTTTTGAGTCAGATTTATTACTTCCACTCTTCTAAAGAGTACATTTTTACTATTTCAGATTCAGTGACCTCTTGTTTTCTTAATGTTTATTTATTGAAATATGCTGATGACACTGCTTTTGTCCTGATTGTGGAGTAATGGTAAGACAAATACCCAAACTGTCTTGCTAATTGTCATTTTACTACTGAAGAAGTAATTGACTGGTGTGAGGGGCAATCCCTGCTTATTAATGGTACTAAAACAAAGGAAGCGATATTCGATGCCCGTACAGTACAGTATCATGATCCAATCACTGCAGATGATTATGCCATTGAGGTTGTGTCAGATTTCAAGTACCTTGGGCTTGCTTTTGGTCGTTGCCTTTCTTGGGATACCCATATAGATAACATGTTAATGAAAGTACGGCAGTGCCTTTTTTGTGTCAGAAAGCTTGCTGGGTTTGGTCTCCAATTTGAAAAACAACTTTGACTTTTTCAGGTAATCCTTTTCTTCTGTCATCGCTTATTGTGCTCCGGTGTGGTTTTCTTCTTGTTCTAAAAGTCAGCTTGCACTTATAAATATCTTAGGAAGTACACCCCAATTACTAGTGACTTTACTGATCACGTTTCTTCCCAGTATGCTATAATAGTGTCTGTGACCTCGATCACCCTTTGAATAGTTTTTTTTGGAAGCCTAGGATTACATATCTTGCCTCGTATGAGGATAGAACGTTTTAAGAATTCTTTTTACCAGGATTAAGCTTTTAAATTGTTATATACGTAGGTGACTTTTCTGTTTTTATGGGATGCTTGTAAATCCGTTTTATTACATTGTCATTTTATAATTTATATCAATAAACTTGAAATTGAACTTGAACTTATTATTTTTTTTAGAGTGTAATCGTCACGAAATACTCCGATTCTCGGTGAGAAACAAAAATATTTGCAGATAGCTTCCTGCCTAGCTAGACATTAGGTTCAAACCAACTGATATTTCGACTTACACATTTTGTAAACAAATAAAAGAGTACAGGCGTTAAAAATGTTCGCGCAAATATCACCACGACAATTCTCCCAGTCGTTGATCTCTTCATCATGATCAGGTATGGTCGTGGTTGTTGTGTTGTTGTTCCAATCAGAAGGACATTGCCCAAAGCCATCGTTTGTACAGTTTTACTACACCGTGCTGTCAGGTTTGAATCTCTTATATCTAGCCCAATTACCGACTTTGGGGCTACACAAGTACCCGATGGTTGATAAAAATCAGATCTTAACAACCAAATGTAAGTATTCAACAAGTTGCAGTCTCAGATCAGGGGATTCCAACGAATATCTAATTGAAAATCGTCCTGTTTTGTCAAAAATTTATTTGGTATACGGCTTATGTTATTATTTCCGACTAAAACTTCTTCCAACGCATTAAAACCTGTAAAGGTACCGGTTTCAATAAACTTAATATTATTGTTACTTAGTGAAACTCTTTTGAGATTGCGTAACTGTAAGAATTTATCTTTGCTGATAAAAGTGATCTGGTTGTAACTGAGATCGATGAGTTCCAAGTGCACCATAACTGTGAAACATTTAACTGGAACTACGTCAAAGTTGTTGTGAGACAAATGCAGTGTTTCAACTTTATAAAGAATGAAAGACGCATTCGTTGATACAACTTCCCTCAATTGGTTTTGATCAAAAAATAAATGTTTCAGATTGCCAAGCTCTCTAAGCTCTCCAGTGGCAATTGGGTCAGTTTGTTGAGTTGTAACCAAAGTCCTTCCAATTTGGTGTTTTGTGATAACGGTATTCCATGCATGCCTTTGAACTCATTGCTATTTGAACACAGTTTTCAAATTTGTTAGAACAGCAAAGGTCATAGGATGAAGAGTCCCGATTATATTCTGAGTCAAGGAAAGGTGTTACAAATTTACCAGCCCTACAAACGCGTTTGCATTGCAACCGCTGATATCATTTCCCACGAGAGACAGTTCTTTTAGTACAGAATTATTTTGGAAAGCAAAACCTGGGACAAGTCGAATTGAATTGTAATCTAACGAAAAATATACAAGTGTAGGAAGTAATTTGAAGATGGTGGATGGAATTGTTTTCAAGCTATTGTGTTTTAAACTTAACATTTGAAGCTTATCCAAGTCCGTGAAAAAATCCTCTTGAAGCATATTTATATGATTGTTCCCCGAATGTAGGTATACCAAATTACCAAGACTTCTCAAGATTTCCATTTCTCCTTTTCGAAAAGATGATATATTTGTGCCATCAGCCACTAAAGTCGTGGTCTCGTTTGGTAGTACGAAAGTTAAATTATCGATGTCGTTTTTTCCACCGTAACAGAAAATGTTTCTATCGATCCGATAAACGTGACATTCGCATACAACTGGACAACCAGTACCCCGAGGAAACGAATTTATAAGAAAGAGGAAAACTGTAACAATATAAATCACAAATCCCATATTTGAGTCAATAACTTGCAGATGTTTAAGTAATTGATATTGCTACTAAAACAAAATTCAAACTCTATTTTACTGTGTCCCTTGCAATGTTACCTTAACGGTGAAGTTCGATTTGCGTATATGTATAGACAGACTTCGTAGGCCTATGTACACCAATACATGAAACCTTCAAAACGAATTAAGGTTTCTCCCGAACAAAGCTCCCGCAGATAATTTACAATTCTAACATGATAAATATACACATATTTTTGTTTACGAATCAGAAAATAATTTAAGGTTTCAGTTCAATTTTCAAAATTTAGCAAGGTAATGACTTCAGTGGGCGTATTTACCAAGTAATGACTTTGATACTATCACTGCTTTGAATTCTATTGCATACACAAGGCGTCGTTTGGACGGAGCTAGCTCGCCGATGGAAATTTCTTTTGAAGTAAGGTTTTCAAGGTAATCAATGTCTTTCGGTAACAGTTCAGTTTTCTGACTTCTGATATTAGAATACTAATTATCAAAAAGAGGTTTATCGTATGCTACATCCTCAGCAAACTGGTAGGATTGTGGTGGTTGTATCCATGGCCATGCCATTGCCAGTCGTATGAATTATAATTGGAATATCCCTCTGGTCCCGCTTGGTTCCACGGATAAGATCACATCAGCTTGACCGTATGAGAAATTGTGAACATAAGGACGACGGTCCATAAAAGAATTTGCAAACTAACCACATAGCCGCCATATCGGGAATTTTGCCTGGAGGATTGATTACCAAGTGCAGTTGGAAGTCATCCAAAGATAAACAAATATAAGGACTATTCATTTCACTCATGGGAGAAAGGGGGAGGGGATTACAGAAGAATATAGACCTTGCGCATATGATGTCACAGAGCGGAAAGTACGCCCTCCTTTGGGGGCAAAACAAACCAACACCGACTAATGCAGACAGGTGATTTGTCACGGGTCGAATGCGTGCATAGTCTGCTACACGTGCAGAGCGAATTTTATGCGTGCGGCTACGTGTTCCATTGTTTTGCCCCCTCGGATGACGTCAGTGTGTCGTCAATGTACAAGGTCTATTGTTTCGTTTGTGGTTTTGTACTAGACATAATTCAAAGGCTCGTCTGCGTCATAACATAAATATGATGTCTCTTTATGGTGTTTGGCAGTTAATATGCATGTACACTCTAAAAATAAAAAGAGAGAAATTCCACTCGTTAGAAGAGTGAAATTAAAAAGTCCACTTCAAAGCAACGGAAATTCATTCCAAGAAGAATGAAATTCCCTCTAAAAGAGCGACGTTGCACCCTTGATGGAGTGCCCACCGGGACCCCTCTAAGAAAAAAAGAATGATCCCTGCAGGCACTCGTTAAATAGTGAATTTGACATTTTTTGAGTGAATTTCACTTTTCCTGGAGTGAATGTAACTTTTCCTGGAGTGAATTTCACTATCCTCGGAGTAAATTTACAGTTTGCTCTCTATTAGAGAGTGGCTCAATACACTCTTTTGTTCTTAGAGTGTTCATCTTGAAACAGTCGTTTCGATCGAGTTTTGTGGCACCTTCTCTTTCTCTTTTAACTAATGACGGTGACATGTTAGCAGGTGCCGTGACTTTAAGCCCGGTACACACCGCCACGACTACCTACGACGCGACAAGACTTCACCTGTCGTAGACAATCTGCATAAATCGTAGACATTCTGGCGCCTTCCTAAACCCACGAAAATACCATGTCACACCGCTCCGACACTAATCGATGGAGCGACGCTGCACGTGGCGCGCCATCAATCAGGCTATTCCAGGTTTGAGATTTAGGCCCTACAATAAATTTGAAATGGTTCATTTTTTGGCCTCTGGGTCGCAATTAAGAAATTATTGGCGTGTACAGGCTCTAAAGTAGGCCTTTTACACTGTCCAAAGTTGGCGTATCGTGTCCTTTAAAAGATTGAACTCGGTATATGAATTAGTAAGTTAGATGGGCTTAATTAACGGCTCAGTTTCTAACCGAATTGTCAAAGTCGGGCTGGCCACGGCCTTTTTTCCAGTTGTGGCTCATTGGCTTGCTTCTCTTAAGGGCTGTGATTTCCCTGGGACGTACGTAGGCTGGAGAAGGGGGTGCGTGCGGACGCACCTCCCCGCACCAGCTGGAGTTCCGCTCAAAATGAGGCAAAAGAATTCTTCAAAAAACATAAGGCGAAAAAAGAAGCTCAAGAAGACTACGGTGCTACTCCCTGACCAGGGAGGTGTTAGGACCTCTAACACCTCCCTGCTCTGACCACCGTCTCCAGCCAGCACGCTTGTGCCTACATGCAAGATGATGAATACAAGTCGGCTATTGCAGATTTATCTGCCAGCCTTCGTAGGCGAACGAATGTCTCACAAAGGTATTAACACTTGTTATTTTGAAAATAAATATAGAAAGAAAAATATTCCCCTTAAAAAGGAAGTAATTTCTAATTGGCTCGGTATTCTAGGCCTACGTAAATGCTTGAACATGAACGCCCAATGACTGGTTTGAAGTTAACGGACTTGTTCCGTCTTTTTCTGTGCAAAGTATCTTCAAGTGACGCACTTTTATAAGTGCGTTCGTTTTCCGAGCACGCAGAAGTTTGCATCAACTAAAATCCTGAAAATACCTGCTCTCGGTGTTGCGCAATAAAAACATGCCGTAACTGGACTGTGTACCATGGGTGAATGCTGCGCTCTGATTGGACAAACCGCATGAGGCCTGTTTGTCGCGTCGAAGACGAGTTCACACCAACACAACGAGTACCGCCTAGACTCGACTACGATTGAACATGTTTAATCTTGCCGACGGCATACGACCCGACGGAATCGTAGTCGTGGGAGTGTTCACACCGCCCATACCCCAGCCGACGCGTTGGGTGGTCGCCGTCGTGTCTTGGGTCGTCGTGGCGGTGTGAACCGGGCTTTACTTTGACGGTGAAAGATTAAGATTTACTAGGTGAAATCAGTTGGAATTATGTCTTTAGACGAATCTGATTAGCGCTCGTTTTTGGTGACTGTAGGCAGCAATTAGTGGGGTCCATCAGCCTTTAATCGTCTTAATTTATTGTCTACGTGAACTTCAAATCTGCATATTCAGTGAAGTTGAGTAAATCAAGATACACTTCAGTATACAATCATCCATGGAACAGATGAGGAAGAAAATTTGAAGATTAAAGGTGATGGACCCCAGTAAATGACCAACTAAAATCAGACCATCTTAATCTGTCCGGATTCGTCTATATCTTTTACCGTTCTCAAGGTATACCTCGCCAAAGTTTGAATGTTTCTGCAGCAACTTTTTATATAGTCCTATTAGCAAAATCAGTGATAAGGAAGACTGTGCAGAGTTACCAAAATTATTTTGGTAACCCCATGTTAATAATCTCTTCAGAACTTATACGTTTTCATAAGTGATACTGATGGTTTTTTATTCCACGATTAAATTTTCAAAATAAATCCCTCCGGAATAATACTAATTTTTCAACTGTCTTTGAAATGAATATTGTGAAAACAAAAGACAGTTTAAGCCATATGGGGCATGCCCCTCTCTCGACACCATAAAACTCCCACATTTTGCTCATGTTTATGCATGATGAAGTGCAAATCAGAAATTATCCAGTAAAAGGTCAATTTTAATTGATTTTGATGGGATTGGAACCTTTCCCTTTCCACTTTTTCAATGTTTTTTACATAAAATATACCGAACTTTGTCATTTCATGTCACTTGACTTTTAATTGTCGGCATGACATCACAAAAAACTACTGTTTTCCATTGGCCTCCCCCACCCCCCCCCCTTTTTGAGATTAATTGACTTGAATGATGTTATATTGACATGCAACTTCCCCATAAAGAAAAGAAACACCTTTGATCTAAACAAAAAAAAGTTGATATTAAAGGCTCAATTCTCTCAGGGTGAGCATAGAAAAGCTCAATGTGTGTAATCAAAACACTCTCAGAATAGTTCATGCTTGTTATATAAGCTTTGGTACTCTGCATTGTTTGAACTAGCAGTCAATCAAAAAGCTGAGTTAATTGAGAGTTTCTGTTACCCCAACAAAAAGTGTAGTTCGGGGCGAGAGGTCTGGCCCTTTTACTCGATTTGATGGGTCAGTATCAGCATGAATAAAACCACCCTCCATTAACTTTAAAGCGTAGCTTACATTCGTCCCGATATTGGATTAGGATTATCTATGCCGCAATAAGATGGTCAGTCCAGTGAGGTGTTATTTTAGTAACACCTCCCTGGTCAGTCAAAGATATATTTTTCGGCCCCCTTATTCGGCGCATGATTTTTTAAAGTGCCGTGCTGCATTCACAAAATCACTGAAATAATGGAATGTCGGAAATGTTACCAAAACAGGCACGATTTTGGATTTGTTAAAAACTAACACAACAGTATATGCTTTTCGATGATAACGCTAACATTCAAGACTAGTATTTGTTTCCTAAGCGAACACCCACTAATAAAAAACATGAATTACGGGATTAACATAAAAATACACTCTAAAACAACAGAATGAAATTTCACTAGTTAGAATAGTGAAAGTTATAAAACTCTCTCCAAAAGAGTGAAAACTCAAAATTCACTCCAACGAAAGTGAAATTCACTCGAAAAGAGAGGAGCGTGACTTATACCTGAATGTGTGCGTGACTTACTCGTACAACAGAACAAAAGCTTTCTAGTTTTATCCACTTTTGTATTTTTTGTCCTCCTAAAACACAATGCATTCCCAGTTGACCAACAGCGCCATGGATTGTCGACATATCTCGAGAGGCCATTTTTTCTTTTTGTTGGCGACCTCTTTTCCTCTTGGATTCTTTTATTGACAATATGAACTGACTCTCACAATTTTGACGATGTTTTATCCGTAAGAGGGTATAATTGGGAAGTTTGGCTTCATCAATTAGTTGATCATACTTTTTGAAGTTGTGTCCTCCTCCTCCGAGCGTAGCATTAAGAAATCGGAACGTTTCACAGTGGCCAAGTCAATGTCCAATCTTTTCTTGTTGAGGAGGGACACCGCCATCACTAGGTATTGGGCCCAGAGTGGAATCTGAGAAAACGTGAGTTAGTCGAAAAGTGAGTCAGCCGAAAAGAGCGACCAAACTTTAGAAATTTTCTGCCCCTTTAATTACAAATTAAGTGTTGCAGCTATACGCCTGAAGGTTGTGGGTAAAAGCAAAAGCTAGTGTCAGTGCATTTGCAAGCAAACAGTCTCCAATTAGACGGGACAGAGTTCTCCACAGTACGTGGAAGCGAAGCAAAGATTAAAGGTTCTTCATGTGCAGACGGGTACCCAGCTAAAAGTTAGTGTAATAAAGAAGAATGACTGTATATGCAATGGCAATGTGCTTCCAAAACACTTGCGAAAGTGCCATCAGCTCGAAAGAAAGATGTCTGTCAAGCAGGCAATGGACAACAATAGGTTGGGCACTTATATTTGAGCTGATTTTTTTTTCAATATTTTGTGTTGAATATCGAGTCAAAACGATAAGTCATTCTCAAAAGTATTCATATTGCGACACGGTATGTATATTACTGCGGTTTCAGTGGAACACATCTAAATAAAAAATATCCTGCATTAAAAAAAAAAAAGAAAAAAAGAAGAAGAAGGAGAAGAAAACAACAACTATTGTAACTGTTTGAAACTTATTTTTTTACTCTCAACATACAACGTGTGTTTTTTTTTGGGGGGGGGGGTCGGGATGATTGCATGCGTCATCCCCTTTGGTAAAAAGTGGGGAGGACACACTCCCATCCCAGGTGATTTACACCAGTGATGAGTCATGAAGAACATTCCTTTGGGAAACACGTGACTCCATGGAAGAATGAACAAAACTTAGTCAAATCTTGGGAAAGATAGACCTTAGAAATCATCCTGTACAGGCTAGCAGTAAGTATTGGCTCCATGGTACCAATTAATTCAGAACAACGTTTACGATATTCATGATATGTTCACCCTTAGGACTGTTTTCTTACGGTAGAGGATCACTTATTCAAACTATGGTCACGGCAAAACCTGTTATACTACAGTCCCTTAAAGTACACCCTATATTTAACAATCTAGCCATGAAGGGTGTTGTCCTAAAATTAAACGACGCCTTAGTTGAATGTGTACAGGTAGTGGGCCACTAATTATAAGTCCCGTTGACTTGCACACACTAAATTAGGCTACTTCTGTGCCCCTAGCTTCCAGTAGAAGTTTTCAACCAGGACATGCCACCCCTCTGATCGAAGATCACTATCTCGGCTTTCATGATACTTGGAGATTTCTATACCATGGCTATTGAAATTTTGAGCTAGGGAGCCTTGAGCTAGGGAGCCTTGATTGATAGCTATGTGTTTCCCGCCAAAATAGCTACTCAAAAACGGCATTTCACAGAGCGGAGTAATACAATAAAAAATGGCACTGAAATTGATCAAATTGCCTTCAATTTTGCACAGTCTGTAGTTCAACTGATTGTCTACAAAATTCAAATGCAAAAATGATCATATTTTGTAAGTAACACCTTCAGAAACAACATCCCATAAAATTTTTGAGGCACTTTGTCTGTCAGTAAATATTTTTTACAGGCATGAGTATTGGAGTTAATGGTCCGCTACCTACATAAGTAAATGGTTGCTTTATTGACTTCCGCTTCACCCAGTCAGAGAATTATCGCTAAAATTTTTGTCGTCAGATACTTCCTCATTCCTCGAGATCGAACTCGGTTCAACTGTAAAAAATGTTCACTTCAAACTTAATTTTTGTTACTGAGACCGTCTTATCAGAACGCCACCGATCCCTGTCGCGCGGAGTATAGAAAAGTCTGAAAAACCTAACTGCTCAGATGGCCCGTAATGCCATTTCGCTGGTTAATTATGAAGGAGAATCTAAGCACTCCCTATTTTAAGTTTTCGTTTACAATAAAATGTTCCCTTCAAACTAAATTACAAAACTGCAAAGTGATCAGCGAGATGTTCTTTTTGCCACAAAGGGTTATTTTCCCACTAAGACTGTCAGAAAGAAGCACTACAATTTGTTGGGGTCGAGTGAACGGGAAATTTTGGAAAGTCACGACCCCATTGATGGTCAAAAATGCTATTTCCCAGGTCTGAAAGTAGAATATTAGCAGTACGTATTTTAAACTTTGTTTGTGATAATAGAGATTAAAAATATCAGCAACTTGCTAACCAGAAAATTACCAGATAAGAGGTATCACTAACTTCAGCGGATAGAACTGGTCTTGTATCGTTTCACGGAAAACGGATTCGAAAACGTGCTAATGTTCTTTACTCTATTGCGACTCTTGGCTTAATTTAATACCGGTATATAACGAATCGATGTAATTGTCCATGGGACTACCTGGACTCCCTATATAAATGATTTTACTTCCAACACCTTTTGAAAAATGTCCCATTATGAGCTGGATTTAAATAAATTTGCAGACAGACTTATAGAAAGATATTATCACGCTGTTTCTTTTTCGTATTAAAAAACAAATTACCCGATTTTCATTACCGTTGCTAGAGTTTGGCTCTAGGGGCATGTAAGATGAAAGGCGAACTATTGGGCGCTGCGCCTAAACAACCTTCCTTTATATCATTCGTGAAACTTTAATAACGATGCAGTGTTTACTTTGTTGCAAAATGTTTAAAACTTTTGGATTGGATTTTTTACCTTTGTACCTACGTATTTACTCTTACAAATTATGATAATGAGCTTTAACTTATTGTAAATGCTGTATATTCTGTGTTTAGGTTTACTTTGATGGAAAAAGTTTAAAACTGTTGAATTTGGTTTCCAGTTCATATGTATCAATTTACCTACATACCTTACCCTTATGTATAATGATAATGAACTTAGCTTATTGTTAATATTGTATATATGCTTGCTGAACTGAAATAAACTTCAAGTATTCTAAAAATAAAACCAAAAACAAAACAACAACAACAACAACAACAAAAAACTTCCTTCTGTCAGTCAGCTGTCCCAAATTAATTTTGCGGTTAAAAACGTGCCGGCAGTCTTTTCTACCTTTTGCCTAAATATTTTACCATTTAGGGCAAAACTTTTGCAAGATTACAGATAATGTTGTGTAGTATGGTAAACTCCCCATGACCTTTTTAACAGACGCCATCTTGTTGTTTACGAGCAACTCTCCCTTCCTTTTGTTCTGGATTCCCGGGGCCCTTCCTGTTTCCCGTCACGTGTTACCGGTGAACGTGACATATTACCTCGCCTCAGTTCCACGTGTACGCTGTAACTGTAACCCATATTTTCAAGGTGTGGCCAGTTTCACCCTTTAGAGCCCCCCTGTAGGTCATTTAGATCAGCACACTCATTTATATTCATTTAATTTGGTGCGTCATAACTTTTAACCAATCAGGGGACTGCATGTGTTCCGATCTCCCACGAGGTTTTTCCAAGCCCGAGCCGGCAAGCTCTTCACTCGTGCAGAAGACTTCAGACGATGAGCACTTGAGTAACCAGTGTAGATATTCAATTTTTAATTATAATGCCGGCCGAATAATTGAAAATTGATTTTTTTGGAACTCAATCAACGAATAAATCATTTTAAATCAACTGGAACTCTCTTAATCATTTTTTTTTTGCTGCGCAAGATTTCCCGCACTACATCAACTTATTTTACGATAAATTGGGGCTGATGGAAAACTTTTTCACAAGCTGTCCGAATGTGCCGTAAATCTTTGTTAACATGATTTTTATTTTCCATGAAAATTTCACTTTGAACATAGCGTATTGTCTTTTTCGGGCAAAGTTCTGAAAATTTCATATAATCGGCCATTTCGGGCATTATTGTGTATAAAATTTATAAACAGGTGACAGGCTTAGCAAATGCGTAGCCGTTTTTATCTCTTTAATTTTTTGTAATATGTTACCCTGACTTTAATACTTTCCTATTTCTCGAAAAAAATCGGATGTTTGACGATTTGGGGCATTGATTTGTGAAAGCCCGTAAAGTAAAGCTCCCGATTAAAAGCTTTTACGCTTTCCAAATCTGTGGCGATTTTTTGTAATTTGTTGATTTTTCATAAAAGTTATACCACGACTTTATTTTTTTTTCTTTTTGGGGAATGTCTTAAGATTTCGGACACACGTAAGGGTTTCTGGACAGCTGAAAAACCATGTCAAATGTTAAATTTCAAGAGGCTGTCAGATTTTTTTCCAAACCCCGGTCCGAATTTCAGATCTCGCAGAAATTACTGCCCCTTGTCCTTCCCGTCTAGTATGTCCATAGTTGCACATCTAATAATTGAAAACTTTTTTAGTACATTTTATTCAAAAGCCGATGCAACAACCTTGTTGTCTTTCCGCTTGATACTGGAACGTTTCGCACCAGGCACTTAATTTCTCAAAGTTTATTTCAACTGGAATCAACTGTGTTCAGAAAAATAGCAACGACGCTATGACAACCTCTTTCGATGCTGGCAGAGAGCAGGGAGGTCGTACAGCTTCTTGCTGCGAGCAATCAGTTCTGTTGCAAAGATTCCGTTTCCTTGATCAATTAATGAAAACAACAACAACGGATAAAAATTTGAATTTATGAGACCATACAAGTTTATTCTGATTAATTGTTAGTTTACCTAATTTCCCCATCCACATTCCTAAAAATGTCTGTGCCTTTACAGTAAATAAAACAAAGAAAATTAAACTACAAATATTTTAAAAAATGTTGTAAAGTCATTGTCATTTTTTTCTTCTGTGATTGTGCAAAAATTTGGAACATTTCAGACATTTTGTACAATGCACCTTGTGACTTTTTCAACCTTACATTGACATGTGAATCTATCCCATTTGAGGGCATATTTTGTGTTCTTTCTTTAAAGCAGGTTTAGCATACCAAATATAACCAGAAAATATACTCTTTTAAGCATAGAACTGCGTCTACACAAAAAGTTTAAACAGGCTTTCAGTTTGAGGGGTAGAAGTAAATATGTTTGAATTGTCTGGGTGATGACCGTCTGTCTGACATATATTATTTATGAAAGGGACCTTTCTTGTCAAGTGGTCCACGGTGGTTTATATAAAACAGGAATTTCTATAGTGTACATAAACTGATAAATACATTAGTGAGTTAGTCAACTAAATCAACCAAATTAACCAATCAAATAAATTAGTCAAACAACAAGTCTTAAGTTTCACAAATTGTTCCAATTTCAGACAACCGGTGGAAGATCGTTCTTCCCTTAATAAGGGCTTTCAGGTCTGGTCTTGAGCCAATCTGCAACTTTTGGTTCAGCTTTAAACCGGCCAATAAAACCTTTCAAAAGATCGAATCCGTCCAGGAAAGAATCCGTACCGACTTGTTTTCCGAGAGCTAAAGCTGGATACTGGTCATGAAGTAAAAAGAACACTTGCACATCTGCTAAAGAGATCTGAAAAAACGGAATTTTTACGGTCAATAAGAGAGCATAGCTTTGCCTGATTCGAAAATGATGACATGTTTTAACTTACAGACTACGGATACTTTGGTTTAATTTGTTTTATCCCTCAAGCTGTATTTGTTGGTATAGTTAACTGGTTAACTCAATAGCCGGCTTCCCCACAAACGCTTTTTCAGTTGTAGGTCACAGGGTTGCTTTCCCGTGCAAAAGGCTCATTACAGAATTCTGCCCCTTGAAAGTGGACGTCATGACTTGCCTGAAAGCGTCCTGACTTGGGGCCGATTTTTTAACAATATGAACAATGATAAACAACAAAAGGCGGTCCCTGAACCTTGCAATATGCAACAATAATCCTTTTTATAAGTTATTAAACAAGCAAGGACTCCAAGGACGGAATAAGTTACACGTATTCCGTGTCCAAGTTTCAAGGGAGTGGATCTCTAATATTATGGGCAGCATCATTCACAACAGCAGTAGGTTCTTAGCTATGACTCGATGTGGGACTCCAATACGGACTTTCCGAGCTCACGTTTGAGGTAAGTCACGTTCTCGGATCAGGGAGCTGCCAGGGTAGAAGGTAATAAAATTGGAACCGTTATCTCCAGTCAATGACAGCTCCCTGCTCGGATGCCGGGCCGTGAGCAACCTTTACGGTCCGGAGTGGAGTGAAAAATCAAAACTAAATCGTGAACTCTCTTAATTCCTTAGACTGAAAATCAATCTAAAGGAGTAAAATTAGATACCAGTCTTAATTTCGATTGAAAATTTTCAATCGAATAAGACTGATTATCAATCCATCAGATTGAATTTTTCAATCGAAATTGAAGATTGGTCCCTAATTTCAATCTTTAAAATTAAGAGAGAAACGTTTCCCAAAAGGATAAATAAAGGCATATTCTGGAGACAAAATTCATTAACTTCAAGATATGCAGAAATTTTTTTTTAAGGAAGTGAAAACTGCATCTAAATAGCATATAGCGTTCGGAAGATACAAATTTATAAAGTAAATAACATTTTTTTTTTTATTTGGTGTATTATGACAATTTTTTGATGTCATTGCGGGACATTAATTTGACATTACATTCAATTTATTTATAATTTTGATGCCGCTGCAGGCAATATTAACCAACAGTGGTGGTTGTACTCTACGTATGGTGAAGGGTAATGCTTGATATACTACAGGCAAAGATATTTAAACATCCCACAGTATAAAATTTCAAGGACAAAAGGATTTAAACTTATAAAAAAAAACAAAAGCAATCATAGACAATGTGCCCACATTACATAACTTTTTGTGGCTTTGTTGAAAAGCAGAGGAATTTTCAAACAAGAATAACCCCTCTTTAAAATGAGATATCTTGAGTTATATAAAGGAATTGCGACAGGGTTTGAAGAACACGGTGTGGAATATTTTTATTTTCGTTTTTAACAAAGCCTAGGTGGAAAGCCACCAGAAGGCCTCTAAATAACTGCTTATAGGGAATGTCCTCCCTTATGCATATGCCTTTCTTCTGTAAGCTTTTGCAAGCTTTTTCCCGGCTTCCATACGTTTTAAATCTCATTTGAAACTCTATACATACCTATTACGTAACTCAATGCCCAATAAAGGTTAGAAACATTTCAAAGGAGGTAAAAATAATTTTCTCGTCAAAAGTTACTGTTCCTCAAAGTTAAAGGCAGTCATTCGTCACCCTAAACTACAGTTTCAGTATGCATATATCAAAACTCTCAATTGGTACAGCTCTTTGATTGGCATCACATTCAAACAATGCATCATAGCTAAATTACACAGCATGGGCACTGAGAGCGTCTTGATTACACATTATGGACTTGTATGGCCACTGGGACAAGCCATGAAGCAATAAACTAGGATTGTGTCTGGATAAAGATGAGTTTTAGATAAATGTGGGAGGGGCTAGAAGTAAGTAGGTTGGGAGAATTGGAACTGTTTGGGATGATGAAAGTATGCCTTTAAAACTATGAAGTAAAAATCTAGTCAACATAAAATGTATGAAACGAATGAAACAGAAATAATTCAAATGGCTTCAGGTAGTGACCAATATGTAGTCGCGTAGTACTTGTGTACCGTATCAAAAGAAAGTCGATGAACTATAGTATACGCCAATACTAAAATGCAAGATTCTGCACATATTTGCAAAAGTCTTGTCTGCATGACTCCATAGGTTTTCCTTCTTTGGAAACCCCAAAAATCATTTGAGATTAGAGGAGGGATGCCATTGGATTCTTAAGCTTTTTATTTTTTGTTTTGTTTTGGTGTATTGAAGATAAGGAGGAAAAACCATCAGATTGTCCTAAATGTAATGGATACCAACAAAACGAAACACAAACATACAACGCAAAAAATGTCACACTTGTAGAAGAATTACAAAGCAAAAATAATGAAATATTGAGCGGAAGGGGAAAAGTGCTGCCAATGTTTGGAAACAAATTGACATCACTTAGCTTATTTGACAATGCTATTCATGGATTTGTTGTTTCAGAAGCATAGGCCTACCAGTGGGCTGAGACAGGCTTGCAGTGGCAAGGTGATTAAATGGGTGAGGGAAGGAAGGAGGAAGAAATGGCCTCCAAGGACGCATTTTTTAAGACGGACCAAATGTGTGCAAATGCATTTAATTAACTGCACCGTGAAACTATCTCTGGAGCAGTCGTGGCAAAGGACCCGTGGAGACATGGCTTATGTTTAAATGGGTAGGTGGTTAACAGTATACTACTGGTAATTGTCAACAATAGTATAAATCACTTAGCTCCCAATCAATAATCAATAAGTTTTGTTTCAAATCAAGGGCGGATATAAGGACATTTCTTTGTGGGGAGGGGGGGGCAACTCAACTTGCGACCAAGACGTGTCACATAGTATCAGGGGATGTCGTGCAAAAATATTTTTTGGTGGGGGGGGGGGGGAGAGGGGCATGAGAGGTAAAGACTATCTTATCGGAGCGCCACCATTAGTTGGCGCGGAGCGTACATAAAATTTTGAACAATCGTGACCGCTAAGATAGCGGGAAATTGCATTTGCCAGGCTTGTAAGTAGAATTTAAGCAGTGGCTATTTTGAGCTTTCCTTTGCAATAAAATGTTCATTTTAATAATAAGAAGATGATCAAATTGCAAAATGTTCAGAAAATTACCAGAAAATATGTACTGGCTCTTTTACAGGACGATGTGACATTCTATCATTTTCTTTGTCGCAAAGTAGAATCTCCATTAAAAAGAACAGACAAGAACAATTTTTTTTTAATATGTTAAAGAAGAACATATTTTTAGCAGTCTGGTGAAGTTTTCATTCCTTTCCCTTGTTCGGTCATATTAGCTGTTGAAGTTGACACATTTTCTACAAAAAGTAAACTTGAACCAAGCAGGTGCGATGTCATGTATTCATATTGATGGTCAATGTTTTTTTATATTTTTGATCCAGCTGTTTGACCTTGAATTGATTAGGGATGCGATCTTGCCCCTAAGGCAAATTAAGTTTTAAAACTTCCATTGCTTGGGATGCACTTATGGTAACAACATATGACAGTAAAGATGTATAAATATGGTGTTTAATTTTAGAGAACAACAACTAAATATTGTCCATCAATGTGAACACATGACATCACGCCTACTTGTTGCAAGTTCACTCTTTGTAGAAAATATGTCCATTTCAATTCTAATATCTGGAGAACCAAACATGAGAAATTAGTAAAAATTTCACCAGTGAGCTATGCCTAGAATATGTTCCTCTTCAAAGTATCAAACATAAATTTGGTTCTGGGCTTTTTTGTTTGAAGGATCTGCACACCCGCCTGAAAATAAATTGAAATCGTGACTTTTCGAATCATATTAATTCATATGCCCAGTGCAGTCGAATGAGCCTGTAAACCTGAACCGGCCACACAGAAGCGTTGATAGGGCTACCATCACCAATACCAGTACTGCTATTGGTGCTGGTAGCGCTATGAATGCTTCTGTGCGGCCGGTAATGGGCTAAAATTTCGATACAGTTACGAAATATATCCTTGAAAATTACGCGTTAATTTATACTTAATAAATAATTTATGACATTTGCATGAGTTAGAAGGCTGGGATAGTTTGTCCACATTAAAAAGAAAGGATTACTTTTTATTCATTTCATATCGAAAAACGTTGTTTTTGAAAAATTGAAGACCATACTTTGGAAACTATTTGAGGGGGGGGGGGGGGCAAGTGCCCCCGGTGCCCCTACTGATGGTGAGCCACTTTTGTTTCAAATACATGTCGTACACCATGCAAGTCATTTCATTTAGTCGCCTCTCACGACAGGTGGAAAATTGGAAATTACCTAAGTAAATCAAAACGCGGGGCTACTTGGCTTTTAGGTATGATATCACTGGCTAAACACAAAGAGTATATGTTACTAGCAACGACCGGAATAGGCGGAAAGGACTAAAATACCTTAATTTTGTTTTTACACTTTTTTACACTTTTACACTATGTCAGCATCAATATGGTTCCTCCTCATTTGAATTTTTTGTTTTTCACGGTTTGTCTTATAATAGGGATACGTGCCAAAGGGGAACGTTTGAGCCCTGCGGCTCTACTGCTTACTTAGATTTAAACAGGACTACGTGACAGTTTCAAAACCTGCTAGGAATGTCAACCAAATCCGGGACTCGATGTCCCGGATCCGGATACTAAAATCGAGTCCGTTACATCGTACATGTGGTTGGTCTAGGAAGGGTGGTCACAGACTCCAAATTGGTCCACTTTGCAGAAATGAATTTAAATTAATATTGTCGGTGAACAAAACAGTATTGAGCACGCAGAGTCAACTAAAATACAGGATGGATATGTAAAAACTGCCACTAAAATTGACAGTGCGATGACGTAATAAGGAATTGTAAGGTAAGCTGCAGACTGCGAATCCCCTCGACTGACGTGTTTTAAAGGCATGTTCTGGAGACAAAATTCGTTAACTTCAAAATAAGCAGGAAATTTTTCTCTTTCAGAAGGTGAAAATGGCATCACGATAGCCCATAGCGTTCGGAAGATACAAAGTTTTAAAGTAATGCAAATTTTTATTGGAATTTGATGCACCATGGGAAATCTGTGATGTCATCGTGGCACATTAATTTAACATTGCATTCAATTTATTTATTATTATGATGCCGCTGCAGGCAATAACAAGCAATGTTGTTGGTTGAGCCCTGTATAGTGAAGGTTTATGCTAGATCTACAGGAAAAGATATTCACACATTCCAACAGTATCAAATTTCAAGGACAAACAGAACCTTCAATTATAAAGAAAAACAAAAGGAATTTGAAGCAATGTGCCCAGATTACATAACTTTTTGTGGCTTTGTTGAAAAGCAGAGGTATTTTTCAATTAAAATAACCAATGTTTAAAGTGAGATATCTTGAGTTAGCAAAATGGTATTGTGATAGGGTTTAAAGAACATGGTGTGGAATATTTTTGTTTTTCTTACAAGACAGCGGCAAAAATCCACCAGAACATGCCTTTAAGTTGTAAACGTGAGAAGTAAATTCTACCAGGGAGCTGCCGACTCCACGATCTCACAAAATGCACGGTCCTTCAGTGTAATGAAAAGCTATCATTTTAGTCCAACAGGCGTTGGGTTCGTTCGTTTTTTTTTAATTTTCTCCTTACATTTATGACAGTCTGGAGACTTGAACGTGACAAAAGTTGCACCAGAACAGGTTTAAATTTTCCAACAAATCTGAATTTTCAAATAAAATTTGCGTTATTTTAAAGGAACTATTGTATTAGAACACACTCAGTAAAAGTCAACCTTGTGAAGTCTTAAAGTAGCAGTTAAAAGCAAATCTCTCGTTTCGTTGTCAGACTTGCCGAATTAATTTTTAGCTTTGAAGACCGTCAGTTCTGTCGCAAAATCTTGGCTCGAGATAGCGAGCACAAAAAATTTGGCCATCGAAACTTACTGCATGTTTGTTTGAATGATCAATATGAAGACAGCCATTTTTACAAATTGATGATACCAGTGGAGAGGGTGTTGCAATAACCGACTGCTATTTGTTAAGAGCATAACCATTGCAAAGGAAGTTTGAAGGGGTTTTGGAAAAGAGCTCAGATGCATAATGGTGCTATATTTTGAAACATTTTGAAGCATATTCAAATACGCATGATGACCAATTACACTGTTAAAAATTTCTGTAAATTTACAGACTTTTTTTAACTTAAACTTTTTGTATTTTACTTTTAATAGAGATTTTCTGTATCTTTACAGACACTTTGTATTGCTACAATAAAAAGAGGTTGTTTAACATGTATTTTCTGTTTATTTGAAAAACCATTTCTGACTGCTTTTTTAACCAAATTTTACTGCTTTGTAAAACTTTTTCTGTAAATTTACAGAAATTTTAACAGTATTTTGTATTTTTCTGATTTCACATAAAAATACTGTCATTTAACAAACATTCATTTTGTTTTTAAGCTGAAAAAGAAACAAAAATAAGCCCAAACAAACAAATAAGAAACAGCCAGAAAATTTTCAATATAACATATATATATATAATATATAATATAACATGCATCGTTCTGCGAAGTTTCAGTTTTAAAAAAAAAATTTGGCAAATTTATGGCCCTATTTGAAAATTAACTTACATTTATTATAAAAGCATACCTAGTTATTACGTTTTTAGTTATAAATATCATACAACTGGTGTTTTGTCACACATTTTTAAGTAAAAAGAAATTGTAAGGCCCTAATTTCAGAGCACTGACAATTGGTATACTGATGTCAACTCATCGCCACAGGTGCTCATGCACTTGATCGGAGCAAATTAAAAACGTTTCACAAATTTACTTGAAAGAGTCTGTAAATTTACCACTTTATGACGTAAATCTCATTTTGCATAAATGGGTGGAGCTTATTTTGTAGGCATTTTCCTAACAAAAGGATTGCTGTTGCTTTGAATAATATCTTCTTTGGCGTTTTTTAATCAGGAAGTGATAAACTTATTGTTTACCTTGTCTGGAAATGTTTGCAATCAATGTATTTGCATTCTTTGTCATATTTATTTTAAAAACAATTATTATATAGTACAAAAAATGTGACTTTCCAATTACAAAGTTCCTAGAGATAGCAGTCTACTTGACAACAATATGACAACAAAGCATCCTCAATGTGTTTTGATTGAAAACAACTTCGTAACGACACATTACGTTGATAAGCAAATACCTGATCTACTTAATGATGATTTGTATGTTACGTAATAACATATGAAAGGTAAAAAAGCGATATTTAAATAAATATTAAAAACGTCGGGAATGAAAACAGGAGGCTGTAAATTCACATAAAATTAAGGTATACAAAACAGAACAATTCTGTAATTCGATTTTACAGTAGACTTCTGTAAACTAATTTACATGCAAAAACTGTAAAGAAAAAACAAACCCTTAATGTTTTTTCATGATTACAGTCTGGCTGTAAAAAAAACATTATTTGGTTGGAAAAAAATTTGCCATAAAAATTATGTAAATTTACAGAGAAATTTTTTAACAGTGTACAGATCATATTGCTACCCCTTGATTTCTCCGACTATTTGATTCCCCATCGAATGGTAACAAACGTTAGGGGCATTCCCCCATTGCGCACACTACTGAAAATTGACCTTTAAAGATGACCTGTAGTCTCATAAAAACATTAAATGCCGAATTCTTGATGACGTCACAGCATACCCATATCTTGACGTCGATTGCAAACCGATCCGTCGGGTACATCGTCGAAAATCTTTCGATACGCCATCGCTGATGTGACATTATTGATAGTGAATCTAATCAAATGAATTCTGTGACGTTATCTACAGTCCCCATAGTTTTCTAGCATTTTCAGGAGACGACAGATCATCTTTAAAATAAGCTGCTCATTGGCATTATATAATCTATTGCTAAATGAGTTGACTTGAAAATCTCCGGGAATTGAACCCACTTACATCGAGATTGACTCGTAAATGGGTTAACTGAACGAGTAAAACCATGGAGCTATTAACTCCATTGAAAAAACCATGATAATTCTTATGACAAATGAGTGGGAACATGGAGCTATTACTTTGACTTTGTCAAAGTATTAGATTCATTGTGGTAACGGTGGCTGTCAATATCATGCTTTCAGTGGCAACTCCAGATTACATCTCTTTGTTGGATGGAAACATTCTCGGCATAAAACATGAGCAATAAAATTAATAAAGTTTCCCAAAGAAACAATGTGTTAACTTTATCCCCCATTGTTCATTTCACCAATATTATACTCACTTTATCACCAACGAACCATCCTTTGCCTCCATTATTTTCCGCTAAACAGCTCTCCAAGTGCTTCAAATGTTTCTGGGAATTTTCTTTAGTCAGCTTCTGTAACAGCTCTTCCTAATGTGATAAGAAAACGAACTGTAAGTATGCATTTATCCATACGTGTGGACTTTTATGGTGTTGAATCGGTAATCAATACTACCAGGAGCGGGTCCAGAAGGGAAGGGGGGGGGGGGTAATTTTTGTACCACAACTTAGTGCCACCATCAGTTGGCGCTGAGCCTACGGATAATTTCAAAAATACAAACCCTTCAGACAGCCGGGAATGACATTTACCAGCTTATAAGGACGGTTGTAATCAGTCGTTTCTTGAGCAATTTACAATAAAATTTATTCTTCAATAAAAATCAATAAATTGCTTAATGATCAGAAAATTTCCACTGAAAATTTACAAGTATCGTATTTTGAAACGGAAATATTAACCAAGACAGATATACTAGATTTAGTACGGTACTTTCAAAACGGAAATATAGCAATGCCAATCCATCCCTCGCAAGGGATAAACAGTACGTACGGCACTTAGTCTACCAGTGGCAACTCAAAGTCTAACTAGTTTTGCGTTCAGTTCTCTTCATTCTTTGCAAAAATTGACGTCATTTTGCGTTATTGCATAATGTCTTTTACATGCTATCGGTCAGTCTCTCAACCCCGACAACAGTTATCCCCCATAAAAGATATTGAAATTGTCGTGGGAGAAATGCCCCTGAGTGCCCTTGGGCAAATGTCCGGTAGTTGAAACTATCCCTGTCGGAATACCCACATCAATGTCTCTGAGTGTGCCAGTTGTCCGATTTCGAATCATCCCAGAGAAATACAGTGGGGGGGATTTGCCAAGTAAAAAGGTGGGGGGTTGACAGTGAACTAGTACATTCTTTAAAAAATCCTGATCCTCCCACCTTTGACAGTTCTTCATTATCCTAACCTACTTAGCATAAGATCCCTGAGAACAGGGGCGGATCTAGGATTTTTCGTTGGGGGGGGGGGGGGCGCTGACGGTCGATCGTCTGCCCGGTCGAGTATCTAAGTGGAGCGCCACCATCAGTTGGCGCGGGGCGTACAGAAAATTTTGAAAAATCGTGACCCCTCAGATAGCCGGAAATAGCATTCCCCAGACTTGTAAGTAGGACCTAAGCAGTCGTTAATTTGAGCTTTTGTTTGCCAAAAAATGCTCCTTTCAATTAAAAGTTAGAAAATTTCAAAAACTTGCTTCATGAACTAAACCAAAATTTTCTTGATCGTGATTTAAGCTAAGATCACTCTTTAAACACTCTTGATGAAATATCTTTCCAAAAAAATGTCGTAATGTTATAGGTCCGGAAAAGGGGTCTAAAGCAGGGGCGTCGATTCAGTTGGTTTTCAAAGTGGGGGGACATCTGGCCTAAATTTTTTCTCCTGTTCTGGTAAGGTTGTAAAACGACGTTGCTAGACTTTTTTTCGGGAAGGGGAGGGGTTAGGCAAGCATCCAGATTTTACGTTTTTTGAGTGTGAACACCACTGAACTAAGGCCGTAATTTTCGGCGCGCGGAGCGCGCTGAAATTTTTGCCATTTTTCAAATATTTGAAAAATGGAACTTGTATTGCAGGAAAGTTTTGATTGTGGATTTCCTGTTAGAAAATTATTTGAAAAGTGGGGGAATTACTGAAGAATTTGCATTTCCTGCTGGCAAATCTGGGATTGAACGGCGACTAAAGATCGTTGTTGCTACATAATGTTTTCCCACCCCGACGAAATTTGGCTCTCTGACCAAATTTTTGAGTCAAGAGCTTATATTTGGAGAAAAGTTTGAATTTCATGTAAGAAAAATCATAAAAATAGCACTGTAGTTTCTGATGTTACTTGATAATCTGCTGTCACATATAGCAAATTTCTCTTTTTTCACTTTCAAAATCCAGATCTCGGAAAATTTTCTCAAGTTATGAGAGAGCACTTCTGCCTAGGAATCGCGAAGCGCGCTGAAAATTTTGCTCCTTTGAGACAAATAATGACGAATGTGGAGCTTTTAATGGGGAGATTTCGGAATTTCATGAATTGTCAAAACCACAGCGTAGACTGGTTTCACAAGTAGCAAATTTCCGAATTCTTCATTTTTCAGAGCCGCCTTCCCCCCTCGCTACGCCACTGGGTGACGCTGTCTTAGAGTAGGAGTCCAGATGCAAAATGCGAAAGACTTGATCAAAATCGCACTTCAATTTACTGCGAGAATATCACAGATCGAGGTGGGGAAATGATACCCACTGGTACGGTGCTACTGAGACACCGTTGCATAGGCCTGTACCTGTGTAAGATTGTTGATACAAAAAACATTAAAATATAATTTTTCGAACGACACCTCATCATAGATTATCTGCAGACAGAGGATGGAGGTGTATACCTCTAATTCCTGACTGAAGTCTCTTATCTAGCAAACGTCAGTGTGATTTTACTTCTATGATAATGTTGTAAATACGAAATGGTCGAATCGCCGTACAAAAGAATGAGGTGAGCGTGTTGAAATTTTGCATTAGAAATCATACATTTTTCTAAAAAAGTTGCATGCAGACTGTGCAAAGAGAAATTTTTAGTTTCCTTAAAATGGTTGCCAATTTCAATCTGCCAGTCTGGTCAATCACTAAAGACCACAGATTTCATTTGAACATAGTAGGGGGACCATTCCTCTTCTTCCTATTCCTAAATATTGTGCTCCTTCATAACCACACCTGCTGCACTATGCACGCGAACAATTGACATAATCATAGAGACCGATGAATAATGTATGTTTGATATCCAACTTAAAAAAGAACATCAATGAGACTGCAAGCGCGCGGAGAGCGCGAAAATTTTGGGGATTTGCAAAGTTAACATGTGGAAATTTTGATACAGAAAGCTAGTCGATCGTAATCTGCAGAGGACACCTTTCATAACCTACATGTCTAGTCTTTTTGGTAGGACCTAATTTTTAAGTTTCACGTCACAAAAAGTTGGGGGAGGGGGGCTTTTACGTTAGTGTCCCCTCCACTCAAAAAAGTGGGGGGACATGTCCCTCTGTCCCCCCAAATCGACGCCCCTGGTCTAAAGATAAAGGGGGTCCTCACATAAGGTACAGCCTGGAGAGGAGAATCTTTCCTTTTTAATTTTGAATAAAAATTCGTTACAACGTATAATTCTATGAACGTAAAAAAAAACGGAAAGAATTGAATTTTAGGGACTCCAGCAGCTTCAAAGACGATGGTGAAAGTATCTGACCAAGAGTACGATGCACTGCTGTATGATTCACATTTGAGATCGCAGCTTTTAAAGTGTTTTGATTGATGAAATATACCCCTTTAATTATCATGTGCATGAGAGATAAACATTGTTAAACGCTTTGCGTTTTCATTGTTTTCATTAGTGGCATGTAGATTCAGTCTCCACTTTCTCGGGACAGCAGGATTTTTTCCATAATACATTGTAAAAGGAAAAATACTAGTAAAATTACATCTATGGCAGAAATCATTCTAATTAAGCACTCAGTCGACTCTCTCATAAAAAATACTAAGTTTTAGTGACCATGAGAGCTCTGGCATAGATAAGTTTATTGTCAATTTTAATAAGATTTATTCAAAATATATTGATTAGCATACACATCCGGAGGGCGTAAAATAAGATCAAGTGCAACAGACACCATAAATACTTGTTTTCAATGATAACATCATAAGGTTACATTAAAACACATTCCGCCATATTTCTTGAGCTCACTATCAATGATCAAACAGAAATTTCCAAAAAGCAAATCCATCCTGAAAATAATTTTTCCCTCATTTGCATTTTAAGCTAAAAGCAAAAATGCATAATTCGACCATTCCTAAACCACCTTCACATTTTGCACATATTAGAACAGAACGCTTCCCCTAGCTTTCTGGTTTGTGTGACCAAATAAATTTATTTAAAAGAAGAAACGGGAAAACAGATTGTATAAAATAAGTGAACATAGACATTAAGCTCATGTGAAGTTTGGCCATGCGCTTTTTATACATTCTATACACCGTGACTCCACACCTGATGAACCAAAATAGCAGATGAATTGTAAGAAAAAGCTTAGTGTTCTACTTAAAGCGTGGTCCGAAATACGGTTGAGACCTTTGATATCACTCTATTGACATTTTATCGGAAAACTTGAAACTGTGTGCTCTAAATTGCTATTAGTTTGCAACAACTATATTTACGTAGTTTGAAAATTATAAGATGATACAACATTCTGAGACAAGTAGGCTAAATGATCTATTTAGTGAAAGTAAAAAAATAAGCTTTGGAAAATTTTAGGGGGGGGGGGGGGGCGCCAGGTGCGCCCCCGCCTAAATCCGCCACTGCTCGAGAGTATCGTAAAAGAATCATCCTCATCCAGACACGGTCTCAGTTTATTGCTTCAAGGTTGCTGTCGATCAAAAGAAAATTCCTCTGGACTACTACAAAAAGACCAGTTTGGGGTGAGAGGATTAACTTTTTAATCTGGTAGCATCATAGGGTGAAAACCGTTGTTGCACTTCATATAATTACCTTTTTCGCTGAATCTTTTTCAAATGCCGCCTTTTGGACTTCCAACAAGAATTCAGCTTGTTTCTCGCAAATGGAATCAACTGTGGCTCGTTCCCATGGATCAGAAGGGAAGAAGCCTGAAAGTACAAATACACACAAATTGTCAAGAACATCAGTGACGTGTGGTGTCATCGGGGAGGTGCTAGTAACACCTGCCTGGTGTCATCCTTCATTCCAGTATTTGATAACCCGTGGTTTGTCATTACGTCCACTATGTATTTACTTTGACCGGTGTCGGCAACAGAATGTCAAAATTGCGGGGGGGGGGGGCACTGGGGGAAAAGGGTAATGTTGGGAACAAAATGTTCGGGCGTAAGGCGAAACTGAGTCAACAGCTGGGGTGGGGAATAGGGGGAGAAGTCCCCGCAAGTTCGGAACTTTAAGATTATCTCTGGATGAAAACTTAATTCTCTGGAAAGGACTATTATTTATTTTTTGGGTAAACCCAAACCCTAACTAACGTAATGTGGGAGGGGTAAGCAGGGAAAAGTGGAGGCAAGGCCAAAATCTGGGTGAAAATGTCCCTTTGGACCCCACTCTCTTGGCTCCCTCTGTAGTGCCGCTACAGACTACAACGAAAATACGTGACTGTCATCAGTTTGGGGAAACAAATTTTACACAATATCGCATTGAACATTGAGTCAATCCCAGACTGAGATAGACACTGGAACTATAGCAATATACGTGACGTGGTGGAACCGAGACCCTGGGATTCTCTTGTCTATGGACCAAAGAAGGTACTTAAACTCAGCTGATCACAAGCAGTTCCACGTGACTTGAAAAAAGATTTTTGGCACCGAAATGGTAAAACAATAAGAAAGAATACAACAGTATTAGAAGTCTTACCGTGCATATGGGCCACATGTCGATAAATTGCTTGACTCTGAGCTAAAACTTTCCCGTTGACTTCAAGCAGCGGCAAGCCTCCAAATTTTGTTTCTGAAGAATGCCAAAAAATAAATAAGTAAATAAATTTATAAAATAAAATAATGCCAAACTTTTAAGTCAATTTCACATTTGAGGAAAACAACGTTGTCAAATGACTCTTAAGAGACAGTCATGAAACAGGACATCCTTCTACACTACACTAAACTAACAATAGTGAATTTAGTCACTCTCTAATAAAGGGAAAAGTGTGAATTCGCTCCATTGTTAATTTACCTCCTAGAGCAACTAAGTTTACTCTTTTGGTTTAAGAGTGCCCTTCAATTTGGGGTGACCGCGTTAACTCGTTTAGGGGTTGTTTGGCGATGTCCCTGTTAAACGTGCGCCAAGTTGAATGTACTCTAAGTTTTCGTATGATTGAAATGGTAATTGAAAGGATTGCTATTCCAAGGGTTCAATGTTACCACAGTTAATTGCCCCCAGGGTTCTATACGTTCCGTTTGACAACTTGTAGGTTAGGTTACAGTTAGGAGCTATGGTTGGATTAGGGGGTACAGGTACGGTTAGGTCGTGGGGCTAGTGTTAGGTTTACAATAGGGAGCATTAATTGCGCCTTGGGAACATCAAACCTGGGGAACATCGAAAAAATATAATATTAACATAGTCCCAAGACACAAAAGATCGTGATCATGTGAAAATGGCAAACTTATTCGTACCAGCATACTTTTCGTGTCATATCTTGTAGTATAAAGTTCAATTAACAGTAGCTGTGTTTGGCACTACAACCTTGGACGGCCGGCTGGATCGACTTGAAACAATTGGTTGGAAAGTAGGCCGTTCAATTGCATCATTGAACAAAACTCTTTAGAACACTTATCCCCTTCCCCGTAGCAATGTTGACTCGAAACAAGGTTAAAGAACCAATCCTCACACCCCAAACTGCACTTCTTGTAGGGGGGCACAGAAACTCTCAATTGGCTCAACTTTTTGACTGCTAATTCAAATAACGCAGAGTACCAAAGCTTATATTACACAGCATGAACTGTACTGAGTTTTGAATACTTTTGATTATACACATTGAGCTAATTTACTCACCCGGGAGCAATATAAACTGAGATTATGTCTGGATGAGGACGAATTTCAGATAAATTTTGATGGGGCTTAAATGAGAAAGTTAGGAGAATTGGTTCTGTTTGGGCTGAGGGAATTGGGCCTTTAACAAACAGCTGTCTGACCCATTTTCGTGTAAACTTAACATTGGTACAAGGGGGAACGGTTACGTTTATAACCTAATACCCGGCGAGGGGAATTATTTTTCCAGTTATGAAAATATCGTCTCTAGTACTGGTGAAGGTTTTCCCAACAGCTTAGGGTACTAGAAGTAAGCAGGCTCAATTGTATCCTTCCACGAGTACATGGCACTCTCTCAGAAATGGTAAGACCAGGGAACTGCTATTAGCAGCTGCTAACAGCAGCTCCCTGGTAAGACACACGCTTTACGTTCTTCTGCTGCGCTAGTGTTGTAGGCCGAGTAGGATTTTAATTTTGACCGATATAACGATCACACAATACCCCGCTTGGAGGCTAAGTTACTAGTTTTTCCATTATCTCGAATGCTACATTGTCTTCCTTATTGTTGATCCAATCAGGTGGACATGGTAAGTTATGGCCACAAATTTATGTTTAGAAGACGCAGTTTCTTTATTTAATATAGGTTGATCAGTATGATGATGAATTTCTCCCATACATAGCCGATAGCTTGCTTTGAAAAAGAACAGAAGCCACCGTGGCAAATTTGTGTTTTAGAATGCATTTCTTCGCTGTTAAGCACATTTCGAATACACTTTTTTGGTGGGGGAGGAGGGGGGGGGGGGATTGGGGGGTTGAGGGTTGATTTCGGTTTCAAAATTGAAACAATCATCAGCACAGCCCGGACTCACCCATTCTTCTTCGTCTTGCGTTAAGATGGTGGTTTGTCTTTTTCCAGTAAGTTGCTGCATCGTATACAGTTAATTTACTATACAGTTAATACAGTTAATTTACTACAACACTATGCGTGCCCTCATTCCGCTGTTTATAATTAAGTATTCACTATGTTAATTAGCAAGAATTAGACCTAAGTATAGATTCGCAGTCTGGCCTTCATTTTATAAAATCTGACATGTTCAAATTTAATGTCTATACTATCCCATCCCGGGAAGAAACATGGGGTAAGTTAGTATCTGAGAATCGGACACAGTTTTAAAAAAAGTGGCAAGAAAACGCGGTTTGTGTGAACTATTATAGAGAATGCGTCGAAATTTGCGGACTGTCAAAAGCAGTCTGCAAAGTAAATTTAATATGTCTTCCGTATATGTTTTAGTGATTACAGTTATACCAGGTAATTAATAATCAAATAGTAACTACTTGATTCTACATGGAAATTGCCTTTGTAAAATCATTGAGCTCCTCGTGGTTGTAAAGCCTTGAGCAAATACGAGACTATGTACACGACTCTTTCCCCCAGAAAACAGACATTCTTTGGGGGTATTGTTTGGTTTGGCTTCTTGGCTCAGAGAGGTGAGAAGACTTTTAACTTTCATTAGAAGACACTGCAAATAGCTTTTACCAACTTCAGGCTTTCATCTTTGAGTAAACATGTTTACTGAAATTGCCATCCTAATTTTGCTAAGATGGAGTATGGATGATACTAATGGAAATCATGATTGCATTGAAACAATTGCAACCCCACAGGTTTAACCCCACTATGTGAGCAACAGGGGCCGGGTGTGCGCGTGGAGGGTGGGCTAAACTTAAGTTCCGCGACAAAAACGACGAGTTGCCAAAAAGTGTAGAACAAAATAAGTTTTGGCTTCTGAAGAGACAATTTGAAATTTTAGTTTTAATGACGAAAATTTTACTTATTTGTCTTTCATTTGAAGAAGATTGAAAGAATGCGAGACTATGTAAAAGAAATTGAAACCTTTTGGGGTTATTATTGGAGAGTCCGCTTTTCTTAAAAAAAAAATTAATAAAATGAGAACAAAGAAAAAAGAAGAAAAAAAATCAAGCAGATCCTTAGGCCCAATTGACTGCAGTATGGATTAATGAAGACTTGTTTTATTATTGTACGCGTTACCGCTTCCTCATAAAACGGGGAAGGTTCCATGACGAGGGGAACTCTCCCCAAAGTCCAAAGCGTCACACTTGCAACCGAATTTACTACACACAATCAATCGATCAATACTGATTTAAAAGTGCTAGATCATGCACACAATCCTAGACTGTTGTGTCATCCTATACCTCATTTTCACTGGCCAAACGCAAACTTTTTTCGTATAATGGCAATGGGGAGAATAATGCCAATGGACTAATTAGGTACCTGGAAACTGGACACACCCCGCATTCCAAAATAGCTGCAGTATTTAGATCCCATTTTGTCATTCTAAAATCAAATCTGGTGGATTAAGAAATAACATGTAAAATATTCCTATTCCTCGTTATGCCTATCCTCATCCTAACCCCAGCACTGGCTTGAGACAAATTTAAATTGATGGTGACATATGCCCGAAGAAAAGGCCTGACTAACTTTGCTTGACTGTCAAAAACTAGTAACATTCATCAGGGATGAAATGTGTCGTAAATATGCAAGATCTTCCGACGTTCTGACCACATACCTATCTAAAGCACGGTTTTTTCTGGAACATTTTGTTGCCCCTGCAAAAATAATAATGTGGGGTGTCCAGCAATGTTGACATTTCTTTTGTTAACCCTATACTAAAGACCTGTTCCTCTCATCTTACACAATACCAATTCTCCTAGCCTCCTAAGTGAAGACCCTCCTACCATGAACAATGTAATAGTCTCAGTTCATTGCTTCTTATCCAAGACTCTATAATGTTTAATCAGAACACTCTCAGTACAGTACATGTTCGTGTAATATCAGGGAGATGCCAGACAAATCCTAGGTAATGTGAGCTATATTTCTCTTCATTTTTTGAATTTGCTGTCAATCAAAAAGTTGTGCCAATCGGGAATATCCGTACACTACTTAAATAATTGTAGTTTCGGGTGAGAATTGACGGTCTTCGAAAGGCACTATTTTGCACCCAGTTTTTAAAACAAGTTAATTTAGATGTTATACACACGTGTTTTATGATCTAAATACTTCACTATAAACATGTTTAATTTCTAAACGTTTAGTATTTAATAGCTAAACATGTTTAGAATTTGAACGCTTTAACAAAGAAAGAGTAAACTAAGTGCTTTACCAGCAGTCGTAACTGAAAGGTAAGGCTCTGAAACTTACTCGGTTTCAATTCTGCCCATTCTTCGGAAGAAATTCTCTTGTCCTCATATTCAAGTCCGTCCATGTAAAACACATATCGGATTGGCTCTGCTCTCCCTCGGACTCCGAAGTAAGTGAGTTTTACGACGACCATGATGATTGGACGTATAGCGATTGAGACAAGTGTGAAGGAGTACAACTTCTCTGCTGCTTCCAGAAATACAACTGCTGCACCCTCTTTAAGACAACCTAGGCCTCGACTGAACATATGCAGACAAGTTTTTGGTTAACTCTGAACGTGTTTAAAGAAATTCTGAACAATAGTTGGGAAGTTTTGAAAATGCACCCTGCTTGCGTAAGCCTTACGTAACTTTATACAAATTCTTGTGTGTCCATTTTTCTTTAAACAGGGACGATGGTTTAGAGATACATTATGCATTTATATTGTATGAAGACACAGTGACTTGCACTTTTTGAAGGGGCTGGAGGGGTATTTTGCCTAATCTGGGGTTGGTAAAAAGTTTGGCTAGAAACAAATAATTGGTAAAGTGAGGATGGGAGCAAATGCGTGAAGTGGTTGTTACACTATTCAGAGTTGTTAGTCGGAACAGTAATTCCTTGGTTCGTGGTGGAAAATAGCCAGATCTTATTTGAATGAAGGGAGACTGAGGTTTCAATTTGAATATTGGAGGGAGGGATGACACCATCATGGATCAGAATATGGAGGAGGATTGGAACCCATTCACAAAGTTGTGGGGAATTTCAGATTTTAGAAGAGAAGTTCAGAAATCACAAGGCTTATCGATGAAACAGCCATTTTGGAACCGCGTGGTTTCTAATTAGCTGCATTCTATACACGAATCGGGATAGTAAGTGATGGTCTAATTTCAGTCGGCCATAACTGGGGTCCGTCTTTCGATTTCCTTGCTTACCTCTATTATGGATGCTTTTACACTAATTTGTATCTTAAATTCACCAATTTCACTAAATATGAGGGTTTGAAATTCATGTAAACAATAAATAAACACGATTTTAGCCTGATGGACCCCACTAATGGCGGTCTACAGTCACTAAAAGCAAGCGCTAATCGGATTTGTCTATTGGAGATTCAAAGATGCTTTCCCACTTTCTCTTAAGGAAAGTCAATTATCACCCAAAACGACAATTTTTGTAGGCCTAGCCTTCACGGAATTTTCAATTCACATAGCTCTTTGATTGACAGCAGATTAAAAAAATGCATAGCGCGAGATGTAGCTAATATTAAGCGTCATGTATTGAACTGAGACTGTTCTGATAATCGGGTCTTCTACACTCAACATCGACTGAATCCATAAACTGGGATTGTATCTGAGGATAAGTTTAAGACAGTTCTGGGAGGGGCTTAAAGAAGGTTAAAGAGCAAGAGCAGTCACCCAAACTTGAAGTAGTGTAGTAGACCGTCCGGTTTCGTGATTGGCTGTTGAGAGTCATGTGACAACATTTTTTCCACTCAAATGTGAAATTTAGTAAGAGTACTTGTTTCGTTTACCTTGAGCATGCAATACTGAAGTCATAAAATATTATAAAGATAGTCTGAAGAGAAATAAGAAGAAAATTGTGATATTTAGCTGTTGCTTCAAAATAAGTTCGAGGAACTGCTCATTACCTTTAAGAGAATTAGAACCGTCTGAGGTGAGCACGTTTGGTCTTTTAAAATATTTTATAACATAAATAAAAGTGAATGAAATTATGAATTGAAAAAAATGTTAATTAGTCTAAAGATATAGGCTAAGCAGTAATTCATTTATGTCAAGGGAGAGATTTGTGCGGGTATTTTCCCGTAAAGGGGGAAGGAGAGGGCGGGGGACACATTCCCCCCGTATCGCAGAAATCGCCAATTGGCTATAAACTTTTCACACAGTACTTTTTTTTTAATTCTTGAAGGTGAGGTAATGTGCCATCCCCAATTATGCTCAACAAATTGCTATCCTTGACAGGAGGCAAACATTTCTTAATTAGGCTAGCGAGAGGAAAACAGATTGAAAAAATAGTTCTTTCAAAATCACGGTGAGGGTTAAAATGAGGGTTAGGGTTACTTGGACAAATGATATTGGAGCCGATCTTTTAAAATCCGGTACGAAAATTATACAAAGGGTTTGCAATCTGCCGCTACTTCGGAATATTGGGTGTGGGACAACGTGTGGTCTATTACCAATAAATTGATTAAATACTTTAAAAAACGTGTTTAGAAATTAAGCACTTATTTTGCCGCCTCTTTGCAAACATGTTCAAATGCTAATCGTGTTAATCAATTAAACATTACATCTCCAGCAATTAAGGGGCCTGGCTTCTCATCCCAAATTACATTTTTTGTAGTACGGTAGTCTACAGAATTCGTTTTTGGCTTAGCTCTTTGACTGACAGCTAGTTCAACGCACCCAGAGTGCCAAAGTTTGTATTACACAACAAGCAAATGCACTGAGAGTGTTTTGATGTTACACATTTGGTTTTTCTATACTCGCCCAGCAATAGACTGAGATTGTGTCTGGATGAGGATGAATTTTAGACATTTGTGGTAGGGGCTTAGGTATAATGGTTAGGAGAATTGTTACTGTTGGGTTGCGAGAAATGGGCCTTTAAACACGTTTAAAAGCGAAACATTAAGGAATGAGACACGTGCGTTTAGCATCTAACCACATTTACAAAGTGGAAACAAAATAGTATTTAGAAAATACGCTTGATTCCTTAAAACACTCTTTCTAGAGTGACTCATAATATGAACGAAACTCCGCTCTAAAACATGTTTTGGAATTAAGCGCATTTGATCGCAATTTGGAAACATGTCACAATGCTAAACGCACACACTTTCTAAAATTGATGTGGTTAACTTTTAAATGTGCTTAGATATAGCCAAGTTTCCAAAGTGGACAAAAGGTGTTAAGAAAGGTGTTTATTTCTAGGAATCAGAGAGTCGCTTGGAGGACTTGTCACGATTCAGTTTATAATTCCTACACTGAATCCACAAGTCCGGCAAGAGAGGTTCTGTTCCTAGGACAGCAGTGCCTTGTTCAACTTGAAGACGTCTCTGACGACAATGCAAGAACCTGGGAGGTTTTACACATGTTTAAATTTCTCGTAACCTCCATCCAGTTCTTTCCACCGTTGGATGCTTACCCTTCATTAGTCATGGGCGTCAGTCCTGGATGGATCCCGGCATTTTGTTAGGGGAGGGGGTAGGACACGATATCAAATGTCCGACAATTTTGGTTATAGAAAGAGACAAAATACAATTACTATAAAAATTGAGCAAACATAAGTGAAAGGAAAGACATTATGAAAGAATTACTTTTGGCTTGTCAGATTAAATTTCGTAATTTAGGAAAGCTTTAATATCACATGCAATGACAAGTGCTACGAAGATCTTGATGGGATGAGTGTCTCATCTGCGACATTCTATTGCGACTTGAAACTCTAACAAAAATACCTCTGGTCGGAATAATGTACACTGTAAAAATACAGTGGATTTACAGAACAACACAAGAAAGAGATAAATTAATATTACAGACAAGTTCTGGAAATTATCATCAGAAATTTTCTGCAATCTTTATATTTCTCTTCATTTTGTTGTTATGTAAATTCACAGCGATCTTGAACCATTTTCACAGTGTTCCAGATATCGTCCTAACAAGCATAATTCCAAAATCTAACCTTGTACAAACATTCTTATCTCTCGTCAAGTTTTTAAACATGCTTCGCCTGGACCATGTGTTTAGTTGATGTCTCATTTGCTGATCGTCGAAAAACATTCTAGATTCACGTTGTCCACAGCCCTCGATACCTATTTACTTTTTTCAAATAGAAATTACAAAGAATTGTGGGATAGGCCGGTTTTTGTGTATATGCTGTTTTCGCCGATGACATTTTACTTTAATAAAAACGACACATGCCAACATTCTATCCTATGATCCTTTGTAATAGCTATTGTCTATTCCGCTGATAACTTTCCCTACATTATCCTCATGTTAGAGGGATTTGTGCTCACCCCCAGGAAACACTGAATAAAGGAAAGCATGCAGGAGGACCCTCATTTTCCAGCCCCGATTTCTTTTCTTTGCTTCGACGTTTGCGGATAAAAGTTTCGATAGTCTCAACTTACTTACTACAAGATGCAGCCCGCCGTTTGTTTTTTTCACGTGGACATCAACTGCCAACGTCACTGGCCATGTCATGGAAAAGACTTTTTAAAAAACATTTTGCTTATAACTTCAAACCGAATGTGCCTTATTTGTAACATAGGCGGCGGAAGATGTGTTTGTTGGAGGGACCACAAGTTTTCGGCAGCCAACATTACGGCGTCTGGTTTTGCGCTAAGCGCAAAACCCCATTCGGGTGGGGTCCAGGGGCCCGCTAAATAGCCACTTGTGGGGTCAAGGGAGGGGGGCGAAGTCCCCAGAAGGTAAGCATTTTTAGTGATTTGAGAGGCTCCAAAATGGTCGAAAATCATATTCAAATTAAGGATTCTTAACTATGAATTTAATTCAGGAGTGGGGTGAGGTAACGGACGAGAATGGAATCGAGAAGTACTATTGCACTTGATTAAGGAGAAACAAACTTTTAAGTACTTTCAGGGGGCAAAGCCAAAATGTTGAAGTTACTCAAAATTCAACATGTGATTAATGATTTGAAACAGGGCATTTTTAAGAGATCCAAAGTGATTGGGGGCATTTTATCAATAAAGCGTTCTATTTAAAATCTCGAGGCAATATGCGTGGGGTCCAGGTGCCCGCAACAGGACGCCTTGAAGCTCTGACATTTTAGGCTTTTTAGGGTACTAAATGGAAGCAAAAAGTACCTTTGTATAGGTATAACTAATAATCCTAAAAAGGACATTATTACTGGGGAAATGCGTGTCATTGGGGCCAATGAGGGGACTGTGGACATGCCCCTTGCTCAGTATGTTTAAAAAAACCCTGATTTGAAAAGAGGAAAAATAATTTGAAAAAGAAAGATAGCCTGCAAAAAGTTTTGCTTTTAACTGTTAGAAGGGCAAAAGTAAACTCTCCTACAGGTTATCGATAATGTAGGGTCCAGGGGCCGAAGCGCCCGGAAGCTTTGCAACTTTTGCACTCTGAAAATTAATAATTGAGCCAAAATGCCGAAATGTAAGCCGAAATGTGATATATGTTTAACACCTTTTGAAAAATTCATTTTGCGACATTCAAGTATTGGGAGGGGGTCGCAATTCCCCCAAAATTTCGTAGAAAATATGGGGGGGGGGCAGGCCCCCGATTCCGCCGCCTATGTTTAATACTAATTAAAAAGTTGAATAGGACTTTGCCGCTCAAACGATCGATTCCAGCATCGTAACAAGACACACCGCTTCGCGAATGGAAGAAGTGGGGGAGGATTCCTTTCGTTAAGGAAACATGTCTAAAGCTTACCCATCACTTATATCACTGCATGAATCACAAAATAATGCTCTAACGTATTTCTTTGCACCCGCCTTGAATTGTAGATCTCGCATTCACACTTACTTTTGTTTAAATGTCCTGGGAACCCTAGAGGTGATACATTCTCCCCCTTTCTCAAGCTCTCTGTAGTGTCGTTCCCGGCAGACTCTCTTTTATCATATCGGAGTAGAATTGTATTTTTGTGCTTTGCCAAGGGGTACATTGTGAAGCTTTCATGCAATATTTACGTTCCTACAAATCCGTAATCATCCCGGAGCTTCCGAGGGAAATGAGGCGGATCCCTGTGCCCAAAGCACGAGGGCGGGGAGAGGGGGCGTGTTGCCCTCCCAACAGCACCTTCGACGAATTTGTACAGCATGTGCCTGATCGCCCCTACTTTTAGACATCATAACCGGCTCCAAGGCTTGCACCCCACCAACCCTTTTGGAGCCTGTCACATTTTCTATACCTACGTTACTGATGCTACGGAAAATGTATGTCTTCATAGCCCCTTTGTGAGTGCTAGGTGTCCTCTCATATAATTATTTTACCAAATTCATGGAAGTCTTAAATGTAATTTGAAGAATCTCCCTTCCTCAAGGTCCCTGGATTATCTGTCGGGGTCATTTGTTAGTTGTACGGAGTAAGAATACTACACTAAAAGGTCAAAACATGAATTTTTTGGGAAGGAGCTATAGAAGTGGGGATAGAGGAAGAGGGTGCAGCTTCCTGTGAGATTGCTTGAAAGATATGACATTATTAAGTTAAGCTATAATTTCACTTGTCTGTAGAAAGGTTTTCTAATTGCCGACTACAGCCTAGAGTAGATAGGAATTACACGATGAACAACTCCAAAATTCAAATTGTTAGTCCAAGTTGTTCACGGCTGATCTTTCGAATTTTTTCTGTAGGTTCGTTTGGCAGAAAGTAAATTGTAGCAGAATTGACTTGCCCATGGGCTCAAAATACAAAAATCAAAATTAAAAGAACGGAATGCGGGTAATGACGTTTTCATACAAGAGAAGAGTCCAGCATTCTTAAACGTTTAGTTGCAACATGTGTACAGGTGTGGGAAGCGTAAACATGTCATGTAGTATACAATTCGTAAGGAGGAACGATCCATCATGGACAAGCACTGCACGATATACAGTGTAATCTGGTACCTACCAGTTTTGTGCTGCATCTGAAATGATGGTAATAAACAATAACCAATGAAACTATCCCTTACACCCCTTCTCAGGTCAAAGGTCCACCAACGGACATGTCAGAGGCGGACCAGACTTTCGCCCCCTGCAACTAAGAATCGACCCCAGCATAAAAGGTTGAGTTCAACTTGAGGGGAAAGTCAAGTGTAATTGTGTAGAAGTGCGAAGTAGGAGACAATTTTTCTGCCCGAAATGGTAAAATATTTTGACAAAAATCCCCCCAGGCCCTTGGTATCCCAAATGTTCAGATTGCACGTGCAAACAGGAGGATGTACAGGGCCTAAGTGCCTAAAATTTTGTCCGAAAGATGGTACTGGTAGGCTGCATTTTATCTTGTACTTTTCTGATTATTTTTAGTCCTTTTTTGGTCATTAGTGTACATTTATAGTTAATTGAACTTCAAAATATCGACTGACGTAGATTCGTCTTTACGGGTCTGAGAAATGCTATTTTCGGCTGTTTGTGGCGATTTTTCAACATTTTCTATTCGCTCCGCACCAACTGATGCTAGCTCTCTGGTTAAATAGTGGACTGGTTCAGTGGCGTACAGCTAGAAATTCATAGTTGTGGTGGGCGGAGAGAAAATTTTGAGGGGCCAAACCCAAGGTGCAACTGACACTTAACTAGTATCCTTGACATTTTGGGGGTCTGACGGAAATTGTGGAGGGGGGGGTAAGCCACACAGACACTCATGGCCACGCCACTAGACGGGGTGATGTTAAGTCTTATATGCTCGCCACATTTCCATGCGGATTGACTCCATCACAGGGATCTCAAGGTCACAACAGCTGGCAAGTTGTTACGTGAGCTGCGGGTTAAGTGCGTTTAAGGTTCAGAAAGGCATTGTACTTGTATCCATTGAAACAGAACATGACAGATTTAGTTTGATTAAACCATGTGTATTGTACCTCCAGTTTTAAGTAGAATCTGCTTTAAAACTTCCTTGCTCTTTGCGCCTTTACAATCTGGAAATGTACATTCTTTTTGTGGTATTGCATTGCTTTATCAGTTGCAAAAGTCCATCCATTGCGAAGTTGTGGGGACATTTCATTGATTGAGTCAAAACGAGTTAACGGGCCTTTTCTTGAGCCATTCTGAAACTTTTGGTTCCGCCTTAAAACGGGCAACAAAACCCTTCAACAGATCGAAGCCATCAAGGTATTTTACCTCACCCACTGGGTCTCCGAGAAATGCTGGATACTGGTCATGAAGCAGGAAAAACACTTGTACGTCTGCTAATGAGATCTATGAAATAAAACGAGAAAATATTTTTGATGTCAAGAAGGCAAACATAAGACAGAGTTACGCATGGATTCCGGCAATTGTTGGCCAGTTTTGTGAAGGAGGAAGGCATGGTCAATACAATAATGTTATCACACAACCAAAGGCTTGGGGAACGGGTATCAGAAAAGGGACTACGGCGTCCAAATATTAAAGAGAAAAAGTATTGTCTCTTGTGGGTTGCCAGTCAACTTGCCGTTAGGAATGTCTCCCCTTAAAAACTACTCATGTCAAACTTGCCCCTCCGATGAAATATCGACTAAAATATTTTCCCGTAATAATGCACAAGCCTAAAGTAGGACTCAAGACAGGCGTTCGGATTACACTAGAAGTATAATTCGCTTGTTTTCAATTTCGTTTTAGAGGTAGTGGTGAATTAAAGACGTCGTCTTTCCTCGCTTGCTCTCCATTTTTATGTCAGACACAGCATTTGGGGCTGGGCTCGTTCCCCTAGCTCCCAGTGGCACGATAGGCCTATGTCACCCTGTCAATTGTGGCAGGGGATATGTAACTATAAGTTCGGATAGTACTTTACTGACCCCATGTTAATTTATTTAACCCCCACGCCACTGTCCGGTTAGTTTACCGAACCCCTCTCTCTTTGCTCTTTGAAAATTTCAGTATGCAACCCACATATACTCACTTTTTTGCCAATGAACCATCCCTTGCCTCCATCGTTCTGCTTTTAAGCGTTTTGCAGTTGAGTCAAATGATTCTTAGATTCTTCTTCCTTCAGTTTCTTTGCCATTGTTTCCTAGAAACAGACAGAAAAATGAAAATACATGCAATCGCATTAGGCCTACATTTTAAAACTTACGGTTATTAAATCATACTTACACTACTGAAGTCCTTACTCTAATATTAGGGAGCTTTAGATTTCACGGCCCGGACCTCATTTACAACGGACTGACGTTATAAATGTCTGTGCCGTTTCGAGCGCAACACGAAATAACGCTACACTTACTGATCTACACACCTGGATGTAAGGTGGTGCAGAAAAATTGAAGCAACTGTTAAAGAGCCACCATATTGTGTGGCAAGAATGTCGTGCAACACCGCCATTCTCCACACAGTTGGATAGGCAATTTGATATGATGGCTTTATAATTTGAAGTTTTGGCTGGCAATGAGACCAAATATGTTGTGGAATGGGCGCATCTTTCAACAGAAAATGTAAATTACTTTAAACTGAACAAGATAATGTTATACTGAGTGCAAAACTTTCACCTACTAGTACTAGTACTAGTGCAGTGGTGGAATGAAGTTCAACTTGACTGAGTGACCAGGGCGTCGCAGTCCTCTTTTACAGTGACTGGCTGTAAAAGAACTGAAGTTCAAGTTCACTTAAAGTGAAGGGGGAGGGTTGTATCGAGTCCACAAAGTCGCCCACACAAAGTCTCCCCCAACAAAGTCTCCTCTGGTAACTCCACCCCTCAGTTTATCCCGGCCCTGTGACTTCAAATATCCCTTTTATGAATGAAAAGTGAATTAAGCTTCACTCCATAGGTAGCGGAGCATTGAATTATGAAGTCAATTAACCACGTGACGTAATGAACTCTTACTCAGAACTACTTTTGAATAATTTACTGTCCAAGTGCAGTTATTTAATAGTACACAAGCCGAATGTCGATGCTTCATGTGGGCAATAAGGCGTTTATGGCACAATGGGGTAAATGCAGTCACTCAAGTTGCCCCCTACAAAGTCACCCCTGACCGTAAAGTCGCCCGCTTGGCCAACAAAGCTGCCTGTAACAGTTGTCCCTAACAAAATCGCCTTCTGACAAAGTCGACGGTCCCTAAAAATGTCAAAAAATGTGCTACCAAACATAAGTAGCAAACCTGTATTATGGGTAAGCCCACACCGGTGGGGGCATTTAACGAGACTGATAAGGGGCCCATATGGGTAGCCCACATGCACAAAGGATATTGACTGAAGTTGACCCATATTCTCCCACACACTGTCAGTTGTTAAAATACCTCAGAACTAGTTTCCCATTTGGGTCATTTGGATAAACTTAAAGGGCAAGAGCAGTCACCCCAACTTGAAGCAGTGTAGCTAGTAGACTACCCTGTTTTATGATTGACTCTCGTGAGTCATGTGGCAATATGTTTCCCCTCAGATGTGAAATTTAGTAGGAGTTACTATTTGGCGTTTACCTTCAATATGCAATATTCAAGTCCTAAATATTTGGCAAAATATACTTTGAAGAGTAATAAGAAGGAAATTGTGAGATTCAGCTGTTACTTTTAAAACCACGATAAGTTTGGGGTGACATAATGCTCTTGCCCTTTTAGGGGTCGATGGGTCCCTTAATATAATTCAGGGTGCAAAACCATATGGACCCAAGGGTTATAAAATGGGTCCCCCTGAGTAAGATTCCCTCATGAGAATGTTACCGGTAACAAGATTAATTTTTTGAGGGGGTGGAGCCTTTCTGGAATCCAAGGCGGGAATTCGTTACCCTCTGGGAAACCTGGCTTGTCCGGCAGGGCCGACTTTTTTCAACTTTCGATTGAAAAGAAAAGCAGCACATGATCTCGGCATTTCTGTCACCTTCATTAAGGTTGCATACAATGTAAACGTTTCAGCCAGAAAATCAAGTAGTTTGGCTTGGTTAAAAGTGTCAGTTGTTATTCATATATTTATACGAATCAGTGGAGTTTGTACAGCCGCTGAGTGTTTTTGCTACCAGCAAAATAGCACCCGCAAGACTTCCGGTTGCTTCAATTTGTCAATAGGCAGTTAAGTGCATGCCTTACATCCAGAACCGGCCGCACAGAAGCGTTGATAGCGCTACCAGCACCAATAACAGTACTGATTTAGTACTGCTATTGGTGCTGGTAGCACTATCAACGCTTCTGTGCGGCCGGTGCAGGTAATCAGTGGCTTCACCAAGTTGTGGAATGCCACGGGCAATGCCGGAGTGACGTCATTGCGTTGTAGATGACGTCCCTGTCGTGAAATCTAAAGCTCACTAATATCAGAACCAAGACGTTGTTCATATAAGCAGCATGTTGCAGTTCCTACGTTTTTAAAAACGATCGTTTTGGATGCAAAGTATAACTCAAAAATGTGCAAACGCTTGGTGCACCGGACCAAATAATGTTGCTGTGGCCATGATTGTGAGGGACTATAGTTGAGCAGAGATGTGGAAATGAGGATGACATCTCCATGTCACCCTTTCCCGTTCTTTCCATCTTAAAGTGAAGGCGGACCCACACTTCGATGCAATTAACTCAAGTTCAAGTTCAAGTTCAATTTTATTAAGTCCCAAAAGGGAAATTCAATGCTCGCAATAACACATAAAAGTATCAAAAAACATCAAAAGGTTAGCAAATGTAAATAGTCACAGATTCAAACATAAAAACTCTTAAACACATAAAATTGTTAAAAGGATGTTAAGACTAATAAATGACATAAAACAAGGATGAAAAGATAATAAAATAAATTATACAATACAAGGTATATAATAAAATAAAAAGGTCTAGCGATTAAAACGATCATTGAAAAGATTAATACAAGGGGTATAAAAGAAGATGTATGCCTGCCAGGTTTGTAGCGGCGTAAGGTAGTCTCATTCGACCGCTACTAGGGATCATTTCTATTGTGCTACACTGTTAAAAATTTCTGTAAATTTACAGACTTTTTTTAACTTAAACTTTTTGTATTTTACTTTTAATAGAGATTTTCTGTATCTTTACAGACACTTTGTATTGCTACAATAAAAAAGGTTGTTTAACATGTATTTTCTGTTTATTTGAAAAACCATTTCTGTCTGCTTTTTTAACCAAATTTTACTGCTTTGTAAAACTTTTTCTGTAAATTTACAGAAATTTTAACAGTATTTTGTGTTTTTCTGATTTCACATAAATATACTGTCATTTAACAAACATTCATTTTGTTTTTAAGCTGAAAAAGAAACAAAAATAAGCCCAAACAAACAAATAAGAAATAGCCAGAAAATTTTCAATATATAACATGCATCGTTCTGCGAAGTTTCATTTAAAAAAAAAAACATTTTTGGCAAATTTATGGCCCTATTTGAAAATTAACTTACATTTATTATAAAAGCATACTTAGTTATTTCGTTCTTAGTTATAAATATCATACAACTGGTGTTTTGTCACACATTTTTAAGTAAAAAGAAATTGTAAGGCCCTAATTTCAGAGCACTGGCAATTGGTATACTGATGTCAACTAATCGCCACAGGCGCTCATGCACTTGATCGGAGCAAATTAAAAACGTTTCACAAATTTACTTGAAAGAGTCTGTAAATTTACCACTTTATGACGTAAATCTCATTTTGCATAAATGGGTGGAGCTTATTTTGTAGGCATTTTCCTAACAAAAGGATTGCTGTTGCTTTGAATAATATCTTCTTTGGCCTTTTTTTAATCAGGAAGTGATAAACTTATTGTTTACCTTGTCTGGAAATGTTTGCAACCAATGTATTTGCATTCTTTGTCATCTTTATTTTAAAAACAATTATTATATTGTACAAAAAATGTGACTTTCCAATTACAAAGTTCCTAGAGATAGCAGTCTACTTGACAACAATATGACAACAAAGTATTCTCAATGTGTTTTGATTGAGTGTTGTCCTTCAGTGGACGTAATAGCTTCTTCGGGAAGCAGTATCAAGTTTGGTTTCGCCGAACGGCCCTTTGCCAGAGGGTCGGGAGGACTTTAGAAAAAGATTGAAAACAACTTCCTAACGACACATTACGTTGGTAAGCAAATACCTGATCTACGTAATGGTGAAGTGTATGTTACGTAATAAAATATGAAAGGTATAAAAGCGATATTATAATAAATATTAAAACGTCGGGAATGAAAACAGTAGGCTGTAAATTCACATAAAATTAAGGTAAACAAAACAGAACAATTCTGTAATTCGATTTTACAGTAGACTTTTGTAAACTAATTTACATGCAAAAACTGTAAAGAAAAAACAAACCCTTAATGTTTTTTCATGATTACAGTCTGGCTGTAAAAAAAACATTATTTGGTTGGAAAAAAATTTGCCATAAAAATTATGTAAATTTACAGAGAAATTTTTTAACAGTGTATTAAGAATTTCATACAGGGGATGGCTGCTACCATTAAGCACAGTATTGATCTTTACATCCATATGACGATGATATGATGAGTATATTGTCAACTGGTCTTCGCCTAAAATACGTCCCACTTGTCTAATAATTGAATCAATACGTTTTTTATCTGTTACGTCCACATTCCCGCCCCAACAAACAATACAATACAGCCAAACACTGCGAATAACTGATTTATAAAAAAAGACTTAAAATACGGGCATTGATGTTGAACTTGTTCAATTTACGGAGGCAATGCAGTCTCGGGTTGACCTTTTTCACTACGTAGTCTATATGGTCATGCCAGGCAAGTTGATTATCCATTACCATGCCAAGGTACTTATAAGTAGAAACACGTTCGACGACACTCTCTTTAATTATGACCTCTGTGAGTGATCTAGTAGTAGGCCTATTCCTAAAATCAATTACCATTTCTTTTGTCTTTTGTACATTAAGTTCTAGGACATTATTATTACAATAACCCACAAAACGTTCTATTTGGTCCAAGTAAGCAGTATCATCATTATTCACGATTAACCCAATCAAGGCAGTGTCATCTGCAAATTTTATTAAAGGACAGGAGTCATTGGACGATCTTGCATCTGATGTGTACACTGTGAACAAAAAAGGGGCTAAAACTGTACCTTGAGGTGCAACTTACTAAACATTGTAGTGTGGACCTACCACATGTTGAACAAACTTGCCCACCCCTAAGTGGTAACATCTACTTTTTAGACAGAACTGTTAATTCAGATTTAGACTGCACTTTTGAAATGGATTATTTAATTATACTCCTCAAAAATAAAATCGCCCATGATTAGAAATCACAAGCATAGAGGATGTAAGAGCGCTGAAGATGGGCAAATCCACATTGTTTAAGCGTATACATGTGGCAATGTAAAAGGGCTAAAAAGCAGTAGGAGGCCGTATTTTGGCCTAGAGATCGCAGTTTTCACACCCCTGAATAGTTAACATCTTAGCAAGTAGTAGTGAGAAAGAAGGTTTCCTCACATTACAACGTACACGGCTGGGTCTGCTTTTTCAACACTAAAACTGCTGGGTAATCTTATACTTAGGTTGTTTACGAATGTTTCCTGATAAACAGTTGGTTAGAGATTAAATTGCTTGGCAGTAGACCCGATTAAGCGTAATTTTTAAACAATAGTTTAGTAGGAGGCACGCGTCCCTAACCTTTTTAGAGTGACAGGCATTGTATTTGAACGCCAAGTCAGACCCCAAACCAGTCAATATAAATAGTCAAGCCTGTATAAAAATCAAGATATAATTAGAAGAAGCCTGCAAATTTAACCTGTTAACACTGGTGATACAATTGCAGTAACTAGTTTGGTTCTAAGATATATGGCTTTTACAGAATAGTTCCATCACAGAAAATGAAAAGAAGTCAGTTTCCTGAAACTGAGACAAGTTGTCCCCGTAGTGAATCACTTAATATAAAGTGAGTCACTATCAGACTATGGGAACAAATTGACTCAGTTTTAGGATGGTGAACCACTTTTCATTATCTGTAATGGTCTTTCAACTGTTGAAAGCATAGATATGTTACATCAAGGGGCAGCTGCGAGGTAGCAGCTCCTTGGTTACATATACATAGTACCTTTTTCGCTGGATCCGATTCAAATTTAGCCCTTTGGATTGCCACCCCAAATTCGAGCTGTTTTTCACACAGTGGCGTAGCCAGGATGGGATTTTTTTGGGGGGGCCTAGGTAACAAGTGGGGGGGGGGCTGGTACCTCCGAGGGTCAGGCACGGCAAGACTATCTAAGCGGAGCGCCACCATGAGTTGGCGCGGAGCGTAGAAGAAAATTTTGGGCTTTAAACCCCTCCAGATGGCCGGAAACGGCACTTCCCATGTGTTTTAAGCTGGATGTACCCAACCTTGAAATACGAATCTCATGTCTGCGATGTCTCAATAATGAGAATAAAAAATCAATCTATGAAAAATGGCAATACATACACTTTTTAGGGACCCCAAAACTGGGCACTTCTGATCTGTGGCCTGGGGGATGAGACTAAAGGGAGCCGGTATCTCCCTTTCCCTTGGGAAAAAATGTAAACTTCAGAAGCACGTAGATCGCAAATGCGGCAATATTTGAATCTAAGCGGAGCGCCACTATCAGTTGGCGCGGAGCGTACAAGAAAATTTTGGGCTTTAAAACCCCTCCAGATGGCCGGAAACGGCACTTCCCACGTGTTTTAAACTGGATGTACCCAGCCGCAAATGCGGCAATATTTGAATGGATTTCAGCTTACCTAAGGCAGTACCTCACCCTTTAACAGGAAAACCAAAAGTAGTTGTGTCCCCTTCTGAGAAACTTTCTTTGCGTTAGATTTCCTAGATGCAAAATGGTGCTATGTTTGGCAAAACTTTGATCTGATTATAGGCCTGAGTTTTCGGATTTTCCCTTTTTGGGGAGCATGAAAATATAAAAATATTTTTAGTTTTTGTACAAATTTTACAAGAGACATACATACTACCAAAGAAACAATGTGCAAAATGGTGCAGTATTTGTTCATCGGTACATTACGTAGTCAAAATTAAAATACTACACTGTTAAAAATTTCTGTAAATTTACAGACTTTTTTTAACTTAAACTTTTTGTATTTTACTTTTAATAGAGATTTTCTGTATCTTTACAGACACTTTGTATTGCTACAATAAAAAAAGGTTGTTTAACATGTATTTTCTGTTTATTTGAAAAACCATTTCTGTCTGCTTTTTTAACCAAATTTTACTGCTTTGTAAAGCTTTTTCTGTAAATTTACAGAAATTTTAACAGTATTTTGTATTTTTCTGATTTCACATAAATATACTGTCATTTAACAAACATTCATTTTGTTTTTAAGCTGAAAAAGAAACAAAAATAAGCCCAAACAAACAAATAAGAAATAGCCAGAAAATTTTCAATATATAACATGCATCGTTCTGCGAAGTTTCAGTTAAAAAAGAAAACATTTTTGGCAAATTTATGGCCCTATTTGAAAATTAACTTACATTTATTATACTGACAATTGGTATACTGATGTCAACTCATCGCCACAGGCGCTCATGCACTTGATTGAATTAAAGACGTTTCACAAATTTACTTGAAAGAGTCTGTAAATTTACCACTTTATGACGTATATCTCATTTTGCATAAATGGGTGGAGCTTATTTTGTAGGCATTTTCCTAACAAAAGGATTGCTGTTGCTTTGAATAATATCTTTTTTGGCGTTTTTTAATCAGGAAGTGAAAACTTATTGTTTACCTTGTCTGGAAATGTTTGCAACCAATGTATTTGCATTCTTTGTCATATTTATTTTAAAAACAATTTTTATATTGTACAAAAAATGTGACTTTCCAATTACAAAGTTCCAAGAGATAGCAGTCTACTGGACAACAATGTGATAACAAAGTATCCTCATTGTGTTTTGATTGAAAATAACTTCGTAACGACACATTACGTTGATAAGCAAATACCTGATCTACGTAATGGTGAAGTGTATGTTACGTAATAACATATGATAGGAAAAAAAGCGATATTATAATAAATATTAAAACGCCGAGAATGAAAACTGTAGGCTGTAAATTCACATAAAATTAAGGTAAAAAAAAAACAGAACAATTCTGTAATTCGATTTTACATTAGACATTTGTAAACTAATTTACATGCAAAAACTGTAAAGAAAAAACAAACACTTAATGTTTTTTCATGATTACAGTCTGGCTGTAAAAAAAACATTATTTGGTTGGAAAAAAATTTGCCATAAAAATTATGTAAATTTTACAGAGAAATTTTTAACAGTGTACGAATAAATCCCTCAAAATAATTGAACCTCAAAGCAGAAGTATGGATCATGTGGGAAACACATGAAATCCGGACCTTGTGGACATTTTACAAATCCCCCGGACGCCAGTGCCAACTAGTAAAAAGAGGACTTGTCGAAAAAAATCGTCCTACAGTGGCACTTGTCCTGGGCAAGAGTGAGGCACGACATAGGCCTATACTTGTTAAGGATGGAAGGGAAGAATTATCCGAAGGCAGTACCTTACCCTTATCTGCTTACGGCATATTTTGTGTATAATAAAGTATGGTCGTGTAAGAGTGGTCTCCAGTGTACGATTGCCTTATTTTCAGTAAATCAATCAGCCATCCGAAAGGCAGAAAGGGTCTTAACCTAACAAAGTCACATTAAAGTTTGTCGTCGAGACTTCCGTTTCATCTTCGAAGTGAAATGCAATAAACGACAGTGCAGATCACAAACGGTAGGCCTATCTAATTTAGTGAAAGTAGGCATTTTAAAGTTATTGCTTGATTTCATACGTGCGGACAAAATGTGTTTTACACACATTCATCCATGATTTTTTTTTTTTTTAATTTTTGCACATTTTTTTATTTTTATTTTTTTCAATTACTCTATCAGGACGCAAAAAATCTGGGGGGGGGGGGGCCTGGAGAAAATCGGGGGGGGGGGCCTAGGCCCCCCCAGGCCCCCCCGTGGCTACGCCACTGTTTTCACATATGGCATCGGTCTGCGCGCGTTCCCAGGCGTTCTCGGGAAAGAAACCTGCATATATATACATACAAATATGAAACATATGGTTAAAATATTTTTCAAAGAAATGAAGATAAGTCTTTTGCATACTTACTTAGTTTGTACTGCTGCAAGTTCATGTAATACACAAAAATAGTAAGTAAGGAAATACCATGAAAAAAAATATAAAATATCGACTAATATGTTGTGTACGTATACAGTATAGACGAATGTACAAATTAAATGATAAAATAACAAGATAACAACGCGGTACGTCTAAAGTTTTATTTCAAAATGCTAATGGCAAAACAATGTACTATTGACTTTTGGGCTGGAGGCGAGTTTCATGTGAAATAACCAGCCTTGGCTAGAGCTTGTTTCCGGAAACAGGTAAAAAATAAGGGCCATTCAAATGGATGGAGGAATCAGGCCCAGGGTGCAGAGCTGGTACTTCAGTCAAACATTCTTCCTAACGGCGACTCGATGCAGTCTACAAGAATAACTCCAAAGTTTAACAGTTTTTTGAGGGGCTTGATGATTGATTTATGAATAGATTCTTGAGCGCGCTAAGCCGGCAACGGTGAACAAGAAGTCCGAGGCCCGAAAACATCCATTTGTGTCCTATGAGCAAATAGGGCGTCATATGTAGGTTAAATTAAAGAACGATTCATTAATTCATTTCGCGTGGGATCACTTAAAGTACCTGTATGGTCATGTTCTGTTAATAATTATGGTTGGCCGTTTATGACAACAACCAATTACGCAATGGCAAACGAAAAAATTAAAGGAAGCCGCCAAAGAGCGCAATCACGATTTTGTCCGGAAATTCGGGAAATGAAGTGATGACTGATCTCGGTCATTGTGGAGGAGAAGAAGAAAAATTTTGGAGATGATTTTGGTGCAAAATGGTGATACATTTGATCCTAGGAGCGCCAACACCACCCTTCCCCTCCAAGTCCCCCTTTTTATCTTTTTTCTTTTTTCTGCTTCTCTCCCGGCCCATCTCTAGTAGCTTTGTCGCTGCTATCGCCAGGTAATGCGTTACTAAGAAAACGAATGCAATAATATATATAGCTACAGGCCTTACCGTGCATATGAGCCACATGTCTGCAAATCGCTTGGCTCTGACCTAGAACTTTTCCATCGACTTCAAGTACAGGCAGGCCCCCGTATGGGGTTTCTGGAATAAATAAAACGTTATCGTCACATCTTATATTTATAAAGTGCTTCCACTGACGTCTCAAGCCCCGCCCCCTTGAAGGGCAAAACTAAGTGTAATACGCATTTAGTGTAGCTATAGCTGAGAAGCAGCTCTAAAGACACACGGGTGACTTTTGCACTAAATTAGTATTGAGTTTTGCCCGGTAGAGGGCGGGGCTTACCAATTGTGACGTCATGAGATAGACTACATGCCTATAAAAACGGAAGACGCTCTCAATTTCTTCATACATCATAATTTAACTTGTAGACAGAATCTAATCATTCGTTTTTTAGCTTTCGTTTGCAAAAATTTTTACTTAAACAATAAAAATAAAGAAATTGTTAAAAGGTAGTCAGAAAATTACCAGGTAAAAAGTTTAGTAGTTTATGATATCTGCATAAATACTACTAACACTTAGGATAAGAAAAACATGAGTCAAACTTACCCCAAGTCTTGTGTTCGCTAACAGTAACAGACGTAGCGGACGATTTACCAGGTCCTGGATCCCATAAAGCTCAGGTAAACAATACTAGCAGCGAGTAGCGGCGATTATTCGCCGATCAACCTAACGTTAAACTAACCTAGGAACTACAAACTGAACAGTGGCGGTAATTCGCCAGTCATTGACTACTGGAACAGCACGCAATGTCCTTGCCTGGCGGCAATTCGCCAAGGGCAACGCTATGCTTAGTTATTAATATTAAATGCGCTGTAAGGATTGGCACGCCATCGCGTAGTGATCGATCACAAGCTACCCGATCCTACACAGTACTACCTACGCTACACTAATCTGGAGTACTGGCTACACACAGTGTAGAATAAACAAGTTAAGTAAACAAAACTAATCAGTCACAAAACAGCTTATAACTGGACTGTCCTGAACTAAAATTAAGGCTATTCAAACTAGATCGCCTTCCTAAAGATGATTATATACAAAGATTACGACGATGGAATCCAAAACAAGAAAATACTCTGGATATAAAAATGCTGGTTTGGTACGTCGCTAGCTCTCCATATCCATAAACGCACGTGAGTGCTCTAATTAATTCCCGCGAGGTAACGTGAGTACAACTGGCGGTAGCCTGGCTTTGGCTTCTTACGCGAAACTTCCAAAGCCTCTAAAGACATAATCACTACAACTAGCTCCCCCCTAGATTGCAAGGGGAACGAAGCAATCGATACCAAAAATGAAAGAAATACCTTAGAAACGTATATACAACTTCTTCAATCTATTTCAAAAAACTGTACATAACGACGCGGCCAGTGCACACGACGACCAGAGCGAGTAGTTCTAGTAGTGGTACGCGTCGCTTCAGAACTGGATTCTTGCGGCTGAATTGGAGTGGGAGTTGTTGCTGACGTTGTAGTCGGACTTGTTGTAGTAGGTTGCGGATCAGGAATTGGAGCATTTTTGTGTTGTGTGGACATTTCCTGAACGTTAGCTGCCTTGAGACGATCGATGCTAACAGTATTCTTTGAACCATTGATGTCTAAGGTGTAAAACTTCTCCCGTCGATCAATGACTCTGTAAGGACCATGATAATGAGGTTGTAGAGGTTTGCGGACCGCATCTGTACGAATCCAAACATGTGTGCTCTTAGATAGATCAGGATGCACTTGGACTGGATGGGATGATGGTCTTGTCAAGGCTGGCTGAAGTTTGGACATGTACTGTTTGAGCCTTGATACATAGTTTGATGGGTCTGGAATCATATCATCTGGGACTGGAGAGATGAAATCATTTGGCAACGACAGCGTACATCCAAAGACCATTTCTGCAGCGGAACAATCAATATCTACCTTATAAGAAGAACGAATACCAAGCATAACTAGAGGTAAGGCTTCCGACCAATGCAATGGGTCAACTGCTTTCAGTGATGACTTGAGCTGTCGGTGTAATCTCTCTACGAGACCATTAGCGGCAGGATGGTAAGCCGTAGTCCTAATGCGTTGTGTGCCTAGAAGTTGGGTGAGCTGCCTAAAGAGAGCAGATTCAAACTGTGATCCTCTGTCCGTTGTTATGACGGAAGGCACACCAAATATAGGAATCCATCTTTGCACAAAGTGTTTTGCGACTGTTTCAGCAGTGATGTTAGATATTGAGATTGCCTCTGGCCATCTAGTAAAACGATCGACTATAGTTAAAATGTAAGAATTACCATCCGATGGGGGCAGTGGGCCTACAATGTCCATGTGAATGTGTTGAAATCTAGCCGAGGTTACGGGAAAGGTTCCTACAGGTGACTTGGTATGACGATGAACTTTGACTTGCTGGCGCTTAAGACAGGATTGACACCAGTTTTTCACGTCTTTGTTGACACTGGGCCAAATGAAACGCTCAGTGATTAAACGCTGTGTGGCACGTATGCCAGGGTGAGAAAGGGAGTGCAACGAATCAAAAATTTCACGGCGGTACTGTGGTGGAATGTACGGTCTTGCGGTACCGGTAGAAGTATCACATGTGATGGTGCCTTCTGAATTAGGAATGGGTACTTGCTTGAATTTGAACATGGACGAATTCCGTAACTGTTGAAGTTTTTCGTCATGTTGCTGTGCAGCGGCAATGGATGTGAAGTCTACTGGTGATACTGATATGTTATGAACATTCCGTGAAAGTGCATCAGCCACAACGTTTTCTTTGCCTGCAATGTGCCGAATGTCTGTAGTGTACTGTGAGATGAAATCGAGGTGTCTGATTTCTCTAGGAGAATGACGATCAGGACGAGACTGAAAGGCAAAGGCAAGCGGTTTGTGATCAGTATAGACTGTAAAGTCTCTTCCCTCTAAGAGATGACGAAAGTAACGGATACCTAGATAAATAGCTAATAATTCACGGCCGAATGTACTATACTTAGACTCAGCTTTTTGCAGGCGTTTAGAAAAGAATGAAAGGGGATGCCACACACCGTCGATTAACTGCTGAAGTACGCCGCCTACAGCAAAATCTGAAGCATCCACCATGAGGCTAACTGGAGCCGTAAAATCTGGATGACGTAACATTGTCGCCTGAGCTAAAGCGTGCTTAACGTTCTCAAATGCTTGAAGCTCTAGAGGGGTTAGAGTGATGGGTTTGTTTTTTTCTTTGGTAGACAACCTATCCGTGAGTGGTTGCATGAGATCAGCACAGTGAGGAATAAAGCGCCTGTAGAAATTTGCCATGCCCAGGAATTCACGAAGTTTGGTGAGTGACTGGGGTGGAGGAAATTTGTCTATGGCTTCAATTTTATATGGCAAGGGACTGATACCGTTGGAATCCACTCGATGACCTAAGAAGTCAAGTGTGGGGACGCCAAACAGACACTTGCTAGGGTTAATTACTATGCCATAGGAGTCAAGGCGTTGAAATAGTTGATGCAAATGCTGCTTATGCTCTTCTGGGCTTGTGCTAGCGATCAATAAGTCGTCAAGGTAGGCATATACGAAGGGTAGGCCACGGACAACTTCGTCGATGAAGCGTTGAAAGCTCTGGGCCGCGTTTTTAAGGCCAAACGGCATTTTGACGAACTCATAAAGCCCAAAAGGAGTGGTAATGGCAGTCTTTGGGATGTCTTTTGGCTCTACCGGGATATGGTGGTAGGCTCGAACTAGATCAACTTTGGAAAAAATACTTTTCCCCTGTAGTGTACTCGTGAAGTCATGAATATGGGGGATTGGATAACGGTCTGGTACTGTGGCATTATTCAGGGCTCTGTAGTCCCCACAAGGACGCCAGTCGCCAGACTTTTTAGGGACCATATGAAGCGGTGAGGCCCATGAACTTTGGGATGCCCGAATGATTCCCATTTCGAGCATGTGCTCGAATTCATTCTTGGCAATGGTGTAACGGTCCGGTGCTAGTCGTCTTGGGCGTGCACTTACAGCTGGACCTTTAGTTAAGATGTGGTGTGTTACATTGTGCTTGACTGGAGTGTCGCGACGGGTAGGCTTAGTTAGGTTAGGGAACTGCTTGAGTAATAAATGATATGGGTCGGACTCATCTGTAATGCTGAACGTGAGTTGATAAGAAGCTGAGGAAGACTGAATACCGTTGATACTCAACGAGGTGTGGGTATCAATCAGTCTCCTGTTTTTCACGTCGACTAACAATGAGTAGTAACTTAAAAAGTCTGCTCCCAAGATTGGTTTAGCAACATCCGCTTTAATGAAAAGCCACCTAAAAACACGACGCAAGCCTAAGTTTAGGGTTAGCGATAATTCGCCAAAAGCAGGAATAGAGGTTTGATTGGCCGCCCGTAATGTGAACCAGACAGGGTTGGACTTATCTTTAGCAGACGCTGGGAAAACACTTATTTCCGCCCCCGTATCCACCAGGTAACGAGTGCCGGTGGTTTGATCTGTAACATAGAAAAGACGACTTTTATGGGATCGGCCAGTGAAACTAGTCGTCATTATTCGCTGGCCTGATCTTTTGGCGTATCCGGACTATCAGTGTTTGGCTTGTTGGAGGAAATACTGTTAGATGTACTAGGTTTGTAACTACAAGGTGATATGCACCTATGTGCCCGATCAAAGAACCTCCTATGATACCAACACAAGCCTCGTGAAGACGAGCGAGACCGTCTACGGGGTTGGAATACGTCCTACGTTGAGGACTGCGGGAGCGGCGTTCGGATAGCTCTGTTACCTTATCTGACAATTTAGCAACTTGGAGAGAAAGTTGTGATACTAGCCGACGTAGATCATCCATGTCATCTGTTTTCTGGTGAGTAGTGGCTGGTGAAGGTAGACTAACTGCAGCTACTGTGGCTGGGGGTGGGGGTGGGGATGGGGAAACTTCTAAAATTTTGTCTGCAATGCTTGCTAGCCCCTCAATATCTAATTTGTCAAGGGATGGGGCAACAACAAGCTGGGCATTTGTAGGAAGCCTCTGGACGAAGAGTTGTTTGAACAGGTTTTCGTCTAGTTTGTTTTCCCCGAGCAATTGCTGCATACGTCGCAACAACTGTGATGGCTTCCTATCACCTAATTCCTCCGTTGTGAGGAGTTGCCTTAACCGTTTCTGTTCAGACTCTGAGGTACGACGTATGAGCTCAGCCTTTAGGACATCGTAACAGTCTCCCGTGGGAGGGCGCAACAACAGATCCCTAATTTCTTGCGCAACTTCCGGCTGAAGTGAGGCAATAATATACGCATACTTAGTTTGTTGAGAAGTAATGCGTCGAGTTATAAATAAATTCTCTACTTGGCAAAACCACATGGCCGGATCATTCGAGTAGAACGGGGACAGACGTAATGAAACACTTGATATTTCAGCTGAGCCTGTGGTGGAGGCTGAAGTTGAGGCAGCAGCTCCAGGTGAGGTTTTTTTTTCCCTCTCGGTCTGGAGAAGACATAGTGACTAACTAGAGAATGCTAAATACACCGATAAAATGTGCCACAGAATGCTAACTAAGACGATATAAAATTAAGTGGTAACTAGAGGGTATACCTGTAGTTGAACTGATGTAATACAAGCAACTAGGTTAGCCTAAGCTTAGTGCGTAGTGCAAGGTGATCCTCTGTGAAAGCTCTACAAAGTTCCTCAAACCAACGACGTTTTACGGTTGACACTGCATGAAGACCGTCATATAATAGGGTAAACCGATTACGTGTAATAGGCTTTGCAATACGACCGGTACGGTTACGACGCTTAGTTGGTCTACGGATATACGAGTGCCAATGTAGATACCTAGTGATAATTTCGGCTCGACTATCGTGACTATTTTGCTCGATGAAGCTGTTGACTGTGTCCAATTGGTTGTCCAAATCGTGTTGAAGGACTTTGAGTTGGACCGGAGTGAGTTCTGGTACTGCTAGGTTTTTGTTTTCTTGGAATTTGCAAAATGAGGCAGTAGGTATGGTAATGAACGAAATAATACAGTTCTGACGTTGTCTGAGAATGGCCTCTCGAAATTGGTGCAGGCGTAAAATCAACTGATTCGCGTCTATTGATGAACGTACTAGGACGCGGTGTGGACCAGGGCCAGTAAATTCTACGAGGTCATTGATACCAGCAGCGAGGCGTAGGAGAACCCAATCCTGGCTGTTGTAGCTTCTAAGCTGCCGCACCGTTGGTGCAATTACATCTGAAATAGTGGCACCTCGTCTAATAACAAAATCAATATGTAGATTGAAATCTGCTGGTAACCGGTATCGATCAAAGGAGTATACTCTAGAGTCTCCAACAAGCAGTAAATGAACTCGAGGTTCTCTAACACGGTGCATCTGAAAGTTAACTGTGCAACACCAAGGAACTACTGTACTGTGATTGGTTGGACCAATGAAGTCTTTGCAAACTGATTGGGTACAGCCTATCAAACTGTTCAAATACGGTCCAACAATGAGGCTAGAAACCTATCCAACTGATAATGCTACTACGACTCGATCAAGCTCTGTTGTTGAAGTGAATGTGAAATCAATCTGAGCTGGCATTAGAGCCTATACTATAGGCTAGACCCAGGCTATTCTACTACGTCGCTACAAATTACGATTTCGCACGTCGGGGTCACCACTTTAGTAGTTTATGATATCTGCATAAATACTACTAACACTTAGGATAAGAAAAACATGAGTCAAACTTACCCCAAGTCTTGTGTTCGCTAACAGTAACAGACGTAGCGGACGATTTACCAGGTCCTGGATCCCATAAAGCTCAGGTAAACAATACTAGCAGCGAGTAGCGGCGATTATTCGCCGATCAACCTAACGTTAAACTAACCTAGGAACTACAAACTGAACAGTGGCGGTAATTCGCCAGTCATTGACTACTGGAACAGCACGCAATGTCCTTGCCTGGCGGCAATTCGCCAAGGGCAACGCTATGCTTAGTTATTAATATTAAATGCGCTGTAAGGATTGGCACGCCATCGCGTAGTGATCGATCACAAGCTCAGGCTACCCGATCCTACACAGTACTACCTACGCTACACTAATCTGGAGTACTGGCTACACACAGTGTAGAATAAACAAGTTAAGTAAACAAAACTAATCAGTCACAAAACAGCTTATAACTGGACTGTCCTGAACTAAAATTAAGGCTATTCAAACTAGATCGCCTTCCTAAAGATGATTATATACAAAGATTACGACGATGGAATACAAAACAACAAAAAAAAAAATTGGATATAAAAATGCTGGTTTGGTACGTCGCTAGCTCTCCATATCCATAAACGCACGTGAGTGCTCTAATTAATTCCCGCGAGGTAACGTGAGTACAACTGGCGGTAGCCTGGCTTTGGCTTCTTACGCGAAACTACCAAAGCCTCTAAAGACATAATCACTACAAAAGTACTACTACCATCGGATTAGATGTAATTAGAACTGATGGAACATGAGCTTGCATGTGAGGTCGTCGCCGCATAAATCAACATTAAAAATATTTCTAAATAAAATGATAATAAAAAAGAACTGTCGAAAATTGTGAGTAGCGTTTTTCATTTCTCCGCCAAAATTGTTTCTAATTATCAGATTGTAGCGTACAGTAAAAATTTTGGCTAAAGTGCCTCTCAGATTGCAGGAAATTGCACTTCTCAGTCTCACTTTATACTAAACATTCATTTTTTCATTTTATAGATTTGTCTTAAACACACTTTGTCCAATTTTATTTAATTTTTATCTTCGAATTTCATTAAGGTGAGGGGGCACGCGGGAATGGGCGCTTCCCCTGCCCCTTCTGGTTACGCCACTGATCTCGGCGCTCAGATCACTTACGTTATTGGTTTGTTATGTGTGGCCTCCATCCTTGACATGGATGAAAAGAAGCCATTAGCATATACTTCACATGATCCATGACAAGAATTATGTCTTCAGTAAGGTTTTGCAAAATTTTCGCCATCCTGAAGATAAACGCCTATCCTGTGCTTCTATACACTAGCGATGAAGATCATGGGTTAAACTCTTAAAAGTATACAGTAGGATAACCCGCCAGATTTCTGCAGCGTCACCTTGTTTGTTTTAATTATTATGGCGAGATTAAACCAAGAGAAGCCCAATGTTGACAGTTTGAAGATAGGGGGAAATTTTCAAACCTTGTAGAGGATTCTTTGAGTAATACAAAGTAAAGTGACGTCATAACTGAGGTTAGCAACTACCACCATGTCAGAGAGCAATCCTCAGTGCGTACTCGCCGGGGCTGGCTTCATATAGACGAATCCGATTACCGCTTGTTTTTAGTGACTGTAGGCCGCCATTAGTGGGGTCCATCAGCCTAAAATCGTCTTTATTTATTGTTTACATGAATTTCAAACCCTCATATTAAGTGAAATTGGAGAATTCAAGATACAAATTAGTGTAGAACCATCCATGATAGAGGTAAGCAAGGAAATCGAAAGATTCAAAGGTGACGGACCCCAGTTATGGCCGACTGAAATCAGACCATCACTTGCTGTCCGGATTCGTGTATACGGCGGAAATGCCACGTGAAAAATTCTCCGATGCCACTAGCCCGCGAGGGGGACGAACTTTTTTCGCCCAGCTCATCGCTGCGAAAAAATGAACAAGGAGGGGCGGCAGCCTAAAGGGGATCGCCGCCACAGAGGCGCTGCGCAGGCTACGATGCCACATGACTCTTGAGAACTATCTGTCACAAAAAGCCATCTTTACATGTAACCGTTTTTTATTTAAAAAAAAAATCTCAAGTATATGCAAAATTAATTTTGATTTTTTTGTTAATTTCCTATAAATGGTTACATTTTTCGTACCCCTCACGGGCAAGCGCGATAGGGTTCGGCCGATTAGTTCCCTCGCAAAACTTTGCACTTCACCTCCCTTGATAAATTCATGTCTATGCGCCTGTCTGCCTGTCTGGTCCTGATATTTTCGCAAGATGGAAGTACTTCGTATTATCAGTGACTCAAAACCGAGAGGCTATTATTTTGAATATTTTTGCTGACGGTCTAAGTGAAAACACTGTTGAAAGGTAACTTTTACTTTTCTAGCCAGGAAAGTTGAATTTTTAGTGTGAGCGCAACGAAGCACTACAGTCTGCACATACTGGGAAGTCATTATTGTAATGCACAGGGACGTCGATCTGGTTTTCAAAGTGGGGAGGACATCTGGCCTAAATTTTTTCTCCTGTCCTGGTAAGGTGTGTACAGCGGCGTTGCTAGACATTTTTTCGGGAATGGGGGGGGGGGGGGGAGGCTAGCATCCAGATTTTACGATGTTTTGAGTGTGCACAACACTGTACTAGTGCCGTAATTTGCGGCGCGCTGAGCGCCTTGAAATTTTTGCCATTTTTCAAATATTTGAAAATATGGAGCTTGTATTGCAGAAAAAGTTTTGATTCTGGGTTTCCTGTAAGAAAAGTATTTGAAAAGTGGGGGAATTACTGAAAAATTTGCATTTCCTATTGGCAAATCTGAGATTGAACCGCGACCAAAGATCGTTGTTGCTACATAATGTTATCTAACCCCTATGAAATGAGGCTCTCTCACGAAATTTTTTGAGTCAAGAGCTTATACTGGAGAAAATTTTGAATTTTATGAAAAAAATTCATGAAAATAGCACTGTATCTACTCTTGTCACTTGATGATCTGGTGTCAAATATAGCAAATTTCCGTTTTTTTCACTTACAAAGTCCAGAGCTCCGAAAATTTTTCTCAAGGTATGAGAGAGCACTTCTGCTTAGGAATCGCAATTTGTGGCGCGCGAAGGCACGTGGAAAATTGTGCTCCTTTGAGACAAATAATGACGAATGTGGAGCTTTTAATGGAGAGATTTGGGGATTTCATCAGTTGTCAAAACCACACAGTAGACTGATTTCACAAATAGCAAATTTCCGAATTTTTCATTTTTCAGAGCCGCCTGCCCCTGTAGCTACGCCGTTGGGTGTCTAAGAGAAGGGGCCCAAATGTTTCAATTTTTTGAGTTACAAGAAAACTCCAAAGTTTTCAAAACATGATCTTGAAAGTGTTGGTAATTACTTCAACGGACTATACGGTAAATTTAAATACGGGGTGTACTCTAGAAGTAATTAGAATCACAACGAAGATTGTCATATATAGTTTGCGAAAGACTTGATCAAAATCGCACTTCAATCTACTACGGGAAAATCACAGATCGAGGGGTGGGGGAATGGTACCCACTGGAACGGTGCTATTGAGACACCGTTGAATAGGCCTACCGATGTAAGATTGTTGGTACAAAAAACATTATTATCTGCAGACAGAGGATAGAGGTGTACCTCTAATTCCTGATTGAAGTCTCTTATCTAGCAAACGTCAGTGTGATTTTACTTCTCTGATAATGTTCTAAATACGAAATAGTCGAATCGCTATACAAACTGACAAAGGAATGATGTGAGCGTGTCGAAATTTTGCATTAGAAATCATACATTTTTCTGAAAAATTTGCATGCAGACTGCGCACCGAGACATTTTCAGTTTCCTTAAAATGTGTTTGCCAATTTCAGCCTGCCAGGCTGGTCAATCACTGAAGACCATAGATTTCATTAAAACATAGTAGGGGACGATTCATCTTCTTCCTGTTCCTAAATATTGTGCTCCTTCATAACCGCACCTACTGCCCTATGCACACGAACAATCGACGTAATCATAGAGGCCAATGAATAATAATGTATGTTTGATATGCAAGTTAAAAAAGAACATCAATGAGACTTCAAGCGCGGGGAGCGCGAAAATTTTGGGCATTTGCAAAGTAAACACGTGAAATTATTGATACAGAAAACTAGTCGATCGTAATCGGTAGATGACACCTTTCATAACTTACATGTATTGTCTTTTTGGTAGTACTTAATTTTTAAGTTTCACGTCACAAAAAGTGGGGGAACTTTTACGTTAGTGTCCCCTCCATTCAAAAAAGTGGGGGGGGGGGACATGTCCCCCTGTCCCCCTGTCCCCCCCAAATCGACGCCCCTGGTAATGCAAAACATGCTTTATGATGGAAATATTCAAAATTGATTAAATTATACTTCACAAAAGTGAAATGATCACTTGGTCAAAATTAGCTAAGCACTTACTTGGTTTCAATTCTTTCCATTCTGCAGGAGCAATCCTTTTGTCTTCGTACTCAACCCCTGCTAGTGCGAACAGATATCTGATTGCCTCTGCTCTGCCGCGGAGGTCAAAATAAGTGAGCTTGACAACCACCATTTTGTTTGAGTCGGTCTTCAGACAAGGCAAATGTTTCAAAAAGTTAGACGTAAGCCCGGTTTGCAGAAGAAATGGCTTTACCTCAGCGAACACTCGAAGAGAAGTGTTTAAGAAGACCTTTCGTCGATTCTTGTCTTTATTCAAATCCGGTCCACTTACGTAAAATGCTTTTGTTTGCGTGGTAACGGCTAGCTAGGTAATGTGCCAACAGTTTGTATGCTGTTGTGTCGTTCAAATATGAGGGTGATATGTTTAGCATACAAACACGATGACTAGGCACTCTTGCATTGTACAAACGATCTGTGAGATTTGTACAAGTTGACAAAAATTAACAGATTTAAAAGCATTGAGCTAATTGAGTGACTGCAGGTCCCCTGGTCCAGTGCCGCAGGGCGAATTTTGATGTGTTTCTCCGCGGTCCCAGTGGTCAATGAGGCTACCTTGTAAAGGCAAAGACCAATCTCAGCGATTGGTGTTTGGGGGTTGGGCACAAAGGAATGATAGGAATTGCGAATTCTCGTCACGGGACTTCCCGGACAGATACTCATTTCCTGTCTCACAGGCATTAGTTGATGGAGAGAATATGGTAACCACTTGTCGACTGAGAGGAAAGGAAACCTCCTTTTCTTGGGATAGGGGGCGTTAATTCTAGTTTGGTTTTGATATTCCAGTAGGAGGTCATTGGTTGAATAGGCCTAGCTAGGTTGGGGTATAAAAAATAAGTGTCCTTATTTTAACAGCCTTATTAAGCGGGGTTCCACATCAATGTTCCCAGGGTTTGTTTTTCCCATGTTCCCAGGCTGGGAACACATTGAACACATTTCTGGGAACATTGAGCCCGACAGATCACAAATCTCGTAATCATTCATTCGCCAATTATTGAAATAGTTCAAAACCGGAGGGTCGAAAAATAGGCACGTTGAATTCCTATCGATTCTGGTAGACCCCTTCACTCCCATGCACATCTTAGTGTCCACCAATTTCGAACCGGTGGATGTCCTTTATAATTTTGCATAGGCTAAGCAGTCATTTGAACATTTAGAGTAAGGGAAAACGCCCATGAAATTCAGTAAGTGAAGATATGGTAATGTATGCACAGAATATGGCTCTTTTAGGGATGAGTGGGGATCGACTGTACACAGATCGATGGAAGAAATCGGAAATGTACTCGCCCAAAAACAAATCCGAAGTCCGCGTAAATAATCGCTCTGACTAAATCTATTGTCAAGTATTCCAGTCCGGGTCGACATCCAAATAGTAAATAATGCGAATATTCCAACGAAATAAATTGATCAGTAACTTTCAACTCTCCTGTTGCGAACCACGTGGCTTTGCTAAGGTAGAAATAAAAGCGAGTTCTCCTTGGAGCATGGAAGTAGTACTTCCACGCTTAAAGTAGTAGAACGTGTATTCGCTCGGCGGTAGTAAATACAAATTACGAACGCTGAGAAAACAGGTAGCGGTAGTGGCCCGAAAGCGGCGAACTTTGAACGGTGTACGTAGTTACTGAATGCAAATGATTCAAACTGACTGCCGTGACGATCCGTTGTTATGACTGTAGGCACACCGTACAAAACCACCCAACGTTCTACCAAGGCCCGCGCAAGAGTCTCGGCCCGACAAACAGTAATCGGAACGGCGTCGGACCAGCGGGTAAAGCGGTCAATACAGGTAAGAACAAATGAATAACCAGATGATGTGGAAAGGGGTCCTACAAGGTCAACGTGAACGTGGGAAAATCGCGCATCAGGCGGGGTGAATACAGGAAAAGGAGAATGCGTGCGGCGGTGAACTTTGGATCTCTGACAAGGGACACGAGCTTGAGCCCATGGACGCACGTCCTTGTTTAGAGACGGCAAAAAATATCGCTCCGCAACTAGCATGGAAACCGGTAGATACGTCGCAAACAATAGCGTCGGAACTATCGTGGAGCGGGACGTTTTCTAATTAAAATCCGCGCGGAGGCGAAGGGAGCGTTTCCAATTCGTGGTCCTCGCATGATTGCGCTCTAGCGAGCTCGCGTAAGTCTATGGATTGCGTTGATCGTGATCATGTGAAAGAGCGTCCGCTACCCAGTTGTCAAAGCATTGACGTGCCTAAAATTTATTGTAAACTGAGCCACAAAATCTAAGTGCCTAATTTCGCGAGAGGAGTATTTATCCGAAGCGGTAGCGAAGGCGTACGTTAGAGGTTTGTGGTAAGTTTCAACATTCCTGCTTCCCGATAAGATAGGTGCACTCGCTTGCACTGGCTGTCTGTGTGTTACAATGCGATGTGTAACGTTACGCTTGACAGCTCGCTCAAGAGAACACGGTTAAATGAAGACGAGGAATTCGGCAAGGCGCTAGGTGAAGCGTGACGCGGGGAAAATAGAAGAAAAGGAATGACAATAGTGAATTAGTGATCTAATGTTAGCTCTAAAACCACTCAACGTCATAAGGCGGGTTAAGGGGTAAGTCACGCACTTCTTGGGCAATTTCGGGAGAGAGGGACGATTATTTTGTCTTCTGGGACGAAATATGCCTAGTGTTGAACTGGGCCTTAACCTGCGCGAACCAAAGCAGTGGGTCAGCTGGCCAATATGGTGGCAATTCAAGACTAACTGCTTGGATTGTTGTGGAATCGTCGGAATTTCCAGGCATCTTAAAAGTAAATTGAATAGACGGTGGAAATGTTGAATGAAAAGACAGAGTAGCCAAAAATTATTTCTTCGATCCGTGAGTCCGATCAGGTAGATGACGTCGGGGGTTACCAGTTTAGGGATGAGTGGGGATCGACTGTACACAGATCGATGTAAGAAATTGGAAATGTACTCGCCCAAAAACAAATCCGAAGTCCGTGTAAATAATCGCTCTGGCTAAATCCATAGTCAAGTATTCCAGTCCGGGTCGACATCCAAATAGTAAATAATGCGAATATTCCAACGAAACAAATTGATAAGTAACTTTCAACTCTCCTGTCGCGAACCACGTGGCTTTGCTAAGGTAGAGATAAAAGCGAGTTCTCCTTGAAGTAGTAGAACGTTTATTCGCTCGGCGAAACTAAATATAAATTACGAACGCTGAGATGAATGTTCGAACTTCGAGGAACTTAATCGAATAATTATTAGCGTCAATAATTACGATAATATAATAAATTTCAAATAGGAAGGAGGCTCGTGCCTAGTCGTTGAGAAGTCGAGGAGCGAGTGCGTGAAAGTAAACTGAATCAAGTTGTTCCTCCCTGCACGTGGAGTCGAAGTCTGACTGGTGAGGCAGACTTAGTCAAGTGTGAAACAAAGGGATTCGCTAAAATTTGGTCCACCACTTTTCCAAGAAATTTCGCTGGGAAAGAGAGGGCGGTCTTCCAAACTGGATTTCTGGATGAAGCCGCTACACTCTAACTAGCCTGTTGTACCGGGAGAAGTCAGGATTTTTACACGCTAGTTGTGCAAATTTGAATTGGAAAGCACGAAGTCTGACCCATGTACACGGTGGTGCGCCCGTGTCCGTCCGAGTATTGACAGAGAGGTGTGCCAATGGTCTACATATGTTACGTCAAAGCAACGTAACTGTTCATCAGAAGTGATCGATCATAAATTTAAACACGTAGCTTTGGAATGCCCACTCCATTTTCATTTCAATTAGCCTATAGTGACATCACGAAGGTTCTTGACTTGAATTACATGCTCGTATATCTGGAGCAGAAGGAAGGGGGGTGGTCGCGCGTCTCTTTCTAGTAGAAAGGTTACTTTCTATGATCATGATGCTGTTGCCTTTCTCAAGTTATTTCATTATATCTTGTATTTAAAATATATTTAGCAGCATGGCGCATCGAGGGTCGGAGTGCATTGAATATGATGGGCTCATTTGCTTCATGTCAGAAATCTCAGTTTCCCAATTAAAAAAAATCTATAGATCCATAGCGGTATAAAGTTGGTTTGTTCTTTAATATCGTATCACACGTACTCGGATGTATACAGATTCGGTCCCTCTTTACGTGCAATTGCCACGGTTTACACTGTAAAAATGCTGCAATTTTTTATTAATGGAGCATCAAAGCTGGTTCAGGCAATCCACCATCTCTGACAAACAATGGTCTTGAAGAAAGAAATGGTCTTGTTGATAGTTTTGACGGTGTCAAAGCTTTGCACGGACTGAACAACTTGAACCATTAACGTATCAGAAAAAGAATACGGGACTTGTGCACACTGAAACGAGGGCGGATCCAGGAACTGCTGTAAAGGGAGGGGGATCAATGTGGACCGAAGGCACATCACGAGCGCAAAGTGTGAGTCAGATCACCGCGTGGGGTTTAGAGGCTCGCCGCAGGGCCCATTTCTGGCAAAGGGGAGGAGCCCCGGTGGAGGTCCAGGGAGACGAAGACATCAGAAGCTCTCAAATTATCAGACAATTTGAACACAGGACAGCAGTGAAAATGCCTGTAGAGACGAATCGAAGAGACGATCCGTGATCCCTTTAGCTTTACCCATTTAATGATCCAAGAGTGTTTTGCGAGTCGATGATAGGAGCTTTCCAGTAAGTGTTCAGGGGTACAAGCTCATTGATATCCCAGCCGACTGAAGATCAATGAGAAAATTACTGAACATGCAATTTGTAATTAGGGTTCCTTATTATGAATTTAAAGCAAATCTAAACTTAAAAAAAAATATTTTTTTGTGCATATTCTTGAGATGACAGTTATGTAAATTCCTTGTCAGTCGCATTTCGAAGACAGTCGATTCGATTCTCGAGACTCGATTCCCGGCCATTTAGTGCAACCCTGAGGAGAATCGGGTGACATATTCATAAATGTATATTTTAGAGGTTGCCAACTGAATATCATTTATCCAGCTCCCATCGTCACAGCTTGTTCCATTGCTGGGATATTCAATGTTGAGATTTATTCACTTAATCGAAATAGTCCATTGCATAATAATTTGTAACTCTCTTGGTGTACAACTCACATTACCTGCTTTGTTTCTCTTCGAGACTGAAAATGTTTTTATCACCTTGAAGACTTCCTGTTTGCTTGCACAGCATGATGTACAGAGAGGAATGGACTTAATCACATAAACCCATAAGAGAATGGTGCCTCATATTGGTACAAGTTTCAATTACTTTCAGAAAACCATAGACAAGCAGAGACTGTAATTTTAGTACTGCAGTGACATCACAAATTATTGCATAATGTACTGCAGTACTTAATGTAAATCTCAGTTCAGGAATGTCCTATGAAGGTGAGATGAAGGAGAAGATTTGACTGTTTGAATTCATTATTCATGCTCTTTAATAAAATATTTTTGAAATTTCTGACTCAAGGTGCAGTTTCAAGGAAATCAATTGTCACTAATGCTATAATAAATACAATTTTGCCAGTAGTCTACAAGAATTTCCAATTGGTATAGCTCTTCAAAATGCAATAAAATTAGAAAGAAAATAAAAGACTGGCTTATTTTTCAGTATGAGAGCACCGAGAGTGTTCTGATAACTTATTAGGGCCTTTCCTTACCCACCAGAGAATGTCTAGAAGCAATTCATGAACTAAGATTTTCTGAATAAGGGTGGGTTTTAGACAGTTGTGGGAGGGGTTAGAAGATAGGTAGGTTGGGAGAATTGGAACTGTCTGGGGGCTGAATAACTGCCTTTAAGGAATAAAGCTTGCACCTATGATGTCACATGCAGCCATCCTTTAGTGCAACTCGTGTATCGTTGGACGGTACACCGAATTAATCCACAATGACAGCTGACCCCCCCCCCCCCCCGTGGGCTGGGGGTTGTAGAATGTGTCCACTCTATTTCCCGCCTGTCGTAAGAGGAGACTTAAGGGAATCAAACCAAACTTGCACTCGCACTATACTTGAAAATAAATTTAAACTTTGAACTTTTTTTCGAGTTGACTGGAACTATACAATACATTCGCGTTAGTGTGTATTTAAATCTTATCTACCTAACTGAAGGGCTGATTCATTAGGGGAGTACAATACGGAACTCATCTTCAATGAAATGACGTCATTGTGTCTATGCCGTTTCGAGTGCAACGCAAAATAACACTACTTCAAGGTGTAAAATGACAGGGGCAACGGAGGAGGTGACGTCATTACGTTGTAGCTGACGTCCACTTCATGAAATCTAAAGCTCACTATTATCCAATCGAATACGCTTGTAAATATACTTCAATCAGTTCGAATTTGACGGGGTGCAGTCTCTTTGTTTTCATCTAAACATGACGTTAGTGTGTCGTCTATGCAAATCTATTCCGAACTATTCGTGCAAAGAGTGTTATATACTTTGTAAACTCTTGAATATTGATGAGTTGTGAATGTTTAAAATGGAGTGACGGGTCTTTTGGCGAGCCAGTCGGACACGTTTGGTTCTGCCTTGAAACGTTCAACGAAGCCATGGAGTAGTTTGTATTCCTTTAGGTAGTCAACGTCACCAGCTTTTTCACCCAAAACGGTTGCCGGATACTGGTCGTGGATCAAGCAGAACACGTGGATGTCTGCAAATGTAATCTGAAAAAAGTATTTCAAAATAAAGTGTGAGAACTTTTCCACAAGGTAAGTAGCTACTTCTTCCATAAAAGACTTCAAAATGACTGTAACTTTCATTATGTATTTTAGCATTATGTTATTTTAAACATTTATGAGCCCATGAGTTTATGACGTGGTTTACCCTTTCCGGAGAGAAAAGATGTAAATGTCTCTTAAGCGATGTAACATATAGAGTATCACATCAACGAAAACTGGTATGGGGATATTTTGTTCATCGTAACGTTCAAAAGTTTCATAGAAGAACGTGCTCGTAATTGGACTGTGATAAGAAAGAGGAAAAAGATCTTCTCCAAATGAGAGTGGGCGCTGCAAATGGTCTTGGTGAAACGCCTTTAATGCTTCAGTATTGCTCAATTTGGTTGAACGTTTTAAACACCACGTCATCAAGGAAAAACTGATTATCTCTGATGTGTAATTCTTTCTATACAAACGCCTTTTACAGGCGCATACACAGGATTTTCTTATGGGAAAGGTTTGGGGAGTGTGACCTAGGAGAGCGGTCTATGTGGGAGGATTATCCCCCTCTCCTTTGGGGGAAATCGGTTGATAGTAGGTCCTCAAATTAAAAATGGTGCGACATTTGTGCCTTAATTTGAATTTTTTACAATGTCATTTTGGCCAATAATTTTCTAAGTTTGGATCATGAATGGGGGAGTAGGTCAACGCCCGTAACCCCTCCCCAATGGAAACATACCTGATCAATTACATGTTGTTCCTAGAAAGAACGATGACTTACCTCATCACCGACAAACCAACCTTTCCCTTCCTTGTTTTGGCCTAAAAGTTTTTCAAGGTTGGCCAATTTTTTTTTTTGACTTTGTCGTTCTTAGCAGCTTTGTAAGTTCGGCCTTTATAAAATTTGAGAATAGAAAAAAAAAAGAAGGAAAATCGAAAAGGAGTTCACCACTTTTTTAAAATTTATCTCATACCAAAGAGGAGAGGGCAGAACGACTTTGAAAATTTTGTCTGCTTAAAGATTTTAAATCTACTGGCAATGCACTAAATATTTCACCTCCTGCATGGACGCCGCAAACGAATTTGGGCAGCTAACCTTATATACCAATTTTATATGTCACTCTTTCTACAAACGTGAAAAGTCTGTTATGCTAGAGAGAAAAGAGGGGCATTGAGGTACACAAATACACGAAGAACCTAGATGCGTTGGAGCCACGAAACATAATTTAGGATGCAAGCCAAAAAAGCACACCGCACACACGGCGTTATACTTCATTCATACGCGCGCACAGAAGACTGGTGCGCAATCTGTCAAGTTAGCAATTTTAATTTTTGGCCGAAGTTGTTATAAGACACCAAGAGAATTTATTTACACTCTTAGATAAGAAGCGCTTGTGGGCACTCTAGGGGATGGAGTTTCTGCGCTGAAGTTAATTCAGGTCAGATGGAGTTTTTCGGCCCAGTTTCCAACGAATTGGTTCAAGTCGGGCGGGCCAAGGCCCCTTTTCCAGTTGTTGCTTACTGGTTTGTGTGATGAGATGTCATACGCATTGGGCCTTTGCACTGGCATCACGAGACGTCATTTTTGAACCAAAGAAGCGAAAGTACGCACAACGTATCGTACACTTCGCGCATAATGGACTTGTTAGACTAATGGCCTGCACTGTAAAAAATGGTTGTATATTTGCAGAAAATAAAATTAACAAATTAAAATTAAATGTAATATTACATACATTTTTACGGTGTACACATTCAACTGTTTGCTTTATCTTTCGTTAATAACAATTGAATGTAATGGAATTGCATCAGTAGTACTTCCATGGTCGGAAGGATCACTTAGTGTTCCTTGAAACATGGAAGTACTTCCATGCTTAAAAACATATGCATAAGATCTGTAGAACTTGAACATGACGTCACATGTCTTAAAATCACTTAAGTCACCTGCCAGACGACACGCGTGTGTGCAACTTTACACACTTACTACCCATTGGTTCATTATTAATGTCGGATATTAAAGAGGAAATGACGTGAAACTTATCGTCTCGATTTATAAAGTGTAACTGATGATACAATGACGTCACGCCGACGTCATACTACATTAATAATTAATTTAGGTAGGTTAAGATAGTTAACGTTATTCACATTATTCCGTAAGTTTGGTATGCGCATAGATTGGCCATATTGAAGGTCATAACTACATGATACTCATAAACAAACGCACAGAGTGGAGTGGTTAAAGAGCAAAAACAGTTGTTAATTGTTTATAGATCACCACATTCTGAGACTTCATATACATATTATATATTTCTGTTATTCTTTGCATCCAACACACGGACTTTACAATGTTATCTATTACATACCGCATACTTGTGCTACACACACTTCACATACAAACAATGGCATTTTGCTTTTTAAAATAAAAATAATTACAAAATATTAAATAGCGCCTTTTCAAAAAGTTTGTCCAACATAAAGTAAGGTAGCCTACTAACCTTTCTGCCAGGGTCCTTTTCGCCGTTAGCAGTACTCATTAGAACGACGAGATCGACAACCGTCTCTGAGACAACATCGACCAGAGCCTGGTCCCAATCATCGGTAGGATAGAAGCCTACACATGTGTAACATAAGAAATGAAGAGGTAAATGCTTCCATTCAGCAGCATGTTTTTTCTTTTAAGTTTTGTCTCACAAGTTTTTATTTTGTCAACATTTCCGTAGTCTACATCATTGCAGCAATGGAGAAGGGAAAATATGGAAAGCCAGTGAGTCACAACTGGAAAAAGACCGTGGTCGGCTAGACTTAAACCAAAAGGCTACATTCTTTACTCCTATGACCTACGACCTGACGAGACAAGTCACACGCAATGCATAAGTTTGTGCACTGTGCACTATGCGCATAGCCTGCTATATACCTTATGCATTGACGACACACTGACGTCATCCTTGGGAGCAAAACAATGGAACACTTGGCCGCACGAATACAAATTCTCCCTGCACGTGTAGCAGACTATTTTGTCTTTGTTCAGCCCCCAAAGGACTGAAGGAGGGCGTACTTTTTGCTCTGTGATATCATATGTTTAAAGTCTATAGAAGCGCATGCTCAATGGTAGACAGTATTCCGAATTATAATTTTCCTCCAGAAATGATAAAAGACGATTTCATTCAATGGTAGTGACACATTATATCTGGTAATTTTCTGATCACTTACCAAGTTGCTGATTTTTTCTGTTATCGCAAACGAAATTTAAAAATAATGACTGCTACCCATTCTACTAACAGGCCATGCAAATGCCATTTCCGGCCATCTCAGGTGTCCTGATTTTTCAAAATGTTCTTTACGTTTCCCGCCAACTAATTGTGACGTTCCGCTTAGATAGCCTTTCGGGCGGATTTACATATTTGGGGGCAAAAAAAAAAAAGTAAATAAAAAAGAAAAACTTTCTGATCACTTCACTGTGTTCCAATTTAGTTTGAAGGAATGATTTTACAGCAAGTGAACGAAAACTAAAAAAAAAAAAAATAATAAAAAAAGTGAAAGGGTTAGATCTTACTTATAAGAAGGGGAAATGCCATTTTCTGCCATCTGAGGCATCCGGTTATTCAAAGTTGTTTATTCTGCGCGTCAAAAATGGTGGCGCCCCACTAAGATAGTCTTCCTGGCAGAAATTAAGTTTGAAGTGAACATTCTTTTGCAAACGAAAAGTTACCAACTGTGTAAATACTCCTAACAAGCCTTGGAAATGTTATTTCCGGCTGTTTTAGGGTCCGGTTTTTCAAAAGTTTCTGTATGGTTAGGCGAAATGTGCCTTTTATGGCAAAAAAGCGTACCAAATTTCCTCGCCACGTATCTGCAAACCGCTACACTCTGAGGCAGTTGTTTTCCGTCAACCTCCAGAACAGGCAGTTGCCCCAAAGGTGTTCCTGAAAATAAAATATATACACTATCATACTAATAAAGTTTTGTTTTCATAGTTGTTTTACGGTAAGAGGAATAACAATAATAATTTAGAGACCAGTGCACTTTAGACGGAACTGGGGGAGGGGCGGGTATTCAGGTCCAAAACTAGAGACTGCAGGGAGCGAAATGGCCTCGAGAGGGGGCAACAAAATTTGTAGGAAAGTAAACGGCTCGAAATTCCTAGAGGCGAAAAATAGGATAAGGTTGCCTTTCCCTTTGGCTACACTGGGATGGACATATCCATTGATTTTGCAACATCATTGATTGCAAGGGAAGAAAAACAAAACGCTTATAGGTGAGTACTAACATGCATGTACCTGTATGTTTACTTAGGCATTTCCGGACGGGCGGCATTTTGTAGCGTTCTTTCATGAAATACATTAAACTTAAAAATGGTTTGACTCTCCAAGGGGAAAAATAAACGTGAAATTTTCATGTCTCTCATACAAATCACATTCTTGTAACGGACTTTAAGAAGCAAAATATCTTAAAATTTCTTAAAAAAACAAAAGACTAAAACTATGACGTCATATGTGTTTTCCTCAAGTTCATTTTGTTGAAAAAGTGTGACAACTGTTACTTATACTGCTGATATTGAGAACCATGTATCAGATGTTAATGGATATTAACCCAGATTGCTCAGAATAAAGATTCGAACTCTAACCTATGAAAACTTTGTTGGGGCTTAGACCTTTCTTTTCATGCTACATCGTAGACCCACTAGTGAGTGTGATTTTAGACTGGAGCTGGGAACCTTAGTATAACTAAGAGTACCAGTCCCAATGTGTTAGCACCATACCATTACAAATGAACAAGCTGAAGAGCACACTCTACATGCTTCCGACAAAATATGTGATGCGATCTCCTGACCAGCGTCACGGGATCTCAACTAGCTTTGAAGCAGTAAGGACGGAAGAATATTTGAAGTTATTCTGCACGTCATACTGAGCTTCCCCACCCTGTGGCCAGACGTAGTGCAGTTACTTTCGATAGTCAAAAGATAAAGTCATCTTGTGACACATTAAAGTTTCCGTAGCTAAGTTTTTATAACCGCACTTCATGCCAATTGTGGCTTGAACGCTACATCAACTCCCATCTTCATAGGCCATTCTTTAGCCGAGCTATAAAATGTTGCAATTTATTCCTTTAAAACAAATTAGTCTATTGCACAATAATTTGTGACTTTCTTGTTGTATAACTCACATTAACAGCTTTTTTTTCCTTTAAAATTAAAAATGTTTCCATGACCTTGAACACTTACTGTTTGCGTGAATAGCAGGTTGCACAGAGAGGGTTTAATTTATTACATCACCCCATAAGAGTAAGACAGCTATCACACCTTGGTACAAGGAGCGGTAACTTCCAGAACCAGAATGCAAGGCATTCATACTCGCGAATGGAGGCGGTCTTTACCGGTTCTAGTGATATTAATAAAAAGTTGCTAAACTTAGCAACTCCCAGACGGCAGTAGGTTCCATTTTTAGATTCTTTGGTATGACTCGACCTGGGAATCGAACGCAGGCCTTCCGCGTGTTAGGGGGATGTTCTACAGTTAGACCAAACACGTGAATTTTTTATAATGAGGAGGTTTGCGCATTTCAGAAAAATATATCAGTGTTGAAAATTATAGACGTGAAACATTACTGATGGGAGGTGAGGGAAAAAGAAGTGTTTATGATACAAGCTCGAGTTTTAGAAAAGTATGTGAGTGATACGTTTATAATGATGTTAAAATTGACTGAATAAAACAAGTAGTGGATGATATTATCTACTAGTTCTAGAAAATAGACGTGTTTATATTGCAGAAGAATCATTTTATTAGTAATTTCCAGCCGTAGCGAAAACTGTCAGAATTTCACGCATATTATTGGAAGTTCAAAATATCAAAATTTCCTCACGAATGACAATTTCAGTATTTTTAAACTTCCTTAGTGTTCTCAGTTTTGTTCGATGGCAGTGCCTATTACGGTTCGGCAGTTCAACCTGGTTCACCTGTGAATGCATCGCATGATCACCAACAAAGCAAGCATATGCTTCTAGATCAGAAGAGATGTAACAGCTATCGTCTTGGCTAATGAGGTTTAAGGGTAGAGAGGAGAAAACTACGCGGTCTTTTATTTTGCTACTCCTCATCAGAGATCTCTCTTCCCATTCCTACTGCAATTGTCAACAACAAAAAACAGTATAGAATTTCTCACCGGCCTCCTCTTTCTTTGGTTGGTGCGCAGCTTGTGGTCTTTTGCCTTACAGTACGGTTACTCAAGGGGACCGTTTTAAATTTGTCTTACAAGATTGCTAAATCTAATTATACCATGCCGTCAAGTACAGCCACCAATGAAAAAATCTTATGTGAGAATATGTACAACATGCAGAACAAAAACCTTGGGTTGATGTTAACTAAGTTTATTTAGATGCGGTTAAGCATACAGGTATATAAGTCCTGCGCATGGCACATTTGACTTTCAACTGAAACACATCAAAATCTCGAAACGGTTTTTAAAACCCACGGTAGCAATTGATATCATCAACTGTATCATATGTCGTTCGGCTGATCATGTGGTCACCGGCAAAGCAAGCGCCTATTCGTAAGAGCGATTCATGTTTCAGTTGAAACGTCGAGGTCAGAAGAAAATTACGCAGTTAATATTGCGCAATTTTCGCATTCGGGAGACTACGTTTTCTTATCCGTTCTCTATTCCTAACCCTCTGTGACGGTCTTCAGTTTTGAACAAAATAAAATATAACTTTAGTTTGTCGCTCTTGTTACAGTTATAAGTTGCTTCAGTATAGAAAGAAATCCCCCGTTCAATGTTTTTCTTAAAATAACGCCTAAACTTTTAAGTCAATTGGTTGCTCGGATGTTTCAAAATGTAAGAAAAGAAGGGTAACGACCATGTCATAAAGAACGGCAGTTGACAAAAACTATAGAAAGGGCTTCTGAGAACCCCATACAGTCGTTCCAAGAACCATGTGATTGAAATATCCCTCAAGTAATATGCCTCAACGTGTAATGAAACCAGAGACATCCTTAAATAAATCATCTGTTTTCATAGTTAACGCCTTTTTATTTACAAACACTTACAAAGTAACAAAACCAACAAGGTACAGATTGAAAACACTATAACAAGTTCATAAAGCGACTGCTATACTTCGCATTCGCTCGTAAAAACAAAGAAATACAAAGATTGTAATTTGACTAGTACAACAACGACATCACAAATTATTGCTTAATGCACCATTTGAATTTGAAAGAATAATCTTCAACATTTTAATTCTTGGCTCAAGAATGTCCTATAGAGATGGGAATTGGACTGTTAGAATTCATTTTTCTTGCTCTTTAATATATATTTTTGAATTTTTTGTCTTAAGGTACACTTTAATGTGTAATCGTGCGCCGTTAGATGATGATTCAACTCGTGTTTCGACTTATCATGTCGTTAGAGTATGAAATGATCGACTCGCACAAATATGAAGTTAAAAATACTCACTTTCTTTGTAGTCTCGCCATTGATTGAAAGGCAACCTTACGTCTTCGTATTCCACCCCAGCGAGATGAAACATGAATCGAACAGGTTCCGCTCTAGCTCGCGCGTTGAAGTAAATGAGTTTAAAAGTCGGCATCATGGATTGAAACAGATTTGTAAGTTTATCAACGGTTCGAAAACTGTACACTACCTGCAAGATTGATCTCATTCGTTCTTTCCAAATTCATGTCTAAAAGCATCCCGGTACTGCTACTCGTATTGTCAACTATTTGTACAATAATATGATACCTGCATTCCGCGAACCTCAGTTCAACCATGAACTTGTTCTGTCGTGTAATTTCTCGCTATAAACACCAGCGCTTCACCAGAAAACTGTACGTTGCGATCTATATGCTGATTCAAGCGGTAGCTCATACTTCTCTGATTAAGTTCGAGTTTATTGTACTGTCCATGACGTCATGGACAGTACCTTAGGCACGCTTCTCTTTTTTGAGGGACAGTTCTTTCGTTCAATGTTTCTTGATTCTCAGTGAGTGGTTTGCTCTACAATCGGGCTCATTATGTAGAGTGAGTCATGTAGACGGGAACGAGACTTCATTGTCCGTTTTGGTTACGATATGGACAAAAATGAGCGGGTTTTATTTTGGCTTTTGTGTATTTTATTGTATTGTAAAAGAATGCTTGAGTGAGTCATATTTGTATACAGTATACTTGCTCAGTCACACAACGGCCGCATTGTACCTGTAGTATATCGTGTACAGTGTCGCTAAACGCTAACAAGCTAAAGAGCATTGTAGTATTGTGGCACACACACTGTACTGTCGTATCTCGCAAGTGCTTGTAGATCGGAGAACAGCCATGATATTTATGTACGCATCTAGGCCTAGGTTTAATCTTAGCATTTGACGTTAACTCGCTTGTTATATTTCTCTTTTGGAAGCAGTTAAGTAAGACTAGGCTTATCAAATGCTAGGCGTATCTTGAGAAGTAATATAAGAAGTTCTCTCTGCACAAAACCATAGCAGACAGCCATCTTGCTGTAATCACACGTACGGTAGCGACAATCTACGCGAAGGACGTTAGTGCAGTCTGCTCTGTCACTGTATATAGGAAGTCTGGAGTTATACATAGCTTTCATTGGGTCTACCAGTCGGTGACAATACATTATCACCCTGTATGGTTTTGTATAAGAATTTGGACTTTGTCAGTGCCTAAATTCGAGAGATTTTGCAAGACTGAGTTGTTACATTTTCGAAATAATGTAAGTTTAGGTCAAAATTACCAAACGGATTGAAAGATATGATATTGTTCCCGGGTTCTCATTCACCTCCAAAGTTTGTTTGAAATATTACATGTTCGTCGTCAAATCTCGCAAAAGTTAAAGCTTCTCGGCGGCCGTGCCATTTTGCTACGTCTTTTTGGTTCGAACGACGGCGACCAATTTTCCCATGATCCTCTGTCCATATATATATATATATATATATATATATATATATATATATATATATATATATATATATATATATATATATATATATATAGATATATATATATATATATAACCAAATAACAAAACAACACAAAAAATGGATACATTCATTTCAACTAAATTATAATATAAATCCGTGAATACAAAAATATTTCGGGCTTAAATTACACAGCCCTTCGTCAGTTGTACAAAAACACTATAGTGCAAAAAAGACTGTATACACGTACTCGTTCTGCTTCCTCGCTTAGGTATCAACTGCTTGGGTGCCCATGAACGCCAAATCCCTATTCAGACCCGATTTATGATTGTTAAGTGAGATGATGGTTTGTAACTCACGGTTGCATCTCTGCTGAGCGCTTTTAAAATTGCCGTACAACAAGGCACACTTTAAATGGGAAAGGTTATGCTGAGGGAGATTAAAGTGTTCGGCAACCGGGAATCCAGGGTTATTCTTCTTATGCTGAGCTTGTGATTATTGAAACGAAGTCGGAATTTTGTGCTTGTTTCGCCTATGTACGTAGCTAAGGGACATTGGGTGCAGAAAAGTAAATAAACTACATTACATGAGTCACAATCGAAGTCTCCCGGTTTTAGAGTTATACCTGAAGCATGGTGGTAAATGGTGGGGAAAGCTCTAATGATTGCAACTTGGCACCGGGGTTTATTACACTTCCTGTTGCCTGTTTTGGGATTGTCTACAGTGGGAAGGGTTTGCGAACTAACATGACTCTAAAATTACGTGGCTGTTTATAAGCAATCATCAGGAGGTCCCTGAAAATTTCAGAAATCGAGGGTCAGATTTGAGTATTTCCCAAGATTTCTTGATATTGTGGGTAAGGGTGCGATTGGATGGGTGGTATGTGATGACTAAGGAATGCGGTCACAGTTCGATTTTGTGCGATACCGAAGGAGATTATGCCTCGGTGTAGCAAGAACTTTATGAAAGTAATTGTTGAGGAGTTTATAGGGATATCCTCTGTTGAGAAAAAAGTTAACCAATTCAGTGGCCCTTTCCACAAAAATGTTATTAGTGGAGCATAAACGGCGGTACCGAAGGAACTGGCTGTACACAATAGAGTGTTTGGTATGACGGGGGTGGAAACTATTGAAGTGGAGATACGTATGTCTGTCTGTAGGTTTAGTGTAGACGGACGTGGTGATCTTACCGTCTCCAATCATTACCAGAACATCTAAGAAGGGCAGAGTCTTAAAGGAATAATCAAAAGTAAATTTGATGGAAGGATGAAAACTGTTAGCAACATAAAAGAATTGTTTTAGATTATCCAGCCCTTTGTCCCAGATCAAAAACGTCGTCTATATATCGTACATAGAATAAGGGTTTGTTTGAAGATTGCATCTAAATTCCCTCTTCCACATGATACATAAATATATTGGCATATGACGGTGCCATTTTTGTACCCATAGCCGTCCCATTTACCTGTAAATAATTAATGTCATTAAACTGAAAGTTATTGTGGCTCAAAATGAATCGAATTAAACTCGTTACTTCAGAGTACCCAGTGACAGAATTTTTCCTCATTAAATTTAAACAGGCCGTTGTACCTTCCTCATGGGGGATATTTGTATATAACGAAGTCACGTCCATCGTCACGAGTATGGCATCTTTGGGCAAGGACGTAATTTCATCTAGTCTATTTATAAAATGAGTGCTGTCTTGAATATAACTTGGGATGGACAGGGCTAACTACATTTCTGAAGCTGAGAGCCAACTGTCTAACACAAAATTCTACAAACCGCTTCAGGTTGATCCAACCCTCACCTACTATAAGGAACTAATTCGTTTGGTCCAAACATTTGACAATGATATTAATGAGGAGGTTACACCCTTGATACCCACCGCGCCCAAACCAGCTATGTTCTACACCTTACCAAAGGTCCACAAATTGAAAGATATTGTTGGCCGACTCTGGGAAGGGGATGAACAACCTACAAACACAGAAGCAATTGAATTCGTTCGTTCTAACAGCATACCCGTCCCTGGCAGGCCCATTGTTTCCGGCATCGGGACTCTGACTGAATACATCTCGGCCTACGTTGACCAACACCTACAACCTCTACTTCCTACCATCCCAAGTTATATTCAAGACAGCACTCATTTTATAAATAGACTAGATGAAATTACGTCCTTGCCCAAAGATGCCATACTCGTGACGATGGACGTGACTTCGTTATATACAAATATCCCCCATGAGGAAGGTACAACGGCCTGTTTAAATTTAATGAGGAAAAATTCTGTCACTGGGTACTCTGAAGTAACGAGTTTAATTCGATTCATTTTGAGCCACAATAACTTTCAGTTTAATGACATTAATTATTTACAGGTAAATGGGACGGCTATGGGTACAAAAATGGCACCGTCATATGCCAATATATTTATGTATCATGTGGAAGAGGGAATTTTGATGCAATCTTCAAACAAACCCTTATTCTATGTACGATATATAGACGACGTTTTTATGATCTGGGACAAAGGGCTGGATAATCTAAAACAATTCTTTTATGTTGCTAATAGTTTTCATCCTTCCATCAAATTTACTTTTGATTATTCCTTTAAGACTCTGCCCTTCTTAGATGTTCTGGTAATGATTGGAGACGGTAAGATCACCACGTCCGTCTACACTAAACCTACAGACAGACATACGTATCTCCACTTCAATAGTTTCCACCCCCGTCATACCAAACACTCTATTGTGTACAGCCAGTTCCTTCGGTACCGCCGTTTATGCTCCACTAATAACATTTTTTGTGGAAAGGGCCACTGAATTGGTTAACTTTTTTTCTCAACAGAGGATATCCCTATAAACTCCTCAACAATTACTTTCATAAAGTTCTTGCTACACCGAGGCATAATCTCCTTCGGTATCGCACAAAATCGAACTGTGACCGCATTCCCTTAGTCATCACATACCACCCATCCAATCGCACCCTTACCCACAATATCAAGAAATCTTGGGAAATACTCAAATCTGACCCCTCGATTTCTGAAATTTTCAGGGACCTCCCGATGATTGCTTATAAACAGCCACGTAATTTTAGAGTCATGTTAGTTCGCAAAACCCTTCCCACTGTAGACAATCCCAAAACAGGCAACAGGAAGTGTAATAAACCCCGGTGCCAAGTTTGCAATCATTTAGAGCTTTCCCCCACCATTTACCACCATGCTTCAGGTATAACTCTAAAACCGGGAGACTTCGATTGTGACTCATGTAATGTAGTTTATTTACTTTTCTGCCCCCCAGGTCCCTTAGCTACGTACATAGGCGAAACAAGCACAAAATTCCGACTTCGTTTCAATAATCACAAGCTCAGCATAAGAAAGAATAACCCTGGATTCCCGGTTGCCGAACACTTTAATCCCATTTAAAGTGTGCCTTGTTGTACGGCAATTTTAAAAGCGCTCAGCAGAGATGCAACCGTGAGTTACAAACCATCATCTCACTTAACAATCATAAATCGGGTCTGAATAGGGATTTGGCGTTCATGGGCACCCAAGCAGTTGATACCTAAGCGAGGAAGCAGAACGAGTACGTGTATACAGTCTTTTTTTGCACTATAGTGTTTTTGTACAACTGACGAAGGGCTGTGTAATTTAAGCCCGAAATATTTTGTATTCACGGATTTATATTATAATTTAGTTGGAAATGAATGTATCCATTTTTTGTGTTGTTTTGTTATTTGGTTTCTTTACTTTCCAACACACGCCACCTATCATGTTATATATATATATATATATATATATATATACATATATATATATATATATGTATAGGAAGTCGGTGGGTATAACATACGCCCAAAGACCCACCGCTGCTTCAGTTGTGTATATTATCATTCTCAGAATGATCATGGTCATTCTCAGAATTAGCATAGGGGTCAGGTCTATACTGTTCTTTTTTTCTGCATGAACTAAGGGTTACCATAGGCCTATTATTTTCTCGCAAGGACATGCATCGCCACCCTGGTGAAGAGGTCTAAGATCGAGGGGATGGGTTGGGAGTTGTTGTTGCTTTGTTGCTTTTACTAGAGTTTCTTCTTACTTGATGGAAGCAAAATTAGGGAAAAACTGTCAGATCATGTGATAAATACATGAAACCCGGACATAGTGGCGGTAATTTTACAAAACCGCCGGGGCACCAGCACGATATCATAAAAAGAGGACGTGTCCTGGTAAAACCGAACATCTGGTAGCCATACCTGCAGTGCCACTGTGAGCACTGTAGGCATACTTTGCGACTTCCGGTTGATCACTGCCGTTACATCGGCATTGCATGAATAGCCTATAGGTGGTGATTCTTCAATTAACCTGATAAGCATTATGAGAAATAGTGCAGTCCTGCATCATTCATGTGTATCACAAGATTGCGAGTCGAAAGTAACGGAGGATTGATATCTACAACAAGCAACCAACACAGTACTGCATTGATTATATTCAAGGTATATCACAAAGAACATAAAAGGACGATATTCTAAGCTTTGGTGACGCACCAAAGTACGTTGGCACAGAAAAAAATCATGGACAGTAAGTGGTTACGATTTTCTTAACCACATTTTCTAGTTAAGTATTGCTTTGCAAATCAATATGTGTAAGCAAGGGACCTGGTATTTTCACAATTTATCTTAACCTTACGGAAGCGTAGACGAGACATATTTGCTTCTTGAAAATTATTGGAATATTATTATTATTTTATTAAAATTATTGGAATAAATATATGAAATTTTTCTTAAAACATAGTGAGAAAGGTGTCCACCGAAGGTGAGTTAACCACATAAATATTTGTCTTCCTGATAACGTCTTGGAACGAAGGACAAAAAGTCTTGTCCTAGCATGAGTGATTCAAATGTTTTAGCGTTGCACATACGGTAGCTGTGGCTAGGGTTTCTTCGTTCCTGCATGGATAAAATATATGAGCATGGAACATAGTTATATCTGCCTGCCATCATGATGTAATTGGACAGCGAGGTAGTCAGTTAGAAAGTTAAATGGAGTTTCACGGTCCAGTTCCTAACCAATTGCTGTAAGTCTAGCTTGCCAAACCCTTTTTTCCCGTTGTGGTTCACTGGCCTTTTTGTCCCTATTCATTGCTTATGCTGAACATCAAGCACACTGGCAGTAGCTTCCACGGGTATGACCCGTTTGGACAAGGAAAGAAATTTTGAATGGAAACAACTCATTAGGTTTCACTGTTACAATGAGGGACTTTTCACATTGTCGTGTTGCTAAGTTCCCGCATCGTTCAGTCAATAGTCATTTCTAATAAGCTTCTCATCACAGTGAATAAGTTAGCAGATAATTGCTTCAATGACGAGATCCAGTATCTCGCCAAAACTTTATGGTTCAAATTTCTCATTTTTTGTGAATAAAGTGTTTTCTGTGCAACTTGTCAATATGAAGAAAAAAGTATCAAGATAATGCAATTACATAAATTCAGCATTACGTCAAAGTTGTCAACTTGCAAATGTCTTGTAGGTTTCCTTCCATATACCACGTAAATTGCAAAGATTTTTCAACGTTTCCGTAAGCTTGAACTCTAAAAGACGTCATAAGAGGAAAGGCTCATTACCCTGATTTCAGGAAAAAAAAAAAAACTCCAACGTTACCACAACTCATCATCTTAGCAAACCTACTATGCACCTCGACTTCCTGGCTGACAAGAAACATATCTTGACTTCTGATTGTATTGTTTTAATGAAAAATACTCATGCATGACACACTACAATGCTGTGTTTGGTCTGAATAGGAGAACTTCTCCAACAGGTACATGAGGAGGGAACCACAAAGCAAAGAAATGGTGAGATTGACTGGTTCTTCTTCCCCGGGCCGACTTGTCAAGTTGTCATAGGCAGGTCTGGTAAAAGGAGCTAATGGGCTATGGCTGTCATGGCATTCTGGTGGTTTTTTAATTGGGTCTTGCGAAAATGTAAAAAAAAAAAAAAAAAAAAATCAAGAACATAAGTTCCAAACCCTGTTGAAACACCATTTCCCTAACTCAATCTTTCTCAACTTAAAGTGTGGTTATTTTCCTCCATTTTCAACAGTCACAAAAAGTCATGTTATGTGGCCCTTCTTCTTTTTCATATGAAACTTAATTTTTGTCCTTGAAATTCGATACTGTTGGGATATTTGAGTATTTTTTCCCATAGATCTAGTATTGAATGACTAACACCATATGTAGGGTATGGCTAACAATGTGTTTTTTCAATTTTCCCTGCAGCGGGTTAAAAAAAATGGACGAATTGAATGCTATGAAATTAGCATGCCGCAAGGACATCACAGATTTCCCATAATGCATGGAATCTTGAGAATAACACGTTTATTCAAAAGTTAGTATAAACCCCGAATGATGCTAATACTGAGATGGAGTTTTCACCTCCTGAAAGAAAAAAATGGATGTCAATGAATTTTGTCTCCAGAAAATCCCTTTAGATGCACGCCGAAACTTTTTGGTAAATGAGGGGATAATATCTGGAGTAGCAGGTGAGTAGCTTACATGAGCATACGGGACTCGTTCTCTCGGAGGGGCGGGGATACTTTTTGTCCGACTCCCAGATCTCCGGCCAGGGCATAATCTCCGCCCGACTGAGCACCGACATCTGCCTGATTCAGAAAGATCCTGGCCAATTTGTCGCCGCCCCATACTGCCATACGGCCATGCTAGCTCATTAGGCCTATGTTTACCACAGAAAGTGTGAAACTACAACATCAACCGTAACATTGCTGGAAAGTATATTTCAGGCTCATAAATAACAATATCTGGATACTGCTTTCGCACACAATTTCCTCACTTTAAGCCAAATCACGCACATGTAAATGTTAACATTTCAGATCGTCAGTAAGTTCGTAATTTATGCGACAATAAACCATCAGGCTGAATATAAAAAGCGTCTAAAAGTTAATACCGGTATTGGAACTGTGTAAAGGCAATGCAATGGAAACGCTGTGGATGATATTGATAAATATCGCTGCAGGCCTGTTTTTAAGGACCCTAAACTTATCTCGTTTGGAACTGACATGTTGCGTAGGTTGACGTATTTATAGATCATTCACTATAGAAAACCAATAACCGAAATCACCGAAATTTTGATTATCATAGCTTGTTTGCTCACTGGGCTGAAAGACTGGTAGAAAATTTAAAAAAAAAGTTAAGAATTGCCTGTAGACCGGGCAAGTTAGTTAGTTACATGGAGTTTTACGGCCCAATGTCTGACCAATTGGCTTAGGTCGAGTCGACAACGGCCTTCTTAGCAGTTGTGGCTCACTGTCTTGTTTTCCCAATACTCCATTGCTTATGCTGCAGCACCAAACACAATTAAAGCAGGTTCCATTTTACAGTGTTCGATATGACCCGGCCAGACGTGCGACTGAGACCACCCACTGCAAGTCGTATGCTGTAACCACTTGACCATCATCAAGACCTTGAATGCATGAACTACGCCAATATATATGGCCAAAAGACATTCTCTCAGTGATATTACCGTATTTTATGCTAGTTATTTATGTCAAGACGTAGGCTTATCCTAAACACTCAAGGCCATGTTTTCGGCAAAAGGTTTCTCACAGAAGGAAATTCTGCAGCTATTTGTAAATAAAAAATCTCTCAAACTTTGAGAAAAAGAAACACCAAAGGATGCAGTTTCCATAGCTCTTCTTATGAGCTCATGATATTATGATGAACCATAAGTATTGTTTGGGTTTACCAAATAGGCTGGTTAGATTAGTTTTAACCTATTTTCCTTGCATGCAATGTTGGTGTATTTCAACGCAAACTTTCTCTTTGAAACGGTTAAATACAGATTGTGATCTGTAAAAGTAGACTCTGGAATACAATTCCTAATTATTTGAAAAGCAAACCAACCCTTACTTCATTCCGTAGTAATTATACTAGGTATACTAACAATGATTACCGATGCTTTATTCCCCTTTGTTCTTCCCCTCGTGTAGGGTGGGGTGTCCGCTTATGTTGTTGTGGGTAGGGATTATCTGCTCATAGGATGGTTATGTATAATTTTTGTTTGTTTTTGGATTGTAAAGTTTTCTTATGTTTTTTTCTTGTTTTCTTTTTTAGGGAGTGCACTCTCGACAAGCCTTCGGCTTTTAGTAACACTTCCTTCCACTCTCATTTTATCTTCTGTAATTTTGTTCAACTATGTCATTGCATACTAGCCTACTTGAGTGGTGAAACAAATAAATAAAATGAAGAAGGGTGACTTTATCTAGAAGGAACTATATACATGTAACTTTGACTGATACGTGCACTATTCAATTATCATCGCCAAAAATTTGTACATTTCAATAATGTGTTAACGCTAAGAAGTTTGAACTGAGCTCCAATAGTTACGGCCGGATCCCTGTACCCTGTCCCTTTAGAATAGCCCATAGGAAATGCCCTGGTTGGAACCCGACTCGGAGTCTCAGCCACTGAGGTACCGGACTTCTAATCTAAGGGAATTTAATAGAGGGTCTACTGATGAAGAGGAAATTTGTCATCGCATTCAAGGTCACGGAACCAAAAGAGAGAGAAGTAATTCAATACTACCATTATTAAATAGGAAGCCAATCTTCTAATTAAATTTTTGTGCATATGCTTACCAGAAGTGGAAATCTCTTTGAGTCGAAATAGCAAGGGTGGTAGCCAGTATAATAGAGTTGCCACTCTGTAACCTGTCGTGAGTTGTGGATATAAAGGCCTCATCCTCTCACCCCAACCCACGATTTTTTTAGTAGTGCACAGAAATTCTCAATTGGCAGAGCTATTTTATTTTGAACAAGCCTTCAAAAATGCAAAGTTCAGAAGCTCATATTACACAGCATGTACTCTACGCGAAGAGTATTTTGATTACGCATTGGGGTCTTGTATATTCTCCCTGCGGCAATAAACTGAAATTTTTGTCTGGATGAGAGTTAATTTTAGACAGTTGTGGGAGGAGCTTAATTAAGTAGGATAATTAAAACTGTTTGGTTTAAGCAGGACTAGCCATTTGAGCAAGCCAGACTTGTATAACCAGCTTAGAAAGGTGTCTTTACCACCCCAATGTAACGAATGCCACCTTATATACTCTGATAAATAAATACCTGTACGAAAGTCGTTGCAGCTACAAGAAAACTTAACATTGATCACCCACATTAGACAGTCCTCGACTATTTGTGCAATAACATATAACATATCTCGTATACTTTCAAGCTTATGAAAACCCAGTCTTATTGGTATGGGATTGCCACGGTTAATGTGGAGTAACCGGTCTCTTCGCGAGCCACTCGGACACCTTTGGTTCTGCCTTGAAACGCTCAGCGAAGCCATTAAGCAGTTTGTATTCCTTAAGGTATTCGGAATCACCAGCCTTCGCGCCAGTAAATGACGGATATTCGTAGAGCAAGCAAAACACCTGGATGTCAGCGAATGTAATCTGAAATAAATAAACAAAGGTATATTTTGAAGTTGTTCTGAAGAGCAGAAACAATTGTCTAAATACATTTTGAATCGACCGCTAAATATATCAGTGTTTTTTAATTACCTGTCTTCCAAGAATTTTTCATGACGTTTCATAGTAAATTTCGCAATGGGAATGGAAAAATATTGTCACGCGATTCTCAAGAGCAATTTATGAATTAGTCAAAGGTGTTTCTGAACTGACTAACCACGTTAGTCACTCATGTTTGGTTAATTTGAAGTGATGATATCTGACTAAGTTCGTAGTAATAGACTAGAAAATATCAGTAAAACTTAGTCAAGGAGGCTTTATATTTGTTAGAAACTAATTCAACTGGTTCAAATTTAAGTCATTATTGTTGACTAACGTGATTTGTCAGTTCCAGCACTGTTTTGCCTAATTGTGTTTACAGCGAAACAGGATAGGTTACTTCACTATTTAGTAATTAATCCCACCTTGGAACTTTTCTTTGCCTCGCCGTTTTTCTATGTTTGGGTATTGGTTTGATAAAGTAGAAAACTGTCAACGAAAACTCTATCTTACTTCATTATGTGTAGCCTCAACTGGGAAAATGGCCGTGGTCGGTCCGACTTAAACCAATCGGGTAGAAACTGAGCCCTAAAATATACAATTTACCCATCTTACTTTGGGAACGTGTCATGAAGCTAAAGTGCTGAAAACGATTTATTTTGTTAAACTTTGTAAACCATTTTAAATGGACCTAGAGTGCATGTTCGTGTAACCAAAGGTGGTTTTCCAAATACGCCCTACTCGGGATAGCATTCAGGTAAACAATTTCGGAAATGGTCACAGGCAATGCGTCTTAGTCTTATGCGACATCTCGAATTTACACTTTTATTAACAATGTAGGAATAATCAAGTGAATTCGCAGAGCCAAATGGTGTAATTATGCGAATATGCACATAGGCGAAACGTGTGAAATCTTACACATGGCCGTATGACCCAACCGGAAGTACCAAATTTCCGACTTGCCCATTAATATTCATCTCTCAAGAAAAAGACCTGATGACAATAGTGGGCAGGTCCTTATTAAGGACAATTTTAGTGGGATGTGGGGGATTCAACCATTAATGCGACTAGCCAGGCCTAAGGTGACAATCAATCGGAGAGTACTTATGAAGGGATTTTTCAGGTTAATAGCCTGTCCAGGTTGACTTAATGGGTTTCCCATGGTCCTCTAGGTATATTTACTTTAGGTATCATGTGATTATCTAGCACTTCAGGGAAGAAGTTTAATAATACTTCTCTTGTGTGCATTAAATTAGAGTCATGTTCCTTCAGTGGAACTGACAATTGTGGGTAACTTTGAAATAAGAGAGCCACCATCAGTTAGTGCAAAGAGTGCTTGTCCTATAAACGTTTGGATAAAATATCCCCTACATCGTCTTACAAAAAATGGCCCTTCCCAGACTCAGCAAGACACTCGGTGTATTTTCTTGAATAAAAACTCTTCTCTTTTAGCACCGAGACTGAAGAATTATGGTGACGTCCCTCCGTCTAACATAAAGGTGTGGTATATGTGCACATTTTCAGACCATTGGCTTTAAATAATATTATCTACGATTTGTAGATCTCCATAGGTATTAAAAAGTGTCCGGAAATTTGTTGCCTTGTTTAAAATCAGGAGCGATTAATGGAGAAAACTTGTAAATTTATGACAGAAAATAAGGAAAACAGCACAGGCTGCAGTTTACCTGTGCCACTTGGAGATCTGGTGCCACATATGGCAAATTCAGGGGTGTACCCAGGAATTTGTCAAGAGGAGAGCCAAAGCTCACAAACCGTCTCACAGTGCTTTGCGAAATCGTGAGCTCGCGCGGTGCTTAAGAAAAGAGTGACCCAAACTGTCTACCAGATCGCTGAAAATGGTACTTCACAGGCCTATTTATCGTATATGAATGGTAAACATAGTAAAATTTGCTCGAAATAAGCTCTCGGGAAGGGACAGGGGAGATGATTTCTTCTTTGCTCCCCTGCCTACGCACCTTTATCAACTTTCTGATTTTTCTGCATTTGAGAACCAATGGCGGCCTTAACCCCTGTATCGACGCCACCCATTGGGTGTGCCCTCTTTAGGTAAGGTGCCATGTTACAGTTTTAAGAAAGTCCTTTGCCTTACCTTATCCCCAACGAACCAGCCTTTCCCTTCATTATTGCTGCTCAAGAGCTTTTCCAAGTTTCCCAAATATCTCTTCGAATTTGTGGTTGCTAATAGCTTTATCAACTCCGCCTGGAATTTGAATAGAAATAACACAAGGTAAATTCGGAAAACACATCTTGACCTAAGATATTTTAAAGTCCAAAGTACTCGGTTGCATTGAGTATGCATGCCATTTTGTTATTGTCTAGCCGGTAGGCATGCGCGTAGCCAGGATTGTATCGTGGGGGCGGGCTGGTAATTTTCTAGTGTGATATGGAACAAGTGTATAAAAGATTCGCGTCCCCTTTTGAGGAAAGTTATGTTATTATTACAGGTCTCCATACACGAAAACATGCAACACTTGTGCAGGTGAGTAATGTAGGCGAGAGGTGGGGGGGGGGGGTCCCCCTCCTTGAGCATATTTTGGGGTACTTTGAGCGCACTTTTATGGTATCTCTAAAATTATATCTACTTATTCGATGTAAAAAGACGAATTTCAAGCGATTCTTCCGTATTTTATAGCTCCGTTCTGACTCTTCCAGTTCAAACCACCAGAAAGTCCAAAACTCATCATTCATCATAACCAGAAGGCAAAATTGCATTGAGGTTTCGAAGTTAATGTGTTCTACTCCAAGTAATGCTAGGGTATCCTATATATTCTCAGTCAAATGTTACCCTAACGCGTTATAAAAGCAATATAGTTTGTGTCACCCCAGATGACCTCTGGCCTGTTCTAACAATAACAAGGACCATCTTTCTACCATAGCACATCCACTCACCAAATAAGAATCTATCTAAGTCACCGAAGCCATGTGCGTCGATTTGAATGGATGGGGACATGTCCCCTCCACTTCTTTGAGTGACGGGAAGACTGACGTAAACGTCCCCACATTTTGTGACACGTAGCTTAAAAGTGAGGTACTACCAGAAAACTATTCGTGTAGATTATGCAACGTGCCTTCCATCGTTTACGATTTTTTTCAAAACTGGCGCCGGCCGATACTTGTGCTTGGCAAGCCTTCCAGCATGTTTACTTTGTAAGTAATCAAAACTTTCGCGCGCTGGTTTTCGCATTGATGATCTTCTTATCAGTTGCATCTCAAACACACATTGTTCATCGGTCTCAGTTTACGGTTACATCGATTGTTCGTGTGAACAGGTGTGGTTATGGATGTGCACAGCATTCAGCAATTTGAAGAAGAGGGCTGAATCGTCCCCTACTATGTTTAATAAAATCTGTAACCGCCTTCCAAGCGGAAAGCTAAAATTGGCAAAAATGTCTTAAGGGAACTGATTGAAAATATCTCGGTGAACAGTCTGCGTCCAATGTTTTCAGGAAAACAGTAATTTCTTATGCAAAATTTCAACGGGTGCCCACCATACTTACATTCATATAAAGATTCGACCATTTGACATTTAGACTATTTTCAGAAGTAAATCACTCCGTTTGCTAGATGAGAAACTTCAGTCTGGTATTAGAAGTACACCTCCAGCCTCTGACGACAGATGGGGTATGAAGAGGTGTCGTTCTAAAGGACAATGGATGTATTTTAAAGTTTTCGCATCAACAATCTTACACCGGTATGCAACGGTTACTCAGTAGCACCAGTCGGTACCCCTCTGCCTATTCGATTTATGATTTGCCGGCAATAGATTGAAGTGTGCTTTTTATCGAGTCTTAGATTTATTTTAACCATGTTCATAACAATTGGTTCCCAAACTAAATTAACTGTTTTCCTTTGCAAATTATCTCAATTTTCGTTGAGATTATGACCAGTTGCAGAGTGCACCCGGTACTTAAGTTCACATTGACCGTAGTCTGTTGAAGTAATTACCCTCACTGTCAAGAACATGTTTTGAATGATTTGAAATTTTCCTATTACTTAAAAATATTGAAGCCTTTATCACCATTCTACATCTGGGCCCCTTCCTCTTAGACACCTTACCAGGACAGGAGACATATTTTAATATGCAAAATTGTCTCTCCACTTTGAAAATCAAATCGACGCATGTGTCCTTGCCTTGAGATATCTTGTTAACAGGGTTTTAAGAGTGTGCCCTCAGTGACCGTAATGATCTTAGACCTCCATCACCAACAACAGGGACCACCTTCTCAGCATAAAGCATCAACATGCCAAATATCAAATCTGTCAAACTTTCCTACCTTGAAATATCATCTAAATACCTAGGGTTACCCAAGATGGCCTTCAACTTCCACCAAAACAATAGGGAATATCTTCTCAGCATAACGTCGCATTCACATACTAAATAGGAAACTTACCCAACTTCCCTTTCTTGAGATATCACCTTTACAAAGTTTTCTGAGTTTGACCACTGTTGACCCAGATGACCTTTGATCTCTACGAAACCAATTGAAACCGTCCTCTGAATATCACATACCCACCACAACGTAACAAATTCAAGAACAGTCAGATATTCCTATCTTGAGAAACTGTATTAACGAGCAAATTGTTACAAAACTCTCACTATCGAAAACAAAAATGGTCTATTAATTTCAGTCACGCTGTTATTAAAATACCGTGAGGTTTGTGGTCTTTGTAATAATTGTCGGACGAGTATTAAGGTACCCAAATGCTTTTTTTAAAATACCTTAGGGCGTCCCAGGATGTTGCTACTCGGACCCCATTGGGACGTTGTTCATAGACCGCAACGGGGTCTTTAGACGGTCTCAGGACCTTACACCTTCATGGCATCTCTTCGTGCTCCGACGGCGTAGGCAAGTTTTCTACCTTACCTTGCTCCACTTTCAGATATCGACACCGGTCGCTGATGCTGTATGCTCTATCACAGTCCAAATTGACCTCAAAGCATAACAAAGTCTATTAGATACCAAATAGGCCTAATCACATTTGTAACGGACGTGTTGAAAAAAGTAAAAACTCTCTATATGTGGCTATGAGCAGAGTGTTCACCATCTCGGTTATACAGATTATACAACAAACCATAGACAACTCCCCCAGGACGGTGATCTCGCCCCGTAGTTGGCCAACCCCAATGAAAATGCCCGGCCACGCTAAGGCATATATGTTTTCTATACATTCTGTTCCACATCTAGCATCGTGCTCACCTTTCTGTCTGGATCATTTTCACCTCTAATGTTACTCATTTGGACCCCGAAATCGTTCACCGTCTCTGTGACGACATCGACCAGAGCCCAATCCCAATCATCGGTAGGATAAAAACCTGATAGTTTGTCAGAAATTAAAAGAAACGGTGAAAAGTTTCGGCTGAATAGCATGCATCTGTATAGAAAGAGACCTTACGCACTTGCTATCACAAAGCAAAAAGTTTGCCCTTCTTCGAAGTTTTACACTTGTATCATTGAAAGTAACGTATTAAATGGAGACAGCTGATTCGTCAAAAATCGCATACGTACTTACAAGCAATGAACGTGCGTGGAAACTCTTACTTCGTTGGACATGTGCTCATTGTTTTTAACAGTACGTCAGCGTAACGTCAATGCATAAAGCCTAAACCCAAATGCCAAAATGATACAAAATATGAAATCACATGGAATAATAAAACCAAAATAATGCAAAACAAATTATATTATCAAACTGCTGGAAACTATGGGATAGCCGTCAATTTTCGTTGCAACTGCATTGATAGAATTTTTCGAAGCCATGGCAAACAAGGTGATACAAGAAGTCAGATTTGCCTCTCAGATTTTTCCTTCCACCTCAGTTACTTCAGTTGCCACCCAAATTAGGCCCCTGGACCCCTTGTGCATTTTGTCTCCAACATTTTCGTTTGCCCCTACTTTGCCCCCAACTTTTTCATGGATCATTGCATGGATCATTTGATTGGAACATTTAGTGATCAAGGGAGTGACTAGTTTCATAGCCTCAGCCAACACTACTATGGCACCCATAAGGGGACACTGAGGGTTTAACCCCGGCTGTTTCGTCGAGGAAGGAGACAAGACGCACGGAAAAAATAAAAATAAAAAAAAAAAAAACTATTTTATGGTAATCGGTACAAATATCTCTCTCATGTCACATAGCAAACTGTATGATCATCATCACAACTTTTCTTCTCTCCCGTCTTTCAGTAGCGTGTTGAACAAGAAGGGGGCATAAACCCCACCTCTAGAAGTAATCGGGGAAATAAGCTAGTTGCTGGTGTTTACTTGGAATTAACATGGCCAAGAACCGACCGAGCAATTGGTGCACGTAACTTGTCGGCCATTATGCACGTTGAAATATGCTTCAAACAGTTTTAAAATTAGCACTATTTTGCGTATCAGCCATTCTAATAAGGCAATCATATCCATAGGGAAGATGTACACCCCTTCTCCTTCTCCTTAGACCATTCCCACAGGACAGCGAAAATAAAACTTCAGATGCAAACTCCATTGACATTTCTTACTTAGGATACTTTCCTTTCCAATTAATAGAAGAGTTCGAAGTTTACATCTGCCCATGCGTTAGTGACCTTTCTGGTCAGATCAACTGGTAAGAAAACATCTGAGGGCTGCACCGACCATGCATAATGGCACACTGTATTACGTACATCCCGCCATCAACCGACTGCATGGTCAAGTGATTAGAGCATCAGACTTGCAGCGCGTCCCGGCCGGGTTATACCCAAGACTTTTAAAACGAAACCTACTGCAATTGTGCTTGTGTTCAGCGTATGCAATGGAGTAAGGAAAACAAGCCAGTGAGCCACAACAAAAAAAAAAAAAAAAAAAAAAAAAAAAAAAAACGGACGGCTGGCTCGACTTGAACCAATTGGTTGGGAACTGGACGGTAAAACTCCATCGTTTTTTGTTTATTGTATTTTAAGCTTTGGAATAAGTTGGACACGGGGCAAGTGCAACCCCGCCTCCGCAATTCCGCCTAAGATGCTTGTTCATCATTCTATCTGATGTTTCATTTGAACATCATTCGATCTGGTGTGGAGTTTGCAATCTCAGCTTGTGGAAATAAAAGTTCCTTGGAATTCATGTGACAATATTTTTGTTGGTGTCTAGCCTTACCCCTCATCTCCGGTCCACCTCGCTGATTCACATAACGCCACTTATCACTAAAAAGCGTCACCATTAAAATATTCTTACCAGGACGGAATGATTGTAATTTAGAGAGGCTGCGCTGCTCAGACTGGTTCGCTGTTCGGAATTTGACGGTAGTAAGGTTTGTGAAGAACGTCGAAAAATTCAAATGTTGCAGTCAAATTGTCTTCGGCGACTTTTCATTACTAAAGAGGGCTTTTATGCCTGTGCTGAATTTTCTCACATTCTTCGTACTTATTGAACGTGTTAAGTTTAAATTTCATTGGGTTCAAATCATTGGTTTTTTCGCAAAACCCTTCAAAAGAGGCGTCATCCACCGAAGCCATTAAATCTCCCGTCCCCACCGCTTCCAACGCCTACGAAAACAATACATACCAAATTTTCGAGCCACGTATCGGTAAATAGCGCCACTTTGAGGGAGTTCTTTTCCATCAACTTCAAGAATAGGCATTTGTCCAAGAGGTGTTTCTGCAAGTTAAAAGAGTTACAAAAATGGGGTACAAATTATACGTTGATACGTTAATACCCTCTAGTATGATATTCATGATTTCATACACACACACGAACGCACACACACCTAGACACTGTTTTTCATACAACCTAAGGACCTCATTGTTTTTACTTTGAGTATGCTGGTTCATACCTTAGCAATAAACTCTCTTTTGTTTGGGAGGGAGAACTCCAGAAATCTATTCTTTGAAATTACACCAAATTAAACCTAAAATTCCTTGCTCTCGTCTTCTGCTTGAATGCAAAACAAGTACACACACACATATAAGTGGATTTTGCATGTAATCTGTAGTGAGGACTCCATTGCGTTTTCTATTGCATTTTCTTTCGTAACCTAGGTCTTAGACGAAATACAAGAAATCTGTAATCTGTTGTTTCCTCCACAGGATCTGAAATGCATTGTTTTCAAGTCTTTAGTCTGTACTCAAAAACTCATGAGTAAAATACATAAGAAAAAGAATTCGCCCTAACGTCTAAACATATAAACAACGTTATTTCGATGGCCAGCCATCCGTTCGTGTTAACAGCTAGGTGTCCGTAAATTTGATAACATTGAAGTAATTGTATCTGCTTTGTAAATCTAGGAGGGCGCCCTTGTCCGTTTACGTATTCGTATAGAAAAGGTGTGTAGAAACGTTAAGGCGAAACTTATATTTCGCCCCAAAATTTTTCCCCCTAAGGTAGACTTTTCAGCAACAACTTTCCACCTAAGTGCCGAATTAGTGATATATATATATATATATATATATTCCAATGCGTTCCAATATGTTCCAATGCTTTTTCTTTCTTTTTGTAACACCGAGGTAACTTGCTTTTTACATTCACGCCGATGAAGTGTGAAGCTCCGAGCAAGAAAGCTCCGTGGTGAGATGTTCTTAACAACTTTAATATATATATATTGCAAGAATGCAAAACTATCGACTCTACTTGAGACAAACGTTTTACCCTAACCTTGCAGTACAGGGGCATTCATTCGTTAATGATATTTTCAAATCTGGTACTCATCGTTCAGCGACCGGTACTACCACTGATAATTCACGCCATCTCCAGGTTATCAATCTTACAAATGAGCCCCTTTCTGAACATCAAAGGAGTCTATTGGACAAAGGGTTACCTTCTTGCCCTAATAGCAAGATCGATGACGTAGAACTCAGCCACTCCATCTCACGCTTCAACAGGAGAGTGAAACTCGCGGAATGGGCCCACACGGAGGACATGCGCATGCCAGACACCTCCCCACCCCTCAGACATCCTCAGTTACATAAACGAGAATGGACGCCCAGTGCCAATTGGCACCGCTACATAGACTGTTTTACTGATAGTGTGGAACAACATCTCAGAGATTTTCTCAATGAGGTCAACCACCCTCCTTTAACTAAGACCGACAACCTCAGTAGACAAGAACGACAAGCTCTCCGAGAACTGCGGTCCAAGGAAGATCTGGTTGACAGCTTTTTGCAACCCCTACTCAAATCTATACCCAGTTATATTCAAGATACCACCCAATTCCTCAGGCGTCTCCAAGAAATTTCCCATATTCAAGCAGATTCATTCTTGGTATCCCTTGATGTTTCATCATTGTATACTAATATCCCACGTGAGGAAGGGATCAAGGCCTGCCGGGAATTTCTCCTTAAGCACCATCCCCCTAGTAAAGCTAATGACTTAGCTTCCCTAATAGAGTTCATCCTCAAAAATAATTATTTTCAATTTCTTGATAAATTTTACCACCAAACCAATGGAACCGCCATGGGTACTAAGATGGCCCCAAGTTTCGCTAACCTTTTCATGGCTTCTTTAGAGCAACCCCTCCTCGAGGCTTTCCCTAAGAAACCTTCTTTTTATGTTCGTTATATCGATGACATTTTTCTAATTTGACCTCATGGCCTACGGGAGTTACTTAAAGGGGAAGTTTAAGCAAAAAATTTAATTTTCATATGTGAAAGAGGAACAAAATCTACACAGTGTGGTGAAAGTTCCATTGAAATCGGACATGTATTTCTTGAGAAATCAGTAAATGAAGCCAGTAGATTTGTGTTCAAAAGTGAGTTTGAGGGCAACAGAGCTTATATCACTTCCTCACATTGACAAGGAATGCTTTGTTTCCCTTTGTTTTATCAGACTGTTGTGTTGACCTTGAAGTTAATAGGAGAATGACCTCCCTGTGGGGGATGCAGAGTTTGTAAAATTCTCATGCCACTTATGCAATCACATTTTAATAATATGGGATTGTTGAGGAGAAAATCCAGTAAAAAGCTTGAGGAAAAAAAAAGACTGCCCATTAATGTGGGGATGTGATGTCATATGTGCTTGCTTCAAGTTCACTATTTGTTGAAAATGTGAAAACTTTACGTGTTCATATCTTGAGAGCCACACATCAGATTTCAATGCAAACTTCACCAAAATGCTCAGGATTAGTACCCCTCCAACATACCAAATCCTGTTGTGACCTTAAACCCTTCTTTTAAGTTCAAGGATTGTGTAAATTCTTTTATAGTTCCATTTAGTTCACTATGGAATATTCTCAAACTCAATTACCGTTTCTTGACACGGTTGTGCATCTCAGAGGCTGTTGCCTTAAGACTTCTTTATATACGAAACCCAAGGACAGTCATTCCTATTTACATTTTGGCAGTTTCCATCCTTCTCATATCAAACATTCGATCATTTTAAGTCAATTTCTAAGAATCAAACGTATCTGCTCTACTGAAGCCGACCAACTACGACACATGGTCGATTTTGCTGGATACCTTTTACATAGGGAGTATCCTGTTAAAGTTATTGACTCTTACTTCAGAAAGGTTCAGCAGTTAGATTGAAACAATCTGCTCTGTTACCGTGCCAGGAATGAAACTAAACGAATCCCCATTGTAGTTACCTATAACCCTAAACTTTCCTCCCTACTCAAAAGAATCAAGACTTCGTGGCGAAATCTCAGCCTAGACCCCACTATCAGAGATATTTTCAATGAACCCCCAGTTACTGCTTACACACAACCGCCCAGTTTATGCAGAATCTTGGTTCACACCAGGCTTAATCCTTGGCTACCCCTCCCAGAGGTAATTCCCCTTGTGGTAATAGTCGTTGCCAAATATGCAACCATATGATCACAGAGCGTACAGTACACATCCACCCCAAGGGAATTCAATTATCACCGGGCCCGTACTCTTGTAATTCCTCCAATGTTATTTACCTTCTTTTGTGTGATAAGTGCCCGACGATTTCTGACATAGGTGAGACCTCCTACAAATTTAGGCTAAGATTCAACAACCACAAATCTAGCATTCGTAACAAAAGCACCGGCTTCCCTGTTGCAGATTACTTCAACAAACCCCTCCACAGTGTGAACGATTTAAAATTTTCGATATTGATGAGAGGCTTTCCTACAACCGAGGTACGTAAAAAACAAGAATTAAGGCTAATCTTTAGGTGTGAGAGTCACGTCCACGGTCTTAACCGTGACCTTTCATTCGTGGCCAACGTGACAAGCGTGACCGCTGATCAGGTGGCCTGCACTTTCCTCTTCGTAACATTGTTACTGTCGATAAGGAACCTAGGAGGTTCGAAACGTGCAGTTTGTGCATATTCTGTAATTTGTTCCTATTTGCTTTTCGTTCCTCTATAAAGCACAGGGTTACAGAATGTATATATATATGTACCTCATAGGTATCTGCACACCTAGCATATGTCTGCCTTATTCAGTTCTGATCATAGGCTCTAACATTAATTTCGTAACGACAGATGATTCCTAGTAGAGAAATTTGGCACTTTCATACGGACAAAGCTCATTCTTATTTTTTTTTATTGGTTATTTCTACCCCATACATTTAATAAAGCCTAAGGTGACACTCCAATTCCTACGCCATCACGCTTCCACGCCAGGTGCACACATACAGTAATACTGTCTTTTCATGGTTGCAGTTGATCGCTTTTTCGAATTAAAAAAAAACTGACGCACTGTAGATCAATACAATTTCGCAGTAATTGTGTGAATATGACGAAACAAATTTTGCCTGCACACTCAGAAACTTTAGAAAAACCGACTCCATGTCTCACTATGTAAATGCCTGAAATTGAAGCAAGTTAGCCATAGCAAACGCGTGGGTTATATTACGAAATGACCTAATTACTGAACCACATGCTTTCAACTGCAATGCATTCGTTGCAGTCATAGCAATGAAGTGTTTTATAATGTTATTGAGGCCCAGTCTACTTGAGGTCAATAAGTGCTGTAATTTTTGGATTTGATAAAGGCTTAGTTTACTGAACTTGAGTAAAAAGCACAGTATATGTGCATACACGCATGCGGTTGCCTTTCAAAAGCAATCACAACGCAGCTTGGGATACATAGATATTGGGCCTTATCAAATCCTTGACATAAAACGACAGAAGTGCAGACCAATTTTTCATACCACAGACGATTTCCATCCTGCGCGGTGCGGCTTCTTGTTGCCTTTTGTAACGTTGGGAGGAATGTCAACAGTGCTTTCACATTTCAAATTCACTTTACATAAAGTCGAATCCAAAATTTCCTGAAATCGAATCGCACATTCTGAAATGTAACTACAATGCTGCTTTGCTGTAAAAGAAAAACACGACTGAAAAGAAATTGAAAAAAGAATAAAAAAAAAAAAAATGCTGTCAACAGGTCAGCCAATGAGTGCGTTAGTCTGCCCTGATTTATGATTGATTCTGAGAGTCATGTGACAATATTTTCATGAAATGTATTAGAGTAACTATTTGGGTACCTTGAATACGCAATGAAATATTACTTGTGAGAGAAATAAGAAATCTGTGGAATCCGGCTTTTGTTTCCAAAAAGTTTGGGGAGACTACTTTTTCCCTTCAAATACGAAATCAAAGAAGAAAAAGAGTAAGTACTTCTCTCAGATTTTACGCAAGAGATTTGATTTCCAGATTTCCATGAAAAGACAACTTGAGCAGTCGCCCCAAACTTATTTTAAGGCAAGAGCTGAATCTCACATTTTTCCTAATTCTTTCAGAGTATCTTCATTATATTTTAGGACTCGATTATTGCATATTCAAGGTGAACTTGAACAGTTAGGCTCTAAGTAAATTTCACATTTGAGGAGAAAAATATTGTCACGTGTTTCCCGAGAGACAATCATGGAACAGGATTGTCTAGAATGCTTCAAGTTGAGGTGACTACATTTCCCGTTAAATATCCTGAAAGTATCCCTCCAGATTTTCCGAATTTCGGAAAATTTCGGGAAGCCTACAGTGGTAGTAGGCTGCCTATCATACTCACTTGCTTTGTAGTCTTTCCATTGGTCAAAAGTCACTCTCACGTCTTCATATTCAACACCAGCTAGATGAAACATAATTCGAACAGGCTCCGCCCGAGCTCGCATATTAAAGTACGTTAGCTTGTACGTTGGCATGGTGGAAACGGATTTTCCGGCGTCTTAGAAAATGATACTTCAACGGTTATATAGCTATTAGTACGGCTGTTATCTGCACAACCAAATGAGCCTACAGCGGTATACCTTGTTGCATGGTCTGAGAACCAAGTTGACCTACTCATAGGCTATCTGCAAATTTTCGTTTAAACAGTGAGCCGCTCTTTGGCTCTCGGCAAACCAAGATTTCTAAGCTGCGACATCAAAACTAGACCTTAAAATAATACACGTATATTAAGCAAACTCGATGACTGGGCATTTTTTCGACTTAAATGCAATGTAAACAGTGACTCAGGCAAACTGAAGTTGGCGCTCTTTAACTTTTAAAGATGTGAAAGTCACCATGCATAGTTTTTTACAAGCGAATGCGAAGTATAGCAGTCGCTTTATGGACTTGTTACAGTGTTTTCAATCTGAACCTTGTTGGTTTTGTTACTTTGTGTTTGTAAATTAAAAGGCGTTAACCATGAAAGCAGATAATTTATTTAAGGATGTCACTGGTTTCATTACACGTTGAGGCATCTTACTAGAGGGATATTTCAATCACATGGTTCTTGGAACGACTGTATGGGGTTCTCAGAAGCTCTTTCTATAGTTTTTGAAAACTGCCATTCTTTATGACATGGTCGTTACCCTTCTTTTCTTACACTATGAAACATTCGAGCAACCTGTTGACTTAAAAGTTTAGGCGTTATTTTAAGAAAAACATTGAACGGGGGATTTCTTTTCATAATGAAGCAACTTATAACTGTAACAAGAGCGACAAACTAAAGTTATATTTTATTTTGTTCAGAACTGAAGACCGTCACAGAGGGTTAGGAATAGAGAACGGATAAGAAAACGTAGTCTCCCGGATGCGAAAATTGCGCAATATTAACTGCGTAGTTTTCTTCTGACCTAGACGTTTCAACTGAAACATGAATCACCCTTACGAATAGGCGCTTGCTTTGCCGGTGACCACATGATCAGTCGAACGACATATGATACAGTTGATGATATTAATTGCTACCGTCGGTTGAAAAAGCCATTTGGAGATTTTGATGTGTTTCAGTTGAAAGTCAAATGTGCCATGCGCAGGACGTATATACCTGTATGCTTAACCGCATCCAAATAAACTTAGTTAACATCAACCCAAGTTTTTTGTTCTGCATTTTTAAATATTCTCACATTAGATTTTTTCATTGGTGGCTGTACTTGACGGCATGGTATAATTAGATTTAGCAATCTTGTAAGACAAATATAAAACGGTTCCTTTGAGCAACCGTACTGTAAGGGAAAGACCACAAGCTGCGCACTTATCCACCCAAAGAAAGAGGAGGCCGGTGAGAAATTTTATACAGTTTTTTGTTGTTGACAATTACAGTAGGAATGGGAAGAGAGATCTCTGATGAGAAGTAGCAAAATAAAAGACTGCGTAGTTATCTCTCTCTACCCTTAAACCTCATTACCCAAGGCGATAGCTAAGTTACATCTCTTCTGATCTGGAAGCATATGCTTGCTTTGTTGGTGATCATGCGATGCATTCACAGGTGATCCGGTTGAACTGCCGAACCGTAATAAGCACTGCTATCGAACAATACTGAGAACACGAAGGAAGTTAAAAAATACTGAAATGGTCATTCTTGATGAAATTTTGATATTTTCAACTTCCAATAATATGCGTGAAATTCTGACAGTTTTGGCTACGGCCGGAAATTACTAATAAAATAATTCTTCTGCAATCTAAACACGTCTGTTTTCTAGATCTAGTAGATGATATCATCCACTACTTGTTTTATTCAGTCAATTTTAACATCATTATAAACGTATCACTCACATATACTTTTCTAAAACTCTAGCTTGTATCATAAACATTTCTTTTTCCCTCACCTCCGATCACTAATGTTTCACCTGTACAAATTTTCAACACTGATATAATTTTCTGAAATGCGCAAACCTCCTCATGATAAAAAATTCACGTGTTTGGTCTAACGGTAGAACACCCCCCTAATACGCGAAAGGCCTGGGTTCGATTCCCAGGTCGAGTCTAAAAATGGAACCTATTGCCGTTTGGGAGTTGCAATGTTAAGCAATTTTTATTAATATCACTAGAACCGGTAAAGACCGCCTCCATTCGCGAGTATGAATGCCTTGCATTCTGGTTTTAGTCAACGGCGGCCCCCGATTGCTCGGAAAGTTGAAAATAAGCTCTACTTTTAGAATGGATTTTCTACCTTTATCTGGACAGCTCCGCACATGCGACAAGGAGTCAGATATTATTTCAAAAATGACATTCTCTCTGACAAGGACAGACACGTCAAAGAGTTGCGATGAACGGACTAACTCCTCGTCGCACGTGTGACAAGAAGTCAAGGATTATTGTCAAAGGCGGCACTTTTTATGGGTCTGGGTATTGTCGCCATGAATTCCAAAGAAGACAAACATTTTTGATAAGAATGGTGAAATCTCATTTGGAAACCCCTTTTCAAATTGGAATTTGTTTGTACTCATTATCGCGTAATTCATAGCTATAATAAGTTGTTCTGTAGGATTCGGAGACCAATACATGGTTAGGGGTAAGGGGTTAGATTTTTTAACAATTTTCTGCACGCTCCGCGCCAACTGATGGTGGCGTTCCGCTTAGATAGTGTTTTGTAGAACAGATTACTTGACAGAAAAGGGCATCCTTGCAAATTATTATTCGTTGGGGCAATATTATGAAGTGAAAATTTTATTGCGAAAGAAAGCTCAGAATAATGACTGCTTTGTTTTTAGGTACGAGCCCTTAAAATGCCATTTCCTGCTATCTCAGGGTTCTCAATTTTTCAATAATTTCTGTGCTCTGCACTGTGATAGCCTTTCGGGCAGAATAACATTTTTCGGACTAAAAAGTTTGCCCCTCCCAAACTGAAACGCTCCTATATGTCAATGTCAATATATAAAATCTAAAACTTCAAATATATAGGAAGCCAAACTGTTTCCGTGGGAAAATTTTCAGTAAAGTCAGAGGGCCTTACTCTGCATCATGACATTCAGTAACCCCTACAAATCTACAGATCACCCCCTAGAAATTATAATTTTACTCCAATAAAAGCTTCAGATTGTTAAAAATGACAAACTTTCCCAATTTCGATGGATACTCCGTACAGTAAATAACCAAAGCCAGTCACGCCAACATTCCACCTAATTTTGCTCTTGAAGAGCATATCACTTAATAAAAAACTCAAATTTTTCATTATATATATTTATACTTTTTTAAATTTATAAATAAATATTATTTATACAATTTTTCATTTTATATGTATAAATATAATTTTTCATTATATATATATATATTTCATATAATTTTTAATTATTTCCAAAATCTCTGTACTAAAGGACCAAATTGTCTTCCATTAAATTCTAAAAATTCTCCAATAAAATGAGCTCTTTATTTTCAAACTTTCCGGGAAATCTTCTAGTCTCGGGTTGAAGGCTTAGTACGTAGGCCAAGTACGATTAAATTCGTAACTACCAACTATTTTCAGGTGTGGCCTATATAACGTTTTTAATTTTGCCCATATAAAGGAGACATTCTTCAATAAACACCCCGACTTTTTTATTTTCCTTCCAAAAGCCAAATTTCTTTTACAAATTTTAAATTTTGTCTTTCATAATAAACTCCAGATTTTTAAGTATTTGTTGAAAAGGAAGCCAAAAATTTCTCCCGCTATGCACGCCTCAAAACTGCTAAGTGACGTCCCACAGGGAATAACTCAAAACCTTTACGAGCCCTTGAAATGTTAGCCCGATGGCGGGATATCCTGGCGCCACCCCGAATTGAACAGATCTCGTCCAATTAATATTGTCCTAGAAAATGGAAAATTTTAAATAAAGGAGTGGACGATCCGACTTTCAAACAACGAAGAGAGGACAAATAAAAATTCTGGGTCAGGACTGGGATTCGTGCGTTAACAAATTGTGGGTTGCTGGCGAAAGAATGCTACCGATACTTGAGATGATAAAAAGAAAGTGTTTGAATTTGACAAATTCTGTGTATAATCCTTTTTGTATATTTTCACCAGTTACCGTAAGGGCCAAGGTGCTTCTGAGAACCCTCTGAAGTAAAGGGTACGACAGGGTTCAGCTGATAGACGAAGGTGAACAGCTGAAGTGGCAGGAACTATTAAGTTAATTTAATGACTGCACTCCCCCAACTCCCCCCCCCCCCGTTCAGCAGTAGGCACGCCGTCAAACACATCTTAGTCGCGGTTTTAGTCGCTTCAGAGAAGGCAATGGGTAAGGTGGCATGTGCGAGGTACGAATGTGATGACGGAAGTTACCGTGCTACACTGTTCGCAAGGAAGAACAGAGCTGCACCCAGTGGCGTAGCCAATGGGGGGGGGGGCAGGGGGGCAAGTTTCCCCCTGGAAAATAATTTGGGGAAATTTGTGGAATTTGGGGGAATTTCAAGTTGACGAAATGATACTTCCTTTTCCTATTTCTTTAAAGTTTTCTCACTATATGTAATCTTGAAACATTTCTCATGCATAACTCGAATTTCCATGCAACGTATTTCCCCAGATCTCATCTGTGTCACTGCAGCATGAAGCGCTCTTGACTCGCGTTCGGCAGAAATGCCCTCTCCTCAGAGTCTGCAGCAACGTGAATGTTCTCTGGTACACATGCAGGGTATTTGGATCAGTTCAGCGTATACTGCGCAACACTGACAGGCTATAAGACCGGAGCATAGGATACCACCATCGAGCTATAGTTCCCTACGTATTGTTGAGCAAATGTTATGTTCATTTACTTGATGCACTATTGGATAATACGTTGCTAACAAATAGTAACATAATCAAAGCTTCGTGAACGAAATATTCCCTCATTCAATTATCACAATTTCCGTTTGTTTTCGTTCCACAACCATTATATTTATATTCGATTTAAGGCTGTCAGCAATACATACCAGTATGCCTTAGAGCAGTGCTTCTCAACCTTTATGGTCCACTTCCCCACTTCGGAAAAATTTTCCATAATTCACCCCTAGTACTATAAAACATCAAATAACTGAAAACTAAAAGTAAAACATGCTAGTTAGGTTTTGTTTCAAACTTATATTTAAAGAACGCAGGCCACAGATTTACAAATAAGCGCAATAGAGATTTCAAGACCCAACTCAATTCATGCAAATTTTCCCCTATTCACAAAATCCCCCCATTGTGTATAATTCACCCCCAGTTCCCCAATTTTCCAAATTTCACCCCGAGCATTTAGAATTCACCCCTGGAGGTGCACTTGGAACCCGGTTGAGAAGCACTGCCTTAGAGTTTCCAATTTTTCCTTTTTATATGTATTGTGAACAAATTGTCTCCTTAAAAGTTTTCAGGAAAAGAAAAATATGGCATTCTAAGCATGCCGTAAAGAGGCACAGGGAGTGTTATTTCGTGCGATCTAAGCCTGTTTTTAGCGAAATTTTCCCTGGCGGGACGCTCCGCGCGAACCGATGGTCGCGCTCCGCGTATCACTCTCCTCACCCTACCAGGTAGTACAGGGCAGGGTTATAGACTGATCTTACTCTGTGTTTAGCCATGGATGGAGCTAAAAACAAAAGCTTACCGTTGTCTAGACGTAATAACCCTGCAAACCCGGAAAAACTTTATATGACGTTACCTTATTTTTAAAGGACCGGTTCGGAAAATTAATCTATTTAATTCGTTCGGAAAATTAATCTAATTAATCACTGGGGATGGGGGTGACAACGGGCCCATGATGATATTGTCTTAATCCTATGTTTATAAGAGGCAGCTTCAGGATCTTGTAGGCCATGTGTTAACTTAGGTAACATTACATGACGTCATGATAATCTTTTTATTATCATAAATAACCATATTTTATATGTAATACATGCACCTTGACCTTGAAAATATACTGAAACTGAAAATATACTGAAACTGAAACTGAAAAGTTTTGGGGAAATTTTCGAGCTTTGCCCCCCTGGAAAATATCCTAGCTACGCCACTGGTTGCACCTATTCGTTTCACCAGTGTCGTCACACTAAAGCTAAGTGCTGCACTGCTTAGTGGCCAAAACCACGAAAGGGGAAGCTGTTGCAGACTTCCACAGAGTTCTGTACCTGGTGGGCAGGGAGATTGCTCGGTCAATGGTGCAAAAACGTAGCTTCAGATCCAAAAATTTGTGACAGGAATAGGGGAGAGGGGAGAGTTATCCGACCTGTAAGATTGATGGTGGATATCGGGAGGCGATAACATAACATATAATTCCAGGAGGCCTCGGTGAGGAACATTGAGAGAGATTGAATTATGGCAGAAAGGTTAGCGTTTTTCGTAACTGTTAGTAAAACAATGGTCAAAAATGGCAAAAGTTGCACCACTCAAAAGATGTCTAAAAGAGTTGGTGTCCTTATGGTGGCTGACTTCAAAAAGTTACCAATAAGTGCATTCCGGGCTGAGATACCGATTTTTGCAAGTTGCTAAGAGTAAAAGCCATAAAAAGGGTGGTCAAGAAGAAATCAGATCTGCAGCGATTAACACAGGGTCACAGAGGCGCAACGACCTCGGCTGCAGTAAATGGAGAAAAACCAAACTCAGTTTTTCAAGAGAAAAGGTAGACTTGTTCCGAGACTGAGAAAGATGGATGTAGTGACCGTCATTTTTGTTGTTGAAAGAGCCATGTACAATTTAGTCACAGGAAGAAGTGGTTACCCTTCTTCCAAACAGTCATGATTTCACCAAGTTCTTTGCTCAGATAATACAAAGTGATGGACATAACGGTATCAGTGCCAGCATGGCAAAGATCAGATCTAAATATTTGGTCATTCGACTCAAAAAAGTGGTGATGAATGTCAGACACAAATGTATAAAATGTCTGAAATTTCATAGACGGACCTGAGCGTCAACCGAGTCAAAAAGTCTCTTCCTTGAATATTTTTCGGAGTTGACCTGTTTGGACCTTTTGAGGTCCAGAAAAGTGTTAGATGCAACGCCTATGATGTAATATTTACGTGCTAAGTAACATGGGCAGTAGGCCTACACAGTGGATGTGTTTACTGACTACAGTACAGACTTATTTCTGGGGTGCTTTCGTCGGTTTACTTCATTGAGATGTTATCCCACCGAAATTCAGTTACTGCGGATCCAGGGATGGTGGCAGCGAAAGAGAATTTAAGACATTTTGGAGCCGGCATGGAGTGGTTTGGAATTTCTCAGCCCCAGATGCACTGTTGCAGGTTGCAGAATGGGGTGACGGAGAATATCATCAGAGGTGTCAAAAGGGCACTATTTCATGTCATCGGGGAACAAACATTGACGGGAGAGGAGTTGCAAACTGGTTTCTTTGACGTTTCAAACTTGATGATTCACTGGGTCGAAGCATTCAGAATGCTTCGACCCGTTAACTGGTTAAACAACATCCAAGTCCAACGAGCCAAGAAGAGGGAGTTTCGTTTGTCCTGACTGTTACTCGGCCGTTCATCCGTTGAGAATCCAGGTGGCCCCTGGAGCGAAGAGGGTGGTCATGGTGAAAGACTGAGATTCATTCAATCTATAACCGATGAGTTCTGGAGGCGAAAGGTTTGATGTTACTTTCCAACCCTGATCGTCAGTAAAAATTGGCATAGAGTAAAAAGAAACCTAAGAACTGGTGATTATGTGCCAGAGCAGGACAGCAATGCTAGGAGAAGATAGCGTGGAACAGGTGTATTGACAAAGGTGTGCCTCGACGACGACGGATTGGTTAGGAAAGTGGAGGTGAAGACCTTTTCCGAGTCGGGTGGGGGGGGGGAGAAAGTAAAGCTTAATCAAAAGGGCCATGGTTCTGTTCATTTCAGTGGAGGAACAATAGTTTTTGGAGGATTTAGTTAAGTTTTGCCGACGGGTGGGGGTGGTCGCCAGGAGTCGAAAGTGGACATTAATATTAAACTTCCTTTATTTTTTTCTTATTATCAGCCATATTTCTTTTTAAAAGACTTTTTTATCTTCGTTTATATTGTTGTGGCCTTTGAGGGGCTAAAGCGTGGGTCATTTATTTTGTCATTATGTGTGAAGTAGGTTGTTACTGGATATTTGTGCGGTTTTTATATTTTCTTTTCGCCCAATGAATCATGAAATATTGCAAGGAAAACCTATATTCGGTTAGTGTGGTTAAGTGGTTTAGTGGTGCAATGCTCTTTATGTGTAGCGGCAGAGCAGTGCAATGTATAGTCAAGATGCGCAGGGTGCAAAGTACAGTACAACGTGCAGGATATATGCAGTGTAGCGTTGCAGTACATCGTTGTGACATTTTTGATGGATTTTTTTAGTGTGACTGATGTAATTCATTCGCCTGGTAAAAGTTGTTAATATTTTGCTTAAGATTCTTCGCGGGTTTAAAGGGACCATTGTTTTAAATGTTTTTATTACATACAGTTTCCGAACACATACGCACACACACACACAAATTAGCTAAGCTCTGGAGGGGATAAGACTTAAGAGGCGACACCCTCCTTAACATACCGGATTCATACAAGCGTAATTGTGTTGGTAATATCGTGTTCATAATTAGGAGGAGATCGCAATAGAAAATGATGAACATACTCCTGAACAGAACCCAGCGGAATGTGTCAGAATGTAAGAGAACTTATGGAAAGGTAATAAAAAAATGTTGCAACCTGCAGACCTTGTCCCACATTGTTTAGGCTTCACGACAAAGCGTAATAAATCGTAACCAAACGTAGGAAAGCATCTCATCGACTAGATAAAGAAAAAATCAACAAAATTTGTGGAGCTGCAGGTTTTCTTGAAACCGTGGGGATCGTGGGTACGTGATTCATGGTAAAGCCAGCTCTATAGCAGACTAGTATAACTGTCAGTTTGGTAAGACCTCGTATAACAAATTGTCGGGATACTTTATTATCTCTCAAGAATCTTGAGCTTATGTTGTCATATACCATTCCTCTGCTCTATCGGTATTCCCGATTTGATTTAGTCAGTATACCATTCTTCATCAAATTGTTCCTACAAACAAGTGTCTCTAAATGTCTTTGGCTCCAACAATAGGGCTTGTATCACACTAAAAGTGAGACATTCCAGCTGTACTTAATTTAATCTCAGTTCTTTGGAATTATCTGCAGAATGTTATCTCGAAGGCACATGTCGGTAGCCTACATTTTTATATCCACGTAACATTAAACCACTCTGTCCGTGTCTGGTTAGCAGAAATTTATAGTATTATTTTGACTTCTTGAAATATATTTTTAGGGTAACAATGAAAATAAATATTAGAGAAGGTACTGATTACCATGGTATACCTTACTTAAGGTGATTAAGAATATGTAGCATTCATTCATGTTAATTTATTTAGACACTTGCAGAGTGTCATGTAACGTCACTTGATTTTTTCCTCATGATGGAAGATAAAAACATTATAAAAATATACCCTAGCCTTTAGCATTTTAAGTTAATAATGCCAGAAAGTCTATTTTAATCTTTTTCACATGCAATGGTATTAAACGGAAGAAAAAAGAACAAAATTTCAGAACTAGCTTTTTACCCAAATTTTTAATAATCCTTTATGAAGCGTAACCAATTTAGAAATAACACGAAGAATTGTGACACGTTTAACATGATTAAATGTTCACACTGTCAGCATTTTTACCCCCCAAAAGCCCATTTCAACCTACATTACCAGCACAGGGCATCTTAATCAGCAGCAGTCTTTGATGCTTTAAAATGCGGTTCAAATAAATACGGTTCTGAAAATAGATATTCATTCATTAAACACACAACAGCTGTTACAATACAATTCACCATTTTACTCCAAGAGTTAGGATCCATTGACAACATGTTTTGAAAGGTAACCCTTCACCTCAGAAGAACATTTTCTGAAATGCTAATTAATTTCAAAGAAAACGACGAATCTTACTTTAGCAAAGTTGTTTGTGATAGCTTATTATTGCCAAAGGCTAACAACAGAATGATTGAATGATGTTATATGTCAAAGTGAGAAGTGTTGCACAATCTTGACACAATGTTTAACCATCTACTGCTCATCCGGACGCACCGCCAGTATGATCTTCAAAGTCTGCAAAACGGGAAAATACGCAGCTTTATATTATGTCTATGTCTTTGTAGTATTACAAGAATGCTGTCCTGGAGAGGAAGTGAAATTTCAAACTTTCTGAGGTCGAAGGTTGTGTAAAATACAGAAGTTTATAGAATACCTGAATTAGAGGACGTTAGTATTTTCTTACATATGTCGATTCCCTCATTTTAAAGGAAATGATCCCATACGTATTAATATCCATAATAAGTTTATTTCAACATTTATTTATTAACTAAAAGTTAACATTATATTTCAAATAATATATGCATGATTTGTAAACAAACGATACTTCCAATTCGTTGAATTCCTTGCAAGTACAATTTTATTCGCAAATGACTTCCCAAAGCACTTGGATGTTAGTGGTTTACAAAAGTATAGGCTCAAAACACCTAAAAGTATTTATCGCTGTGTAAATAACTATACCTCACTGTCCAAAAGCATTAATCATTGGTAACACAGTTCTTTAAGACGTAAAAGAGGTAATATAATATTTAATCCATGAAAGAGAACAAACCATTGGTGGTAACGTTTGTTTACCCCCGCCCCCCTCCCATGATCTAAGAGAATCTATGAAATTTACATCGACACCTCCCCAATATGAGCGCACTTCCATTTTTTCTCTGATATGGACTGCCTTTATGTTATACATGGACCGTTCGAATGCCATTATTATCCAACACCACTATGATTAGTTCGAGAGATAACCTCTTTCGGGGGAAATCAATTTTCACCCGATCGGGGGATTATTTTGTCATGGGTGTCGCCATTTCCAAATATCTCCCGCGATGCATTGCGATCCTACCGCGCAAATTCAACGGAGATAACGTTCAAAACAGCCTTGCAATTTTTATCCATTTTAGGAAAAGGAATTCGGGCATTTTAAAAAACTCTGTTGATAGGGGAATAAAAAAGCTTCGTCATGTTTGGTTGTTCACCACGCCGATTTTGAGAAATTGAGCAATTTTGCTACGTTTTTTGTCCTAAGCTAAATTTATAGACTCCCCGCAGCCACAAGTTTTGTACACCATTTTTCACTTAAAGGTGTGCAAGTGGGTCGTGCCAACACATATGTTTGTAAATACGTAGTTGAAGGTCCATGGTTATTTCGTTGTTTATGTCTAAACTATTACCTTACAATTAAATATACACACATTTATCAAACAATTCGACGACTGTGAAGAGGTAGACACCAAGTGCTCATAAATATTCATACCGTTGAGACAGGCAAATTTTCCCTCAATCGGGGTAATACTCGTTTTCTCCCGAAAGCGGTTATTTCCCGATCTGATGATAGCTTTAAAGTATGTAAACACTTCAAGTTGACTTAGGTATGGTATTAGTGATCAATATAGTATTCTATGGTAAGATGAATATCATGAATGTATCGTAAAATGTTACCTGTAAAACGGTTGGTTATACCATCGGATATACTCTTTCCAACCTGTCTGAAGTCGCGGAGTCACCTGTAAAGAATCCTGACATTTCTCCAGCTTGCTTTAAAATATTTTCCTGTTTTGACAGAAAACAAATGAGTGTAAGATTCAAAACTTGTAGACTATTTCGTGAAAATCTATAGATATATGCCAGCTTATGCCAACTCAAGATGACTGGCTCACGTCGGTGTTCCATCTTTTCAAACGCCAATTTGTCAATAAGGGAGCATTAGAGAGATTAAGCTGAAAACATTTCATTTTATTGAATAAAATAATTCATCGGGACAATTTTAATGACATCGCTAGGGAAAGGCTATATTTGAGTTCGACGATACACAAGAACAGCTATACATTTAAAAAAGACATATAAATGAGTCTCCTTTAAAATCTGTGTTTGTGATCTAGCGAAAAATTGACGCATCCATTTACGCTGATCCATCAAAATGGACCTCTTACCCGATATGCAGTAATGCCCTAATGGTATACAGCCTACTCCCCTTGAAAAGTTGTGACATAAACTCTAAGATATTGGTTCAAACCGAAAGATATTTTAACGTCACGAAACCACAGATACGTCGAGGTACTAAATGACTTTTTTCTTAAGAGCTTTGGTCAGGAAATGTCCATCTCTGGGTGCCATTTTTAATGGGAAATATCATTGCTGATGTCACTAATCCTTAACCAAATTTACATCTTCAATCTTTGTTGTAATACTGTTGTATTTAGAGAGATGATCTGAAGCAATAACGTTTGTGAAACTATGAAAGGGCCCTCGAATTGTACTAAGATAAGTTTAAAGTTCAGATGGGGCAATTGCAAGCTTTGTTTGTCTTTACAAAACATATAGACAAGCAAACTTGAAATAACCATGTGAAGGGTACAGAATTTTTAATGTTAAACATCGAAATAATTCATTAAATTTTATTTTGGCACTGAGCTAAAGCTATCAAGAACTGAATGCTAAATGAAATTGGTATAAAATGAACTTGACGTTTTGTTGGTATTGTCATACGTTTATGAACAGTGAGTTTTTCGAGAAAGAAACATTTTAAAAATCATTTTTGAAATGAATTTGTGCGTACCAAGCATGAAAAAACAAATGCTGATGAAGCAAAACGAAATTAACGTCTAAATTAACGTCTATCACCATTATAAGTTTCGAAGAGAACAGAAAAGATTTGAAAAACAACTTTACCCCTCATACGTTCAGAAGTGGCATTTGTATGTCTGTAAGCATAGTATTTTCACAGCCGTTGTGAAAGCTTTCGTTTGCAATAATAACAAAGAAAAAACCAAAAACAGCAACTTGCGAAGAGATCTGAATATTACCAGATAAAGTGCACCACTGCCATTGGATGAAATGTCGTCGTATCTTTTCAACAAAATTGAAGCTATGTTAATTTCCTTTACTCTTTTGTAAGTTTTGGCTAAGTTCAATACATACTAAATTGCTTGAATAGTCTTTATAACTGTATGACCTCCCTACTATGAATTATAATTCTTTTAACACCTTTGACAAAAAAAATTGCACTTAATAATGTAGGTTTAAAATGAGTTTTCATGCAGACTTATGGGAAGACATTTTCATACTGTATCATTATCGCATTGCAAAACAAAGGCCCAAGACCCAATTTCAATTACCTTTGCCCGAATTTGGCTCTGGGAGAAGTACTGATAAAACCATTTGACACTTCACTGCAACTGAGCACCCTCCCGTCGATCCTTGTAATAAAGAAGTCCCAGCACTCATTTCGAGGTTTTTTTCATTAATATCATTTTAAGATTTCGGGTGTGCTGAGAAGTTTTCTGTATAAAACTTGCTAATTTTTAAATTTCAAATGGGTTCTTGAATTTCCCAAAATTCCTATCCGAATTCGAGGTCTTTATTGCGGATACAGGTGCCGTCGACCCCCCCTTCCACCCCTCGAAGATATAACGCTTAATGCAGTACGGTAAACGGTGAGCCGCTTAGGGCGTAGGTTGTTGAACACATAGCTATGGATTCCCTTTCTACACAAATTAGCATCTGATGAAAGAGCTGTGAAGTAGGAGAGGGAGAATGAGACAGAAAACTGAACGGACGATGTCATCTGTCTAAGGTGGGCCATAATAATACCCTTAGTACAATTTTGGATGTGTAATGTGACCTAGCTGTATATACCTTGGTTTCGTCTGTCATCTCCCCAAAGGCTTCCTAAGGAAACAAGAACAAAACATACAGTAGTTTTACTTACAACCCATTTTGCGTAGCTACAGTTGCTACTTCAAAGACATTTATTATAATAAATAGAACACTTCGAAATTTCTTCATGGAGCAGTATTGCGCAATAGGTCTTAGACTAACACTCTTATGTGTTTTTACAACCAATGGCGGGATCCTTACACATGTACAAACAGTGTGCTATGCGTGGCATGCGCAGACCGCAAATGCTTTGCTACCAGTTTACCTAAACAGAAAGGTCTGTCACCGCTGCGAAGACATAACTTCGAATTCGTCTATTGGAATATAATTACTTGTGGAGTTACGAAATTCATTAGTTGGATTATTTGTGATTATTTTGTGGAGTTTCTCTACTAAAACTAAACTTATGTTCCCAATTTATCACAACTAAATGGTAGCAATTGATCTTAGATAAGTCCAAATTATCTTGCTAACTACAGAGGAAACTAGCGGTAAATAAGTAGACTACTTATTTGTCACTCTCTTGTTGATTTATTTAGTAATAATATGAAGGAATTACTGAAGTATAAAAGTGTTCCTAACATCTTTATGAATTTTTCTTCTTACAATGCTGTAGAATATTGAAAGCAAACTTAAATTTGTAAAAGAAATTTCCTTTTCTACAAACTTTGCCGCTTAAGCAAACGTAAATATAATACACTGTTAAAAAAAGTTGTAAATTTTACAGTGAAACCACCGTCAGCAATATTTCCAACAAAAACACGTTATTTTTACCGTCAATTGTAAACGAAATGACGCAAATCCTGTAGAATTTACAGTGCAGCAGTTGTATATTTTACAGCAAAAAGTTTGTCAGCTGTTCAATGTAGAAGTACAGTCAGACCATAAAACTGCCGGTTTTGCATTATGATTGTTAAGTCGCACCCAACAGAACATACACATACAGTATTTTTTAATATCCCCTCTTGTCTCAGGCATGAGAACCAGTATCCATATTTTTTTCAAAAGTCCCCGACTCTCTGGCAAAGAGCCGGAGCTACGTCCCCAAGGGACAACTCAACTCAACTCAACATGGCCAACTGAACGGCCATATGGCCGAAGAAGCTATTACGTCTTTGGTATACCTGTGCTCTGCTTAGGGCGTTTTTCTTAAAGTCTCCACGACTCTCTGGCGAAGAGCCAAGGGGCGAAAACCAAACGATTACTCCCGGAGGAGTTCTGCTCCCTTAAGGAGCTTAACGTCCCAAATGGACAAGTACGCCCTCCAAAGGGCAAACACTGAGTGGTCCTGCTCTAGACTGGCTGAATAGAACAGAAGCCACAACCTGGATGCAGTTTAACGTCATGCCCAGGACGGCTAGGGCGGCTTTTAAAATTAGATTTAAAGACATTATATTAACTGTGTAAAGTAACGCTATACTATATATACCACGTCTATCACACGTTGGTTATTTTGAATAACTTTACTACACAGTTTTTTTTAAGAAATACGGTTCATACATCTCAATTTTCTTTACCTGTACTGATTTACTACTTATTGATTTCCCCAAAACTGTTTTTTCTACAGATCCCATTAGCTTAGGCCTGACCTAAGCATAAATATTCAATTTTTATGCCAAAATTTTGGCCACGCCCACTTTAGTAGATAAAAGGTGTTTAGGTCAATTCCAACTAATGTGAAGGTTACACAGTGCTTAATTGTGATATCACTAATAACCTATACCCTGCAGATTGTTAACAGTGTAGCCTTTTAACAAGTTAGGTATCCTTCTAATTTGCATAATTGAAAAACAATTTTCGTGGTAAACAGAAATACAGAAATAACTTTGTAAATTTTACAGGAATTTGTTGTAATTTTTACAGGTTTTTGACAGTGTACTTCCAGTGAATAATTAAAAACGTTTTACGGGTTTAACTCCTTATGGTAAAGTCCAAAGAAAATACTATCTTTTTGAAACAAGCATTGTTGGAAAAGAATGATTCCTTTTATTTCTTGTCTAAAAACGGAACAATACAACCCCAAAATAAATGTGGCATGTTTGGAGATTTAAACATGCTTCAGAGTTTCTCTCAAACGAAATTGTAAATTTGACAGGTTACATCAGAATCGGTCCTTATCACCGTGATTAAAGTTGTTCTACTTGGTACGAGAAGTGGACAAGGTTGTCATTTTCACCAACAAAATACGGTTTATAAGATGTGAAAGTGAACGTGTTCTCACCCCAATTTTCTCAATTGAATGCTCACTCCCAGTGTGCTCAAAGAAAGTATCTTTCAAGTTGAATTCCCAACGAAGTATACATTTTACTAAGCTAAAAAAAAATTTAAATGAAAACTTAAAACATTGCATTTTGCAATGAAAGTTAAAGTTAACTAGGGGTACATTATTAGCATAAAACAGCTCAAAGGTTTTAAAAACATAACACCTTTGTTATGTAATTTATCTGAAAACTTCCAGGAATAGCAAAAGAAATAAACAATTTTAAAAATGAATTTCCCCAAATCCATGCATATCAAATATATTTGTTTTTTGGGGATTCATATCGATAATACCCTTTTGACAATAATCCGTAAATTCTTTTCACACGTGAGACACGTAGTCTGTCCTTGTCTAAAAGAATGTCATTTTAAAAATAATTCCCAACTCCTTGTCGCTTTTGTGACAAGGAGTGTGTTCTTTTCCCACGGAATAGAGTATGAGCATATAGTATTGTGCTATAATTTTCCAGAATAGACAAAAAGTTATTCAAAAGGAGCTGTCCAGATAAAAGTAGAAAATCCATTTTGGAAATAGAACTTGTTAATATGTAAGCATGCATCTATGCACAATATGGCAATCTGAAAAGTGGGGAGGAGACGCATTGCATAAATTTCGAACAACCCACATGCAATGGAAGTTAATGGACAATCATTTATAAGGGGACCAAAAGGTCAAAAAACAGAATTGCTACATTTAAAAGCCAACTCTGACACTTCTGAAAGTTACCAGAAGTTTTAACTGTTTCTCGTATGCAAACATTAGAAGTATCCGAAAAAGAGACCACATCATCTTCATACTGTAATATTCAATACTTAAAGCTTTCCACCTGGATATCTTTTATTTCTTCATTATGAGAGACAATTGTGAATAAGGAATCAGACCATAGAATTAACAAAAAGGTGATGAGTGTGCTCTGACTCCTCTACTGCTACGAAAGTAAACGGTATAGAAGTCATTATTGATATCCCATGCATTACTGTTATTATACCACACGGAAACCAATTTCTCGAATTCCTCACCAAAGCCAAAATAAATTGAGGACCTTTTGAATTAAGTACCAACCTATTTCATCGAATACCTTGTGGATGTCAATAAAGAGCAAACCACTCGGCAAATTATTGCCATTTGTGTAATCAATTAACTCTAAAACATGTCTAACATTCACACTAGAAAAGCAGACATTTATGAAACCAGTTTGAGTAGGTGTGATAGTAAAAGCGATACAAAAGTTGATGCGCTTTGCCAAAACTTTGGGTCCAATTTTGTAATCGATTTTAAGTTAGCGGATTGTGTCATAATTTTCTGCTTACGGGATTCTTAAATACGTTCTAAAATTAATGGAATCTAACTACGAAATTGTTGTTCCTCATGGTGCAGTGAAAAAGTGAAATATTCTCACCCTGAAATTGTGCGTCATGACTTGGTATTTTGAACGATAAAAAACTGGAAATAACAATCTGACCTTGAGATTTCTATCACGTGTTCACAGCCCAAACAATCACTAGGGATGTACCGTACCTTACTGCTAAAAGTATCAAAATATAATGCTCGTTTGTAATTATTAACGCTTTTTCGTGAATTCTGGAACATGCAGTAGCTATATGATATGTTGTTTGTCCAAAATATCAATAGTTTTAACAGATTGGTCTGAACATGTTTAATTTTATTTCCACATATTTAAATGTCATTTTTGTGCATAAATACATCAAACCTGAAGCGATTTTCATTATGCGAGGTTCATTTTACAAATCTTTATTGGGGGATGCCCACTGTCTTCAGGTTAAGTTACCTTTCTTCAGTGCTGGTTTCTGAAATCTACGCAAAGTATAAATAAATATCAATCCTTCAAAAGGCAGAATTTTCTAATGGACCAGTACGGGCGACATAATTCAAACTTAATACCATATAAAGGCCTATTAATGCCCAAACTCCAAGCGTTTCATCATAAGTCAGATAGTGTAAGGCCGTAGAACATTCCTCTAATGTAAGGTGTACCTCACAGTCGCACAAGTTACAAACGAACATGTAGAAAGCACTGAGAAAAATGCCATTTGGGAAAAAAATCTTCACTTTAAGAATTTGAATGACCCCCTATTTGCCATAAGGCTATCTACCATCAACCATACAATAACCAGTGACAAACACTTTAAATTGTTACAAAGTTTTATTGGTTAGCAGTCATTCTTAACAGCTTACGTCAGTAGTTTTTAGCACACCTGGTCCGGTGTTTCCAAGTCCAGAATTGTTAAGGGTCCATTCTACTTGATTTTGTTTATAATTGACTGGAGACACATAAAGGAGATGGCGTATCCCACCAACATAGTTAAAGGGAGTCATGGAGTTCCCATTACAATTTTTTTACAGGACTTAAATTGAGTTTCGTCCGTAGAATGAAGCATCACTCTCACTGCTTTACTGTTGCCTTGCACAGTCACGTGTTTCGAAATAAGCCTAGTAGTTTTGATTTCATAATTTGTTTATGACCAGTAGCAAATTAAAATCAGTGTGGGTTACTAGCCCATAATTTGTTAAGGACGTGTACCAGACAGGAACGGCTCACAGCAAAGTTAGTAAAGGCAATTAATTGTCTGTGTTGAGATTAAAAAGACTTCAATCATAGTTTGTTTTTAATCAAAACCGATAAAGGTGATATAACTATGTCTGTTTTTACCAAGTTTAACATAAAAAGATTATTTTTGTAATAACATGCTTATGGATATACTTCAATAAACATTTATCGGATTTTATAATACATTTTCTTACCAACCCAAATATTTTGGTAATAATATGATTATGGTTATACCCCAGTGAATATTTATCGCATATTATAATGCATTGTTTACCCAACAAAATAACTTAATTTGGAAATAGCATGCTTATGCTTATACTTCAATAAAAACTTATGGTCCATTTTTTAAGGCATTTTCTTTACAAGTTATTCAAACTGCTTTCGTTATATAATACTTATGCTCATACTCCAATGAAGATTTATCACATATTTTAATGCATTTCTGAAATAAATTGTCTTGAAAATAATAATTTGATGATTATACTCCAATAAATATTTATAAGATACTATAATGCATTTTTACCAACCGAAATGAATTGATTTGGTTAAAATATGCTTATGCTTATGCTTACGCTTATGCTTATACGTCAATGAAAACTAATGGGATCATATACGGCATTTTCTTACCAACCGAAATGAATTATTTTGGTAATTATATGCTAATGCTTATAATTAAAAGCTCCAAGTTATCCAAACTGTTTTGGTTATAATGTACTTATGCTTTATAGTTCAATTGAGATTTAAAGGATATTATAAAGCATTTTCTTACTACCTCAAATAAATTGCTTGGAAAATAATATCCTTATTTATGCCAATACTCCAATGAATATTTATCAGATATTATAATGCATTTTTTACTAACCGAAAATAAATCAATTTGGTAATAACATAGTTATTAACATGGTTGTTATGCTTACTCCAATAAAGATTTATTGGACATTGTAATGCATTTTCGAACTATCTGAAATACATTGGTTTGATATTAATATGATAATGCTTATACTCCAATGAAAATTCATCGGAAAATATAATGCATTTTCGAACCAACCTAATCTACATTATTTTGGTACTAATATGCCTATGCTTATACTCCCATGAAGATTTATCGGACATTATAATGCATCTTTTTTTATCAATCTAAATATACTGCTATTGTATGTAAAAGGTCGATTTAAGAGTACCCATGTTTATTACCTTAAATGCAGCGAGTCTGTCCTCATCCAGGGAGATTGGTGCAGTTTTGATCCTGGTGGGTCTGATTGTATCGATATCGGCGAGGGCATCCTGTTGACGTAAACATCACCCATAATATTATCTCTGAAATATTACTATTATTTCAATGCGTTACTCTAAGATACATGAAATCGTATCACAACGGTATTATCTTTAAAATATCATTACAAACTTCATCTCCAACGGTCCGTTAAGGCAGTACACAATTTCCATGGATATCAGACTTTGGGAAGTCTTTCAAATATTTTTTTTTTATGTTTTTGTAAAAAATAATCCATGAGACAAATTTAGTGCGATCCAAATAATGAAATAGCCAGAGATTTTTCCTCCTGTGATTCACCATTTAATGTGCTCCAGAAAGCTTTTTTCCTAACTGTTTGGTGGATAGAGTCGTGTACATGGATGGGAATCACACCTCAGACCAATCCTTGCCAGCTTCGTCACCCTGCCTATCATTTTCTACTTGATCCCCACATTATATATGAATGAAAGACTTTATGAGTTCCCTTTGATACTTGTAAAACAGCTCTCATATAGTGTCATTCACTCTTACGTCACTGGTTGGCATAGAACATGCTCAGGAGCATATGCGCGCACGTTCGGTTTAGCTCGTGCAGTGATCTCGCGATTGCAACCAGAATGCAGAAGAATTAGAATGTACTTAACATTGTGACGAATTTTACGCGTACCCCATCGACTCTGCTGCCAAACAGCTGTGACTTCATTTCCTGCAAACATGAATGTCTCTATTGGCAGTTTGAATTATAAATCCTTTCCTACTTATGGACTTTGAAGAACAGTCATCTCGTACACTCTTGAAAACAAACATTGAACACACTCTAATGTAAAACTAAAATTAAAACCAATAAAATGGACTAAACCTGAATTCCTCAGCATCTGGTAGGCGTGTAGAAGACGTTTTCATGTCATATACGCCTAACCCCTTGCGGAAATGCTTTTTCAAATGAAACACCACTATTTTACAATTATTGATACAGTATTCATCTTCTGTGTACTAGTATGGTAATGATAATAAACAAATGAACCAAAATATTTGTGTCTACTTGAATTATGCCAGATTTCCCAATGGAAGGCAACATGAAAGGTTGATCTCACAGAACTTATAGTCGTTCATCCCAAGTATCAAGTCAAAAATCTAATTTAACAAGTTCACGGTTATAGAAAATGTGATTTTTGCCTACCTTTTCCCTTTGTTTAAAAATTTATATCAGACGTGTACCTGACAAACTTTATATCAAGAATCAGTGCAAATTTCCACAAAATCTAAATTTATCGATAAAATCATTGCTAATTGTATTGTTTTGAAGGATACTTTGTATCTAAATATATCCAGTACGGGCAACTTTGAGAATCCCAATAATATTAACTGTCGGTCAAGGACAAATTTCTTTATCCGTAATCAAATTTTCCCCATTCCTTGCCAACTCTGACAACCACCAGTGCTGTGGAATCATTTTGGCATAAAATGTTGTCGTTTGTTGCACTGCGAATAACAATTTTTAACCTAGTCGAATATTTCACTTAACAAATATTGGTCACGTGATGTTCATATCATGGTGCGACATAATGTTGAAAAGCAATGTATTTCATTGTATGATATATAAGTTAGATGTGGAAATTTGGATTAGTAATGTTTTTAATAGTAACCTTTCTCATTCGGTGGCACTCTCCAATAATATCATTGTTTCATATCTATGGAACTTGGCTATCTGAGATACTTCTCTGACCAAAGATAGAACGCAATTGTTTATATTTTCATCTTCCTTTTTCCGCGTTGCCTCAAGATGTAATTTTTACTTTAAGGCTCGGCATTTATATACACTGTGAGACAAGCCGTTAGACCCATTATGACACCATGAGAGCCCCTTTCACTCTGGTGAAGCGTATTATGTGTACTCTGCGCAAAATATTATAATTCCTCCAAAAAAAAATGTAACTTACAAATTGTAGCAGTGATAGAAATAACCTCATGCTCTTTAAGATATTTATTCTTACCATTCCAATGGTACAATATATTTCTCTGGCGAAGGAGGATAAGTTCGCAGATGTCAAAATGTCTTCAATTTCGAAAAACGCCCCCTTTATTCTGCAAAGTATCTATCAAATGAGAACCCATTATTTCAAACATTACATCATAAAAATTCAAAACCTATCCAACTTAGATGAAAAAAGAAGAAGAAGAAGAAAAAAAAAAAAGCAACAAGTATCCTTTTTTAAGTTTCCCCAACAAGAAGCTTTTTTTGTTTAATGGGAAACGCAGTGACCAAAAGATTTCTGGTACCTGTGTATTGTATTTCTTAAGAATACTTTTGTATCCATGTGGCAATGTATTTATGACAAAATTATGTTAAGAGATTTTACTCCTATCTCCACCCTGATCTCTATAACTTACGTTGAAAGACTTTCTGAGATTATCAAAATGAGAACTGGGATTGAAAGATTTTACTGGTTTTTCAAGCTCAAATTTGAGGCAAACTCGATTATTCCTTTGATAATTAACAATGCATATTCTCATCTTGTTAAGTTTTGGTTTCTCGTGTGTCCCTTGAGCACTTTGCCAAGCCTGTGGGTTTTTTGTTCTACTTCCGCCACATCATTAAGGACTACGTAATACTTTATTGAAATAAATTAATAAATATTTTATGTTTGTATACTTGTATGATGATGTGTAAAACAAAGAAATGAAATGAAGTGAAAAAGAAATATCTATGCACTAGAAACATAACTAATTAGATGTTGCACACCCCAACAGAAAAGGAGCGAAAAGGCAAATTACAGAGCTTGATATTTTTTCAAAAGGCGGAAAACTTTTGTCGCCCAGTCGAAATTTGTGTCATTCATGTTTTTCGGGAACATAACTTCAGTGCATAATTAAAACTGGAAATTTGTGGGGAATGTGCCCTCTTACTTTCAATTACCAAATTCGGACCTTCATTTGACCATTGGCTACCAGCTATACACAGTTTTTAGTACTACAAAATTATATAGGTTATCAGTTATTCTAGAAAGATTATTTTAAGTTTTTACCCTACAATCTCTGGTATTACCTAGTCAGGTAATTTTAAGCTACATCACCCTTCAGTTGATTTTTTGTTTACGTGGCTGGACACCTATTCGAGAGATGAAACATCCCACCTAACATGATAAAGGACAGCTTGAAGTTCTCATTTCAAACTACTCTTAGTGGAATTAAATTGACTTTCGTTCGAAAAATACAGCATCACTCTGACTGCTTCCATGGGGTATTTCTCGGTCACATGTGTTCAGAATAAGGCCTAAGAGTTTTGTGTCAATATGACCATGAACAAATCAAAGATTGTGCAGGTTCCATAAACTCGTTCTAATTTTGACTCGAACTAGATAGGAGGGACTGAAAGTACATTTATTAAGGGCACTTAATTGCCGCTATTGGGATAGAAGGACAGTTTATTGTTTGAAATCCAAGAAGATTAATTTGATGTTAAAATGAATTTCCTTACCAACCTTATCAAATTGTCATACTCCAATGAAACTCCAATGAAAATCCAATGATACTCCAATGAAAATATCGGAAATAGTAGTGCATTTTCCCACCAAACTTAATAAATTGTGTTGGCAATAATATGCTTATGCGTGTACTAAAGTAAAAGAATCATCCCATATTACAATCCCATTTCTTACCCCCTTAAATAAATTGTTTGCGTAATATCATACTTGGTTTTACTCCAATAAAGGTTCATCGGGTATTAATTCATGCTCCTACCATTCTAAATGAATTGTTTTGGTAATAATAGACCTATGCTTATACTCTAACCCCTAAGGGTTTATTGGATATTACAATTCATTTTCTTTTCCATCGAAATAAATTATTTTGGTAATAATAAACTTGGTTTTCCACTAATGAAGGTTTATTGGGTATTATAATGAATTTTTCCTACCTACCTAAATGTATCGTGTTGGTAATAATATGCTTATGCTTACATTCAAGTGAAGATTAATGGGATGAGATAACAATGCACTTTCTTATCAACCTAATCAAACTGGTATGATTAAAATATGCTAATACTTTTACTTCATCTAACCTAATGCAAAATTTGTTACATGACTACCTATAAGTTAAGTCTTCTTGAAAGCTTTCCAAACGATAAAGATAACGCAAAGACGTACGGAAGCATTTCATTTTATTTTTCTTTCGAGAGTACCTACATGCGCGGAACATCAACATCGGTTGACGCGGAGCGTACAGAGAGTTTGGAAAAACCAAAAACCTCAGGCGGTCAGAAATGGCAGTTCCCATTCTTTTAAACAGAATTTGTGAAGCGCTAATTGTTTAATCATGACCGAAAAACTTTCTTTGCAGAGCGCAATCTTCTTCTTCGCACAGAATATTTGAAAAATCGTGATTCGACGAATCGTAAATGACATTCTGAGGGGGTGAAGAAAGAACCTAAGCAGCTTTTGTTTTAAGCTCCCATTTTGCAATAATATTTTGAACTCAATACAAAAATAAAAGACTTTTTTGGGGGGAGAGGGCAACTTTATTTGAGGGATGAACGAGACAAAGTCAAATCAAAGTCCACAACAGCCCCGGGGAGAGACATTAGTAGAGTGCGTGAGCTTTGATTGAATATTTGACCAACATTTTGGGCCCTAAATATAAGTGTACACCCTCCCGTCCGTCTGTGTATTACGGCAATTAAAAACGTCCCAAAATTTTCTACCGAATGTTTTCTCATTTTTGCATATTTGGGGCAAACTTTCGTTCAAAGGCAAAACGTAAGAATGAGAAAAAAATTGACAATTACATAGGCTGCCCGGATTTGTTAAAAAATACCTGTATTCGTAAACCTTAATGTTGTAGGAAAATTTTACTTTAACCCTGTACCGTTGGGCTCCGATCGGGGCATATCTGCGCGCCTCGGGAGTGGGCGGAAAAGCGGACGTAGCCCGCCCCGCATCGGCTTCCGTAGGCCGTTGACCCCGTGACCTTAAACTATTGTCTCTCTCGTTGTTTTGGCCGAATTTTCGGGTAGCTACTCGCAGTTTCGAGCTCCGCGTGAAACAGTAAAGATGGGTGACAGCCGAGCTCTCCGCATGGGTCCAAAAGGACCCAAACAACGGTAAAGGGTTAACCATGATATCTTCCATTTTTCGACAAGCGTTTGACAGATCCGTTTATTAGACGTTTTACACAGTAAAATAAGAAGAATCTTAGAAATATGTTCATAGCCTGATGAAGGTGTAATTCCCAATAATAATACTCCCTATGATTTTCATGAAAATGGTACTCTCAATTTGATAGATTGATTCTTTTTTTCTGGCAAATGGTTGGAAAATTCTTACATTTGGCCGGAACATGTAACATCAACTTTACCAATGTTATTTTAATTTTGCCCGGGATTTCGTGGTTATTTTAACCAGAGAAAAGTACTTTGTAAATCTGTGACCACGATATAGGTATAATTTAATAAATGTGTTTTAAGAGTGTGCCCAACATTTAGATTTTTCGATGTTTGGGGGAGTCTGCCCACATGCTCGTTGGCCCGGACGGATATGAGTTATTATGAATAGTAATATTCTTTTTAATGAGTGAAATGTCGCTATTGCTTCATCGTCGAAGTCGGATGAGGTTCTTTAGTTCGGCTCCTGACGGGGTCATACAAAAGTCTGGAGAAATGGATCTTCTACCCCCATATGTTATTGTCTTGTGCTCAACATATGCAATAAGTAAGGAAGACAAGTCAGTAACCACGACTGTAAAAATAAAGGCCGTGGAGGGCCCTACTGAAACCAATTGGTACTAAAGTGAATCTAAAACGGCACCTAGCTAAAGTTATTTTACGGAAACTTTAAGAAGTGTTTCTTGGTTAAATGTTGCTATTGGTTTTGGAGACTAAAAACCTTTTGAAATCAATAGAGATTGTTGTTTCGAGGATGTAAAATCCTCTTTTTTTCTTTAGTGATGTGGTTTAGGTGAAATGTTTGATATTATAGTTTGAATAGTGTTGCACCACGGGAAATGCATTTGTCGTTGGGGAGGGCTCGAAAGAGTAGGCTACGTTTCGAAAAAGATTTTTAAGGCTTGAGATTATTTTCTTTGAAAAGTAGTAAGATGGGGCTTGTGCCATTAGAACTAGTGAGAGATTTCACTACCCCCAAAACACAAGCTATTAGTTGAAGAAAGAATGAAATAGAAATTTATTATTATTTTTTGATTCTCCCTTTTTTATCATTGTAATTTTAATTTTACGAATTTTCAGTGTTGGTAATGAGGGACAATAGTAAACAAACTCTACTTTCAAAATGAATTTCCTACTTTTACCTGGACAAATCCTTTTGCATAATTGTTTGCCTTATGATTTTGACAAATGTATACGATATCCTCATACTCTAATCCGCGTGGAAAGGACCCACTGCTTGTCACACACGCGCCAAGGAGTCGGGAATAATTTAAAAAATGGCATTCTCTCAGAAAAGGACAGATTTCTTGTCGCAGGTGCGAAAAGTAGTTGGGATGAAAAGACTAACAACTTGTCGCACATGTGACAAGAAGTCACGGATTGTTTTCGAAAGTGGCACCCTGTCTCTGAATTGTCGACACGAAGCACAAAGGAAACAAACATATTTCATAAATATTGTAAAAAGAAGTGGATTTTGGAAATCCATTTTGAAATTGAAACTGGTAATTATCTTTTTAAACATCTTTGTAAATAAATATTTTTACTTCTCTGAATAAGTTATTCTCATTATCCTTACATGCTCAGCTTTTGCCAAATTGTAAACTTCTTTTACATAATATCATGGGGGAAAATCCCGGGGCGGGGGCAAGGGGGACCTTCGCCCCCTCAAGTGAAAAAGTGGGGGGCCAAATCGTAATTTGGCCCCCAAAAATTTGAGTAGACCTAAAAATATGGTCACCTTTTTTCGTTTTTTTTTCATTCGAAAACAGTTTTTCTGAAGCTTTGGAAACGCCAGAACACAAGAGCTTCCGGGGGCTTCGCCCCCTGGACCCCCACAGTGGCTTTGCCTGTGGATCCCACCAGGAGTCCTTTGGGGTTTCGCGCTCGCGGTGACAAGAGTGCACAGTTTAGTACTCATGGGCACATCATAAGCATTTTCGCCCCCCCACTCTCAAACAGAGATTGCGCCCCTGCATAATATATATGTCAAATCAACCTCTCTGTACCCTCAATTTGACTGTCCATCTCACTCCACCTCTTCCCTCCCAAATCTCACTTTCAAAAAGAAATGATTTTATGATTCCTCGAATCAACTGAACCATGGGTAGGATTCAGATGCGTTTAACGAAAATGAACAAACCTGTAGTTTCACCGGTTCTTCTTTCAGTATCTCTTTACATGCAGGGTCAGTGCACGGGTCAATCGCATGTTTGGAATCCATGTATTTCTGCTGTAATTGCTCTAAAGAATTGTAAGAGTCCCGGAGACTCATTCCCTGTCGGAAAAGATAAGCAGTTGTTCAAATAAATTACACTTATTAGTAAAATAATTCTGGTTACAATGTATCTATGCTTTTTATCAAACATGCTTGTTTTCTTTCTTCAAATCGCTTTGCAAAATTGTTAAAAGGTATTTCATTTTATATTCTTTACATGTTAGAATGCTTTCTTTCTTAGAAAGCTTGGTGGCTTACTTATACATCTAGCACATAGTAGTACCATTACATGTAAACGCCCTTTGAGAAGTGTGAGTGTTAGCGAATGACCTGATGAAGTACATACCATATTCAGAAGTTCGGGAGATAACCGCTTTTGGTGGAAATCAATTCCCAACCAATCGGGGGAATACGTTGCTTGCTATGTATATATACTCCAATGTTGCATTGCGATCCTAACGCGTGAATTCAACGCAGAAAACGTTTAAAACAACCTTGTAAATTTTATCGTTTTTAAAAAAGGGAAATTTTTGGCGTATTTGAAATCTCTGTTGATAGAGGCATAAAAAATGAAAACCACTGTCACCTTTGATTGTTCAGCGACCCATTTTTGGGATATCGAGGAATTTTGATACGTTTTTTTGTCCTAAGCTTAATTTATGGAATAAACACATCCGCAAATTTTTATGCACTATTATCCTAATGAGGGTGTACAGGAGGATTGCGTCAGAATTTGTGTTTATTAATGCGTTGTTGAAGATCCCTTGTAGTTTCGTCCTTTGTGCCTTCACTATGATATCACATTTACATTTATACACTTTTGTTAAACAAATCGACGATTGTGAAGAGGTAAACACTTATTAATTTTAAATATTCATACCGTTGAGAGACTAAAATTTTCCCCAATCTGGGAAAAAACCCATTTCCCCCAAAAGCGGTTTTCCCGATCTGTTGTTAAGCCTTAAAAATCTGCAGCCCATTTGGCTTTGTAATTGCCCTTTAAAGTGAAGTTCTCCCGGAACCACTTGATGGTCTTACATAATGACAGTCTGTTACTATCCACTTGCTCACGTGGGAAGTAAAGTGTGGGGAACATGCGAGTAAAAGGTTACTTTAACCAATTTAAGTCAATTCAATGTACCCTATTGAAATCGCTGAGCTTAATACTTCCACAATGCTAACAATCTCTCCCCGAACCCATGGTACATAGTACATGCTATTTTCGTAGAGTATACCATATGTATTGCTAGGTATTCATACATCATTCAAACCAACTATTTTTCAAAACTTTCAGGGGATCACAAATCATGGGCTGCTTAAACCTTCAGCTCATTGGGGCTATACTTGGATACAAGTTCCATGATAACTAAATGACGTAATCCAATGGGCTGACTAACATTACCAGCGGCGTCGCCAAGGGGGGGGGGCAGGGGGCGCACGTGCCCCCTGAAAAATCGTGTTCAACACGTGTGTCCCACCCCCCAACTGAGATTTGAGATTTTCAAAAAAATTTGTCTTCCGTAGTCAGAGTGTGACTATGAATTTTTTAGGATTCGATTCCTCTGTTGAAAAGGGAAGGCAGTAAATTTTCATGTTTTCCAAATGAAAATATCGCAAGAAACCTTGGAAATGCCATTTCCGGCTGTCTGAGGGGTTACGTTTTTTCAAAATTTTCTTCACACTTCCGACTACGTCAATTGGAGGTGGCGCACAGCTCAGGTAACCCTTCAAGCAGGATTAAGCCTACATTTTTCCTTCAGAGGATCACATCTAATTGCCCATCAACTGCTTTTATTTCTCTCTATAGTCACGGTGCAGCTCACCTTCCTCAAATTGTCAGCCTGATACGCTCTTGAGAGTAGTTTCACTAACGTTTGTTTTGTTATCAAAAATAAAATCTTACGCGAAATTGCCCTGTAAGTAATTTTTTAGACCAGTGTAAAAACAATCCTTTTAAAAAACAACTTTAAAACCTTACAAACACGGTAAAGACCCAGGAGCTTCCAGGTGCTTCGCCCCCTGGACCCTCACCAAAACTCACATTGAAGTGCCCATCAACTTTTTTCTCTATAGATCATCTACCCCATTTTCAAAATATCTTCCGGATCCGCTCTTGGTAGTTGAATCAGTGGTTTTTTACCGAAAGTTTTACTTGAAAGTTACCCTGGAGGTAACTTTTACACCAGTGTTAAGTCAATAAAATTACCCATAAAAAAAACGTCTTTAATACCTCAGAAACAAGTTAAAACCCAGGAGCTTCCGGGGCTTCCCCCTGGACCCCCACCAAAATTCACATTGAAGTGCCCATTAACTTTTTTCTCTATAGATCATCTACCCCATTTTCAAAATGTCAGCCAGATAAGCTCTTGGTAGTTGAATCAGTGGTTTTTTACTTAGAGGCTTACTTGAAGTTACCCCGGAGGTAATTTTTAGACCAGTGTTAAGTCAATAAAATTACCCTTAAAAAACGTCTTTAATACCTCACAAACACGCTAAAACCCAGGAGCTTCCGGGGGCTTCGCCCCCGGGACCCCCACCGGGGCTTTGCCCCTGGACCCCACCAGGTACCCTAAGGCGGGCCCCTGGACCCCACCCGTTAAGCCTCGCGCTTCGCGCTCGGTGGCGCCTTCGGCGCCATGAGTGGAATCGATATGCCCCCATAAAATCGTTGTGCCCCATCAATGCCCCCCAGACTGAAATGTCTGGTGACGACACTAAACATTACATTTGGTACAGCATATCTGTGGTGTATATAACTAATCTGATCAAATCCTCGTTGAGCCTTGTCCTTCACTGCTCGTAACCAAAATACTTCCTGTTCTCTCTAGGCTGCTCTTGTTATCTTCTTAGTTCTTGAGATGAAGCGACCAGTGTTCCTGCTCTGTCCCAAAGTTATTATAATCGTATACGGCCTACTCCTATCCACAGAGGCGCTGACTCCTCACGGAGTCTCCTGCTGAAAGGCGGACGTTTCGATTTAATTTGCGTAGTGTTCTATTCGGAGATCTCCGCGCATAACCATGAATTAGTAACGGAAAAATTCCATTGTCATGAAAATTCATCAAGCGTGCGATTTTATAGTTTTCTGTACGAGTACAGCCCATTCTTTATGTGTATAAAGTCCTTGGTAATTGAAGTACACCTTAAATTGCGTGATTAGAAATACTTTTTCTAAAGTCCTCCCGACCCTCTGGCAAAGGGCCGTTCGGCGAAACCAAACTTGATACTGCTTCCCGAAGAAGCTATTACGTCCACTGAAGGACAACACTTAACGACCAACCTCGCGGCCTCGCGTGATTAGAAAACGAATGCACTAGCTTACAATTCGTCGTAAGCGCAAATGAAAGTGGAGAACTAACCAATCAGTAAGTCCATTAGCCTCAAAACAGTCGCTGTGCGTTCATGTCCAAGTGTTGTTTGTGGAAAGCAACGAAGAAACACAATACCGTTCCATGTAAGAAACAGACTGAAGAACGGTACTTGCGATGTTTTGAAAACACACATATTTATACAACCGGAAGATATCAGTTTACCGGTTGGTTTCCAAAACATCTGATTAATGATCGTCACTTCTGCCCCTCTGTTTCGGCTCCCATGAGGGGTCGCGGCGCCATCTTAAGTTTGCTAACACCTTTGCTGCGTCTGCAACAAACCGACGGTCACCGATCCCTATCTACAGTGGCGTAGCTAGGATATTTTCCAGAGGGGGCAAAGGCATGAAATTTCCCCAAAACTTTTCCCGTGTATGTGTATGTATTTCATATAAAATATGCAAATTCACAAGTATAACAACATTACCATGTCATTATATAATATTACCTGTATTTTAAATTTAAAGTTTAACATAGAGCAATGAGAATAAACAATTTAGTATATTTATTTTGGTCAAACAATATCTGGTTTATTTGTACGTCCCAACGCAGTGGCGTACACAAGATTTCTCTGGGGGGGGGGGCATGCAGTATATTGAGTGATCGCCAGCCTAAGGGAGGGGTCTAAGGGGAAACCGACAAAATTTGTTGGCGTTTTCAAGGAGCCTAGATACAAAACGGTGCAAGATTTTCGAATTTGACAGGAACAGTGTTAAAAGTTGAATTGTGGTGGTTCATGAGGATAAAACGGAACCTTTTGTGTCTTTACGTGCATTCTTATGCCATTTACGCTACCTTACGAAGTAAAACTTGTCATTAAATTTGCATCCTTTTAGGAGTCAAAATAAAAGAGCATCGATCGGTATAAAGGTGAAAGGGAGCATTTTATTTTGAGGTTTTTCTTAGTCACAAAACGGTATTCTGCCAAAAACATTAACTAAGCGGACCGCCACTATTGGTTGGAGCGGAGCGTAGAGAAAATTTCGAAAAATTAGACCCCTCAGATGTCCGGAAATAGCATTTTCAGACTTTTACGAAGATTCTAACGAGTCACTATCTTCTTTTGTTGTTTGCAATAAAATGTTCACTTCAAAATATGTTCGCAAACTGCAAGGTGATCAGAGTGTTAAGAGCTACTTTGACCCCAAAATGTAATTTTGCCCAAAAGACTGAGCGAAGCGCCAGCATTGGTTGGCGCGGAGCGTAGAGAAAGTTTCGAAAATTCAGACCCCTCAGATGGCCAAAAATTGCGTATTCATGCTTGTAAAGAGACTCTAAGCATGCAGTTTTTATCTTTAGCTTTTGTTTGCAAAACTAAGTAACTAACTAACTTGGCTAAATTAAAGATCCGCTGAATTGATGAAATTTTCTGTGACTGATCGAACTCTCATCTGTTAATGATTTTACCCCTATTTTACACCTATTGCGTGATAAATGGAAAACTATTTCTCACCGCACCTGAACACCCTCCCCTGTCCCCGTCTTGTACGTCTATGCCGGCCGGGGAAGGAATCTAAGGGGTGGGCCCTCCCTTTTAAAAATTCTTAAAAAGGTAGGTGTCCTTAGAGGCAATCGGTGCCACCAGTGGGATACAGAGGCTGCCTTTTTAAGTTAAAATTGGAATTTAACAGAATTTGCATATTTGTAGGAATTAAAAAAATTGGTATATCACTGAGGGGCCTGCAGAGGCAATCCTCCCCCTTTGAAAATTTTTGAAAAATTGGGTGGCTTTACATGCAATCTGGTGCCACATATGCTATCTTTTGAAGTAAAATCTGTGTTACTAAAGTATGGCTACGTATTTTTAAGAACAAAAAAAAAAAAAGAAAAAAAAATGGCATCCGTGAGGAGGGGAGGCCATGCCCCAATGTCCCCCCCCCCTTCTCACGCCACTGAAAAGAGGCCCAATAGTGGATCGGTCACACAGGATAGCTTGTTAGAACAGAGGTCTGTTAAGTGTAGAAGGCTACATTCTCTGAGTAAGTTCTAGGCTAGGACAAGGTATTCATGGACCCTTTTATTGTTACACCCCAAGTAAACACGCGAGTCGGGCCGGTTCATGCGACACTGACAAAATCTGGGTTAATTTGTTGCTTGATAATACGAATTATGTAAGAGGAATATCTCACAATTTCTTATTCTAACAAAAAGTTTGAGAAATGGGAAAAGAGCATATCATATCACGAAATTCCCCATTTTCATCAAATTTCCCCAAATTATTTTCGGGGGGGGGGGCAACTTGCAACCCCTGCCCCCCCCCCCCCACCAGTAGCTACGCCACTGCCTATCTAAGCTGTATACAAGTGTCGTTACAAACCGAATAGGAATTAATACTTTATTTGCCATTTTGCACGAGAATGGCAGTGTGTAGTGATCGTTTCCTCCATTTATTTAGTAAATCGATTTTCAGACATTACTTATACAATATCTGCATCGTTAGCAAAAAATGTACATCATTACATGAATACAGTTTCGAGTCACGTTATCTTTTCTTCGACGTAATTTTTCTCATCCATAGCTCATTTGTAAGTACATCCTCGTTATATTTCATCGCAATATACTAGATTAGCAAGAAATTTCAACGAAAAAAAAAAAGAAAAACGTGATATAACTAAAAAGCGCGTAACGATTGGGTCATTCATTGACTTGCGCAAAGACACTCTCTACATAGTATAAAACATATGCTATAACAGAAATCACCAGATTGATCAAAATAATTTCACTCTAAAAAATGAAGGATAATAACTACCAAATAAGAAATGTGATCTAGGGAACATTATATCGGAATGAAAGGGCATTATCAAGTTATTGATTTTTCTTGACTCTTTTCAAGGAACGGCAGAGTTTGGAATATATATGGTTTTCAACTTAAAATTTCAATAAGAGTCTATTGTAGAGACTCTGAACATAGGAAATTACGGAGCTGAGTTTACATCAATTAAGAAAAATGTGTACAATACAAAAACACAAAATTTTAAGGGTGCTGATTCAGGAACTGAAAACCAAAGAAAAAGTCGGATTTACTTAAATAGCTTGCCTGTCAAAAAATGTTGTTCAGTGTCTAACAAGAAAGAGGAAGTGAACGGACAACTCCAAAATAAGTAATCCAAACTTTCTATGTCAGTTTTGCAAAATGTAGAGTAAGGAGACTCAATTCTGTTCATTGCAAACAACAGTTTGTTATTAGCAAGTATTCTGTGCAAAAAGCGAAATTGGAAATAACTACCGGTAATCTTGCTATCAGAAAGGGAAGCCAGAGGGAGTGCAAAAATTTTGTGCCAGTAATCCTCTGTGAAGTTAAACGTATCATTCCGATGGACAATACATCTAGGAGGCAAAACAATTTGATCAATGAGCTAACAATAGGAAAAGTACGTGACACCTGGATAACTAAAGGTCGCGCTAAACATAGGATTAAGATTTTCATTGTTGGGGGGACTGAGGACTGGGACTGAGGCTAACAGTCCGAAAAAATTGAAAAAGGGTAACGTGTTATCTAAAATTTGTTACAGAGATCGACTTATAAAATCAAACTCTGGTCACTGTCGTATAGAAAAAACGCAGGAACTGTGAAGCTTTTTATTAAATAAAATTTTGGTATCAAATTTTATGAAGTGATTGTTCAAGAGAACGTGATAAGCGTTATTATTTACAAGTGTGTTGAAAGTGGGCGGCAAATAACTAATTTTTTGTAAATAAAAAAGGGGCGGTCTTTGAATGTTTTTTCAACAGTCGGATTGAAATGTGTCAATGAAGTTCACAAAACAATATTAACAATTTTAAAGGGACAAAATTGCATTAGACAAACAGTTTGTTCATTAAAAGCATTAAACAGATAATTGAATGTACAATTGGGGATGTCAGTACACCGAAAGGTGTAAAATTTGAAAATGCTTGGGGATTTTTAGAGCAAGTAATCACACCTTAATTAGATACTGTGGGAGTTTGAATCATCTCCTATTATTATAAAAGCTTAATGTAGTCATGTAAGTTTAAATAGGACTTTTTAACCCAGGGGAATGTTTGTGCTTACACAGATACCTATTGGGAGCGTCAGATAATTATTGAAATATTTAAATACTTTTAAGCAAAAATATACCCTTTGAATATTCAGCAACAATACAAATACATCGATTGTTTTCTCCAGGTCTTCGATCCTTGAAATGACCGGATCGACTGCTGCTATTTCGTTATAGATATCATTCCTTCCAGTATCTAGTAGTTGTTTAAAGAAACTTTCATCAAGCTGTCAAAAGAAAAGAAAAGAAAAACAGAAAAAACCAGGTGATATCCTTAGTTAGAGAGGCTGAAAAAAGTTTGAGCATAAATTTTGTGAGACTTCATCTCAGCTTAAAGGGCAAGAGCAGTCACCCAAACTTGAAGTAGTGTAGTAGACTGCCCTGTTTCATGATTGGCTGTTGAGAGTCATGTTACAACATTTTTCCTCCTAAACTGTGAAATTTACTTGCAGTAAATGCTTGGGTCACCTTGCATAGGCAATATAAAAGTTGTAAAATATGATGGAAGATACTTTTAAGAGAAACAAGAAAAAAATGTGATAATTAGTTGTTCCTTCAACAGAAATTTGGGGGGACTGCTCTTGACCTGTACAGATAAATAAATATTCCCTTACAAGTTGTACTTCGCTGAAGTAACTATGTCAAACTGACTAAAAAACCGATAAATAATTTTTTTCATCAGTTCATATAGTCATGGTGGTTAAAGTTTAAACTCGATCCTCTTCCGGTATATTGATTGAAAAACTTGCAATGAGCAGGAGTATATGAACATTTAAAACAAAGGAAATCAAATTTGGAAGTTAATGTTTATTTACCTCTTGCTCAATTTCTGCTAGGTGGTTTTCCAACGCTTCCATGTCTTCTCCAAGGGATTCCATCTTCATAAAACACTGGTTCCTTGCATCCTCTAATCGTTCAAGATATTGAGTCACATCATCTGTCTTTATCGTGAAGATCAATAAGTATGGTATTTTTAGTCTGTGATAAATATCTAGGCTATAACGTCCTGTTAAACTTTCAAAAAGGTACTTATTCATAAGTTAAGTTCTATTACTTGACTCACTTACTCACACTGACGGTAAATATGATCGTTAAGCACATTCCATTCGAGTATAGTGAAGACCCCAAAAAGTCAAGGGCCTGACACTCAGTGTATGGATTCATTCTACAAATGCACATCAACAAATTAAATAACGCTTCAAAGCGTTTCTTATAACTTATTTAAGCATTTAAGGAGCATGGACGAAAGAAACAAGGATATAATTTGGTGAGTCTGTGATGTTATCACTCGATTTACTGAGCCATACATGTCACTCTTTGAAATTTCTTAAATGACAACTGCATGACATTTACTGAGAAACTTCTTATTCTTATTGTTCAGGCAGTCAGAAATAAGTACTTTCCTTAAGCTAACTTTTAACAAAATTGTGCACTTTGAACTGTTACTCACCTCACAGAGTTTAAGAGCGAAACCAACTTGGAGCTTACCAACTACTTAGCATATATGAATCAATATTGCAGAAAATATCTTGAACCCTTTCCATTGTAGAACGTATTCATTTCAATATAGCTTGCACGTCCAGCTTTAGATGAGAAACTATTACTTTTCTTACTTGTTATGTGCTGATTCTAAGCAAATGTGCTACAACAGTAGTTTTCAGAGCTACGCTTTCATATTGGCATGTTTCTTAACTTGACCATGACAAAGTTTACCTAAAGGAAGGTGTAAATGTTCCATAGAACCTGAATTTACTAATTAAATTATTGCTAAAAGCATTGTTTTGAAGGAAAACCAGTATCAAAATATACCCAGTTCAAGCAACCTTGAGAAGTCCATAAAATAAACTTGCAGTGAAAATCAAATCTCCAAACTCGTTGCCAGACTTTCGTAACTCATTGCCAACTCTAAGAACCATCAGTTCTACAGAATCATCTCAGCAGGATTATAATTTTATTTTACAAAAGTGACGCTTTACTTTGCAAATAAATGCAAGAAGGCCAAAACTGTCAGACATTTATACAATTGCGTAGTAGGGATGATTGCAAGTGTGGGAAAATAGCATTTAGAAGTAGCTGATTCTGACACATACTGTCTTACATGCCTTTTATTATGCGCTTTACTACAAGAAATTGAAAACATAGTATATTGTAAATGTTGGATAATGACAAAACCAATGAAACAAACTACAGAAAATTAAAACTCACCACTTGCGCCTTTCCAAATGAATTCACCTCATTTGAAGGACAACTTTCTCCTGCTTAAAATGAATCAGTCCAGAAGTCAGCAAAACACTTTACCACGGAACGTTGATTGACTTAAATTTACATAACCTGACTTAAACAGGTTCCAAGTTTTGGGGAAATCGTATGAAAAAATGCATTAAGAGATGATAATGCTAATGGAGAAATCATATTGCCTTAACCAGTTCGGGAGATAACCGTTTTCGGGGGAAAATGAGGTTTCCTTAAATCGGGGTAAGGTTTGGTAAAGTTTACCTGCGGCCGAACGTTATGAATATTTATGAGCACTTAGTGTGTACCTTTTGACAGTCGTCGGTTTGTTTTTGAAAAGTGTATGTGTTTTCAAATGAAAGATCATAGTTAAGACAGAAATGGCGAAACAAGAAGTGACCTTCAACAACGTATTCACAAACACAAATGCTGGTACGGTCTTCTTGCACACTTATAAGCGGATAAAGTACAAAAAACTTGCGGCTCTGTCGAGTCTATAAATTAAGCTTAGGACAAATAATGTAGCAAAATTGCTCGATATCTCAAAATCAGTGAGGCGAAAAACAAAATATGAAGAAGGTTTTTTGTTCCCTTATCAACAGAGATTTTAAATATGCCCCAAATTTTCTTTCCTAAAATCGATAAAAATTGCAAGATTGTTTTGAACGTTATTTCCGTTGAATTTGCGCGGTAGGATCACATTGCATGATGGGAGAAAATTGAAAATGACGCCACCCATGGCAAAATATTCCCCCTATTAAGTGAAAATTGATTTCTCCCGAAAGCGGTTATCTACCGAACTGTAAACGTTTAACACTTGTTTATATAGGAATAAGTCATTTACACGAACCTAATTGTCCTCGTGAAGTATATGGATAGTTAGTTGTGTAAGATTTAACGACACACCAACAAGAATGTGTTATATAGTGCCATACTGTTCATACACTGTTCAAGTCCTCCCGTTTAGTCGCCTCTTACGACAGGCGGGGAATGTCGTTGGCATATTCTACCACTCCCAGCCCCAGGGGGAGGGGGGTACGAAGTATATGGAAGAAATTATATGAAAGAAATAACTTCAATGTACGTACATGACACATAATTTGTTAAACCAACAGTACGAGGGGATATACACTAATGTGTATGTATATATAAAAAAGGTAGGCCTAAAGTCGATGGAGAAGGAATATATACTTATGTATTTTATTGATTCCATTTTGCCCTAACATTTTAGCGGTACAGCCATTTCCCTCAACCGGGTGCAACCTGGTACTTTTTCCTCTACATAAATACGTAATCATATTGAAAGACCCCCTTATACTTCACAATCTGCATCATTTTACCTCAAAGTCGACGAATTTACGGAGACCTTACGAATACCTTGATTTTGAAATAATTAATACTGATTTTATATTGAAGACGTTGATATGAACTATATGCTATTTATCTATGAATGTATCTATTTCATTTCACCTATCATGGGAGGTTATATTCAGCATATCCTAATATGGTAAATATAATCTTGTTCATATTGTCGTCTTTACAGGCACTTACTTTAAATATTGTTCTTTCATAGTTACTTCTGTATAGAAGCAGGTGCTCCCCGGCCAAATGTTCAAAAACCAGCAACAACTTTTTGATTGTACTTATCACTACTACTACGTTACGTTACGTTTTACCACTCTGAACAAGAAAAAGATACTGGAACAAAATCAGTTGGATAGATGTTGAGAAGAAGTTGAAAGCCTTGATTGCACTAATTATACGCTTTTGTTACTAAGGCACAAGACGTTCCAATGCTTCGACACAGCCTGCTGTGTTATCAAGTGATGATCATTTGACTTGTTGAAGTTATTTGAATGTAACGTGGGCTGATAGCTTATGGGAACTTAAGGCTTTACGAATCTTTCAAAGGAATGTTCATGTAACGTTTCATAAGGCACAACATTTTTCAAATGAATTTATATATCTACATCATATAGCCTTTTTTCTATTTCCTCGATTATCTCTTGTCTCCCAGTTGTGGGACATAATCACGTTACGACTTGAGATACTTCGAGTGTTAGCAAAGAGTATTGTATTTACAAGTTTGACATACGAAATTTGGTCAAAACAAACAAACAATGAGTGAAATGATGATCAGGTTTATAACAAAATACACTTACAAAGCTTGTACTTTACTGAGAGTATTCTGATTTCACATTGGACTTTCTGTACTCACCCGGTGGCAGTGAAGCTGCCGTTCCGCTGGAGCAATGGAGGAGTAAAACCGCAATACAGAGCCACAGAGCTGAAAAAGGAGAAGTAGGTTACAAGTAGGATATAAGTAGGTTGTAGGTTTTGTAGGTTTAGGTAAAGACCTTATATATCAAAACCTAACATGAAGCAATAAACAGAGATTGTGTTTGGAGGAGGATGAAATTTAGATTGTTGCAGAAGAGGCTTAAGTAAAAGTATTATGACATTAAAACTTTATGAGTTGAGAATATTTGGCCTTTTTGTCCTTGAAAGTAAGCTTTAAATGTTACAGACATATGAATTGAAACGCAATACCCGATATTTCTTAAAATTGCCGTCAAAAAGGTATCGTTCCATTCTACCTATGACATGTGCCTTCAGTATGCTAAATCATCATCAAGAAATGGTTACAAACTACCTCTTACTATATTTACAGCTGCTTTGAACACAAGTTACATAATTAAATTAGTCAGTTAGTGTACTCAACTAAGTTTGCATTAATCAAATACCAAATGAGCTCTTCTGATTTTAAAATATTCATTAATACTTGTATCACAGACTAATAAAAGGCTCAAAGTTCTCACAATGTTAAGCAACCTGATCCAAGTGCAATTATATGGTTTCAACGAGTAAACGATTAATGCAAGAAACGGTACTGACGGAGTACTCTTTGAAATCACCAGCGCTTTTTAAGTCGTGAAGGTAATTCTACTTACACATTGTCTTGTTGTCTTAAAAGCCTTTAAATCGAACTCCCTGAATAGACTAAACTTGAGTGATCCTGTTATTATGTGCCAAGGCTTCCTCACAACACACCCGATTGATTTCCTTATTTCACCACAGGTTCTGATGTACAGAACACAAAGGAATATGAATGTAGAACCCACAAATCTCGAAACACAATGACCTGGAATCGCAAAAACATTTGCCATAAGATGTGTATCCAAGCCTTGTGGCCAATGTGTGTTAACAGGTCTGTGGGATATAGATAACCTTAAAAAGTATTATGGACCAATCAAAATGATTTTCGTGTAAGGTTAGTCAATGTGTGAGATACGAGGGAGTTGTTACGGAAGGAGATGTAACGACGAACGATTTTGGCATGTGGCATAGCTAATTTTGGCACGGAAGTAGACTCTGAGGTAGTACTTCCATGCTTTTAAAAGGGGTTGCGAGTGAAGTTGCCCTAGCAGAGTCACCCAATAGTCTCCCTTACAAAGTCTCCCCCAGTAACATATTAATACAACCCATGAGTTACAAACTCGCCACTGACGAACTTGCCCCTTAACAAGTTACCCCAGGTGCTGTATTAAACTTTCATTGCAACATTCGTTTTATCTATCCAGTCTTCATTTATCATAAAAAGAATATCAGTGTCACTTTTGAATATATCGAATCAGGGGACGACTTTGTTGAACTCCGGCAGGGGAAGACTTTGTCAGAGACGACTTTATTGTTGATGGGATACTTTGTGTGGATGCAACTTTGAAAGGGTGTCGCTTTGTTAGGGACAAATTTGTTGGCCGAGGGTCGACTTTGGTCAGGGAACGACTTGTAAGGCGAAACATGACTGACCACCATCGTGCCATATATTTATTGACAGTTATTATATTAAATTATATCCCACGGCTTATCGCCGTCGTAATTTAACACTCCTATGGTGCGTATAAAGATGATATTGAAACTTAGTTCACTTCATTCATTACAGTTGGGAAGCAGACCTCACATTTGTGACTGTTACTGCGCAATCTTTACACCCTCAGCATCTCGGTGACATGCATGCTGGGAGACCATACTCGAGCTAGTCTATGCAGAGCGAAAACGGACACCCGTTAAAAATGTCAAAATTCTTGTTTAAGGTCTTACGTAATTGAGTACGTTTTGGCAATTGAAGAAAATAGAAAGTTAAATACTCAAAAGAAACTCGTTTTAGTAGATAGCGATTGTCAGGGGGTGAACTTTGGCTAGAATATTCTTCATAACCTTTCTGAGAAAACTGAAGGAGCGGGAGCTCAATAGCGAAGTTTAACACTGCACATTTCACGACTCCAAGGTTAGGATATGTTGAAATATCATTTGAAAGAGAGAGTACAAATAAAATGTCAAAATATAGTGGTACCTTTCTTGTTACCCTTTTACCTTCACTAAAAATGCTATACAGAACTCTGTGTCTTTTTTCTGCTGATATATTCATTGTATGTACATACTTCCGCATCACTAACCGAAGTGAACGTCCGATTCATGGCAGTAGTTTCGCAGTGCTGCTATTTGCTAGGTACCATCATGATTTGCTTTTCATAACCAAGCGTAATTGACCGTTTTCAGGAAAATTGGAATAATTTAGCAACGAAACTATCTGCGAATGTATATTTCGTGATCAAATTTGACCATTTTGTATTTGTTGGACAGCTTCGTCATGATTTCGGGAAAAATTTGTGACCATTCGCCAACGTTCCGAAATGGTGATCTTAAATCTCCAGGTGATACTTGCGCCTTTTAGCCGACTGTTCTGCCTGAAATTGGTGATATGATAACTTGCGAAGTAAGTATGGTAAGTTCCGTATAGTTGTCTTGTTCGTCACTGAAAGTATACAGAATAGAACAGCCATTCTCTTTGCTAAGTTCCACAAGCGGCTAAAATTCACATTTGGTGCCATCAGAGCTATATATATATATTGGTGACCTCGTGGTCAGCTTCCAAACTGATTAAAGGAGTATTTGATGTCAGCATATAGCATTTTGAATCAGGGCCGGGCGACTTTGTTGAACTGAGGCGACTTTGTCAGAATGCAATTTTTCCTGAGAGATGAGCTTGCTGGTAGGCGAGTCAGGGGGTGGAGGACTACTTTGGTAGGGGCGGATTCAATAGGGGCGACGTTGTATGCAACAAATCAGGGTTGGCAGCGGGTAGACTGGGCCATTAATTTAAGTGCTTTAATTAAAGGGAAGGCATTGGAAGTGTATTCAAGGTTGCCTCCTGCAGATGCTAATGACTATGAAAAGTTGAAAGAGGCATGATTAAAGCGTTTTCAGCTTACTGAGGATGGGTTTAGGCAGAAATTTCGTACGGTTGAGCCAGAAGAAGGCGAAAGGGCTTCACAGTTTGCATGTAGGTTGGAAAATTATTTGGAAAGGTGGATGAAGTTAGCACACGTAGAAAAGTCCTTCGATGGGTTGAAAGATTTATTTATACGTGAGCAATTTACAAACTCGTGTAGCAAGGAGTTATCTGTGTGTCTTAAAGAACGTCAGCCCAAAAATATGGCTGAGATGGCAAAGCTTGCCGACAGTTTTTTAGAGGCCCGTGGTGGTTTAGGCACATTATCAGAGACAAACAAGAAAAAGTTTAACCAACAGTCAAATGAAGTTTCACAGAGTAATCGAAATCCTAGACATGACAAATTTGGTAAAGGAAAAGATGTCAAATCTGAAAATCAGAACAAGAAAACTTGTTTTGTTTGCGGGAAAACTGGTCATTTTGCCAGAGATTGTAACAGATGGAAAACCGTAAATAAGCTAGCAGCCATGTAATTAGAAAATACAGAGGTACAGGAAGCTAAAGAGGAAAATGTAACAATTGACACCACAGCTTGTATGATAGTCCTGCCAGATCAGGATGTGATGAGAAAGAATGAAAATGGTTTTATAAATTTACCAAATGAAACCAAAGTTCCTGTTCTTAGTGCGGCATGTAGCTCAAAGGGCACACGTCGTTTACCAGTTATTGAAGGGCTAGTAGGTGACAAGAAAGTGACTGTTCTAAGAGATACAGGGTGCACCGGGGTGGTAGTTAGGAAGGATTTGGTAAAGCCACATCAATGTACTGGTGAAACTGTTTGTTGTATCTTGATAGACGGTACAGTTCGTTGGTTGCCAGTTGCAGTCATTAGAATTGACACAAAGTTTATCAAAGGGAAGGTTAGAGCCCTTTGTATGGAAAACCCTATATATGATCTTATTGTGGGTAATGTAAGTAATTGTAAACAACAGGTTCAGGAACGTGAAATGTCGAAAAGTTGCAAATCGAATGTAGGTCAGGTCGGAAATGTTGACGCGAATGTTGTCAGTGCAGTAGAGACTAGGGCACAAAAACTCGCCAAGCAAAAACCTTTTCGGGAGTTGAAAGTACCCAAAAGTAAGGGGGACATTGTTTCAAATTTTAAGGAGCGCCCAAAGCGATGACGAAACACTTGCGAAAATAAGGAAAGCTGCAGAGTCTGGAGAACAAAAAATAGGCTAAAATGGCAGTTTATCCAGGTTCTTCTATGAGAATGGCCTCCTGTATAGAAATTTCTGTTCACCAAAAGTTGAACATGGGAATGAATTTCGTCAATTAGTGGTTCCTGCTAAATTTCGTACCCAAGTAATGGAATTAGTGCATGAGTCCATATTGGGAGGGCACTTAGGTTCTAAGAGGACAGTCGACCGTGTTTTGGCCCATTTCTTTTGGCCAGGGATTCAGGGATTATTTCCAGTAAAAGTTTGAACGGCATTTATTTCATTACCTTATGCATTGTTTGATGTAGAACTGTGGATAAGTGATGCTAACAAGAATAACCTTTCTAATACTTTCCTTATTTTTCATATATGTATATTTGTTGGATACCCAACACACTTGTGTAGCCAGAGATGGAAAACACTGACCTAATTTCGAAAATAAGGAAACTTTTTCCCACTTTGACTCAAAATGTAGCTTTTACTACAAGTCACAGGGGAGGCATTTGCACTGTGAGACGAAATTGTAAGACCCATGATAACACTGCGAGAGCTGCCTTCATTCTGATGAAGTATCTTCAAGTTGTTTCTACTCCGAGCAAAATATTAAATTTTCTCCAATAAAAATGTAACTCACAAATTCTAGATGGGGTAGGAATAATGTAACGATGTTTTGACATACCTTCTTACCATTCCAAAGGTACAATATATTTCTCTGGCAAACGAGGATAAGTTAGCAGTTATCAAAATGGTCTCAATTTCGATAAACGCCCACTTTATTCTGCCAAGTATCTGTCAAATGAGAAATCAAGATTTCATATATTACAAAATAAATGTAAACACTCATCCAAAGATATTAAAATTACAAGCAAAAGATATGATTTTAAACATTATTTCCACAAAAAGTAGCTTACTTAAATTTAAGAGAAGATGCAGTGACCAAAAGATTTCTGATACCAGTGTAGTGTAATTTATGATTAACACTGTTGTGTCTATGTGTTAATGTAGTTATTACAAAATTATGTTAAGAGATTAACTCCTTTCTTTACCTTGACCTGTAAATTTTATGATGAAAAGACTTTCTAAGATTATACAAATGAATAGACTTTGCTAGTTTTCCAAACTAAAATTTAAGGAAAACTCGTTTATTCCTGTTATAATAAGCATGCACTAGAAACATAAGTGTTAAAATATTGCACACCCCCTCCCTTAAAGTAGGGTAAAGGCAATGTACCGAGCTTGATATATATCCAATAGGTGGGAAATTTTACTTGCCAACTCGTAATTTGTGTCATTCATGTTTTCAGGGAATTCAATTACAGCACGAGACTTTCACTAGATTTCTTTTTTTTTTTTTTTTTGGGGGGGGGGGGGGGGTATGCCCTATTATTTTCAGTTTCTATATTCGAATCTTAGTTTGGCATGTAGCTACCAGGTACAAACAAGGCTCACCATTACAAACTCATAATTGTGAACAGTCATTCTAGAGAGAACTGTTGGTTTTTAACCCTATATTCTCTGGTATTGCCTAGTCCAGAAATTTAAGGTACATTCATCTTGATTTCTTTTATTAGTGACTGGAGGCCCATAAGAGAGATGAAACACCCAATCAAACATAATAAACGACAGCTTTGGAGTTCTCACTTAAATTTCCCTTACTGGAATTAATTTGACTCTCGTTCGAAAAATACAGCAAAACTTTGAATGCTTCTATGGTGCATTTCAGAGTCATTTGTGTTCAGAACTAGGCCAAACAATTTAAGTTTGTGCTAGACAGGAGAAACAGAAGTACACTTAATAAGGGCAATTTATTGCCTGTACTGGGATTAAAGGATAGTTCATTGTGTAAAATTCAAGAAGATTTATATGATTTTGCAATGAATTTCCTTACGAACCTTATCATATTGTTATACTCCAATGAATATTTATCGAAAATTAAATGCATTTTGTCAACAACCTTAATCAATTGTTTTGTAATACTATGCTTGTGCTTATACTGCAACAAACAATCATCGGATATTTCAATTCATTTTCTTACCCACTTAAAAAACTGTTTTGGCAATCATATGCTCGCTTTTACTCTAATTAAGGTTTATCGGGTATTGTAATCCATGCTCCTACCAACCTAAATGAATGGTCTTGGTAGTAATATACATATGCTTACACTCCAATGAAAATATTACAATTCGTTTTCTTACCCAAACAAATAAATACTTGTTTTTACTCTAATGAAGGTTCATTGGATATTATAATGCATTTTTATACCAACTTAATTGTATTGGTTTTGGTAAGAATATGCCTAAGCTTAAACTCCAATGGGAATTATCGGATCATATAACAATGCATTTTCTTATCAACCTAATTAAACTGGTATGGTCGTTATATGCTAATACTGTACTTCCTCTTACCTAACGCAAAACTTATTTCATGCCTGCATATAAACTAAATTTTGCAGAAAGTTTTCCAAGGGTTAAAGTTAACGCAATTGCGTACGGACGCATTTCGATTTTTGGGGTGGGGGATGGGCGATGGCGTGGTGTTATCTATATGAACATCCCCATTGGTTGACTCGTAGCGTACAGAAAATTTAATAAAACAACCCTCATACGGTCAGAAATGGCGTTTCTCATTCTTCTAAACAGAATTTAAGCTGTACTAATTTTGTACTGTTTTCGTGACCAAAATATTTTCTCAGCAGAGCGCCACCTTCTTAATTTGAAGAGAAGCTGAGAAATATTTGTACATAGCCTTTTGAAGTTGTCGCCAATTCCTGTACTCCCTACGATTTCCATGAACATGGTACCCTAAATATTAGAGACCATTTAGTTTTCGGGCGAATTTTTGAAAGAATCCTTATATTTGACACCATTTCGGTCATTCTTTTGTGAGAGAATATAAAGTATAGCTTTAGAAAAAAAAATGTTTTGTATAAGCTGACCGAATGTGTACCCTCACAGATTCTAATAAAACTTTACAATGGCTATGATACTTTTTAAGTTTTCTAGCCACTTTAAAGAATTCGGGTACCCCTTTCAATTGTCTGTATAAGTAAACATATGCAAGACAGTCTCTTTTAAAGGTCTGCCCGAATTTTTCCACCCCTGTCGATACCAGATTTTACCGAAATTTGGGGAAGTCTTCCCCCTGCTCGTTGTCTCGTATACCTATGAGTCAGTGTCGTGAACAGAAATGTCTGTCATACCAGTGAACCACAACTGGTAAAAGGTCGTGGCCAGTCCGACTTAAAACAATTGGCACAAGCTTTTATGCACGTGTTACCTGGTAAAATGGATAGCTTTGAAAACTATTAACCATTTGGAGTCACGAGAAAGTGTTCCTTTGAGGATTCTTTTCTCTTTAATTTCGAAGAAGCGGTGACATGTTTGGTATTAATAGTTTGAGTAGTGTTGAACCACTGGTAACACAGTAAGAATCTACGAGGGCCGAAAACAGTAGGGTGCAATTTCGTTAAAGGCTTTAATGGCTTGAGATATGTTGTTCTCTTTGAAAAGTAGTGAGATGGAATCGTTTTATTAGATCTTGTGGCAGATTTTTACTGATTCAATAAAACACAAATTATTGGTTGTAGACAAAATAACACTGAAGCTAATTATTTTTTATTCTTCCTTGTTTAATAATTTTTATTTTTATTTAACGAATTTTCAATGCTTGTATTGAGAGACAAAACTTTCTTTGTAAAAGTTGTTTCCTGTGGCGTGATCACTCGACCTAACATCTTTAATTGAACAAGCTTTACCCATCATCAGTACATGTTTAGCTCTCACCAGATTGACAACAACCCTTCCAGAATCAAGTAGCTACACCAACCTTTACGTACCTTATTCTCTTCCGTCCATCCATCACCACAGTGACTTATTCTCCACTTCTTCCCTCCCAATTGAATGATCTTTCAGAGAAGAATTATTCTACGATCCCTTGAACTGAATGCACCATGTGTAGAATTTTGTTGCATTTAACGAAAATGAACAAACCTGTAGTTTCACCGGTTCTTCTTTCAGTATATCTTTACATGCAGGGTCAGTGCACGGGTCAATCGCATGTTGGGAATCCATGTATTTCTGCTGTAATTGCTCTAAAGAATTGTAAGAATACCCCAGGCGACTATTTCCCTGTTGGATGAAGCAGTTGTAAGAGAAGGGGACCGTACGTAAACTTCATGCCCTTCATCAAAATTTCCATACAGAGAGTTTGCATAGATGACACTAATTAATGAAATCATTCTGCTTTTCAATGCATCTATCCTTTTATGTTCTCTTCTTGAAATTCGCCATATTTTTCAAGAGGTTTTGTCTCCACGCTTTGCCAAATTTGCTAACAGCTATTGCTTTTTATATTTTCCATTTTTAGATTCTTTTCTGTCTCAGGTAGCTTGATGGCTTACTCTTACATCTAGTACATAGTACCAATAAATTTGTGTAAGTGATGAAAAAAGAAAATAGACCTCAAGATTAGTGTTACCGTAAAAAATTACTGTAACGGCATATCAAGAAAATAACGACACTTTTCCAAGGTGTCTTCCATTTGCCATCGGTGGGCCTTTAGACGAGACTTAGGGTAAGTCCATGGTTTAAGGCAAGGAAACATTCATTAAGACCTTAAGCTGGGGAACAGGTTATTTACTGGTTTTTAACCAAATAGATCCAGTAAAAACAACGCACTTTATTGGTTCCGGCTACAAGAGGAAAAATTAAAGTTTGTGTTTCGTACGAACAAGTACTAATATATTTTACAAACTGCTAAGATAATAATGACGAATTCATACAGTTTCGTACGAAAATATACGGAGTATATGTTGGGTACATTATGTATTTGAAAAGTGAGTGCAACTCTTTAGTATATATTTAAGTAAAGTTGCTTAGGAGAGAAAGTTGAATGTACTCGTTAATTCATCATAATTATGTCATGCAAAGGAAACAAAAAGTTGCAGTCCAATGAGCCTATATATTTCGTACGAGTTCTAACATATATTAAGTTAGAAGTAAGGAAACACTCAATTTATTGCCGGACATTCAACGTTCAAACAGTTTCGTACGAAAATGTAGGCGCACCTACAAATTACATGTGATGTCTAGAGCCAAAACATAAGCGATAAATTGCGTTCATGATTGAGATATCCTACGAAACACGCTCAAATAAAAGGCTGACTCTAACGTGGGGTTTGCTTTGCACTCAACAAACAAATTAATGTACAAAAAGCGGAGCATTTTGGGAAACAAACATTCCAACATTTCAGTTGAGTTTTATTTCGTACGAAGCAGTAGGCCAAACTGCTATATGGTACAAACTTGAACCTGTAGAATTAATATTAGACATGCATGCAACTTCGTACGAAACGCACAAAGTATTCACTGTCATATATTGATCTAAAATTGAACAGTAAGTTTTTTCTACTTTTATGTGAGATGACACAAAAACAACATAAAACATAAAAAACCAAACTCGTAATAGGCTATTGGCCCCTTTGCTTGGTTGCGGGGTCGCGCTCCACTGGAAAGTGTTGGTTACGAAATGTATTAAAAACCAATGGATATCGCCTCCAGCAATGATTATTATTCTTCTCAATTATGAATATATATCTTGCTAAAAAAAAACTGCTTAAATCATTTACTCAAAATAGTTACACAAACACTTGGGTGGGGGGGGGGGGGTGTAGGGTACGAAGAGTATCCCCTACCGGAAACTTGACCAACTTTTGCCTTCATACGGAGGCAAGTCGAAAATAGACCTCAAAATTAGTATTACCGTAAAAAATTTCTGTAACGGCATATCAAGAAAATGACGACACTTTTCCAAGGTCCCTTCCATTTGCCCTCGGTAGGCCTTTAGACGAGACTTAGGGTTAGTCCATGGTTTTAGGCAAGCAAACATTCATTAAGACCTAAAGGTGGGAACAGGTTATTTATTGGTTTTTTAGCAAATAGATCCAGTAAGAACAACGCAATATATCGGTTCCGGCTAAAAGTGGAAAAATTAAAGTTTGTGTTTCGTACGAACAAGTACTAATATATTTTACAAAGTGCTTAGATAATAATGACGAATTCAAACAGTTTCGTACGAAAATATACGGAGTATATGTTGCTTACTGTATCTATTTCAAAAATGAGTGCAACTCCTTAGTATATATTTGAGTAAAGTTCTTAGGAGAGAAAGTTGAATTTACTCGTCAATTCATCATAATTATGTCATGCAAAGGAAACAAAAAAGTTGCAGTCTAATGAGCTTTTATATTTCGTACGAGTTCTTTCATATATTAATTAAGAAGAAAGGAAACACTCAATCTATTAACGGACATTCAACGTTCAAACAGCTTCGTACGAAAATGTAGGCGCACTTACACTCTAAAATCAAAAGAGTGAATATATTCACTCTTTGATCGAGTAAAAAATGTAAATTCACTCCAAGAGGAGTGAAGTTCCCTCCAAAAATAGTGAAGTTAACTCCAAAAAGAGTGAAATTCCCTTAAAACGAGCGAAGTTTCACTCTTGATGGAGTGCCCACGATGATCGCTCTTAAAAAAAAGCGATCATTGCAGGCACTCGTGGAAGAGTGAATTTTCCCTCTTCCTCTAGTGAATTTCACTCTTTTTTGAGGGTACTTCACTCCTCTTGGAGTGAATTATCGCTCTAATGGAGCGAATTTACACTTTTCACTCGATCAAAGAGTGACTAAGTTCACTCTTTTGATTTAAGAGTGTACAAATTGCATGTGATGTCTAGAGCCAAAACATAAGCGATAAATTGCGTTCATGATTGAGATATCCTACGAAACAAGCTCAAATTAAGGGCTGACTTTAACGTGGAGTTTGCTTTGCACTCAACAAACAAATAAATATACAAAAAGCGGAGCATTTTGGGGAACAAACATCCCAACATTTCAGTTGAGTTTTATTTCGTACGAAGCAGTAGGCCAAACTGCTATGTGGTACAAACTTGAACCTGTAGAATTAATATTAGACATGCATGCAACTTCGTACGAAAACGCACAAAGTATTCATTGTGATATATTGATCTAAAATTGATCAGTAAGTGGCTTTATTTTTATGTGAGATAACACAAAAACAACATAAAACATGAAAAACTAACATGTAATTGGCTATTGGACACTTCAGCCTGGTTGCGGGGTCGCGCTCTACTGGAAATTGTTGGTTACGAAATGTATTAAAAACCAATGGATATCGCCTCCAGCAACGATTAATATTCTTCTCGTAAACGTACATAACAATTATGAATATATATCTTGCTAAAAAAAACTGCTTAAATCATTTACTCAAAATAGTTACACAAACACTTGGGGGGTGGGTGGGGGCGGGGGGAAGCGTACCTAGAGTATCCCCTACCGGAAAGTTGACCAACTTTTGCCTTCATACGGAGGCAAGTCGAAAATAGACCTCAAGATTAGTGTTACCGTAAAAATTACTGCAAGGGCATATCAAGAAAATAACGACACCTTTCCAAGGTGTCTTCCATTTGCCATCGGTGGGCCTTTAGACGAGACTTAGGGTAAGTCCATGGTTTAAGGCAAGCAAACATTCATTAAGACCTTAAGCTGGGGAACAGGTTATTTATTGGTTTTTTAACAAAATAGATCCAGTTAAAACAACGCACTTTATTGGTTCCGGCTACAAGAGGAAAATTAAAGTTTGTGTTTCGTACGAACAAGTACTAATATATTTTACAAACTGCTAAGATAATAATGACGAATTCAAACAGTTTCGTACGAAAATATACGGAGTATATGTTCGGTACATTATGTATTTGAAAAGTGAGTGCAACTCTTTAGTATATATTTAAGTAAAGTTGCTTAGGAGAGAAAGTTGAATGTACTCGTTAATTCATCATAATTATGTCATGCAAAGGAAACAAAAAGTTGCAGTCCAATGAGCCTATATATTTCGTACGAGTTCTAACATATATTAAGTTAGAAGTAAGGAAACACTCAATACATTGTCGGACATTCAACGTTCAAACAGCTTCGTACGAAAATGTAGGCGCACCTACAAATTACATGTGATGTCTAGAGCCAAAACATAAGCGAAAAATTGCGTTCATGATTGAGATATCCTACGAAACAAGCTCAGATTAAAGGCTGACTTTAACGTGGAGTTTGCTTTGCACTCAACAAACAAATAAATATACAAAAAGCGGAGCATTTTGGGGAACAAACATCCCAACATTTCAGTTGAGTTTTATTTCGTACGAAGCAGTAGGCCAAACTGCTATATGGTACAAACTTGAACCTGTAGAATTAATATTAGACATGCATGCAATTTCGTACGAAAACGCACAAAGTATTCATTGTAATATATTGATCTAAAATTGAACAGTAAGTTGCTTTATTTTTATGTGAGATAACACAAAAACAACTTTAAATATAAAAAACAAACTCGTTATAGGCTATTGAACGTCAGCCTGGTCGCGGGGTCGCGCTCTACTGGAAAGTGTTGGTTACCAAATGTATTAAAAACCAATGGATATCGCGCCCAGCAACGATTTAAATTCTTTTCGTAAAAAGGAAATAACAATTATGAATCTGTGTCTTGCTGAAAAAAAAAACTGCTTAAATAATTAACTCAAAACAGTTACACAAACACTTGGGGGGGGGGGGGGGGGGAGCGTACGTAGAGTATCCCCTACCGGAAACTTGACCAACTTTTGCCTTCATACGGAGGCAAGTCGAAAATAGACCTCAAGATTAGTGTTACCGTAAAAAATTTCTGTAACGGCATATCAAGAAAATAACGACACTTTCTCAAGGTGTCTTCCATTTGCCATCGGTGGGCCTTTAGACGAGACTTAGGGTAAGTCCATGGTTTAAGGCAAGGAAACATTCATTAAGACCTTAAGCTGGATAACAGGTTATTTATTTGTTTTTTTAACCAAATAGATCCAGTAAAAACAACGCACTTTATTGGTTCCGGCTACAAGAGGAAAAATTAAAGTTTGTGTTTCGTACGAACAAGTACTAATATATTTTACAAACTGCTAAGATAATAATGACGAATCATACAGTTTCGTACGAAAATATACGGAGTATATGTTGGGTACATTATGTATTTGAAAAGTGAGTGCAACTCTTTAGTATATATTTAAGAAAAGTTGCTTAGGAGAGAAAGTTGAATGTACTCGTTAATTCATCATAATTATGTCATGCAAAGGAAACAAAAAGTTGCAGTCCAATGAGCCTATATATTTCGTACGAGTTCTAACATATATTAAGTTAGAAGTGAGGAAACACTCAATTTATTGCCGGACATTCAAGGTTCAAACAGCTTCGTACGAAAATGTAGGCGCACCTACAAATTGCATGTGATGTCTAGAGCCAAAACATAAGCGATAAATTGCGTTCATGATTGAGATATCCTACGAAACACGCTCAAATAAAAGGCTAACTCTAACGTGGGGTTTGCTTTGCACTCAACAAACAAATAAATGTACAAAAAGCGGAGTATTTTGGGGAACAAACATTCCAACAATTTAGTTGAGTTTTATTTCGTACGAAGCAGTAGGCCAAACTGCTATATGGTACAAACTTAAACCTGCAGAATTAATATTAGACATGCATGCAACTTCGTACGAAAACGCACAAAGTATTCATTGTAATATATTGATCTAAAATTGAACAGTAAGTTGCTTTATTGTTATGTGAGATAACACAAAAACAACACTAAATATGAAAAACTAACTTGTAATAGGCTATTGGACACTTCAGCCTGGTTGTGGGGTCGCGCTCTACTGGAAATCGTTGGTTACCAAATGTATTAAAACCCAATGGATATCGCCTCCAGCAACGATTAATATTCTTCTCGTAAACGTACATAACAATTATGAATATATATCTTGCTAAAAAAAAATGCTTAAATCATTTACTCAAAATAGTTACACAAACACTTGGGGGGGGGGGGGTAGCGTACGAAGAGTATCCCCTACCGGAAACTTGACCAACTTTTCCCTTCATACGGAGGCAAGTCTAAAATAGACCTCAAAATAAGTATTACCGTAAAAAATTTCTGTAACGGCATATCAAGAAAATGACGACACTTTTCCAAGGTCCCTTCCATTTGCCCTCGGTGGGCTTTTAGACGAGACTTAGGGTAAGTCCATGGTTTTAGGCAAGCAAACATTCATTAAGACCTAAAGGTGGGAACAGGTTATTTATTGGCTTTTTAGCAAATCGATCCAGTAACAACAACGCACTATATCGGTTCCGGCTAAAAGTGGAAAAATTAAAGTTTGTGTTTCGTACGAACAAGTACTAATATATTTGACAGTGCTAAGATAATAATGACGAATTCATACATTTTCGTACGAAAATGTACGGAGTATATGTTGCTTACAGCATATATTTAAAAAATGAGTGCAACTCCTCAGTATATATTTCAGAAAAGTTGCTTAGGAGAGAAAGTTCAATTTACTCGTTAATTCATCATAATAATGTCATGCAAAGGAAACAAAAAGTTGCACTCCAATGAGCTTATATATTTCGTACGAGTCCTAACATATATTAAGTTAGAAGTAAGGAAACACTCAATTTATTGCCGGCCATTCAACGTTCAAACAGCTTCGTACGAAAATGTAGGCGCACCTACAAATTGCATGTGATGTCTAGAGCCAAAACATAAGCGATCAATTGCGTTCATGATTGAAATATCCTACGAAACAAGCTCAGATTAAAGGCTGACTTTAACGTGGGGTTTGCTTTGCACTCAACAAACAAATAAATGTACAAAAAGCGGAGCATTTTGGGGAACAAACATCCCAACATTTCAGTTGAGTTTTATTTCGTACGAAGCAGTAGGCCAAACTGCTATATGGTACAAACTTGAACCTGTAGAATTAATATTAGACATGCATGCAATTTCGTACGAAAACGCACAAAGTATTCATTGTAATATATTGATCTAAAATTGAACAGTAAGTTGCTTTATTTTTATGTGAGATAACACAAAAACAACATAAAATATGAAAAACTAACTTGCAATAGGCTATTGGACACTTCAGCCTGGTTGTGGGGTCGCGCTCTACTGGAAAGCGTTGGTTACCAAATGTATTAAAACCCAATGGATATCGCCTCCAGCAACGATTAAAATTCTTTTCGTAAAAAGTACATAACAATTGTGAATCTATATCTTGCTAAAAAAACTGCTTAAATCAATTACCCAAAATAGTTACACAAACACTTGGGGGGGGGGGGGGGGGGTAGTGTACGTAGAGTATCCCCTACCGGTAAACTTGACAACTTTTTCCTTCATACGGAAGGCAAGTCGAAAATAGACCTCAAGATTAGTGGTACCGTAAAAAATTTCTGTAACGGCATGTCAAGAAAATGACGACTCGTTTTCAAGGTCCCTTCCATTTGCCCTCGGTGGGCCTTTAGACGTGACTTAGGGTAAGTCCATGGTTTTAGGCAAACAAACATTCATTAAGACCTGAAGCTGGTGAACAGGTTATTTATTGTTTTTTTGACAAATAAATCCAGTAAGAACAACGCACTGTATCGGTTCCGGCTACAAGTGGAAAAATTAAAGTTTGTGTTTCGCACGAACTTGCTAATATATTTTACAAAGTGCTAAGATAATGACGAATTCATACAGTTTCGTACGAAAATATACGGAGTATATGTTGCGTACAGTATGTATTTAAAAAGTTAGTGCAACTCCTTTATTTTTAAGTAAAGTTGCTTATCAGAGGAAGTTCAAAGAAATGATATTTCAACGTGCGGGGTAGCTTTTCACTCGATTGGTTTGGTCATAGCATATAGATCCAGTGAGATTAAGGTACCTTGTCTGTTCCGGCTTAAAGACGACAACAATTAAGTGTTATTTGGAAAGAAGTAGAACTAAAACATGTTAACGAGCTACACAAATTACTATTACGCATGCATACAGCTTACTACAAGATGTACGAACTATTGTTTGTTGATATCGACCTGAATTTGATCGATTGAAGTTCCCTTTAATTGGTGTAAGGACGAACTCGGGAGAAAGTCAAAGTAATAAAAGAAATATTAATGTAGCAACTTTTCACTAGATTGGTTTGTTTTATAAATAGATCGAGTAAGATCAATGTACTATGTCAATTCCCGCTAAAGGCAGAATACTTGAAGTTTATGTTTCGTACGAGGTAGAAGTGTATGTTTACAAAGTGCCCCAATTATTATTACGCATTTATACAGCTCTGCGCGGAAATGTACGAAGTTTATTGTTTATGATATACATTGAAAAACTGAGTGATAAGTTTCTTCATTTTAAGTGAAGTTGCTACCAAGAGAAAGTTTAAAGAAATGGTATTTCAACTTGCGGGATATCTTCTCACTCGATTGTTCATCCGTCAGCAGATGGATCCAGTAAGATACGACATTTCGTTTTTCCATGATGATCGCGACAACAGTTTAATATTATTTCGTTCGAAGTGAAACAAAGATATGTTTACCAGCTACTCAATCATTAAATCATTATTTTAATGCATGCAGTTTCGTTCGAACATGTGCGAAATGTTGATTTGGTGATACAGAGCTAAATTTGAGCGACAGGTTGTCCTCAATTATCCACTTATGGGGTTATTCACAGAGGAAATTTTGCCAAAGAAATGACATTTCAACGTGAAAAGTAGCTTTTCAATCGATTGGTTTCGTCAACAAGTAGATTTCGTAAGATAACGACTCTATTCTGTCCATGATTAAAGGGGCAACAACTTAATTCGTGTTCGTACGAAGTTGAACTTATTTTTGTCTACAAGAAACTCAACCTATTATTATCATCTATGAATGCAGCTTGGTATGAAACTGTCTGATATATTTCTTAGTCATAAATACCTTAAGTTGATCGAAACGTTTGCTTCAATTTTTGTGATCTTGCACCCGGTGAGAGAAAGTAAAAGAAAAGGATATATTTATGTAGTAGCTTTTCACTTAATTGGTTTGTTAAACAAGTAGATCCAGTAAGACCAACACACTCCGTCGGTTCCGGTTGAAGGCGAAAAATTAGGCAGTGTCGTACGAAAATGTGCGGAGTATATTGCTTTATACGTTATATACTTTTAAAAATTGAGTGAGAAGCTCCTTCATTCTTAAGTTTGGTTGCTTACTAGAGAAAGTCCAAAGATATGACAATTCAACGTGCAGGGTAGCTTTTACTTGATTTGTAGGGTCAGCAAATGGATCAAGTGAGATTAAAGCACACTGTCTGCTCCGGCTTAAAGGCGACAGCAGTTTGATATTATTTCTTACGAAGTACAAGCATTAATACATCTTACTACCAAATATACGAACTATTGTTTGTTGATATTGATCTTATAATTTGAGCGACTGAAGTTCCCTTTAATTGTGTACTGACGCACCTAGGAGAAAGTCAAAATAATAAAAGACATATTAATGGAGCAGCATTTCACTAGATTTATCAGCTACTTAATTCATTATTATTATTTTCCATGAATGCAGTTTTGTACGTTATTGTGCGAAATATTGCTTTTGTAATACAGACCTAAATTTGAGCGATTAAGTTCCCTTTAATTGGTGTAATGACGAACTCAGGAGAAGGTCAAAGTGATAAAAGACTATTAATGTAGCAAATTTTTCACTAGATTGGTTTCTTTTATAAATAGATCGAGTAAGATCAATGAGCTATGTCGATTCCGGCTAAAGGCGAAATACTTGAAGTTTATGTTTCGTACGAAGTAGAAGTGTATGTTTACAAAGTGCTTCAATCATTATTACGCAGTTATGCAGCTTTGTACGGAAACGTACCAAGTATATGCATTGAAAAACTGAGTGATAAGTTATTTCATTATTAGTTAAGTTGTTTACAAGGGGAAGTCGAAAGAAATGAGATTTCAACTTGTTTGATAGCTTCTCACTCGATCCGTCAGCACATGGATCCAGTAAGATACGGCATTTTGTTTTTTCGCCTCACCTTACGGACCAAAATCGTCTTTCGGCGCCCTTTTTAGGTTTTTAACATACTTTACTCCTGCATTATTATTGGCAAAAGGAATAATTAAATAGTGTTATTTTAAGGCCCACATAACGAAGTGATCAAGGGGCCGCTAGTATCTGCACTTTCTTTTGAAAAAAAAAAGAAAGGACCATCTTCTGTGATATAGGGATAAGTTTTGCCGAAACGTATCTTCATGCTTTATACGCACTAATGAATGTCGTCGCTGTGCTAGGTTAATTGCTTCAACAACCAGCGTGATTATAAGCTTACAAAATTTACAGACTGACATTTGATTTCCCTCCCGTCCAATAAAAGATATTGCAAAGGGTGCAACAATAATTGTAGCGCAAATAGCCCTCTTGATGTCGGGGATGATTGTCAACATTGACAATAAAAAGAGTTTATAAAGATACCAAAATAGTTTCCACAACATTTCCAAACTCATTTGAAGAGAACATTCATGTTTTAATAAAATAAAACTGTTATAGTGGTAGTGGTTTAAGAGTTTTAATGAGCAGTTTCCATTTCGCTTTCGTCAATTGACCATTCTCATGATAAATGGCTATTTCTGACACTGCACGATAATCCAATGAAATGCTTATTTCTGTACTTTCATGGCCTCAAAAGCCAGAAAATTGCAACTAATAAGCCTAGGTTCACGCTCCTTCTATTTATTATGAATTCGGTAACGAGAGAGCCAAACAGACCTTTTTCTTGACTATTTCTTGCAATGTACTCAATTAATGGCTCTTTTAGAGTTGTCACATGATGTAAATAACGTCAATTAATATTGATCAAATACCAAAAATTTACACCTAACGACGATTAAATTCCACAACTTTTCCATCTGTAAGATTGCGTGTTATTTGGCTCTAGCGGCTTTAATCTTTATATTCACAAAGTAGCACATTATTACATTAAAATCTTAATCAGAGACCTGAAAATAACACAAAATGTAATGACAAGCTTCATGCTAGAATGTGAAAGAGACGGATAAAAACATGGGCGTCCGCAGGTAGCCGCAAGGGGAACTTGCCCTCCAAATGAAAATAAAAAAACCTGAAAAAACGAAGAAAACATAAAGAAAAAGACGAAGAAAAATTAACATCAATATTTCTTGACAGTTTACTCAGTGTTTTCCCTATTTATATGCAGTAAATAGGCTTTAAAAATGCCATTTCCAGCAATCTGAGAGGCAGTTTGGGCCAAAATTTTCTTGTGCTGCGTGCCAATTCATGGGCCCGAAGCTTTCCCCCTAAGAGAAATTCCCCCCCCCCCACCCATTTTCTCCTGCAGAGTCCTATGAATAGAAAATTTAAACATGTTTAAATAGAAAAACTTGCTGAGACAGGTGAGGAGAAATGGCAAATTATAGTCTTCTACCAGGTGCGGAAAATCAAATGGAAAGCTATCTCGTATTTCGAAATGTCGTTTCTCTGAACTTTCTCGCGCGGACAATTGAATAAAAATTGAAGACAACTTGTCGCTTAACTCTAGGTCTATATCAGTAAACACCATGTCGTACAGTTTCATAGGAAGCCTTAATTATACGTAATCATAGTTTGAGTCGCTCGTTAACATATTAGTTCTATTTCGAGCAAAATTACAAAAATTTTTGTCGCATGTAAGCCTGGACAGACAAAGTGCCTCATCTTACTGGATACATCTGCTTACGAAAGCAATCGAATGAGAAGCTATCTCGCAAGTTAAAATTTCACTTCTTTTAACTTCTTTCAGAGGTTTTACTAACATGTGTTTACAAAGTACTCAAAAATTGTAAAGCATTTAGACAGATCCATTCAAAAAACCACGAATTGCTTATTATTATATACGCACGCTTATTATTATATACGCACGTAAAAAGCCGAGTGGTGTGCTTCTTCCTTCTTTTTGAAGTTGCTTGCGTTCTTTATGTTTCGTACGAAGTTATAAGCTACTCGAAATATTTTTACACATGCCCACAACTTCGTACCAAACCGTGCGAAATATTTCACATTGACACAGAGCCAAAAATGGAGCGATAAATTGTATTCATCGTTCTTTTTTCTAAGTTAATTGTATACAATCGAAAGTCCACAGAAATGACATTTCAGTATGCTATGTAGCTAACCACTGGAATGGTTCAGTCAACAAATAATTTCAGTGTAGATAAAGGCATTCTGTCTGTTTCGGTTGCAATGTGACAACAATGAAGTTTGTGTCGTAAAAAATAGTAGTAATATATATTTACGAGCAATTGAAACTCATTTTTTATGCATACTCTTCGTACGCAAGAGTATGAAATATTGCGTCGTGATATAAATCTAAAATAAAACTACAGATTAAAATTGAAAATTGAAATGAATTCACTAACGAGAGAAAATGAAGATAAGTAAAATCTCAATATGCGATGTTGCATTTCACTCGATTATATTGGTCAACAAATAGTTGCAGTATAGATTAAGGCATTCTGTCTGTCCCAGCTTATAGGCTGAAAACAATTTATGTTGGTTTCTTTCAAAGTAGATCTTATATAAGATTATGGGCCACTCAAACTGTTTACACGCAATCATACAGCTTCGTACGGAGTATTGCTTCAAATGGAGCGATAGAGTGCGTTTAAGTTTCGTAATACACACGAGAGAAGAGAAGAGGCGAGTTGGTTTGATTTTTTTTTTAAGTTGTACCCGGAGAAAGTCAGGTGGAATGGAATAACATTAATTTTCCCTTTCCCCTTTTCTGGTTGTACAGGTCCCGGATTAAAGGCGTCAAAAACTAAAGTTTATGTTTCTTACGAAGTTGTTCTAATTTTGGTAACAAAGTATTCAAACTATTATCACGCTTGAATACAGCTTCGTACGAAAACGCATTGCTTTTTATATATACACGTATGAACTGAGTGAAAAGCTTCTTCTTATGTAAAGTTGCTTGGGTTTCATTATGTTTCGTATGAAGTTATGAGCTACTCGGAAAGTTGTTACTTATACATGCAACTATAAGTTCGTACCAAACTGTGCGAAACATTGCCTAGTGATCGAGAGCCGAAGTGGAGTTTAAGTTTGTGTCGGAAAAAGTAGTACTAACATCATATGTCAGTATATGTGCCACTCAAACTGTAATTTTGCGTTCATATACCTTCTTACGAAGTTGTGCAAAATATTGCTTGGTGATAGAGACTTAACAATTGATGAGAAATTGTATTTTGTTTTTCTCTCTTTTTCCTCTTTACAAATATTACACGGGGTTAAGTTAACAGAAATGACTCCTCAACGTGCGAGGTAGCCCTTTTTCTTGGTTTGGTTAACAAATTTATCCAGTATGATAAAAGCATTTCGTTTTTCCGTGCAAAAGCCCAAGAAACATGTTATTGATGTTTCGCACGAGATAGTACTGTGGGTGTTACATACTTCTCAAATTATGCATCCAGACAGCTTCGTGCGAAAATAAACGAAGCATTATGCTCATGACAAATACATCTAAAGATTGAGTGGTATGTTCCTGCGTTTGATATGTTTTAAATGAAGTTGCTCACGAGAGAAAATAAAAATAAATTAAATTTCAACGTGATAGGTAGCTCTTTTCATCCGATTGGTTTCGTCTACAAATGATATAGTTCCAATGTAGATTAAGGCATTTTGTCTGTTTCGACCGAAAGGCGACAACAGGTTAAGTTTGTGCCATGCGAAGCGGTAATTATATGTCTGTATATGGGCCACACTCAAACTGTTATTTTGCTTGCCTAGGCCTACTGTTTCTTACGAAGTTGTGCAAAACATTGCTAGGTGATAAAGACATAACAATTGGTGACAAATTGCATTATTTTTTCTGGTTTCCACGGTTGTACACGAGAGAAAGTAAAAGGAAATGGTCTCTTCAGCTTGTGAAGTAGTTTTTACTCGATTGGTGTGACGGTGAACAAATAGAACCAAAGCATTTTGCCTGTCCTTGTTAGAGCACTTCAAACAAATGTTTTTGTTTTATACAAAATTGGACCAATTTGGACGTTACAAAGTTCTCGAGTTTCTATTAGCCATCAGGCAACTTCGTTAGAAACTTAACCAAGCATATAGTTCATGATCAATGTATGCATCTAGAAATTGCGTGATGTGTTCCTTCACTTGAAATCAAGTCATCTACGAGAGAAAACGAAGGTAAGTTATATCTCGATGTGCGAAGTTGCTTTCCTTCGATAATGTTGATCGAAAAATACTTGCAGTATAAATTAAGGCATTATGTCCCCCCCCCCCCCAGCTTAAAGTCGACAAAAATTTTAAGCTGATTTCTTACAAAGTAGATGTATTACAAGTTTATGAGCTAATAAAAATGTTTATACACAGTCATACAGCTTCGTAAGAAATATTGCTTGAAATTGTGCGACAAAGTGCGAATAGTTCTTGTGATGTTATACACGAGAGGGGAGGAGAGCCCCCCCTCCCGTCAGAAGGTCTGTATTAAATAGTAATATTAAGTTCATTTTCGTGCGAAGCTGCATGCATGGATACTAGTTACTGGTAGCTCGTAAGCACACTTAAACTGCTGTCGCCCTAGACCTGGACAAAAAATGCCTTCTTCCAAAGAGATATATTTATTGACGACCCCAATCGAGCGTAAAGCTACCTGTCAACTTAAAATATGATTTATTTTGACTTTCTCTTGTAAGCAACTTTACTTAAAAATCAAGGAACTTATCACTCATTTTTTTTCAATTTATGTCTTAAAAGAACATACTTTGTACATTTCCGTACGAAACTGTATAAATGCGTAATAATAATGAAAGTACTTTGTAAACGTATTACTACAACACCGTACTAAATTTAAAAATAGTTTGCTTTTAGCCAGACCTGACATAATGCGTTGGCTTTTACAATATTTATTTAACAAGCCTATTGAGTGTACACCTTCGACATTAAAATGTCCTCTTTTTTACTCCCCCCCGGTGGCATCATCACAAAAAGTGAAAGAGTCTTATTGCAATATTTAAGGTCTGTATCACTAAGAAATATTTAGTACATTTCCTTCGACGCTGCATGCATGGATAATGTTTTGAGAAGCTGGTAAACATATCTTTGTTTTACTATGCATGAAGTAGTGTTAAAGTCATGCCGCCTTTAACCTGGGCAAACAAAATGTCGTATCTTATACTGGATCCATTTGCTGACGAAGCCAATTAAGTGAAAAGGTTCCCGTTAAGTTGAAATCTTATACCTTTGGACTTTCTCTTGTAAGCAACTTTACTTAAAAATCAAGAAACTTATAACTCAATTTTCAATATATATTTATATGTCTGAAAAGAGTAAATTTTGTACATTTGCGTACGAAACTGTATAAATGCGAAATAATAATGAGAGTACGTTGTAAACGTATTACTACTACTCCGTACGAAATATAAACTTTTAAAAATCGCCTTTAGCCAGACCCGATGTAATGCGTTGGCTTTTACAATATTTATTTATTAAACAAGCCTATCGAGAGTAAAGCATCGATATTAAAATGTCCTCTTTTTTTACTTTCCCTCGGTTGCATCATCACAAAATGTGAATGAGTCTTATTGCAAAATTTCAGGTCTGTATCATTTAGCGATATTAAGTACATTTCCGTGCGAAGCTGCATGCATGGATACTAGTTACTGGTAGCTCGTGAACATATATATATTGGTTCTACTTCGTACGAAACACATTTAACTTGCTGTCGCCCTAGACCTGGACAGTCAAAATGCCTTCTTCAAAGAGATTTATTTATTAACGAAATCAATCGAGTGAAAAGCTACCTGTCAAGTTAAAATATCATTTCTTTTGACTTTTTCTTGTGAGCAACTTAAATTCAGAATCAAGGAACTTATCACTAATTTTTTCAATATATGTCTTAAAAGAATATACTTTGTTCATTTCCGTACGAAACTGTATAAATGCGTTATACTAATGAGAGTACTTTGTAAGCGTATCAATACTTATCCGTACGAAATTTAAACATTAAAAATTCGCCTTTATCCAGACATGACATAATGCGTTGGGTTTACATATTTATTTATCTAACAAGCCTGTCGGGTGTAAAGCTTCGATATTAAAACGTCCTTCTTTTGTTTCCTCAATCGGTTGCACCATAACAAAAAGTGAAATAGTCTTATTGCAAAAATTAAGGTCTGTATCATTTAGCGATATTAAGTACATTTCCGTGCGAAGCTGCATGCATGGATACTAGTTACTGGTAGCTCGTGAACATATATATATTGGTTCTACTTCGTACGAAACACACTTAACTTGCTGTCGCCCTAGACCTGGACAGTCAAAATGCCTTCTTCAAAGAGATTTATTTATTAACGAAATCAATCGAGTGAAAAGCTACCTGTCAAGTTAAAATATCATTTCTTTGACTTTTCTCTTGTAAGGAACTTTACTTAAAAACCAAGAAAATTATCACTCAGTTTTTCAATATATGTCTTCAAAGAATATACCTTGTACATTTCCGTACGAAACTGTATAAATGCACAATAATAATGGAAGTACTTTGTTAACGTATTACTACTACTCCGTACAAAATATAAACTTTAATAATTCGCCTTTAGCCAGACCTGACATAATGCGTTGGCTTTTACAATATTTATTTATTAAACAAGCCTATCGAATGTAAAACTTCGACGATAAAATGTCCTCTTTTTAAATTTACCTCGGTTGCACCATCACAAAAAGTGAAGGAGTCTTATTGCAAAATTTAAAGGGCAAGAACAGACAACCCAAACGGAAGTAGTGTTGTAGACTGTTCAGTTTCAAGATTGGCTGTTGGAAGTCATGTGACAACATTTTTTTTTTCTCTTCAAATTTGAAAGTTATATGTTATTTCTGCTTGGTTTACCTTGAATATGCGATAGCTTAATCATTAAATGTAATGAATGATACTTTGAAGAGAATGAAGAAGAAAATTGTGTTATTTAGCTGTTTCTTCAAAATAGGTTTGGGGGGTTGCTCTTTACCTTTAAGGTCTGTATCATTAAGCAATATTAAGTACATTTTTGTGCGAAGCTGCATGCATTGATACTAGCTACTCATAGCTCTTAAACGTACATATATTAGTTCTCCTTCGTACGAAACACACTCAAATTGCTGTCGCCCTAGACCTGGAGAGATAAAATGCCTTCTTCCATAGAGATCTTTTTATTGACAAAACCAATCGAATGAAAAGGTACCTGTCAAGTTAAAATATCATTTCCTTTGACTTTTCTCTTGTAGGCAACTTACTTAAAAATCAAGAAAATTATCACTCAGTTTTTCTATATATGTCTTAAAAGAACATACTTTGTACATTTCCGTACGAATCTGTATAAATGCGTAATAATAATGGAAGTACTTTGTTAACGTATTACTACTACTCCGTACGAAATATAAACTTTAATAATTCATTTTTAGCCAGACCTGACATAATGCGTTGGCTTTTACAATATTTATTAAACAAGCCTATCGAGTGAAAAGCTTCGACGTTAAAATGTCCTCCTTTTTTACTTTCCCTCGGTTGCATCATCACAAAAAGTGAATGAGTCTTATTGCAAAATTTCAGGTCTGTATCGTTTAGCAATATTAAGTACATTTCCGTGCGAAGCTGCATGCATGGATACTAGTTACTGGTAGCTCGTGAACATACATATATTAGTTCTGCTTCGTACGAAACACACTTAACTTGTTGTCGCCCTAGACCTGGACAGTCAAAATGCCTTCTTCAAAGAGATCTACTTATTGACGAAATCAATCGAGTGAAAAGCTACCTGTCAAGTTAAAATATCATTTCTTTTGACTTTTTCTTGTGAGCAACTTGAATTCAGAATCAAGGAACTTATCACTATTTTTTCAATATATGTCTTAAAAGAATATACTTTGTTCATTTCCGTACGAAACTGTATAAATGCGTTATACTAATGAGAGTACTTTGTAAGCGTATCACTACTTATCCGTACGAAATTTAAACATTAATAATTCGCCTCTATCCAGACATATGACATAATGCGTTGGGTTTACATATTTATTTATCTAACAAGCCTGTCGGGTGTAAAGCTTCGATATTAAAACGTCCTTCTTTTGTTTCCTCAATCGGTTGCACCATAACAAAAAGTGAAATAGTCTTATTGCAAAAATTAAGGTATGTATAATTAAGGAATATTAAGTACATTTTCGTGCGAAGCTGCATGCATGGATACTAGTTACTGGTAGCTCGTAAACATACATATATTAGTTCTACTTGTACGAAACACACTCAAATTGCTGTCGCCCTAGACCTGGAGAGATAAAATGACTTCTTCCAAAGAGATCTATTAATTGACGAAACCAATCGAGTGAAAAGGTACCTGTCAAGTTTAAATATCATTTCTTTTGACTTTTCTGTTGTTAGTAACTTTACTTAAAAATCAAGGAAAATATCACTCAGTTTTCTAATATATGCCTTAAAAGAATATACCTTGTATATTTCCGTACGAAACTGTATAAATGCGTAATAATAATGAAAGTACTTTGTTAACGTATTACTACTACTCCGTACGAAATATAAACTTTAATAATTCGCCTTTAGCAAGACCTGACAAAATGCGTTGGGTTTTACAATATTTATTTATTAAACAAGCCTATCGAGTGTAAACTTCGACATTGAAATGTCCTCTTTTTAAATTTCCCTCGGTTGCACCATCACAAAAAGTGAATGAGTCTTATTGCAAAATTTAAAGAGCAAGAACAGACATCCCAAACGGAAGTAGTGTTGTAGACTGTTCAGTTTCATGATTGGCTGTTGGGAGTCATGTAACAACATTTTTTTTTTCTCTTCAAATTTGAAAGTTAAAGGAAATTTCTGCTTGGTTTACCTTGAATATACAATAGTTTAATCATTAAATGTAATGAATGATACTTTGAAGAGAAAGAAGATGAAAATTGTGTTATTTAGCTGTTTCTTCAAAACAGGTTTGGGGGGTTGCTCTTTACCTTTAAGGTCTGTATCTTTAAGCAATATTAAGTACATTTTCGTGCGAAGGTGCATGCATTGATTCTAGCTACTCATAGCTCTTAAACATACATATATTAGTTCTACTTGTACGAAACACACTCAAATTGCTGTCGCCCTAGACCTGGAGAGATAAAATGACTTCTTCCAAAGAGATCTATTTATTGACGGAACCAATCGAATAAAAAGGTACCTGTCAAGTTAAAATATCATTTCTTTTTACTTTTCTCTTGAAAGCAACTTTACTTAAAAGTCAAGAAAATTATCACTCAGTTTTTCTATATATGTCTTCAAAGAACATACTTTGTACATTTCCGTACGAAACCGTAAATGCGTAATAATAATGGAAGTACTTTGTTAAGTTAAACGTATTACTACTACTCCGTACGAAATATAAACTTTAATAATTCGCCTTTAGCCAGACCTGACAAAATGCGTTGGCTTTTACAATATTTATTAATTAAACAAGCCTATCGAAAGTAAAGCTTCGACATTAAAATGTCCTCTTCTTTAATTTCCCTCGGTTGCACCATCACAAAAAGTGAAGGAGTCTTATTGCAAAATTTAAAGGGCACGAACAGACAACTCAAACGGAAGTAGTGTTGCAGACTGTTCAGTTTCATGATTGGCTGTTGGGAGTCATGTAACAACATTTTTTTTTTCTCTTCAAATTTGAAAGTTGTAGATAATTTGTGCTTGATTTACCTTGAATATGCGATAGCTTAATATTAAATGTAATGAATGATACTTTGAAGAGAAAGAAGATGAAAATTGTGTTATTTAGCTGTTTCTTCAAAATAGATTTGGGGGGACTGCTCTTTACCTTTAAGGTCTGTATCATTAAGCAATAATAAGTACATTTTCGTGCGAAGCTGCATGCATTGATACTAGCTACTCATTGCCCTTAAACAAAATATCATTTCCTTTGACTTTTATCTCGTACCCAACTTCACTTAAAAATCAAGAAAATTATCAATTAGTTTTCTTATATATGTCTTAAAAGAACATACTTTGTACATTTCCGTACGAAACTGTATAAATGCGTAATAAAAATGGAAGTACTTTGTTAACATATTACTACTACTCCGTACGAAATATAAACTTTAATAATTCGCCTTTAGCCAGGCCTGACATAATGCGTTGGCTTTTACAATATTTATTAAACAAGCCTATCGAGTGTAAAGCTTCGACATTGAAATGTCCTCCTTTTTACTTTCCCTCGGTTGCATCATCACAAAAAGTGAATGAGTCTTATTGCAATATTTCAGGTCTGTATCATTTAGCAATATTAAGTACATTTCCGTGCGAAGCTGCATGCATGAATACTAGTTATTGGTAGCTCGTGAACATATTAGGACTACTTCGTACGAAACACACTTAACTTGCTGTCGCCCTAGACCTGGACAGTCAAAATGCCTTCTTCAGAGAGATCTTCTTATTGACGAAATCAATCGATTGAAAAGCTACCTGTCAAGTTAAAATATCATTTCTTTAGACTTTTTCTTGTGAGCAACTTAAATTCAGAATCAAGGAACTTATCACTCATTTTTGAAATATAATGTCTTAAAAGAAAAAAGTTAAAATGCCCTTTTTCGGGCTTTCTCGCCTTATCAGTTCAGTCTCATAAAAAATTAGGACAACTCTAGTTGTTGCTCAACTTGAGGTCATATCCCCAAACATCATTTCGTACAGTTTTGTACGGAGCCGCATTCCTGCGTAACAAAAATTTGAAGCGCTCGTAATCATAGATTAATGAACTTTGTACGGAACAGAATTGAAGTGTTGTCGCATTTTACAATGGACAGACAAAATGCCTTATCTTACTGGATCTATTTGCTAAACAAACCAATCGAGTAAAAAGCTACTACAAAAATAGAATATTTTTATTTTAACTTTCTCCCGGGTGCAACATCACACAAACTGAAGTGAAATTATCGCCGAATTTAGGACTATATCGATAAAGTACTTCATACTCTTTCGTACGAAGAAGCTGTGTCCATGCGTAATAATAATTTGGATAGCTCGTAAACATTTGTTTGTTTTCTTTTGTGCGAACCAAACTAAAAATACAGTCTTCTTTAAGCCGGGACAGACGAAAATGTTTAATCTTACTGAATCTTTTTCTTGATGAAACCAATCGATTGGAGAACTAAAGTTCACCTCACGTTGAAATGTCATTTTTTTTTACTTTCTCCCGTCAACAATCTCAAAAAAAAAAAAAAAAATGAAGACAACTTGTCGCTAAGTTTTAGGTCTTAATCGACGGTTTTGGTGAAAGCAACCATGGACTGACCCTAATCCTCTTTTAAAGGCCCATCGAGGCGAAATGGAAAGGACCTTATAAAAGTTACCTCTGCTATTGATAGAGGACACATGCGCGGATACCCCAAAGTGGGTCTTGCGGTATATATCAACCTGCCCACTCCTTACAGAAAAAGTTAATAGGCGTGTTATATATAACGCAGCACAATTGTTTTTTAAAACAAAACTTATTTTGCGGTCACATACGCGGATACCTGCGAATATTTGTGAAATATTTTTGGAGTGAATGGATTCAACAGTTTACTTTTAGCAAGATATAGGCCCATATTTGTAATATAACTTTTACGAATTCAAGATAATTTAAATCGTTGTCGGTCGCGATATGCATTGGTCTTACGTGATCTTTCTTGATTTGGTAACCATTATTTTCCAGTAAAGCTCTACCCCTCAAACTGAAGTGTCCAATAGCTATATTGTAAATTTTTTTATGGCGTTACCTCAACTTAAATCAGGACAACTGAGTAGCCGGTAAACATATCTTTGTTTTACTTCGCACGAAGTAGTATTTAATTGTTGTCGCCTTTAAGCTTGGGCACACAAAATGTATCTTATACTGGATCCATTTGCTGACGAAACCAATCGAGTGAAAAGCTTCCCCTCAAGTTGAAATCTCATTTTTTTTGACTTTCTATTGTAAGCAACTTAACTTAAAATAAGGAAACTTATAACTCAGTTTTTCCATATATATAATAAATAATTCACTTCGTACGTTTCCGTACAAAGCTGTATATATGCGTACTAATGATTTTAGCGCTTTGTAAACATACATTACAACAACTTCGTGCGAAACATAAAATGTTTAAGTTTTACGCGTCTAGCCGGGATCGACACAGTGCATAGATAGTTCTCGATCTATTTCTTAAACAAACCAATCGAGACTCCACTTAAAAGCTACTACATTGAAATGTCTTGACTTTTCCTCGGGTGCATCATTTCACAAATTAAAGGGAACTTCCATCGCTTAGTTTATATCACCAAACAATATTTCGTACATTTTGTAAAAAGATGTATTCATGCGCCAATAGCGATATGAGTAGCTTGTACACACGTTCAAGTTCTACTTCGTGCGAAATAATATTTAATTGTTGTTGACTTTAAATCGGAACAGAAAATGTGCTTTAATCTCACTATTGCTATGGCCAAAACAATCGAGTGAAAAGCTGTACCCCGCGCATGGATTTCTTTGAACTTTCTTTGGTAAGCAAGTTAACTTAAAAATGAAGTAAATGCACTCTATTTTTAGATATATACATATCGCAAGCAACATACTCCGTATATTTTCGTACGATAGGTGAATTCGTAATTATCATCTTAGTTCTTCGTAGAAAATATTACTTCTTCTTCTAACGAAACATAATTCTTCCGCCTTTAGCCGGAAATGATATAGTGAGTCGGTCTTACTTGATCTATTTGTTAAACAAGCCAATAAATAACTTGTCCCTCAGCTTAGGTCTGAATGGATGTTTGTTTGCTAAAGAGCCATGGTCTCATCGTAAGACTCCTCTAATTAAGGGCCCACGGAGGCCAAAGAGAAGGGACCTCGGAAAAGAGTCGCTATTTTCTTTATCGAGAACACTAGTGGGAAAACTCCCAAATGGATGTTGTGATATTACCCCCCCCCCCTCCTTCCCACAAGTTGCATAAGAGCCCAAAAGTCTAAAAGCGGTTTTTACCCACCGCAGTAATGCCGTAACAGTAATTTCTTTTACCGTAACACCAATTATGAGGTCCATTTTCGACCGCCACCCTATGAAGGCTACCATGCCCCATTGGAAGGAGAAAAGGCAAAGTTTGGTCAAGTTTCCAGTACCGGGATACTAGTCTACGTTCGCTAACTTTAGCAATATATAGATCATAATTGTTATATATTTTCTACGAAAAGAATTTAAATCGTTGCTGGACCAGGGAGTTGCAACTCCCTGGCTGGACGATATGCATTGGTCTTTGAAGTATGTATATATTTGGTAACCAACATTTTCCAGTAGAGCGTGACCCCGCAAGCAAGCTTAAGTGTCCAATAGCCTTTTAAAAGCTTGCTGTTTTTATGTGTTATCTCACATAAAAATAAAGCAACTTGTTCAATTTTAGACCAATATATCACAATCAATACTTTGTGCGGTTTCATACGAAGTTGCACACTAATTATTTCAACTGTTTGTAACATATTCTAGTGACGACTTCGTACGAAGTGAAACTCAACGTTGTAGTCTGCCTTTAATTTGAGTTTTTTTCGTATGTTATCTCAATCATGAGCGCAAGTTATTGCTAATTTTTGGACCTAGACATCATATGCAATGTGTAAGTACGTTTTCGTACGAAGCTGTTTAAATGTATGGTAATAAATCGAGTGTTTCTAAAACTTTCGCGATATATGTTAGAACTCGTACGAAATATATAAGCTCATTGAACTGCAACTTTTTTTTTTGTTTCCTTCGCATTACATAATTATATGATGAATGAACGAGTAAAAAAAAAAAACAGTTATTTACAGTAACGTCGGTTTCACATACAAACTAGAATTCAGTAACTTTATGATGTATCACCAAACATTGAACATAGTTCGCTACATGAAAAGATCCACACAGAACTTTGACTATGATTCATACTACGCTATGCGATTTGCGCCAGTCACTTGCTTGCAATCCATTACGACTTAACTTTTCCTTCAATTCAGAACATTCGAGGCTTCCGTAGACATCGAGTACGCTGAATTTTTACTCCCGTGGAAGCTAATGTTATGTCTGTACGCCCTCTTCCGTTGTGTTCACACAGCGTTCATTCCACACACCTATTTTAGAGTGGTACAGTCAACGCGGTTATCGTCATGGCGTGAACGGGACATGATCCAACATTCTTCTTTGAAGAAAAAATATTTCCGTTTCAAATATGATTGCCTTAGACCTGCCCTAAAATGTATCTATGTTTCTACAGAATTTCTGTCCTGTACTGTACTGTAAGATTTTCCAACGTAGATTTTGTTCCATCTAGAAACTAAGCCATGGAAACTTTGAAATTTAAAAATATAAAAATTTTAAAAAGACTCTAAAGGACCAGCACATTTCTGTAAATGACTCACGTACTACTACAGAACTCTCTAGAGCTCTTTTCGCATTTCTATCGGATTTTATAGAAAAAGTTTTTTTGGGAACTTTCGCGGTGATCACAAATCCTCGTTTGCTTGAACATTACACTCATACAATTTCCATGATAACTAAATGGCAAAACCGAACGGGTAAACTTGCATTTTAATATATACAACATTGATGAGATGTTTGTTACTCATCTCATCAAATCAGAATTTTGGACCTTGTCCTTCCGGGCATAGACTGAGCTTTTTATTTGTTCTCTGGAGGGTGTTCATGCTAACTTCTTGGCTCTTGATATGAAGTAAGTCGTGCTCATGCTCTGCTCCAAAGGTATTATAAACTAAGATTACAATCTCCTTTCGCCACACTTTTAGACGCGCAGACTCCTCACGGAATTTCATGCGTTGGGGCGGAAATGTAAAGTTGACACGCCTACTGTTCTATTCGTTGGTTTGCTCGCATAATCATGGATACCTAACGGGGAAATTACATTGTGATAAAATTTCATCAAGCGTGCATTTTATAACGAGTTAAATGAGAGTACAATCCCTTCTCTGTGTAAAGTCTGGGTAATTGCATTACACGTAGAACTAAATGGTTTGAAAACGCATGCACCAGTTAACGATGAGTTGCAAGCCCGTAAGAATGTGGATAAACCATGAAAACTGACCAATCAGTAATTCCATTAACTTCAAACCAGACTTTGTGCGTTCTTGACCAAGTGTTCTTGTATGTAAAGCCTCGAAGAAGCGAAATTCCCTTCCATGTAAGAAATGGACTGGAAAACTGTGTTTGTAAGATTTGCGAAGTTTTGAAATCACATTATGTTTATATATATCAATTGACCTGTTGGTTTCCAAAACGACTGCTTAGTGACCTTCGCCTCCGCCCTTCCGTTTTGGATTCCATGAGGGATCACCGCGCCCGGCATATTAATATTGAACGCTATGCTGGTAATATCTTTTCTTTTGCCTGCGACAGACCGACGGTCATCGGCCACTACCACAGCTATACACAAGTGTCGTCACGAACTGCGTAGACATTAGTACTTTATTTGCAATTTTGTAAGAGACTGGCATTGTGGAAAGGCCAGCCATTTGTTTTATTCATGTTTATAATGGATATAATTTTTAGTGTTGTTTTCAACACTTTTTGGAATGTGTCGATGAATTTCGCAAAAAATTAAAACATTCCAAACAGACGAAATTTCATTAGACAAACAGTCTGTTCATTGAATTATTAAGTAAAGCATTTAAAAAGTACTTGGGCATGTCAAAAGAGATAACACAATATTTGCAAATGTTTGGGGATTTATTAAAGCAAACGAATGACACATTATTAAGATAAAGAGGGACTTCGGATTATCTCCTGTTATTATGAAAGCTAAACGTAATCACGGTATTTTAAATTAAAATCTCTAAACAGATATCCTTTGACAGCATTAGATAATTATTGGAAAGTTTTAAAACTTTTAAGCAAACCTATACCTTTCGGATAACAAGCGACGATAGAAATCCATTGACTGTTTTCTCAAGGTCCTCAATAGTTGTAATGACTTCTTCCACTGCTGCTCTTTCTCTGTAGATTTCAGTCCTTCCGGTATCTACTAGTTCAGTAAAGTCAGATGAAGTAAGCTGCCAACACAAAGAACAGATGATATCCTCAGTCAGAGGGACTGAAAAAAATTGAACATAAATTGTGTGAGACTTCATCACAGCTCGAAGATATATCCGCATAACCTTGAGTTGAACTTGACTGTAGCAGCTATGCAAAAGGATATGTGAAAAGGATAATTTATCCTCCCTCATTTCATACAGTCAGGGTAAAAAAAATTAAACTCCATCCTTTGTCGGTATACTGGTGATTGACAAACGTGCAATGTGAAGAACGGTTTATAAACGTGTAAAACAAAGGAAATCAATTTTGTACATTGATAATACACTACCTCTTGCTCAATTTCTGGTAGTTGGTTCTCAAAATCTTCCATCTCCTCATCCAGGACATCTATCTCCATAAAGGACTGTTTTCTTACATCTTCTAATCGTTTCAAAAATTGGGCCACATCATCTGGCTTTAACGAAAAAAAATTAAGATGCAAAACATGACATCTTCAGTGTCTGAAAAATATCAAACCCACAACGTTGGGAAAAGCCAGTCCTGTTAAAACTTCAAAATAGGAACGTATTCACTAAGATGTATTCCTTGATTGACATATTCGAACCAACCACATGGTGAAAGTTTAAATTTACTATATTCGGGCATGGTAAAAATTGACTAACTGTAAGGGACAAGCACTCAGTTCACGGATTTAATTTACAAATATATGTCAACAAATTAGATAAAATTTCACACTTTGATGACTCAAAACGTTTCTAATCACTCATTTAAACATTTAAGGAGCATGAAAGAAACGCACTAGGATATAATACAATTAACTATGGGACATATGTAACTTTTTTATATTTCTTCAAATGAAAATTGCATGACATTTACAGAAAAATTTCATATTATTCACATGTAAAGTACCTGCTTTATATTAATTGTTAATAAAATTGTTCACTTTGATCTGTTACAGACTTCACAGAGATATAAAGCGGAAGAAACTTTGAGCATACTAATACTTAGCATAAATGAATCTATATTGCAGAAAATATCCTGAATCCTATCCAGAGCAGATGGTGTTTATTTAAATAAAGCGTACATGTCCATCCCCTGGATAAGAAAATGTTTTCTATTCTACTTGTAAAGTGCTGATGCTAAGCTAATGTGCTACAACAGCAGTTTTTGGACCCACATTCTTAAATTGATTGCGATCTAAACTGGAATTTGAAAGGGTTTTCTTCCAGCAAGGTGTAAATGTTCCATAGAATCTGAATTAGGTAATTAAATTATTGCTTAATGCTTTGTATTGAAGGAAAACCCGTATCAAAATATACCAAGTGCAAGCATCCTTGAGAAGTCCATTAAATTAACTGGCGTTGAGGAACAAGTATCCCAATTTGTTGCTAGACTTTGCTAATTCATTGCCAACTCTGAAGGATATCAGTTCTACGAAATTATCTTGGCACGATTATAATTTTTCTTCACAAAAGCGACGCTTTACTTTGCACATGGGTGAAAAACTACAAAAACATCCTAAATTTATACCATTGCTTTGCTAGGGATGATTGCAAGTGTGGGAAAGAAGCATTTAGAAGCAGCTGATTCTGACACAAACAAACTGCGTTACACTCTTTTACGTCGCTTTTCTACAAAACATGAAAATACGGTACAATTGCAAATGTTTGATAACGACAAAATCACTGAATGAAACTACAGACAATTAAAACTCACCACTTCTGGTTCTCCAAATGAATCCACCCCATTTGAAGGACAACTTTCTCCTGCTTAAAATAAAGCCAGTACAGAAGTCAGAAAAACACCAAACTACGTAACTTTGATAGACTTATATTTGCATGACTTGACTCAAACAATTTTCAAGTTTTTGGAAATCGTAAGAAAAAACATGCATTATGAGAGGAGGGATTGGGGAAATCGTCTCTTAACGAGTAACACTGGTTTGTGTAAGAATACGTTTTTTACAAGAACCTCATTGTCCCCCCGAAGTTTACGAAAGAAATTACTTCAATCTACGTAAATGCATGGTACACATATTTGTTAACCAACCAAATGAGGGGTTACTGAACTAATGTGTATAACTCATTTCCGTAATGTCGACGGAGGAAGAAACATGAATATGTATTTTTTTATTACATTTCGCACAACGTTTTGACGGTAGAGCGATGTGTCTCAACCGGGTGTAACCGGGTACATTTTCCTTTAGATTACGTAGTAATATTGAAAAGTCATCTTATCTTTCAAAGTCTATATCATTTGACCGCAACGCCGACTCATTTACGGAGACCTATAGAATAACTTGCAATTGAAGTAATGAATCTTGATTTTATGTTGAAAACGTTGATATGAAATATGTGCTATTAATGTATGTATGTCTGTATATATGTATGTATGTGTAATTTTATATCACCCATTAAGGTTATAGTTGCATATCCTAATATGGGAAATGTTATCTTGTGGGAATCGTCATCTTAACAGGCACTTAGATTAAATATTGGTCTTGCTTGTTTTCTTCTGCATAGAAGCAGGTGTTCCCCGGCCAAATATTAAAAAACCAGCAAAAACTTTTTTTTTTACTTGTTACTACTAACATGTTATTAACACTCTTAAAGAGAACAAGGCACTGCAGTGAAATGAGTTTGGATAGATGCTGAGAACAAGTTGAAAGCCTTGATTAAGCGCAGGTCACACTACTGCGATATCGGATGGGATTACTATCCGACTTTTGTGAGTTTTAGTTAAAATCTCATACAACCATTGTCGAAAAGAACCAAAAATTTTCCATCCTGTGTAAATGTATGATCGGTATGAGAGGGCCACGGAAATGAAATATAAACTATTTATTTCGTGACGTCACATTGGCAAATAGCTTTTATCGGACGAAGCATATCCGATAAAAGCTGTTTGCGGATGTGACGTCACGGAATAATTGGTATACCTTAAAACTTCGTGGTCTTGCGATACAATTCATACATCTACACTGGTTGGCAAATTTTTGTTTCTTTTCGACCAAAGATGGAGGAGATATTAACTAAAACCCACAAAAGTCGGAGAGAAATCAGATCCGATAACGTTGTAGTGTGACCTGGCCTTTACATCCGTCATACAATCTTTTTACTGAGACACAAAACATTTCAATGCTTCGACACAGCCTGCTGTGGTATCCAGTGATGATCATTTGACCTGTTAAAGTTAATTGAATGTATTGTGTGCTGATTGCTAGAGGGAATTTAAGCCTTTACGAAACTTTCAAAAGAATGTTTATGTAAAGTTTCATTAGACACAACATTTTATAGATGGAATAAAACATTTTTACATCATACAGCCTATTTCATCTGCTTTTCTCTTTACGACTTGAGATACTTCGAGTGTTAGCAAAGTGTATTGGATTAAGAACTTGAGAAGACATTAATTACGAAATTTGGTTAAAACAAATAGCCCTAAGTGAAATGATGATCAGTTTTATTACAAAGTACAGTTACAAAGCTTGCACTTTACTAAGAGTCTTCCGATTTCACATCAGAGCTACTATACTCACTCGGTGGCAGTGAATCTGCTATGGAGCGTGATGTTCCGCTTAAGCAATGGAGAAGTAAAACTGCAATACAGTGCTCCTCATCTGAAAAAGGTGAAACAGTAGGTTAGAAGTAAGGGAAAGGAGGTTGTAGGTTTTGTAGGTTTAGGTGAAGACCTTATCTAGCCCAACCTAATGTGAAGCAATAAACTGAAATTGTGCTTTGAGGAGGATGAGTTTTAGATGGTTGTAGAAGAGGCTTAAATAAGAAGGTTATTATATTCAAACTTTATGAGGTGAGAATATTTTGCCTATTTCTCCTTGATAGTAAGCTGTAAATGTCACAGAAATATGAACTGAAATGCAGTAACAGGTATTTCTTAAAATTACCGTCAAATTGTCAAGGAGTATCGTTCTATTTTTCCTATGACAGGAACATTCAGTATGTTAAATCATCCATGAGAAATGGTTACAAACTATCTCTTGCTATAATTGCAGCTGCTTTGAACACATTACATAATTTAATTAACCAGTTAGTGTACTCAGCTAACTTTGAATTAATGAAATACTAAATGACCTCTCCTAATTTTAAGATATTTATTAATGCTTGCACAACAGATTAGTAAAAAACTTCAAGTGTTCATAATGTTTAGCAACCTGATCCAAGTGCAATTCAGGTGCCCATCTTGGGGCCAAATGCCACTAATGCAAGAAACAGTACTGACGCATTACTTTTTGTAATCATCAGCGTTTTTTAGTCGTGAAGGTACTTCTACTTACCCATTGTCTTGCTGTCGGAAAATCCTTTAAATCGGACTTCCAGAATAGATTAAACTTAGCCGATCTTGCTTATATGTGAAAAGGCTTCCTCGCAACACACCCAATTGATTCCCTTATTTCACCAAAGGTTCTGATGTTGGCCTACAGAACACAAACTAATATAAACGTAGAACCCACAAAGCTCGAAACACAATGACCTAGAATTTGCTAAAACGTTTGCTATTAGATGTGTATCCAAGTCTTGTGCCCAATGGGTGTTAGCAATTCTGCGGGAAATACATAAACTAATAAAATGATTTTCGTGTACGGTTAGTTATCATGTGAGAAACGAGGGCGTTCTCAAGGAAGGAGATAAAACGACGAACAATTTTGGCAGTGTGGCGTGGTAACATAGAAGTAAACTAATAGGCAGTACTTCCATGCTTTACAAGAGAAGTCACCCTCGCAGAGTCATCTAAAAGTCTCCCCTACGAAGTCTCCGTTAGTAACAGATTGATACACCCACTCAGTTACAAATTCGCCACTGACAAACTCGCCCCTCAACAAATTACCCCATTGGGGTTGTGTTGAACTCTTATTGCAATATTCGTTTTATCTTTCCACTCTTCATTTATCATAACAAGAATAACAGTGTGACTTTTGAATATTTCGAATAAGGGGACGAATTTGTTGAACTGGGGCAGGTCGCGACTTTGTCAGGCCTAGGGACTACTTAATTGTTGAGGGGAGACTTTGTGATGATGCAACTTTGTAACGGTGCAACTTTGTTAGGGACGAATTTGTTGGCCGAGTGGCGACCTTGGTCAGGGAACAACTTGCAGGCCGAAACTTGACTGGCCCAAATTGTGCCATATGTTTATTGACCGTTTTTTATAAAGTATTTTTCAGCAGCAGTAAATTACATTCAGCGGTTTATTGCCGTCGAAATTTAACACTCCTATGGTACATATTAGGATGATATTAAAGCTTAATTCACTTCATTCATAACAGTTATTGCGCAATCTTTACACCCTCAGCACGCTCGGTGAAATGGGAGACCATACTCGGGCTATCCTACGCACAGCGAAAACGGACACCCGTTAGAAATGTAAAAAATATTACCCAAGGTCTTATGTAATTGAGTAATTTGACAATTGAAGAAAGCAGAAAATTAAATGCTCAAGAGGAACTCGTTTTAGTACATAGCGATTGTCAGGGAGTGAACTTTTGAGAATCTTCGTCATAAGCTCGCTGAGAAAACCGAAGGAGTGAGAGCTCACTTGCAAAGTTTAACACTGCACATTTCCCATCCTCAAGTTTAGAATATGTTGAAATATCAGTTGAAAGAGCAAGAACAAATGAAATTTCCAAAATACAGTGGTACCTTTCTTGTTATCCTTTTATCTTCACTGAAAATGTTTTAAACAACTCCGATCTTTTTTCTGTTGATCTATTCATTATATGTACATGCTTTTGCATCACTTACGGATGTGTACGCCCGATGCTTGGCGTTGCGTTGGATCTTATATCGCAGCGCTGCTATATGCTAGGTACCATGATGCTTTGCTTTTCAAGACGACCGGCTTACTAACAGATGAACCGCCAACAGATTTGTAGGATAAACAAAGCGGAATTGATCGTCTTCAGGAAAACTGGGATATTTTATCAAGAAACTATGTGAGAAAGTATATTTCGTGATCAAATTTGACGATTTGGTAATTGTTGGACAGCTTGGGGATGATTTCGGGAAAAATTTGTGACCATTCGCCAACGTTCCGAAATGGTGACCTAAAATCTCCAGGTGATACTTGCGCTTTTTAGCCGACTATTTTGCCTGAAATCAGTGATATGATAACTTGCGAAGTAAGTCTGGTAAGTGAGGTAGTTTTCTTATTCATCAATGAGAGTATACGGTCTATAACAGGCATTCTTTTTTTCAAGTGTACATTTTCACAAACGGCTAATATTCAAATTGGGCGTCATTAGCATGAGCGGCGATCCCTCTTTGAAAGGGGGGGGGGGAGGGGATTTTGTTGGTGTCCGGCTTATCTAACGTGATATCATAGCAACTGTCAGAAGAGTATTTCATTAAAAGGTTGAAAGGGCTATGGTCGTAAAAAGTAGGGGAGACTGGGGTTAGTTGAGCCAGCAGGTGAGTTGAGCCACCCCATTATCTCCAAGAAAAATAACTTGAAGAATATTACGTTGCACCCTCTATGAAAGAAAGCAACACTAGCACCCTTTGTACGAACTGCATGGTGGAATAACACTTGAGGTAAGACAATGAGCGGCAAAATATTGAATTTTCATGTTGAAAGTGATTTTTCAGAAAATAATGTTTTGTCGCCTGTGCCTATAGTACACACCTATAATAGTCTGATAGGAACATCCACTATTTACGAATCTGTGTTTTTTATTACAGTGTTTATGTGACTCTTGTGTTCTGCTTTAAATAAGGTTGAATGTTCCGACATGTCGGTCCAGAGTCTTTGTTTAAGTTTACCTCGAGTCCTCCACTAACCGTGTAGGTATATAGTATGTTAGTGGCTCAACGTAGCTGCGGTGGATCAACCTACCTTCTTTGCAGGCTCAAATTACCCCACGGGTAAGGTAGATTGGGCCATTTCTTTTCACAGTTTTTGAAGGTTGTAACTAATTAATAGTAATTAATTAACTCTATGTACTATGATCACAAGTTAGACAAATGTTTATAGTATATTTACCCCACATCGGCTTTGAAAGTTTCTATTCGCAGTTTCTTCAAATGGCCCAAATGTAAAAAGTGGCTCAAGTAACCCGTCTCCGCTATAAAAAAGTGGAAGATTTCCGATTGACTTTAAAGGAAGATTAAGTTTCTGAATGGAGTTAAAAGTACATCATTAAGCAGAGCCTTAGGTAGACTTTCCCGGTCGGGGGAAAGCACCCAAATTTTCCTACTTTTAATTTAATTGTGAACGCCATTTCTCTGGGGGCGTGATAGGAAACGAGGAAAGCGCGCCGAAATTTCTTCCGTTATTCAGCAAAGTTTTGAAATTATGGAGTTTGTATTGGAAAAAAATTGGGAGTCTGGGTTCTCTATATATTGAAATGCGAAAAGTTCGGGATAACTGGAGAATCTTTATTTCTTATTGGCAAGTCTGAGATAACATAGCTACCAAAGATTGTTGTTGCTACATAGTGTTATCTAAGACCTACAAATTGAGGCTGTAGAACGATATTTTAAGGGTTAAGGGCTCAGATTATGGAAAATTTGGAATTCAATGATAGAAAATTTCTGATAATTGCATTGTAGTTGACTTTATCACATGATGATCTGGTGCTTTTGTCATTTCCAGAGTTCGGAAAAGTTTACCAAACTGATTTCTGATGGAACACGACTGCAAGAAGTTTAAGAAAATTTCTGCTCGCGCGCGATTCGCGCTGACAATTTTGCATATTTGAAACAAATAATTACAAACATTGAGCTGTTACAAGAGAATTAGACATTTCATGAAAGAAGAGTTGGGAAAATCACTCTGTAGTTGATTGATGTCACAAATGGCAAATTTACGAATTTTTCTCTTTTCAGAGCCAGGAAGTAATCGTCCCCTGCCCCCTGTAGCTTCGCCACTGCCATTGAGTATCATTTATTTCTTAATATTGTATATCTGCCACTCCCATAGTATATTTTAGTTATGTTCCCATAGTATATTTTAGTTATGTCAAGGCGTGTCGGTGCATAACACAGCGTTTCAAGTTTCTTCTCGACAATCCTTGGGCTCTTCATAGTTGTATAGTGACTGAGTAAATTTATATTTTTATGTACACTCTTTATTATCACGTCGCTATTAGTATTCTTAATAAAGGCCAAAATATTCAGTAATTGTTTATAATCATCAGTCATTTCCTTAATTACACTATTGTCAGGCTTAATGATGGCCTAAAAGTTCAGTTATTGTTTATGGTCATCAGTCATTTTTTTACTGTAGTTCAAAGTTGAGGGGCTATACGATGTTATTCGGGACATGATCTTGGGAATTTCTAAAAAGACGAACTGGCCTAGGAAACCTGCATTGAACTTGAGAGATTGGTCGGGGCTAGTCTTACGACAGCAAAATGTCTTCCTGTTCAGAAAAAAAAAAAGAAAACCGAAGGACAGCGTTTGCACCAGGCTATAGCAATGGCGCCGGAGGACCATTAAATGTTGTTACGAGAAGGATAAATCAAACGAGAAAAATACAGTAGCAAACGAAAGTCGGAGTTCGCTTTCCCATTCTCACGCGGAATAGGCCCTACCTAGATCGCCGCAGAGAAAGCAGGTTGATTGATTGGGAATGGCAAGTCTCCTGTTTATAACGGCGATTTTGCGAAACATCTTCTCACAGATCATGCCCAAAGGTAAGTGAAATGTGTTTGTTCAGTAACTGATGGTAAAAAGTAGACAGGATTGCAGTCTCGTTAGTGATCCACATACCCATCCCACACGCGTGTTTAGCATGTGCACATGCATAGGCCTAAAGTTAGGACACACTATATTAGTAGCTCTGTGCCTGGTAAAACTTTTGACGAGCTAGCACAGATTTCAGCAGAAGTGATCAGCACTTCATTTGCCAATTCATCAAAATCGTCACCTCAGAATAAGTTGCACTACTCTTGAAAAATCTGAGTATGTCCTCGGTTTGCTCATATACATGTCCCATCTTAGTTTACTTATGATCTCTCAGAAGGCCTGGCACAGCAGTGGCGTAGCTACTGGAGGGAGGGGGGGCAGGGGGGGGGGGGCAAGTTGCCCCCCTGGAAAATAATTTGGGGAAATTTGATGAATTTTCTTCTTCTAACAAAAATTTCTCAAAATTTTTGTTAGAATAAGAAATTGTGAGACATTTCTCATACATAAATTGGTATTTTCATGCAACAAATTAACCCACATTTCGTCAGTGTCGCATGAATCGGCCGTACTCGCGTTCCACAGGAACGCCCTCGCCACGTAGCAGATTGAATGTTCTCGTGTATACGCGCGGGTGTTATATGATCAGTGCATTTCAGTGCACAGGAAGCTGTTATTCAGGAATTTAACAACAGCTGATACAGTACAACTAACACTGAAAGGCTGTAAACCCGAACTTATCCCCTTGTACGCAGTCTCTGCGTTGTACACTATGGGAATTCAGTAAAAGGATGTGAAAACTGGCAAGTCACTAACGTAGACCCCCGAGGCTATACTGTCCTACAAGATAGTAGCGGGACGGGTTTAAACTGTACCGATTTTACTCTGTGTACATAACGATGGATGGGGCTGAAACAATCCATGGCCAACGATAAACTTAACGTTAGTCTAGAAATTAGAATGAACGGGATCCATAGGCGTACTTATATTTTGTTACTTAGCCTAATCCTTGGAGGCTTACAGGCTAGTTCGGGAAAATAGCTTTCTGCTCACTTGGGGTGTAACAATAAAACGGGTCCATGAGTACCTTGCAGCCTTCTACACTTAACAGACTGCTGTTCTAGCAGAATATCCTGTGTGATCGAGCCACTATTAGGCCTCCTTTCAGTGGCGTACGAAGGGGGGGGGGGGGTCCATTGGGCCATGCTCCCCCCTCACCGATGCCATTTTGTCTTTGTTCTTTAAAATACGGAGTCAAATTTAGTAACACAGATTGTACTTCAAAAGATAGCATATGTAGCACCAAATAAGGACACCCAATTTTTCAAAAATTTCCAAAGGGGAAGGATTGCTCCTGCAAGGCCCCTCAGTGATGCCATTTTTTTTAATTCCTACAAATAGGCAAGTTCTGTCAAATTCCAATTTTTACTTAAAAAGGTAGACTCTGTGTCCCACTTGTGGAATCGATTAAAATGAAGACTACATGTTAAGATTCTCTTTACAAGCGTGAATACGCTATTTTTGGCCATCTGAGGGGTCTGATTTTTCGAAATTTTCTCTACGCTCCGCGCCAACTAATGGTGGCGCTCCGCTTAGATAATCTTTATGATAAAATACCGTTTTGTGGCCAAGAAAAACCACAATCCTATACCGATCAATGCTCTTTTATTTTGACTACTAAAAGTGTGCAAATCTAATGACAAGTTTTACTTCGTAAGGTAGCATAAATGGCATAAGAATGCATGTAAAGACACAAAAGTTTCAGTTTTATCCTCATGAACCACCACGATTCAACTTTTAACACTGTTCCTGTCAAAGTCGAAAATCCTGCACCATTTTGCATCTAGGCTCCTTGAAAACGTCAAAAAAATTCCGGACACCCCTCCCCTGAGACCATACTGCATGCCCCCCCCCCCCCTTCAGAGAAATCCTGCGTACGCAACTGCGTTACTACATACAAATAAACCAGATATTGTTTACCAAAATAATATACGTTGTTTTTTCCGATTGCTCTATGTTATACTTTAAGATTAAAATGCAGGTAATATTACAAAATGACATGGTAATGTTGTTATACTTGTAAATTTGCATATTTTATATGAAATACATACACATTTACCGGAAAAAGTTTTGGGGAAATTTCATACCTTTGCCCCCCCCCCCCTGGAAAAAATCCTAGCTACGCACTGTGGCACAGAGTTGCACTTTCCCCAATATTGTCTTCACAAAACTTTCTAATGAAGCACAGGCCTACAATAAGCTATCACTTATATAATCCTAGCTGTTCCATTAGCCTACAGTCCACTTGACAATGAGTAAGTGCTCAGCTTTGCTGGATCAGTAATTTGCCAAAGAGACTTGAAGAAAACAACAGTTCTGTAAGCCTGAGCATGTCGGATTTGTAATATAAATGAAGAATATAAATGAAGATTATCTGGTGCAACCAGGTGGGCAGGATCAAGGCGCCATTATCTAGTAATTGATTTTTGTAACTTTGCTTATGCTTGGGTGACCTCCAGCTGCATTTATAGTAATTGATACTAGTTATATGTTTTGCAAAAAAGGAAATGAAGGCTTTGATAAGCATTCATATATCTGAAGACTTAATTAAGCATTCACATTCATGTGTTAATGCATTACAAAACATTAAAAAACTAATGAATGCATTCAAACAGTAACTGAAGTCTTGGTAGACTTCATAGGAAATTATGAAGGCTTATTCAGAATGCAAGGAAGACTTCATTTGAGGAAGAAAATAAGAATTCAACTCACTGACTGCTTAATTTAGGCCTATGAATGCTAAAAGATGCATTCAGAAGGCATAATGAATGCTTATTGAATGCCATATAAGCATTCATTCATGGTAAGGGTTAGGGTCCCCATCCAAATGCCAGTGGTTTGCCAGGTATGTAGTTTAAAGAGTTGTAAGGCAACTGCCTTCCTAATGTAAGTTAAGGCCCCATATATAGGCCTAGGCTTTAAAGTACGTACATCATATATTCCTCCCCCCCCCGTGTGGAACAATGCTATAGTATAGAAAGTTAGCTAGGCCTACATCAGTCGCCTAAGAAGACCTGGATCTGCGGATTTTGGGCTCAGTCGCAGATCCAGGATTTTGAGAGAGAGGGGAATTGACAAACCGTCAACAAACCATACACCGGGGCATTGGGGGTCACCTCAAATAAAATTTGAATTCTGCTTATGCTCATATACAATTTGCCACCAACTGAGAAGCATATTTTCTGCATATTTTCCTTGGTGAAAAAATAGTGTGTCATTAAAAAAACTTAGGGGAACCCTGAGCACCGCAAATTCCCCCTCCTGGTCAGGGCTTAGGTATTGTCAAGATATTCAAGTCTAAGCTTGCTCTCTGTGCACACTGTTTAATCCTGCACATTGCAGACTATACCCTTCAAGCCAAAGTTTTAAAATACTCAGTTTATGACATTTGAAATGTTTCATCCAATTCAACCTAATACTGTGTAAAAATTATTAAGGGATAATTACCAACATATTCAACAATTGATTGTACCTGTATGCAATGAAAACTGATGCTGATCTCCTTCCCCTCAATTACCACCACCCCACACCCCCCCCCCTCACAAGGGAAATAAGAAATCTGCATTCTAAATTCAGTTCATGCCAAAGTACTGTAGGCCTACTACCAGTAACCAGTTGGGCTACAGGAATCGATTTTCATGGTTGTCTGAATATCTGGGACAACAAAAGTTCGATACGGACAACCAATAAATTAAAGGTTGGTTGTCCCATGGACAACCATTTTCCTCTCGGATTGAAAAAGTATACTGCTGATTGATAAACTCTTTCAACTTTTTCCATAATAGTTTCATAACCATATTTCAGACTTGGAGTGTTTCTGTCTTTCAAACATCACATCTTTTTATTCTTGAAGACCAATAATACATAATTAGCCTTCTGTTTTGTAATTGTGTGAAAAATATTTTGGACAACCAGATTTCCTTCTAGACAACTAAAATGAGTGAAATGGTTGCCCCAAGACAACCCTAAACTTTTTAAAAATCTAGGCCTGGGCTATGGTACTGTAAGGTAGGCTAAGCATAGTATAGCTGTACCTGTACATACAGTATTAAAAGTTGTTTACCCCAAGATCTAGGCAGGAATGACATATAAATGCTTTTACTGGGTTAGGTTTCCGTATGTTAGATGTGCTGTCGTTTTACGGCCCAGTTTCCAACCAATTAGTTCAAGTCAAGCTAGCCTTGACCTTTTTTTCTAGTTTGGCTCAAAGACTTGTTTTCTCTACCCCATTGCTTTTGTTGAGCATCAAGCACAATGGCAGTAGGTTCCATTTTTTAAGTCTTCAGTGAGACCGGGCCGGGAATCTGTATGTTGAGTGTACATGAAATGCCGAATGCAATAAAAATTGGTGCCTATCAAAATTTATGCTCGCAGTTATTGATAGTGGCATTACCAGACTTTTTCATTGGGAGAGGGAAAGTGCTGAAGTGGTGGGACAAACGAAAATGCTTCTACTGTATATCGAGTGCCACTATTGACCAGCACATTGCGTACAGAGAACACTTTGCCTGAAATGTGTTTCAGATTGCATAAAATGGTACTTCCCAGCTGGTCTTTTTACTACTTAAAATGTTGCTTTCAAGAGGTGTTTGTGAAGTTCTTACACATTTTGCCCAATATATACTTTTTACATGGGAAGGGGGGGGGGGGGTGTACCAGAGCCACTGCTGATGCCACTGGTAATTGGTAGGTTGATTTAAAATTCCCTTTAGACAGAATAGATTGCAATCCCACCCTCCTCGTCCCTTTCTGTTTTAATGGGGCCTATGTGTTCACATCATCAATCATCATTATTATGACTCTTATAACAACCAATTTTGACACCACCCCTTAATCATTGAGGGACATGTGATTTGAAATCATGGAAGTCTGATAAACTTGCACTCTTTCCTAAAATTAAATACTGTTTCATTGCAAATAGTCTTGGTTCACTTTTCAGGTGTTCTTCAAAGTACTGTACATGCAGTGGGCCACACAGACAGAGCCAAGTGAATAACCAACCTCACATCAGTTGCTAGCTGTAACACCCACAGGTGAGTGAAAATAAATGCAGGATGTATCAAAAAAAGTCTTTCAATTTCCAAAAGCATGTTTTCCCAACTTACTTCCAGGTAGTACTTCCATGGTTTTACAACACTATAGCACAGAACAGTCTACCTTGTACTGTTCAGAATTGCAAGTAACGTTTTGGCGGCTTTAATTAGTACCATGAGTGGTGGCTCTATGTTGGGGCAAGAGGGGGCATTTGACCTCCCTAGATTTTGTCCTTGGCCCCCTCACTCCCCCCTCCCAAATGTTAGCTGGTCAGAAAGGAGTTGGGTTTGGGTTTACTGAAAAGAATTTAAATATCATGCCTCTCCAGAGACTACATTTTTCATTCAGAGATACAGTGTGCTAAAACCTCAGAGCTTCCAGGGGCGAAGCCTGCCTGTTTCCTGCCTACTGTAAGAGGTGGCTAAAGGGAAAACGAACTTGCACTTGAACTGTACTTGAAAGTAAATTTAAACTTTGAACTTTTTATTGAGTTGACTGACACAATACTGTATGACATGTTCATGTTGGCTATAGTTAAATCTCATCTTTACTACCTAGAAACTTTATATCTACTATCTACTAAAATATTGCTCAGTTTATGAGCATTGGTAGGCCTTTATCCAATATCTTGTTTGATACTGATGTAGAGTTGCAGTATCAATTAGTTGTCCACAAAGCCTGAGTGAATATTATTTTCTCCCAATTGCACAATGTTAGATAGCATACCCACTATGGTAATGTTTTGACATTGCCAACATTTTCAGAATTATAAGGTTGAATGTCATGTGCTTGAATAGTTTACAAATTTACAAATTGGGCTAGCTGCTATGTTGATATGATGTGCTCCCTTCCTTGAAGAGCAGTCACCCCATAGACCGGCAGTCCAGTGCCTTGGGGGTAGATGTACTAGGTACCAATAACGAAGTATATCACCATGAAGCGAGTCACCTGGGATGTTCAGGTATGTAAGTCTGCCGTGCACCATCCGTTGCTAGTAGGTCTGGCGACCTTTTTTCAAAATGGCGGCCATATTTTAGTAGGCATCATTATGTTTGATAATGAAACTTTTCTACAACCTTCTATCAAAACGTGTAAGGTGTCATATAAAAGACAATTAAAATTACTATCCAATGGTACCATATTAGATGGATATTGTGCTGAATTAAGTTACACTTTGGGGCAAAAAGTGTAATTTTTAGCCAACTTTTCCCGAAATTTAAATTACATTAATTTACATATTTCTTCGTATTTTTTTACAAATTTCAAGATAATATATTGAAACTTCTCGAAAAATGTTTCTCAAAAATAGGTACTATTGTGTCAAAAAAACAAGGTTATTGCTTTTTAAAAACGAAAGTTACAGTCTTTCAAAGTTAACAATTTGAAATTTCAGGAAATAAAATTTTGTACCTAAAATAGTATCTCACCCTGTTCTCATTTCGCATCAGCTCAAACAGTACAACTGATTGGGCCCAAATACAACCAGTATTGTACACTTTGGGTTTTAAATATAACATTCAGGGCTGTGATTACAAGATACATCCTTGTGTTGATTTTCAGACATCTTGTATCAAATCCAAGATGGCCGCCATCGGTCAATGCACTTTTGGCCCATTTTTCTTGAATTCCAGCATTTAATGCTCATTTTCGATTGGAACAACGGCGATATTTGGTCAAATAGCACCAGAAGTTACAACCCAGGACAAGGGCACTCTTTTTTATACACATAGCTTGTAAACCAAAATGACGGCTAGGGAGCAATGAAATTGGTTTAGCTAGTTATGCCCCTACAGGGTAACTTTCGAGGAAAGTTACGGGGTGGTGGAGAGATGGGAGTGCCTAAATTAATTGACCGTTAAGTACTACCTTAGAATAGATCCAAAATGTACTTAACGAAGTTTAGGACTGCTGAAGATTGCATCCCAGTGCACAAACAAACGAGTGGTCATTTCTTTCTTGATCGAAAATTCTGAATCAAAGATAGATATAAGGACAAAACAGTACATTGACCCCTAGCCGCCATCTTGGTTTACAAGCTATGTGTATAAAAAGATTGCCCTTGTCCTGGGTTGTATCTTCTGGTGCTATTTGACCAATTATCGACGTTGTTCCAATCGAAAATGAGCATTAAATGCTGGAATTCAAGAAAAATGGGCCAAAAGTGCATTGACCGATGGCGGCCATCTTGGATTTGATACAAGGTGTCTGAAAATCAACACAAGCATGTATCTTGTAATCACAGTCCTGAATGTTATATTTAAAACCCAAAGTGTACAATACTGGTTGTATTTGGGCCCAATCAGTTGTACTGTTTGAGCTGATGCGAAATGAGAACAGGGTGAGATACTATTTTAGGTACAAAATTCTATTTCCTGAAATTTCAAATTGTTAACTTTGAAAGACTGTAACTTTCGTTTTTAAAAAGCAATAACCTTGTTATTTTGACACAATAGTACCTATTTGTGAGAAACATTTTTCGAGAAGTTTCAATATATTATCTTGAAATTTGTAAAAAGTATGAAGAAATATGTAAATTAATGTAATTTAAATTTCAGGAAAAGTTGGCTAAAAATTACACTTTTTGCCCCAAAGTGTAACTTAATTCAGCACAATATCCATCTAATATGGTACCATTGGATAGTAATTTTAATTGTCTTTTATATGACACCTTACACGTTTTGATAGAAGGTTGTAGAAAAGTTTCATTATCAAACATAATGATGCCTACTAAAATATGGCCGCCATTTTGAAAAAAGGTCGCCAGACCTACTAGCAACGGATGGTGCACGGCAGACTCACATATCTGAACATCCCAGGTGACTCGCTTCATGGTGATATACTTCGTTATTGGTACCTAGTTCATCTACCCCCAAGGCACTGGGCTGCCGGTCTACCAGTATAAAGTACAGTAGTGTACAGTAGCTAGACTGCCCTGTTTCATGATCGGCTACAGAGTCAGGTGACAATATTCATTCCTTAAAAGTGAAATTTACTTGCTTGTTTTGTCGGTTTGTCTGAATATCCAATATTATGGAATGAGAAGAAAATTGTGAGATTTCCAGTTGAAAACAAGCCTTGCCCTGTTATCAAGTTTACAGTAGTTAGAAGTGTGGTTATAATAATTGAACATCATCCATACAGTTCATCCTGTGCTGCAAACTTGCATTACCAGCTGTAAATATGATGTTTCCATTGAATTGCAGCGTTGACATCTACTCCTGTCAAGGGCCACTATGACAGTATTTTAGAGCCAGTTTGTCCCTCATCAGCAACTACAGGTAATTATGGAAGCCAAACACAGGGAGGATTGCAAATGGCTGTTCAACTTCAAACCAATAGTATTGCCCAAGACTAGCTGCACTTTCATTGAGTTCAGAGGAACACCCTACATGTTCTATATAGGCACTATTCCCTTATACAACATGTATTACACAGACGGTGTGTTTGGTCTAACGGTAGAACATCCACCTCTCACGCGGTAGGCCCGGGTTCACTTCCCAGGTCGAGTCATACCAAAGACTCTAAAAAAGGAACCTACTGCCGTTTTGCGTGATTGATGCTCCGTATAAGCAGTGGTTAAGCCAGTGAGCCACAAGTGGAAAAAAGGCCGTGGCCGGTTCGACTTAAACCAATAGGTTGGAAACTGGGCCGTAAAACTCCATCTAACTTACTACAACATGTATTACAGCCAGGGCTGGATAAAATGTTTATATCCCAGGAAGGGAGTTGAACTATTTCCCAGGAAGAGAGTAACATTTCCCACAATTCTCCCTGCATTTTCGTGTACAGAAAAGGAAAATTTCCCTCCAGATGTCCAAATTTCCTGGGAAGGAGCTTCTCAGCATCACAACTCTTTTCACCCATGATTAAAGCATAGTAGTACGTGCTGTAAGAAGTCACAACATCCTGCATGGTGCCATGCAGTCTCTTTCCAAGGGAATGATGAAATCCTTCATAAGAGTCACAAGCAACCCAAATCTATGGCCAAACCCAGAGATTTGTCTGGGAATTATGTTGAATAAAATGTTATGAAAGAAAAGTTGAAAATTTGGATTTTAAATTCAATGTTGATTTGGATTTGAAAATTAAATTTCAAGTTTTGTGGTTTTTATTAAAGGGCAATTGCATTTCCTTCAAGAATTAGAAGGAAGTACACCATCGGAGTTACTTGTCAGTTGTCACTTTCTGGACAATAAATAACATACCCATCTATGCTCCCTTGAAAAGAATGGAAAATGTTTCTTATATACAGTGGGGACCATCCATCATTACTGGGAGATGCATCCGGCCCTGTCCCACCTCGCTCCCCTTAGCACCTCTCTGGCACTACAGGTTTTACTGAACAGTTATGGCAAAATAAATTGCCAAAACACAAAGGGTCATTCAAGATTTTAGCATGGAATTGTTTTGCCCTCTACCTAAACAAAAATAATGGGGTATTGGATGCCAGTCTTCCCTTGTCTTTCTGCAGTGGAAGTGTGATGTCTTTGTCACAGTGTGAGAGGAGGGTGCTATACTTACTGTAATTGTTCATAAAGTTCTAAAGCTTTGACTTTTTTCATGACAGTAAGCATTTCTTCTGAAGTACAGTACAGTAGCTTGACTGTCAGATATATGCATCTCTCTTAGTCTACTCACAGTAGTCATATTTCCTTTTATTTTGTAACCTAGCTAGGCTACTCTAATCATTTCAAAATGGATTTATGAGGTCCTATGTTTTTGTATTATTACTTATTTTATCTATTATTCCAACAAGATACTACCCAATCTGTTTCTTTGGGTGTTAACTCTGAAAATGCAAGTTTTGTCTAGTGATAACTGATTGACCATTTTCAAATGCAGTCACATGCTTGCAAAACGTATATACGTGCTTTCGAAATGTCGGATATTAACATCAAAAAGCTGACCAGGAAAGAAAAAAATCCTTTGTTAAACAGAATTTGTTTTGTAATTTTTTTAATGTGGTGTATAGGCTCAGTCCTGGCAGATGCAATCACTGGGTCTTCCCATTTTAACCACATTACTCCATGGTTCATGACTGCTGTTGTCAGTTTTCCACATTGAAAGGCGAGAACAGTCATCCCAAACTTACTGTATTTTGAAGCAAAGGCTAAAGCTCACAATTTTCTTTTCACTTCTCTTAATTTCTTAAAAGTATCTTTAATAATTTTTAGGACTTCAGTATTACATATTCTAGGAAAACCAAGTAGTGACTCCCAAAAAATGGCGTGAAGAGTCAATCATGAAACAGGGACGGTGTACTACACTACTTCAAGTTTGGGAGACTGCTCTTGCCCTTTAAGCTTTTCATTAAACATGCTTTGATATCAAAGGGCAGAAAAGAGGATCTGAGATTTCTCTAGATTGAAACAGTATCATGAAACTGCATGGTAGGAACATTCACCATTTGCATTTGTAGTGAACATAAAAAAAACACAAAAAATACCTTTACACAAGTTGCAAATTTTTTGGCCATTTGTCAGTTTGTTAGTTTGTTTCTTCATTCATTTATCTTCAAAAAAGATATAGAGGATAAAATGTAGTTACCAAACTTTGCTAATTGCTCCATTATTGTTGTCTGCTTGGACAAGAGGTGACTTGAAGTACAGGTCTAAGTGCAGTACAATCTATTTTGCCAACAGTTCAGTTGAAGATTTCCTGGATTGCCAAAATGAAAATGAAACTGATGAGGCAGAGGCAGACAATATAATGTGGGAGGAAGCAGTCAAGTCTAAACATGAAAAAAGACTATCTAGGTAAATTCACTATGCATTGGTTTCAGTTTCTTTGGAAAGAGAAACCTTGTACCTGATGGAAAAATATCAAGTTTTGGTTACATCTTTTGAATTTCCATTTTGATCTGGATTCTGCTCAAAATATTTCCGGAATGGTAGTATGCCTATCCCCAGTTCCAAGACCTACTGACAGTAATACCAACCTCACCTCTGAAGCTCTGGCCTTGTCCAGTTAAGCAAGTTTTGGCACCACAAGTTTGAAAGAAATCTTTTATGAGTAGCTCTCTCTTCAAGAAAGTGAGAAATATGAGAAAAATTTTTCTTTTTGGAATTTGTGACAAGGGAAATCAAGAAAAAAAATTATAAGTGTTTTTCATACATTTCTAGTTCCAGCTGAGCCTGCTTATTACATTTAAATTGGAGAAGTACCAATGCAGATTATTAAGCAATCCAGAAAATTTTCAAGTAAGCAAGGAAACAAAACTCAGACAGAGGAAATATATTTCTGTGGGCATTTCATATATTTTTATGTTTTTTTTTAGCACAGGAGGACCAGCCCGAGGATCCACCCAAAGCTGTCAAGTTCACCTTTGCATATGAAGGTCATGTACAGTGTCACGGTCAACTGGACTGAAGATTCAAAATCTCAGCTACAATTGGGGTGTAAAAGGCACCTGGTTGATGCTTCCCAACCAGGATGGATTTATGCATGATTTTGGGTATCCTGGCAGAACCCAGAAAACCACATCAATACTGGAAAGATTGCTTGCCATTTTTATGGTTTACAACACAAAAGCAATTTTTATTGGCCAAATGTGATTTGTGTATGAACTTTTGTGAACAGGAAGATGTTGTGATACCTGAACAGTATTGCCAACCAGCTTGTAACTGCATTGCAACCTTTCATTTATATGTTATAACATCAGCTATACCTGAAACTTTAGGTCTGAATTTTATTCCAGTTACTAAACAGCATGAAAGAACTAATGGGACTATCATATCATGCACAATAAAGACAACAAGAATATAGGAACAATTTTGGGTGCACTCAGTGGAGCATGTTTCTTTTGTAAGCTTCAAATGAATCGTAAGTTGAAGCAGGGTTCCCACATTTCTGGAAAATAAATTTTCGTTCCTCCAGGACCAAATATTAAAAGAATTTGCACGACTTTTTTTTTTGGGGGGGGGGGGGCTGTTGCATCAGATTATGTAAATTTTATGAAAATTTGTGAAAATTTCCATGACTTTTTCATGACTTAGTTAACATAATTTTTTGAATTGGAAAACTTTACCAGGCCCTGGAAAATATTTTTTCAAATTTCATGACTCTTCAGGTTTTCAATGATGGCAGGAACCCTTCTAAAGGTGCTGAAGTCATATGTTTAATAGAGAAGTTGGTATGCCAAAGGAAGTGGAAGTTTGAAACTGCATGTACAGGATATTCAAACTGATAATTATAGTTTATTTATTTGTAGTAACTTTACTGTGTAAGAAATACCCATGCATCATCCTGATCTGTGATATCATATTCAAGAATGCAGAGTGGCTCATATTCCGACAGAGAGTGCAGTCTGATTCAACAGGGTTTTCTATGCTCACTTTGATGATATACCCTTCAAACAGTAGACCAGGATTGTGTCTGCACAATGAAAAGTTTTAAACAGCTGTGGGTGGCTAGAATTAAACAGGTTGGGAGAATGTATGAAGTAGTGAGAGGACTTGGCCTAGCTTGAATATTTTACCTCCAGAAGTAGACCCTTATTCTCATTTAAAAGATATCATGTAAAGGAATGTTTCAAATAAATTTATGTAATACGGTGAAATAGAATGTTGCGCATAAAATTCTTAACTCAATTCTTCGGATGCTCAAAATATATGCAAGTAAAGTTAACAGATTTTTAATTCAATTTTTGTAAACTTGGAGCAAGCTTGTGTTACATATCCTACACTTGCACTGATCAAATGTGTTTTCTAAAACTTCTTTTACAAATGATCGAAATATTTCTTTTCTTAGATTTGAATATGCCATGAGCAAGGGTGGAAAACCCAGCAAGATGGGAACCTCCTGTTGAAAATTTGGAAGAATTTTTTTCTGTTTTTTTCTTTTTATATAGACGAACATTAAATTTCTAGTGTAAATTTCAACTCGTGCTGAAAATACACATTTCCTAGCTATCGTCAGTTTGAAGCCCTCGCCATGGTCAGTGGGACACAGAAGTTTTTCAATCTTTACATTTTCTATTTATGGGTTGAACCAAATCCCTGTGTTTCATTTTGAATAAGAGCAATTGTAAAATCAGGACTTGCTACTGTAAGCATTGCCCATCTGTGCTGAAACATTGACATCACTCCTTGATCAGTACTTTTTCAGGTTCAGACATGACGTGCTTTGGTTTGTGTTGCCACATTCACGTACGTTATGCCAACATCCCAAGGACCAAATATGACTTGAATAAAAATTTTGATTACATTTAATTCTAGCATTGAGCATTCCATGAGAACTCTTTCATTAGCTCTCTTCCACTTATTTGGTTTAATCCTACACACTCCACAAGTTGTTTATTTGTGATATTGGGCAGTACTTTATGTTTCCCCACCTGAGTGCCATTTAGAAACCAGCCTGGTAAAGGTGCATGCTGGTGCATGGTGCCTCTTTAATTGGAGACTGTGGTACTGCTTCGATGGGTCTCATATATGTCCTAGTATCCATCATTTTTTGCTGTTAGTTATGGAGGGACTTGTACAGTTAGACGTAGAATGATTTTGCTATGATGCAGAATTAAGTTGTTGCTATAAGAAGAAGAAAATATATTTGTGCAAATTGCATGCATACAGTATGTGCATTTGCTTACAAACAGCATCGCTATATTTGAAGGTAATGTAGCATATCCACAAAGATAGTTAGGAATATATAGCACTTTATACATGAAGATCAGTACCAATTGGTTAAATTTTGATATGAATTGAAACAATAACTCCACTCTTATTGATCAATGTTTTTGGGTACTGATAGTTGTGTACGCAATCAATGGCATAACAAGGCCTTCTAGATGCATGGGGAAGCTAGACCACAAGAGGGTGCCCAAATTCATTTTTCTAAAAGCCTTTAGCTCCAATATTCATGGGCGGGGTATGGGGGGTATGGGATAGGAATGAAACATTGCACACACAAGCTCTGAGGTGTTTGAATTCTCCATGAACCCCTGTGCATTGTCCACCCAGGTCCACCCTACTGCTATCCAGAAGTCCCCAATAAGAATGAAGTTGTATGTAATTGTAGACTTTTGAAACTCAGTTCAGCTTTGCTGAAGTTCTACTGCAGAGGTGCACTAGGCTGGTGTTATTGTTTAAATTGGAGAAGGTACTAAAGTGTGTAGAACACAGCTTTTAAAATAGGGCTTCATTGTGATCCTTTTTGAAGGCTGAAAACTGTAAAAACGTGCTGCCCTTCAGAAAAAAGCAGAATGTGATCTATTGAAAGTTTGACAATACATTTTCTAGGGATGGATTTGTAAACTACAAAAAGGAGGTGGACTTGTTCTTGTCAGCCTTTCAACCTGCAGGACAGTGTGCATGGTAAGTATCAGCCCCTCCTTTCTACCCCTCCCCCTCATTTTGTTCCAGAATGCTAATAAAATACGCCAGGTGCATGTTTGATTCTATATGAGAATGAACGGCTCATTAATTGCAAACTCAAAATTATCAAAACTGCCATTGTCATTAACAGACATTATTCTCATTCAAAAGAAATGGTAGGTAGGCTATACATCTGTGCTACAAGGTCCTTGCTCCAGTGAATGCAATTTACAACACTACCATAACTGCTGTACACCACTGGAAATAGATTCTTCTACATCCTGTAATACCCCATCATTTTTCTGATCTACCTCTGTAAGTGAATAGCCTGACCCAACTAGTCTTCAAGGCATACATAAAGGTATAGGAAACATGTAATTCACTCATACCTCATAGTAATATCAAATGATTTTTGAAAATTATAATAATTACTGGAATTCCTAAAAAGTCAATTGACAGGAATATTACATAAAAGAAAAGATGAAAATCAGGTAGAGAACCATATTCTTACTGAAATCTTGTACCAGCTGTTTCACTTTATTGTTTTACACTTAAAATTTCCCATCAACATGCCATAATACCTTTCTTGATCAACAAGCATGACAGTGGAAAGCTCTTATTTTGTTTTATTATAATAGACACTATGATTAATTCCCAAACAAAACACAACACTTCTATTTTGCATGCAGTTATAAATTCACTTCAAAAATGGTACAAAAACTTGTGTTTTTCTAAAAAAAAAGAGATTATATTTTATTTCAAGTGATATGAAAACTATGACCATCTTTGTAAATAAAGTTTTTAAAATGTAGGAATTCCAGGCTTACATGCAACTTTCACGATATATCTTGCAGGATAGTTTGGATCTACAAGTACATCTTTTGTCACTGATATCATGATATGCAATTCACATCTCAATGTACTTCTGGGTGGCCTTTACACCCCTATACTTGCACTCCTGTCACTGTATCCTAACATGATGACACCGGCCGTCCTCCCCAGTCTCGGATTATTTCATTAAGTAAGTACAGTATGTCATACAAAGCAAGTTTCAATAGTTGAATGTTCTAGGCAATCAGCTTGCAGTGGAAATGTAGTTCTCAAAGCCACCATACAGACCTGGCCTGCACTTTCTTCTTTAAAATGAAGACATTTTTCTTTCAGCCTAACAAGAAGATAATGGTAGGTTCCCATGCATGAGTTCTGCCATATAGTAGGTATTGTAGGTGATTCTTTTTCCAGAAAACTTGATGCAGTTCCTGTAGTGCTAGTGCCTTCAAGGATACAAAGAAGAGCATAATATAAATAAGTTATGTCACATGTAGTAACAACCTTTTAGTTTCAGTAGACTGTTTAAGGAAGATGTTGTACACTTGAAGGTTAGTTTACTCTGGTATGGTATTTTAATTTACTTCATGCTCTGTACGTATAGCCATGTTGAAGATTCTTGTGACAGGCAGAATCTACTGAGCTGTTACATGAATGACACATAGGCCTCGATTCATATGATGTTAATTTCATATGATGTTAATTAAAATGCAAAAAAGCTAGCATATGAAACATGAGAGATGTACGCTAGCTTGTGAAGGGAATCAGTTTCAAAAAATATGGACACTGATTACCAAGTCGATTAGTTATGAGAGGGTAACCTTTGCAATAAGTGACTGCTCTGCCATTGACAAATTCAGAAGATGCAGTAGGCAGCTAATGTTTTCATTACAACATGCAGTTGCATGCACTGCAATTGTTCTGATTTATTAAACATGACAGCTACTTGACAGGGTTAGTCTCTTAGCAACAAAAGTCTGTCTGCTTTTTGAGGAGCTAAAGATCCTAGCTATCTTTGCTGAAAGGGCCAATCCTCTCGCCCCAAACTACACTTCTTGTAGGGGGGTACAGAAACTCTCCATTGGAGCAGCTTTTTGATTGACTGTTAATTCAAACAATGTAGATTACCAAAGCTTATATTACACAGCATGAACTGTACTGAGAGTGTTTTGATTATACTATAGAGCTTTTCTATACTTACCCCGAAGCAATAAACTGAGATTGTGACTGGATAAGGATGAATTTCACACAATTGTGGGAGGGGCTTAAGTAAGAAGGTTAGGAGAATTGGTATTGTTTGGGGTGAGAGAATTGGGCCTTTAATAGTTACCAGAACTGGCGGAAACCATCTGAAATGAATAGATTTGCCCTTTAAGAAACCTAGCAGTGGCAAACATAGCTTGACAAGAAACCTTGTCATGTGGGGTAGCTAGAACCTTTTTTTCCTAATTGGGAGGGTAAGGGGGGGGGGGGGCTTTAAATGATTGATAGACTTATTTTCAGTTACACTTCGGGTATCAGTAAGTTATTATTGCCATCCCCCCCCCTTGTCCTCCAGTCCTTTTCCCAACTCTGAAGCCAATGCAATTACCAAGCTAACAGGGCTGCATGTGTATTCTGTTACATGTACAGCATTTCATTAGGCCATTTAACTGACAACATAGCCCTGTTTGAGAGCTAGTTATTACCCTGATATTTTAAAATGAGGTTACGTAATGGACTATGGCAAGCACCCTGAAAAGTCTTAAAATCTCTGGTCTAGTAAACTAAGTTCTCCTGGGGTCGGGTGTGGAAGAATTGTTTCAGACAACCATCCTGACCAGACTATCCCTAGATGCAATTTGCTGTCACATGTCAATTAAGTATTCAGTGGAAATTGTTGGCATTATTACAACAGTACTGAGCTGGTTGGATAGCATTCTTATCCTTTGAACATGGTCAGTCCAATTTATTTCTAATCATACCGTATATAATGCTTTCATCTAGCAAACCCTTCCTTAACTTTTGTGCATCACACAACTATTGTTTTTTGATTTTGTCCTAATTTAGGGGGTGAAAAGCCAATTGTTGAGCTAGCTAGGCCATCATATGTGATCAAAGTGTAGTCTGAAATCTGTCAACTCACATATAGTATTTCTAATTGTGGGATATATTTTACTAAAACACTATGTAACTCAATTGTAGGACAAAGAGTAGTGTGCTTGAAATAATTTCATACTGGCAATGACTAACGTTTTGTCCCTTTTCACAGCTGTATAAGATATATCAGCCTTAATTTGAAGGTGTATCCTGGTAGAAACTACTGTAGCATTAATTATACACTCAATAAAATAACAAGGATCCACATGCAACGTGATGGCAATTGAATTTGTTTCTTGCTGTATTGTACCGGACCTTGGAAATTTGTGCCCATAATCTTGGGAAAATTGCTCCCTTGTTCAATTTTATATGGCATATGCACGTACGTAATACTACACATCGCCAAGCAAAGGATCTTTCGCAGAATTACTGCCAACTGCCAGCTTTAACCATCACAAGTTACTCGTTAATGAACGTTGATAAAGCGTTCCATGGAAGCTGGGCCGTCAATGCCTTATTAATTTTGGGAAAAGTTGTCTTCGCCGACTGACTTTTCTTGTTATTGCCGACGATTGTTCGTTGTATGTGGAATGTGCAAATGTCTTGCAGAAATCTACGTCAGCACGAATAAGTACCGTCTAGTACTTCCATACTTCAACTTCCCTCGATTGTACGAACATTTTGCACGGTCAAGGAGGGTGATGGCGCTGTAACAGTTTTTGAATGCGCGAAGGAGAAAAGAACAATTTTAAAAACATAATGCCACCCCCGTTACGAGCCACGATACAGTGTCTTTAAATATTATATATTCTTTCATTGCAGATAAAAGTTACCTTATCAGAATATTTATGTAAGAAATGGATACCGCATTTACCTTCTATTTTTAGCAGAAAAAAAAAAAAAAAAAACTAAACTAATGGATGATCCCTTTCGCAGGTGATAAGTGATGGTGTAATATGTTTACGTTTTAGTTACTCCATGGGAGGGTGTACAGAACTTTCAAGCCACATTCATAAGTTCCCTTCAATTTTTAGAGAAACAGTTCTATGTTACATTTTAAAGCATGGATTTTTTGTAATCTTCTAGTTTTTTGCATAGTTTCCGAATCTGAAGGTTTTTTCATGGGGGGATAAAGTGAACAGTATCGCCCGATCCAATGTTATGGGGGAAATATCCCCCGCCCCAATCCCCCCCCCCCCCCAGGATCGCCGTCCATGGTCATCAAAGCTCAGTATATATTGGTGCCCCGAGGTCAGCTTCCGAAATGATTAAAGGAATTTTTGATGTCAACATTGAGAATTCCTAATCAGGGCCCGGCGACTTTGTTGAACTGAGGCGATTTTGTCAGAATGCAATTTTTCCCGAAAGGTGAGCTTGCTTGAGGAAGAAGATGTTGTTTGAGAAGATTTTGTTCGGGCGGATTCGATAGGGCGGCGTTGTGCTGTTGTATGGAGACTTTGCGTGCTAGACATTCTAGCGGGCGACTTGAAGCTGTCTTTTTATTGAACTTGAACTTAGTTGCTATGATGAAATTGACAGACGCGCTAGCTGGTCAAGTTCAGCCAAATCACTGCACTAAGTGAATGATTTGAGATCAATATAACATGATTTCATTTAGTTTTCAAGGTAATTGACAATGACATCTCTCTAAAATGCGCACAATCCACAACATATTTGGTCTTATTTCAAGCTAACACATCAAATTATCATGATATCATATCAAATTGCCTATCCAACTGTGTGAAGAGTTGTGCTGTCACACGAAGATTTTGCCAAAGTATAGCGGCTCTGTTGCTTCATATTTTACCAATTCCAGATCAGAGGTCTGGATTAGAGTCTTCACTTGATGTGACATGTAGCTTCCTGGGTGGGGATGATTTAGGATGAATTGAAAAGTAGTCTGGTGTAATTGTTCGGTTTTACAATTAAGTATAGTGGGCATAATTATCTGTGACCATGGTCAGTGCAGGAGGGACACTAATTTTGATGAGCCAAATTTTCCAAGTTCCTTAAACACATGCAAAATATGCATTAGCATACTATTCAGGTCAAGTTGTAATCAAATGATGACAGTTTTGGTTCAGTTTCTTGAAACAAAATACACTTGCATTTTCTGGTAGTATTTTGTGTTTGCCAATTTAATTAATTTCACTTGTAGCAGGATAGCAAATCTGATGAGATGCTGTTTGAAGAACTAACCATAATGTGTAGAGAGCTTACACCGTGACAGAGCACAACTGGTCTGTGATCATGTTTGAGTTCATAAATACACTAGGCCCAAACTTCATCAATGAGAAGAAAACACTTTCAAAAGATTTTGGGTCTAAGATTATGAATATAACATTCTCCAATAATTCAAGTGTCTGAGAGAAGACTTTTCTATTTTTATTTTTGAGACAAATATTAAGCCTTGTATGCAGACGGTCGTCTGCTTAATTTAAATTTTGATTGCCGTTGTTATTGTATTGTGACGTTGTCTCAGACTAAAGAGCGCTAGAGGTTGTTTAGTCTTTTGAAATAAGGATACGTCTATCTTACAGCAACAGCCGACTTTACAGCATTCTCAATAGCACCGATCAAATACGTAATGTTATTACTTCATTTTTGTCAGGAATCTGCTCATTAGCAAAGAAGGGTGGGGGAGGAGAGGGCGAGTAAGCAATGACGGTCAGTTGGCTGGTCATTGACTCGGAAGAAACTAGACTGACTTAATGAGAGCATATGGCCCTTCCTAGGAATGGAAGTCTATGCTTTAAAATAGACTATGGCGTTGTCTTTGGTGTAGGCGTTTTCCCACCCTTAAAGTGTGTATTGTAAAACAGGCTCTCAAATATCGTTTTCAGCAGGGAAATCCCCATAGGCCTACTGAGTTTACGCTAAGCACCTCCTTCAAATGAAATAGGAGCACTTCCCAGGATATGATATGCATTACAATTTAGGCCCATATATAGCCTCCGATTATTTAAGTGAGAAAACGACAGCACAAATTATAATTATAATTTTTATTGGAAATTTTGGAGCAGACTTGTCTTGTTCTTGGAATTTCTACTAAAGACGAACCATGTCTTGGGGACTGTAACAATTTTCAAATTTTCATTGCTTGCTACGTGCTTACACTCCCTTCCCCTTCAAATGATTTTCTGGCAGCTTTAAGTACCTTATTTTCTGCTATGTTCGGAGACGGTGACCTGATCGTCTTAGTCGTGAGCAAATTATTCAATGAAAAAATTCTGAGGGTTGTGTAAAATTTAGAAAATGACTTATGACATTTGCTTAAAGTGTCCAGCAAAAGAAAACACATTTATTTTATTTTTTAAATATTGGTTTCTAAATGTCCTCGTTATAACAATTTACCTGTTACTGTCGAAAAACAAGGACGCCACCAGTAGGCAATGATTTATGTTCATGAAAGGGTTTCAGTCAACTGGCATTGTAATAAAGGTGTGGCTTACTTCTAACAAAACCAATAACCTTCAGAGGTTGTTAGTTCTGTTTGATGGTGATCCATGTCAAAACGAACCCACACTGAGACTTCAACGTTACATTATGGGACAGCATTACATTCTGGGACGAAAGGAAACAAAACTGACCTCAGGGTGGCTTCGAGTTACAAAACCCTGCTCGCGTCATCGAACAGGAAATAGGCTGTTTAGTGGTAACTTCTTCTTGTGGAATTTCACGGCAGTTCACTATCTGTCACAAACGTACTAAATAACAGATATGACTTGTAGTTGATACCAAATAGCCTGAGATTAATTTTTTTATAAAATTTTTGAAAAAAAATATACGGTAATGCTCGGTGTATTAGCAGTCCTATACAATCACACAACGCGTTTTCATAGAATTACTTCATAGGTCTGTCTTTCTTCAATCTGGGGAGTATACGATGTCAAAGAGAAAAGCCTGACAGGCTTTTGTGACTTCAGAGGTGAGTTATTTCGTCAGAGGGCAACCGTGCGTGAAATAGCGATTCCATTTGAGTGCTTTTGTTTCGACATTTCATGTCAAAGGATTGACTGACATCCGATCACGTCCTTTTGGGTGGCCTTGCAATCAACGTTTCATTCTTCACCTAACAATAGCGGTCAACTACCGTATTAGTCAGTCGGGCGTACCTGTTTTTTCTGCTGTTTCGTGCAACACAAAAGGGGATTACTGGGGAACAGCCCAGAAAGGAAGATTATAGTTTTCTCATCACGAAATGACTTTTCCCCACGTTCAAAAAGTGCGCAGCAACGAAAAAAGAGGCAAAAACAATGCCAAAGTTTCATCTTAAATCTACTACGATCGTTTGGTCACCAGCCAATCACGTATCAGGAGAGGAGGAGACTGACCAATGACAAGGCAGTAGCATCCTAGTTACACAGAAGAAGCAGACGACAAAATGGCAGCCCCCATGCCAAACGCAGAACCCGGTGAAGATCCGGAGTTTTGTGCCATGCACATTGTTTCCAGTGCAACAACCAACTTTAAAACATTCACAAAAGCATCTTAGCAAACGTTTGCTAGTTATGGGGCACAATGGAAACACTTCAACTGCCCTGAAGCCGAAATGGTCGACAGTACGGCTACGAGTCTTGGTTTAGACTTCGACAACATCGAAGAATGCCTCCAGTTGTTTTCACACGTACCCGTTGCACGAAACATCGGGTACCACCGAGATTGTTATCGGCGGTTTTGTGACAAAGGTAAAATTGAGCGGAAGAAACGTTCATCACAGAATCAGACTAGAGTGTGCAATCAATGCATTGTGTGGCGACCGTAGTAGTCCCACAATGGTGCAGCAATACTTGAAGTCAGTGCTCTACGCTGCCTCACAGGGTGGCCCACCTTGCCCCTATTCTCAGAATTTAAAATTCTTCATGTGGTTCCTGGGGTTGTCTAAATTATTAAAAGTGCACTGTGTGAATAATGGACTGGGTGACTGCTAACTTGAACTGAACCAACTCACAGAGTTACATGCGGTCATTAAAGAATTGAAGTCAGGCATGTTTGCTGTGCATGGGCTTCAAAACATAGGAGTGCAGCATTTTACATGTGAACGTGTGTCCTTAAATTCAATCTTCTCCCTCCTTTCAATGAAGCTAGGGGTCTTATCTGTGTAGTATTAGCTCTCAATCAGTATGATAATGCTCCATTATTACTACGTTCTGAATACTACACGGAGCAAGTGACAATGAAGGTTAGTGTGTAGGGACTGAGTGAGGACTAGTGTAGTATATGCTACATTGTGTATTTTACTAAATTCCAGTCGTGTGGTGGTGATGTAAGTTGATATACTGACTAACCAGGGAGTTGTCAGGGTTGAGTGACAATTCAGTGTTCTCCACAGGTTGAAATTTTGTCCGGGTGCTCCAAAGGTTGAAGGTAAACAGTGATCACTGTCTTGACAAGAAGTCTGAAGAGAGGGAGCATCTCTCTGTGGAAAATGTTGGTTAAAATCAGTGATGCTTGTAATTATACTTTTCTCTGATGACTAGGAACATTTGTGATTATCATTGCTCAATGTCCACATTGAGATTGCTGTTTTCTCTGTTTCGAGATTTGAAATAGATAATTTTTATCTGGGTGGCTGAACTTTTTGTCCGGGTGGCACATTTTTTGTCCGTGGGCTAAAAAACCTCTGCAGATTTTGTCCGGGTTGGTCACCCTAACAAAACAGCTAGTAGAGAACTCTGTCATTATGCCTTTTTAATATCCCTTTCCTGTTGTAGCTGCAGAATTGTAACCGGGGTGGAAATATACTAACGCCTATCTTGTGCATTTGGCAGGAGTCTAAACAGCAACTCTCTTGTCAGAGTGTGTGACTGCGGGCAGAAATCTTGAATATAAAAGACTTATGGGATGTATCCACATTCCTTGGTACCTGTAAGAACATTCGTTCCGTTACTTTCCACCATATAGGTGTACTAGGCCACTTTTATTTGGAGGGGGTAGAGCCCTTTTAGGCTTTTATCCAAAATTTTAATCACCCATGCCGGAAAAATACAACTGTTTTGTCTGAAAATAGTAATTTCCCAGCAGGAACAGGGCTGCAGCCCCCAGCCCCCCCCCTCCGCCCTATACACCTATGTTTTCAACAGTGCTAGTATTCCATTCTACTTTGACCCACTAACCTGAAACTAAGACATCTCGTTTGAATATGAATTTTAGTAGTTTTGAGCTTCCCTTCAAAACTGCAGGAATTACAGTACGTAAGTATTGTGCATTTGAGTTGGGGGAGGGGGAAAGATGTTAAAACAAAGGTTGGTCAACTGTGGTTTCTATTAAAGCTCTTTCTGTTTTAGTAAGAGACTAACATTACCATTTTCCTAGCAACAAGCCATGGTTTGTGGGAAGGGGGGGGGGGGCTCGTGCTCATATATACTTATTGTACAGACAGGTAGACCCCATAATTTCCATTATTGCCTCATGATAAAAAAGCACTGTTTTCTTTGATTGATAGTTGAAAGAAAGCGAGAAGTATTTGTTGAGTTCCTTTCCGTGCCTATAACCTTTAAATCTAAACCTTCCTTCTAGAAGAAAAAAGTGTTTTAACAGAATGTAGCCCAACCCTTTCATGTAAAAATCTTTGGTGAATTACAAAATGAAAAGTTCCTTGTGTAACTGTAAACCCATCAGAGCATAAAAATATTGCAATTTTCCTCTGCAAAGTTGTCATTCTGTAAAATTAGCACTGCCTTGCATGAGAACCCCTGATTCTATGTCAGTTTGCAATTTCGGGGAGGGGTTCTGGGCCCTAACCCCCTTGAACCCTTTACAGTAACACCCCTTACCAGTAGCAAAAATAATAAGTTTACCCATATTAGTGAACATATTTTAATGAAATTATCATATTTGCACCCCAATTACTTGAGGTGTCTAGTTGTATGTTATACACAAATGTTGGGAGGGGGCTTCTCACATGACCCCTCTCCAAGACACCCTAGGTTTTGCATGTCCCGAGGAAACCAACTTAAAATCTAAAAAGAAAATAAATGTGCAAATGCCAGAACAAAGACTTGACAAAATATTGCACAGTTTTCACATAAGATTCTTTTGTTACACACAAATTTTGCAAAGGAGAGGGGGGTCTGACCCCAGGAGACCATTGACCAACATGCATAGTTCTACTGAATTCCCTTAAACCCTTCTGTAGTGGTTCCATGGACCTGCCAGGTAAAGGTCAGAATGAAAACAGTTTACACTGGAGCTATTGTGTACATTATTCTGTGTATTGCTTTAATTTGGATAGCGCCCTCTATTTAGGTTTATGCCTTTCCCCTGACCCTGGGAGTGGCCAGTGTTTGCAAAAATAGGTCATGTGTGAGTGAGAAAAGATTGCGAGGTACTCTGGACCAAAATCTGCTTGTTTGTAGCTTGAATGTGTTCGTAACATATATTTTTCCTTCAGTACAGTAGTCTATGGGACTATGGCGGCCATTTTGTTCATAAAGTCAACAGTGTGCAACTTTTAAACGTGGGGAAAATCAAAATATGAAAATTTATGTTGTAAAGTACAACTGGGCGGATTTTGAGGTAATCCCCGTTTGTGTTGCACGGAATCCCATTTTTAAAGCCTTTTTTGAGGTATGCCCTACTGACTATATGGTATAATGATAGAACACTACAATCTAAGCAAAGCAACGTCATCAGTTGGCACGGATCGTACCAGAAAAGTGTGGGTCGTAGCACCTCCCAGATAACCCGAAGTGCAAATTCCGAGCACGTTCGGGCTATATTTCACTATTCGTCCACACAGGACCCACGTGTAGAAATATATTCGCAAAAAATACTGTGTACTGTAAATTAATTTGTACGATCAAACTATGATTGGAACGTATACCCTCCCCCACTGACAAAGCATAAACAAAGAAACGCTCTCTGGAATAACTGGAATCCGGAATATTTTTGTGGTACAGCTTTTCTATAACTGGACGGGGATTAGAACCCTTTGTTTGCCAGTGAATATATAGACTGGGAATGGTAATTGAAATAACTTGTCGTGTTCATTTGTTGCGTTGTGACTGTCAGAACGGATGACTTTAATCGGATTTTTGCTTATAAAACCAGTCTATTCTGATTCAAGATAAAGTTAGGAACTAGTTAATGGTGGTAACTATTCATGTTTTTGAAAGGGAAAATTGACAGATTTGAGAAGGTTTCAGACGTCGGCGACTCTCGTCAATCAGTTTTATGCTTTGTTCGTAATTAACAGTGGTGATAGGACACATGTAAGCTATCATTGACGAAAATAAAAAGTTTACTTTGAAAATTTATTGAAATATGCTCCTAATTATATTATTAAGGAAGCATGGGAAGGCAAAAAGAATTTGGGGAGAGCTTTTTATTCTCCACATAAAAAGTTTCAAGGGCATTCTTAAGCAGTGGTAGAGATTGGAAAGGGATGTATATGTCACTTGTTGGCATCTTTGGAAGAGTGATTTCTTACACTAGGCAATGAGCCTGTTGTTTCTCTTAGTGGTACAAAAAGCGTCATCTTTGTTCATGATCTAATTGCTTACACTGATAATTTCCACAACCACGCAGGAAATTTCATTGGAATTTATGAAACATTTTCTTAAATATTATGGGTTAGTTAACGCTTTTATAATTTTTTTAATGAGCTTTGTAAATTATTGGGCCACATTTGGTCCACACTGGGTCTTCCAGATTCAGTTAATAGGCAGTCTGAGTAACGTTAAGAGGGGCCATGACCTTTTTACATGAAGATATGTTAATATTGGACTAACACTGGACCACAATTCCCAAGATTGACACGGTTAGAGAAAATCTTGATGAATCGTATCGCAGCTTAGCAGAGTGCAACAGAAAGTAACAGACCTTGATGCATCATAATATAGGATATCGTGTTGAAAAGTTTCGTATCGTGTTTGTCACACGATTCGTTCAAGTTTCAATACAATCCACTACGCCATAAACACGCTCCACCGACGATTGGTTGAGGTGCATTTAGTGTGGATTTATTCCTCATTCCTACCATTAACTTATGCTGCCGCCACTTGTACAGTGCTGCGATAGTGGCGGATGCGTAGTCATATTTGAGCTCTCTTGTTTCCCGTATCTAGGCACGCTTGAGGATAAAGCTATCGGCAAGTTGTAACCTTAATTTATCTGAGTAATCGCTGTCGCGAACAAGGTATCGTGTACACACAAACTCCGTTTTTGCCTAATTTCACTAGTTGGCAGGATATTACAGCTTTACTGATAAACTGCGAGTAAATAGTTGGGTGTAGTCTCTCGATGTGTTGGTCGGCTGTATGTACAGCTCCTAGGCCACCGAGAGGCAGTACATACGTAACGCATATATCAATATAAGCACCTACTCAGTTTATAGGTCCGTACAAAGCACTGTTACTCGAGCCACCTGTTTTGCGCTTATTGTATTTTTAAGAAGTACTACTAGTATTAGCATTTAGATTTTCCCTGCACATGTAAGCTGTTGAGACTCTGAGTTTTTATCCCTATCGTAAAAGGAGCTATAGGCCCGACGGGCCAAGGGGAACACAGAGGAAGGGGATGGTAAGTACCCAAGGTTCTTTATCTTGGGATTTGCGTCTTTTCACGCACTTTTTCGAGGGGTTTCTTATTTTGAATAAATTGGCTTCCACGCTCTCCACGTTTCATTGCGCATTTAATACTATACACACAAACACATACACCCACACACACACAAACTCTGCTATTTGTGGAGGAAATTAAATGGCGATTCCCTTTGGATTTCTCCTTTGCATACCCCAATCATACTCCAAGCATAATTTTGTTGGTAATATCGTGTTCATTTCTAGAAGGAGATTGTCACAGAATTTGTCGAACTTGACAGACCTTAACAGAAGTTAGCGTAAGAACTAAAGAGAACTTGAGCAAAAATAATGAAAATCGTTGCAACTTGCAGACCTTGACCAACAACGTGTTGCCGTTATAAACCGTAACCAAAGGTAGGAAAAGATCTCAACGCGGAGATAACGAAGGTATTTAACAACAAATCGTAGAGCTGCACGTTTTTTAAACAGTGACTATCGTGGGAACAATGACTCATGGGAAACCCAGCATTAGGGGAAACTAGTATGAATGTCACAGTTTGGTAAGACCTCGTTTAACAAATTGTCTTGATACGTCAATATCTATCAAAATCATGGAGCTTATATTGTTATAGACCATTCCTCTTCTCTATTGATGTTCTCAATTTGATTTTGTTAGTAGAGCGTTGTCCATCAAATTTTCCTTACAACAAGTATCTCTAAACGTTATTGACTCCGTCAAATGCAACTTTTATCACACTAAAACCGAGACCATCCAGCCGTATTTTTATTGCAACTTTATGTCAGTTCTTTGAAATTATCTGCACAATATTTTCATGAAGGCACATGACGATGTCAATCTTCAGGAATTTTTGTGTTGTGTTTTTTGGGTGGTAGTGATTAACCTTCGGATAATTGGGACTTCTTGAAATATATTTTTCAGGTTGTAATGAAAGTTAATATTTGAGAAACATACTGATTTTCCAAGTTATACCTAATTTGATTTTGGTGATTAAGAATAATGATACTTTTCATTCATGTTAATTTATGAAATACTTGCAGGGTTTCATAAAATATCTTTTGCATTTTCCCCCATGGCGACGGGGAAGCGAAGATTAAGATATAACGAAAAAAAGAAGAAGAAGAAAAATGTACACTTGAAGATTTCAAGTTGCGGATGCCGGAAAGCCCATGCCTGTTTTTTACATGCAATGATATTAAAAGAAGAAAAATAGAACACAATTCCAGAACTTCCTTCTTACCAAATATTTGATAAAGAAGCCTACCCAATTTGGAAATAACATGAAGAATAATAATACGTTTAAATTAACTGTTTACAGTATTTCTTTTACCGTGAAGGTAACTATACCCAACCATCAACAACTACATAACTATAATTAGTATAAGGCATTTAAATTAATAGACATGCCAAACTTTAATGAAACACAAGAGAGCTGTTACAACTTAATTCACTAGTTCACTGCCAAAAAAAGGATTCATTAACAAGTTTTGAAAAGCCGCGTTTTTCCTAAGAAGATCAAGTTTACTGAATTGATAGTTATTTTCAAAGGAAGCGATGGATCATACTTTTAACACAGTGGTCCGTGATCCCTAATCACATGTCAAACAAACGGTTGGATTATGTTGCCTGCCAAAGAAAGAAGTGTTGACCAATCTTGACACATCGATTAACCATCTATTGCTCCTCCACACGTACGACCAATATGATCTTCAAGGTCTACAAAACAGGAAAACAGGCAGCTTTGTATTATGGTCATGTCTTTGGCAGTATTACTAGAATGCTGTTGTAGCGTGGAAGTAAAATATTCTTTCAAAGTTTAAAGCGTTTTTTTCTAAACAGAAGCATATAAAATAATAGGACATTAAACACAGAAGCTTAAAAAATTATAGGACATTAGTTCCTTCATAATAGATGTAGGTTGCCACATTAAAGGGAGGGGCTTCATTCATTTACATTTATGCAGTAATTAGTTTATTCTAATATTTATCTAATAACTTAAAACTAACATAAAACTTCGAACAATATTTGCATTAATTGTAAACAAACGTTACTTTCGATGATTTTATTTGCAAATGACTTCCCCAAGTACTTAGAGGGTAGTAGTTTACAAAAAATAGGCCCAAACCAGCTTAAAGTATTTATCGCTATGTAAATAGTTGTAGCTTGAATTGTCTAAAAAAATTTAACTAATCACAGATACTCCATGCTTTAATACATTAAAGAGTTGGTGATAACCACTTAGTGATAACCGTTTGTTAAACACCCCTATGTTCAAAGAGAATCTAAAAAATGTTTATTAACACCTCCCTTATCTAAGAACTGAAAATTCCATCTTTTCTAATATGGCCGTCTTTAAGTTGTTTGTGTGGCTTTCCAATGCCATTATGACTCTACACCACTGTGATAGATTTAAAGTAACCAAACACTTAGCTTAGGCATGGTGTAACGGATCAATAGGGTAGCTTCAGTGGCAGAGTGGCAGAGTAAATTTTTAAGTAAGGGGGAAGGCTAATCGCCAACTTAACCCAATGTGTTCAACAATAAACTAGCAATGTAAGGCCGCTTAAAAAGCTTGCGGCAGAAAAAGTGTAGGGAAAGCCCCCTCTATTTCCGATGTCCCTGAGTCTTTGGTATGATGAATCTTATGAATGGATCTTGATATGTTACCTTTAAAACGTTGTGTACTCACCCCAAAACGGGGAGTACATTAACACCTTTACTCCGATTTGACTTGTTTATTGAACTTACTTTGTTTTTAGGATTTTGTCTTTTTAATCTCCTTCATCTCTTAATGTTCATTCTTATTCTGCGTTTTCTTCTTATGTTTCCATTTTGAGGTTTACCTCTAATTTACATATTCTTTTTACTTTTTTTTTCATTATTTATGCTCTTAGTTCTATTGTTTTTATAGTTTTAATTTTTAATGTGTTTTTGAATTTGTATTGGTTCTGTATAAGCTGTTTTACTTTTCATTGTACAGTGCTTTGAGGCCTCGGCAGATTGCGCTTTATAAGTTGCCAATATTATTATTATTATTACCTTCCCTCCAGCCTGCTCTAGTATTGTTTCCTATTGAAGTGGCAGAATGACCAAGAAAACAGACCTGACCAAGTCCACTCTAGGGTATGCCATACTAATACTGTCAATCAGTGTTGGCGCCAGAATGTCAACATTTGGGGACAAACGAAGGGCAAACGGTAATATTAGGGGCAAAAGTTTTCGGGCGAAGCGCGAATCCGAGTCAAAAGTGCCCGTGGCGTTTCCGGGGAAGGGGAACAATTGGCAAAGCTTCCGGAAGCTGCGATGTTGTAGCATACATCAGGATTAAAAAAAAAGGGGGTTCTACAAAGGTATATTTTCTATTTTGTGGTAAAACCAACTCCTAACTGACCTACCGGGGGTGGGGGTGGAGGTAAATGGGGGCAAGGACAAAATGGGGGAGGGGGTTCCCCCTCTTGTCCCACCGTTATTCCTCCTGCCAGTGCAGTTTTGCCTGTGTAATGCACTTGTACATACCTTGGTTTTGCCTGTAATCTAGCCCTTGCAGAGAATGTCCATCAAAAAAGAAGAATAAACAACAAAAATAAAAAAATAACGGTGGATTTCCTAACAAGCCCATTGTTAAAGTTAAAATTGTTACTTCAAAGACATTAATCACAACAAATGGACCAGTTCAAAGTTCCTGCATAGAACAGTATTATGCATTAGGTCAAACGTCAAAGGGGTAAGGACGGGTCAATTTATGCTCTGAATGGCCCTTACCCCATAAATTGCAACAAAAGGTTTCTTGCCATTTTCTTATTCTTTAAGGTGTGCTTAATGTCAGAACAAAATTTTATCAAGACTTGAACTCGGGGGAAGGGGTTAAATGGGTCAAACCCAAAATGATCGCCTAATAGCATTATGTTACCATGAGTTGATTGCATAATAAATTTTTTACATTGGGTACCTGCCATATTGACACAGTGACCGACTCAAGTTACCGGCCTTATTAAGATACACTAAAATATGCAATTAGAATTACACTACGACAGTGCTGTAGAATGTTAGTCCATGTGATTAAGTGAGGTGTGGTGAATAGGCTGGAGCAGTGGCGGAGCGTCCATGTAGTCGGCGGAAAACAACCACCCCTGAAGGACCAAAAGTGCCCGTCGGCACCCTTTTTAGGTTTTTAACATCCTGCTTCTGAGCTCTCGTGCAGGAAAATCTTGTCCCCTCTGACCAAACTCCCTAGCTTCACCACTGGGTAAGAGTTACTTTAGCGGTTATGAGTAATAGGTTAGGGTTAGGGATTAGGATTGAATAAGGGAAGATGATAGGTTGGATAACCCTCATCCAGAAACCTTGTCCCATTACCAGTGGCGTCACTAGAATTTCAATGATTGGAGGAGGAAGAACTAAGGAAAGGAAATGTTGGAAAGCAAATATATCCTCGTGCGTAAAGCAAATCTTGCACTCTTCCTGGTCTGGGAAATTTTAAAGCCCCCGCGGGGTCCAGGGGTAAAAAATACGAAGCCCTTAGGTTTTGGCATATGCCTGGGTGAAAATTGGTTCTTAGAAGAGGTAAATTACCGGTTATGATGTATCTTGTTCGGTTGACCAACTCCTACCTGACCTAACTTGGGGGAGGGGCAACTGGGAAAGGGAAAATTTAGGGGCAAATACCCCTCACCCCCTTAGTGCTTTCACTGTCCATTACTAGGTGTTACCTAACATTGTTAGGCAACGTATGGGTATAATGGTAGTTTAAAATCTTCCAAAGGGTCATCTAGATGAAATATTCATCCGCTGCATTTTTCGAACTAATGAACCAGTAGTTTATCATGATTGGTCAGTGTAAGACCGGGGTGTGCAAGTGCCTCTTTTTCACATTACGCCCAGGACGTACTTTGGGAAAGACACAAAATCAACATCTATGATTTCAAGTAAAGATATGAAAGTTTTAAGGTAGCATATCTCAATAAGCAGGTGTATAAATGCGACCGTTTGTTCGCCTTTAGATAGAGTCCCTAAAGGAAGCACTTTTTTGATATGATATGGAATAGGATGTAGTGTTTTGTAATTATTTCATGAGAGGCCAATACTATGACTGAGTACTCTGGTAAAAATCATTTTATTGACATAAACGCGTCTTTATTGACGTTAACTATTTTTTTCCGACTTTGGTTTGACGGGTTTTACCGAAAGGGTTGTAACCGATTTTCTTCATGAAGTACGGAAGACAAACGAATATTCTGCATCAGGTTGCCAATTGTGCCTTTTTAAGTGTAATTTAAATTCAAATATATATTCTCACCCAGCAAGCTAAGAAACAGATTAATGTTTCAATTGAAATAACGAATGAATATTTCGAGCCTTTCTTACAAATACCTTACGTTCACCGACTGAGTAAAACAACAGATGGTGACATCGCCTATCCTATTTACACTCTAAGTGTAGCATATGGGTGTATAAATAACATGAGGAACAACAGTGTCAGTAGCTTAGTTAGTATTTTGTCATGGGGGAGGGATTGGAGCACGACACAAGGAAAAAATCTAAGGGGAGACAGAAAAAAAAAAAAAAAAACGCTATTTCAGGTGTTTTTGTATTTCAATGTTTGATCATGGGTGTTCAACCCCCCCAAAACCACCACTTGGCTACGCCACGGAACCTTTTTTTTTTTGCATAAGAAGGTTGTATCAGAGTAACTGTTTCAATCTGGCAAATTACATTTCGTTTTATGAAATGACAGTCCAGAGTAGTGGCCAAGGCGAATAGGAGACCTGGTCGTCTTTAGAAAAGTCACTCTGGCAAATTGTTATTAAAGATTTAGCAATGTTTGTTGCTGTTTATTACCTGACTAGATACTACACTTGCTGTTTCTCAAATTGACAAAAAACTGCCATTTCACAAGTATGAAAATAAACTAAACCTACACTAAGTCACTCCCAAAACAGTTTATTTGTCACGTTAGAAATAGTCAAAATGGACACTTACATAATCATCTTAGTATATTTCGAGCCAATTATATGACATTTTATCATTTTCAAAATGGTGGCTGGTAGACACCGTCATCTTGGATGTAAAGAGAGTAATGATTTTTTGACACGCTTACACCAGTGGACTTGCCACATTAAAAGCATTCGAAATTTACACTTTAGTTATCTCTCCGTACATATCCAGCGCCCGTTATATTATATTCTATCATTTTTAAAATGGCGACAGGCAGAAGGCAGCCATCTTGGATTAAGGGAAAGAAATGAAGTTATGTCAAGTTCCCATCAGTGGATTAGACACTTTAGAAACAGGCAAATAAACGGTAAAAAATCACTACAGTATATTTGGCATAATTTATAAGAGAGTTTTTCAATTTCAAAATGGCGGCTGCCAGCTATTTTGGATTTTCCTTTTTAACCACTTTTTCCCTAGTTTGATTTTGATAGATTTTTCCCTGTTATTCTTTACATTCAAAGGGATTAAAAACCACTGAAAGGTCTTTTGTTGCTATTTTTGAGGTAGAAACTTAAATTAACCCGTCTATAACACTTTTATGTGCGTTTACAGCTTATGGCGGGATGTAAACATAAAAAGAGCGGCCGGCGCAGCGCTCAAATGTTTCGATATCAGATGACACTAACAGAAGGGTCCCTAATACACATATATAAACTTCGAACTCGTCTATTGGAAGGACAATTAAGTGGATTAATGAAATTTATTCGTTGGATTAGTTCAAACTATTTTGTGAAAGCTTCCTCTCAAAACTTAAATTCACAATGTATCACAGCAACTAAATGGTAGCAATTGATCTAAGACCATTCAAAATTCTCTTGCTTATTACACAGGAAATAAGTGCTTAATTAATCGGCTTATTATTTGCCATTCTTTTTTCGATTCATATAGAAATAATATGCAGAAATAAATCAAGTATAAAAGTATTCATAACATCGTTATAGAGCTTGCTCGTCTCACAACGCTGTAGAACATTCACCCCAACTTAAATTTGTTATTGCTACATTTGTCTTTACAATGTTGTACCGGTTGTGCCCCTTATGGTGAAATCTAATGAAAATATCCCTTTTTGAAAAAAAAGTTGTTTTAAAAAGGAACAGTCATTTTATTTCTAGTATAAATTTGAAACTAAACTGCAATCCCCAAATAAATGTTCTATTGATTCCTCAAGTATATTACACACTAAACGATTGGAAAAAAATATATTGCGCAAAACTATTTCTGAGAAGTGACCTTCTACACGTTCGGCGAAACCAAATTTTAACTTGTTAACTGAAAAAGCTGCTACGTCCACAAGAGGACAACACCTGACCAACCTCACTGCCCTCGGACCATTTACGTTATTCGTCTCTCAGTGTCTATATATACGGAATATTTAAAACAATGTATTCTCTAATGAAATTTAATTTAAACAGGGGTAACATTTTTAGCATCAAACAGGTAAAAATGTTTCAAAACGTCTCTGTTTTATAATTTATCATAGAATACGATTAGACCACCAACTTTAACATAAGAGTTATTCCACAGTTGCACATTTCCAAAATTATTTTAAGGACTAGCACAACGCTTCTACGACATGTCGGAGAAGCATGTTCTAAAAAAATTAGCAGCGAACTTGACGCAATTACATTTTAAAAAAGAAACATTAAAGAACTCTTTCAGGACATCTCAAAATGTGATCCATGACCTTGCATTATCGGAACAGTATCGACGCGCCGAAAAACATTTTGAAAAGCTTATTAAAAATATTTACATGTGTAACTTTCCAACCAGAACTCAATATAATTAATCAACCCACTTTCGTTAATTTTACAAGGACTATCACTCCAAACGAAATCAAAAGTCTTTCTTTCCAACTTTTTAACAAAATGCATTCGGGGTTAGGTAAAACTAGGTATAAATACACAAGACACAAGTTGGGAGTGCCCAAATGACTTTACTTTGACACTGCGATTAGTCATGTTCTTATACAAGACCTTGATCGTGGACAAGATTTCAGCCAAGATAACTTAAGAGTGTACCGTAGTTAAGATCAAATGGTCTTGTCTATTATTGGCAAAGGAAATACCCAAATAAGTGACAAGACCACGGGAGGCATAATTCAAACTTAATATTACACGAGGACCTATAATTTGCTAAGTTTAAATGCCGCAGAATATTTCCCTTTATGTCAGTTATTTCTCACAAAGAGCCAAGTGTCAATCCATCATGTTAAAAACCTGGAGAGTATTGAGAAGAGTGCCAGCAGGGTACGAGTCTAAACTGTAAGATTTGAAAGATCCCAGCATATGCCATTATCTTCCTTGTTGTAAGCCATATACAATTACCATGTAGATAGACGGTTTTTACAATTAGAAAATTTTATAGGTTAACAGTCATTCGTAAAACTCACTTTTGGTTTTACAACATCTTGTCCGGTGTTTTGTAGTCCAGAAATTTAGGAGCACTCCTCCTTGATTTCGTTGATAAGTGACTGGAGACCCTTAAAGGAGACAGAACATCCCTCCAAATATAATTAAGGATAGTCTTGGAGTTCTAGTAACAAATGATTGTCACTGGGCATAAACTGTATTTCTTTCGAATATTGGAACTTCACTCCGATTGCTTCAATGGTGAATTCAACAGTCACATACGTTCCCGATTGGGCCACACAGTTTTGCAGCCAATACATGTGAGTAAATTACAAGCGTTACGTTTAGTTCTTCTGTTTATTACGTGTGGACAGGCAGTCGCGTACGCAGGGGGGCTTTGGGCCACGGCCTCCCCAGCAAAAGCCAATTTTTCATTTATTTTGCTTTCATAATGCTTAATTGAGTAATATACCGGTAGATTTTACTTCAATAGGGAGAATATGTAGCAACAGGTTACATGTAAGGAAAATCAATTATGCAAAAAGTTTCAAAGGGGAAGGATTGTCTCCCAAAGGTTTCCTCAGTGATGCAATTTTTTAATTCCTAAAAATTTGCAAATTTTGTCAAAATCCAAATTTTTTCTCCAAAAGGTAGCATCTCTGGCACCGATTGCCTTTAAGGACACTTACATGATCAAGAATTCTCAAAAGGGGGTGGGCATTCCTTAGACCCCTTTTTCCGGCCGGTATAGACGTACGCGACGGGGGCAGGGGAGCGGAGGGTGTTTAGGTGCGATGAGCAATAGTTTGCCATTTATCATTCAAAAAATATTTAGGAGTAAAATCATTTATAGGTGGGAGTTTTAGAGGTCACATTACAATTTCATCAATTCAGCAGATCTTGAATTTGGCCAAGAGTCACATTTTAGAGAAACTTTACATTTTTTCAATTCCATCGTATAATTTTCCCCCAAAAAGGTTTAAGGCAATTTAATCCAATAGCAGTCTATGACCCTAAAATTATAACCATTAAAGGTTGGCCTACTCCTATCCTGTACGTAGATGCGAGGAAGAACAACTTCGAAAAACTTGTTTCTTCTCTGAAGAAACTTTTCGGAATTTTAGCCTGAAAAAAGTAGACGCAGGAGGGACACTTATAGTACTATTTAAGTGCTGTGGGCCGTAATCGTCAGGATGGTAGGGAGTATCAGCTGCTGTGTTGTAATGACTCGATTCAAAGATGTGACTCGAGTCCCAAACTCACAGGACTCGACTAGACCCGAGTCACCACTTGCCAAAGACTCGACGTGACTCGAGTCACCATAAAATAAAATTTGAAAGACTCGACATGACTCGAGACACAGAAGTGAATGACTCGACTTGACTCGAGTCTTTGTCCACAATGACTCGAGTCACACCCGAGATTAATAAAAAAGAAACTAAAATTTGTTTTCATCATCGGACGCAAACCAACGGCCGTTCATTACTGCTTTATTCATTATGCGCTCCTATGTGTACACAGGGGGATCCTAACATACAGCTTAACATGTGTAGCGCCGTCAATTTCACGGGATAACTCCTACAACAAACTTCTCGAAGCTGATTGCACTGTATGTGTAGTAGCACTAGTGGTACCGTGTCAGTGTAAACATTAAGATTTCCCTAGACCACACTGTCTAGCCTAGTATACTACTAGTACGATCCACAGCACAGATAGATGACTGATTTTCCTCGCCTCTGTACTAGTATGTGGTATTTTGACTTGAAGTAGCTGAAGGTGTGACGAACAAAATTTCATTTCCATGTAGTCCTATTTAGTTGGTACTATGTATTATTGGTATCGAGGATTTAGATTAACGAAATCAGTTTGTTTACGGGAACACCTGTGTGACCTGTGGCTGCTGATGAATCACAGTTTAGGCCTATTATAATTATCACTTGTTTACGTAACATTGGGACCTTAGTGTCGTGTACCTGGTAGCAATGGTATTTATATGTTCGCAGCAAGATTAATTAATAGGGTGTATCGTAGGTCTATATGATGAGGTTATGTAAGCATATACCGCCTATTTTGTGTTGTACATGTATGACTTGAGACTCAATGAAGGCTTGATCGTGTAGTGTAGGAGTTTAATAGGTACTTGATTACATCTGAGTGTTCTTGTATGACAAACATATTATTAGATGAATTAGGTCTATGTCATTGCTCAATGTACTAACTTACAGATAATGTATGTTTTCCAATCTTCACATTTAGGGTTGTAAAGTCAAATTTCACTTGAAAGTACAGGAGTGGACATCAGTCACCTTCAACCCCCCACCCTCCTCCATAGGCGTTCAAGGTGGGGTTACAGGGGGCACTCGCCCTCCCAATTCGGGTGAAAGGAGTTGGTCTATTTGGACAAAACATGGGCAAAGCATGATAAACAGTGACATTAGGGAAAAAACATGCTCTTGCCCCATCACAGAAAATTACCCTCGTATGCCTATACCCCCTCCTCCAACAAAAGTGTGCAGTCACTTAGCAAAGGACTGCATTTGCAAAAGATCAACCCATCACGTACCATGGACTCGATGCCAACTCAACATGTAAGGGATCAGGTGACTTGGAATGACTCAAAGAAAATAAACACATTATGACTGAGGTGACTCGATTCATTAGACCACTCAAGCTGAGGGAAGACTCGGCATGACTCGACTCGACGAGAATTGCTTAAGACTCGACATGACTCGAGACTCGACACTTTGTGATTCGAGGCGACTCGAAGCTTTCCAAAGACTCGAAGTGACTCGACTCGAGCTGTAGGAAGACTCGATATGACTGGACTCGACTAGAATTGCTAAAGACTCGACATGACTCGAGACGACTCGTGACTCGACATCAAGTGACTCGATTACAACACTGGTCAGCTGTTTAACCCCTGGGTTTTTAAATTCTAAATAAAATTATGTCCCTATTTGCTGATTAAAAATTCGTACATAAAATCTCAAAAGGAACAATGACAGTCATATGTGTATGTAAAACAGTCATATGTGTATTCAAAACGGGTCAGAAGGCGTCGTTCCCTACATTCTGAGATGCATTCTCCACCGAGGGTCCTGGATTACTCAGCACTAACCATTGGTAGCCCTCAGTTTCGAAAGTGTCGTGAAGCGTAATGCGAATCAGTGATTTTGTCAATGCTGCTGCTTTACCTTAGTTATAAGGGCATTTTTTTTTTCATTTTTATATTTAGAGAAAATTAAGGAAAATGCCTTAGGATTTTTCAGAGCAACATGGAAGAACTGACCCACATTGAGTTCATGGACCGTGAATGAAGTTTCTACCAATTTCATTTAGGCTTTGCTTGTGTGGGCAAACATCAGTGTTGCGAAAGCGCGGGTTGAGACCTTTTGATCTTTTTCAAATTATTCAAGAACAAGAACGCATTGCAAATGAACACATTGCATCCCTTTAAATTGACGTTGCTAAATCAGTTTGACAGAATCACATTTCGTTTGAAGCCTTTGTGTGTTTTGCATTCGGTAATGGGGCTTTAGAAAAGAGGAAAAAGGCCAAAGATGAATTTTCAGAAGTAAAACAATGCTCTTAATGCAGTTCGGGAGATAACCGTTTCCGGGGAAAACACCCGAACAGGTGAAAATTTTCAGCATGAATACTCATGAACACTTAGTGTGTTCCTTTTCAGAGTCGTTGCATGGTTTTTTAAATGTAATTGTTCACCACAACAGACCGATTTCACAAGAAACTTTCAAAAACGTGTTCAGGAACTCAGGTACAGGCAAGAGTGACTTACACGAATTCCCGCAAAAAACCTTGCATAAATCTTGCGACTGTGTCGAGTCTATAATTTTAGCTTTGGACACAGAACGTAGCAACATTGCTCGATATCTCAAAATGTTCGGGGTGAACTACCAAACATGATCAGGCATTTTTGTCCGCTTTTTTTTTTTTTTTGTTCCCCACCGAAAAAGTGTCTAAATATGTCATAATTTCCCTTTTTCTTAATATTAATGAAAATTTCCGTTGTTTTGAACGTTCGTTCTCGTTCAATTTGCACGGTAGGATCGCAAAGCATCATGGATGAAATTTGAAAATTGCGCCACCCATAGCAGGATTGTCTCCCCGTCGGGTGAAAAACCAATCACCTTTGAAGAGGTTATCTCCCTAACTGTAATACAATAGTTCCTAATCAACAACTACGGGTAGAGTGTTAAAATGTCTGTAAAGTTGTAAAAAGAAAAAAAAAGGAAAAGAAAAAAAGAAAAATACATGTGAATCCCTGCAGCAGAGTCAGCGCAGATTCTAATGTATTTCTCTTTTTTTACTATAATTTCACAGTCGTGTCCCTAACAGTGTAGTTAGTAAGACCATGGGAAGACGCTGAGCCATTTTTTTTTTCAAAATCACCAAAATGCTGCTTGTAAGGTACCATGAAAGATATTCTGTTTTACACAAGAGCTAAGAAGACGAGAAAGGGAAAGGAAGGTAAATTTAGAAAGTTATGAAAAATGGAAGGGTTCCTCCAAAACTTTAAAACAAAGGTTAACGTCACATAAAAACGCGTTTGCTTCAAAATGAATACCTAAGAAATTCAACATTGACAGAGAGATGATTTGATCCAAGCAAATACAGAGTTAACTTGAGATTTCCACGTATAAATTACCTTTATTGCAGGTAGTGTGTCCTCATCCAGGGGGCTTGGTACGCTCTCGATTCTCATGGTCTTGATTGGATCGATATCGGAGAGGGCATCCTGATGACATAACTACCAAATACAATTATATCCCTTACATGTGACTGTTATTTCGTTACGATACGCTAACTAAGATACATGGAATAATTAAAACATTATCTTTTATTTACATTATCATAGAATTGATCCTTAACAGTGCGTAATTTGTATTGAAATTATACATTTAGGGCTCCTTGAAATGAAGTTTTTGTGTGTGTTTTTTTTTAAAATCCATCGTGCAAATTAAGTGCTATCCAGACTAATGGCATAGCTGGAGATGTCCTTTTTGTGATTCACCAGTTAATTTGTCCCAGTAGTGTGTGACCATCATACAGTGGTACACATTTTTCTGTCTTGAATCTTGTATGGATTTGGGGGGATCGAGACGTGTGTAAGTGGATGAGGGTAACATCACAACGCCAATCCTTAGCAAGCTTTGTCACCCTAACCACCTTTTGCTCCTTGATTCTAAATTGTATATGATTTTAAGACTTCATATGTGTCATTCAAATGCCACACTCGTAGCAAAAGATAAAAGCTTTTCCTGTTAGACCGCTCTTGTATAGACGAATACGGACAGCAAGTGGTGGTCTGATTTCAGTCGGCCATTAGGAGAGGGGGGTGTTTATCACCTTATAATTTTGATATCCTTGCTTACCTGTATTATGAATGGCTGTACAATAAATTGTGTCTTAATGCCTTCAATTTAATTGAATATGAGGGTTTGAAATTCATGTAGACAATAAATGAAGACGATATAAGGCTGATTAACTCCACAATGGCTACATACATTCATTAAATAAATGGGTTGCTCGCATTCGTCTATTGGAAGATTGTATTAATATATTCTTTTCTAACCATGAACTACGGAGAAGATACATCTATGGCTTTAATGTACTTGAACACTCTTCAATGATTATTGAATCATTCGATGATTATTTGCCAACCCTGGTCAAGTTTATTCCGGATTAATAATTATGCAACTTTTCATGGTTGGGTAATAGCTTTACCTAACAGTTGGTTAAATGGTTCGACCAAGAAAATTACCTAAAACAATAAAATTAACCAACCAGCTCTTACCCCAAAAGTTAATTAAACACGATTTATATTTATAAAATAAAGTGAAAACAGTTGGGCAATCATTTACTTGAATAGTTTTACTACCCTTGAAATGTCAACTTATGGAATGTAGTTCATCGTCCAATCCTTTCCCTAACTTATAGACTTATAGAAGTAAATGTAGACATGAAAAATTCTCAGGTTATTCGAGAATATTAGACCATTACATTTCGAAAGTTTTGTCGAAGTAAATATGTGCCCATAGAATCGAAACTAGTATTCAACGCTTTAACGATGTGAGCACCGTAATGCTGCCATTGTTAGCCAAAACCCAGTTGTATATGTCTATACACTAACAAAATTCGCCCTTTAAATATAAGGGACGCATAGCATAGTGTCACTCTAACCTCAATGAACCTAACGATTTTGGCCACCACCTGGAATATTATAATAAGTGAAAAACCACTAGGATAAAACTATTGTCTATTGTCAGCTTCCGTAAATTACAATGATAATGATAGAAAAACGAATGAGCGAGAATATTTGAGTCTACTTTCATTATGCCAGATTGTCTTACTGGCCAGCAACTTGACCAGTAAGTTGGTCCCACAGACCACACAGACTTACAGCACAATTATTAAGTCATAAATCCACTCATAAATCTAATTCAACAGGTGCACATAATTATATCGATATTGCTTGTGCCTTGCAAAATTTAAATCAAGAGTTGTTGTTAATTGTCCATAAAATCTGAATTTATTCATAAAATTATGGCTAAATGCGTTCCTATGAAGAATATCCTTTGTAAAAATATGCAGTACCGGCAACGTAATTTGAGAAGCCCATAACATAAACTGACAGAGAGGGAAAAATCCTCAATCCATAATTGCACTCTTAAACATTTAAGCAAAGAGAGCACTACTGGATTCTGGAGGGAGAAAATTGTTGAAGGTTGGCCAAGCCATCATGATTTCCCCAAATAATTCCCAATGAGTTTAGCAAAGCTTGCTCAGAAATTTTCCATGTGTTATGTTTCTCCAACTTTGAGCATTTCTTTTCTCAAGTGTCCTTAGAGTGTTCCAAATGTTCCAAACTCATTGCCAACCCTGACGTCCATCACGTAGTGCGAAATGCTGAAAAATATTATGAACATTAATAATGGTTCTGTACACCTGTACAGTTGTGTATGGATTGGAAATTGGACAAAAACTGTCTGCCACCTCCACCCGTCGCAATGGAAATCCTCAAGAACGTCTTTGCAAACACTCGCGGGCGTTACCCAGATGATGTGACACTGGGGTACGTATGTATCTATTGGATTTTCCCAGTGTTAAACTCAGGCCTGCATGTATCCCGTGCTCTAACAATTGGGGTCCCGGCGTTGACCACACACGGACGCTAATCTTTAATGTACTGATTTTCTGTTGTCAATTTCATGTTTCTCCGACTAATTCACGGGCCGTTCACTTGTTGGGACAAACATCAAATCATAGGTGCTTTCGTGCATTCATTCAGTCAGTCAGTCATTGCATTTTGTTTATCAAATCACAGAATTTTACTAGTGACATCTAGATATAAATGACAAATGATGTAATAGGGAGTGCACTTTGACTCCCTTGAAGAGACTCATCAAGATGTGTCACTCCATATGAGGAACAAAAATAGTTTTGCATAGAAAGAAATCAAACGCTACCCAACCACACTGCAATCCCAATTTCAGGCACCCTAATCCCTAATACCTAAACTTACTCCGGTTACCCGTCCTTGAAATCAAATAAATCGATATATGGATTAATTAATGCAATATCAACTAGACAGGTTGTACTTGCAGGCAGTACATATCGACGCCCTTGACCCTTGATTTGTGGGATCGGTCTTTGTTGACATGGCTAGTTTGATTGGGCCAGTTGGGTTTGGTCGAATAAGTTTTGATGTGGTAGAGGGGTACTTATTTATTCCAAGCATTTTGATATGTGAAATGTGCATTTGTCTCCGATGATGTGTGCCAGATAAGAACAAGTAATCTATAGTCCTTTTGGAGTCCCCCTCGTCTCATTGGTGCCTATCTAATTGGTTCAACTGTAGGTTTTCACGTGATTGTGTCTCTTACTCGAACTCATAGACTTGAACCTATTCCCTATTCCAAAATCTAACCAGCAGCCGTTATCCTAACCCCAATGAGTTGATAGGGGGACCGTCAATGAGATCAGGAGATCAATGAGATGGGGGAGGGGGTGGGGATATACAGAGCAGAACCATGTGATTGCACAAGAGACAAGTTAGCTTTATTAGCCTCACTTTCCCCATGGAGTAGTTACCATCACTGAGGCGATGCACAGCAGAAATCGTTGGCAGTACTTCTGGATGTAGGTCTGGTCGGGGAAAATCAGGAAGTCGTTGGGAAATCCCTCTGAAATCAATAGTCTGACCGAGTTTGTCCGAGCAGTAGGAGCTAAAACCAACAACTGATAATCCTTTATGCGTGTTTCAATATGTTCCACATGTTTTGCGTCTTATCCCTCCAAAAATTTTCGAAAGGGTCCTCATTCAGGATAGCAAATAAGCAAACATTGCCAACATCCTGTTAAAACTTTGATATTTTTTCTTCAGTTTGAAGGCCCAACTACAAAGCACACAAAGCAGCCAGCAATTGAATTCCTAACATAACCCTTCACTCAGTTACAATCTTCTAGTAACTTCCCATTGGTGGCATTACGAACCTGTTTCGATGAAGAAAATTTTCGTGTCCGGGTGCTGACCCCTGTATTAAAAAGTATTACAATTCCATACACAAGTGGACTAGAATGATTATGACATGTAAAGCATACTCGAAGGGTGAATTCATACCTGAAACTTATCGTGATAATGTAATTTTCTTCCTTGGAATTGAATCGAATCCATTGCTTCAGTCAGGCAAGGTTAAATGAAGGCTTTGAAGGGTAAATGAAAAACAAGGTACTTTGTGGTGTTGGATCATCTTAAGTTGAAATCGTTTATTCTTGTTTAGGTAATTTTTGTGGCAAGTGCCTCTTTGCCAGCCCTCCCCGATCATGTCTTTTAATGAAATGTAAAGTTCATTTAGCGACGTAGCAGTTAAGCTGTTGAACTGGGTGGACAATTTTCAAAGAACGAGAAGTTTCAGAGGCAAACAACTCAGACCACTGAATCCCGGATCCCCCAAAATTCTCATTTTTCCAAGGGCGTCAAGATATTTGTCAAAAACATTAAAACCCTAAACAGCATGTTCAGGTACCATGTGTAGTTAACTCAATAAAAGTATGTGTTAAGCGTTCTACAGAAATGGTTCGTTAGTTTGATTGGGGGGGGGGGGGGTCTTTGGGAAAATCCTTGGAAATCAGTAGTCTGACCGAATTTGTCCGAGCAGTAGGAGCTACAACCAACAACTGATAGTCCTTTAAGCGTGTTTCAATATGCTTCCACATGATTTCAAATAGCACAATTTTGCAGATTATCCCTCCTTTTAAGCAAACACTTTCGAAAGGATAGCAAATAAGCAAACATTGCCAACGTTCTGTTAAAACTTTGATATTTTTTCTTCAGTTTGAAGGCCCAACTACAAAGCACACAAAGCAGCCAGCAATTGAATTCCTGACATACCCCCCACTCAGTTACAATCTTCTAGTAACTTCCCATTGGTGGCATTACGAACCTGAGACATAATTTTGAGTTAGTCAGTTTCGATGGGGAAAATTTTCGTGTCCGGGTGCTGGCCCCTGTCCACTTTAGTTGGTGGAATTAACCGTATGTCCCCCCCCCCCCCCACTCGGCTGCGCATGATAGCCTACTGGGGGTGAAGGTACAGTGCCGCAGAATGTTAGGAAGAATAATCATCATCCCAAACTTAACCCTTTGACGGTCCTAATGCTAGTTACTCCAACCCCCACACTGTTTCCATTTCAAAATTAGTTTAGAGAGTGTACCTTACATTCTATAGCACCATGGATGTGACTGCACATAGTCCCGGCATAGGGCCTCCATTTCTTTTAATATCACTCAAGTAAAAACAACTTGGTGGAAAAGCATAGCACTCGATCAGTGCCAAAGTAGGCCTATTTGTATGACGCTCCAAATATAGCACTTGTACTTGGGGCTAAGAATTAGTCAACGAAACAAAGTAGCAAAAACAAGCCCGGATGAAACCAATCAGATGGAAGCTGAGCCGTAAAGCCGCATCTAACAAACAGGAAAAGCTACTTCACTGGAAAAATTGCAGTTGGAGCAAGTACCTCAATGGTTGGAGCGTATTGTGCATTGCCTACGTGTTGTGCATACGACGCGCCACGTTATACCATTATTTCACACACGATCGCACAGTGCTGCTCACACTAACAGTACAAGTATTTTTACAAATGATCTGTTTACACGAAAGGAGGAGTTGAAAAATAATTGGAAAGCACTTCCACGTCGAACAACCTGGCGCGTGAATTTTCAAAAAGAATAATTTGGAGAATGCAGGCTGGAAGTTTTGTCATTCTTTACATGTGTGTTAGTCCTGCCTAAAGGAACCAAAATAGCTAGAAAAAGATTAATTGTGTATCTCCCAGGCACTGAATATGAAAATTAAGGTAATTGAGCCGCTAATCTTAGAAATTCTCTTTTAATACGAAAGCACTGGAGAAAAAAAATCAGAATCCTCATTCAGTAGGTCTTTTCACCCGGGTTAGGTCATTCTACTAATTCCACTTTGTTTAAACAACACGGGTGTGTCAATTTTCAGACGTATTATGTGGCGAATATGATCTGGATATTTTTTTAGTCAACTAAAAGAACAAAAGTAGCTACAGAAAGCTACTTGTATTTTATCAAGGCACTAAATAAGAAACTTTTGGACTGTAATAATGAAAATTCCCGCTGCACATGGAGTTAGTTAGTTACATAGATTTTTACGGCCCAGTTTCCAACCTATTGGTTCAAGTCGAGCCGGCCACGGCCCAGTGGTGGCGCCAGGATTTGCCCGACAGGGGGACCAGAATTTCAAGGCCCTGACAAAGGCGATGTTATGTCCCGGTTGAGGGTGACTTTGCAGAATTTGAGGCGCGCGGAGCGCGCCGAAATTTTGGCCTTTCATTTTAGCAAATACTTAAAAATCTGGAGTTTATTTGAAGTAAAAATTAAAACTTTTGAAAGAAAATTGGCTTTAATTGGTACTATAAAAATTTTTGGCTGTTTACTGAAGAATCTGTCCTTCATAAGGGAAAAATCAAAAACGTCATATGGGCGACAGCTGAAATTCTTTTGGGGTTACGCATTGAATTGTACAAGACCTACTTACTAACTGACTAAGGCTTTGAGACGAGACTAGAAGTTTGCCCGGAATTTTTTCCCTTTTTTGAACGAATCTTTCAAAATTAAGAGCTTATCATGATGGATTTAGGCCCTCGGACAATATTGGAGCATTCTCCCGAGGAAAAAATTTGGCTTCGCATATATTTGAAGTGTTATATTTTATTTATTGTCATAGGCGTACGGGAGCGTACCAGCTGAGTCTGGGAGGGGGCAGAATTGTTCTTTTGTCCGTAAAATGTAATCCTGCCCGAAAGATTATCTAAGTCGAGTGCACAGAATTTTTTGAAAAATGGAGAGCGCCCGGTCAGCAGGAAATGACATTTCCTGGGCTCGTAATTAGAATTAAAGAAGTCCTTACTTTCAGATTTCTTTCGCAATAAAATTATTTTCCCCTCACAATACTGCCCAAAACGAAGAATAATTTACAAACACCCATAGTTCTGTTCAGTTATCTGTTCGACTAAAACATTATCTATGCGGAGCGTCACCATCAGTTAGCGCGGAGCGTACAGAAAATTGTTAAGAAATCTAACCGCTAAGATAGCCGGAATGGCATTTCTTAGACTTGTTACTAGAAATGAAGCAGTCTTTATTTTTAGCTTTCCTTTAAAATGAAAGTTTCACTTCAATAAAGAAAAATCCCAACTTGCTAATGATCAGAACAGTTTTTTTTTCTAAAAGTCCCCTCGACTCTCTGGCGATGAGCCAAGGGGCTAATGATCAGAAAAGTACCAGGTAAAAGGTACTGCTACAATTAGATGTAATGGTCTTGTCTTTTTTCAGGGGGAGGGGGGGGCTATGCAAATTAAAAAACATACTAAAATATTTTTGACTGTATTAAGAATCTTCGTTGAATTTAATTGCAAGGTCCAATAAATAGATGGAATTTTTAAAGTGGTTGCCCGAACTCAAGACTATAAATGGTTTTGCTCCCAACGTATTTGAAAATATGGCACGTCTCAAGGTGCCTTCAAATAAATTTTCAGTCAGACTTGTAGGAAGATTTTCTCTCATTACTGTTTATCTTTATGTGTAGCTGAAAACGACATTACCGATATTCGTTACCTTTGTGAGAATTCGGCTGTCCGGGCAAGCCAGATGGCAGACCATTGAGTACTGCACGCACATGAACAACCCCAGTCCGTTTTTGTAAGGAGAATTCGGAAGATCATCGTCTTCTAGAAAGCTAGATCAAGAGGATCGTCCGAGTGACTACAGACTCACATCTTTTATCGTAGGTCTGTAGAAGAAGAATCCCCGACGAAATTGGATTTTTTCAACAACATGCGGTGGGTAGCCCGTCAGCGATGGAGGATGACCTTGCGCGCACGGATTAAAGATGGGATGAGGGATAGAAGAGCGGTAAGAAGTGATTAAAACCGATTCAGATATGCATTAAAATAGCGTTACAAAAAGAAAAATAGTTCGAAAAGAAAAAAATCATGGTAATCCATCCAGTAACTTCAGTCCTTTACGTTTTTCATGTTCAGGCCTCTCCGAAAAATTGCCGTCCTTCCCCGACGGTGCAAGAGATAGGACAAGGTACATAGAATGGGGTTTAACAGAGTTAAGAAGTCATTTAAAATCGATTCCGATAGGCCTATGTTTTAAAATAGTATTTCAAAACAAAAAATATGTTCTAGATTGCCCATCCAGTAACTTCAGTCCTTGTGGGGTTTTTTATTACTTTTTTTATTTATTTTTTTTTTAGGCCTCCCCGACGAAACCGCCGACCTTCCGCGACGGGGGGGGGGGGGGCAGTGTTCCCCGAAGGGGGGCAATGGCCTACTCCATAGCCTATGCGGAACATCACGTACAACGGCAGTAGGTTCCAGTTTTTATTTACATGGAAACACTGCGGAGCAATCTGGTGATCTCGCCCTTTGTAGTTGTCAAATGATGTTGATACGTCTGCAGTGATCGCGTGTCAATCTTTACGGCAGATAAAAAAAATGTTTCTGAGGCCGAGCCACATAAAAAGGCGGCAAAGCACCCGAGCAAGTCTCGAAATCCTACAATAGAAGCAGTGAGCTTCGAGTTATTAACACAATTTTTTAAATCTCTCAAAGAATTTTTTTCAAGGATGCCAACGAAAGGATGGCCTTTAGGTTTGAGGTAAATTATTCCGGATTATAGTTGTCCGATGATGAAGGCTTTTGGTGTACAGCTTGTTGTGTTTTTGTAGTATGCACGAGGTCTGCTCGTCTTGTGTGGCATCAATGAATAAGTGAGTTATATGTAATACCTCCATGCTCTATGTAGGAAAAGTTTTTTATGAATAAGGGAGAATTTCGTGTAAAAACGGTAGACCATGGAGGCCTACCTGATACCTTAATACCTCCATGGGTAAAAAAAGCCATTTCTAAGTTGAATGTGTCATTGGGTCAAGTAAATCTACAGACTTGAACAGGTCATCTGCATTGTCCCTACCTTGAGAGAAGGTGATGTATTATTGCCCTTTCTGAAGGATGGGCAATTTATTTAACAAGTACTGACCAAATCCCGACCAAACAGTATAGGCATGCTTTTCAGGATATTGCCTCCTTTTGCGACAAGAGTAGAAATATACACGATATGGTCGTGCCAAGTACGTTAAGAGCCAACGAAGGAATTGAATACAATCCACCCACATTAAAGCGGTCTTCCAGTAATACCACTAGACGAATCCGGACGGATTGTAATGGTCTGGTTTTAGTCGGCCATTATTGGGGTCAATCACCTTTAATCTTTAAATTTCCATCCTTACCTGTTCCATGGATGGTTGTACACTGAAGTGTATCTTGATTTTCTCAACTTCACTGAATATGAGGATTTGAAATTCACAAAGACAATAAATGAAGACGATTAAAGGCTGATGGACCCCACCAATGGCTGCCTACACGGAAAGCATTAAGGCAATTTGAATATTTCGTTACGCATATGCATACTGTAATCAAAATTAGAAAAGACAATATTTTTATCATCAGCGAAAACATCGACGAACGCATTTAGAGTTTTAAGGGACATAATTCATAAAGGAAATTAGGAGGGGTCCCAGGGTAGAACCTGATCAACAACACTGATCATTATTTCCCTCAGAGTTATTACTTTGAAAATGCTATTATCAATAGTGTCAAAGATTTTAGATAAATCAAGAAATCATCCAACGCTGTGTGGTCGGTTTTTGGGTTGGGTCGCTCTTTAATTGTCAACAGCCAGCCTCATTTAGGGTCATTTTAGTAGCTGGACCATCACCGGCCGCTCAGAGAGGTTGACCTCACAGACGCTTACTGATAAGGGGGTTAGCTATCCGAGTTGATAGCCTATCAGCAGAAGGCCACACCTTACTACCGGTAATGCTTTATATCGACTCAGTAAAAGTAACCAGAGCATCGTTAGTCATGATGATAGAAAATTTTGGATGTACTCAGTTTACATGAAGATGTGACGTGAAAGATACTGACATTGATTTTGCAAATGAAGCAAAATCAGCAAAAAAGCAATGGGAGCCCGCAAAAGTGTGATATTGTAGAAGAAAAAAGCGAGCATGATTCATAAGTTGATGCACAAAATCGAGTCTGGCGCAGTTTGGGGTTTTTCTTCGGCCAGGGCCCCATCAGGGTCACCAGGGAATATTGACTGGAGGGGAGGTAGGACGAAGTTTTTCATATGCCTACGTAGGACATCTACAAAAGATCTTTGCCTTGGGAGCTAACCGCATGGTGTGATTGGAGGCCTGGAGAAGGGTGTAAGGAGAGGATTTTCCCCCTTAGAGTACTTTATGAACATTTTAGTATGCTCGGATGCAATCTGGTTCAACATGACAAGTATTGATTGCCTTCCTGTGAGGGAAATATGAGAAGTGGAGGCTCCCACTTCCCTTTTGGAAACCTTTGGAAATGTTTTGGTGTTTAGGTAGATGCTTCGCTTGGTAATCGTCACTTGAAGGGGCATTATTGTAAAGCGGGCTTTAATTCAACAAAGGATAAGCTGACAATAAAAAAAAAAATTGTTTTGGGGTTGACTGAAGATGTAAGTTTTATTATTAGGCCCGGCATGTACACCATGAGACAAAACCCTAAGACCCATGATGACACCATAGGGGCTGGTTTCACCGTGCCAAAGCTTCCTATTTCTACTCTCTGCAAAAAATTAAGATTCCTTTAGTAAAATGTCAATTGAAAATTCTAGAAGTAAAAGGATTAACATGCTGTTTTAGATATGTATTCTCACCATTTCAATGGTACAATATATGTGTCTGGCGATGAAGGACAAATCCGCAGATGGCAAAAGGTCATTGATTTCTAAAAACGCCCCCTTTATTCTGCCAAGTATCTGTCTGATGAAAAATCAAAATTTCCCTTCTTTTTGATCATGGGTTAGATTCACTCTATCATTTTATTGATTTCTTAATGCTGAATGCCCTACCCTTAGGTTTGCTCATACCTGCTCTCCCGAGAGTGTGGATTTTCTAGATGTTACCGTAGCAAAAAATCCTGACCTCTCTATTTCTACGGGTCTTTTTGTAAAGAATAATGATACTCACCAATATCTTCATAACAGTAGTTGCCATCCCCATCATATTAAACGCTCGATTGCCTTTAGTCAGGCCTTGCGCATTAAGCGTATCTGCAGTAATCCTATGAGGGCTAGAGAGCGCTGCGAAGAATTTTGTCATTGGCTGGTCCACAGCGGTTTTAGCAAACTCAAAGTTATGACTCAGATCAACAAAGCTCTTAGTCCTCCTGCTCGTCGGAAGACCCATAATGTTTCCCCTAATAAGTGCAAGGTGCCTTTAGTACTGGCGTACCACCCAGGATTACCCGATATTGCTGCGATTTTGGGCAAATTTGAGCCAATTCTTTTGCACTCGCCCATAGCCCAAAAGCTTAAATTGCAACCTATTTTGAAAATGTATTAATGCAGGAGCGTCTTGTAAGACTCGTTGGTGTGTTTATGTCATCTCATGCGTATCCTGTAGTTGCCAATATACCGGCTGCACTAACAACCTTAGGCATCGCATCAATAATCACAAGTCAGCTCTGCAGGGGTATCAAGCCGGCAAATTGACTCACAAGAATTGTCACCAACTATATGAAAAATCTTAGTTTTTGTGGGAGCGGCTTTAAATTTCAAGTAGTTCAAGTTTTTAAAGAGGCTTCACTGCAGCGGGAGGCTGACAAGCGTGGCATTAACGATCTTTTCGCATTACTGCGCCTGTACGAAGGGGATTGGATCTATCGATTAGATAGGCTCACACCTAGGGGACTTAATGTGGACGATGGGACTTATTCCCAGAATCGTTCTATTCGTTTCAAAAGAAAGTGATTTTCTAAACTTCTTGCTTTTTCTTTTGTTCACTCTTGCTTACCTTGCTAATTTTGATAGGGAAGCTCGTGTTTTTATACTTTCGTCATTGTGTACTTTGCCTTGTCTTGTGCTGTCGCTTGTGGGCTTACGCTGTGATTTCCACAGTGATCAAGGCGCCAGTTGGTGGCCGAAATATATTTTTCTAACTGAAATTGCCGTCTTTTTCTTTTGTGCCTATACACACACACACACACACACACATATATATATAACGCTTATTCCCGCCTTAGGGGGAAATTGTTATATCTGCTCGTACATAGGGCGAAAAAATAACAATGAAATACATAAGGAAAAGTCTTTGCCCTAACGTCTAAAAATATAAACAACGTTATTTCAATGGCCAGCCATCCGTTCGTGTTAACGGCTAAGTGTCCGCAAATTTGACAACTTTGAAGTAATTGTATCTACTTTGAAAATCTAGGAGGGCGTCTCTGTCCGTTTACGTATTCCTACAGAAAAAGGGTGTAGAAACGTTACGGCGAAACTTATATTTCGCCCCACAAAATTTTTCCCCTTAAAGTCGACTTTTTCAACAACACCTTTCCCCCTAAGTGCCGATGTATGTATATATATATATATATATACATATATATATATATATATATATATATATATAAATCACAATTGGTAAAGCTGGAAAATCTGGCTGGGGTGAAAAAACGATGTTAACTCCACCGGGATTCGAACTCGGGACCTTCCACTTTCTAGTGCGGACGCGCTAACCACTGAACCATAAAGCCAAGTTGGTTTAGCCCTTGTTCAAATGCCAGATGGAGCAACTCGTATTTCACCTCTGAGCAGGCGCCTATTTTTTGGAACAGCACTAGTTCTCTTTTGACGCAAGCCCAACCATAAATCAAAGTTGATGCTATCCAGTTGAACACAATTGTTTATTCACCAGCGGATCTCCGAAGAGATACAGAAACCTGTGAAAGCAGAGATGAAGTGAAAATAAATGCTGACGACAAATGCGTGGTATATATAAATCAAAATTGGTAAAGCTGGAAAATCTGGCTGAGGTGAAAAAACGATATTGACTCTACCGGGGTTCGAACTCGTGACCGCCCACTTTCTAGTGCGGACGCTCTAACCACTGAGCCATAAAGCCAAGTTGGTTTAGCCCTTGTTCAAATAACAGAAGAAACAACTCGTATGTCACCTCCTGAGCAGGCGCCTAGTTTTTGGAACAGCACTAGTTCTATATATATATATATATATATATATATATATATATATATATATATATATATATATATATATATATATATATATATATATATATATATATATATATATATATATATATATATATATATATATATATACATATATATATATATATATATATATACATATACATATATATATATATATATATATATATTTCTAATTGCGGATTAGACGAAAAATCGTCTGAAAAAACGACCCATAGGGCGAATATACCCATAGGGCGAAAAAACCGTTTCCCATTAAGGTTTTGACACACATTTTCAATGGGAATACGTAACAGTATGGTAAATCCCCACATACCATACGTAGTACATGTAATTACTTAAATGTATACCAACTTACGTACACGTATCCGTTAACACAAATGTATGAGGGGCCATTGAAATAATGTGTATGCATATCTCAAAACGCAAAGGGGAAATATTCTTATGTATTTTATTGTTTTCTTTTCGCCTTAACGTTCTGACGGTATACCGATTTCCCCCTACCGGTCGATCCAGCGTTATATATATATATATATTTATATAAGTAGTAGTCTGGAAAGAAATATTATACCTCTTTAAAAAGGGTTCTCACCTAAACCTACTAAGTTGAAAAGGGATTGCAAGGTGCTACCGCTAAGATCCCTTTAACGCAACAGGTAACAAGGCGACCCTGCCGGGAATTGTCACAGTCCACGGCTCTCATGCTAATTTATATTAAAATATGAACTTGCCTCAAAAACGAACGGCAAATTGTTCACTCCCACATGATATGTGTTTCCCCATGATCTCGGCACGGCTAAAACTAAGCATCAGTGATCGAGTGAAAGTTGTGCTAATTACTAAAGCAAAAACTCAATGGGCTTAATTCACAAGAAGTTATTTCGTTTGATATTTCTATTGTCCTATCATGAGACAAAATGATTATTTACCCTAACCGATTTAATAACAGTTTACTACTGATGAAGTTGGGCCATTATTTGAGCCGAAGCAACAGAAACCGGTCTAGTCTGGTCATAACGACCAAACAAAAAATAATAAATCCCGGCAATAAATTCGCTTCGAAAAAATGCCTCTTTAAGCCTTTCGATGAAATCACGTTTGATGATTTCGGGCCTTTCCTTCAAATGTGCACTGAAGGTTCGTCGACTACCCATGTGACGTCAGATAGCGCACCGCCAACCCTTATTTGACTATATATATATATATATATATATATAGGTAGAAAGGAGGTAGTAAAAAGCCCTTACAAGTGTGCGGAAAACTCCACGACGTTACGGGTATAAACCCTTCATCATGTGGCAAAAACCAAACTGAACAACCAACAGTAACAACTGGACACGACAAACATGAAATCCGAAGCGATCTCTGTAAAAACAGAACCGGACGAAATTGACTGTCAGAAAACATGAGTGCGAAGGATGAAACACAAATCAAAAAAAAGGACGGTCTTGGATGAAAAAGTACACGTAAAAATCGAACATGGATGGAAAAAAAGGAAAAAAAAGTAGACAAAAACTAGGTCCGGAAAAGAACTTAGGCCTACAATCTTGGACAAAACTAGTTGGAACACCCCCCTCCCCCGTGCAATGTTGGAGATAAAAAAAACCAATTCGGGACGCACCATTTTCTTTGGGACCCAACATTGTACTGGGGGACGGGCGCTATTTTCTGTAGGACACGACTTTTCAAAGGGGTACAGAGGTCGTGGAAATAGTACTCGGCACCATAAACAACACGATGACGCGAGGTGTTCCAACAGTTTTGTCCAAGATTGTAGACAGTAAAAAACGAGCACGAACGGGTAAGTGTAAAAGGAGTAGAAACTGGCTCAAAAAAGGGGGTGAATATTACAAAAGGTCAATTCTAACGTTAAGGCCATGTGGAGCGAGAGAGTACGTAGCCTCATGATCAGTCGGTTTTCAGCACTAAGGCGGTCACGATCGGAGCCTCGGCACATAACAGCTGCGGTAAGAGAAAGGAGTATATCTTTCATTAATTTTGCTATAAATACATTGCCTTATCTATTTTTGGTAACTGTTTTTTCTCCAAAAATTTTGATTTCTCATTTGACAGATACTTGGCAGAATAAAGAGTTTCTAGAAATCGATGATCTTTTTCCATCTGAGGATTTGTCGTCCTTCGCCAGACACATATATTGTACCATTGCAATGGTGAGAATACATATCTAAAACAGCATGTTATTCCTTTTACTTCTAGAAATTTCAATTGACATTTCACTAAAGGAATCTTAATGTTTTGCAGAGAGTAGAAATAGGAAGCTTTGGAACGGTGAAACCAGCCCCTATGGTGTCATCATGGGTCTTAGGGTTTCGTCTCATGCCGGGTCTGATAATAAAACTTACATCTTCAGTCACATCTAAAACAAAGTTTCTTTATTTTAAAAAAAAGATTAGTGCGTTCCATTTCTGGTGAGAGCAGTGTCTTAAGTATCCAACAAAGTTTCATGTATGTCAAATTAAACCCTTTGCCACTTCAAGCAGCCGTTATCTTAACTAATATGAAAAACAAAACAAAAATCACCTAAAATAACATAAAGTCTACATAAATTAGGATAGAAAAATGCACGAGGGGTAAAACATAATCACCCTGTTGATAATGATATGAATCTGAACAATTTTTTTGCCAGTGTTGGACCATCTCTAGCCTAAAATCTCTTCAAATTATTCTCCGCTGTTTATTATTCCCAATTCCATCTCCTGCTTTTCTTTTTCCTATAGGTGAAGATAAATTCATCATAGTATCAAAATCCTGCCAAAATTTTCCGTGCTCTCAAATTTTGAAACTGTAGCAAGGATTGCAAATATTGATTCTATTTCGGTTAATGCAAACCTCTATCCCACATAAAAGAAATAACCATGGAGATTTGATTAAGTGCTTTATCTTTGCATTTTAACTTTTGGTTCATTATAACTTTGGCGAAATCTGGGGGGGGGGGGGGGGAGGGGATTCGCGCAATGTATGGAGGCATTTGGAGGGTGCGAACAATAGTAGCATTTTCCTCCAATACTCTTCACTATAACTGCATTTTACTTTCACTACGATAATTATTCCTTTGGGATTATCGTGCTAATACCTTTTGATTATACCTTTTGATAATATTACGAAGTAATTCTAACTTAGCCGTGAAAGCAACAGGCGAATCTAGTGAGGTACACTAAGAAAAGGGCATATCCTCTTTTTTACCTTTCACATACGATATCGATTATTTAGTAGTTTCACATTAAAAATATCAATAGTGCTGGAGAAGTTAAATATTGGTACACTGCAGTCAAACCAAACCTGAGGGATCTTTTAAAAAATTTGGTGTAAAGTCGCTGAGAAGCATGATGCCACAACCAATGTTCAAAGGTAGTAAATTTATTGTATCCATGTGGTTTTCCGAAAGCACTGCGGTAACTTGCGGGGCAGCCTCTCAGTCTCCATCTTGCTAGGCGCTTGGTAGTTTGATTTTTGCTCTGATCCCATTTTCCCATTCTTCGGTCGATCAAGACACAACATTAAAGTTTTTTGACCCTGGGGGTATCACTTGTAGTATATCCTTGTAACCTTCTGTCAGTCCATCTGTAACATAGAGTTTGTCAAGGGCAGGGCCTTCCCCTCTTCTCCCGCATACTGCAGTTTAATTTGTCTGTTACATCCTTGCAAGGCCCTTCCATTTGTCCTTGATAGTTTGCAGACTCATGTCTGCTTTATCTACTGCATTAACTTCTACTCTAACAAGTTGCAGGAAAGTTTCATTGCTGTGCTTAGCAGACAGTGTCTTTCAAATCGAATGAAATTGCATAACAATAGTTTCTTTTCCAGAGAAACCCGGAACATGTGTTCCTTTTTGCTTTTTCGGCGCTTTATTTTGATTGCTTGGTTATAATTTCTCCTTAAAATAATAACTTCGACATTTTGCTGTCAAGTATCACTAAACTTGCCATTTTAAAACTACCTCAACGGTGAGCGAAAAACAACTTATCCTTTGTTGAATTAAACCCCGCTTTACAATAATGCCTCTTCAAGTGACGATTACCAAGCGAAGCATCTACCTAAACACCAAAACATTTCCAAAGGTTTCCAAAAGGGAAGTGGGAGCCTCCTCTTCTCATATTTCCCTCACAGGAAGGCAATCAATACTTGTCATGTTGACCCAGATTGCATCCGAGCATACTAAAATGTTCATAAAGTACTCTAAGGGGGAAAATCCTCTCCTTACACCCTTCTCCAGGCCTCCAATAACACCATGCGGTTAGCTCCCAAGGCAAAGATCTTTTGAAGATGTCCTACGTAGGCATATGAAAAATTTCGTCCTAACTCCCCTCCAGTCAATATTCCCTGGTGACCCTGATGGGGCCCTGGCCGAAGAAAAGCCCCAAACTGCGCCAGACTCGATTTCGTGCATCAACTTATGAATCATGCTCGCTTTTTTCTTCTACAATATCACACTTTTGCGGGCTCCCATTGCCTTTTTGCTGATTTTGCTTCGTCATTTGCAAAATCAATGTCAGTATCTTACACGCCACATCTTCATGTAAACTGAGTACATCCAAATTTTTCTATCATCATGACTAACGATGCTCTGGTTACTTTTACCTAGTCTATATAAAACATTACCGGTAGTAAGGTGCGGCCTTCTGCTGATAGGCTATCAACTAGGATAGCTAACCCCCTTATCAGTAAGCGTCTGTGAGGTCAACCTCTCTGAGCGGCCGGTGATGGTCCATCTACTAAAATGACCCTAATTGAGGCTGGCTGTTGATAATTTAAGAGCGGCCCAACCCAAAAACCGACCACACATCGTTGGGGTAAAATCTTTGACACTATTGATCAAAGCATTTTTTATTGGTTAAAAAAAAATAGTGTTTTCATATTAGACTCAATTAAATTAAGATATCTGTAAATGCATAAGGTGACAGAAAACGGCAAAGATGCCCGTGTGCCTGACTTAAAGACTTTACTTGAACACACGGACCCTTCCTTTATTCTGGGTTCTCTTAAGGAAGGTATAGAAAGTATAAAGGAATATAAATTCCTAACATGACTTCTCTACCTGCCAGGATAAGTCTGTGAAATTTGACTCATTTATTCCTTTTTTGTTAATTTTACTCCAGCATTGCACCATTTTTTTCTAGGTGACACTATACAACACATTCGTCTTGTTGTGTAGTTAAATCCCATGTAAATGGTTAACTTGTCTATGGGCTGCCCTGCCTTTATTCAGAGCTGCCCTGCCTTCATCCAAGGCTACCTGGCCTTCATCGAGGGCTGCCCTGCCTTCATCCAGAGCTGTCCTGCCTTCATCCAGGGCTGCCCTGCCTTCATCAAAGGCTACCCGACCTTCATCCAGGGCTACGATGCCTTCATGCAGGGCTCCCCTGTATTCACCCAGGGCTGCCCTACCTTTATCCAGAGCTGCCCTGCCGTCATCCAGCACCCTTTTGGCAGCTTATTACTACAAGTTCACTGTTAGATTCGGTTAGGACGAAGGCATTGGAAGTCTTAGCTAATGAGAAGACATATGAGGAATTCTTGGAATGAAGCTACCTTTGAATGATGCAACGACTTACAAATTGCGAGTAATCCATTTGTCAACTTTACAGTACCTATGAAAGAGCTGGTTCTAAAGCAGACAATATATATAAAAGGGAAGTGACTCGAGAAATTGCATCTTGATTTTCCTCATAGAAATAGTACAGTGACTCCAGTCGCTGACTGGACTCAAGTAGCATTAAAAGTAGGGAATTACTTCACTCCGCGGCAAATTTGGGTGACTGTAGACTATGTCTGCCACAAAAATTCTGTCATGAATAAGGTATTAATATATTTTAAAAGTTGATTATTTGTGTTATATTAGCCTGCTGCTTAAATTACGTGTCATTTTCCCCAAGACACGTGCCCCTTGACCCCAGGTCATATCAGAGCAGGGTCAGATGGTCATTTAAATTAATTAAACTGTAAGAGATATTTATAAACATTAGCTCGACGCCATAATATTGATTATTACACAAATTATAGTAGGTAGAAAAATCGCTTAGTAACTGACCCTTACCCCTTAATGTTAAGATTTTACGTGTTATGCAGTGCATGCATATAACATGGTGTAGCAAAAAAGTGATACCACAATTTGATTGTACTACCTACCTAGTGATGTTTAAGGGGGCCCATACTAACTTGCTATGGTATCAGACCTTGCATGTAGTGCCGGTTGAACGACCACATTTTTCACAGGTACCTGCTCTACGTCTATAACTATGGAGCGTGTATTGCAGAAAATAGTTTACATTCTGAGTTTCCTGTTAGGAAATTTGAAAAATTTAGAAACTCATGGGGTGGACAAGTGCTTAGGAGCCTATATTGAAGAAAAATTTAGGGATACGGCACTGTAGCGGCAAGGGAAAGTTTACCACTACACTGATCTATGAAGGCCGACTTAATGCATATCAGATTTCAGTTTGCCTACTTAAAACATAGAATTACATATGTGGAGCTTTTATTAGAAAGAATTCGGAACTTTATAAGAGAAAGGCGGGAAAACCTCACTGTTGTTTACATGTGTTTCAAATGGCAAATTTCCGATTTTGTCACTTTTTCAAGCAGGGAAGGGGGGCGGGGGGTATTGCTAGGTATTGCTAGGAGAGGTCTGTCGTAACACTTGTGACACATTGAACGTCACGGTACGTGCGGTGACCCCTCATGCTAATGAAAAACCGGGCATAGTATACAAGGTTCGGTCATTTAGAGCGTATCACATTTATTACAGATTGTCTGCTGGAGTTTTCCGTAAGGTGGACAGCAGAGTTTTGTTAGGGGATTAACTTATTGAGTGACGTGTTTCTTAAATTAAATAAGAAGAGTAATGGATTCCGATACAGGGGCTGTGGCGAAAAGTTTGACGTAAGCCCCCTGTCTAAAAGTCTGGGGCGATGAATGGATGCAAGTGGCGGTCCAATGCCCTAAGTTCAAGAAAAAGAGTTCCAGTTCTCAGTTCCAACTTCAGTGACCCCTGCAGTCCAAGAGAAAAGTGTCGGACCGAAGCTCCCTATGCCTACTGCTTTCGCGTTCCCTGCCATATAGAATTTGGACAACCACCGAAATCTGGGCTGTAATTATGAACCACCGATGGTAAAGTGTCCGAACAAGGGCAATCTTTGGAAATGAAATGTTCAAGTAAGCCTATATTTTTGAACGTTTGACTGTATCCCACAAGGCCTAAACAGAACCAAAAATAGGTGCTTGCTAAAGGCAAGAAATAGGTGCAAAGTAAATCATATTTCGGGACCCGTGAAGACCCAGTTTTCAGGTACATATAATGTCTGACAGATTGGCTGATCTTTCTCCATTTTTACAGCTCTCGGGTCATGACATAATTGAGAGGACGATATTTCAAACCTAAAGTAACAGTCAGTGAGTAACTGAGTAAGACTTTCCAAAATACCGGCACAGAACTTGAACAACCATGGACGGTAAGTGTTTACAATTTTCATAACCATATTTTGTTTATCTTGACACAATAGCCTTCTGTCATAACGACCGTGCAATATTTAGCGGCAGTTGAAAAAATTAGTACGAAGGGTGTAGTGATACCTCAAGATTGACTTACTTTGAACAGCCAAATGAGGACTACTTCAATCGGTTTGACCATAGGCGTAGGAGCCCAATTTGATTTTTTTTTTTTTTTTTTGGGGGGGGGGGGGGGGGCTGTAACGACTTGCCCGAAAAATACAACCAAAATAATTTCGCGCTCTTTGCACGCGTTTTACATGTTAGTGTACATACCATGTGGACAACCATCGGTTGCTATATCGCAAAGATCGCATGTTTATTACATACAATCATTTGCGTGTCATTTAATTATTATTTGGGGGAAAGTCGTTACAACAATGATAATAATAATAATAAGTTTAACCATAACAAAACACGCTGGTGAATTGCCGAACATAAAAGTGCTTTTACAATTCAAATGACGAAGTATTTCATTCACATACACCCCTCAAAAATTTGTGCATATTAAAAAATTACTGGTTAAATCATTAAGATGTAAAACGTTTTCAATAAAAGTAAGAATTTCTGCTCCGCCTGCTTCCAAAAATATTTATAATGTCTTCCATTTGTTCTTGCATTACTCTGTTCGTAAAATCTCTTTCAATATTTAGAATTGCAAGATTATGGAGTCTTTGCTACCCCATGGTGTTACGCAAATACGTTTTTAGCCTGCGTAGGCCACTGAAGGCCTTCTCCGCAGAACATGACGTTGCTGGGATGGTTACCAGAATGCATGCGCACTTAAAATGTGTATACAAAATGTTATGTTGGTCGTAAGCGTGCATGTATTCCATAACATTTGCTGCAGAAGAACCAGAATGAAGGGAAAATTGAGGAATGGTTTGCCTATTTTGTTTTCTAAAGTTAATTAAACTCTTCTTTTCAGCTTCGAGAATGCCTCTATATAAGTTATAATATTTTGCTACTTTATCATAGCTGCTTCCAGTTGTAGTTTCATTTACTACCATGTTACCAAGCGCACAAAGTATATTCTGGTCTTCCACATCAAACCTTGTTCCATCTCCGAAACCACTTTATCTGTGCTACAAAAATAAGCATCGATACGAAAATAATCCCGTGGAGAGGTGTACTGCTGTGCTTCGCCAGCTCCTGATGTTACCAAGAGGACCTCAAGTCGTCGAGGTGGCTTACGAGCTGTTGGAGGCGGGGGTTCCTTGAATTCATAGTCTGTATCTACTATGCATTCTTTAATTTTGTTACCGAGGAGGTCCGCTTGTTTCCAAAGAAGCTCAAAGTTTTTATCATTTCTACAATCTTTGAGTGTTTGTCTTGTTGCATCTGCACTCCTTTTTGCCGACATTGCAACCACCGATTTACCCTGGAGGTACTAACTGAGGCTGCTGGTATTCGATAGTATTAACTTTAATACGTATAAACCAAAAAAAAAAACCCCTCAAAATCACACACGGCATTAAGAAGCGCACGACTATCAGCAGTGGCGTAGCTAGGATATTTTCCCGGGGGGGGGGGGGCAAAGCTCGAAAATTTCCCAAAATTTATCAGTTCCAGTTTCAGTATATTTTCAGTTTCAGTATATTTTCAAGGTCAAGGTGCAAACAAAATACGTAAATTTATGATCACAACAAGATTATCATGGCGTCATGTAATGTCATCTAAGTTAATACATGGCCTACAAGATCCTGCACATGACTACTATATACATAGAATTAGGACAATGTCATCATGAGCCCGTTGTCACCCTTATCCCCAGTGATTAATAAGATTAATTTTCCGAACTAGGCCTTTAAAAATAAGGTAAACATCATACGTTTGTCCAGGTTTGCAGGGCTATTATGTGTAAACAACCAGGGCGGGATTTGATCTCTGAAAGTGAGGGGGGCAACATTGGAAAGACTACCAAAGCGTGGGGTCCAGGGGCCCGCCTTAGGGCCCATGGTGGGGTCCAGGGGCAAAGCCCCGATGGGGGTCCGGGGGCGAGGCCCCCGGAAGCTCCTGGGTATTAACGAAATTGTAGGCATTAAAATGATGCATTTTATCTTCAACTTTAAATTTCATAAGATGGACATTTAACACACCACAAATATCACAATTTGACTTTTTTCAATAATATCCCTTACTCCGCATGATTAAAGTCGGCCTGAATCGATAATGCAGAGAGTGCGGGGAGGGAGAATGGATTCCTTAAAATTGAGGTTCTTCGGGGGCTCCCTCCTTGGTTCCCCACATCGTCTTTTCAGAACTAAAGCTAGGGAGCTTTTCTTGTGATGTGAATTCAGCCTTTGCCTATGATGGGGCGCGCGAAGCGCGCCGAAAAATTTAACGTTTGAGACATCTCAGCAATGAAACTGAAATATTTAAAACGGGTGTGAGCAAAGCGTGTCGAAAAAACAGCGTTGAGGCATTAAATGGAAGAATATTGTTTTTGTTTAGTTTTCAATGCAGTATATGACCTGTTTAAACATTATTAAGTATCACTTAATAATGTTTAACTTAATTAAGTATCACTTGCGAGGCTCTGTGAGTTCCAGTTTGTATTTCTGTAGCAAAAGCAACCAGACTAAGACGTAAAAAAAAAACTAAGTTCTTGAAAAAATGGGGGAGTGGCAAGTGCCCCGAGCCCCACCCCCCCCCCCCCCCCCATCGTAATCCCGCCTATGTAGACAACGGTAAGCTATAGTTTTTAGCTCCATCCATGGTTAAGCACAGAATAAGATCAGTCTATAACCTGCCTGGTAGCTTGTAGGATGAGAGGCCATTAAATGCTTAAACTTAACCTAGGGCGCTGTCAACCAATAGGTTCGAAACTGGGCTGTTAAACCTCGGCTAACCTAACCTAACACAGGGCGTTGCCAACTTTAGTGACGGGTGAGAGTGATACGCGGAGCGCGACCATCGATCCGCGCGGAGCGTCCCGCCAGGGGAAATTTCGCTAAAAGCACCCATAAGATTGCAGGAAATGACACTCCCTGTGCCTCATTCCTCCATGCTTAGAGTGCCACATTTTTCTTATTCTGAAAACTTTTAAGGAGAGAATTTGTTCAATATACATATTAAAAAAAAAAAAATTGGAAACTATGAGTCCTACCGGTATGTATTGCTGACAGCCTTAAATCGAATATAAATATGATGGTTGTGGAACGAAAACAAACGGAAATTGTAATAATTTAATGAGGAAATATTTCGTTCACGAGGCTATGATTACGTTACTATTTATTAGCAACGTATTTTCCAATAGTGCATCAAGTTGATGAACATAACATTAGCTCCACAATACGTAGGGAACTATCTCGATAATGGTACCCTGTACTCCGGTCTTATAGCCTTTCAATGTTGCGCAGTACACGTTGAACTGATCAAAATACCCTGTACGTGTACCACAGAACATTCACGCTACTGCAGAGAGGGCATTTCTGAGGAACGCGAGTCAAGCGCGCTTCATGCTGCAGTGACACAGATGAGATCTGGGAAATACGTTGCATGGAGTTATGCATGAGAAATGTTTCACGATTACTTATACTGAGAAAAATTTAAATAAATAGGAAAAGGAAGTATTATTTCGTCAACTTGAAATTTCCCCAAATTCCACAAATTTCCCCAAAATATTTTCCAGGGTGGGGCAACTTGCCCCCCTCTGCCCCCCCATTGGCTACGCCACTGACCATCAGAATAAGTTTTGGGGTCTCGATCCTCAGATACTGCGAGTAGTGCTTTGATTATACGAGTCATCTGACTAAGAACGGCTTTGACTGCTTGCCAGCGACATGCCCATCGGGTAACACCCTGCGATTAAAGAGAGTAGATCACGTGTTCCCCGTCAACTTCTATGCCACTAAATACATTTTGTCGCTTAGGACTTCCCTCTAGAAAATTGTATAGGCTCTGCGTAGTTCCTGGTGCATTACGTAATGGTGCTGTTTCTGCCAAGGTGTCTTGAATGGCCAAATTTAACAAATGGCCATAGCAGTGAACATATATACCAAATGGTGAACATTCTTTCATTCGAGTGGCTAATCCTATGTGGCCGGCAGTGCTAAAGGGTTGTAACGTTCAATATGCTCTCAGTGCATGCAGTACACGTTCGTCAAGTTTCAGATGTTCTTACGTACGCCGTGCAGGTATACGGCCCGTGAAAGTTGTGCAGTATAGGCCTACTACTAACACTATACGACATGCTAACGTAAACAACGAAATATCTTATGTAGATGGAGAAAAAGTATGTAAGGCCGATTGTGTCAAAGTTCTCTTTTAGATTAGTAGGCCTAAGGGCGAATTGAGTCCAACAAGTTTAAGGAGTTTATTTCAATTATCTAGGATATTATTTGCAAATTTTAATTTTCTTTAGCTACATCTTTTCAATTGATTTTTCTTTCGGTAGGTGCCCGAAAAATTGTCAACATACTGCCTGAATTTTCACAGAAATTTTCGGTTGGGGGGGGGGGGGGAGGTGGGGCTGCAGCCCCCAGCTCCCCGCCTCCTACGCCTATGGGTTTGACCTTCATTCACCCAGTTAGGCTCGTTGCTAATTTATAAGAAGTACATATTGCGAAAGTTTTGTCTATTGATCTGAATGTGAGAAAGTGACACTCTTTGCTTTGGTTTGTTCGGGAGGTGACGAGCAAATAATACCTTCATGCTTTATACATGTAAAGTGTTACTGACAATGGGTACTTTCACCGCCAGCCAGGAAAGCGGAAATATCAGAACCTCGGTGGTATGTGTTAGCCGCATCTAACTTTGTCTTCTCCTGAACTGTAATATAAGTATATTTTGTTGTGTCAGGCAATGAGAATCGAGCCATTCGAGTTGACATAAAGTCTTGCTCTAATTTCCTTAGGTTAGTTTTTTAGTCAGCATGGGCGTCCGCAGAAAAAAAAGTCAGGGGGGGGGGGGCAAAATTTCTAGGGAGGGACAAAACCTCCAAGTCACCATGAATTGATACAAAGCATGCGAAAATTTCAGCTCAAAATGCCTCCCAGATCGCCGGAATTGGCATTTCTAAAGCCTATTTTTCGCATAGAAACTTGGAAAACACGTTTTGTTAGGGTTTTTGCTTTGATTTTTATACGTTTTTTCAAATTTTTGATTTTCCAGGGGGGGGGGGGGGCAAGTGCCCCCTTTGCCCATACCTGCGGACGCCCATGTTAGTCGGATGTAACTTTGCGGAAAGTCAAATTTGAATTAAATAGGTTAGGTACGGTTAGGTTAGATGGAGTTTCACGGCCCAGTTTCTAACCAATTGGTTCAAGTCCAGCCGGGCATGTCCCTTTTTCCAGTTGTGACTTTTTAGATGGATTTCCCTTCTCCATTGCTTATGCTGAGGAAAACACAATAGCAGTTGGTTCCGGTTTTAAAGTCTTCGGAATGACCCGCCCAGTACTCGAACCCCAGCAACAAGTCTGATTCTCTAACCACTTGACCATGCTAATTTTCATAGGAAACAGCCTGTACAAAAGAAAGACTGTATTCTGAGTGCAACTTACAAAGGAGGGACAACGGCAATTTCTTCCCCCAAAAAATTCCAGTTTCAAAAACGATCAAATTTTGCTTAAAGCATGCTGCCAAAGAATTGTCGATCAGGTCCGTAGTTTCAATAAGAAGCTACAGCGCACTTTCTTTTTTCAAAGTTCGCATTAAATGTTGCAGACGAGGGCCGGTGGGTGGTTAGGTTTCCAAGAGGAAGAGTCGGATAATGTATTCTTCCTTAATTTGCCCATTTCCTTCTTGTTACTGAGTTTGGCAAAACACGGCATCTCGGCATTTTACTAGATATTGCCGTGATGTTGGTTGACAAATTTTACCCTGTCGAGTTTACATCACGCTTGTCTCCTTATTGCTAGCGTAGTTACATTAAAAAACACAGTCTTACACTATGGTGACGTCACACTGTCCCAGCTTTGACACCAGATGGACACACACGCACATATAGAAATTGAAACTTCGGGTGACGTTAGTTTGGAACTTTTTCGACAGCTAATCAACAGCCAAAAAGCTCAATGCCTACAGAAGGTCACACGATGACACCCGAACCACACTCAAAGGCAACACGTCCATGTTTATTTTTCACATATATATACTGTAGTTTCAAACCGAAGCTTTTAAAAGGACAAAAGAAGTCGTCATGAGGGCTATCGGAAGGCTGCAAGAAGCGAGCACGATGTTTTCGAACAAGGTAGACGTCACGTGACCTACTAGTGTTACAAAGCCATTCTACCCACAGCTGAAAATTTGAAAGCTGAGTGGGGATCAGCAATAAATGATAGAGTGCAGTAAGACATTAGACGAAATGTGAGACCTTGGGAAGTGATGTTAACAGAAGGAGAATGCTGAGAGCGTTTCTTCAGTCAAATTTGAGCTCTTAAACACGTTTACTTGAAAAGTTTTTGAAGAGCCATTAACTAGTAGGTTGAGGTGAGTTGCAAAAAATAGTAAAAATTAAAAAGAAACGGAAAATATGCAATTCAAACATTCTCGAAAATATCATTTACGGCCGGTGTGTACTACATAACAATTCCGGCAGGCCCGGTGCCATCTAATGGCGGCGTTCCGCTTAGGTAAAAGTAGTCCTGTCATTGTTATTTGCCAAATCCCTTAATTATTATCCTGGCGGCTCACCTGGTGCTAGACCTGTAAGAGATGCTCATCATGTGCTTGCGGTACATCAAAACACGCAAGCTACTGCTTTTTTCTTAGTTTGATTGTCTCATCATCAAAGTATGCCATGTAATTCTGCTAAATAATGATTTATCTTAATTGAAGCTTTGGGAATTTTTCACGCCTGGGTCTGCTGTGTGGAGTTTTTCAGGCACCGGCTGAACGCGTAATCAAGCTACCTGGTGCTGAGCAGCATTCGGGTCCAATTGACTAAACCGTACTTTCGAACGGTCGCAATCTCCCTTCTACGTTCAATAGTACTTGAAAACTATCATGACTAGAAATGGGAATCCAAGGGCTTCACGAATGTATCTAGCCTTTTTGAGACGAAAGTTTTTTGTTTACTTCTACTACTACTATTGTGGTGGTCGGTTTCGATAATTATACACGAAGTACGAAGACGAAGATGGCACAAAGAAAAAAATGCCCAGTTTTACGAAGTGCAAAATAAATACGCTCAATCTTAGAACAGATTGGCAAATATCACCCAATGTTTGGGAAACACAGCAAACGCAACATTTTTTGGAAACATCGGTTAAATTTATTGGGCAAAATTTATGTAATGATAAGGCAAAATAGTAATGTTTCGCCCAACCTTTAGCAATTTTCTTCCCCAACAATGTTTCATGGGATTTGTTTGCCTACCTCTTTAAGAGTGAACGAATCTTTAACGAAAATGAACCTTAGCAATGTCTCCCTAAGCTTGAAGATCCATACCGCATTCATACAATGAATTAAAATGCCCGCACGAATGTCCCGATAATTTTACTGTCATGTGACCGGAATTTACCATTTTTATTTTCGTGTATCCATCTGGCGTTAATTTCGGGGCCGTTTTACGTCTGAACACACACCTGAAAGATTCCTAAAGTTGCACAGTATTGGATGTTGCTTTTGCATACCGACATAACACAAAAATGGTCAATACGACGGTGAAGATTACAGCCAAAGGCAACTAGACGCACTGCAGAAACAGTCTGTAATATTACAAATTTTTTGTACAATTACAGAAATTGAATGCAAAATAAAAGAATACAAAAAGAATATATAAAAAGAATACATGTATTATTTTGTTCTTCTTCATCTTACTTTGTGTTAATGTGCAGATTTTTTTAAAGTGTGGCAAATCAACCGGACCCTTAATTTTCTTCCCTCTCCTGGTATATGGTTAGCGTACTGACATATCATGTTATCATTCCATACCGTACATTGATTTTACTCGAAAGAAGCGGTTTACAATTGGAGCTACGTTAATGGAAACCTTTGAAATAAGAATTTAGAGAGAGCACCCCCTTTCTATTTTCGTAGACTGGTCACTTTGTCTTTTCGTTTGTACATTATGTTGTACTGTCTTCAAATTGTAATAAATTAATACGCAATTTCAAGTTCACAGTTTCATATTTACAGAGCAATGGCACTACGGTAATATAAAAATTCTTAACCAGAGACGTACGAGGTTGAGGTTCAATGAGCCTGCATGAGGGAGGGTGTGTCAGAATTTATCTCAAACTTCTGCAAGACCTAGACTAAATTGGGACAACCATTTCTACTTTGCCCTTGTATGCTATTTAATTACAAAGAAACTGTCAAGCGCGTCCGAATTGAAAATTCAAAAGGATTACCCAAATTCGGTACACATTCTGATAGCATGCATGAAAAAACCATATCCAACAAGGTTTATTCAATCGTAGTCTTGCACAATTAGTTGTCCAAAATGGAATATTCTGGTGAAGATTGCAAAAGAGTTTTTTATAGGGTTGTTTTCAATTAATATACACCCCCTGCAGACGGGAGTGTGTACAGGTGTAAAGACAGCGGTCCCACACTCTTAAAATGTTGGGCAAATTTTTTGACCAACTTTTAACCAAACCTGGGGAAATATATGTCCGACCAACTGTTGGTCAAATATTGACCAATCTCGGTTGGTTAATTGTTTTACCTTTGTTGGACAATATGTTTTACTTAAAATGTAGTAATGTGAAAATTACCCAACTTGCCAGTTGGTCAAAATATTACCAGTCATTGGTAAAACGATCAATTTCTCCTTACCCAGAAGTTGGGTGTTGTTTCATTGTTTTACCTGTTATTGTGAAACGCACACTGGAATATTTCAGAGGAGGTACCTTCTACAAGCCTTTAAAGTTTCGGGCTTTTTCTAAAGTCCTCCGGGCATTGATAATGCTAGCAACTTTAAAGAGTAGTAGGATTTCAATTGAGAATTCATGTTCGACTATTATATATATTCAGGAACATTTGTTTGTTATTATGAAATGTTTTTTCATGATTTTCTAAAAGAAATCACCATCGGCAGTTTCAATTCATTTGAATTAGATATGCATTAGGTGATAAACACATATTTCATTTGAGAAATTCAGAATGCTTCATTTGGATGGAAGGTATGTTAACCTGGTGTTCCGATAAATTTCACAGCATTTATACATCGACTTTCCTCTTATTGTCTAAGAAAAGTTGCCACAGGTTACGTGACCTTCCTCCAAGTTATTTACTGTGAATGTAAATTATGAGAAATAGCAGTCATATTAAAAACCATTAATTGGCGGTACGTTTAACCAACGTTGGGTAAAGAATTTCAAATAATCATTCAACCAACGTTGGTCAAAAAGTTTCTCGGTTATTTTGCCCAATATTGGGCAAACTTTAACCAACATCTACATTGCCCAGAAAATTTTACCCAGCTTTCTAAGAGTGCACCAAGTGCGAGGGAAGTAACATGGGGTGCTGTGTCCGCGAATTATAATTTGAACCCAAACATGAATTTAATTCCACATATTATATAGAGAAATTGATGAAGGGTGTGAGGTATACCTAAAAAGAAAAAAGAAAATCAATTCAAACGGCCTCGAAAATGTTATTTCTGGTGATTAGGGAGGAATTTTTGGCCCCAAAGTTTCGGCTACGCTCAGAGTGGCGCTCCATTTAGCTTAGTACATGTTTTATCATATACATATGCCAACATGACACTCCTATAAACTACACTCAAAAACTGTTGGGTAAGAAGGCGTTGAGCAAAATCCAAAGTGCTTAACATAGGCAAATTATTGCTCAACAAATAGGTAAACAATGTACTCATACTGTTGGGTTAGGAATGGGTAAAATCCAAGTGTTGGTAAAAGGTGTAGGCAAGTTGGGCAAGTTTCAAAGTGCCCAAAATTTAGGTGAAATTTTGTTTGGCCAGAAAAATTGAATCGACCATTCAGGTAATAACTATACGGTCATCTCAGTTTTCAGGATATAATTGTTTTAATTAAAGTGGTCAATTTAAATCTTATGATTGAACTAATCTGGATTTCGTAAATTTAAAGCTTGGGGTAAAATAGCAGTAAAAATTAGGACGAAATTACTTCAAGAATAACGGTAGTGCAAACAGGAAAGTTTTCGCTATTACATAATTAATGGGACAAAAAATACAAATACAAATATTACGATCAGGATTTCGACTTCAAACTACAAATATCACTGTTACCTAATCTATTTTTCACAAGTGTTGTCCACTGATGTAAATTGTCTGAATCGCAGCGAGGTTGGTCATGTGTTTTCCTTCAACGGACGTAATAGCTTCTTCAGGAAGCAGTTTAAAATTTGGTTTCGCCGAACTGCTCTTTGCCAGTGGGTCGGGAGGACCTTAGAAAAAGTTTCAAACGTGTTGTTCTTCAGTGGACGCATAGCTTCTCTGGGAAGCAATTTAAATTTTGGTTTCACCGAACGGCTTTTTGCCAGAGAATCTTTGGAAAAATTATTCCGAAAGATGATCGGCGGGTTCTTTTCAAAAGGATATTTATTGATGGTGGATATACTTACGTCAGCGTTATTTTTTTACGGAATGATTTTACACTTTCTTGCTGCCCTGGAAATCTACGACATTATTGTTTCTAATCTCGATGCTAGGATCACTTTTGACGGTGTAACGTATGTAAGCACCATATACTGGATTGTATTGTATTGTGGTGCACTGAGATTTTTTCATATGGTAAAATTGTCGGTGCTCAAGTCATCGAAAATCTGTCTGAAAGAAATCAAGTGAGGATGCCTGGAATGATGCTGGCGGTTTAACAGCAAAGCGTGCCTCTCTCTCATTACGTATGGCTGGCGCAGCGACCCCTAAGGCCCAACAGTTCTGATAGAACTTCTATCCCCAAATTTGCATCAAAAAAGGTGTTCCAAGGTGTATGGTGGTATTAAAGGAAATCATAATGCCGATCTTAATTTTAAGATTTTCCATGACATTCTTTTCCCAAACGATCGTCTATGTAAGTATAAAATGACCACTTTACCACTGTGTTCTCTTTGCAAGTCGGAAGAGGAAACGGTTCCACACCTTTCCATTTACTCGCCAATCATTCACAATTTTTGGTCTGCAATAAATCAGAAGTTGATACCATTATTTGTGTTTCGTGTTGGGAGGAAGCTGCTCTACTTGGTCTTGATTTACCAAACAAACACTCTGAAGGTTTCTTAATTAATTTTCCACTGAATATGTGCAAAAAAGTAATTTGGAATACTAGAATTGCTATTCTGAAATACGATGTCAGCCATTGAAGCATTGATCCACCAATATATTTCCACAGTGGCGGAGCTACCATATAGTCAGAGGGGGCGGTTGACCCCCTTGACGGACTCAAATTGCCTGTCAGCGCCCTTTTTACTCTTTTTTACCGTATTGAGGCATATGTATCTACCTACATAAAAGCGCCCCTACAGCCTATTTTTCGCCCCCTCTGACCAAATATTCTTGCCCTACAAACTTTGAAGCACCCCTTCAGGCCATTCTTGCCCTATGACTGAATTCCCTTCCCCGCCACTGTATTTCCATAGTAACCTGCAAAGGAAGATAAAACCTATCTACTATTACTATAAGAAGATTGGGAAACTCCACAAATTTAGGGGGGATATTTGACCAAGGTGAAACTCCAATAATCCTCACCCGTCATGAAGATTGTAGTTATGTGTATATATATTTGACAAGTAATGTTAGGTCTAGTCAGCGTCCTACAATTTTATTTTTACACCTAGTTGTCAACCTTAAACTTTTTTTCCATTTTTGACGGAAAAACCTTTCTTGATGTCTGACAGGGCTACACTCTTAAAAAATTGGGCAAATTTTGCCCAACTTTTTGACCAACACTGGGCATCTATTCAACAACCTAAACAGTTGGGCAAAACTTTAACCAACCAAATTGGGTAAAGTTTGAACCCAACTGTTGGGCAAGAGATTACCCAACTGTTTGGTAAATTAGCATTTTAAAACATACCCACTTGTTGGGCACTTCTTTTACTAAACTGTTGGGCAAATGCATTAACCAAATGTTGGTTATATGTTAATCATCTTTTCCTTAAACATTGGTGCTTTCTTAAATGTTACGTTGTAGGTTATGGCAGGGAGCTGCCACTGCAGCTCCCTGGTTATGGCAACCCATCGGTCCCGGTTAAAAAACCCTGACTTAATAACCTATTTGGTTTGTCACTGAGTTTCGTATAGGTACGTCCAAAACTATCATTTTTAAAAGGCACTGTAAAATGATGTGTGTTAATGATGTGATGAAGTATTGTAGTTTCATCAATGCATAAATGTGAACACAAGGGCTGCATGAGAATTAGCTGGTCCGTAGCTCTCATACACTTTTTTCTAAAAGTCCCCACGACTCTCTGGCGAAGAGCCAAGGGGCGAAAACCAAACGATTACTCCCGGAGGAGTTCTGCTCCCTTAAGGAGCTTAACGTCCCAAATGGACAAGTACGCCCTCCAAAGGGCAAACACTGAGTGGTCCTGCTCTAGACTGGCTGAATAGAACAGAAGCCACAACCTGGATGCAACCCCAAACACGGAACCTGACAGATGGGCGTAATTTCGACGTAGCTCTCATACACTGATGTCATGGTTATGAGACAGGTTTCTTGTTATGCCGAAAGGTTTCAAATAATAATATATAAACGCTCATTCGGACGTGAAAGAGAATATCCCAGATCCTGACCTCTCATTGGATAGCAGTTTTGCGCCAAATACGAATCATAGAATCTCATACAAATGTGTTCTAGTTCGTAGTACTGTTTAAAGAATTTTATGGAAATAGAGGTCGATTTCATGGTCTAAAGTAATGTACGAGTTTAGCTGTTTGGCCAATATAAAAGATGCCAAAGAGAATTTTCAGATTATGGTACCATGGTCTGATTATGAGAAGAATTGTGAAACAAATCGGGTCAAGTGCACTGTTGTTTGGTGACAACACTGCAACCAACAATATACCCAACAAATTGGCAAAAAGTTACCCAACAAGTGGGTAAAGGGAAAATATGCTCAACTGTAGAATAAAATCTTATCGTCATTTTGACCAGTCAGTTGGGTATAACAGTATACGCGTGCATGGAAGGGGAAATTTAACCATTATTTCAGCAAAGATTGACCAACACTTAAGCAATTACTTTTACTCAACAAAAACTTTGCCCAGCGTTTAAACATCGCACCAATTAGCCCCAAAGTTGGGCAAAGTTTAACCAACACATTTCATAAACTTCTTTAACCAACGGATATTTTACCCAACGTTTTAAGAGTGTAGAGAACGTGGTTAATACGCTCATTTTTCACATTTGTGTTTGTGCGGTGAGCAACAGAATCTCCGTGTTGTTTGTTTGTTTGTTTACAGACACTAGCTGAACTTGACGTGTCTATCCAGAGTGTCAGTGTGGCTTTCGTATCAATTAGTCGACGGTAGGTATGATCCTCCGTCAGCACCATGAGAAATGTAGAGAACAAAATATGCCCTGTACATCGACTAAATCGATGTCACAAAGGCGTCTCGTTAGTCAGCTGAGAAGGCCTATTCAAGATCCTGCCAAAGAAAGGAAGCCCTTCAAGATTGCCGAGACTCGTTGTATCTTTCCAATCCAACATGAAAGGAACAGTACAGTATGACGGAGAAATATCTGAGCAACACAGCGGTGTCAAACAGGGCTATGTTCTCGCCCCAACACTCTTCGAGATCTTCTTTGCTTTGCTCCTGAAGCATACTTTTGGTAGAGCAACAGAGAGGATCTGCCTTCGCACAAGATCAGACGGCAAACTTTTCAACTTTGTCCGTCATTATTATCTAAAACAAAAGCACGGGAAGTTCTGATCAGTGACATGGTTTTCGCATTTGGTGCAGCCGTTGTGACCAATAACGATTATGAGCTCCAGACTCTTATGGGCCGCTTTCCACATTACAGATTTAGCTCCCTTGAAATCTGGACAAACCTATCGTGGCCTTGGAATCTTTTCTTGCAAAGCAACCCATAAAAAACCACATTGTTAGAGCTAAAATGGTCCAGTGAGCACCAATTGGTGTTTGCGGATTGCTGTTGTTCAAAAATCGGTCAAGTGATGACATATGCCAAGTCACGATGTCAACTTTTCATGGGGAAGTATTCTCTAATGACAGGCTTGTAAAGACTTTGGGTTGACCATAAGCCTGAAAAAAACAAATGTCTTGGGTCAGAATGTTGAAACAACACCAGTCAACACCATCGACAATTACAAGTTAGAAGTTGTGAACCAGTTCATGTGCCTTGGCTCTACAATTTGCAGTAATCTTTCCCTTAATAGAGTGATGTATTGGGAACTCAGCGACAATGTTAGCTCGCCTCACCACACGAGTGCGAGAGAATTTTAAAATCCAATCGGAAGTTTACAATACCTGCATCATCAGTACACTGCCTAATGGCAGTGAGACATGGAAGACATACGCCAATCAGGAAAGAAGATTGATCGCCTTTCACTTACAGTGTATCCGACGCGTCTTGGGCACAACGTGGGAGGAAAAAGTACCCAATACTGAGGTTCTATCTCGAGCCGGCCTCAATACCAGGTTCACTCTCCTCAAGCAAAGCAGGCTTCGCTGGTTTGGTCATTTACGTCGCGTCCAGGAAGCCCGTTTCCCCAGAGATATTCTTTACCGTGAACTGGTAATGGGTAAGAGAGTCACTGCCCCCCACAGTTACGCTTGAAAGACATCTGCAAGAGAGATATGAGCGCCCTAAGATCCAGTCAAGTGTGAACTGAAACTGAAAACGGTTCAAATATTTAACTAGTCTGGGATCAAAATGAACCGTTTTTTGGTTCAAAATGAACCAAATGTAGTCACAAATTTGATCCTTTTTCGGTTCAGTGCCCATTTTATATCCTTTTCCTGTTCAACTGAACCGTACGTTTTTAGAGTGTACTGAGCAAAGGAAGGGTCATACTGCTACCCGCCATAATAGAGAAGCACCTTCACTAATCAACTTAATTCGGGTGAAAAAGAGATTGCTCCACACAATAGAAGACAAACAAATTCAAAGAAAAGAACGCCGCAACTCACAGAGCATGGATACAACCCACAAGTGCGAACAGTGTAACAGAGACTGTCAATCACGCATTGGTCTATTTAGGGACAGGCTATCATCTGTTGAAGGACAAACGGCGTAGGTCATAGGGTGCTTTGGTTAGTCTTCGCCGTGCTAAAAGCTTTCATATCCAACATCTAATCATGAAAAATACACACACACACACACACACCAAACACTGTTCGGTGAAGGTTTTGGGCAAAAGAGTTGGGTGAAACATTTGTTGGGCAAATCATTACCCAAAAAGGTTCAGCACTTCTTTGCCCAAAATCTTTCAGGTAGTATATACGGTCCCTGCAGAAATTGATCATATTTTGCCCAACAGTTTTTAGAGGGTACACCGTTGCGACACCCTTGGCCCTGGGCATAGCAGTGTTCAAATATTTGCCCGAAAAATTGTAAACATTTTTTGTACTCCCGTTCCTAACTGATGATGGCTCTCCGTTTTGACCAGTTCCTCAAAGTTTGCATTTTTCGATGTGGTTAATGTTTTTTGATACAACTTTAAAATGTAGTGTAATCATCATCCTTATGTCCACAACTTGTTAAGTACCTCAAACAAACCGAAACATGTAAAACTACGAGTTATTGGCAACCGATGCGTGAGAATATTAGTTGCAGGGTAACTTTTTGGACATCATGTGAGCATTTTTGGGATAACAAAATGTCTCAGTGGTTTTTAGGAGTGTTTAGTAAGCAATATGTTAGATAGGTACTCATCACCCCTATATAGTTACATTTTTCCAATCCTACCAGACTTCTGATCCCTCCCACAGCTGTCCAGAACTCATTCTTATCCAGATGTAAACCGTGTTTTTTTTGGTTTAGACCACACCCCTCTCCCCCTCCTTCTCCTTACTACTAATTTTTCATATTCAACTATGTGGTTCAAAAAGATACCGGTTTTTGTTTTTCATAATGGTTGCCGTGCCATTTTATGATAAATAGCCAAATTTCCATCATTTTAAAACAGGTGTTTTAGCGCTTTTTTCGTTATAGCTTGCAATTCCTATATAAAGTGAGAAATTTTGGTGTCCTAACATGCTCACGTGAACATTCCCAAAATGGTCAGGGAGTTGCCAGCTCTTTGGGTAGGTTGGGAGTTAGAAGATAAGTTTAGAAAGATGCATACTAAGAATGTAGGTATATGGGTGAGTGTTTTGCGGTTAGCCATCACTAGTTGATCACTCTCACTCCAGAATATATGAGACGACTTTCTTGTTCACGTATCTTGAGATCAGTAAAGTTGAAGGGTTTTAAACCCTTTTAAAGACTGTTTGTCCAGTAAATCAAGCTTGTTTGTAAAAGGGATTAATTGTTGCAATTATTGTAGAGATAAGCTTCACCTGGCAAAATGCCCCTTTCTCGGGTAAAATTGGCTTAAATTTCTGAATCAATTCTTGAAAAATGTGGTAAGGCATCTTCAGTGGCATAAACGAAGGGGATATGAACATCGGTAACGATCCACAGTAATTCATTCAAATGTCTTTTTCACCCTGTGTCTCAAATGTCTCGAAATGGAAACCGAACCAAATTGCATAAATCCCTTTGCGGTAGCAATTATGAGTTTTGAAACTAGGAAGAATCGCATACTTGTTTCTGGTTTGGACGGTAAAAGCAAAACTATATAGTAACATGCGACGCAGCGACGTAGAGGTGACTCTTAATTACCAACCTATCACGACTCTAGCACCATGCACCACCAATACTGATTATACCCACAAATGTTCAGACATTGTGTCATTAGCCTTGCTAGTGCTTGACCTTGGCTGCAAATTGCTTGCCTGTCCATCATATTCATCCCAGATGGAAGAATCTCTTTAAGACACTGATCATCTTGCACCGCCCTATCCTAGTGTGTCTTGAAACTGGAAATTCCCGAACTTTTTGCATTAACTACGCCGAGGAGCCTAGATAGTCATTGCTTGAAAGGGTGTTTTACGGTCAAACAATGTGCATTATGTTCTACCCAGCTAACACAAAACGTATCATGCGGCGTTATGAAGCCTTTTATGGCATTGCATTTCACGTCTTAAAAATGTTTTGCGTTAGCTGGGGAGAGAACCGTTGTGGAAATAACACCTTCGTGTTGTTCGTGTACAAAAAGAACTACCGATTCTTTGAAATGTAAACATAACGGTCACACACAATGTTTGCAATTCTTTGTGTGTTACCCAGTGCTTTGCCTATGATAATGAAACTCCATCGTGGGACACAATTTTGAAAAACCAATCGCACTTGAACGGTAGGGATAAGGATAGATTTAATCAGGGGATTGCATGAATTTATTTCGAACAGGGAGTTTTTAGAGTTGCTGGCTTGAGGAATTAGTCAGAAATATCCGTGGATCATAAGCCAGTTTGACCCACTCAGTTCAAAAAGGGCTGGGAGCATTAAGTAAGATGTAACCTGGATAAGGTTATACTAAGAAGCCAGTCGTCAAGTTGCAATGACTATTATGTGAAAAAGAAAAAAAAATGAGTTAATTAATTAGGTAGATGGAGTTTTACGGCCCAGTTTCCGACCTATTGGTTCAAGTCGAGCCGACCACGGCCTTTTTTGCAGTAGTGGCTCTCTGGTTTGTTTTCCCTACTCCATTGCTTATGTGGAGCATCACGCACAACGGCACAGTCTTTGGTATGACTCGACCTGGGAATCGAACCCGGGCCTTCCGCCCGAGAGTCGGATGTTCTACCGTTAGACCAAACACGCGGTTCCAAAAAAATAAAGAGTAGTGGTTTATGTTAATTTTACGTGAATCGATCGATTCCATGCATTTTCAAAATAGTTCAAGTGTATATTCCCAAATAAAGTATTCAGTGCTCTCCACACGGGGTCTCAATAAAGGTATCGTAGATAAAAAATATAAAAATTTTTGAATGATAATAATCATGAAAAGTCATAATCCCAAATTCACTGCTAAAAGCCTCTCTAAATTTACATGGCAAAAAATAATGAGATACATGAAGTTTACAAAAATACTGAACTCGTGCCTATATTTTTCAACGCAGCAAAATACTTTGCCCGATCTAGGGTAAAACTATAGACGAATCCGATTAGCGCTTTTTAGTGACTGTATGCAACCATTAGTGGGGTCCATCAGCCTTTAATCGTCTTCATTTATTGTCTACGTGAATTTCAAATCCTAATATTCAGTGAAATTGAGGGAATCGAGATACACTTCAGTGTACAACAATCCATGGAACAGGTAACAAAGGAAGGAAATTTAAAGATTAAAGGTGATGGACCAGTAGTGGCCGACTAAAATCAGACCATCACAATCTGTCCGGATTCGTCTATACCCAGCACAATCTATCAGCGCATTATTTGTACGAATAAGGGTCACAGAACGAAGCAGACCTGTTTATTAGTAGGGTTCAACTGAAGGTTGTTTAGGCAATAGTTTCATAATACCACCGTCTCAGGTTGAACTTGAAAACAAACTGTTTAACTCTATAAATTTACCTTAAAATTGAAAAGAGTCTATTGAAACGTTGGGTTAAAGGTTTTCTCCATCTCAAATGAAAGTCCAATTTGTATTAATGTATACATTAAAATTTTTACCTAATAAACACCTAGTACCAAGGCTTGTGTTTCGAGAGTACTTCAAAGTGTGGGTGACATTGTGGAACAACCAGGTCCGCAACCAGTCAAGGTTCTGGAGTGGACCAAAAATTCTCCAGGCGGTACGAAAAGTTTTTCGAAGGGGCCAAAATGTGGTTCAATTAAGCCAGAATTGCTTTATACACTTTAGGGGCAAAGCATTTGGCTTTACCTCCCTTTTGCACGATGACGTAATTCGTTGTGTTTCATCAAGGAAATGCTGAAATTTGGGCATATTACTTCTTAGCCGGTATTTTATACTAAATTTCTTTTTCAATGGTCCCGAACTGATCGTAAAAAGGAGTCGACTTTTATGATTTTGGTCAATGGTTTGAACCCAACACAGACTATACTTTGTACCTATTCATATTAGACTTGTACAAATTTGGATAAAACTTATTTCATGGAGGAGCTTCCAGGGCCTCTCGGATCGCAACTCTCTGCGGTGTTGTCTTGTATTTTCATCGAGGGCTTTGGTCCTACCACCACTTCGAATTCTAAATGGGCACGTGTTATTCCTAATCCAGAGTTTCGTTTAACAGTTATTTCATTTTAGGTAGTATTAAATTCCATTGCCTGACAATCCTTTATTTGCTGAAAGGATTTGCAAAAAGGATTCATTTGCTAAAAAATCCGAGACGACCAGCGACTGCTGGAATCAGTTCCACATTAAGGTTATTAGACGCTTGATAATGAAGTAATACGGAGCGTGATCGGTGTACAATGTGCACAAATCACACTCCGTTCTTGAACAATTTCTAGAAAGTCCACTCATGTTGCCAGACTATCGATTTCAAACACTGAAATGCTTGCCAAGGCCTGCCTCGTCAGATTCTACAAAAAAAGTCAACTGATTTTGATATATTGAGGTAGCTAAGTGTAAAGTTACTTTACATTTTTGAATTTGATAATGGTTATATATAATTTTTCTTAAGTCCTCTCGACCTTCTTTCAAAGGGTCCTTTGGCGAAACCAAACTTTAAACTGCTTCCCGAGGAGGCTAGTAGGTCCACTGAAGGACAATACGTGACCAACATCACCCTCATCGCCATCAGGTCATGGTTTTATTTAAAAATTCAGGAGGTATGTAACACGTCATCGTCGGCTGACTTTAGGCGGCCGAGCTAAAAGTAAATAAGGTAAATTCTCAAGTGTGATGGTAACCTAGTTCTACAAAATGGTGCAATGTAGACCTACTTATTGCGCAAAGTCATTGTTCCAATGTTTGTCTTCAATGCAAGATGTAACGCGGTTTACAAAAAGGTTTTCTTTTGCAATTCTGCGGTGAGGTATTATGCCTATGATTCACCAAGAGTTCCACAAACAACATAGGAATTTACAACGTGAGGATAAAGGATTAGAGTACACACTTGAGGAACCATGAAGGTGGGAAAAAATGTAATGGGAGTTTTAGTAGTTGTATTCACGAAATGAAAGAAGGTGAACCAGGCGTTTCGGAATTTCCCTAACCCTGATTTCGCAATATTTTACAATATTTCACAATAATATGAACACAGTAAAACACTTCTCAGTATTTCATCAATTCATACTTTGTGTTATAGGCCCTTTGGCAAAGAGACATTAAGGGCGAAATTATAACCAATATCTAAACGACAAATTACCCCAGAAGGAATTTTATTTCACAAGAAAGATACGTTTCCGAAACTATAAATTTAAATGACCATACCCTAAACCTTTAAACCAGTGGCATGTTATTTTTCTGTCATAAGTTGCTCCGTCCTTGACTGATTAGAACAGTGACGGTTACTGCACACGATGTTGGAGGAAGCAGTTGAGAAGCACTGTCCTAGATTATAGTGGTTGTTCTTAAGGTGACAAGGGACTTAAAAAAGGACACCCTGAATCGGTTTTATGTGCATATTTTTGCAACTAAATGGTTTAGATAACATGTGCGTGATCCCTTGTAGATAAGGCAATAGAGGTCTGTGCAGCTATAAGAACGTTTGTGTATGCCGGGGGGGGGGGGGGTATTTACACTCAATATGAATATAGACGAAGAACACAGGCAAAGGAAGTCCACTGTGACCAAATGAACACTCCCAAATTCTATCGCATACACATAACCCGTCCTTTAGAAATAATAAGGGAGAAAAATAACAACAACAACACAGTAAGCAAATCAAAATTAGGCCAGGCTAGAAATGTGACCGTAGTCTTTCATATTAAAACTACCCAGGAAAAAAAACTGGAGCTTTTTCAATGAGATCGATTGGGAAATTCATAAAGAGATTAGCTCCATAAACAGATTAGCGTTTACAGGGGCCATTTTGGTACCCATGGGAGTACCATGTAAAACTAGTCATCGAAGGTGAGGTAATTATGAGGATGAATTTGGTAATGCCTTTTACATCAGAAATAAAGTTAATGGAAGTGCCATTTCAAGTCAGAAATATTGTACATGCATGTACACCAACATTATTGGGTATATTTGTATACAAGGCTGACACATCCATGGTAAAATGTAAAGTATCACCGGAGACATTTTTTTAAGTTTCTGCAAAAAAAAAGAGATCTATCCTGGATGTAGCTAAATGCATATCTGAGTAAAGTAAAACCTGGAGACATTCATTCACAAACTCTGAAAGGTATTCAGTGAAGGTACCTTTGTCCGATACAATAGGTCTGCCCGGGGGATCCTCCGATCATTGCTGTGATGATATCTTTTTCTTCTGGCCCTACGGGAAATGTTCGCTAACTAGATATATTGACAAAGTCAATTCTTTCCAGGTGACCATAAAATTAAATTTTCACATGAATGTTCCAATTCATTTATACATTTTCTAGATATTCAAGTATCCTTGGTGAACGACACCTTACAAACATCTGTCTTCACAAAATCTACGAGATGGCGCACATACATACCATTAACTAGCTTCGTCATTAATCACACCAAGAAATATTTTACCGCAAGACCCTTGGTTAGAAAAAGAATTTGTTCTGGCAATAATGATTTAAAAATTAGACTTAATGATCTAACAAAGCAATTCATGCTAATGGAATACGCCCTTAAACTCGTTAGAAAATATATCTACATCAAATAAAGTCTCAAGGCAAAAAACGTCACAACACTTAAACGGATTCCCTTCCTTTCTAATTTTCATCCAACTGTGAAGTATCCTTTTCAGAACTTCCGATGCCTATGGAGTATTTTCCAAAGTGACGTCGAATTAGAGGCGCTTTCAAAAATGCACCTGTTTTGTCTTTAAGACAGCCAGCTAACCTGCAAAATTCCTTCACCTTTTACCCCTACGGGACTAAAACTCTTAATGTAACAAACCATAATGCCAAATATGAAAACATTCGTGTTCTCCATCCCTTATATCCCCCCGGCACATCAAACAAACTTTATCCTGGTAATCATGACTGTGATTGTGCCAATGTTGCTGTTTCGTGCTTTTTTGCAATAAATAAATACACACACACACACACACACACACACACACACACACATATATATATATATATATATATATATATATATATATATAAAGTAAATATGTAAATAATTAGAAATAAATAGGAAACGATTGCTTTTCCCTGAGCATCGTATAAAGTGAAAAGAATAAATGAAATCAACCTCAGCGAAAAATTGACCACCTTCACTGGGACTCGAACCCAGGTCTGGGTTCGATTCCCAGTGAAGGTGGTCAATTTTTCGCTGAGGTTGATTTCATTTATTCCTTTCACTATATATATATATATATATATATATATATATATATATATATATATATATATATATATATATATATATATATATATATATATATATATATATATATATATATATATATATATATATATAAACATGACGGAGAAACTGTAAAACAACAATGGTACTACAGAATTGAAAGGCTGGATCTGCGAGGAGATACAAATAGCGGAAGGCTAGAATTTAGATAAATTAAACAGCCAAAAGGTTTGAAGTAGAGCTTTCGAGGAATACTACCTCTTTGTCAATACTTGGTCAGAGAATGACAAGGAGTGAGAAATTTTGGAAGCTTTTAAAGGTGTTGACAATGGTCTCACCTCTATTGTGACAGGATAATCCTTCTTAAGGCAATCGAGCAGGTTGATTGACCGGGAGGGTCCGATCGGATTACTCGGGTGTAACCCATCAACAATAGGAAAATCCTCTTGAAAGTAATTAGAGAAATTGTAACGCCGGAATGGCCTGATCGGATTATTTTGGTTGGTATTATCAGCAAGCTGGTAAATCGCTCCTGATGTTCAAGCCGAAAGGCGATGTGGTTTTGAGATTGAGTTCCCAGAAATTTTCTGTAGCTTTTCTAGCTTTGTCGGTCCATGTATTGTTTTGGTCGATAGCTATGAAAACTTCAGATTTCATTAAGTGTAAGCATTTGTAATTTAAAGTCAATCCCTGAACCGCACAATTTTAGGAGGCGCGTTACAGTCCTGACCGTTTGACTTTGAAAAGCGCACATAAAATTTGGGCTTCGTACATTATCAGCTTGCGGAATGAATGGAACTCTCCAAATTCTGTGGGATTCTTTCAAATGTTTGTTTGTTTTCAAATCTTTCAATTGTTGATACAAAAAACATAAAAATATAATTTTTCGAACGACACCCCATCATACATTATCTGCAAACAGAAAACGGAGGTGTACTTCTAATTCCTGATTGAAGTCTCTTATCTAGCAAACGTCAGTGTGATTTTACTTCTATGATAATGTTGTAAATACGAAACGGTCGAATCGCCATACAAAAGAATGAGGTGAGCGTGTTGAAATTTTGCATTAGAAGTCATACATTTTTCTAAAAAAGTTGCATGCAGACTGTGCAAAGAGAAAATTTTAGTTTCCTTAAAATGTTTGCCAATTTCAGCCTGCCAGTCTGGTCAATCACTAAAGACCACAGATTTCATTTGAACATAGTAGGGGGACGATTCATCTTCTTCCTATTCCTAAATATTGTGCTCCTTCGTAACCACACCTGATGCACTATGCACACGAACAATTGACATAATCATGGAGACGGATGAATAATGTATGTTAGATATCAAACTTAAAAAAGAACATCAATGAGACTGCAAGCGCGCGGAGTGCGCGAAAATTTTGGGGATTTGCAAAGTAAACATGTGGAATGTTTGATACAGAAAGCTAGTCGATCGTAATCTGTAGAGGACCTTTCATAACCAACATGTATAGTCTTTTTGGTAGTACCTAATTTTTTAGTTTCACGTCACAAAAAGCTGGGGGGGGGGGGGTGGGGGACTTTTATGTTAGTGTCCCCTCCACTCCAAAAAATGGGGGGAAATGTCCCTCTGCCCCCCCCCCCCCAAATCGACGCCCCTTGTCTAAAGATTAAGGGGGTCCTCATACAAGGTACAGAGAGAAGAATCTTTCCTTTTTAATTTTGAATAAAAATTCGTTACAACGTATAATTCTATGAACGTAAAAAAACTGAAAGAATTGAATTTTGGGTACTCCAGCAGCTTTAAAGACGATGGTGAAAATATCTTACCAAGAATACGATGCACTGCTGTAGGATTCATATTTGAAATCGCAGCTTTTAAAGTCTTTTGATTGATGAAATATACCCCTTTAATGTCATGTGCATGAGAGATAAACATTGTTAAACGCTTTGGGTTTTCATTGGTTTCATTAGTGGCATGTAGATTCAGTCTCCACTTTCTTGGGATAGCAGAATTTTTCCATAATACATTGTAAAAGGAAAAATACTAGTAAAATTACATTTATGGCAGATATCATTCTAATTAAGCACTCAGTCGACTGTCTCATAAAAAATTACTAAGTTTTAGTGACCATGAGAGCCCTGGCATAGATAAGTTTATTGTCAATTTTAATAAGAATTATTCAAAAAATATTGACTAGCATACACATCCGGAGGGCGTTAAATAAGATCAAGTGCAACAGACACCATACATACTTATTTTCAATGATAACATCATAAGGTTACATTAAAACACATATTCCGCCATATTGCTTGAGCTCACTGTCAATGATCAAACAGAAATTTCCAAAAAGCAAAGCTATCCTAAAAATATTTTTCCCTCATTTACATTTTAAGCTGAAAGCAAAAGAGAATAATTCGATCATTCCTAAACCACCTTCACATTTTGTACATATTAGAACAGAACGCTTCCCCTAACTTTCCGGTTTGTGTGACCAAATAAATTTATTTAAAATACTCTCTAGTTCATGAAAAAAGGAAGAAACGGGATCACAGATTGTATAAAATAAGCGAACATAGACATTAAGCTCATGTGAAGTTTAGCCATGCGCTTTTTATACATTCTATACACCGTGACTCCACATCTGATGAACCCAAATAGCAGATGAATTGTAAGAAAATGCTTAGTGTTCTACAAAAAGCGTGGTTCGAAATACGGTTGAAACCTTTGATATCACTCTATTGACATTTTAACGGAAAACTTGGAACTGTGTGCTCTAGATTGCTATTAGTTTGCAACAATTATATTTACGTAGTTTGAAAATTATAAGATGATATAACATTCTGAGAAACAAATAGGCCAAATGATCTATTTAGTGAAAGTAAAAAATAAGCTTTGGAAAATTTAGGGGGGGGGGCGCCGGGTGCGCCCCGCCTAAATCCTCCACTGATATATATATATATATATATTTACATATATATAAGTTCTATAGCGGTGCGGTTACCTGTACCATGTATGATGATTGGAAATAAAATAGGGATGAGCTTTAAAAATTATGCATCAGCTGATTGATTTACCAGTAGGTAACGCTTTGTGTGTGGGTTACGTTCCCTCCAGATATCTATTAAATTATGAGTTTGAACGCACCTTGCCACCATAGAACGGGTATTGAAATTTGTGGAAGGACGCCCACCTTTTTTATCAAGACCCAAGTTCCAAACAAAATTAAAATCACCTCCCCAAAAAACTGAGTCACAATTAGCATTTCTAAGATGACTGTCAATGCATTTAAACACAAAGGGATGATCAACATTTGGGCCATAAATATTGACAAGACAAATATTATGATTTACCAGTAGGTACCGGCTTGTCGAAGAGCTCAATATTTCAATGGTCCAAAATAAAGTGTTTAGGAGATTGTTTTCCATAATGTTACATAATTATATCAGATAGCTTAGCCATGTTTTCGTTTTAACTCTGAGAAAGAAGAGCTAGTTCCTGGGATGGCAATTTGAAGGTGAAGATCCAGGGAATATGTCTGCTATAGGTTTCATAAAAAAACAACTCTGCCAGGACAAAGTACCTAACGTTCTTTGCATAATCTGTTTTTATAAATTGTAGATACTTCTAGCAGTAGTGGCGGTGTATCCTGCAGCTGAGACAATGTCTTGCCGAACTTGAACTGAAGTGCCGCGTGTTCCTCTCAATATGCCAGGCAGTCATTGTTAAAATGCTGACTTGTCTGTTTACTTCAAAACTGAAAAAAAAAATGAGTGGCAATAGATAAATGAAACATTTATGTGTTGATGTGTTTAATTTTGTGAAAAGTTATTTGGAAAAGAACACCTGAAAGCACATGAAAGCACAATCTTACTTGTCTAGGTATAAAAAGTGTAATGTGATCAAACATTTAGCAGAAATGTTTACTTCAGTACTGTACTAAACATGTTCGCCTTTTAAAAAAATCAATGAAATAGATCACCTTGAAGCTAGTAGTATGATCTGATGGTATTTGTAAAAGAATTCGCAAATAAAATCATAACATTGTTTTCTACAGACTTACATGGGCAGTCCATGGTGAGGTTTTCATGGTATTTTTTGTGAAGAGTATTGTCACATGCAGTGTATCATTGGACTGTGACGTCTGATTTTATTTGTGGAAAGACACTCATTAGGGAGACACATTTGCTACCCTTTAGATTCACTTCTCTTGAGGACTATGTTCCAGAGAAGAAGTGGTCAAATATTTATATAATATATATATAATATATTTTTCTGATACAACAAGATTTTTATGTTTAAAAACTAGTAATCAAGAGTGTAGTACACATTATTCGACCCCAAGTCACTCAACAGATATTTGTTAATCCATCTGATGACAAACCTAGCTCCAGGTGTTCCACTTTTGTTGCTGCATCCTCGTCCTTCAGGACTGAATACAGACATGACCATTGTATTTTGTGACCTACTGCCTAACGGGCGAGGTTAATTGCCAATCTCAGGGCTCCTGTCGTCCTGGCGGGGTCAAGCTGAGGATCAAGCACAATTCTGAGTGAAATATGGAATCTCTTGTGTTTAGTTTTCTAAGATGGGTAGGAGACAAATGATCTAATTTGGAAAAAGGGTGCAAATTCCCATACCCCATGTACAGTAATACGGAATTGGTACCAGTTCTACAGTGTGTTGTTTTATTTACGTCCAGGAACATGAATTGTGAGATCAATGACACTGGCGTAAGGAATAAGCACAAGGTTTGATTAACTGCTGACCGCGATGGGTTGTAGTGGAGAGGGAGCAGTGTGAAATACAAAATGGGACTTTACATAGGTCACATTTCCAAGCATATTAATCACACAGGATAGTTAACGGGGGAGGGAACCTGTTGCCCCTTTGCATGCACTGTGCCACTACTATGTGATTTCTAAATAAAACAATGCATAAGAACTAAAGCATGCTCAGGCAAGCCCAACTGACAACTACAGAACTACAGTCATTCTGAGGAGTTTTTTTTATTTGATATTAAGTGTTATGTGGTAGGAGCTGGGGTCGGGTGTGACATTGTGAATAAGGTCAAGGTGGACAATTGAGCAACATGCCGCTAAGTTTCCCAATGGCAGAATGTTAAAATAAGTTTACCATGGAGAAATTAAATGTGCATTTAATTCTGTCAAAATGCTGTCAACAGATCATTTGGACAGAGCTCTCTATTTCAATTATTCTCATACACCCACGGACCAGATAATAGGTGTTGGCGAAAATATGCATATGATATGAGGAAGAATCACATATCCGCAAAATCTAATGTTTAATTCTACTTTGAACACGGGAAAAATTGTTTAGTTATAACAAAAGTGTATGGGGATATGTCGGCCGTTTTGTCTAATTAATCATTAACGTGGAACCATTCTTTATTGATCACAAGTTTATGAAGTACCCGTTATGTTGCCACGAATGTCAAGATTTAACGCCTTCTTGGCTCTGTTCCAGGGTGTACCGAACTGTAAAGCAAGGGGACTGTCTAGGCAACTTTGGAAGACGTGAGCTGTCAATGGTCTTGTATTAAAAAGAAAACGGCAACCTAACAAGACAAACTAGTTGGGTGTTCCTTACGGGACATGAATTAACTAAAGTGTTTTTAAGACAGATTTATCTGCAATCAGATATCCAAAGTAAAACAAACGTAAATTCGTTATGAAGGTTTATAATCGTCCTAACAAAGTACGCTGTGCCCCAAAGGAGAATGTAGGGTGTGAGCTGATACCAGAAAGGTCTCGTTTGGACCGTTTAGTTAAAGACACCAAAGGCCAGGTCGAAATTAGTATTACAATACAACTACTTACCGTAATTTTCAACCCAACCAGCCAAATCGTGAATTCTAGCCTTGTTTAATTTTTCGGCAAGTAGAAAGCGTGTTGCTCTATTACCCTGTCTTTGTGTCCAGGTTTTAAGCATTTTAAAGTTCACTTCTCGTTGATTCCCAGGAGAATTCAATGTCAGCTGGTCTAATGTTGCATCCCCTAGACCAAGAAAGTTTCCAATGACTCTCCAGTGTTTGTCTATCTTTGCTGCGAGTTCCTGAGAAGTGAAGTAAAAGAAAAAAATTAAAAAAAAAATGAATATTTGGACCTGGCGTCGTCTCAGCAGTACACATCATACAAGTAAGGGCCGTTTATTTGTTCCTGTTTAGAACTGGAAAAACAGGTTAATACACGGAATTGTTTATCTCACCGCTAGCACATGCATTGGAATTTAATTGGAAAGAATCATCAACAAATTAAAGTAAAATCAGTTCTGGTCACGTGATATAGTGTGTCCACCACACGCTTTGAATTGTCTGAAAGAAAAGTACTTGATTTTTTCGCGTTCGATTAAACCATGGGACTAGAAACTTGGTAACAGCATGCTCACGGTGCCAATTTCAATTGGCATCGCCTAACGGGCAGATCAACGGGTAAAGAAAGTATGCCGGGGGCGTCAGGGGCCATTCACATAACGACCAATTTGGCCAACGACCAATTAAAAAAAAAACCGACTAAATTAACAAAAATACCCTGTTATTTCCCAATGTCTTTTCCAAATTTTGAAACGCTTTATGCTTTTTGGGTCAATAAATCTGTAATAAAAATGAATTCTGAAAGGTAGAAAAGGTAGGGAAGGATGGTCACTGCATTTAAACGCAGTGATCAACTCTTGATCCTTTTCAACTCAATTGATCATTTACTACACAATATCTGATGTTTACACGGAGCAACACCATGCTAGTAATAACGGTAATAAATGATGGAGTTTCTCTTACCTGTAGAAAGATTTCATCAGCTATTACATCACTGTCCATTGTACCGTCCGCCAGACCGTAATGTTATGCAACTGCAAACCTCAACTGTTGTTGCTCTGAAATAAATGAAATATAACATCTGATACGCTTCCAAACATTCAGTACGGTGACAACAATTAAAAGAGACTCTGTGGGTGCATGTAACACATGTTCTTTGATAAACCATTGGGGCAATGCTGGTGCATAGATCTTTTCAATTTAAAGGGAGGCCGGTTGGACTACTCTCTCAAAATGCAGTGACGACATTGCATACCAATATGCTCTCGATAAAATTAACCATGGTTATTGGTAAACGCTTGAGTTCGCTAAAAAATTCTTGCGTGAACTGCGGGATGCTAATCAGTAAAAAAAAAAAAAGCAACAAGCAACTTTTCGGTGATGTTTTTCAATGAAAAACCCAAACGATTTCAGCTTAAAAAAATCGTGACCTTGTTTAGTAACAAGCAATAGCAAGGTATCGATAAACACGTTTCGTCCAAAAAAGGTCTGGGTCTGGGCTCATTATTAGCAGGAAAGTGTAAAGGTAGGACAAAATTATCCCACAATGATACATGAAATTCACGGAGGGATTCAAGGTAGCATTTGTGAATAAAGGTAGCTCTCAGATTGCCGGGGAGGAGAGATATAAAGGCGTAAGAGAGTTATTTTTCCTTTTTGGCATAACCTTGTCAAGGCATTTTTTGAGGGGCTGGCTAGAGTTGCAAGGTTAACTATCGAAATATACGAAATGGTAGTTTGATAGGTGGTGTGACAACTTGGATAGAGCATTGGACAAATTGTAATTCCTCGTTTCTTCCTCGCAAAGAAGATTTGAATACATTACAAGGTTCTCAATAACGAAAGAAAACTGCTCTTTTTTGAAACGGAAAACCTCAAATTTAAATGCTATCACATGATAGCATCACATGACTTTACAAACCTAAATGCATTCCTTTGACAACTTTTTTTTTTAAAGAAAACAATGCAAAGGTCTCACATACATCACATGTTCTTCCTTCAGGTCAAAATATTCGTGACACTGTAATACTCTGTTCAACTAATCTCCACCCTAATGGAGTCTCACCGTCAGTTCATTCATTCAAACATAACACAGAAAATGTTTTGTAATTAACATGGTTCAAACATAGAACCCCAAGTTGAACTATGTCAAGGAGGGGGGGGGGCGATACCATAATAAAGCGGTCCAATGTTCCGAAGGAGCGTCGAGTCCCCTTAGATTCTTGTGTAACGATTTGCTGCCGTCGGTAAATCCTGTAACCCCATTCAAAGGAAAGCTTGTCCCCTGAAAATGGTAGACTATAAGACAAAACACTGGATGTTACCTAGAAAAGTGTCATTTATAATGGATGGATAAAATACCTGCCCTAGAGTGTCTTCTTTCCTAATGTCCATATAGATAGGCACATACAATTTATCCAACATATCACTGGTGGTCCATAGAACAGATTACGCTTGTATTGCATCAAATGTAAAATTGCTTTAAAGCAGGATCTTTTCTCCACATAGTGTCCTTGAATTCGTCACACTACGTAAAATTACCCCCCTGACTACCGTGACAGTAATAACTACAAAGAAAAAAAAATTCCGTGTAAGAGGACTACTGCCTGCTCATCGTCCCCGTCCGACGTCCCCGTGGTAACGGCCCCACTCTAAGTCACCACTGTAAAGAGATATAAACACTTATAACGTGGTCTAAGCCAACCAACTTACAAGGCACCTCCCTTGCAAAACCGATTTCTCTCGACAAAAACATCACCTTTATTGGTAGCACCAAGACAGTATACATGGCCCGACGGGCTTAAGGTAACACCTATGACAGCAGTTTACCAAAACAAACTCCCCACAGCCAACTCCTACAAGCTACATGGATCAAACTACTGCAGGTATTAATTTATTAAGTACATATTTCACCCTTGGCATAATTACTGGGATGGTGGGTTCGGTCCCCGTGCGGCTTAATTTATCCCTCTGGTGTTTTCTTCAACCGTTCCTTCGTTTTACTCTATTTTGAAACGGTATAAAATTAATGATCGAATGTATTACTACAACACTTTCGACCTACACATTCTAACTTCGATCTGCCAACTTCGACTCTCTCTCATATATATATATATATATATATATATATATATATATATATATATATATATATATATATATATATATATATATAAATATATATATATATATATATATATATATATATATATATATATATATATATATAAATCAAATTGGTAGAGCTGGAAAATCTGACTGAGGTGAAAAAGCGATGTTGACTCCACCGGGATTCGAACTCGGGACCTCCCGCTTTCTAGTGCGGACGCTCTAACCACTGAGCCATGAAGCCAAGTTGGTTTGGCCTTTGTTCAAATAACAGATGAAGCAACTCGCAATTCACCTCCTGAGCAGGCGCCTAATTTTTTGGAACAGCACTACTTCTCGTTTGACGCAAGCCCTAACCAAAGATCAAAGTTGATGCCATCCACCTGAACACAATTGTTTATTCGCCAGCGGATCTCCGAAGAGATACAGAAACCCGTGAAAGCAGAGATGAAGTGAAAATAAACGCCGACGACAACTGCGTGGAATATATAAATAAAATTGGTAGAGCTGGAAAATCTGCCCGAGGTGAAAAAACGATGTTGACTCCACCGGGATTCGAACTCGGGACCTCCCGCTTTCTATATATATATATATATATATATATAGGTCGATACAAAAACATGGTAATACACAGTGCAATATAATTGAACCAAAAATGGGGTGGAACAAAAATGGAGTTGAACGAAAAAAACAAATTACGACGTTTCTGGTTACATACCCTTCAACACGGTAACAGAAAGTCAACTGAGTATATATATATATATTATATATATAAATATATATATATAACGCTAATCCCCACCTTAGGGGGAAATTGTTATATCTGCGCGTACAAAGGGCGGAAAAATAACAATGAAATAAGAAAAAGTGTTCGCCTTAACGTCTAAATATATAAACAACGTTATTTCAATGGCCAGCTATCTGTCCGTGTTAACAGCTAGGTGTCCGCAAATTTGACAACTTTGAAGTAATTGCATCTTCTTTGTGAATCTAGGAGGGCGCCCTTGCCCGTTTACGTATTCTTATAGAAAAAGTGTGTAGAAACGTTTCGGCGAAACTTATATTTCGCCCCCCCCCCAAATTTTTCCCCTTAAGGTCGACTTTTCAACAACAACTTTCCCCCTTAGTGCCGAATTAGTGAAAAATATGTATATATATATATATATATATATATACATATATATATATATGTATATGTATATGTATATACATGTATAGATATATATGTATATGTATATATGTATATGTATATACATATATATATATATATATGTATATGTATATATATATATATATACCTAGATTCCACCTTTGGTCTTCATTTAGTCGTCTAAAAATGTGCATTCGGTCCTCATTTACAATAGGCACTCATTTCGGTGACGACTTATTCTTTGAGGACCTTTTACACCTCTTTCTGTGTATGTTTTTAGTAAGTAATACTCTATTAAATACCGTTATAACTCCCCTTACGTGTGACTTTATATGGGGATGTGTGTATCTGTATTAACAGATAGGCGTCCGTTAGAGGGAAAAAATTTACGTTCCCCTTTACGTTTTCACACACTGTTTTAAAGGGAATACGTAAGTGCCTAGTAAAATACATATGGGTACGTAGTGTATCTAGTTACTTCAATGTTGACCAAATAACGGACGCCTATCTGTAAACACGTACAACTTATGGACTATAGAATTAAACTAGATGTATATGCTTTTCCTTAAAGGCGAAATATACAGTTATGTATTTTATTGTTTTTCATTTCGCCTAAACGTATCAAGATATACAAATTTCTTCCTAATGTTCAATCTAGTGGTATATATATGTATATATATACACACACACACACATATATATACATATATAAATAAGTGAACCAGTGCGGTATTGAAAAGTCGCATGAAGACCTTAGGCCTTTTTTTCCTCAAACATAGGCATTGCCTTATACTGAAAGAGGATTTATTTTTTGAAATGGAAAACTTAGCCTCAAGCAGGATTCGAACCAGCGACCTCCCGCTTACAAGGCGGATGCTCTGACCACTGAGCCATTGGGGTCTATATACATCTATATATATATACTCGTTGTATGTAGGAGAGACAAAGCGCCGCCTCGCGGATCGAGTCACCGAGCACCTAAGTTCCATCAAACAGAATATCCATGGATACCCGGTGGCTGCACATTTTAATCCCCCTTCACCTTGTTCAATACAGCATTTAACCGTTACGGCAGCTGTAATGTGCCGAAGCTCCGATCGTGACCGCCTTAGTTCTGAAAACCGACTTATCATGAGGCTAGGTACTCTCGCTTCACACGGCCTTAATGTTAGAATTGACCTTTTGTAATATTCACCCCCCCCCATTTTTTGAACCAGTTTTTACTCCTTTTACACTTACCCGTTCGTGCTCGTTTTTTACTGTATAGGCCTTATTATGTTTTTTCCGGACCTAGTTTTTGTCTACTTTTTCCCTTTTTTCCGACCATGTTCGATTTTTACGTGCACCTTTTCATCCAGAACCCCCTTTTTCTTTTTTTATGTTTTGTGTTTCATCCTTCGCACTCATGTTTCCTCACAGTCACTTTCGTCCGGTTCTGTTTTTACAGCGATCGCTTCGCATTAGATGTTTGTCGTGTCCAATTGTTACTGTTGGTTGTTCAGTTTGGTTTTTGCCACCTGATGAAGGGTCTATACCCGAAACGTCGTGGAGGTTTCTCCAAACTTTTAAGCACTTTTTACTACCTCTTTTCGACCTTTATATATATATATATATATATATATATATATATATATATATATATATATATATATATATATATATATATATATATATATATATATATATATATATATATATATATATATATATATAGATATATATATATATATATATATTATATATATATATACATATATATATATATATATATATATATGTATATATATATATATATAGAATTATGAATACGTTGCACACCAGAGGCATAGTAGAGTGCTCAATACATAAACTGCAGAGCAAAATATAAATAATTACAAAAGAACCGGTTAGCAGGTATCCATGTTTATTCCGCTACTTTAAGTTTCACGGGCAAGACCCGATCGTCAGGCGGTTGGCAATATGAATGATGGAACATCAAGCATAATAAACGACCAGATAGTTTTAAGAATGCAGCCGGCAATTAGTTTAATTGTTAGTAAGGGGGGTTGCACGAAACAAAATAAAACTTAAGCAGTATTAAACACGATGGAATGGCACAACTAGTCACTACGGGTTAAGTAAAAATCTTTTTGAGTGCCTGCAAGAAACCGCCCACGAAACATCACTTGGTATAACCCCCCTTTTAGTAAAAGTGTCGCCACTAATATAGGTAGGGAAATCCTGAAACTAATTGATAGACACTTCCCCCATTCCAACAAGCTCCATAACATTTTTAACCGCAACACCCTTAAGCTTAATTAAAGCTGTATGGATAATATTAAGCAAAGTATAGACTCCCACAATAAGTTATTGCTCTCCTCAACTCCCAATGAAAATAGTAGCAACTGCAATTGTAGAAAGAAGACGGCTTGTCCCGTCCCAGGTAAATGCCTCACCGACGGGGTCATTTATCAAGCAACCGTCACCACACCTAAAGCCATAGAGACTTATGTTGGCTTAACCGAAACGCCTTTTAAAAACCGATGGCGGAATCACAATACTTCCTTCAATGATGAAAAATATAGAAATGCCACTGAGTTAAGTAAATTCATTTGGTCCCTTAAAGATAAAAATATTTCTTTTTCAATTACATGGAAATTCCTGAAGAGAGCTAAGCCTTACACTAATTCATCCAAACGCTGCGACCTTTGCCTTTGGGAAAAAGTATTTATAATTTGCGTACCGGGCTGTGGCTCTCTCAACAAACGTTCGGAATTTATTTCAACTTGCAGGCACTCAAAAAGATTTTTACTTAACCCGTAGTGACTAGTTGTGCCATTCCATCGTGTTTAATACTGCTTAAGTTTTATTTTGTTTCGTGCAACCCCCCTTACTAACAATTAAACTAATTGCCGGCTGCATTCTTAAAACTATCTGGTCGTTTATAATGCTTGATGTTCCATCATTCGTATTGCCAACCGCCTGACGATCGGGTCTTGCCCGTGAAACTTAAAGTAGCGGAATAAACATGGATACCTGCTAACCGGTTCTTTTGTAATTATTTATATATATATATATATATATATATATATATATATATATATATATATATATATATATATATATATATATATATATATATATATATATATATATATATATATATATATATATGACAGTAAGTTCCGTGGGTTGGTATATTAATATAAATAAATAAGCAAATATCACTTGCCCCCATTTCATGGGTGAGAGTGCCTCCAATACCAACATAATACAAAAGCGTTGTCTAATATTTCGAGGTCCTACCTCTTCCTCGGAGACTTGAGTAATAAAGCAAAGTACACTCTACTACGTAAACTCGTTCAAAATGCCCAAATCTTTGTTCAGACCCCTGGTTTGTGTTTTTAAGGATAAAATTAGTTTAATCTCCTCAGCTTTTCGTTGATCGTCGTCCGTAAAGTTGCCTTTCAAGATGAATAGCTTTAGATTGTCCATTGTGTGTTCGGGAGAGGAAAAATGCTCTGCAACAGAAACCCAGTAAGTCGCTGTGAAATTGTGTGTTGATGACTGTTGAAACGAAGACAGAATTTTGCCTTCGTTTCTCCTACAGAGTTACCTTCAGTGCATTTATTACAAAAGAGTACATATATAACATTGGCAGAATCACAGTTAAAGTTACCTGCATAAAGTTTGTATGAGGTGCCGGCGGGGGGGGGGTTATGAGGGAAAAAGTACAGACATGCTTACATATTTGGCATCTAGGATTGCTTCATGGCGAGTTCCTGTACGGCTAAAAGGTCGAGGAATTTTGCTACTTACGAAAAACTTTCTTAGGTTAGGGGGCTGTCTGAAGACAGGAGAGGTCCATTATTGAACGCGCCCTCTAATTCGACGTCATTTTGAAGAATTCTCCACAGGGATCTAAAGTTCTGAAAAAGATCCCGCATAGTAGGATGGAAATTAGTAGTGAAGGGAATCCGTTCAAGAGGGTGGCCTTATTGTATTTCAAAAGGTCTTGCCTTGATACTTTGGTGGCTCTCTCCATATTCGTTCTAATGAATTTAAGAGGGTATCCCCTTAGTATGAATTGCTTTGTAAGATCATTAAGTTTCATGTTCAAATCATCACTGTCAGAACATATTCTTTTGTAACGAAGAGTCTGGCAGTAAATGATAGATTTCTTGGTATGGTCTGGGTGGAAGCTGGTAAATGGTATGTATGTGTGCCTGTCTGTGGGTTTGGTGAAGACAGATGTTTGTATGCTGTCATTCACCAAGGATACTTGAATATCTAGAAAACATATCTAGAGAATGAATACTTGAATTACTTTTGAATGTTCTAATTCAAGTATACATTTTCTAGATATTCAAGGGTGTAGAAATAGGTTATTTCTACACCCTCCCTAAAATTCACAAATGACCTAAAGTGCTGCATACTTACTTTTCTCGTAGCAATGGTAATAACGATTTGAATCTAGATTTTGATAGCTTATCAGGCGCCGAAATTTGTCGCCTAGCTAAGACTCATTCGGTAAAAGCACCTGGTAGACCCATTATTTCAGGTATTGGGACCCTTACTGAGGGTCTTTCAGGTCATGTTGACAGTATTCTTAACCCCTTGCTTCACAAAATTTCCAGTTATCTACAAGATACTATACATTTTCTTAGAAACTTTTGCGAAATAGGCACTCTCCCAACGGAGGCTCTCCTTGTAGCAATGGATGTCACGGCATTCTATACTAATATTCCACATGAGGAGGGCGTCCTCGCATGCAAAAACTTTGTTTTTGACCACACTTCATACAGGACTCTCGCATGCGATCTTTCCAAAATTATTAACTTTATTCTTAAGCACAACTATTTTACTTTCCATGGTAACTTCTTCCATCAGACGAAAGGTTCCGCCATGGGCACAAAAATGGCCCCGAGTTATGCTAATATTTTCATGCATAAACTCGAAGAAAGATTGTTGTCTAGCTTCCCCTTAAAACCTTCACATTACTTTCGCTACATCGACGATATTTGTTTCATTTGGAACCATGGCAGGGACGCCATTGAACTATTTCAAAAGCATGTTAACTCTTTCCATGACAGTATTAAGTTTACCTTTGAAGTTTCAAACAAACAAAAAGCTTTCCTTGACGTTCTAGTAAAACTAGACGCAGGTAACATCTCTACTTCCCCATACTGCAAACCCACAGACAAACATCTCTAACTCCATTTCGATAGTGTCCACCCCCCCAAAAACTATAAAAGTCAATAGTTTACAGTCAATATCTTCGCACCAAACGTATCTGCTCTGATCCCGCTGACTACGATCGCTCGGTTTCTGCCCTCACCGGTTACTTCCTAACAAACGGATACCCCATCCACATTATAAAACAAGGTATTCTAAAAGCTGCCTCAATCAACCGCCAGGACCTTTTATCCTACAAATCCAAAATCCCCAGCACGAGTATTCCCATGGTGTTCAAATATCACCCACTTATTCACAATCTTGCAAGCACCATAAAACATAGCTTTGTCTGCCTTTGGACGATCCATCTCTTTCGGGTATTTTTTCTGAGTCCCCCCTCCTCGCATTGCGCCAGCCCCCTAACCTAAAAAGACTTCTTACCTCATCCACATCAATAACCCCGGACTCTAAAGGCAACACTCCTTGCAATAAAAGACGCTGCAAAATCTGCAAGCACATTACTACTGAAGAACGTATCAATATCCCTGACTTTAATTTTCCGATTATTCCCCCCAACCTTAACTGTGATTCCTGTAATGTACTATACATTCTATTTTGTAATCTTTGTAAAAATAAGTTGTACTTCGGTGAAACTGGTACTTCCTTTCGTCTAAGGTTCAATAACCATAAACAGTCTATCCGTGACAACACTCTTGGATTCCCAGTAGCGGAGCACTGTAATCTTCCGCACCATTCTATCGAGAATCTTAAATAATCCTCATTGCAAATAACTTTATTTCCGCTGAACAACGAAAGGTTTCGAACTTATTTGGATAATGAGGCTTAAGTCACACATTACCGGACTCAACAAAGACCTTGGTATTCTAAATCATTACACGTTTCAAAAAACAATTTAATCTTCCCTCCTGACACTGCAGTTAACTGTAGATTTCCGTTCTTTTTAATTTATGCACTCATTCTTAATTTTTGTGCTCATTTTGTCTTTAATACTCGTTGAGGAAAGTCCAAGGGGGACTGAAAATTTCGAAATATGTTTGTAATCTTTCATACTCCTAAAATCAACCAGTTATGCTCTGTATTGCATGTTTTTCTGTACGAATATATATATATATACATATATATATATATATATACATATATATGTATATACATATATATATATATATATATACATATATATATATATATATATATATAGATACATATATATATATATATATATACATACATACATACACATTTACCCTGTGGGTGTCAGATGTAGTGCTCAAATATAAATTTTCTTCAGTGGGTTGCCGAATGCATGATCTGTGCTATCTATCATTGCTGTTCTGAAAGCCAAAAAAATGCTATCAGGGGTTAAAAAACATGCACTTTGTTGTGAATTAAGTTCTGATATTGTTTTTATACTTTTGGTTGAACAGCAACTGTACAGTATTTTCCATCTTGAAGTTGCACAAAGAAACCATTGGCAAACCCTTTGTCAGTGGTTTCCCGTTTTAATCATTTGAAACTATTGATAAGCATTAAATTACATGATTAACTATTCACCAACCATTTGTTATTGGTGCAAATTATTCCATCCAAAAACCATTTGCTAGCCTGACCATTTGAAGACCATTTGCGAATGGTACAGTATCATTCTATACCCCTTGGGACCAGTTATGCCATTTAAAAACCATTTAGGACCATTCAGAAGTGTCTATAAAATACCATTCAGATCATTCGCAAATGATTTTAAAGGAATTTAAACACAGAACAGAAAAAAGTGTGGTCTTAGAGGTCAAATTGGACACATGTGTCACTTTTAATACTCACACTATGGCCTTAGGTGTTTTCACATTGTGCCCTGTCACATTTGATTCAGTGTGTTCACATGCGGCATGCCAGCCGTTGTGTTCTTTCGTACGGAAACAATACTAACGCTGTTTTATGTGAGTTGCACAAAACTGGTTTTGCTTATATGACTTTAAGGCACAAAGTCGTTAGCTACGGTATAAAATTGTTAAATCCCTTTCGGCTAACAGTAACGCAAAATAACGTGTATAAGCGCTAGTACTTTCTCTCCACATTTCAAAAAATATCTGCTCGAGCAATATATACACACTGAATCGAACACACCAGTTATCGATGCTGTTAAACTACCCTTCTACAAGGAATCTCCCACTAAATCAATATGCTCGGTAATAATTTCATGCAATACGTATAGGGCCGATTGTAATTGCTGAATGAAGTTATATGGTACTTAGTTTAAAAATATCTGAAACGACTTCAGACCATTCGCAAATGATTTTAAAGGAATTTAAACACAGAACAGAAAAAAGTGTGGTCTTAGAGGTCAAATTGGACACATGTGTCACGTTTAATACTCACACTATGGCCTTAGGTGTTTTCACATTGTGCCCTGCCACATTTGATTCAGTGTTTTCACATGCGGCATGCCAGCCGTTGTGTTCTTTCGTACGGAAACAATACTAACGCTGTTTTATGTGAGTTGCAAAAAACTGGTTTTGCTTATATGACTTTTAAGGCACAAAGTCGTTAGCTACGGTATAAATTGTTAAATCCCTTTCGGCTAACAGTAACGCAAAATAACGTGTGTAAGCGCTAGTACGTTCTCTCCACATTTCAAAAAATATCTGCTCGAGCAATATATACACACTGAATCGAACACACCAGTTATCGATGCTGTTAAACTACCCTTCTACAAGGAATCTCCCACTAAATCAATATGCTCGGTAATGATTTCAAGCAATACGTATAGGGCCGATTGCAATTGCTGAATGAAGTTATATGCTACTTAGTTTAAAAATATCTGAAACGACTCAATGTACAACTTACCTGAAATAGTTGGCTGCAGTTCTTTTTTAGCGGCAACGCAGTGTTAAAAAGCATAAACCATGATATGCTTTACCATAGCTAAAGTATGAACCAAACCCGGAAAAGACTGAGTGAGTGCACACGTGGCTGTTAATGCAATGGCGTTGTGATATGCTAGTTACACTTGTACGTGATACGAGTTGCGAAAACAACGCATGTACATATTGCAATCAATGTAAATGTCTACAAAGTCAATGATTTACCTTAAGAACGATATCACAGGGACAGGTAAACAAAATAATGTAAACAAGGTACAAGAATTGTATTGTACAAGTTATGTTTGGAATAATGTATTGCGACTGTTGCTGCAGTGTCACTTTTCCACACCTCTTGAACATCAAAACACGTAAAAATATGTTAAAACATTCTGTTTAGATAAAGGTAGGGAATTTCATGGACGTAAGATAATGAAATAGAAATCTCGATGAGCTGGAATACACGCACTTATAGGTCAAACATTTCTGTAAGCCAAACCATCATGGTGCTACCCTTTTCCTCCTGAAACTCATGCCCTCATCTAAGAAGGCTGTCCTACCCATGGAGAAAGTATCCCAATACCTCCTGTCTTAATCGGCTATAGGCATATTACATTAAAACAACCCTCAGTGCACCAGACAATATTCATGAGTTTGCCGATAGAAAGGGAGATTTTTCAACGAAAACCCGTTTATTATTTTTTATTTTATCAAAACCAAATTGCTGTACTCTTGTTTGAAAAAAAAAAACTGACATTTTCAGGTTTTGATTTTTCCTCATTCATGAAAACAACTTTTTGGCTCGATTCTTTAAAGGAAAATTCCTTCTTCCTTACCTTTATAGTAAATAATTTGTCGAGGCATACATTATTCTCCGTCGGAGAAGAATGGCCCCAGTAAACCAAAAAACAGCATTTTTTTTTGGGGGGGGGGAGTTAAAAATTCCTCTGATTTAACCAAGCAAGACTTTTCCCCACAGATTTCTTTCTTCTCATGGACATAGGTATTATATGTAATTATAGGTTAGTTATTCATACGTTGTTATGTGCAAGGCCTTTTACATACTCGTAGTAGCCCAAGACACAATAATAAACAGACAACGATGCAGTTAGTTAAATGAAGATTTACCGCTCAGTTTTTTTAAACACATTGGTTTAAAATGGGGGCGACTACGGCTTTTTTCGCAGTCATGGCAGTCAAAAATTTTCGGCAACAAACCTCAATCACGGTAGTGCTCTACATCATCAAGTGCAAACCCTCAAAAGAGTGTTTTAACTCTGGTTTGGACCAAATTTTGTCAGAACAACCTACAAATTGGGTGGTGAAACTCCATAAATGTGAAAGAGAACGTGCCAGAATGTAGATATTGTGAATTTTGGTAAGATTGATGGTGATTTTCACTGTTTCAGTTGCTGTTAAATAGCGGAGATTTTCTGTTACGGAGAAGAAGCTAATGGTGACTGTACCCAACAAAACCTAACTCCTTCTAGTTCAAAATCTAAATTATCATAGTTTGGGAATTTTGTAGCGCAATGATGGGCAAACATCAGCTTTGAAGTGATGAGTATCTCAAAATAACTGTGAACTTTAACAGGGGCCTCTAAACTTTCTGTGTTAGTTATTTGGGAAAGGACTGGGGCGGTGAGACCTTTATTTTCTCCATCCTGCAAAGTAAATTGTGCTGTACTTTGTCAGCAATAACCGCACACAAAGAATGGATCGGAAATCTTTCAAAGACTTCTAAGCGATATGTACTGTACTATCGGTTTGCCATGAACCTTACTACCGCCTAAGTAATAGCCAAAAGTATTTTTGGGTGCATCATGAATCCAGTAGACACTCCATATAGTTTGAACTCATTATTTTAACAGACTATTATAAGGAACAGGTTTAAAGAAGAGCAACAGTGTACATAAGAGCAACATTATTGCCGTAGTTTAGCTTGTCGTAGGTACGAATATATATTTCTCGGTCTTTAACCTAGGCTAATATCATGTGTAGTAGCTCCTCCGTCTTGGACTGACGGAGTCACTCATGGCATACCTGTGGCGTTAAGTGACGTGTAACATGGATGAACCCCGTTTAAACATATCTTCCGACTCTTGATGCATACAACCACGAACTATTAGAATGCAACGTATACTCCCCAACATCTGTTTTACCCAAGGACATTTAATGGTCATGACCATCAAATTCCTGAAACATCGCCGTGGCATTTAAGGGAGACGCGATCACCATGGGCAGTTGGTTGACAATGGTACTTGGTTAAATATGGACGCACATATGGAAGGAGGAATAGTTGTTGTTTGATTCCCCACATATGTGTATGTAATACATATACAAACAATAGATCCTAACACTACTGTGTCAACCTGTTTTGCCGTAAACACTCTAAAAATGATTACCCAACCTAGGCATGAATTTCCCAACCGTCGGTTCCGTGTGCCACCTGACTGGAATTAGGGAAAAACTGCCCAACGTAGTTGGTCAAGTGTTTTACTCATTAATGGGGGAAAGAAAAAAAAAAAACAGATCATAACTTACCACTTTTATTAAATTAATTATCTGTAAAATTTAACTGATCTTTGACTAATCATCTGATTGGTCATTTTACCCAAATTTTGGGTACTTTAAAACTTGCCCAACACCTTTTACGAACACTTGATTCAAGGCAGTGAAAATCAGGAAGAACCGTCATTTTTATGAAATCTGGGAAGTGGTCAAACTTCGTGGACCGTCAAAGCCACAATTATTGTACAGAAGATCAAGATGACCACTATACTTGTTGAAAGTGGATAAATGGGTAAAGACGATTGGCACTTTTGCTTCAGTGCAACAGATGTACTAAAAATTAAGTTTTTGACATTATAAGTTAGGATGGGAAAATCAGACGCTAACCAAACTTTGTGTGTATATATTTCATGTTTAGAGAATGTACCTTAAGTTTATGGGGGAGTTCGCATGTCATTTGAGGTCAGCGAAGATAAAGCACTGAAGCTATTTCCATATGGCCTTATGCGGGAAGAAGCACTATGGCATACATTTGTTATACCTAATTCGAGGTGATTTTCAAAGTAGGAGAAAAAATTACTTTTTAGATGTCCAAAATTAATTTGATATTACAACAGGTCTCATAATAAAAGTCAGACGCAGCCTGAGCTCATTACACAAATCACAAATCTATAAAAGATCCTGTGTCCTTGGCTCGCTCTGAAGCGGTCCAGCTAATTACATTCACTTTTCTTGTCCTTGGTTGCCCAGTTCACAACTGTGCATGCATCACGCGTCTGGTCAGGAAGTTTTCTTTCATGATATTTGAAACCCAAATCAAAACATCTTCGCCTGTCTTAAAACCTTCTCTTCGGCAGTGGTTAGCATTGACTGTTGTAAAATCAGTACTACGTTATGAGAAACCAATGCAAAATTATTGACTCTGTGCTTGCTTATGCCAAAGAGCTCTATGTACACTGTCTAAAGCTTTGATATTTGTTTTCATAACTTGTCACTATATAAAGCACAGAGAAAAGATGATAACTCTCTGTTTAGATTTAGAAGAGTGTCTGGTAATACAACAGGCTACATGCACAGACGCAATGCAGCTGTATCTCCTCACTTCTCCCACGTTTTCACTCCTTTCACTGGTAGAGCAGTCAGCATTATTCTGTATTATCCAAAGGATATCTTTCCCCGGGTAGTCGGTCAATGCACTGTAAAGGACGGTTATGAGAAAGAACATATTATAGCAGTAAACAACATATTTTTTGGCTAGACAACACAGTTGCTGCAAGCTCATTCCTAAGGCTTCGGAAGAAAAAAAATAATCTCCCCAAAAACCTAACTTACAAAATACCAAAAATGGTTTCATCGGTTGAGGGTACAGGATTTGAAAATTATTGTTTGGGTGGTGTGTGTGTTTGTGTGTTGTGCGGGACTTCAAAATGAGGACAGAAAATAATGTTGGAGACAACAAAACCATCTAAGGGACACTAGTGGGTCAAGGGACAAACGCCAGTGAAATGAAATTCCGGTGGGGTCCAGAGGCAAAGCTGCCTCCCCTGGGCAGAGATTATGCCCTGGTAGTGGATCTGGCATCGAGCAAGAAGTCAACCCATAGAAAGAGTTATGCACTTAGAGCATGAATTCATGGAGGCTAAGAGGCTGATATCGAGGTGAGAAAATAAGTCGCCAGATAATGTTATTTCGGTTATGGGACTGAGTATAGGCAACAGGGAAGCTAAAAGGCTAACAGGGAAATACCTCCAAACCCACCCATCCCCTTCACGTTTATGCTGTTTCTGGGAATTTTTCCTTTCTTTTTTCACTTTATACCTTGACTGGTGCATTTAGGATTTTAGCAGGAACCTATGGAGGGTACATCAAACCTTTTGAAAGGGGGCAAAAAGTTTGAATTCTCTTCCTCTTTACACTTCGAACCGCGAAACTCAGAACCTTAACCCTTTACCGCTTTGTTCCAATCAGGGCATATTAACCCGCCTCGGGAGGGGGCGGAAAAGGGGACGTAGCACGCCCCGCATCAGCTCTCCCAGGCTATTGACCCTGTGACCTTGAACTTTTGTCTCTTTCGTTGTTTTGACCAAATTTTCGGGTAGCTACTCGCAGTTTCGAGCTCCGCGTGAAAAAGTGAAGATGGGTGACAGCCGCGCTCTCCGTATGGGTCCAAAAGGACCCAAACAACGGCAAAGGGTTAACTGTGTTCGCCAATACAAGTTACATATTTGCGAATATTTGTTTGAAAGAAAACAAATTTCGGCGCGCTCTCCTCGATCGACGGAAATTACTTTCTTAAAACAGTTGTGTTCACACTTTAGGGAAAGTCGGAGAATTTTGATGCTTGCCCCACTGGAAAAGTCTAGCTACGCTACTGTCGTAGGGAACTCGTCCTTTTGTGCACACCCCCTTTAAGATACGGCACTGAATTCGTTTATAGGTTTGGACTTTGGGTTGCTCATAAAAAGGTATTTGCAGTAGCTCTCCGAGGTACGTTGAGCGTGTGACAGTAAAAAGTGGGTTTGAAATGGTTTTAATACGTGGGGATTGGTATCGCACACCTGTCATGACATGCTAAATTTTCTTACCCAAACTCAATCACGGAGTTGCTAAGCGGGAAGTGCCGGTGTGACAAGAACAACTGTCCTCCTGTGTAAAAGTGTCTTCTCGGCAGTTCTTACACAAAACAAAGTCCACACACTGCAGAAGTGTATACACTGAAGTTAATACTGTTAAAGTGCATACATTGAAGAACCATCAAGTATAAAATTCGCATAATTACTTTCTTCAGAGGTAAAGAAGTAGTAAATGGGTTTGACATTCTTGAGGGTATATGTCAGTGAATTACTCGTTTAACATGAAAGAATGCCAGCGAAGTCAGGTTTGGCACCGCACAGTTAGCTGCCTTTCCTCACTGTCTAGATTACATTAAGGGTGGCGAAAAAGAAAACATTTTCGTAAATCACCAAAACTACACTCAACTTGCATGAAATATATAACGGGGTTAGTCTGTATCGGAATTGTACTATTCTCTGACAGTAATGAAAAGTGGAAACAAAGATATGTTCTCAAAATCAAACCCTGAAAAAATAGTCTTTTGTCCCATGAGACAATATTTACAGGTTAAGCCCTGGAAACAGTGTCCAGGAAGACAGTTTTTCCCATCACACCTGGAAATAGTGTCCCCCCAGACACATTTTACTGTAACTGCATTATGCGGACGATATTTACAAACAAACCCCCCTAATAAATGCTCTCACTTTTGTCACTGTCCGCTAGAAATAGTGTTGTGACTTATCCGCAAATGACTTTTGCAATGCTTAACTGGGGTATCCGTAGTTCTGTATGGGAAATGCAATATGTCGAACCCCGCACCAAAACTGAGGAAGCGAGCCAAAAGTCAAAAAGTTTTTAATTTCGATCCAAGTGGTGAACTAACTAGCGTTCAAGGATGGAAGGAAACTATTGACTCTCAGTGAAGATCAACAGACCTTCATCAATGGGATGCACAGCGAGGTTGAGGCAGGTTCCTAGCGTGTAACGTAGGAACTGATTGGGGTAACAGTAACAGTGAACTAAAGAAAACAGTGCATAACATTTATAGTGTATTTAGCCTACCGTTAACGTAACAAGACATGAAAGAGTCTAGGCCTCCATTCAAACCCCCAAAATAAGCAATTAACCCAGTCACTTACTTACTAGGCATACAGTACTTGAATTATAATCTACAACAGTAAAGGAAGAACCTGAACTTGTCAATATTACTAGCCATAAAGTGGGCATATGACACAGCCACAAAAACTAAATTTTGTAGGCCTAGGCTGGGCTATTACAAAATTTGATACAGTATTAGGCATATACATACTTTATATACATACAATATTTGAATCATCCACACATCCTAACAGTTATTTTGTCAGCGAATATAAACGAGTACAGGTATTTTTTCAAGTACCAGTATTTTCTCAAGAACCGGTATTAGTATTAGTACCTATGTTACCAGTACTGATGTACCGGTCTATTTTATGACTTTACTGAATTGCATATTCAAGGTAAACCAAGCAGTAATTTGAAGAGAAAAAAAATTGTCACATGACTCTCTACAGCCAATCATGAAACTGGATTCTACTACACTTCTTCAATTTGGGAATACTACTTCTGCCCTTTAAGTCAAGTGTGTAGTTATTACACGTATGATGTTTTCATTAGTTAATTTATTATTTGGCTATTTCTAACTAGTTTTCAAATATTGTTTTGTTCTGTTGCATACCTACTGTACTTTATATATGCAGGTATTCATGTGGGAAGGCACAAGACTAGCAAAAGTGACTTAGAGATATTATTGGACAACTGTGGTGGCAGATGTGTTCAGTTTTGTGAAAGGGTGTGAACAATGCCAAAGAGTCAATACTGTGTAGACACAAGGATCTGCTCCCATTCATGCCATACCAGTCTCTGACACATGGAAGTAAGTGAGTCTGATATGTGCCCACGATAGTTTTTTAATGTATAGCACCAAAGTAAAGTGCTTTCAGGTACATCACTGTATCTAGCATACACGGTACTCTAAGAAAAAGGGAAGAAAAGTCGATATTTTGTTGGCTTTTATAAGTTATGTGATCGGTATGCAATGCTATGATATTGTCACATATAAGAAATTTACACTGTCAATCTTTATACCATGTCACCATTAACATCAATTCATCCTTAATATCTGTACCAGGTGGGAGTTGATATAATAGGACCACTTCCATTGAGAATGGCAGCAGATATATTGACCAATGCCTGTACAGCTATCACGTTTTGGTCCACCTTTCAGCTCGCATTTCACCATTTCTTGTCATGTTTGGAAGGTAATGATAAAATATTTCTTCAATGTCTGAAGTTAGCTAGGGCAGATTCAACATTTTGTGTTCTTCAGTTCTGTTGATAATGTCACATATTTTTGATAACTGATTTTCACAATAAAGAAGAAAAATGCATGAACTAAATTTATTGTGTGAAAGTACAGTAGTTTGATTCGTAACCTGTGTGCCAACTAACAAATAATAGTATCAGTGCATATTGACACCAATGTTACTAGGTTCCAAAACTTACTTGCTTGCTGAGTAGTGGGCAAACAGTTTAGAGAGCAAATGATTTGTTGGATTAATATTGCAGTACCGATGAGTTTACTTGTGATGAAGAATTGATTATGATTTCAGGGAATCCATGTTTCCTTTTCCAGAAATTAATTGTGAGGCTTTAACTAAAGTAGGTCTAGTTGTAAGTTTGATTTTGTTCGGTAAAGGGAAGGCGTAACACTGTCACACGATATTATACATTGGCCCACTGTAGCCTAAACGTTAAGTCTAATTAGGTTTTACTGTACTGTATAGTGCAGCAGTTCAGGCCCAGTTTCACCTGAGGGACAGTCATGTATAAACCTGTATAGGCATTAAAAATGCTGACTATGTTCTACACTCCAAAAGAAGCCTAAACCATATGTTTACCGAAAGTACGTATCAACTATTCGCAGGCTTACTACAAAAAGTACAATAACAGCGGGTTCACTTTTCAGTGGTTAAATCTTAAGAGCTAGTTTTACAGTATCTTTTTACAGTATCTACATTACTACCCTATCACTGATGTTTAAAGAGGTCACGTTTGCAATTTTTTTCAGATCTTTGGTCCCAATAATTTCTCTGTGGTTTCTTTCCCCATGATACAACTGGATATTGCAGTATGGGTGTTTGGTAATGAGCTTACATTAGATAGAAGATAAACATGGATCTCATCTACCCAGAGTCCACCATGTGGGTACCAAGCTCTTGAAACACTGAGAATAGATTGAAGTTGGCCAGGACTAAAGTTGCTATGGCGGAAGAGACACCTCAGTGTGAGAATCTGGATAGCCTTGTGTCAAGGAGAAAGCTATGTAAAACCCAGCCAGTACCATGTACAGAGGCTAGTCCTCAAAGAAACAAGCCTTCATAACATCAGGAGCCTACTTCAACTAACTTAACCTACTTCAAGGAATGCAATTGGGTGGATAAGGAGATAGACTAGGCTACCAGCGTTTGATTTCAGGCAATACTGCTATACAGAGAGCGTTGTGTGAATTTGCTCGTTGTGTAGCAGAGGTTGTTAGCCCTAGTCAACATACATCACTAAAATATTTCCTATTATTTCTATTGACGATGGTTTCAGTTCAATCTTCTGGGGTGATATATTTCCACATGCTTAGTGAAAATGTAACATCATCATAGCCATCATCAAAGACCTTTGGCCGCTCGACTTCACCAAAAGGTTTGAAACTTGACAGTAAAACTCCTAAACTAATTAAAACCATCATATCTGACAGGAAGCTGAATCTGATATGTTCTTTTTTCTTGAAGTTGTATATCGCATATTTTCTTTTGAAAGTCTAGGACCTATAAATTTGCCTTGTCTTTTACTTGGTACTGCAGTTGTTATCAATTCATCACCAGTAGATGTGAATACACTTTAGCCATTTGGGGAGTCCAATTACAGTGAAGTTTTAGACATATTTCTCAAAAGTGCAAGAACAGTTTTCTTATAATGTCAGTAATCCACAAATATTCTGTAGCAATTGGTCTTGTGTCAAAACTTGCACTCTCTTTCACTTTGTGACATAACACTACAACTTTGAAAGTCATGTGTAACATACCCCACTCCTTTCTTGGGTATGTCTTCTGGTTAAATTTTTCTGTTTTTCAGTGATTACATCATAATTGCAACCAATATAACTGGTTGAAATTTACACTTTACAGTGGATAGATTATAGTCAGCAGTTACAAAAAATACAAATATTTTTACAAACAACATTATGTATGTGTGATGGGACTCATTCAAACAAATGAAGCCATCAGATTTAACAACGTAACGGGGGACTCATAAGCAGTCTTTAATCTCCTCTTAAAAGAATGAAGAAAATCATAGATGGTTGAAAATCCATAGAGGAGTTTGATTAAGGATCTCTTCTTGAAAAAATGTGGAAGAAGTTTGAAATAATTTTCCAAAACTTAAAGAAAAAAATTGAGTGTTATTTTTGTCAACACTTTCAGGTGTCAAAAAGTCCACACTTTTGCATATTTTGGACAATTTTGACTATTTTTACCCATTAAAGGATTATCAAATATACAAATTTTTCTCTTTGAGACCTAAAGACTGTTAAAATTGACATTAGGTTTGTTATATTTTATCTTTTTTGGAAATATGTGATATTGGAAAGATATTCCACTCTGTTTTTGAACTGCATGTGATGGGGACACAAAGATTTTGTTTACCCATTACTATAAACATGAAATGTGCTTATTTGATTTTCAAAGATTAGGCTGACCTGGAAACAGTAAAATACAATGTAAACCTCTGTTTGCAATAATATATATAAAAAGATGTCCCTGATTCATAAAATTTTTGTTTTCAGTTACCAAAAAAACTATGACAGCAGGGGGTCACCAACAATTCAAATGTTCATTGAAGTAAAATATTTGGTTCAAGAGTCATGGAATACATTTTCTGTTAACCTTTTGGGACTATCTTTTCATGTAACGTAATTGACCCCAAAATTTGAAGGTTTGTGTAAATGGCAGAGCAACAAAATTTACCAACATAACTCTCCGAGGGGGACACCAAAATGCTGTGGATTATTAAAAATGCCATAAAACGGTGCTTCTTTTGACTTTTAGCTCATAGGAGCATGCTGGTGTGAGCTATTGTGATCAGACAGCATCACTCTATCTGTCCATCTGTCTGTGTGTCTGTCTGTCTGTCCACAATTCGTTCAGAATGCTTTTATTCCTGCATGCTTTCATGGACTTGTTTGAAACTAGGACATAACATTTTGTGAGTAGTGGACCATCTGGAGTATCCAGGAATTTTGGTCTCAAGTTCCCATGTGGACCTTATGGTCAGTTTAGGAAATTTATACAAAAACTCTCTTCACCTACAGATAATCTTGTACATTGCTGATGGTTTGTCTTAATGGTACTCTGGTAGTGTTTTTTTGTGTGTGTGTGTTCATGATTTTTGCATCTAAGGCCCAGAATGGCCTCTATGGACCATTATGTGAAATATTACAAAATGTTTAAGCCTGTCTTAGAATTATTGTTATTACTATTATTAAAAGAGTTGGCAGTCTGTCTGTAATAATGGTGCTTGATTAGAAATCGCTGAATGGTATGCTCGAATTTTAGGTCCAAGGCCCCATTTGGGACTTTTGGTCCTTTTCATGAAATTCTGCACAATACCCCATCTTGTACAAGTTGTCTGGTACAACTTTGATTCTTGTTTTTATTGACACTCGTTTGTTGTTGCCTTCAATTATGCACAGGACGTTTGGGTCCAAAACCCCAAATGTGGTCCTGAGGTCCATTTTGTTAAATAAAAGAGAAATATTTAAAAATGTTTAACCCTGGCTTTGAATTATTTTTAAAAGAGTTGACAGTCTGTAACAAGGGTGCTTGGTTAGTGATCTCTGAATGGTATGCTGAAATTTTAGGCCCAAAGCCCCATTTCAGCCCATTTGAGATTTTAATGAAAACATGCAAAATGCTCCACCAGCTACACCAACGGAGCTGAGAGTTTCTAAAGATATTCAAAAGAGAGTAGCAAATGTTGAACAAACTATAGGGTCTTGATCAAGACTTTGGGTTGTCGCAGACCATCACCAGATCAGTTCCGATATTTGCGATTAACAGCCAATATTGGAAAACTTTTGTTACATGCATTGTTTGGCTCGGGACTCTGAGCCTGCTTCTGGTCCAGGACTGACTCTGAGCGCGAGACGTGACTGGAACAACGCCTTCAAATTATTCTGTGCTTCCACTACTGAGGCCGATCATGAGAAATTTAAAGAAAAGCATTTTTATGGCTTTCACATGGCTGACTGAAAACCACTGATCTACCTACATGGATGTAAGGCGTGCGTGCCACGTAACTGTTTGACAACTCGAAGCAACCGGAAGTCTTGGGGTGGCTATTTTGCAGGTGGTAAAAACCTTCAGCCGTATGTAGACTGAGTGACAACTGACAAACTTTTGACCCAGCTAAATTTTTGATTTTCTAACCGAAATGTATACAATTGTATGCGACCTAAATGGAAGACAACAGAAATGTCGAGATCATGTGCTGCTTTTGGTTTCAATTATGCAGCAAGAGATTGCAAGTACATGAAGTTAGAAACTTTGACGCCTGTGCTGGTTTCATGATGCCGGTACGTAGGCCTACACTAAATGGGAGTACTTCGAGTTCATGCATTTACAAAGCACCCAAGCAAAGTCTCCCACAACTAGAGTCCCCTCTACACAGTCTCCCCATTAACAAATAAGGGCAGCCCCTTTAATTAATCCAAATGACCCATATCGGAAACCAGTTTTGAGGCTGATTAAACAACTGATAGTGTGTGGGAGAATATGGTTCAACTTCAATCCTTTTATATCCCTTGTGCATGTGGGCTCAACCGTATGTGCCCCTTTTTAATCTCGGTAAACGCCCCCACTGGCATGGGCTTACCCATGCATAAGGGTTAAAGTTAGATAGTATTTAACGACACACCAACACGAATGTGTCATAAATATTTAGTGTTATATAGGTCAAATGGGGTACAACTCCTCCCGTTTATCCCGGAATATCGTGGGCATATTCCACAGCCCACAGGGACCTTACCCGTAAGGGTCCCATATACGTTAACGTACTACCTACCCAGCCGACATTCCCAGTTGCGCCTGACTGAACTCCAGCTGGGCTTCTTGCTGGACCCCAGCTGAGTGGGTTATCCATTCATGTTTGTCAGCTGTTTCCACTCTGGGCTTAACTGGGCTAGCCTTTACCAGTGAGGCCCAGCCGGAGCCCAGCTGGACTTCACCTGGTAAGGCTAGGCCCAGCTGGGCTCCAGCTGAGCTTCAGCTGGTAAAGGTAAAGGCTAGTCCAGTTGGGCCCCTAATGGGAACATCTGACAAACACGAATGGAGCCCAGCAAACAGCCCTGCTGGAGCCCAGTCGGGACCCAACCGGGAATGTTGGCAGGGTATTTTGATAGCAAGTTTTTTAACATTTTTAGGGACCGTCGACTTTTTCAGGAGGCGATTTTGTCAGAGACAAGTTTGTTAGGAGCAACTTGGTTAGCCAAGCGAGCCACTTTAGGGGTGACTTTGCAGGGGTAACTTGAGTGACTGCATTGCTCCCACTGTGCCATATACGGTTTATTGACCATAATGAAGCATCGGCATTCCGCTAGTCTTCACTGACTTGGACAGTAAAAATTCAATTCTGAAAAAGAGTTGGTTAGGTCGCGTGGTTTATTGACTTTATGACTTCATAATTCAACGCTTCAACCTATGGATCGACTTGAAGCTGTTCTCTTTTCATTCATAAAATGAATATTTGAAGGCGTTCGGCCTCTATGAACAGGGGGGTGGAGTTGTTAGGGGGAGACTTTGTGGACTTGAGTGTAGGGTGAGGCTCCACATGCCCCCCCCCCTCCACCTTTAATTGAACTAAATTGCACTGTGGAAGAGGACTGAGACGTGAAAGTTTTGCGCCCAGTATAACATGATCTTGTTAAATTTTCAAAGTAATATTTATTGACATTTTGTGTTAAAAATGAGCACATACCACAACATATTTAGCCTTACTCCAAGCCAAAACGTCAAATTATCAAAGCATCATAACAAATTGCCTATCAAAATGTGTGTAAAAAGGCTTTGTTGCCAGGTTGCACGAGCCTCTTGCCACACACAATACGTCGGCTCTGCTGCTTCAATTTTTCGGCACGGCCTTGCATCCATGTATGTAGGTCATTGCTAAAAACATATCATGAGTGCAATTTTTTTACGAAAAATAAGTAGCTCCCTATAACAGTACGGTTGGCTAAAAACGTCTTTATGTGACACCATGCTTGTGACCGGGCGAGCCAGTTAGAAGGAAAATGTTTGATTGTGTCCTTTTGGGCTGAGGTTTAAATTATATCAATCTCAAAAGCAGCGGTTATGACATTCGAAAATTGCAAAATTAGTTGGAAGGGCTAAAGTAATATTTACAGTCAAAAGAAGTTCGTGCAGAAGGAAGGAAATGGCATACGGGTCAAAGTACTATTTGAACTGAAAGAACAGGGCCTTGCCTTCAACAATTGACTCAGCTCTTTAGTTGAAAGCTGTTTCAACCAATGCGAAGTATAAAGCAAACACTTGGCCTAGGGGGAAAGGTGCGAAGCCTGTGGCGGAATGTTATGACGGAATGACACTGCATGTGTTCCTTTGCCATACACAGAGTTTTTTGATTACACATTGGGGTCTTGTGCAATAACTCCGAAACAGTTAACTGAGGTTGTGTCTGAATGATGAGGATGAATTTTTCACAGTTGTAAGGGGATCTGGAGTAAGAAGGTCTGGAGATATCAGGCATTTTCGGAATTTTATGGACATATTTTAAAAAATCTTTTTGTAGGCTCCCCATTCACTTTACCCCGCTGAGCGGACTCGGTTTGTTCGCTCCCCCTTTAAGGCTTCACAAACCACCGTCCGCCAAAACGAAGAGGCCTGCATTCAATTGTAGACGCCAACTTCATTACCATAATATGACTTATTCATGTCCTGACTCATTTTTTATGCTATTGTTTATAGCGAGTGGGTACGTATTCTTGTTGTTTTAAACTGAAGGACTAGATTGAAACCTGGCTGGATCACTTCTACGTTGCATAACCAACTGTCCAGTGGGTACTACCGGGAAGTGTGCTTTGCGATGTCATCCGAACTCTGTGGGTGGCATGGGCTACTGCATGATATAAGCGGGACCAGATGTTGCCTTGTTATATTCACTTTATTCGGGCCAGTCTCGGGGCCAACTATTTCTATGAATAACCAAATAATCTGCTTGTTGTTCACTTTGGCAGACTTGGTGGGGATATGACTGAACAAGGAATATGCCCTACAGCCTGCTACGCAGGCAACATTCACTTTGGCCTTGGAAGTACTTTCATGCTTTGACGTACGTTCTGCCTCAGTTCACTTTGATGTCCACTGAAGTTTACTTCTGCTCTCTAGCAATAAATTAAGAAAATTTATAAAGTTTCTTCCCAACCCACAAGGCTGTGCATGTTCAATCCAACCGCGTTTTGCGGGGACAGATTTTACTGATGCTTTTACGCAGACATTATTTCCCGGTAAAATTTTGTCCGGCGGACACATTTTCCTGTGACGGGGGCACACTATTTCCTCAAAAATGTTGTCCTACCAGACACATTTTTTTGGAAATAGTGTCCCACCGGACACATTTTCCAGCGAGGACATCATTTCCTTTTACACCGTCCCTTATCCAGATAGCCTACGTAGCGCCTTTGTGTCGGCTGGCCCCTTAGGCTGTCAACCCCCTAAGAGCCTGCCGACGATAGTCAAAAACTTCTTTCATACCACAAAACAAGAATTTCATTAATATTAATTAACCTCATATTGGACAACGGCAATCGGCTTAAATGTTAACATGAATATGGTTATTACCATTCTAAAATGGGAATTGTATTGAATATTCATAAGCCTATATGAAGCTACGCAGACACCGTACTGTAACCTGCGTCTAGTGTAACGTTGAGCAATAACGTTAGCGCAGTAAGCTTTACAACACAATACACTGTGAATAGTACTGTAGGACTATAGTATGTGATACCTAACGTTACCCGTTGTAAAGGGTTTTAACGGTTGGAAGCTTTCGGATGCGAGTCAAATTTTAGATGCTTCGGCTTGTAACTTACGGTGAGTCTTTCATTTACTACATCTCTTGCGAGAAGAGACGAAACTGTCGAGTATGCCTCGATACCCTGTTCGAAAGTGCAGATTTTTCGTATTGAGAGAGATTTTGAATGAATGTGAATAATCATATTATAGTAGAACCATCCAATTGTTCTTCGACTATGTAAATGAACTATGGGTAAGTTTTCTACGCACCTAAACAGATTTGGTCTTCAACGTCGGAGGACGTTGATTTTTTCATATCGATGAGCTGGACGACAAAAGTTCGTCAGCCCAGTAGGCTATTATCCAGACTATTTTTGTATCAACTGGAATTTTTTAATAATTTACAGGGACATAACAAAGAAAAGAAGTCAAGAAAAAGGTTTCACCAAAATTCGAAAAGGTTTCAAAAATTCGCAACATATTAGGAAAACTTTTAACAAATAGTTCTTCCACAGACTCTACTTTTGCCAGCGATTTTCCGGAGCTTGGAAACCGAATAAACGAATCCTTTAATACATTTGGAAGGAAAACAAGAAGCATAGTAATGCAAGTACGGTAATTTTTATGAAAAAAAAAAATTAAAAATATCGACACATTTGGGTAGATTATTTCTTTTGCAGACTTTAGATTTCTGCTCAGTAATTTCGCCCGAAATGGTACAAGCTCAGAAGAATGTTTTCTCATTGTCAGAATCCATTGAAGGACGAGAAGGTGCTCAAAGTTTTCCCTTAAAGACCAATCACATGACATTTTGTGGCGTGTATTTGTGAATTGCGACACGCATAGTCACAAGAAGGTTGAGAGTGACGGGATGTATTGGCAGCCTGTGGTCAGGGGGTTGCGTTGTGCAGTTCCAATTTTAAGAATGGATGAAAAGTGCTGAAATAGCTTACAGTGCTTTGGACCTAAATCTTGCAACGGACCCTTTAATCGTTTTTAACTGACCCCCTCCTACTTGGCAAAAATTGGGCCCTGAATTAGGGTTGCAGCGTGGCATACACAAACATATGTTTCAGTTCCGATGTGTGTAGTTTTCTCATGAGACGATACATGACCATTTCAATGAATCCTAGTTATATAATTTTAGCCCAAGTATTACCAGCAGAGTTTAGAGAGGAGTAGAGGATAACAAGCCAGTTCGGTAATTCGTCTTGGTGGCTAAACACATGCGCACATCCTCCAAATCGTCGGGATAAATAAACCAATCCTGCACCTATACAGCATGTATTCCGAAATTTGAGTTTACTTGAAAACTTCGTGAAATCATTCTTTCTCAATCCATCCATAACATAAATCTGAGTCTCTAGTGTGGTTTTGTGCAGTGGATTGCGTCTTAATTGTCTTTTCGGTGTAAAAAAAATTGCAATTTAATCTGCCGTGCGAAAGAAGGACTGAGACCCCTACTTTCGCTTTAGTTCACTTGACCCTTAGATAGTTTTGTATGCACATACTAACGAAATAAGGCAAAAATGCACGCTATGTGCTGGGCTCGGTGTGTATATCCCATGATGTTGCCCACAATTTCATGCGGCAACGAATTAATTACCAAACTGGGCAATTGTGGCACTAATGGTTCACTGGTATTATCTTTTTGTAACATGAAGAACTGATATGAATGACAATAACAAAACAATGTAAGTTTTCATGTTTTTTTTTTCTTTAAAATGGGGACCAACTTTTCACTGATGGGCGACTGATCAAGACGTTTTCTATGGAACGCCAAAACCGCCATCGCATATGACGATGTACTTCCATTTGGTGGCGTTATTTTACATGAAGATGTTAGTTCAAATGGCCATCTATCCAGGAATGATGACGTTCTTCCGTTTTGCGATGTTACCATCTTAAACGGCGTTCGATCAAACGGCGATGTGTATCCAAGGCGTGTATCCAAGGGGAGTTACCAATGATGACTATTCCATCTAAAGGATGGCTTTGTAAAAGATGCAGCCAATCAGGTTTGGCTTGAGCTACGTAAAGGCGAGCATTATCATTGCAATGAGTGATCAAACTTACTGCTTCCCTCCGAAAGTTTTCCTTCACCTCGTCTTCATTTACGATGTGAAGGGATTCAATTATTTCATCCATCGTCTGATCGTTGAACTTGAACGTTTTGCTTAGGGCACACAGGTGGTTGTATGAGGTTATTAAATATGCATATGGGACATGTGGGTAACTAACTTAGCCTAGTATATTGAGTAACTAGTATGAAACCGCGTGCACACGTGCGAGACCTAGATCTCTTTATATGACAACCATTGTGATTGGTTTGATTTTACTTTGCTGAATATGTATACTTGAGAACAGGAACTCCCCTTGGATACACGCCTTGGATACACGCCTTGGATACACGCCTTAGATACACGTCTTGGATACACATCGCCGTTTGATCGAACGCCGTTTAAGATGGTAACATCGCAAAACGGAAGAACGCCATTATTCCTGGGATAGATGGCCATTTGAACTAACATCGTCATGTAAAATAACGCCACCAAATGGAAGTAGATCGTTATATGTGATCGAACGCTGTTTGAGTTGGTAACGTCGAAAAACGGAAGAACGTCATCATTCCTGGATAGATGGCCATTTGAACTAATAACGTCATGTAAAATAACGCCACCAAATGGAAGTACATCGTCATATGCGATGGCGGTTTTGGCGTTCCATAGTTTTCAGCATGAAGATTGAGCAAGAAAAGAAACCAAATATAGCACCATTTAGCCCTAATAGACAGCTAGCAATTTCAAACGGGGTGAGGAAAACATCCCTCCTTATACCCACTCGAAGGGCGGTGAAGAATTGTGACAATACGTCAAATTTGCCCAATCGCCATCACTCACTTTGCCAGTAAGAAACAGATTAAAATTCAACAAAGGTATGTATGAGCAATGCGACACCAACAGGCAATGAAAAAATCATCCCTAGATGGTCCAAAACGTGGTCAGCATCGTGCTTGACAAATACACTTCGGATAGAACGTGGCCTTGATAAAATTATTTGGGAATATGTTGGGAACGAGTGTAGTAGAAAAAGTGCAAAAATTTTCAAGGTATTGAAAAGCTGTAAGGAATCGTTACGCAGGCCACCCTTACGTTGCACTATATCATGGAACAACCCGAAGGTGCTTGTCCGTGCAAAAAGGCGTTCAGGGCATGTATAAGACTTTGCACTTGTAGATCAAAGAAACTTGCACGCAATAACCGGACCAATACAAAATTGAGTCCACGAATGAGGGATTCAGACAGCTAGAGCGACGTGAGTATTCCTTCAATGTGGCTCCTAGTCTGCTTTCAGTACTTCGGCCAACTTCATCGGTCATGCTATCATGTAAGTAGACCGGAAGTCTAGGGGCCAGGGCAACAAAAAGGGAGTGGGCGCATCCCGTGATTTTTCAGGTGCGTTATCTGCGGAAATATTTGGGGAAAACATATCGTTCCCTCCGGCAAAATAGCCTAGTATGCGGCAAAGTAAAAAGGAAATACTCAAACGTTAAGTTTTGTTCAGGAGAAATCGTGAAATTTGGGAAGTTTGTAGTCGAAGTAGGTAGAATCCATATCACCGCTAGGTGTCACTTTATAACTACAACTAGAAATATTAAATGAGCAAATAACACGCGTCATGGACTTGGCAAAAAGTACTCTTCTAGACACCAACAAATTGGGTCAATCCTTATAAAAATTTCTGGAAACGATCCTTTTCCAATGATTAATCGTTGGACATGCAGTCGTTCCCCTCACATCCAATGAATCACATTAGTATACACATGGACTACCTTTGTTCCCCAGAAAATGAACATTTGTTTTACACAAAATCCATGAGGGGAGGGTGGAGAAGGGCACACCCTCCCCACCTCTAAAGTATCCACATCTATCCGCCATTTAGGGAAATCAATCGGAAGCAATGTTAACAAGACCTTTTGATTGTATACTCTAAGTACAAATCAGCACCATTTTGCATTTTAATTTCCTGAGCATCCTGGTCAAAGTTTTATTGATTTCCATGTTCAGTTATCAGGATATTAGCTGTTGAATGAAACAACTTTTCTACACAGAATGAACTCAAATCAAAGGGACGTGATGTCATGGATTAACATCGTTGGTCAATGATTTGTTTTAAGTTATTATTTACCACTGATTTTATGCAACTAAATATTGACACAGTACCATATGTGCATTCTGAGCAATGGAATTTTAAAACTCTATATGCCTACGCGACAAGAAAGCATTCCTAACCAATTCAAGGTCAAGCAAATAGGATGAAAAATAAAGAAAAACAGAACATTGGCCAACAATGTGAATCCATGACATAACACCTGCTTGCTTCAAGGTCACTTTTTACAGCAAATGTGCTAACTTCAATTGCTACAGAAATATCTCAAGAACCGAACATGGAAAATGAATAAAACTTTCATCAGAATGCTTAGAATGTGTTCTTCTTTAACATATCGAAAATAAATTTGACTCTGTACTATTCTTTGTAAAAGAGGTGAAGCATCGCAAACACACCAACATATACACACTCTCATGAGTGCATTGATTTATTTTATCATTGAAACCAAAAAGACAATAATTTTCTAAACCGAAAGGAACCCCTTAGACCTCTCCCTCACAATAGTACAATCACACCATGCACATCTCTATTTTTAAAGATGTCTACGTTATATTGGGCATTGGAAGGCACCATTTTACATCTCAGTCCCCTCGAAAAGCACAAATATTTGAATGGGGCGCGGCGACTCCCCATTTATGAATGGCGATTTTATACTCTTTCCACTCCCCAATGCCTGTGAAGTTCAAAAGGGGGATTGTACATGTTCACCTCACTTGTTCATCCTTTCTCACAAAAAGAAGAAGAAACAGAAATGCACACTGCATCATAGGAGCAAAGCCCAATTAGACAGGTTCAAACACACCTAGATTTCAAAGCAGAGGGGGCGATGATAGACAAAAGCTTCTGTATGCCCAGAATGCTGTTTATGTACAGTAAGTGGGGTGGTATGTTCCCACCATTAGGGGTTCAACCCACCACCGTCACATGAAAAGGAAAATTTACAACACACTTACATTACTACATAATTATGCATATTGAGATTGTAAAAGAAAAACCAGAAAGCCCAAAGGCTTAGTGATTTCTTGCTTTGAGGAAAATTTGGAAATTCGTGCAACTATACCCCTGGAGAGACCTCTTCTTGACCACACTTTACTGCATCAACATATTGAATTTAAAATGTATCCAACTTTCCAGTCTAAAGGTATCTTGTTAAAACGTTTTTTTGACCACTGGTGACCTACAGTACTGTAATCTTTCACCGTTTATGACTAAACATTACCTCTGTTCTTCACTTCCTTCCATTACGATAAAGAAGCATTTGCACGATTTTTCACAGTTTAGCCTCATTTGACCTCAAAAGAAAACCTTTTGATTCCACCGAAAACAATATATCATCTTCCTCTTTACATAGCAAGTCAGCATATTTCAAATGTGAAAAGTGTCTTTGATTGTTTACAGGTACAACATTGTCAGTTTTACCTCTGTTGAATAAAGTTCCACTCTTCCTTTCAATATGAAAAATGTACAGTATTTACTAAATAGCACAAGTGTCAGTCATTCATATCAACAAAATAACAGAAAATAAGTACAAGTAAAGACGATTCCAATTAACAGCAAAACATTTGTTCATTTATACTATCCCTATGGCTGTCATACTATTACTCTGGCTGTCATATATCAGTCTTCATCCTTCTTGATTTATGTAGGAATACCTACTGTAGAAGGTATGAAATTTGGCCATCCACTCGCCAATTGCGCTTAACTCTTACAGAGACATCCCGAGAAATTTGCAAGGCTGCACGAAAATGAAGCTAGTAGTCCTGATAAACCCGAAGGAAACCAACCAGATTTGTGTCACTGTGGCAACTGAGTAGAGATGTGCACTGAAATTGAGAATGTTTGCTGCAGCCTGCGTTTAGAGCAATGTGTCACCAACCAGTTACAATCTGGGAATCTTATACTGAGTTCTGAGACTCTAGACTAGAGGTACTACATGTTTTGGAAATAATGAAATCCAGGTACTGCAGAAAGAAGTACTACATGACAAAATTCCTCCTTGTGCTGTTTGGGCAAAGCAAACCCGGAGTCCTTATCCAGATGGCCATTACACTGGATTCGTTCCATCTGTTTTAGCGACCAGCAGTCGACTTGTTCTTGGTGCACCTTTACTGGTATACTGTATCTGATACTATTACAAGTGTCATTCTGGTACATGATTATAATCCTTTGACTACTTTCTAAATATTTGCAAAAAACCTATCCAAAAAGGAAGCAATAAACATTGCTGAAGGAAATTATTCTCTTACACAATAGCCAAAATGCAAAAATGCATTGAGGTTTCGATAATACATACATTCCATGTTTTTTTTTTTTTTAAATGTTACATTTATTGTAAAACCTGGTTACCCAAATTAACCTTTGACTCCACCAGTAAGTAACGGGATTTTCTTTTCACCATAACACTTCTCTATTACAAAAAAGCCAAAATTCAGGCTGTGCTTTAAGATATTCTGCGAACAAGGTTTTCAGAGTTTGGTGCCAGGTGAAACTAGAAACCCATTGACATCCACCAAAAACAACAGGTACTTTTAACTCACCACAAGGCACCCACATACTAATTATGAAATCCATTCAAGTTTTGAACATTGAATTATCCTATCAACAAGATTTTCCTAGTTTGACCTCTAATGAAACCAAGTAACCCTCGATCTTCACCAAGGACTACAGATCCATCTTTCCACTGACCATCACACAACCACATTGTAAAGTTGAACTCCATCTCACTTTCTTACTTTTAAATACAAAGTAGAAAAGGTTTTCAACGTTTGACCTTGGATAACCCCAGGTTAACTTTGACCTCTGTCAAAATTAGTAGGGATCACCCAGCCCTCCCTCCCATCATAATTCATCAATAAACAAGTTTGAAAACAATCCAAACTTCCTCTTTCCTTAAGATATCATGCAAAAACGTTTTTCGTAGTTTGAGCCCCCTGTGATCCCAGACCAACTTTGTTCTCTACTAAAACTAATAGATTTCCCTCACATTATAATGCATCAAAATACCCAGTAGTTCCTTGCTGTCTGCTCTATTGAATTGATTTTCTCTGCTCACTGTACAGTAGACCTAAACACTAAAAAAAAGAGTTAAATTTAACTCTTTGGAAGCTTGAGGCTACAACGTTCACCCCAAAACAGTGAAAATGTACTCAAAAAAGTGATATTCACTCCAAAAGAACAAAGTTTCATTCTTGATGAAGGTCTGCACAGACCATCCTTAAAAATGAGTGGTCCCTGCTGGGTGAATTTTCACTCTTTTTGTAGTGAACGTCACTCTTCCTTGAGTGAATCTCATTATCCTTGGAGTGAATTAACACTCAAACACAGAGAATCCACACTTCCCAATGAACAGTATAAGAGAGTAACTTAAATTTAGCTCACTCTTTTAGAGTGCAAGTTTCAAAGTAAATGTATTGTACACTATTTGTCAACATGTCTCCCACTACCACCTGGGGCAGTGCAACTGTAATAATGTTGCTTCATGAATTTCTTCAGACTCTGTACATGCAACCAGACTGTCAAATTTTCACTTTCTCGTTTTTACTGCCTGTGAATCTTAAAGTTACGTTTACTGTAGCTCTCAAGTCTGTAATGTCAGGGTCACTCAACATCTTACTCATATAACAAATATATAACACTTATTTTCCTTCAAAGTTTGAGTGAATTTGAAGTACTACCAAGACAATATTTTTTCTCTTCACATCTGTCAACATGTAGGAATTCAAAATAGGGCTACTTTCATTTTCTATAGCAAAACTATGGAGATTCGTAGAATAATGAGAACTGTGCTAATTCTTTTTACTAAAAATTTACAAAGAAGGGATTTTCAGTCTACTTAAATGCTACAAGCGCAGGGCAAGAAGTGTAAGTTTTTCTAATTTGCATATTGCCATACGTGGTGAAGGTGTACCAGGTAGAGTTTGCATGTACAGTAGAGAGAAAAGCCTCTTGGAGGCTCTTGCAAAATGAAGCTCCCTATACTATAGTATATTGTGGTAAAGATGGTAAAGTTTTGTTATCGTCCATCAGATAAACAACCTCTCAAAATATGTTTCTTCATGGTCAATGCAATTGATCAAATGGGCCAAACTGTTTGCTAAGTACTGACGTACCGTACTGGATTCGCCATGTTAAGACAGTTTCTATCAGATTCACGTTACAAGCATCACACAAAGTGGAGATCTACGATCAGTTAAGTCCATTTTTGACGCTGTTGCAAGTATTGTATACACTTGAACTGTTTATAAAAAAAAAAAAAAAAAACATTTTTGTGGTAATGTGACTGTCTTCTGGTGGAAACCATTGTCAGGTTCTCTGGTGTCTGTTTGTGCTACAGTATACCCTAGACATGCATCAAATTTCGGGTATGATTACCTGAAGGATGATGTTTTACCCCAGGCAGTTTCTTTAATTGGAGTCTCTGTAAATGCTGCATACCCCTCTGACCTGTCTGCAAACCTGGAACAAAAGTTAAGAAGAGCGTGCATGTGCGTGCACGGTTTTATGGTTTCTTCAGAAAATATGTAAGAAACTGTAATAAACCAGACCAAACTGCAGTAAAACTGGAAGTGGAATGACTGTAAAGGACTGAGGGATACACTGAAAGAGAGGATTATAATTGCCCTGAAGGGTACAGACTACAATATATTTATCAAAAAACTGTAGTTCGGTGTACAGTAGATTCCTTTTAAAGTGAACTGCTAACATTTCACTACAGTTCAAGAAAGTGATATCAGTAAAAAAAATGGAGCTTAAAGGAGTCTTGTAAACCTGGCAGATGGTGAACGGTCTTTCTTAGCATGTACATTACATAGTGTACCCTCTGGCTATGCCCTCCTCCCCCCCCAACATCACTCGGCTCCTCTTTTCATTAAAACCAGGGGTTTCTAGTGACTCTGTAGTCCATACAATATTAAAGCAGTATATGTTGCATCTGTTTACAGTACAATTTACACGTGTAAGCAACCTGGGTGCAGTATTGCAATTTACAGACATACTGTACATGTGCAGACAACCTGTAACTTCTATTATTTAAAAGCCAGTGTATCTTCAGGTATGCCAACAGTATTGAATTGATATACTGTATGTGTACACTTACTACTAAACATGTATCCAAGGAAGACCCTCAGAAACCTCAGTGAATGTTCTATACAGTGTTGTTCAAGACATAATTGTAGATTAAAGGCAAATTAAGGGTTGTTTTCATTGAATGACTGACGACTTAAGTTCTTCCAATTTCTTACACTTAGAGTGGAACAAGAATCTAGAAGAACCCTGTTTTTTTTTTCAGAAAAAAGGAAAAAATGTTTCTTCTTCCACTTACGAAGAGAAGAAACCTATGACCCAGTGTGCTTGAGCTGAATGTGATCCATAGGTTTTCAGTCTACTGCAGAAAAACGCTACAGCACCCCCCCCCCCTCTTTAACTATTTCACTATAATACAGTAGCACCAGGTAAACAAATATTTTGTTTGTACAAAAGGCAAAACAGTTAGGGGAATTTTTTTTCAATTTTGGAGTAGGATAAAATGCTAGCGAAATAAATTTCAAGTGCCTCAACATTTGTACAATGTAGCCTTTTGATTTCAAAATCTTTGACTGAAAAAATGTATTTCTTATCAGAGTTTTTAAGAAAAAAATATAACTCAATTTAACAACTGATAATGGACTTGATTTAACTTAGAACAAAATCCTCCAACAACAACCACAGATTTTCAAAATATCTTTAGCAGTGATGTACTCAGGATTCCTCTGAAAGGGGGACATGCAATGTGGAAATAGTCTAAAATTTGTTACAACTCTTTGCCATGACGTACATGACAAATTTTAAACCGGTGACGAGATACAAAACCCGTGGCGGTACAGTACCATACTGTAACTTTGAAGTTTGATGACTAAGACCGAAGTTGCACTCTAAGATGAGCTTGCAGCAATCCTTTTTAAATAAGCCTAACATTTCCTTATCTGATTTCCGAAACATTGCAAATCTTGTACGCACTTACATTTGTACAAGGAAAAATCACCTTAGGGCTATCACTTTCCAGGCACGCAGAAGTATGCACAGATATCCCAGGCTATACAAAGAGTTACGTGTTGTGTGTCCATGCATGCTGGCGTGGTGAATCTAGCAGAGTGGGGATAGGGTTTGGATACTACAATTCCTTACACAAACTGTAGGTGCAAAGTTCAACCTTCCGTGACGCGACATCAAATTGTTGTTGTGATGGAGCGTTATGATGCCAAAAATTAACAAGCAAAAAACCAATGTGTGCCGTGACAATAAGTGAAATGCATCACGTCTATGAAGTCTTCATGGGTTTTAGAATCTCCTGCAATATGTGTTTCTGAGTGGAAGTTAGCCTGGGGGGGGGGGGTCAGGGATCTAAGGGAGGGGTAATCCCCCTTGCAAATTTTGATATTGGGTCATGTCCTTACAACAAATGCAATCTGGTTCTATTATGCTATCTTTTGAAGTAAATTTTGGAGTGTTGCAAAATTTCTGTACATGCTGGACCTAAAAAATTGGCATCAGGGAAAGGGCTTTTGGGAGAAAATCCTTTCCCTTTAAAATTTTTCAGAAATTAGGTGTGCAATCTGGTGCCACATAGAGTATGCTACGCTTTGAAGCGAAATTTGTGTTAGTGAGTTTTCAGGATGTGAAAAAAAATATACGTAGGGGTGTGCATGCATAGCAGAGGCCTTGCTCTAGCTGCTAGAATTGAATGGGACTTTTAAGCCAATGTTACTCGAGAAAAAGGCGTTTTCTCGGGTGAAACTTGCCTCTGTAATTGCGGCAGTCAACCTCTTCTAAACAGACCTTGTTGCTCTATTGGAAAAATAGTCGCCTTTAACTTATATTGATCCCAAAATACCTTAACCGTTAGTTCTCTAATAGATCCCGGATAACTTGTTGCAGACTTGAGATGGCTAAAACTTGCTATTCGCTTCTAGTGTCGTGCAAAGGCGTGGTTTGGGAGGTTAAACCCCATGGGTCAAACTTGAAATGCGAAAAACACCAAAGATAGCAGCTTTTCTTAACTCCCCTTGGGCATTCCCCTTATGATGTGCTCCACAGCCCCCCCCCCCCCACTCCCCCTCATGACACCATCCTGGCTACGCTGCTGATACATAGCCCAATGCCTCCATCGATGTACAGCTAGCCACTGATCCTTAGCCAGTACAGTACACAGGCCATTGCAAACACAATTTTGTCCAAGTTTGTTACATATACAGCAAATATTTGCTATAAAACGCAGAAAATCAGTGTGCCACTCCACCGTTTCCCTGGCCATTTCTATGTACAGTAACCTACCTATGGCGTTTGACATGGATCCAGACTGGAATGCCGTCGGAAGCTTAACCCACACGTCGTACGTGCAAACTTTTGTCCCACCCCTTGATTTTGCAACCTTGGTAGCCAATATGCATCTATACGCTACAAATTATTTGTCCCACTCGTTCGGTCGATGAAGAAAAATGGTCACAAATCTCCAGTCTGGAGATACCATTCTACAGGTTTCTTCATGTAAATATATATCTCGGAGTTTGGTGATTTGGAGGTTGGCAGCCTGGCAGGTCTGAACTTATAGGCCTAAGCTATAACACTGAATAACGGAATTTAGTACATTACTACTTGTAGGCGTTTGGCTACAAACTTAGGCGAACAAAGAATTACTCATTATTTGTGATTTTGTGTCCTCTGTATTTGCATGGAAGTAACAAAAGAAAGTCGAATAACGCTTCAAAAAAAAAAAACAAAAAAAAAAAAAACAATAGGGTTGTCGCACGCGCACAAAATTTTTCTCCAAAGTTCTCCAAAGTTCTCGCAGTCGCTAAAACAGTGTGTTTAAAAACTGAATTTACAACACTCAAAATTGTCAAAGTTTTGCCTACACTGTAAAATTTGTACACCTAAGACACATTTTTACTATAATATTTCACCAAATAAGCTTTAAAACAAAAAGAAGAAAAAATATGTTCCAGTTTCTAACGATCCCTTCAAAGCATCGCTGCAACGGTGGCAGTCAAAAGTGTGCTTTGGTCACACGTAAAATCCAACACATAGCCACCTTTGACTTGATCGTGCATTGGGGCTGAATATTTGACCCCTATAACATTTATAATGGAGGGAAACGATCGTCAAAAATAATATTTCTATACAATTTTTGGGCTCAAAACATTGATGACATGAGTACAATGGGTTCCAGAAATATCCGCAATTGCTTCCAGGTATCATTTTGTAGCGTTTTTTATGATCTTCCCATTTCCGAAGAAAAAAAATGAATTTTTGCTCAGCTCCGATGCACGCTCGATTTAAATGAAACAGCACATTGATCCCCGCCTACATCTTATGTACTGAGCCGACATTCGTATGTTTATGTATGAGCCCATTGTTCAGCTTAGCAACAAGGGATTTCCCGCCAATATGCTTACGTACAGTATTGCATTGTAAATACCTGTGCGTGCGATGCCGATGTACGGTCAGTGAATCACGTACTTGTGTACGTATACGTAAGCAAGTATACGGATTGCTATAGCGTAGACTGTGTGTATTCAGGCTATGTGAGACTTATTAGTGCATTGTACGCACACAGAACGCAAGCTATCATGAAACGGACACGTGATCATCGAGTGTCTTGCCCAGTTACGTTGCATATTCACGCCAGCACATCTGGGGTACGTAACACGGTGATGAATAATTTTGACCAACTTTTGCAAGCAGAACGTAACACTGAAGCATACGGCGATTTGGAGAAATCGGTGGGCGTATGGAGATACAAAATCTGTTATATTTTGAAAATTAATGTACGAATTTTGGTAAAATTTGGTACGGTTGCTAAGAAAAGGGTACTTAACAATGTGAATTCTCAAATTCCTGAAGTTTGATGTTTTTCGCGAAGTCATAATTTTAGTGCGACAACGTACCCTACTTCGAGTTACTTCTAGTAGGCTACTACTTAATACTGTTGCCCTACGATATTTTTGTATAGATAAAACACTTAACAGCTGACCTCCGACCTAGGCTTATGTTCATACTGTTCTTCGATGGAACCACTAAAAAATGAAACGTTTAGACTATAGGTCTATAATATAGGCCTGACTCACCCTTTTCAGTCAGGATTCTGTGGCAACAACTACGTCGATGTACATCCAATACTGTAGATGGGAAACACAGTAAGGGAATTCTAGGCTACCGCTGTCTTTTTTCACGCACGCTTCGAACGTTTCGGAGAATGCAGCTTGGCCAACCTGCACTTCTTTTCAGTTGTCTTTCTCTGCCTTTTTCCAGCAGAGACTGCCAGTGTCCTTCTGTCACAATATTAATTTAAGTAGTAAGCACAGAAAATGAAAGTGTCTGTCTTGCGTTAGCCATCTGTAGTAAGTTATTTTACTTTCTGTTTGTGGAGTACCTTGCTTCTTCGAATGCGTGCAACAAATGCAATATATAATGTACTGCAGTGCCCACAGTAATATAACGACGTACCGTTGAGATTGCGTATGTGTACATACCAGCCTGCGTTTGAACATTTGTATACAATGTCATGTGACCAATATCCACTAATCAGTATAGCCTATTCGTTTTGAATTGAGACAGAATCTAACTTTTAATCACGAATGACGTCAAAGAAGCGTTCAGTCTGTGGTAATGCCGTATAGACTATCATCGAGCTTCCTTTCCGGCGGTGGGGGGATCTCCTGACCTTTAAAATCTTTATAAATATAATATCTTCTGCAGATACTGTTTTGTTGCAAGGGGAACAGAAAGTGGGACAGTGCATGGCTTTTCAAAGTACACTTGCGGTGATCAAATCTCAAAGAGTTATTATGCTCTCCCCCTCCCTCACTGCATTGTTCAGTACAGAACCTACAGTATCATGACTTCTGCTTGTTGGTCGCAGTGACATAATATTACCAGGTATGATATAATGTATGAAGAGAACTTTGAGGATTCTGCTGCAGGCACATTTCACATTGAACAGCTTGACAGAAACAGGTCTGGTTTTGTTTTTTTTTTGGGGGGGGGGGTGTGAGTGGGGTTGCGTCGGGGTATAGTAATGTGAGGTTTTCGATGAAATCATTACAAAAAACTAGCTGATATTCTTGATGTCAGGTGCATTACGTTACACAAAACCAGGTTAAAGGTTATCATACAACAATCTCTTTCTGTAGCATATGTTATTGGAGCCACTAATTAATAGTGCACGAAGTTAATTCAAGATTAAGTACACTTCTTCTATGATGATACATAAAAAGAAGGGGAGGGGTGAGGGTGATGTGGTGAGTAAATTCCTACAATTCTATGCATCTGAGTGCAAACTTTATTTACTCGATTGCTCTTGGTTGATTCAGTGAAAATGCATAAAAATTACCTTATTGTTACCTTTATGTCAATAAATAGACAAATATACTTGTTTTCATATCTTTTTACGCACCCGGCAACTTTCTGTCTTTCTGAGTACGCTTTCCAGTCAGTCTAGTTGGTGGCCACCACTTTTTCGCAGAGTTTGGGAGCAAACCGGCTGCCTTTCAAATTTAATGTGTATCTAGACAAGAATGCTTTTGCTTTCGAGAAACACTTTTTTTCTAAAACCGTCCCGACTCTCTGGAGCAGTTCGGCGAATTATGAGACTGCTTTTCAAGAAAGCTACGTCCACTAAAGAACAACACTTAACTGGCCAATCCAAGAACCCCGATTTTATACTCAATATGCAAAGTTATTTAAAACATTCGCCTTTAATGGAAAGTATGTTGTAGGGTCGTGAGAATGGAAAGGTGCATGTTTAACATTTAACCTGTTTAGCTTTTGAACATTAAATGTTAAGCAATTAGGCAAGTGTGTTAAGCATCTGAGCGCGTTTAAAAAGAGGGGACAAAAATGTGTTAAAAAGGAACATTAAATTCCTAAGTCCCTTTCGCAGATGGTGTTTAAACCTTCTCTCGTTTTCGGTGCTTTACATGGCAAAAGCAGACACCACAATTTGAAGAAGTGTAGTAGACTGTCCTGTTTCATGATTGGCTTTTAAAAGTCTGTGACAACAATTTTCTCTTCAAATGTGATTTTGTTTTAGAAATAACTGCTTAGTTTACCTTGAATATGCAATATTTAAGTTATAAAATATGAAGAAAGATACTTTACAGAAAAAGTAGAAGAAAATTGAGACATTCACCTGTTGCTTCTGTTATTCTCTAACAATAACAAACAAATTGATTGCTACACGATACGAATTTGCCTATCCCATAATTGACTGCCTCATTTTTATCCATTCAACAGAACTAACGATATGGCCACGTAGCACATCTCGTCTTCTAAGGAATTGTCTGCAAATGTTAAACTTCCCACAAGTCTAAATGAATTTTAACACGACTCTTTTTCTGAAAAAACAAATTTTTGTAAAACGTTAACTTCTGCACGTCTTTCTGGAAAAGTTTTTAAATGAGAACTGATATAATGGTGTGCTTACAACAGATTTGTTTGAAACGATGAAGTTACTACTGAGCAATTTTTGTTCTATTGTATCAATTTTATCGAGGTGGTTCTAGGAAGACAGTTCGTCGTGTTTCTTCATGAGTGTCAAACCACGAAAATTATGGAAGACACAACTTAATATTCTTACTTATTTGTAGTATAGGATTGCACGAGAACAGGACGAAATTGTTAACGGTTCTCATTGTTTATTCATGCTGTATTGGAAAGGGCATATAAAGAGAGAAGTGGGTCGGGATCTACAGGATATTTATGGTAAATACTTTATTGAATTTTAAAGCAAGGGTTTCAAAAGCTTACTACCTTAAAGAAACTGTGGTTCTAGACAACAAATTACTTACTTCGGTAAGATTCCCGAAAGCAGTAGTTCCCGACATTTTACGGCTTACCGCCCCTTTCACCGAACGGGCCGTAATTCTAATGCCCCTATCCAGGCTATGGCACAATAGAGCTATGGTTTTAGGCACCCAAAACATTGAGAAAAGGTTGCGCCTACAGAATTCATGGTTTCTACCTGTTGGTCAGCCCTAGAATAGTGAAACGGCGGAATTGGACTTCAAAAACTGATTTTTTGAGGGGGCGGACCTTTAACCCATAATTTAAAGTGTACCTCAAGACAAACCGTTTCAAAATATTACACTAAACGGCATGAAAAATGAATTTCAACAGTTTCAACCCCATCTGATTAGGACTTTCTTTAGCCGAGATTTGAAATATTAGAGTATATTCACTCAATTTAAAATGGAACATTTAGCAATTATTTGTAATGTCATTGCTTTATTTCTTAAATTACAATCTTTGTATTTCTTTGCTTTTTCTGAAAGTTTTTGACCTTGTACCAAGATGTGATAGTATTCTTCTTCTCAAGGGGTGATGTAATTAAACCTTTACCGTTGTTTGGGTCCTTTTGGACCCATGCGGAGAGCTCGGCTGTCACACATCTTTACTGTTTCACGCGGAGCTCGAAACTGCGAGTAGCTACCCGAAAGTTCGGCCACAACAGCGAGAGAGGCAATAGTTTAAGGTCACGGGGTCAATGGCCTACGGAAGCCGATGCGAGGCGGGCTACGTCTGCTTTTCCGCCCAATCCCGAGGCTCGCCAACATGCCCCGATCGGAGCACAACGGTAAAGGGTTAAGCCCTCTCCGTGCATGATGCTATGCAGGCAATCGGGAAGTGATTAAGGTCATAAAGACATTTTCAATTTTTAACCTCTCCGTGCATGATGCTATGCAGGCAATCGGGAAGTGATTAAGGTCATAAAGACATTTTCAATTTTTAACCCTTTACCGTTGTGCTCCGATCGGGGCATATTTGCCAGCCTCGGGAGTGGGCAGAAAAGCGGACGTAGCCGCCCCGCATCGACTTCCGTAGGTCATTGACCCCGTAACCTTAAACCATTGTCTCTGTCGTTGTTGTGGCCGAATTTTCGTGTAGCTACTCGCGGTTTCGAGCTCCGCGTGAAATAGTAAAGATGGGTGACAGCCGACCTCTCCGCATGGGTCCAGAAGACCCCAAACAATGGTAAAGGGTTAAAGGAAACAAGGCAGGGAATGCGAGTTGTAAAACAAGAAAGTAAGTCACAAATTATTGGGTAATCGATTAGTTTGGTATACGTCAATAAATATTTAAAAGTTTCATACCTCGGCTAAAGAATGTCCTATGAATATGGGAGTTTGACTATTAGAATTCACTTTCATTGTGTGGTTTTGACCGGTCCCTAAGGTCTTTAATACTATCCCACGGTTCAAGGGCGGATATATAAGGAAATTTGTTTTTGTGCAAACCAAAAACGTTTCTCCCAGTGTCGGACGTCTTGCAAATAAAAATTTTCGTTGCGGTGCGTGAAAAGTAATGACTGTCCGAAAAACTATCTTAGCCACTATTAAAATGGCTTAGCGCTGAAAAATTTTGAAAAAATCACGACCCCCCAGAAAGTTAGAAATAGCACTTCCCAGGCTTGCAAGTAGCATCTAACTGTTTAAGCAGTCGTTATTTTGAGCTCTCATTAGCAATATAATTTTCGTTCCAATAAAAAATGATCAAATTGCAAAGTGGTTGGAAAATTACCTGATAAATGTTCTGGCTTTCCTATATAAAGTTGTGACATTTTTTTCATTTTCTTTGTCGCAAACTAGCATCTCCACGTTAAGAAGCTGAACATTAGTCTAAAAAAAAGTCTAAAAAAAAAACAATCATGATGACTTGAATAATATTAATTCGAATGACCAATGGTTAAATGAGCCTGTAAAACTTGGTTGAAATTTTGATATTATCATGAATTATATACTAATCAATTTCGCATTAGTTATAATAAGTTTGTACATTATATTTTGTAAAAAAAGAAGGGCTAATTGGACAAACTACGAAACACGTCTCATTCATATACTATTAAATAATAACGTAATTTTGGGAAAAAATTGGACTCCCTGCTTTGAAAACTTTGGAGTGAGGGTAAGTGTCCCCCTGCCTCTAGTGCACAGGGTAACGTTCAACCGGGGTACAGTGGGACCTGTTGGGTATTACTCTATTATAGACATAAGAATGAGGCATTCTAAATTTGACTACCTGCCGATTTTAACCTTAAAGGTTTCCATTGACTTGATATAAATAATTTAGTAAGAGTGTTAAAGGCTCCCTACCACTTGGCAATGCTTAGAGTTAGCATAAAGAGGCAATTTTCATGTTCAACAGTTACGGATAAAGTTAAATATTTGAATTTCTTGATGCACTGACTTGTAACGGTTTTGTGCACAATTTGAAAAAGGTGTCTGGTCACGATCTTTTTAAAACCGAAATGAAACGTTAAGTACTCATTCATAAAATAGTTATTTCAATGTAGAATATGGGGATTGTCTAAGTTTGACGATTTGTCAATGGTATGAGACAAAAACTTAACAGTTCTGGACAAATTTGTTGAATTCAGAATTTCATGAACCAACTCAATGAGCCGCTTTAATTTAAGCCCATAATTTCGTAATAAAATTATTGAGGCGATAAAATAAACCTGGTTTATTCAGCTCTCATTTTCATATCTTGAATAATTTCTGAGCTATGAAAAGGCCGACATTTTTTTATTTTGAAAAGTTGGTTGTAGAATGATTTGTGACGTACTCTTCTTGTGCAACCTGTCTTGGTTGCCTTTTGAGTTAAAAATGTTTTCATGAGCGTGAACGCTTCCTGTATTCTCGCATTTCATATTCTGGAGGGAGAACTTTTATAGTAAAGACATCCTATAATAGTACGAATTACTTTTGAAACAAGCAGGGACGGTGTGTGCATGGGCGTCAGGAAGGGGGCAAGGGGGGGCTTGGCCCCCTGGAAAATCAAACTTGTGAAAAAATTAATTAAAAATTAAAATAAAAAAAAAATTAAAAATAGATCATCAAAATATCTTCACTCACAGCGTCAGTTTCTACTGAAATATGCGGACATTTGACCACGAATAGCAAAAGAGAACATGGTATGCTGAATAGTGAAATCGTAATTTGGGGACCATCTATCATGATATCTATTGGAAATTTGTAACTGTAAAAACTATGCCAAAATTGTACTAGTTGTCAAGTATGTAGTGTGCATATGGCATCCGACCATTGATGAATGCGTTGGTCTTGGTTTGGTCCCGTGCTGATCTCAAGTCGCGACGCGCAGATGTAACTGGGATATACAAGGTGAATATGGGGGGGGGGGGGAGGGGTGATTCATTATTGGGTAACGGATATAGGCCTTTATAGGCTGTTTGACAGTTATAAGTTTTATCGTGCTCAGGCGTGCGAGGCTGTGACCGAGAGGCAGATTTACCTTCAACAATTTTTTAGATTGAAAATGCTAAAAATCTAAAAATTACAGACATAAAATTCCTGTTTCAGGGCTGGGTACATGCAGCTTACAACACTCGCCAAGTGTCGTTTCCGGCCATCTGGAGGGTTTGTAAGACCCAAAATTTTCTTCTACGCTCCGCGCCAACTGATGGTGGCGCTCCGCTTAGATAGTGTACACAATTCAATCATCCATGAATGACCTTGCCCCCCTTGTAAAAATTTCTGCGGACGCCCATGGGTGTGTGAAATATTTCTGATCGACTCCATTACTGGAGACCGACCCTCATAGGCATCTGGCACGATCCTAAGTTCGTAGATATATATTAATCGCAAATTTACAGGGCAGTGGTAATCAGTTCGGGAGATAACCGCTTTCGGTGGAAATCGATTTTCATTCAATTGGGGGAATATTGTTCCGTGTGTGACGCCATTTTCAAATATCCCCCATTGTGCATTATGATGCTACGGCGCAAATTCAACGGGAACTAGAACTGCACTTGCCTGCGGCAAATACTGTACGCAGAATTGTTGTGCCCGTGTGTGGGCGGGTTTGAGGCTGGGGCTTATAATATGATTGGATGTGGATCTTCGACTGGTGGCGGTCTTAGCCTAAATGAAATATCGGTCATCGGAAAACTCTGATAAACAACACAGATGGCCTGGGCAATACTGTAGTAAGCCAATCTAACGCTAAGCTACTAGGCTGGATCACACTGCAAATTTGCGCGTGAAACGTTTTCTGGATAGGCCTATATAACCTGGACGGGCGTAATGACCGGGACGCCCGGCGGTATTATTCAGGTTCTTCGTCAAATGACCCGGACGTAACTTTTATTTGCAGCCAACCCAGGGTGAAATTCCATTCGAAACCATTTGGAAAAGTTGAATGGTTCCGAATGGTTCTGAATGGACCCGAATGGACCCGACTGGTCTCAAATGGATTTCAAATGGTATATGTATGGAAATGCACATCTGAACGGTTTTCTGATCGCATAGCTGAACGGAATGCAAATAGTTCGCGAATGGTTTTGGTATTCGCAAATGGTTTCAAATGGTTCAAACTGGAAACCATTCAGTGAATGGTATATATTATGTACATCAATGGAACATTTTCAGTTCAACATGCATTTACATGATGCAAATGGTCAAGTTGTCTGTTGGTATAAGCCACCCTGGTGCAAATTCATTTGAAAGGATATGTAAAGCTCAATGACACAAATTTATAACCAACTGGATTTGATACATCTCTCACAATTTGTACAAGGTACAATTGAAGGTGTAGACAGGAAAGTAAGAAACTTTGTGTTAACCTTAACCAGTTTAGATTCTTCTCAGGCCGAATATTTCCCTGATCATTTCCCCATGCACATTTTATTAATAGGGATTTTGGAGGGGGCGGGGCACACTTATCAAATTTTGTGGGGCTCAAATGAATTGGGGGTTACAGTAAAGCCACCCATAGAAACTAGAGTAGGCAACACACCGCACCCCTGGATTTCCCTGAAAATTTTAGCCTTAGTTTTCCCAAAAAGTATAACCCCCTCCCCTACCTTGGAAAGGATACACAGAGATGCTGTAATGAACAGCACGGATATCATCTGGAATAGGAAATTCTTCCTGTCATTCCAATACCCGACCCAACCCGATACCTCTTGAATCCCCACTCCACTTTCTGGCACTTTCTTAGCCAGTACTTGATATCCTCGTATACCCCAACAACACTTGTAGTAGTTGTTGTTGTAGCTTTAATTTGCAGCCTGGTATCATCTACAGTCCAAAGGCACAACCTGCTAAATTATTGTACTCATTTATTCTCTCCATTTTCTCCATACAGAATTTAAATCCCCCTCCCCACCCCATCATGCTGATGCATATCTTTGTTGCCTTTCAAGTTGCTCATCTTTATGATAACCGTGGCACTGAACAGGATCAAAGCACAATGCAATGCTTGTTTGAATGGAACTATTACGTAATAGCTCGGCATGCACACAATGCATGATACAGCACTGCACTAAACAAAGCTCACAGATGCTGTACACCCATGTGTACATCATATGCACAGTACAATGTAAAATAATAGTCGCGGGCACAGCTAGTACAAGAGCTACTGTGCTTACAGAGAGGCTATGCAGTGGTGTGCAGTTGCCATGATTCTAGAAACGTGAAGTGAAAGGGCAAGACTGCTTTCCTTAGAGGACATTTATGAAATGCTGAAGCACAGTAAGTAGAGAAACATATCTTTAATGTATTGCACGAGAGAGACCAATAAGCAATGAACAAATGTTACTGAAAATTAGCCAAAGACTGCATCAATGAATGGTTGCTGCTGTGTTAACAGTCAGGCCTAATGTTTATAGTAGCGGTTCCACAAGACAATTAGTAGCACTAACTTAGTACTGTAGTAACGTTAGTACTAGTAGTATACAAAGACTAACGTCAATTTATGAAGCAGACCTTTTTAAGGAGGCGGGGGTGGACATATTATAGCCTGCAAAGAACCGAGGGACAGACATATTATATGCTGTTAATACACGTAAAACCCTCTACAAAGAGAACCGAGCTTAATTTTATTGAATCCAAGTTCATTGACCAAATTTAGGGTTTTGAAAAGTCATAGGCCTATTACTGGCCTCGGCCTAGTCATACTCAAAATAGTTGACCCCAGATCATGGTAAAATTTATAGTTGGAGTAATTTTTTTGGGGGGGGGGTGGGGGTGGGGGTTGGTCATGAAGACTGTCTCTTTCCTTTTGGGTGCTGACTCAAAAATTACAGGATGGAAAAGGAATTCCTTTTTGCATGTTTCCATCGTTATCTGTATGTACAGTTCTGTAGCATCGGGCCTAAATAATAAACAGGTACACGATTTGCTGCAGGCCTAGGCCTATATTTATTTGTGTACGTGTACGTATGATAAATAATTAGTTTTCGAATTTATCTAAGTCTCCGTATATGCCCTCTAGCAAAATTTGACTGCAGGCCTAGGCCTATACCACAGTCCCAAACAAACAGAGACACCGTCTTGAGTAAAACAAAAGCAGTCACCCAGGCTTCGACAAATCCCCGCAGGACAGTCAGGGACAAGTAAACAATCACTCGGGCAACTATCATGCTCAATGTTGCAGCCCGCTGGGCACCTACCCCCAGCCTTAAATTTTTGAGTGGCGCAAAACAGCATTTGTACTTTTATATTTCAAAATTATATGTTCTCAACAGATTTGAATTGGACAAATTGATATTCATGCGTGCAAGTAGACTGAGAAAACAGCTAGCCCGTTGGGAAGAAAAAAATTGTCAAAGCCTGAGTCACCCCAAATTGAAGTAGTGTAGTAGACTGTCCTGTTCCATGATTGGCTGTTTAGAGTTATGTGACAACATTGTTTTCTTCAAATATGGAATTTACTGCTTGGTTTACCCAGAATATGCAATATGAAGTCTAAAAATATGATGAAAGATACTTTGAAGAGAGATAAAAACAAAATTGTGTTGCTTACTGTAGCTGTTGCTTTTAAATAAATTTCGGGGGACTATTCTTGATCTTAAAAGCTTAAGTTTTCTTAAATTTGTCAAGAACATTTTACCCTTTAAAACCAAGTTAGTTGTACAACTTTTTATATACTTTTAAAATTTTATTTTTCATTTCCCAAACAGAATGACATCATAGTGAAACTGTCTCCTGCACAGCTGATGGAGTTATTTTTCAGTGTGTCATAAATTCTTTTCATTTATGTCTGGGCTGCTGTGTACCATGTAGCAGAGTCAAGCATAATCATTTTAGTGAGTGAGGAAATTGTACTGCATACATGGAGCCATGGACTGAACAAGTTATCCTGCTATTGAACTGAGACACCAATGTACTGGTTACCTTTTATGGCCTGCTTCCTTTTGAATAGCGATTTTCTTGTTTGACACTACAAAGCCTGTTTTCGTTATCACATAAAATGAGCAGTCCTGATTGTTGAATTATAACATTTCCATGACATGCAGGCTACTGGACCTTTTGATGATCTTACTGTGGAGTCAGAATGAGTCCTGAGGTTGGAGAACTACAGAACAGTGTTGAAGTAGATACTGTAAAGCAGTTACAGGACAACTTATTAGAGGCATCTTTGAATTGACCACAACACTCAAAAAGATATTTGCTACAGATGGGTATGGACCACTCCAGTACCAATTTACAAAGGAAATGCTGGTGTCCTAGTTTTTGTGCCTCATTGTAACCTGATAAATTGAACAGTCTTGTTTAAACTGTCAGGATGATGTAATTAAGAAGTGTTGAATCCTTGGTGTGGAATATTTCCTTTACTCAGGAGTCAATGGGAGGATCGGACAAAGAATACAGCCATTGGATTTGGAAACAAAATAAATTTTCCCCTTCGTGGACCTTTCATGTGCCCTGTGTGCAACCTCTAAAGGCATTTAATTGTGTTTAAACTTCTTACTTTTTCAACTTGGATAACCATGAGAATATTTTTTCATGGACCAAACAGTTACCAAACTTTGTTTTAGTTGGGAAATGTGAGAAGACTGAAGCCTACTCTATGATTTTTCATGAAATACATTTTACCATGGAAATCCCCATTATTTTAACTTCAAATGTAAAATAACTGGTGCTTAAAGTTATAGTAAAAATTATTTGGTGGACCATTTTAATATTTTGACCGAACTTTGATTTTAATTTGAAAGTCAGATGTTTATCAGAGTAATCTGGACAAAACATTCTCTTCGATAATTTTTCTACTTTTTCTCCCTTGGAAAGAAAACCTACAGTGTTTTTTTTTCATTCCTTCAGTTTAATACTAAAAGGTGTACCCTACATTAGAATTACAACGAGCTATATATTTGTCTATATTGTGTTTGCATATGAGTGCGTATTACATGATTTTGGACACCATGAACTGTTTTTCATGCGTTTAAGTTTATAACAAACTTGCAAAGTATCAATTGACTTTTAAATTTGAGTGAAGTTGTACTCATCCTAATATGGACTATTTATGTTGTTCTTCATATTTATGTTGTTCTTCATTTACCTTGTAAGTATCAGATCCCAACCATAACATGTAATATTCTTCAACTGGGTTGCCAGCTGCATGATGTGCTATCCATAATTACTGTTCTGTTAGCTTAACAGAATGCCATCAGGGGATAATAAACGTACACTCTGTTGCAACTACAGTTAAATTCTTATATTGTCTTAATTAATTTTGGTTTTACAGCAACTGTACAGTATTTTCCATCTCGAACTTGCAAATAGAAACCATTGGCAGATCATTTGTGGGTGGTTTCCTGTTGAAATTATTTGAAACTGTTGAGATGCATAACATGATGAACCATTCACAAACCATTTGTGTATGGTTCCAGTCATTACATTCAAAAACCATTTGCATGCCATACCATTTGAAAACCACTTGCAAATGGTACCATTCAACACCATTTGGGACCAGTTATTCCATTTAAAGACCATTTGCATATCAGACCATTTGAAGACCATTCGCAAATGGTACCATTCAACACCATTTGGGACCAGTTAAAAACCATTTGCATACCAGACCATTCGCAGACCATTTGCAAATGGAACCATTTAGGACCATTCAGAACGGCCCAAAAATACAGTGTGAAAAATACCATTCGGAACCATTCAGACCATTCGCGAATGGTTTCAAATGGAATTTAACCCTGGGAAGGGCCAATAATCATCTCACCCCAGACTGCCCAGACTGCAATTCTTTTAGAGGTTAACAGCAATTCTCAACGGGCTTAGCTCTTTAATTGGCAGTTAATTCAAACACGAATATAGAGTACCATCAAAGCTAATTTTACACAGCATTTACTGTACTGAAAGTGTTTTTATTATACATATTGAGCTTAAAATTTTACACCCACCCTGAAGCAATAAACTGAGACTGTGTCTCCGGGATAAGGATGAATTTTCGACAAACGGGGAGGGGATTAAGTAAGAAGGTTAGGAAAATTGGTACTGTTTGGGGTGGGAGAATCAAACCTTTCACAGTTTTACAATCTGCCATGACATATACAACGTCGTTTTCTTTAGAGTATTTATTCACTGCGAGGCTGAATGCAAGTTTTGACGAAAGGTGGGTATGCTTCAAAACGAAACAATAAACAAATAAGCAAAAAATCATAGAAAATGAAATGACAAAAATCCTCGACAATCAACGGGGTTTAAACCCAAAACCCCAGCCTGATTCCGCCCGTACTGCTTCATTCAGTTCTTTGAAAGAGGTTAATCCAGCTCCCAGTACCAGTTCCGTTTCACACAGTCATATCGTTCCTTTTGTCTAATTCGGTACATAATACACTGTGATTTGATTTCCAGCGGTGCGTGTACTTTGCATGCTATTGTTTTGTCCCAAAGGCAGTACGGCTCCTGTGGGCTCATTACAGATTTCGTCCCCTTGAAGGAAAGACAAAATTGCCTTCGCCTGCTTTAGAGATTATATCTCCAGATGTCACATTTTTGCGGTTAACTCATTTGCAATGGACAAAAAGTGGCTCGAAGCATAATGACGTAATATTCGGAGTTATAGAAAATTATTCGCTGAAACTTCATGGATAGGTTGACATTAAAACGAATTTTAAACCAGAAAAATCGGTCCAGGTTTGATGGAATTATAGAAAATATTTAGCACCAAAACTGTAAGAGAACAATGGTCAGTTCTTGTCTTTCGTGCAGGGTAAATATTTGCGCTGACTGAGCAAACAACTCTTGTGGTTAAATGACGTCAAAAAATTGGCCAGTTCGTTCCCTGATCGGCCAGTTCGTTCCGCCGCGGACAGATTTTCTCATGTGGAGGTTCAATATGTCTACGGTATTTCCCGCCTGTCGAAAGAGGCCCCCGGGAAACTAAATTTGAACTTGAAACATACTTGAAAATGAGTTTGAACTTTGAACTTCTTATCGAGTTGACTGACTCCACATAACTGATTGGTGTTGGTAGGTTGTTAATTCTTATCTAACTAACCCAGTGGTAGTATATTTCGTACGTGCAGCCCTACAGCCAGCTGCTTTTGATCAGTTAGTTAGGTGGAGTTTCCAACCAATTGGTTCAAGCACTGAAGTACCTTGGAAGCACTACTTCCGACTTAGTACTTCAAGTTCCATGGTTCAAGTCCTGACCCGTGCATGCAGTGTACACACATGGAAGTACCAGTATACAGTGCAATCTACCTGTCTACGTTGTGCACGTATGAGGCCTATAGACGAATCCGATAAGCGCTTGTGTTCAGTGACTGCAGGCGGCCATTAGTGGGGTCCGTCGGCCTTAAATTGTCTTCATTTATTGTCTACGTGAACATTAAGTGCGCATATTCAGTGAAATTGAAGGAATCAAGGTACAATTCAGTGTACAACCATCCATGGTGCACGTAAGCAAACAAATTGAAAAATTAAAAGGTGTTAGACCCCAGTTATGGCCGCGCCGACTGATATCAAACTATCACTTGCTGTCCGAATTCGTGTATAGCTAACGACGCATATGCCCTCATCACACCAAGCTTTTCAACAAATTTATCCGCTGATTTCTTCTTTTGCGAATTTGAAGTTATGTATTCTTATCGTGTCAAAGAGAAAGCAAGCGCAAATTTGTTTTTTAATGTGACTACAATACAATTCAGTGGCTAAATAAGTAAAAAATGAATCTCAAACCATGAAAATTGGCTCGGATTTAGAAAAGTTATGCACGAAAATTAAATTAGAAAAAAAAAGTGAAATTGAATATTTCTAGACAAAACTGTCAATTAAGTAATATTTGGGACAAAATCATACTTCTTGATCCAAAATTAACGAAAAACGTGTAAATAACTACAAACTAGCATTATTTCTTGATATTTTCAGCAGTGAGGTACACCCTTAGTCATTGTTTGGGCAATAAACACGTTATAGAAGCCATAAGGTCAGTTTATTATTTGCGATTTTCCTATCGTTAAAATGCGGCCAAATCATAACACCCGAGAGATTACAAAAACCACTGTTAGACTGGTTTTTATTACGGGAATAAATAACAAGTTTCGTTGGATGCAGAAAGACCTTCGGAATACACAATGAACACAATGGCAGTCATTAATTTTTTTGTCTTGTTCCGCTGTAATCCGAGAGACTCAAAGCAAAACAAAATTAAGCAGGACTATTGAGTAATGTTTGACAAAATAAAACTTATTTAATGGAACCCGATGAAAAGTCCCTCTAGAGCCACCTTAGGAAATTCTAGAAAATACCTCTTTGTCAACTTTAACCTACCTCGACATCACGGCGGTGTGCTACATTTTTGATGTAAAATCGAGGTACTGTAAGTTTTCAACTCATAGCAACTGGCATGCAAATTGTCGTGTTGTCGAGTTCTTTGGGTACGGTAAATAAACATATCACATGTCACCTTATGGCACTTTCCTATAATACTCATGCGGATTGCTATTTTTTTCTGAAATCTTGAACAAAATATTATTTTCTGCAGAGCCAAGTGAAGTGATGTCGTGACTGTGTACGTCACACACAAATTTCAAGCAAGGCAAATAGCAGGGTTGTATAAATGATGAAACTGATCAAATTTAATGTACGCAGACAGAGGATATATCCCATTAGGAAGTTATACTTTTCGAAAAATTGTGAAGTAAATTTGAAAAAGATCTCCCTTTGAACTAAGTTGAGGTCTAAGATAACAATACAGGTTAAACTGGAAGTTTTTGCTAGGAACACTTGAATCTCATACTGCATTTGTTGGTATTCATACATGACAGGAAGAGCTGCTTCCTCCTGTATATGCTTTATTTCGAGTTATCAGAATGAGACGTTGAAACTATGAGAAGTTTTTTTTTTTTTTTTTCACACATGTAGAGTGACAAAACATTCAAACCATAGACAGCATCCCATCCGAAGGGAATTTTGCATTTAGTCCTTTAGAACAAAAAGGACAAAATATCAAACCCTTTTGAATCTAACTGGAATTTCATCAATAATGAAGTAGCTCAATCCTTAATGGATACTATGGGATACTTTGTGTCAACAGTGGTATGAGTAGTAAAATCTAAATCAGCAGCAAAACAACGGCATTGCTAGATGGCATGAATATGCAAAGGAAGTTGTAAACGAGGTAAACACTGGTCGTTATCATAGCCATCTGTGGAGCTTCTAGGAGTTTAAACAGCAGTTCACTACTTTGAAACTCATTTAGTAGTATATTATGAATTAATACAAATTTTTTCTTTCAACATGCATTAATGAATTTGTGTGTAATTCTTTTCCAGAAGGCATGCGAGTTCAACAAGCTGTTTTTGAAGAATGTGGAATACTTGTGCCTTATTTACTAAGGTAAAAATTACTTTTATCATTTGTGAAAAAAATGACTGGTACATTGTATTTATTGTCATTGACTTAACACTCACCCACTAACACTGCAAGCTAAACACCCTTAAAACACTTGGGATAAATTTAACCAGGAGCAGTGCTTTATTTACTCCGAAACAATCGGGGTTTAGTTTCTTAGTTAAACAAACTCAAATCCCAGTAACTTAAACCATAATTTGTGTAAGTTTAACAAGGATTTTCATTAAGATTTAACCATGATTATGTTGAGTAATTCATTATTAAGTTTAACCCCAGTGTTTTCAGAGTGTTATATAGCTTATGATAAGTTATACATGTGAAATATTCATGGCAGTCTTCTTTCCTTTTAGTTTAGAGGCTAGACTGAAACTTAATTATGCTTCACATTGTTCAAAGGATTACATGCTAAAACATTGTTGTCTTCTTATAGCACTATTCATCAGATCTTTCTTAGACCATGGAGATATTATGTAATAGCTCCATTTTCAGACATAAATTGAGACATTCAAGTTTGAGTCTACTGATTTTTAGTGTGGATAGTCTCAATCCATAGTGGGAGAAAAAACTTATACAGTTATGTATAACGTTTCCAACAAGTTTGAGAAGTGTGTCATTATCACTGTGGCTATGGGGAGGGAGTGGTATAGCTGCCCTTCCTCCACACAAAATGTTTTATAAACAACTCGTGTAAAAGACGGCTATTTTCTGATCATATTCCACATGGCTTCTTACCTGCATTCACCAGGTCATAATTTTATCCCTGCATCATGACTGTTGTGGTACCTCCCTGTAGGTTTTGGCAACTCTTTTTAATCTCTTGAAAGTTTGTGGGGATTAATCACATCAAAAAGTTAAGTAGTTTTCTTGTGAAGGTGTACATTTGTTGGGGCATGCAATGATCTGTTTAAGTTCAAACTTGTTAGATGCAACTCATATCATTACAGAACGTGAAGAAGTTACAATTGTCTTGTTTCCAGAATTTTGGCAGTCTTCTTCTTGTTACGTAGGATCACATACAAAATTACACTTTTTCTTTTGTTTTGTTTTCAACAGGTTATTTGCTAACAAAAGAGGGACCCAAACAGTGAAAGAAAGTGACAGTCTGGAGGAATCGAAAAACTGGTGATAAAGGTCAAGGACATTGAATGGGGTCTTTGAACTGTGAAATTTGGAATCTCAAAGCTTCACATTTTACTAGTAGCCAAAGAGTATTTCTGTGAAAATTCTTTTCACGTGATTCTGTTTTATTACGTTTAAATTTACCATGTCAAGGTATTGTATCTGATGGTCTGGAAACTGTACATTCTCCTTTATCCACGGTGATGGTTGGACTGATAATTCCATTACGTGTTTTTGATCTATTTTCAAATCATCTTTAAAGACTGTGATTTTGGAAATTCACTGTGTTGGTGCTTTACTTTTCAGTCTTTATAATGATCTTATAACAATGACTGATAACAGTAGCCAAATGTTAATTATGATATTTTATTAGTATTTCATTTGATTATAGGTTATGAAAAGGCCCTGAAGGTTTACATCTTATCATGTTTTGAATAATCACAAACTTTTAGTGTGCTGGATCGATGTGTTGCGCCAAAACATCATTAGGCCTGTTCCATGAGAAGTTACCCTAGGCATTGTCTTAAGAAGTGTGATTTTAGCAAACTGGTCTATTATGTCGTTCCAAACTCAGTAACCGAGCAAGCTCTGTGAAAATGGCTGGCCAGGAACTTTGGCTAAATTGTGCCCATTAACTTCCCGCAACATGTTAGCAAAGGATAAACTAGACTTCAGAATTATCTTAGGTATCTCTGAAGTCATGTAATGTTATTTTCCACTTATGTCACAGTTAAGAGGTAATAACGGCAAACATTACATCTGGTGAAGCGGGTAAGCTACTAACATTATTATAATGAATTGCTACAAAACATTGATCTCTGCGAATAACATTTTGTTTGGAAAATTAAGTCAAATTTCATTTTAATATGCTAACATGTAGTTTTTTGTGAATTGTCTACTACTTAGCATTTCTTTCTTTAGTAAGTCCACTAGAAATTAGAACCTTAGTTGTCTCTCCTACAGTCCTTAGTTTTGCCCACATGATTGTTGTGATTTTGAAAGGTATGCATGGTGTCAAATCATCTACTATGCACTTTTGAAAATTTTCATTTCATTTGCAGGAATCATAAAGGAAATGTAATGTCATTTATTTGCTTCAAAAATTTTCCAGTAATAAATCGTGTTGTTGTAAGGTTTCCAAATAAAAGACTTTTGTGTGTTTTGTTCTCGTTTAGGAATTTTATTCATTATATGTAACTTTCCTACAGCTACCCGTATATTAACTTGACTCATGGGCAGAATTATCTCGGTTTGTTGCAATATGCCTTTTATATGATGCAAAAACACTACAGCAACATGTGCAAATAGCCTCTCTTATCCATATCACCAGCCAGAAAAGATTCATAGGACAGTAATTAATATATTCGGAGGAATGTTTCAGCTTGATAACATAGTCGGTTCTGTAGTACAACTGCAGTGAAACGCAGAAGCTGTTGTAGTTGCGCAGAAAAGGCAGATTAAGGGACTTCGATGAGTTTTTCACAGCAGATGGCAAGAAGTTGCAGTGGATTGACGGTGAAAAGAAAATCTGTTTGACTGCACACAGTTTCTGTTTACCGACAGTAGTTTGTGTTAGCAAATGATATTGACAGAATTGTTATGTAACAGAAAACGTCTGTTAAAAGTAAAAGAAATTTTCTGTTCACCAACAGACTTTGTTCTAGTAACAAATTGACAGCCCATTTTCTGTGGTGTAAGCAGTACAGAGTAGCTCTGTTTGGTTACACACAATTTCTGTCTGCCGACAGTACTTTGTGCTAGCAAGTGATGGACAGAACACGTCATGTTACAGAAAAGTTCTGTTAAAAGTAACAGAGATTTTCTGTTCACCAACAGATTTTGTGCTAGTAACCGATTGACAGTACATTTTCTGTTTTCCAACAGAGAAATTTTTTACAGTGCAATCAAGAAACACCTTGTTAAAAGTGCGCATCTACCCCAATTATCCTCAGTTTATTGTTTCAGTGTGAGTATACAAGACCAAATGTGTAACCAAAACACTCTCAGCACACACAGGTGGTGCAATATGAACTGTGGTACTTTGCAGTATTTGAACTAAATGTCAATCAAAGAGCTTAGCCAATTGAGAATTCATGGAAACCCCTACCAAAATTTGGGTTGGGAGTTTGGGTTGAGAGGATTGGCCCTTTAAGCTGTTTCCTCGAAAAAGTGGGGCGATGCGCACTTTTTAACAAGAAGTTTCCTAACTGGCTAACGATAGCCGTAATCCCTAACATAATCCCTAACCCTGACAAAGAATACAATCCATACAATACAATGGCAACAGCCAATCAAGAAACACTTTGTTAAACAGTGTGCATCTACCCAAAAAAGTCAGTATCACTCACTACACATTGAACTATCTGATTTGTAGGCTAATTACGTCTCGGCCTTTTGGCTATTCATGTGTAGTATCTGTTATTTTAATCCAGTCTAGAATGGAGCCATACATGACAGAACAATGATGTAAATGGTCTGAAGGCGGCGAGGTCGGACATGTGTTTTCTTTCAGTGGACGTAATAACTTTTTCGGGTAGCAGTGGAAGCTTTGATTTCACCGAACGGCCCTTTGCCAGAGGGTCGGGAGGACTTTAGGAGAAACATAAGGCTAAATACTAGCAGTTACCTAATATATATATACTCTAAGAAATCTCTTGTTTAATTAAAATGGAATCTAATCAATTAGGGCAAGAGGCGGAATCTTGTCCAATGTTCCACTAGCTTCGACTCATAAATGAAAAGAATAGTTTTGTTTGTGAACCATTTCTAGTCAACTTTGAAAAGAATCTTCTCAAATATTTGACAAGTTTCCGGTTCCTTGCCCCATCCAATTCGGATGTTTTTTTTTTTTTTTCAGAGTGTACCGTACATATTTTAAAGGCTGCAAAACTTTATCTTTCACATTGAACTCTGAATGCCGTAGCATATAGCTTATTCCATTGCGGAGGTATTAAATGTTAAATTTATTACCTGCAATCGAAAAAGTTCGTTGTGCCGTTGCAGTGTCATTCTTCTTGTACAAATCACGTTACTTTCTTTGTTTCCTTTTGAAGTTAAAAGTGATTCTGTGAAATGTGCACTCCATGTTTTCAACTTGGGATTGGCAGAAGTTGTTTTAAATTTACTGTCAAGTCTCCTAATTACAGTAAGAACGTCATAACATTTTTCATAATTAGCGGCAGTGAAGGTTATAAGCTAAATAAAAGATTCAAAGACTTAAATTTGAGTAGTACAAAAATGGCATCGCCCATAATCGCGCAAGCTACCGTGTTAACTGAGTGAATAAAATTCCGCATTTTACGTTTCAGCTCAAGCATCTTCTGCGAAAATTGACGTTGAAGAATTGTAATTAAATTTTGTAGTTTTATACAATCTTAGTTGATTTTTGGCAGAATACGCAAATTTTCTTGCTAAAGCAGTCGGACTGTATGTATGCCACCTGGCCTATCCTGAGCAAAAAGTGCCCCAAAAGTCCCCAAGGCTGTTGGGTAATGATTTTGTCCAACAAATGGTTAAAATTTGTACCCGACACTTTTGACCAACAGCTTAACCCAACAGTGTTTGGTGCATTTTTGAATTTCCATATGAATAATTATAATTAAAAGTTTTCAAGCAGAACGAAGACTTTACAAAGTAATCTATAACCTACGCCATTTGCTCTCCAGTGCATGGGGAACAAAATTGGTGGAGTGAATTTTCTAGTTGGGAGGTAAAATTGCAAACGTGCAGTTTGCTTTTTTTTCTTTTATTGTTTTTCCATTGATTATGTAGTAGCGAAAATAAATACGTACACTGCTTGTGAGCATTTTGGTCCTGATTTTTAAGGCTATTCTACCCTTTGCATAATTTTTTATATATCAGCTCCAATCTTATCCAGCCATCATGTGAGATTTTTAACCACTTTTTTTAAGATAAGTTTCTGTAAAACTCAACATTATGCCAATCATCTGATTGGTCAGTTACAATTTACACTAATATTGGGCATTTTAATACGTGCCCAACACCGTGTACCATCACTTGGATTTTGTCCACCCTTTATTTACTTAAGTATGGGTAGATTGTTAAACCCATTTCTTGGGCAATGAATTGCCCATGTAGAGCACTTTGGATTTTGTTCAACGCTTTTTACCCAACTGTTTTTCGATTGCAATATGCTTTCTGAAATTTAAGAAACTTAAGGTACACAATTTAAGAGACTTAAGGTACACAATTTAAGAGACGTAAGGTACACATTTTCAGGTATTCTTTCTGAAATTTAAGAGACTTAAGGTACACATTTTATTAGGTTAAAAATGTTTGCACGATGCAACAGTTTGCTTGTGTAGAACGTGTCTTTTAGACGTATCCGGACCGGAAATGATGGTTTGATTTTAGTAGGCCATATCTGGGGTCTATAATCTTTTATTCTTTCAATTTCTTTGCTTACGTGTACGATGGAAGGGTGTACACTGAAATGCATCTTAACTCCCTCGATTTTACATGAGAGCTTGACATTACGTTAAGCTCATGGAACCCAGTAATGGCTGCTAACAGTCACTAAACACAAGCGGCGATCGGATTCGACTATACGACGGCGATTACACTCTAAAACATGTGCCAGTTGCCAGGGGTAAACAAGTTCGGGAAAATCCGAAGTGCTCAACATGGGCAAATGATTGCCTAGCAAATAGGCAAACAATCTACCTATATTTGTTGGGTAAATTAACGTTGGGTAATATCCAAATGTTGGGCAAGTCTTAAAGTACTCAACATTTGGGTAAAATGTAATTGATCAATCAGATGATAACTAAAGTATCAGTTAAGTTTTACAGATATTTATTTCAATAAATGTAGTCAATTAAGATCTCATGTTTGAATAAGGTTGGATTTGGTAAATGAAAAAAAAATAGCTGTAGAATAGCAGTTCAAGTCTGGACGAAATTACTTAAAGAACAATGGTGGTGTCCGAAAAAAGAAGTTTTCAATACTATATGTAATCACTGATCAATGAGACGTACAAGGAACACAACGTGCACGATTGGGATTATTATTTCAAACTACACACTTCACTCTTTACTAACCAAGTGCATTGTCACTGAGGCCTTAGGCTAAGATCATGTGTAATATCTGTACTTTTCAGCCAGTCTAGAATGGAGCCATATATGACAGACCAATGATGCAAATGGTCTGAGGGCCTTGAGGTTGGTAAGCGTTGTCCTTCAGTGGACGTAATAGCTCCTTCGGGAAGCAGTTTAAAGTTTTGTTTCGCCGAATGGCCCTTTGCCAGAGAGTCGGGAGGACTTTAAAAAATTGTAACCGGTGCCCCCATTCACTCCTGGAAGACAAACGGTGTGAGTTTTAGGGTACTTTGTTGAATTTCCTTCTTGTCCAAATCATACAATTATATATGCGATTACATGGAAATCCAGACAAGCACCTAAACGTACAGCTGTTGGGCAAATATATTGGGCACAAATTTCAACCATTTTGGGCAAAATTAGTTGGGTAAAATGGTTGAGTAATTTATTTTGCCCAACTATTGAGTAAACCGCTCGACCAACTAAGATTGGCATCTTTTTACCCAATTCTGGTAAGGTGGCATACGGAACCAACTTTTGGGTAATTTTTTGCCAGGGTTGGGTAATCATTTTTTTTAGAGTGTAGTGTATTCAAATCCAATGCATTAAGTTAAATTAGGTAGGCCATCTTTTCTTTTTATGTAGTTCAGAATGGAACCGTTCATGATGGACCAATGTTCTAAATGATCTAAGGCCATGAGGTTGGTCAAGTAAGATCTCATATTTAAATAAGTTTGGATTTGGTAAATTAAAAATAGCTGTAGAATAGCAATTAAAATCTGGACGGAATTACTTAAAGAACAATGGTGTTGTCCGAAAAAAATTTTCAATACTATATGTAATCACTGAACAATGAGACGTACAAGAAAGACAAAGTGCACGATTGGGATTATCATTTCAAACTACACACTTCACTCTTTATTAACCAAGTGTATTGTCAATAAGGCCTTTGGCTAAGATCATGTGTAGTAGGCCTATCTGTACCTTTCAGCCAGTCTAGAATGGAGCCATACATTACAGACCAATGATGCAAATGGTCTGAGGGCCTTGAGGTCGGTAAGTGCTGTCCTCCAGTAGACGTAATAGCTTCTTCGCGGAGCAGTTTAAAGTTTTGTTTCGCCGAATGGCCCTTTGCCAGAGAGTCGGGAGGACTTTAAAAATATTGCCACCGGTGCCCCCATCCACTCCTGGAAGACAAACGGTGTGAGTTTTAGGGTACTTTGTTGAATTTCCTTCTTGTCCAAATCATACAATTATATATGCGATTACATGAAAATCTTGCCAAGCACCCGAAAAATACAGCTTTTGGGCAAATATGTTGGGTACAAATTTTAAATATTGGTGGGGCAAAATTAGTTGGGTAAAATGGTTGGGAAATTTGTTTTGCCCAACTGTTGAGTAAACCGCTCAACCAACTAAGATTGGCAGCTTTTTACCCAATTCTGGTAGGGTGGCATACGGAACCAACTTTTGGGTATATTTTTGCCAAGTTTGGGTAATCATTTTTTAGAGTGTACTGTATTCAGATCCAATGCATTAAGTTAAATTAAGTAGGCTATCTTTTCCTTTTGTGCAGTTCAGAATGGAACCGTTCATGATGGACCAATGTTCTAAATGATCTAAGGCCATGAGGTTGGTCAAGTGTTGTTCTTCGGTGGACGTATAGCTTCTTCGGGAAGCAGTTTAATTTTTTTGCCAGAGAGTATCGAGGACTGTAGAAAAAGAATCTACATGCTATTGTTTGATTTCGCAGAACGTCTCTTTGACAGTGAATTGGGAGGACTTTAGAAAAAGGCTACCGCACTTTGAAACGTTTTCCTCTTTTCTCACCTTACCTCCTATCCTCATCAACCCACCCAGGCCCGTATCCGAACAAAGTACATGCCTACTTAATGGGGACGTCACGTCCTGACAGGGCAGTGAAATAATTATATTGGAGGGGAAATGAGTAAAGATATGCATTAAGAAATGACTTCGATTTTCTTTACTTCTATGACGGATTTTCCTTAACGGCAGGGATTTCTTATTATTTTGATCACAGCTATTGGCCTGGGACAGCTACCAGTGTTGGAAGTCAACGGCAAAGAGTTATCTCAAACAGGAGCTATTTTACGATATCTGGTCAGAGAACTTGGTACTTATATTTGCATTTATATTTATTGTTCGCCTCGTAACTGCTTAAGACCTTATGCATTCGAGTCACACTGACGCTATGTTTGAAGTAAAAGCAATTAACACGTAGACGCAAGCAGTTGAATGTTCTCGGCATGAATATACACGAGTCCGAGTAGTTAGTAAAGGCGGCTGTTAGTGAGGTCCTTCTGTCTGAATCTTAATATTATTACTTTTTTACAATACTTATTTTAGTGTGTAATCATCTATGTACCACGAAGCAAAATACTTAAAAGATTGAAGTATACGTCAAGTCAAAAAATATTTATAAAACAGCATGAAAAATAAATTCTAATAGTTTAACTTCCATCTTCATAGAACATTCCTAAGCTGAGATATAAAATGTTGAGGTTTATCCACTTAAAACCTGATAGATCCCTGTTTAAAACGAATCTTTCCATTGCGCAATAATTTGTGACTTTCTTGTTGTAAAACTCAAATTACCTGCTTTGTTTCCACTACACTGGGCTTATTTAATTACATCACCCCATAGGAGTTAGAGCGCTATCACACCTTGGTATAAGGTGTTATGACTTTCAGAAAAAAAAATACAAAGACTAATTTGAGTTGCACAACAATGACATCACAAACTAGAAAATGTGGTTACCGTACCGTAACCACAATGAACATGACCATGTACCTGTCTCTGGTTGCCTATTTAGGGTGAGGATTAACTGCCTGGTTAATCCGACAACAGGGACATAGAATTGGTATATGGGCTGGAAGGGGGGGGGGAGTAAATATTTTCCAAAATCCAACATCCTATAGAACCCTGGATCCTTTCCAGGACCGGAATCATCTACAAGCAATCCACCCACGAAAGCGAAAGCTCACGTACATACACAATCGAACATACACACACTCTCACATTGACAATCACATACACCGTATCCAAAAATTTTACTATATTCTGTTTGTCCTGCTGGTTGCCTGAATTGGAGTCTGGGCAAAACAGTATGTTTGCTCCCAGAGTATTTCCAATGAGGTGGCAATTGCCCACCGCCCATCCCCCGCCCCACCCCGGATTGCAACGCCCCTTTCCGACAAGAGAGGACTGCAGCAAGTTTTAATAAGACTTTGGCTCTCATATTCAGAATATAAGTGCCTGGAATGAAGTGAACCTGCAAATGTAAGTACAGTTAATATAATACGAGATTTCCATCGAAAATTCGGACTTGGGGTTTGATTGCACTTGCCTTCCGTGTGACGATATGAAAAATTGCTTTTGTTTATTATAGGCAGATGGATGTCCATCAAAATTGTGTCGTTTTGTGACCACCAAAACGGGAAGACTCAATCTTTGCAGTATTAAAAAAAATAAAACAAGAGGGCAATCTACGGAGTTGCATATCTCATCGCTAAAATGTGCGCAAGTTGGTTACAGAACTTGAACTATGTAGGAGCTAGAAGTTTTATCTGTGCTGAATTTTATGCTACAGTAGGATGTCATTGACAAAAATTACCATACTAAAACACCATGCCACAATCGTGAAGTCCATTGCAAGGGAAGCGATTTTTTTCGTTCCAAGGGACGGAAGTTTTTTTCGTAAGATAGCGAGGGGAAAGAATATGGCACAGACCAATCAAGTTCTTGGAACAGGCGCACCCCTTATTCCAAAAAACATCATTTCGATATTTAAATTCTGACACCGAATTATATAAGTACTGGATAAATAGGCTTTCCAACCTTTGTAACGCTTGCCCTTTTAAATCCAGTAGGCCTAGGCTATCTAAGATTTTGGAACAAATTTATTTTTTAAGATGCTGTTATCACCTTGCAACACTATGAAAAAAAAACAACGAGCTTGGCTGTTACACTGACAGACTGACAAACTGATACGATTAGATATGGACGCAACGATTATAAAAGTAAGACGCTTTCGGGGACGCTTTAGACAAGTGCGTAATTATTATTCAGGCGCTAGCTGGGCGTATTCTCCATTTTGACGGAAGTGCAAACTTCATGTGTGTCGAGCTGATATTCACGTCAAGTGCTTCTCAATTAAAAAACTGGGCGTGTGCGCGATGTTGAACGTGTGGTGTTAGAAGATTTCCGGGCGACGCACAAACCTTTTCTGCGCACTGGCCTGTGGCCAATCCTAGCCCGTGGCAAGGAAATTGTCACGTACGTTTCTTTCTTTTATTTTGGCGATGCTTCAGAACCGACAAGTTTAAAGGGCACTAATATGTAAGATAGGTACGCCCTATGCCTAACCTAATGTTAGTCACCCACAGTTTCATATCTTGGGTTATAACTCAAGTCTATGAATGGCGTAGGTTTAACCCCAGACCTAGCTTACATACTGTTAACCAGCTTGAGATTTCAAGTTTAGCCCTAGGTTTGACTTTACATAATTCTAGGCCTAACAGTTACAGCAACTTTGGAGTGAAAACAACTGTCTGCATAGACCATATGAGAACACTCTAGATATAAGGCCCATCAAAGTGAAGTGCGAGCAGGAACTTAAAAATCTCACTGCAGCATACCAGCTAGTGAAAAAAGAATTTGTGACTGTTACTACGAAGTACTAACCTAGGAGTCTAGCTTATTGATATTAATTGATGAAAAAAAGGCTAGTTACAAAACATTATAGTGGGGATGACACGGCCAAAGGAAGTTCCTCAGTAACTGTTCTTTGGGTACACCTTGACATAAAGTGGATGATTTCCCTACTAAATTCTGTCCATAAATACCTAAATACGACGTTTTGAATTCCCAGTTACAGGCCAGGCTCAGACCATTTGAAATTCGAAAGCGAAAACACGTATGTGAACGCGTCTCAAAATGGTGACGTCATTGGAGGCACGGTTAGCAACACTGTACCAGAGAGCTCACAATCATCGAATTATGTGCATGGTAACGCGTGTTAGCGCATACATAATTGCAAACACCGGTGCTCCGATAGCAGTGAGCGTTGCCACTGACTACATTGAGAATTGTGCATTGTGCGGTGACTGCTTGGTATTCGCAATAGCATCTTCATCAAACAGCTCATACAGTAAAGACGCGCTCGTAGTGGGGACGCGCTTGTTGTGGTCCACCCATACATATTCATAGCTGTTCTTTATAGCGACCGAACCGCGTCTTTCTTGCACAAAAACAGAACTACTTTTAATCCACGTGCATATACACGCGAACATATAGGCCAATGATTTGCTCCGAATCCCCACCATGGTCCGCGCCTTTCGCTCTGTATGTTGGACTCTGTATTGTGATGCAATCGTTTTCAAGAGGTTGCTAAGATAAGATAACTTTACCGAACTTTACATTAGTTCCACATCTAGATGCGCGCCGTAGGGCGGGGTTTGTGCGGCCAATTGCGTCATTAAAGTCAGGTGAGCTGCTGCGGCATTTTTCGAAATTGGATTTTGAACGCAGTTTTCCTTCGCATATCATTTATGCCGAATTGTACGGGTTTTTAATGGGGTGTGAGATGATATTTGTAAAATACTGTATCTAATCTTGCAATACACAAAAGTTTTTGTGGCCGTGTCATGCCGGGCCACTTTAAACTTTGACAATCTGTAACGTGAACTACGTCCTTGGTTGCCATGACAACCACACATATCGGTACAACTTACAGTATCATGGCTAGGCAATTACACTTAAACTTTCAGATTTGTGGGATGCTTCCGTTGAGAGTTCAGATGAACACAAAAAAGTATGTGACCCCCTGTCACGTGACCTTTGACCTTGGTTGCCATGGAAACTACATATTTTGGTAGAACTAGTCTACCCTATTTTACTTGTGAAGTTTCATGTAAAATGAAGGTTTTCTTTTGAAGTTTTAGTACAAAATAGGAACGAAAAGTGTTTTTTTGCAAAATGTGACCTTTGACCTTTTCTTCCGAGGGTCTGGGAGACACAAGTTCCCACCCTGGGGTACCCACCTACCAATTTTGAAAAGAATCGGTCCAGCCTACTAGGAGGAGTTTGAGGGACAAAAACGTTGTTTTACGAACAAATTATCACTTGAAAATTTTTGGTTCCACACTACCACTTAACCTTTGATCTCTGTTGCTATGGCAACCACATATTTTGGTAGGTGAAGATGCAATCATCATATGTGTGAAGTTTCGTGTCAGGAGAACGTTTCGTTTTGGAAATATAGCAGAAAATGTGATTTCACTAAATTTGACCTTTGACCTGTAACCTTTGACCTTCACTTCCGGTTGTGTACTAAAATGCAATTGTTTCACCTGAGGTACCATCCTACCAAGTTTGAAGTAAATCGGCCCAGTCGTTTACAAGATATTAGGAAAACAAAATTGGACACACACACACTCACCCACCCACCAGCACACACACACACACGGACAGGTTTTGACCCCTCTCTCAGCCCTGGACCTTCAGTCACCCCGGGGTACCTCACCATGGGTTAGACCTCGAGACTAGTAACCTGGAAAAATTTACCGTTACCATGGTAACCATTGCGATTTAAGCTGGCATTGCCATATATAGCCCCATAGGCAAAGTGATTACAATATCGCATCCTCCTCATGGAGCGATGAGATAACAAGAGGGCAATCCGCGGAGTTGCTGATCTCATCGCTAGTAAACGCGGGACTTAATTCTATCAAGCTCCTTTGGGGGTTTTAGTTACAAAACCTCATGCCAAACATGATGTGCTAGAAACGCGTTCCAGAAGTGAAAATAATGACGTAAGCGTGTTTCAATTTGGCTAACAGGATGTTACTGATCATACGCAGTAGGTGTGTTACCGATACCCGCACACGATAGAACCTTAGCAACAATTGTTGCACAATGTACTCCTGGATGAAAAAATAGTGAGCTTTAGATTGCACGACGCGGACGTCAGCTACGACGCAATGATGTCAGCTATTGCGTTGCCCCTGCCATTTCACAACTTGGTGTAGCGTTATTTCCCGTTACGTTCGAAAACGGCATAGACACAGATGACGTCATTACGTTGTAGCTGGCGTCCGCGTCGTGAAATCTAAAGCTCCCTATTAGAGAGAAGCGCAACGCAGTGACGTCGGTACATAACCTCTGTGAGGAGCTTGCACCAAAGGTCAAAAGGTCAAATTCAGCGGACGCACTAGTTGTTCTAAAAGACATCCCGCCACGCACCACATTTCTTTACTTAGCTTCCATTTGTGTTATTTGTCCTCCAGAAGGTGGTTGCGTTAGTTGGCGTTTACACGCTTGTAAGCTCCCTATAGTAAGGCCCAGACGAACGAAACGCATGTCATTGCATGTTACACCAACATATTCGGACAGCTGATTAACCAACCAGAAACGCGCGCTGAGTCTACCACACGCGCATTACAAAGTCTACTGCGTGCGGCCACACGTGTCATGAGGGAGCTTTAGATTACACGACGTGGCCAGGACGAAGCGGCGTTTTAGCCCACAGTTCACGTCTTCAAGCTGACGTCCGCGCCCTGAAAATATTGCGCTTTAAGGTGCGTTCACATATAACGGCAGCGGCAACGGCAACGGCAACGGTAACGGCAACGGCAACGGCAATCCGGCAGAGCTGTTCCCAAATGACGGCACAAATTATTACCGCATACGGTAAAAATTTTACCGTATGATACTGACTGGAATTTGAACCTGACAAATTTGTTCCATCAGGGAGGTGTAACTAACTAATCACACCTCCCTTGTTCCATTATCTGATTATCGAACATGGCAGACATTGATGAGGAGCTGATATTTTAAATAGCAATTGCGTGTCAAATAGATCGAAAGAAAGGGCGAAAGAGGAAAAGATGGTGACAGCAGAATAATTAAATCTGACAATAAAAGTCTGAACAGAACTTGAGCCAAATACTTTTCGTGACAATGTTATCAGAAAATGCCCCCCCGGAAAAAAGTCAAGCTAAGCAAATGTCGCATTGTTGCAGAATGCATAGATATACTTACTTGTCTATTACAGCATGGTTGGCAAAAAAACGAATATACTAACCTTTTTCAGTGCGCAGTTTCATTTGAAAAAATGAGATGTGGCATTTACTTTTTGTATGAAAAAAATATATTTCTTGTTCGTAGAAAAAGCGAAAAATCAGCATCAAATGTGTACCTTTTGGTCAATGGCGTAGTGTGAGTTACATAGTCCAAAATTGCCCCCCTTCCCCCCCCCCCCCGGCCCCACACACACACACACCTTTCATATTCTTCCTTTGTCACCGTGACTGCATTACTCTTGTCTGAGTTAGAAGTCAGGTCGGTCCAGGCAAAATAGGCATACGTTTTAAGGAAAAAATGAGCGACCCGTGTTCCTTAATAAACATTGCAATGCAGTATAGGTCTGTACTTAAGAGGAAATAATTTATACCCGACATGTATTTTTTCAAGTATGACATACGTTATATCATGGACAAAACAAAAGTTATGATTGATGGCTTATTGTTATAATACTACTAACAATACATGCCATCAACGTAAATGATATAAAATGTTTCCATCGAATTGGGAATTTCCCATTTGTTTTGCTATTTTCTCACATGTTAAAATATTTTAGTTTATCATGGTAGCTATAATTTGTCACATCGTATGTGAATGATTCTTTTTGGACAAGAATGACCAGTTTTTCTATATTCTGGTCAGATAAGTCTGATCTTCGAGGCATCTTGTAGTTGAACGCATCCAAATAGTTTGTGCACTGTTTTGTTGGATATCACAGAACGTCCTTGCCCCCGTACCGTTGGCTCCCGCTGGTCAGACAGGCAAATGCATGCACACTTTGAAGTTGGTAGGTTTTTTTTTTTGTCGTATGACAAATGGCGTTGAATCGCTCCATGTGCGATTACTTTTTTGCCGGACGCATTTTTACCGGATTGCCGCATTGCCGTTGCCGTGCTAGTGTGAACAGTCTTTCATTTTCTATTGTGTGGGATATTTTTGCCGTTGCCGTTGCCGTTGCCGTTGCCCGACAAGTGTGAACGTACCTTTAGATTTCTACGATGCGGCATGAAAGTAGCGTGGTGATATTCGAACTTCGTTTGAGTAGCAGACGCGCAAACCGAGCTGTTAATTTTAACAGTATTTAGCGGAAATGTGTAAGTCAAACTAACTAATTATGTAGGCCTACGTTGGAGAGTGGAAACCATCGAGTTCGTGGAGCAATTGCAGTGGCTATTGAACTGATATCATGGACGACGATGACTTTATGAATATCAGCTATTAACAACATTTTATGTAGTGCGTTTTTAGTATAAGCACATTGCCGAAAAGAACGATGCGCAAGTCAAATTGTCACTTCTGCGTGCACCGATGTTTGTGAATCCACGAGGCGTTATTTTCCGCCTTATGAGACGGTAACAAATTTTGACTCACAATACTTTCAAACCCCATACAATTAAAGAAGAAGATTTCTATACGCAAGACAATTATGGAAAAGGTTAGCTACACCTTGGACCGTGCTCTACGAGACACATTTTCTCAGTTTGGGGCACATCTTCACCACCTTTAAACAAAAGCCAACAACCAGCAGTTTTTGAAGTAAAACCGTACATTTGACCTCCTGTTACGCTACGTCAAACCTGAGTACCCATGGCAACGAAATATTTTGGCAGAACATGTCACTCCTGTTATTCGTTTCATATTTCATGTCGGTGCAATGTTTTCCCCTGGAATTATGTATAAAAAGCGATTTTGACTCAATTTTACCTTTGACCTTAGACCGTCACTTCCAGAGTCTGTTGCCATGGCAACCATATATTTGGGTAGTTCTAGTCATCCTCATGACATGTGCGAAGTTTCATGTCACTATGATGTTTCATTACCGAAACACAGGCAAAAGTATGATTTTACCTAAATTTGACCTCTTTGACTTCTGACCTTTGTCCTTTACTTCGGGGGATTTGCGAGACACAAGTTCCGACCCTTGGGTATCTTCCCACCAAGTTTGAAAAGCGGATCGATCTAGTCCACTAGGAGGAGTTCGAGTTAAAAGTTTCTGCTTTTTTCACTTGAAAATAGACACTTCACTTCCATCACGTGACCTAAAATGTTTGTTGCCATGGTAACCATGCATTTTGGTAGTTGTAGATATCCTCATGACACGTGCAAAGTTTCACGTCAATGCCATGTTCCTTTACAGAAATACGGCAAAAGACCAGAAATACAGCCAAAGAATCCCCCCAAAATGATAACTATCGAAATATGACCTCTGACCTTTGACTTTTGACCTTCACTTCCGAAAATCTGGGAGACACAAGTGCTAACCCTGGAGTACCCTCCCACCAAGTTTGAAAAAGATAGGTCCAGCCCACTAGGAGGACTTAGAGTCACAAATTTCCTCTTTTTTTGCCTAAAAATAGGCACTTCCCCTTCCATCACGTGACCTTTGATACCTGTTGCCATGGTAACCATATATTTTGGTACAGTAGTTCTATATATTCTCATGACACGTGCAAAGTGTCATGTCAGTGCAATGTTCCATTACCGAAATAAAGTAAAATATATGATTTTCATCAAATTTGACCTTTGACCTCTGACCTTTGACCTTTACTTCCAGCAATACAATATGTCCAGTGCTTCTTCCTAGGGTACCTTCCTACAAAATTTGAAGAAAATCCGCTGAGCCGTTTAGGAGATATGAGCAAAAACAAAAATTCATACACACACACACTCACAGAAACACACATAATTGGAGTTTTGGTTACCTTGGGGGACCCCACCTTAGGTTACACCCTTGGACTAGTAACTTGGGGACACCAACCATTACCATGGCAACAGTGCCAATTTCAGCTGGCATTCCCATTAAAGGTAGGATTCCATAAGTACGGATGCGGATACGGAATGCGGTTGCGGCGTCCGGATGCGGTGTGCGGATGCAGACGGTTTTGATTCCATCAATGCGAATACGGATCCGATGCAGATCCGGACGTAAAGCGTGGATGATTTTATAAACGAGAAATAAAAGTAATAATGAGAGAGGACAATTTCCGGGTGAAATGGTATTAAACAGGGTTCAACGTTCCAATTAAAGGGCCAAACGTTGCATTTAGTGAAGCTTGAGAACACTGAGGTAACAATAATCTGTGATAGGGCCTATAAGGATAGACATCACGTAGTTCTAGCACATGCTGCAGATAATTGGACCTTCAGCCACCATTGAATACGTGGAAATACTGTCTTGGAGGCTGCTGGACTTGTGCTAGGATCAGACCCTAATAAAACCACTTGGAAATTTTCTGGTTACCAAGCTGACTTATTTAAGCAATGTTGTTTGCCAGTTTGCAGAGATAGCAAAAGGTTCTAATTGGTAAAAAGGAGTTGTCTGGTTTTTCTTTCAATTGTTCAAAGATATTGTACAACCTTTGACCTCAATTTGAATTGAAATTTGAAGCAACTCAGCTGAGGGGTATACCTTGTACTTAGCCAAGGCATGCAGTAACCCTTAAATTTCGGGCGATATTACGAACTCCATTTTTATATAACCTTCAAAGTGCGTTGCTGTGTAGAAAGTTCAGTGTCGGTACCCGCGGCTGGTCCCTCCGAGGCCTTCTCCAGAGACAAATTCAAACTTTTCTCCATCATCAGATGAAAACTGCATCTAAATTGCATATAGCAAAGTTATTTTCAAAGTACTGCAAATTTTGGGGGAATTAGTCCATTATGGGAAATATGCGATGTCATCATGGCACATTAATTTCACATTGCATTCAATTTATTTATGCTTTTGATGCCCATACAGAGATAATTAAGTAACTTTGTTAGCTGTTCCCAACATATGCTAGAGCTACAGTAAAAGGTATCTAACATTCTAAAAGTATCAAATTTCAAGGAGAAACAGGACATTTAATTATAAAGAAAAACAAAGGGAATCTGACACAATATACCCACATTAAAATAACTCCCTGTTGCTATGTTGAAAGGTGAAGGGTTTTTTTTAACAAATAACCAGTAAAGTGAAACATTTTGAGTAAGGATAATGGTATTGCGACAGGGTTTGGAGAACATGGTGTTGGGTTTTGTGTTTTTGCAAGACTTAAATGAAAAACACTGAAATATGCTTTTAAGTCACACTTAAAACAAATTGAAACACTTAATCATGATACTTGTTATGAAGTTGTGAATATTTTAACTCTCCCAACAGTTTCCAGCTTTTTTACTAAAGGGCTAGCGCAGTCATCCCAAATTTATTGTGAATTATTAACAGACCATTCTCACTTTAAATTCTTGTTTTTCTTTATCTAAGTAAACCCTTATCATTCATTTTATTTTAGGACTTCAATATTGCAAATCCAATGCAAACAATGAGTCTCTCCCCATAAATATCCAAATTCAAAGAAAAAATATATTGCCACATGATTCTTAAGATTCATGAAATAGGTAACACTACTAGACTAACTTAAGTTAAGATAACTTCACTTGACCTTTACGCTGTCAGTAGTCATAGTGAAATAGTCATGTGATAATTTACAAGTTGAAAGGAATGACTAGGGGAATGACAACTGCTAAGGTAGAGACATAGAGACATATGATAACATTGAGAGAGAATTTTATTGACTTATTTGTATAGAACGATAAAAAACAAAAAACAGACTGAGAAACAGTTTCAAAATGCTGCAAAGTTGATAATACGTGTTATGTCACAGTACTGAAATGTTACATATAGACTGTCATTGCAAATATAAAACAAAACTATTAAGTAGTGCATCATTTGATTTAGATGGGCAGCTCTTGGGAACATTATTGTCTATTATAATAGCAGGTCCAAAGTCCAAAAGCAACATCTCGGGTTCATGACCATCCACATAACATTAGGTGTGGGAAGGAGGTCTTAGAACAGTAAGAGAATTTGAGAAAATTTATATATTTCTACAACGAACAAGGGGATAGAAAGACAAAGTGAATTGACACAAACAATGCAGTCACCTCAACTTATTTTCAAAAACCAAAAGAGAGGTGAATTTCAAGGGGAAATGCAGTAACCTGAACTTAAATTTGTAAAGTAGACTCTCCTGTCCTGTTTTATGATTGGTGATTGAGAGTGATTTGAGAATGTTTCTTCCTCTCAAATTAGGAAATTACTAGGAGTTACTGCTAAATTTGCCTTAAATATACAGTAATGAAGTCCTGAAAGGAAAATTGTGAGATATATCTGTTGCTCCAAATTAAGTTTGGGTGACTGCTCTTGCCATTTAAGTTTAATGTTTTGAAGATCACGAGGCTAAATGGCTCATCCAGGACCTTATACTACAGTCGGTGGGCATCTCTTTGTGTTTCCAATTGTAAACAAAAGAAGAAGAAGAAGAATTGATCTTATTATTCTGAGCTCTTCTGGGTTGCATCCAGTTTGAAATTAAACAAAACTGTATGAGCCAATGTTCTCATGAATTGTTTGGTAAAGCGCTACCACACTTTTATCATTTAATATAAACTATTTAGCCAATGGGCTAGGTGGAGTGTAATACCCAGTCCCTTTACACACTTGCACCAGAAATAGAATGATTTGACTTGAATGATGACTCACTAACATCATTCAAAACAGTTCAAAACAGTATGGAGCATTGTATATCCAATCAGAAATTCGTTAAATGGTACGATGCTTAATATGTGTAAAGTAAAACCATGGTTTGTTACTGCATACCCTCCAAATGGGTCATCTCAAAGTTTCGTATCCACATGTTGTGGCGTAACTGGATTGAATGTGAATCAAGGAATAAACACTGTTCAGCAGAAGTGCTGTCTCGTCACATTAGGGCACATTAGGAACCAAAGCATTCAATATATCCTTACATCATTTTAGGCTAATGTAGCAAATGGGAGAATCATTTAATGTCATTGTGACATCAGACATATAAATGTCTTCCAGTTAGTTACTTAGATGGCGTTTTATGGCCCAGTTTCCAAACTAAATATGTCTTACAAAAGTGTCAGCAACCTCTTTAGATCCAATTCAACATTGGCACAATTAATAAACATTAATTTCCCAACAAGGAATTGTATTAAAAAACACTCCGAAGAAATAAAAAGGTGACTGTTGTTTCTACACTCTTAAAACGCCGGGCTAACGTTTAACCAGGATCTGTGCTCTATTTACTCCAACACAATCTTGGTTAATGTTCCTAGTTACTTCAACAAGAATTTGTGTTAGTGTTACTTGGATTTGCTTTAGTTCAACCGGAATTTCATGGAAAATTTAACTAGAAGTTATGTTGGAGTAGGCAGAACAGCAATCCTGGTTAAATTCAATCCCAGTTTTTTATGAGTGTACTAAAAATGCAACAATCGTTGGGCCAGTTCTTTATCAATTGATGGCTTTCCTGGGAATTGCAGAATGCTGCTTCAAACTTGTTTGTCTCCAAGTCATCTTCTCCAGATGGCCTACTAATATCTATTTTCTTTTCTTGCTAGATGCAGGTGTAAAATTTTGAGTCCTCCTCTAGGTGAAAAGATTTGAATAGCATGATGGTAATGACCTTGAAGGCTGGCTGATTTTCGTCCCTGTGGGGATGTTAAAAGTTAAATCATCATTCAGCAGTCAAGTGTGTATAATTGAATACAAAACTAAAAGTCAAAGTTATTAAATATGTAGATTTAAGACATACTTAAAGCTAAACAACACATTTTGCTCTGCAAATGAAACGAAAAACAAGTATAACCTCTATCTCTAAAAAAGTTTTATTGATGATATTTAGGTCTCATCAAAAAGATTATTTCCTTTTTTCCCTCTTTAATAAGAAAACAATAGGCCTTACTCATTGTCACCACAAGGTCAGGAATGTAACAACTCAACAGACTGCTGTAACATGACATACTTTACAAACACACATCGATTGGATTTCCTTCATACAAAAAATTATCAGGCAGATGAATACTCAAGTAGTGGGTTAACATAGCTTTTAAAAGAGTTAAAATATTTTGCAAGAAAAGTGGGGATATACATCATGATGATATATGTGGGTAATAAAAATTTGTCTCTTTTTATTTGGGGGGGGGGGGGCTGAGGGGGAGAGGATGAGGTTGTGGGTAAGTTCCACAGGGGTGTGGGTAAATCTCACACTGCCCATTCCTACTTTGGCCTGGTGAATAGCTGAATAGGAAGGTTTAATCTTATACATTTTCTAAGTGCGACCTTGAATGTGCAACAAACTTACTTTTTATGACAACAGCATTAGAAGATGTCTTCTACTGAAAGGTGTGATGTTTCTGTTGAAGATGAGTGATGCTGAGGTCTTCATCTAAATATCGGTACCACAGGTACTGTACATGATGATATCGGCAGTCAGGGAGTTTCCGTAACAGCTAATACCTGAATCTCATGACTAATACTGAAACTCCACTTTCAGTTTGATGAAAAGTACTGACACAGCCTTTCTAATACTGTACCTGATGGGGAAACATAAGAAGTACAGACTACAGTCGCAGTTTGGAAATACATACATGTATTGATCTTGCCTAATGCAACGCGCCTTAGTACTAACAAAGACTGAGGGCAGTGTGGGACTTTGGGAGCTTCTAGGAGAGGACATACAAGATTGCTCTTGCAGAATGAACAAGTGATCAAAGAGGATTACAAAAAGTTGTGGTCATACCTGTATCTTTAGTTAGTTAGGAAATGTATCAGTCCAATTACATTCCAAATACATTAAAAATCATTATTAATTATTCATTCTGTCTAAAAAATGCTAAGCAACAGCAGTATCGCTTCAAATATGAATAATGCTGGAGATGCTGAAGTTGACCCATTCGACCTTTTTGAAAGTTTTGGCAAAAAAATTTTCTTGAACACAATTTTAACACAAATTTAACTTACTTTTTCTGTAACACTGTGAAGATGAGAACTAGTGAAAACCTCATTTTTGAAGAAAGATGTACTGCCTCATCTTCTTATTTTACAAATGTTGATATTAAGTTATAAAAAAAGACTTTCTGTAAAAAGGTGCAGAAATTTTTGTCAAGTTTCAACCCAAACCAAAGCACTGCCTTGCTATAATACCTACTAACCATTCCAATTCCATTTCTTGGAGCTTGGCTGATGAGTGTAAACTCTTGAGACTTTTCCTTTGAACTATTTGATAACCAAGATAAGTCATCAGCCATCCAGGTATGGAGCACTGATGGTGAAATCATTGTTATACTTCACAGATAGTCCCTGAAAAGTAATAAAAAATGAAGTAAATTATAGGCTATACCTTTGACCCTACAAAGGTGGATAGCATTTAATTCAAAGACAAACAAGATAGGCAAATAAAAACAGGAAATCTGACTGTGCTGGAACGCTTTGAAAAGTAAATGTATAATTTAACAAAAATAACCTATCTTTAAAATGATACATATTTAAGTAAGCTAAGCCAGGGTTTAGCTACATTAATCAGAGTGCATGGTCTGGAATATTCTTCTTTCATATCACACCCTAGTAAAAACCACCAGAAAATATCTCTAAAATCAACGTCACACTCATTCAGAGCATATTCACTTGTTTTGATGGTAATTTTTAATTGCATCAGGCAAAAGGGTAAACAGCCCTGATGGCTCACACTAGACTTTAAGTGCTCTCATTAAGTGACAAATTTTCTGCGGTAGTTAACCTGTATACATTGCACCTATCGATTGCGTCTCTGTGAATTCTGTTAGGAGTAACAAAACACTTAAGTATTTGAAGCAGTCCATCTGTTATACAATTGACTCAACATTGCATGGGATTTTCCGCACGTTTCCTGTACGACGCATCCATGTTGCTCCAAGCAGGGAGTTGTGCCTGACAACTCCCTGCACCACCTAGACCTAGGTTGCATCAATGCAACAAATGTAGAACTTTGACCCAACCCTGCACCACAACTTGGATGAAAGACACAGATTTATCTCTCCATGGCAGTAGGAGGCCGGTCCTGTTCAGTTAAGGGCTGAGTTTAACTTAATATTTGTACCCTCTGCCTAAGCTGGCTAGGCAGATCTAGGCAGAATAGGGCTAGCTTATGGAATATACATAGGCCTAGCCTAGCTCTATCTTGAACTTGAAGATGATCAGGATTACATTATAGGCCTAGGTGTTGGCCTATGCTACACAAAATTGACGTTACCTAGGCATAGGCTACTCATTCTTATCTGCAAATGAATCCAGCTCTTAGCCCTTGACCAAAATCGTTGTAGGCCTAGCTAGTTTATTCATCCGACTCCCTTAGTCCTAGTTCAACAGCACAGGATAGCCTGGTCTGGCGTTTGTGCTGCCTTTGAAAAAAGAAGAAGATCTGATGGGACCTTCAGTTGACACTGGGCTGGGGCTAGCAGACGTTTTAGACTTGATGAAAAGCCCTTTCCCTCATTTTTAGTCTACGGCAGTGGTAGTGACTGATACCAATTTAGAGTCAGCCAAGTGAAAACATTGTGTTACATGCAATGCTGGCTATGTTTTTGAGGCCTAACGTTAAGTAGGGTAGGCAGTATAAAAAAGTAATGACTGACTCAAAATCAAAGACGATCAACTCAGGTACCGACCATTGCTAGTCTTGGAAGTTGGAAAACTGTACGTGGCCAGCTTACTTCCACTTTGTTTACTCCGCACTAACGTTAGACATAGGCTAGGCCTAGTAAGTTCTAACGCTACTCTTTAAGCGAAGTAAAAAGCCCTGTTCATGGACTAGGACTAAGGTAGTATTCCGACTCACAGTGAAGGTTACAGCCTATGCTGTGCACAGGTGCAACGTTAGGCCTAACGTTACGAAAAGTGCACGCTTTTCCTATAGGCTTAACATACTCTGCTTAGTTCCTCGCTGTGTCCATCACATTTACAGCACTCTGCCACATTTTGGTATAACTTTTCTATATTTGTATGGCCCAAAAAGCTCGCATCATAGAAGAAGAATGATCCATAACCAAGCTTACATATTAAATTTATTCTCGATCCAGTCAAATACGTGTTTTCGTCGCTGGATTGTGAGAGCACTGCATGGCTGAGGTGGTCGCAAGTTTACGATTGTCTTTATCATGACGTCATTTCAACTGTTTACCGCATCCGATTTGCCGTACCAATCGCTACATGGTGCGGTCGAGTTTACCGCATGCGTTTCCGGATCCGACAACGTATCCGCATCCGTACTGATAGAATCAAGCTCGTTGAAACCATGTGTGATCGATTTTTGCCGTATCCGTATCCGCATACGCATCCGTACATATGGAATCCTACCTTAATAGCTCAACGGACAAAGTGATTACAATATCTCATCCTACTCACGGAGCGATGAGATAATTACAAAGAAGAACCACTATCTTTTCATAAGTTCAACTGTGGTACGTTATTTGACACCAGTGATTTTGAAAACTCAATTTCTTACACCGAAACATACTTTAGGCTCGCTTATTTCCCTTCTTGGCAGACTTTACGCAGCCACTACACGCAATTGCTGGCGATGTGATTAACATACAGCCTAAACAGATTGATTGCGCTACGTCGTTGTAGAAACAGCTGTACGATGTAAATTGTAACGTAAGTAAAGGAGGGTTCTTCGTCGATGGGAAACCCCCAAATACCACATTACTTAGGAAGCGGGCCGACTCTCAAAAGACAAATCTACAGTGAATACAAGAGATCGCACTTGCTTGCTTCAAGTTTATTTTTACAAGTTTACTTTTTGTAGAAAATGTGTCAACTTGAATTGCTAATATCTCGAGAACCGAACGTGGGAAATGCATGAAAATTTTACCAGAGTGTTTAGAAAACATGTTCCTCTTTCACATATCAAACATAAGTTTGGTTCTAGTCTATTTTTCAATGGAGATTCTTGCGACAAACTGACAAATTAGAAAATGATAAAATGTCACATCGTCCTGTAAGGGAGCCAGAGCGTTTTATCTGATAATTTTCTGATCATTGGCAATCTGATCATTTTGTTTTTATTGAAATGAAGATTTTATTGCAAACGAAAGCTCAAAATAAAACTTAGCACGAAGTACAACTTGAGGTGATAATCTTGTTGCTTAGCCCGGGTATAGACCAATTAACCCCAGCTGTCATATGGCGACTCAGAATTGCTTGGTTGCCAAGTATGTGAAAGGAAGCTCACGCATATCTGAGATATGCAAGTAGCTGCTGTGAGGAATGTTCGTGAAGGGGCCTCCCTCTTACGGTGTGGAAAATTCTGAAAATTGTCTAAACCAGTGCATTACAAAATTAAGCAGCTTTGAAGCAATTTGGGCACTTGAAATAACTAAGGAAAAATTTCGTTTCAGAAACGTAGAACCAGAAATATATGGGCTTTTAACTTGCCTTGTAAATTCTATCGAGAACTCCCCTGATGTGCCTCGCCCACATTGGATCCGTCATTGGTCCAGATCTTGAGAAGAGCAAATCGTTTTGGAAGTTTTGATGAACTGGATGGATCATGGGCACGCCAGGCTAGGTGCACATTAATATATATGGTAGGCTGTGCTTGTAATGAAGATCTTAAATGTGATTTTTTATTATAAAACAAGAACACTATAGTATCTAAAGGGGTTGACATGCCTAATATTACTTATTACTATTACTATTATACGGTACAGAAAAGAATACATTATTAACAGATATCTACAGTCCTTTTTTGTGTAGGAGAACTTTATTTTCATTCTCAACGTGTATACATACAAAACAGCAAATCAGAGGATAAAAATACATCCTGACTTATTATGTAATTATGGTAAATTAACATTACACATTCCAACCATTAGAAAGGAAGGAAAGGAAGGAAAAATTTTTCACAAGATATCTACAATTAAATGAAATAACATCACACTTATTTTTTAGTTGGAAGAAATTTATTTTATCCTCAACATATATATATACAGAAAGAAAAATATTAATTACAAATATTTACAGTTCAATAATATTAATTAAAATCACGCTCATACTTTCAACATAATTTATATTTAGTTTCACATTATTTATGTGGGTTTTGGGGCATGTGGGAAAAATTTCAACTTATTTTATTCCCATCTGTCTTCCTCTTTTCTAAAGTAGGAAGAAATTTTATTTCATCCTCAACATATATACATACAGAAATAAAAATATTATTTACAAATATTTACAGTTCAATTAAATTAACTATAACACTTATACATTGAACATAATTAGTTCGACTTACAGTACAATCCTGTTTGCTTTTTCCAATGGTAACAGAATATATTTTGGAGACTTTGCTTGGAAATGGTAAATACATGCAATTTACAATGAGGGCAATACAGAAGAATAACAAAGTAAAGAACAAGTGATCATCCCTTAAAGGAACAAAGGATGTTCCGGTAATCCATATTTTCCGGAATGTGGCATTGGAAAAACGGCTACGATCTGCTTTGACTCTTTCCTTGTCATTTTGAACTTCAGATTCAAATACTTGCAAACATCTTGATTTCCACAATGTGAATTTAACAATACAGAAAAGAAACCAAATTCTGTGAAAAACAAGCGCTGTACAAACTACATCAGGAAAACCGAACATAAAGAGATCAGGTTGAAGACACTGGTTCGTACATACTAGCTTTCTAAAGACCTTAGTAATTCACATTAGAGTGGGTTTCACCTTTGGGCAATCCCAAAAAATGTGGTGTAATGTTTCAACTTCCCCACAACCCTCAAAGGACATGTACCGTCTCCCATGCCCCAATCCTTGATTCGTTTGCCGGTATAAAGGACTTGATGAGCGAGTCTTCATTGGAAGTCTTTGAGCTTGTTGTCCAGAATAGAACCAGGGAGGTGTTAACCTCCCTGATAGAACTAAAAGCAAGCTTCCATATTTTATCCCAGGGAAAAGTTGGGTTCTTTCCGACGATGGAAATAGTAACATTAACCGGTTGTAGAAGCCTGACAATGTTCTTAGTTTGTTTACAAGCAATGAAAAGATTGTTATCTACCATTAATAATTGCCTTAGTATGACACAGGCCTGAGACAAAGAAGTTGTACACATATTACTATTTGGCCTGGAATTAGACCAAATACCAGGATAAAATACACGTAATTGCTTCGCTTTAAAATAGCGAGAGATTATAAGGTGAGTGACAATATCGTCAGAAAGAAACGGAGGGAATAATGGTTTGACTAGAAGGGCATTCATTTTAACTAGTAAGTTGTCTAAACCTAACCCCCCCCCCCAGCAACTGTGGCAGGACAATAACATCACGTGAAACCAGATCTGGCTTCCTACTTCCTTACACAAGAGAGAAAACAGCCTCATGGATTTCCTAAAGAACACTATAAGGCATGGGAAAAATCGGCCCCAAAGAGTAGAACAGCGGGTATATTACAGTGTTGATTACCAAAGTTTTCCCAAGAAGGGATAGGTGCCTGTTGGTTCAAGATTCCATACGAGAGCGAGAGGAATGGATCTTTTTACTCCGGTTACTTAATACGGCATCTTTTGTGCCAAACACAATCCCGGTGATTTTAATCTTTTTTGTACTCCATTGAATATTACCCGGAAGTTGCAGAGAGCAAAACCTTCCCAATTTTAGTCCTCATGTTTTCGACATATTGATACAAGTACCAGTAGCACTTCCGAAATCTCTCAAGATGGAAAAGAAACGAAGAATGTCAGATATACGCTTTGTAATACAAGCGGCGTCGTCAGCATACTGTAAAAATTCAATACACTTCCTACTGCCTGGAACGGCAAACCCCTTAATACTGGCACAACTGTTAGTGAAAGAGGCTAACAGTTCGAAGACTAAAACGTACGGTAAAGGTGACAAGGGGCAGCCTTGTCTGACACCTCTTTTTATATACACAAGTTCTGAAAGATTACCATTAATAAGTTAACAACTATAAATATTATTATACAAGATATCTCTGAAAATTTTTGCCTAGGTTGAATTTCCTCAGAACTTTAATTAAGAAAGGCCAGTTTACTTTATCAAAGGCTTTCTCCTGGTCAATTGATAACAGCCCACAAGGGAGGTCTTTCATAGTACAAAGCTCGATAACATCTCTGACAATTAACATGTTGTTGTGAATAGACCGCCTAGGAATAGCACAAGTTTGATAGTCATTAACGATACTGGGAAGAACTCCAGCCAGCCCAGTCTGTAGAACTTTTGCAATTAATTTATAATCAGTATTAAAAAGACTGATAGGACGCCAATCACTTGGGTTGGTAGTATCACCTTTTTTGGAATCAGGGTAATAATTCCCATGCGCTGGCTTTCAGAAAGAGAACCATTTTGAAAAGTACCATTAAACACTTCGACTAAATCATTGCCTAAGATGTCAATAAAGTTTGAGTAAAATTTGTTCGGGAGGCCGTCCGAACCCGGGGTTTGTTGCTAGCCGCCCTAGAGACAGCTTCATTAAGCTCAACCAAACTGATGGAATCTTCTAAAGTAAGCTTATCATCATCACTGATCTTGTGGTTTAAACTTTGAATGAAAGCATCCTGCAAGTTTAAATTAATATCAGAGTGTCCGGCAAACAGGTTAGTATAGAAGTTCTGAAAAACACCACTTATATCACTATCGCTAGACAAAATTCTACCATCATCGTTTTTAATGGATTTAATAACTTTCCGCCAGGCTCTACGTCTCTCCTCCCTGTTAAAGAAGGCGGAAGGTTTCTCATTCTCCTCAGGGATCCTGAACCAAGAACGAATGCAAGCTCCCCTAAGCTCACTTTCAATGATGTCGTTAACTTCATCCTTATTTGAGTTACAACAAAATCTTTGAAAATGTAACAATCGATTCTTTTTCTGGTGAGAAATTCGCGCACTATGCTGAATAGCAAGGTGTTTGATTCTACCCTTAATATTTTCCCACCATTCGGTAATTGAGTTGAAACCTGGCTTCAAGGTAGACCAAAGTTTGTAATAGGATCGCAATTCCTCACGAAACGTCATATCATTATTAAGGGAAGTATTAAACTTCCAATATCCCTTTCCTCTCACTGTCTGGCGAGAGCTTAAAGCCTACATGAACACAGTTGTGATCAGAGTATGGAAATAAAGAAACCTCAGCTGACTTACAAGTGAAAACCTGAGATAAATAAATTCTGTCTAACCTTGAACTTGGCCTAACACCCGTGCTCGACCAAGTGTAACCTCCGAGAGATGGGTGAAGGGCTCTATAACAATCAGTGAGCTTGTAAGTAGTAACATTATAAATAATCTCATCCCGTTCTGCTAAGCATTGGGAACTAACTATGTGACTTTCCCGATAAATCTCCTCCATAATGCAATTGAAATCACCTCCCAGAATTAAGGGATTTGGCCCTCTTACGTAAAGATCTAAGTTACTCAAAGCCCCTTTTCTCTCCAAAGCAGAATTCTGGCTATGAATGTTGCAAACACGGAAAGAATTCTAACCTACAGAACACAGCAGGTAAATGCAACGGCCTCTATTATCGTACCTAATTTGAGTTATGTTCCATTGGTGCTTACTATGTAAAGCAATACCAACGCCTCCTGAGTGATTGGTGAGACTGGGAAAAAAAAAAGGGTTCTCCCCACTCCCCTTTGAATAAAGAGAAATCCATCTCAGTAGATAAAGTTCCTGTAGTAAGATAATGTCAAGAGCAAAACTTTTGATCCATTGTAAGATACGAGAGCGTTTTCTGCTATCTCGAAGGCCATGGACATTAATGGTAGCGATTGAAAGGGTGAACACTGTAATTTTATTAGTTCATGTAAGACCTCTTATGACTTGAAAAAGTACCTGTCAAAGAATTCTAGCTCGTGCTTTACAACAAAATCAGGGTGTGCGTTAGTAATATGGAGAATCCATTCTTTGATGTTATTAGTCACGGTCTGGCATGATTTTCGAGGAGATGGATAGTTACGTGGCTTCAATTTGGGGTGCTCACTGGAAACATATTCCTTTAATCCATGAAAACTTGAAAAGGTTTCTTTACATCCCTTGTAATAGCAAGAATGCCAGGGCTCATCCTCCAAAAAGATTTGGGTCATCTTTACGCTGTCTAACGGGTCTTCAATTGGGACGACGAATGTTAGATCTCGAGCTGCTTTGTCTCTGATTTTTGGGTACGGGTTGAGAAGAAGACGTTCCCCTTAGAATGGTTACCCAGTCTCCTGAGTCTTTGGATGATTTGACTGATTCCTTCCAAGTACCTTCCTTAACATAAGAACACTTAAGCTTGCTTGCGGGTTGGTCTGCACTTTTCCCAGTTGATGGAGTCACAGAAGTTGAACCCTCTACACTTGGAGAAACAAGACTTTGTACTATGGGTTTTTCCCTTTGGACTTTCAGTTAAGACGTGGCTTTCTGAGGAATAACTTCTTCAGGATTATTTAATGCGCGAGGGGCATTAGCAATAGCATTTGACACAATTGGAAGAACATATTTGTCAACTAGTTCTGCATCGTGGTGTGGTGGGAGGTCAACTACAGGTTTCTTAGCAGACAAGGATACAGGCGAATTTTCTTTGGAAGTATCCATGGGGATATAATCTTCCGTCAGCTCACCGGTCTGTTTACGTACGAACCAATTCATCCTCACAAGTCGGGAGGTTGAGCGAAAATGTTCTTTGGACACCTTTAAAGAGGCTTTGGCTCTGACTTTGACTTTGAGTTTCCAAATCTACTTCCATGTGTGTCTCGATTACACTAGTATCCTTTTTGCTGGTTTCAACGCCTTGAGAATTATGTAATACTACTGGGTTAGTCTCAGTCTCAGCCTCATCACTGTCCCCTTCACCACCATCAATTTTAACAACACCAGCAATCCATTTTAGCGGGGCGGGATTTGTTTGCGAATAAGATAGGACATTCTCTGTAGGAGTGACCAAATTTTTCGCAAACCGAGCACTTTACTTCAGCAACTCAATCTTTGGAAATATGACCAAAGCTCTGACACTTGAAGCACACTGTTTCCTGACAGTCTTTAACATCATGACCTTTCCCTCCGCACTATACACAGGTCTGTACCCGACAATCCCCCCCCCCCCCCGAGACGAATAGAGGAGGGAATGTCGCTTTGGAGTTGAATTTGATATTGCCTTTTCCCGTTATAAACATGGAAGTAATCAGCAAATGTTACAAATCTACCACACACAACGTTACCGTATTTCCCCAAAACAAAACGCACCACATTATTGTCTAATTCGCGTGGGACGTACAAAACAGTATCTACAGTCGTTGCGAAATTGATATATGGACTCCATTCGCTCGAGACAAAGGAGGGAAAAATTTCCTCATCCAATAAACACTTTTAAACGTTACATCCCAAAATCTACCAGGCAGTTCTTGAACCGCTTACAAATGTTCAGCCGGATTGACACCATTACCTTTCGAAAGCTCAAAAACTTTACATCCGAACAAATTTGTAAGGTAGCATCGCGTTTCAAAGACGCCTTGTTGAATTTTTTAACAACACACTTTTTTTTGAAGGGAAATTGTATTTCCAGTCATGAGCGTATTTACACTATTTACAAATTTGAAATATGAAATCAAATAAATAAAGGAGACATCACAACACAAACATTTTTAACTTAATCTACAGCTTATTCATGGAAAACATTACATAAGTTCATTACTTTTATTTATTAACAGTTGCATAAAGGTTCCTTAAGTCATTATCACCTAATAAGCAGGCGAATACACATAATTCGTAGGGATAAACACACAATTGGCCGATCCGGAATAAAGCACATAAATAATATTAGATATCCATTCCATAGTTCATTAATCATAGTTATAAACTGAAGGAAAGCTTCCCCTGGTTCAAGAAAACAAATGAATCGCCGTTTATCCATATCCTCTTAAATTTCTCATTATTATATCTTTCCTTGTCAGCTTTAATGCTTTCCTTAATTCGTTTTATAATGGTCGAGATAATAACATCGGCTGGTTGAAGTTCCGACTGAAAGACATGTATACATCTGCTTTTCCATGTACTTAATTTAGACACGCATAAAACAAACCAGATTCGATTAAAAGCAGCCTTTGTAATATTAAACTAAGGAAATACGTACAGAAACTGCGTAATGGTCAAGCAAAAGTGGGTGCCACAAAAGAACCTAAGAACACGCTTAATCCAAAACAAAATTAGTATTACTTTCGGACACTCCCAAAATATGTGCTCGAATGATTCAATACTGTGGCAATCGGGCATTGGACAACATCCATCCCATATCCTCCATTTCTTAATTCTACTACCTGTGTAAAGAACGTTATGAGCTAAACGCCTTTGAAAGTCTCTTAACTTGTTATCTAGTGTGATATGAAACGTTAATTCGCAAATTCTACACCACGGATGAGTAGGGCTATGCCTGACACATGCCATACTGACATCAGAAGACTGGATAAGCTTTACTAAATGTTTGGTACGCGTACTGGAAGAAGTAAAAGAAAAACCTATTGTAACCAACTTTTTCATAACCTGACAGGCATAACTTAAATTGAGGGTTAACACATCCGAATTAGGTCTAGAATTAGACTAAACATACGGGAAACATACACGGAGTAATTTAGCAGTAAAATACCTGGCTAGAGAAAGATGGGTAGGGGGTGGAACGTCATGGTCTAACAAGGGGAATATTGCCTTGACTAGAAGAATATCCATTTATCTTTCAGGTTGTCTAGACCCAAACCACTCTCTTCTTTAGGCAAAACAATGGCTTTCCGGTGCACTAAATCTGGCTTATTTTCCCCCAAAATAAATGGAAAGACGATTTTAATTACCTCATCAACTAACCCAGGGATAGGAAATACGAGCGCTACATGATAGAATAAGGGATACAAGAGGGCGTTACTGACCACGACTTTGCCAATAAGGGACAAATGTCTTATTTTCCATGCGTTTACCCGTTGAGCAACTTTTTTAACTTTCTCAGTCCAATTTTGCAGAACAGAGTCGGCTGAACCGAAAATAAAACCAGTGACTTTAACTAGAGAGTCACTCCACGTGATATCAAAAGTGACTGGCTCCGTAGCCAGGTAACCAAGCTTTAGTCCACGTGTTTTACCTATGTTTATCGAAGCACCAGTAGCTTTCTGAAATAAATTACATACCTCTACAAACATTGGAATGTCCTAAACAACACACTTATACTTGCAACAAATTGATCTGAAAATTTAAAACAAAGAGAAAAGCCGACTTCATCGTGCAATGGTTTTTTCCTTGAAGGAAAAAACTTTATTAAAACTCAAAGCAGAATAAATACAAGGTGATAAAGATATTTACAATTATTTACATATTGGTTCAGATAATTACAACACAATTACAGTTCACATATTTTTGTACATATAGACAATAACACAGATTTCCAGTCATTCAGACAGAATAGACTAACAAGTTCCCAATATTGATACAGTAAAACCATTATCCAATAAATATTACCCTCCTGAATACAAACGATAAGTTCCGCACCGCTTCTTTCACCCCTTTCTTAAGGATTAAAAATTAGTATTTGCACATAAGAAGACAAAAAATAAAACTTTTTTCAAAAAAGAACGAAAGTAATAACACGGACGCTAAATCTGAAAAAGTAGTTTGTGATTTTCAACTTTTACAAAGGAACTTCCCTCAATCCACAAGCTTAAAAATCTTAATGATGAAAGCCTAACATGATCCGCCATTACTCTAACTTTATCTCGTTAATGACATCAGATCTCATCTGAGCTCCAGTTTTAAAATCCATGAAAAACCGCAATACATCTAGATTTCCACACTATAGATTTACAAATACAAAAAATATACCAAACCCTGTTGAAAATTCACGAGGTATTTTCCCTTAGTGAAACCATACAAACACAAATTAAGGTTGATATCAATATAATTTTTGTATAACCTTTTAAAAACATTATCTACCCAAATAATTACAGGATTAATTTTGGGACACTTCCAAAATAGATAATTAATAGGTTCAACCACATTGCAGCATTCACATGGACAAATACCATCCCCCAATCCCCAACGAGCTATCCTTTGACCAGTTGCTAAAATGTGCTGACACAAGCGACACTGAAAATCCATTAACTTGTTTTCCAGTATTTTATTAAAAGCTGAATTCCAGATACTTTTCCAAGGAAAAGATGGGTAATCTTGAACCACTTTAACACTAGCTAACTCCTCTTTCTTAAACGCCTTCATGATAGACTTGGTTGTTGTACATTTATCCAAAAACAGGGAATCGAGAGAATGCAACAAAATAAGAAGGTCACAAGCATAAAGTAGAAAGTGACTACAAATAGGGGAATTTGGCCTCATATTGGACCAAACAGAAGGAAATACTCTACGAAGTTTAGAGGCCATGAAAAACCTGGCCAAAATTAGATACGAAGGAGGATCACCAGTTAGAATTGGGAAAAGAGGTTTAACAAAAAGAGCATTCATCTTAGTCTTATCCAGACCTAAACCACCCACAGCTCTGTGTAAAGTGACGGTTTTTCTTGAAACTAAGTCCGGTTTCTTTTCTCCCCACAAAAAACAAATACAACCTTATTAACCTTCCGAAGAACATTTTCTGGGAGTGGAAAAACGGGAGCAACGAAATAAAACAGAGAAAAAATAATCATATTAATAATGGCCACCTTCCCCAGCAGGGAAAGATAACAGCCCGACCAACGTTTGGCACACATAGTGGCTTTCTTAAGTATGCCATTCCATTAACCTTGAACAGACTCATCAGTTCCAAATGTAACTCCAGTAACTTTAATCGCAGAACTACTCCATACAATATTAGAAGGAAGACAGTGGAAGGTACCACTAATAACGAAACCATGGGATTTATTCAGATTAATATTACCCCCAGTAGCCTCCTGAAACAAAAGTGGTGGATATCATTATCACAACACGCCACGCAAGTGGCGTCATCAGCATACTGAAGAAGCTTAACCTTCTTTCTACACCCCGGCAGAATGAATCCCAGAATGTTATCATTATGATTAACGTAACATGCAACAGGTTCAATATACAGAGCATAAAGGAGGGCTGAGAGAGGACAGTCTTGCCTCACCCCACGGTAAATACGAACAAATTCAGAAAAGAACCCATTAACTAAAATACAATACTGTTAATACTGTTAATATTGTTGTATAAAATGGTGATCAATTGAATAAATTTCTCACCGAGGTTAAGTTCAATCAGTACCTTTCGAAGAAATTCCCAGTTCACCTTGTCAAACGCTTTTTGCTGATCGATGGAAACTAAGGCACAGGGGTTCATTTTATCATTAGAAAAATTGATAATATCCCTGATCAGATGTAAGTTAATATGAATAGATCTGCCAGGGACAGCACAAGTTTGAAACTCGTTCACGATGGAGGGAAGAACTTTAGAAAGTCTGATCTGAAAAATTTTGGAAATAATTTCATAATCACAGTTCAGCAATGTCACAGCACGGCAATTAGAAGGGTCCTCTCTATCGCCACCTTTCGGAAGCAACGTGATAATTCCAGAACGCTGGGAAGGAGACAAGGTCTCAGAATTATAAATTTCTTCAAAAACATCAAGTAAATCTTTACCAAGAATGTCAAGGAACGAGCCATAAAATCCATAAGGGAGACCATCACTTCCTGGCGATTTGTTATTAGCAGACAGAGATATTATATTCCATACCTCATACAGCGTGATGGGACGCTCTAAATTATCTTTCTCCTCCTTGCTTAATCTATTATGCAAACTATTGATAAACATTTCTTGAACATTTCCATTTAAGGAAGCTTGTTCCGAGTAAAGATCTTGGTAAAAAACCTGAAAAATTCTCAACATATCATCGACCTTATCACACACAATACCGTTTTGGTCCCGAACAGACTGGATAGTTTTATGTCTCGCCTGAGTATGTTCATTCCTTAAAAAAAAAAAAAAAATACAGGCTGAAGGTTTTTCCCCATCGGCCAAATACTTGACCTTAGTACGAATGCATGCACCTTTAATGTCATCGTTAACAATACATACATTCAATTTCTTCAGAACTAGCATGTAAACACCGATCTTGTAAATCCTTTGCATGTGCTCTTTTCATACGAGCTGTCTTCACACTATGACGAATAGCAAGATATTTGGTACGAACTTTAACATCCTCCCACCAATCTAATTTAGAGTTAAAACCCTCTTTCAATGTGGACCACAACTGGTAGTACGTACGCAGGTGGAACAAAAGTCTTCATTGCCGTTAAGTAAAACATTGTACTTCCAGTAACCTTTGCCCATACTCCTAGGAGTGCAAGGAAGACGGAAATCAACAAAAACTGGATTATGATCACTGAAGGGAAACAAAGAGGAAGAGGCCCTGGTTATCTTACAATCTCTGGAAATATAAATCCTGTCAATCATAGAACTTCTTTTCAAGCGAGACCAAGTATGACCTGGTGTAGACGGGTACATACTTCTAAAGCTGTCCACAAATACAAATTGTAGACCCAACAAAAGCAGAGTTAATTGGCTTGTACTACAACGATCAATATTATTTGTGACGCAATTAAGATCCCCTCCTAGAACAACAGGGCAGCTCCCTCTTGTGAATGCATAAAGGTTTTCAATGAACTTGGTCCTCTCAGCCGGAGGGTTAGGGGCATGGACATTACACAACTTTAAAGGAGAACCGTTAACCGAGCAGCACAACGAGATGCAACGACCAACATTATCATGTTTAATCTGAGACACCCTAAAGTACTCCATTAAGTACCATTGAAAATGATGGCAACACCGCCTGAGTGATTAGATAAACTAGGTGCATAAAATACACGCCCACCCCATTGTTTCTTGAAAAACGAAAAATCCTCTGGTGTAGAAAGAAATAGCTCTTGCAAAAAGATGATATCAGCCTTTTCAATTTTGCACCAATGAATAATACGATTACATTTAGTTTTGTCTATAAATCCATTAACATTTTATGTAGCAGTTGAAAGACTTGCGAAAATTAGTAAGATACATTACACGATCAGGGCTTGGTCTTTTTCAAAAAGTAGTTATCAAAAAATTCAATATCTCGTTTTGCAACAAAGTCAGGATGGTTGTCCGCAGTATGTTGGATCCATTCCTTGGGAGAAGAGAGATTAAACGAACAATTCCTCCAAACGCACGGGTACTTAGAATCCTTTAATTTCGGGTGATAAACCGAGATATGATTGATTAGAGCCTCCGAGAAAACCTCCTTACAACTTTTAGCCACACAGGCATGCCATGGTTCACTTTCAAGAAATATTTGCGTTATTTTAATAAGGTCAGTGGGAATTCTCTGTTGGAAAACGGATTCTTGAACGTGACCTCTCTAACCTTCTCAGGGGAAAGAGGCTGGGACGAGCTTTTCTTTCTCAGAGATGAAGACTTGTTAGACTTGACAGATACAGAAGGTTGTGACAAAGACATTTTAGAGCGTGAGGTTTCTTTAACAGTTTCATTAATTACTTCAGAAGGAACAATGACCTTGGAAGGGCCGCACGGTTCTGGACAATCAACTGCCCAACTTCGGGACACAAACTTTCCCCCTGGCTTTCAAAAAGCTCCTGCTGAGACCCATTGAAATCCGGAGTGCACTGGGAATCAGGGATAACGAAGGGACCCTCCGAGTCCATGGCACTGAGCTGAGTAGAGGGACCAACATCCAATTTAAATTGAACTTCAGATAGAGCAAAATTGCCCGAGGGCTTCGGAGGGCCTGATTGTTCCACAGCTTCAGGAAGAGCACTAACACCAGAGGGCTTCAAAGGGCCAGATTGCTCCACAACATTAGTCTCGCTGCGATGAGGCACGGGGTCCTCAGTTCCCATTTTGTCATGGGTCACTGAAAGAGAGTCATTACCAGAAGACGTCTTGGGATCCGCATGGACCACAACATTAGACTCACAGTTCTGGTTGGAGGACCGTCAACTACCATTTCGACGTGAGACTCCGGCTGTTCTTGACCATCCGAAGACCCCTTATTGTCAGAATTCTCCTCACTGATTGGAAGGTTTACAATTGATGTACCCCTTTAATCCAAACACCGGGTTGCGGCTTGATGACGTTTGCAAAGGAGATATTGCAATCCCGATAATTATGTCCAACTTTATTACATATTTTGCACTGAACATCGTTCATACAGTCCTTAAATTCATGACCAAGTTGAAGACATTTCCTGCATTTAACATTCTCACAATTGTTAATATCATGTCCTCTTTCATTACAATTCAGGCAGGTCCTGGGCTGGCCATGGTAACGAACCCAACAGTCTCTTCCAGCGAAGCGTAATGATGACGGAATATCCTTTGATAGAACGATAAAATATCGCCGTATTTCATTGAAAATATTAGGATAGCCTGCGTAAGTTAGAAACCTACCTCTTTCCATTTTCCCGTATCGACTTAAAATCAGTCTCACGATGTTATCATCTAGTTCGTTTGGCACGTGAAGAACATTAACCACTGTCGCAGAACTGGTATATGAGTAAGCTGTGCATCCTTTGGCACTAGAAAAAGCAGGCCAATGCTGCTTCTTCAAAGAAACGGTTCGAAAAGTCACGTCCCACGCACGATCCGGTAAATCTTCCACCGAAATCAAGTTATTCGTGCTAACACCATACTCTGTCAAAAACTCAAAAACTTCCACTTTGCCGACATTGGAATCAAAACACAATTGAATTGACTTCTCTCTCAGCAAAGTCTCCATCTTTGCTGACGTCATTTTAGTTAAAAATGGGTTTTGAACCCGTGTCGTGTCGTGAAGCATACCGCAGCGCCATCTGCTCCAACTCCTAAGTACAGGTACAAAATGTACTTATAATTGCTACATGTGTTAGACCTTCCGGAAATTCCAGACTTTGATTTTATTATTCTTGCTTATGTGCAACATTTGTGCTTGTGAAAAAATTTTGGTTACTCAGAGCATATTTGGCCATCATTTTGTAAAGTTTTAGCTTCTCCCGAAATGGTGGTCACGACAGTCTATTTCTAGACAGAAATTGTCCCTACGGCCTCTGTCTATTACGAACATTTACCTTGAACACGTTAGAAAACTTCGTGCAATTGTACCTTGGAGTAATAAGAGCTTTATTACTCCAAAGTTTGTTCACTGACTGCAAGGATTGTTTATATACTGGCTTTGTACTGAACGCTGCTCCGCACAGGCGGCCGGCACTTGCACTATACCTGTCTGTATACTACTGTACACATATTGTACATTCGTAAACTTTATGCAGTTCAAACGACGGACGGAGACATCGTAGCATACCCACTGATCTATATCGAGCATACCACTATGCCGAAATTGCAGGAAATTGCCAGAAAGAATTATACTCATTTTTCACATGTATACAGTAGTCTTCATAATCATTTCATAAATCGATTATTAAATACATTTGGTAGCCAGATGGTTCTAAATAAATTGATTTTGAAAATATATATAAAACGGTAGCAAACACCAAAGATCTGGAGAGAGAGTAAGAAACCCAGTTCACGTAGTACAGCATCCCTCGTTCATGACTGCGTCATATGTAAAGTACCACGAGTATTAGCCTACTTACTATTGAAATTAGCCTATTTAACATTGTAATTAGCCTACTTAACCCTTTACCGTTGCTTGGGTCCTTTTGGACCCATACGGAGAGCGCGGCTGTAACCCATCTTAACTGTTTCACGCGGAGCTCGAAACTGCGAGTAGCTACCCGAAAATTCGGACACAACAACGAGATAGACAACAGTTTAAGATCACGAGGTCAATCGCCTACGGAAGCTGATGCGGAACGTGCTACGTCCGCTTTTCCGCCCACTCCCGCGGCGCGCAAATATGCCCCGATTGGAGCACAACGGTAAAGGGTTAATCTAAAGTATCTGTAGCACGGGGCTGTGCACACACGCAGAGACAGTGCCATCAACTTTGCATTAAAGACACTCTACAGACTTATTTTAATGCGCAATGTAGGCTACCATTTTAAGTTCAGTGAATAAAGTTCAACACTTTTATCTCAGTTCAGGAATGTCCTATAAAGATGGGAATTGGTCTATTTAAATCCATTTTTAGTGGTCTTTAATATGAATGTTTGAAGTTTTAGACTTGAGGTATACATTAAAACTAATAGACCCCAGTTATGCCTGACAAATTTAGACCATCACTTGACTGTTCGGATTCGTCTATATTTCCACGTATTCTATTGGTTGACATGTCAGCTGTCAGCATTTGCTGGTTAACCTTGAAACGAAGTTATGTGTCCCTTCATAGAAGGGTGCAGCACTTTTTGCCATGTGACACAGAACATGTGCCCATAAAGGTCCATTGCTAACGGCATTTATTTATCACTCCAAGTGTTCACTCCACCAAGAGTGAAACATCGCTTTTTAATAGTGAATTTCCCTTCTCTTGAAGTGAATTTTCGCATTTTTGGAGTAAGCTAAGTTCATAACTTTCACTCTTCTAACGATTAAAATTTCAATCTTTACATTTTTAGAGTGTTCTAGGCTACCTCCATTTAGAAAACGACATCCTCTTCAAATATATATTTCAGATACAAACACTTGCCAACGCTTCATTGCTTGAAAATTTGTGGGCATTTATAACGTAATTAATACAAACTTAGTTGGTTTACTCTAATCTCATCACAGGCTTCGAACCCCCAAGTTCGTAGGACCGGTCCCTCTTGGACGTTGTCAGTGATACAGTTGAAGAAATCAGTCCAGGAATGACAAAAGTCTACTTTTGCACACAAAAGTAATCAGTGCAAATCCCGTCAAGCTAAATAAACAATTGTGAAACTATTTTGCTTCTAAAGACCTCTTAAAGCGATTTTTCGTTTTCTAACAGATTAGGACCACATCCCTTTCCATAGATTCCTCGCGTTGGAGCAAGTTTGTTTGTAAAAGGGATAAACTAATGCAATTATAGAGATAAGCTTTACCCGGGGAAAACCCTTCTTCTCGGGTAATATTGGCTAAAACGTCTAATCCAATTCTAGCAGCCTGCACACTCCAAAAATCTCCTTCCCATAATAAAATCCTGGCTAGGCGCCTTTCAATTAAATAAGCATTTTTATATTACGAATACTAGCATAGCTTTGGTTTATTAAGTGAAAGCTCTCTTTCCATTTTGTCTTTATTTATTATTAAAACCTCTGACTCATACTTTAATTTTCTAATTGCGAAAAGCTCACCACATAATTAAAAAGTTGGTCCCTTATAACGGCACTATGTTACTATGTCCCTGAATCTACAGTAGTTCGTATGTTCCCATGTCACTTATTCTATAGAAGGTAATATATATATATATATATATACATATATATATATATATATATATATATATATATATATATATATATATATATATATATATATATATATATATATATATATATATATATATATATATATATATATATATATATATATATATATATATATATATATATATATGCACTAAGCATGAAATAACTAGAATGTCAACTGCACACTTATAGATGACATAGCACACCTTGGATCGAGAAGCTTGCGGCTATTTATTTCAGCCTTCTTCAGCTCGAATGAAGCAAACTTAAAATCGTTCAATGTAAAACACCTCAATAAAAAACATTCTAAAAAAGATACAAGCAAGTTAGACGGTCCTAATTAAGAAAGACATTCTTAAACTAGCTTCATAAAACAGTTAAGAAGATAAAAAGGATAAGAAGCTTCGAAAAACAAATAAAAGTCCAAACTTAAAAAGATGAAAATTCTAGCATAAGGTTCCAAGATAAAAAAAAAAGTAGTAAAGTAATTGGAAACTATGGGAGCTAAGAAAGGCCTAAAACCAGAAAAGGCGAACTTTTTTTCAACACAAAATATCCAAAATGTAGAAAGTTAAATGACCCATGACCTTTACCGTAAGTCACTTACTCTTTTGTAAGAATTAAATTCTTTCCTTTTGTTTAGCCCTAAGGGATGTAAAGTTTTGAGCTGGGCCAGCCAGTAACCCTCTCTTTTGGTGAGAAGGGAGTCAATGTTTTGTGAGGCGTTAATTTGCTCAATAATAATAAATTTTATTTCAGAAATATGGTGTGGAGCAGAATCAAAATGCACTGCCAGCTCACATCTACCTCGATTATTAAGAAGGTCCGATCTATGATTTCTGAACCTGATTTTAAATTCAGTGGCTGTTGATCCTACATATTGCTTCTGACATTTTAAGCAAGTGGCTAAATAGATAACACATTTACTAGTACATGACAGATAACTCTTTATGAAATACACCTTCTTCGTAGTACAGCTAGAAAAAGAGGAACCCTGTAATAAAAAATTAATGCAAAGATCGCATCTTGATCGATTACATTTATAGCACCCAAATCAGTGGTATTCGTTGTTGCGTTTTGATTGGGTGGTTTCGATGTCATTAGCATATCCTTAAGGGATTTGCATTTCCGGTAGGCGGTGAAAATAGAGTTGTCTGGGAAGACCTTCTTCATATGGGGGGAGCTATGCAGGATGTGAATGTTATTGCGAATAATGGCACTAATATTGGGTAATGCCGGATTAAAATCTAACACAAGTGGGTACCTGCGCCTAGAACAGTTTCTTTTTTGTGGCTTGAGCAGGCTAGATCTTTTTTGTTTGTCCGCCCTATCGATATACTCTTGAACCAGCTGAGGATCATAACCTCTAGCCACTAGGTATGTTTTGTATTCATTATACCTGCTATGTAAAAATTCGGGTGTTGAACAAATTCGTTTAATTCTAAGTGCTATACTATACGGTATGCTTGACACGTTATGTTTGGGATGTGAACTAGAGGGTAGTAAATATAAATGACCATCTGTGGGCTTAGAAAACAGGTCAGTAGAAATTACCCTGTTATTCAAGTGAACTAATACATCTAAAAACTGGTTCTAAGCTTGAGGTGAAGATTCGTAGTTCAAACATGAAATTAAAACAAACCAATGATACACTTCGTGACCGAACTATCACAACACTACAGCATGTTAACAGTGTGTAGTAGTGAAGGTATACTAGCACAAAGGTAATGGTTTTACCAAAACCTAAAAATGGGTTTCCTTACTGAGAACTGTCGATGAAAAGGAGGAGGGATCAACATTAAAGAACTATTTGAATTAACATAGCAAATCACCCATGACTTTGTTCTTGACATTAAAATACATCAACACCTACAAAACATAACCTAATACCTCGGAAAATGGCTAAAAAAGATGCAAAAGCATAAACGTACTTACTTGGGCTCTCTGGTCGAACCCATGGCAGTCTAAACACGCAGAAGAAAAACTTTAACGACCACAAAACCAAAAGGCCTAGTAATTCTTGCCGAAAGGAAAATTTTTGTAAATTTCGCTTTTTAACCTTGGTGACCTCAGATGAAAACCTTGGAACATCTTGGAAAATTCTAACTTTTGATGTGTGACCACGCAGAAGACTCATATCTGACCCCTCCAAAATAATAACGATTCTTTTGTTGACCATATTGTTTTTATATACGAATTATGTAATCCATCAATTTTCCTACTTGACGGTATCTTCATAACAAAGTTATCAACCCTCGTGATCTCATTTGACCACTGTTTAACTGACATGTGACCACTGGACAACGTGGCATTTTAATCTGAAACTGGCATTTGGCATCTGGTGACCTGGCATATGAAATCGGGTAACTTGGCATTTGACCTCTGGCTACCAGACGTTGAAACCTTGGTGACCCTGGCATTTAAACTCTGGTGACGTGGCATAAGACTTCTGGGGACCTGTCATTCGACATATGGGGAGATGTCCTTTGACCTCTGGTGACCTGGCATATAACCTATTGTGACCTGGCATGTTGAACTCTAATAAACTGGTGTTTAAAACCCTGATGACCTGGCTAATCTCCACAACAACAAAGTTTTTCTTCCAATTGTGTTTAACAAGGTTCCCACTCTTTTAATTCTCTAGAAATTAGATTAGTTTTAACCTTTACCCAAACACAAGACCTCTTTCTCTCAACACGACAAATCTTTATACCATGTCATTGCTATCTTGAGATACTTTGCTTACAAGCCATTATTGAGGTTTGGATACTGAGCTCCTGTGACCTCAAATGACTAACGAACTCCATGAAACCAATAGGATTCTTCTTCCGAACATGAAACATCTATGTACCAAGTATGATATACAGTATGTCTGTGATTCCTATGTTTACTAGCAATTGTTTGAGGTTTCTGTAGTTTTAATACCAGTGACCTCAAATGACCTCTTACCTCCACCAAAAACAATAGGGTCCTTTTTATAAGCATGAAAAATCTGTACACCAAACATGAAAGTGTTAGTCATTTCTACTTTGAAATATGTTAACGAGGTTTGCGGGTTTCAAGCCCTCGGAAAGTCTCCTCAAATGACCTTTTACCTCCATTAAAAAGAAGGGTTCTTTCAACATCAAAAATCTATATACGAAATATGAATGGTGTCGGTCATTTCTGTATTCAGATATCGTTTTTATAGCAAAGTGTAGTGATCTGTAAACTATAAGTCTGGCATAATGGGCATTGACTAAACGATGTCTGAGAGCTGAGTGACCGGACTCCAACTAGTCATTAAAAGCAATGAAATTCTTCTGGCATTCCGTGCCTTCACATATGTGCTAAGAAACGTAAATTCATTACAGTGTTTGAGGGCAAATTTGACAAAGCAGGATTCTTTACCCAGTTGTGCAAAAAGGAGAAACTGATGATTACACTAACCAACCGTAATGCCAGACATTAAATGTCCGAATGCAGTTGGAGGTCTGAAATTATGACTTCTTTGAAAACTTTAAATTGATGATGAGATGATTCGATTTTGGTAGGTTATAACCAAAAAGGCATGATGACCTGACACAGAGGTGTCTTTCAAAACGAGACAATTTTAAGATTTGCCGCTTGTTAGGCAAAGATAAAGTAAAATCCTAAATACGTAGGCAAAATCGGTTTGAATTGAGATGGTTCAGTATTGCTTTTAACAATAAAATTGTCAATTTCACCTTACTGTATAAGAACAATTACTATAAACAGGTCGGAAATTGGGGTTCCATGTTTTTAAATGCTCTAAACTGTCGATGGGTTGAATACTTCCTGAATGAGTGGAGACAAAAAAGCATAGTTTCGATGTGAATACCTAATTAGTAATATTATGTTAAGTTTTAAGAACAGTGTGAAAAAAGGATTCTCGTTCCCGCCTCTTATCATATTTTTCCTTTTTTTTTGAACTGTGTCACAGTGTTTCCTTGTACCTTCTTTAAACCAATTTCTACATTACAAGGTTTCTTCCAAGAAGTGTTAATGAAAAGGAGGGCAGTTTGAGTAACAGCTCTCCTGGGGGAAATAGATTACTTTTAGCATATTTCGTTTTCGTTTCGTTTACTGTTCTCTGTTTCACGTAGTTCATGCACACAGAAAAGTGAATAGCTTTTACTTAGGCACTGTTTTACATGTTTTAACCCTGCTTGCATACAAGGAGGATCAGTACTGATGAAAAGGCGAAGGATTTAATGCAACAGCTACCGACGCGAATGTTAAGGTGTCGTTAAAGGATTCCACGTCGAAAGAAATATTGCGGTATCCTTTAGCCAGTTACCGATAACCACTTCCGGTCTCACTCAATATGCAATTTTCCAATCCTCAGTAAAACGTTCTGTATGTATCGTTACACCTTTCAATAGCAGGACTTCCACCAAGATATTAAGGACCATATCCAACCAAGGCACCGAAGCGAATAAATTTTCAGGGGGCTTCTCAACCTCACCCTCCCTTGGTTACGGAACCTGACGATGTTTCACTAAAGATAACGAAGGCTGTCTATGATGCTAGCTCACTCACTCACTCTCTCACACACTCAATCACTTCACGTACTCACTCACATACTCACATACTCACTCAAAACAGTGTATTCATTTCAAAGTTGATCGCATTTAGTTAGATGTACGCTGTGCGTTCTCAACTGTTTTTTTTTTTTTTTAATTAAAAAGATTCATTTCTTCCAAAAGCATGATGATTTTGCCAAAACAAACATAGCGATAATTATTTAAGTGTTGAACACCAAAGTCATGTCTCTTGTGAAAGACCTCACTTCCTATTTGTTTAACTTCAACCCCATAACTGACACACGAAAGGATTTTTTTGTAATATTTTTCATCTTTTTTGCTGATTCTTTCAACATAACATCCCACTAAACAGTTGGGAAGCAGATCTCACATTTGTGACCGTTAATGCGCAATCTTTACACCCTGAGCACTTGCGGTGAAATTCATTCTGAGAGACCTACTTGAGCTTGCCTACGCAGACCAAAAGGAGACATCCTTTAAAAATGTCAATAAATCTTATTCAAGGTCTTACGTAATTGAGTATTAATTTTTGGCAATTGAAGGGAAAAAAAAGAAAGTTAAATATTCGGAAGAAACTTGTTTTAGTAGATAGAGATTGTCAGGGGGTGAACTTTGACTAGAGTCTTCGTAATAAGCTTTCTGAGAAAACCGAAGGAGCGAGAGCTCACTTGCGAAGTTTAAAACTGCAAATGCTAGGTACCATTATGCATTGCGTTTCAAGATGGCTGAATAACGAACATGTGTACTGAAAAGAGATTCGTAGCATAAACAAAGCGGGATTGACCGTCTTCAGCGTCAGGATGATTTCTGGACAAATTTGTGACCATTCGCTATTTGTCACTGAAGCGTGACCTAAAATGTGCCGGTGATTCCTACGCCTTTTAGCTAACAATTTCGCCTGGAATTGATGATATGATAACTTGCGGAGATATTCTAGTAAGTTAAACAGTTCTCTTGTACGTTAATGAAGGTATACAGAATGAAACAGCCATTTTTTTTTCCAATTGTATATTTCCATGAGCGGCTAAAATTCAAAATTGTGTGACGTCATCAGAGCTATATTTATTTCGGTGACCCCGAGGTCAGCTTCCCAACTGAAAATATCTTCACCTCTTCCAAATGTCTTAATTAGCGTAACAAATCACCCGTCAGCCTAAGACACATTCACCATATATGGAATGTAGGTACAGAACATGACCCTCATTTTCTTTACAGGCTTAATCAAATTGACTGCAAAGCTGTTTAGTTTCCACTCCTAGTCCGTAAAGGTAACAGGTTGCCCTCAACTGACCCGAACGTGTGACCCCAGATTCTTTCCCATTGTAGTCTGTTGTCCCTAATGATGAGCACATCACAACCAATAATGATACAAATAAAAGTCAAGTTTCAGTATCATGTTAAAAGTTTCACTTTTACTTAAGAGAAGAAACACTACCAAATATTCCGAGTATTTAGACTGTTGTGCAGCCCCATTTCTTACAGTAGACCAGTACCCGAAGTATACATCTCTTATTTAATAATGTTGAAAACTCTTCCAAGAGCAACTATTTTTCTATTACAATTTTTTAAAAGTGTAAGACAAAATCGGTAGACGACAAATATCGTTTAAATTCCTCCCTTAATTCACTGGGCTAGAACCCAATCATGTAGGTCCCGTCTCCCAGCATTTAGTAATGCTGCTGCTAAAAATTGCTTTGTTTTATTTTCACCAATTCGGAGCCATTCAGATAGCATTGTATGGATAATAATTTGTTGATTTCCTTTGTTATTCGTTTTTATATGATTTAATTTTGCATCCGGTATCTGCAAATTCAGTCCAACGAAAAACCACTCATCCGTTATCTGGTTTGACAGGTGCTGCAACGGGAAAGTGAAAAAAATATATCAAACACAATTAAATCAGTAAATGCTACTTCTCCATGAAACTATCAATTTATAGTTGAGCAAAATGTCGAAATAGTAATGAGAAGGAGAAGAAGAAGAAGAAGAAGAAGAAGAAGAAGAAGAAGAAATACATTTAACATATTTCTTCATTGTCGAAAATCTTAAACGTTGAGAGCGTCATGTTTTCTACATCATACATAAATGTTGTAGAAATGCGGAGACGATATATTTACCGTGTATTAACTTGACGAGTGGACCGAAAAGTGGATAATGATAAATGGTCTTTGACAAAAGCAATAAAACTTAGGCAAAAAATAGAGCAATTTGAAAGTTTTATGAGTAGCGACATGTTAAAAGGGTATGAACCTTCAGTGCACCATATACGACCTGGACGTACATGATTTTTGCCAAGCAATATTTTCGAGAATATGACGTGGAACGAGCAAAGCAGGGTAAGCGCCAGGCAGTGGCGGAGCTGCCATACAGTCACGGGGCGGTCATCCCCCCGACGAACTCAAAAGGAATACCGGCGCCTTTTTCAGCTTTTAAAGTTAATAAAAACGCCGTAAAAGCCTTAACGTAGCAATTCACTTATCTATCAATGAAAGACCTGATAAGCGAATGAGACTGCTACATCTTTAAAAAAAAGACCCCAAAAAGCAAGGGTTTTTTCAATGTTCCTTTTAGGAACGGCACCTAAACTTTCGAGTTAAGTGTTTAATAATGTATGAAATTCATTTTTTCTCTGCAACTCACAACGGTAACCTCTGAAATTGAGGTAACCTACATAGATTATAAAATCTACTAAAAGGTGAAATGTCAGTCATGCAGCCTCCTAGACACTTAAGTCAATACCATGCGCTTTCTGAAACTTTTCAATATACCTCGATCGTTACCCTGCATACCCACGTGCCACATTCAAAGGCCTCATAAAAAGGGATTTGCGTAAATTGGCTCAACTATATGCAGCACAGAAATTGATTTTCTAGAAACAGGGAACTTCTTCACAAAGAAGCTTCTCGCTAGAAACTATGCTTGTCCAAAGACGTTCTGCCTTATAGAGCCAATAACAGAAACCGGTCTAGTTGGGTTATAAAAACCGCTAAAAAACGACTCACATTCCTCCAAAAGAGTGGAATTAAAATAGGCCACTGAGAAATGCAAAGATTCTTAACATGGGCACCTAAGAAAGTGTTACCTGCACAGAGTTATGTTTGCATATGCAGCGACTGCTATAACCCACATGCAACACATTACACAACACCTAAAACTGAGGTGGGTTCCCTGAACTGCAGCTGTGAAATTTTTAATTATTCGATTTTTTGTATGCAACTTTGCAAGCTATGTGAAGAAAGACATTTTGGATCATCTAGGAAATTGGCATACATGTTGGCCTATAGGTTGAAGGCTCACTTAGTATCTATCTTTCATAAGGCAGCACCCCTGAAAGCAGTTTTGCCCCCCCCCCCCCTTATCTGACCGAAATCGCTAGGTCCGCCATTGGCGCCAGGCTTTTCCAGACGGCCAAGCTACCCACAGTGAGACCAGCTTGGCGATGCTCTGACAAAGGTGATGATTTCCCAATGGGACGTGACTGGCAGAATTTGCTTCACTTTCTTACTAACAAATATTTAAAATACTTGAGCTTGTTTTGACGAAATTTGAAATTTGTGGAAGGAATTTAACTTTTTGTAAAGACTATTAACATAATCGGGTGTTTGTTGAAAAAAGTCTGGCCTCCGTATGATCAAAATCCAAAACGTTTTATGGGACATTGAAACTAGTTTGGGGTACGCATTTTATTATGGGCTCAGGTACTATGCTCTCAGACGAAACTGTCACTTCAATTTGCCAGAAACGAAAAATTTCGGAATTTAATGAGAGAAAATGTGGTTTGTTGGTACCGTAACGGTGAAATTGAAAAAAAAAAATGGGTTTTGTTAAATGATTTGCCTTTTTCGAGCAAATAAGTAGAATGTCGGGCGGGGTGCTTGAAGTTGGCTTTGATTTTTCATTGTTAAGAGTATCTACTGGAATTGTAAAACTTTTGAAAATATTTTGCCATGTTTAATCAATATTTGTAAAACTGAAGCCTTTTTTCGGAGAAATATATTTTATTATATATTTTGGGATGTTTATTGAAGAATTGGATCTTCTTTTCACAAAGATCAATTAAGTAGGTCGCCGGCGCGACTTGTAGTTTGTTGGGGTTACTGAAAATCACCACGCCGGTTAAGACTTTTGGACGATACTTGGCTTACTCATAACATATACTTGAAAATCTAAAGCTTATATGTTAAAGGAATTTTATGGCAGAAAACTTAGGTGTTCGGAAGAATTTTAGCCTAGGGAGGGGGCTTGGGAATTTTTACACGAAACGCTATCTAAGCGGTGGTTAACGACAAGCACACAGAAAATTTTGAAAACTTGCTGCCCCTCAAATAGCCGGAAATGGAATTTTCCTGGCTTTTTAGTAGGTTCCAAGCAGTTGCTATTTCGAGGATTCGTTTGTAACGAAATGCTTCACTTGAAATAAATCATCAAAATGATCAGAAACAATTTTTAATATTTATACAAAAAAGGAATACGATGGGTAAGCCTACAATGTTCTGTTAACTGTTGGACTGAAACACTACATATATAAACAGAGCGCCATTTGCCATTGGTTGGCGAGGGGCGAAAAGAAATATTTTTTTAAAAAACTAGACCCTTCAGAAAGCCGGAATTTCCCAGTGTTGTGACTATGAACGAAGCAGTTGTTATTTTGAGCTTTCGTTGGCAATAAAATTTTCATTCAAAAAGAAAAAAGTCAGCACCTTGGTAAGTGATCAGAAAATTACCAGATAAAATGCACCACTACTGTTGGATGAAATGGAAATTCGTACATTTTCGGGAAAAATCTTTGCAACAGAATTGAAAACATGCTCATGTTCTTACTCCATTGCAACTCTTGGCGAAATTCAAGATCTGCTAAAGTTGTCTACAGTATGCGACTGCCCGAACTCCAGACTATGAATCTTTTCTTTTTTCCTAAAGCATTTTGAGAAAATGACAAGTTGTCTAGCACCTCCCTCTTACGAATCCGGTAGAAAATTAAAACAAAATGGATTTATTTGTAGATGAGAATTAGAAATTAAATTGAATTCCTTAAGGAAGATCAATCTACCCAGTCTCATATGCCATAAATAAAGACTGAAGTTGGTTGAGGTTTCATATTTTGCCGTAGATTCAAAATTAGAAATCTGTTCATTAAGGTTTTCAGAAATTTGATATAGAAAAGTTCTTTTTTTGAAAAATCTAGAAAATTTTTTGGAGAGTTTCCTTTAGGAATATGGTGTTCTCGTAAACAAAATTAAGAAGATCATGGTGAGGGGTTGGAATGCGGGAGTGAGGAGGGTGGGGGTGAGGTGGGGCGACTAAAGTTATTCGGGCGTACACACATTAGCCTACCGTATGGATGAGAGCTCCCCCACTAAATTGATTCTGCTCCCCGACGGGGGCCATTACCCCCTCGGCCCCTGCTGGCGCCACCCTTGGAGCAAAGTATCCCTAGTTAAAAGAAAGAGTACAATTATTACGGGGAATACTGTTACTTGAACAATATTTTTACAGGATTTCTTTCTTGATTGTGCATTTCGATGATTCCTAAACTGAGAATCAACATATGCGATGATTGATTTTAGATAGAGAGATAACGATGACAGGGGAACAATGTGTTTCGTAAAAGGTTGCGCAGTGTATACACTTTTACGAACTGGCATTTCATTAAAAGCAATAATTGCCCCCAGATATGACACGCGAATATTTTTAACTCTATAAGACTCAGTACTCCTCCAGAATGGGGTCGCAAAACAGTGACCTCCCCCCTCCTTTGAGAAGGTAACACTCCCTTGGTGTAAAGTCTCGTTACCTGCAGGATTCTGTTCTGTTCAATTGGATCGATGATACCACTATCGAGGTTGCCTGCCATTTTATGAGTGAAGCTCCAAATAGTCAAAGAACCTTTGAGGAAAAAGAACGAACATATACTCACATACTTAAATAGTCGTAAAGGTATTTGGAGTTTTGAGCAACAATTTATGTAGAATTGATCATTATTATTAGTCATGAACATTACTGTTTCGGTGATAAATGTTTTTTTTTTTCCTTTCTTTTCTTTTTTTGATAACCGGTCTGTCATTTGTGTATGCAGGAATGATATATTGGAATCTGTGATAAATTTTTATGAAATTAAAGTGAAACCAAACTTAGCAAACCAGGTTACTGTTAATTCTCACCAAAATTATTGAGTTGACTTCCTGTGTAAAATAGCATTGCAAAAAGTTTAAACAAAACATTACCAACTGGAAAATGTACCAACCCAAATAAAAAGACCAAAGGATCTTCAAACCGGTAGGATGACTTTCTCCAGCAACAAGTGGTATGCAACAAATTTGTGCGTTTTCAAGTTCCACCTGGTTCACAGAAGAAGATTATGGTAGTTGAGCTCAATTCTGTCGAAAGTAGTTTCAACAAAATATAAGAATTCAATGAACAGTACAGTATCTATCGGCATTGTCGCATGTGTCTTCATGCTCACTATCTTTGGATTGATTAGCGAAAAAGGAAAGAAAATGTAACGTTGTTACTTAGCAAAACAAACTAGGCTCTTCTACAAGCCAATTTGTACTCCCTCTCACCAAAGCGTAAAGGAAAATATGCTTTTTTAAAGGTTCAGTTCCACTTACCTCATTCTTTCATGGACAGATAGAGTCCTTTATCGAGCCAAAACATAATGTTGCATGTGATTTGAAGTGTATTTAACTTTGCATGACACACGTGGTTCTTGATAGGACACAGGACAGTGAAAAAAATAACATCTTCTGCTCCATCAAGGAGTATTATTCTGGAAATGCAGCGTTCTTAGACACTTTGATGTCCGTTCCCGACGCTAATCTTGCTTTTCTTCTCAAAATTCCAATCCCAATACCTTAATCAACTGTAGGATTTGTGACGCGTTGTGTAAATACCAATGAAAAAAACACATCTTATGTGCCCTTGGTGACTTTTCTAAAACAGCCGTCATGCAAAAATATAAAATTATGATTTTTTTCTTTATTCCTCCCCCCCCCAATATCTTAATTTTTCGAGGTCATTTCCCTAAATCTCCCTTTTCAAATGTGCCAGTTAACGATTTGGAAATCTGCTGAAAATTAGAGCAACTTGTATAAACTTGAACAATACTGCAGCAGGCGATTTATTTTCATCGCGGAAACACAATTGGAGCACAGCGTATCTTTCAGTTACTTTTTGAGGATAAAGAAAATCTACGCTATTTCAGGATAAATCCTGAATCGTCCGGAATATTATAAAAAACAAAATAGACTCCCATCGCCGATTGGTTTTCAAACAGGGAAATCAAAAAAGACATTCGAGTGCTTTTGGAATTGCGACAATTTAGAGTGGATTGACAGTCGTTTTGCAAAGACACAATATAAACATACGTCTTCAGGGTGCGCAGTAGTGTTCAAAGCAGGCTGTTTACATGATTTCCTTTCAGTGGCGTAGGAAGCACTAATTCGAAAGTGGAGGGAGGGAGGGCAACTTTGGACCATGCACCTCACCCTGCCCTATAGACCAAAAGTTACATTTTTGGGATGGTAAGTTTTTTCGCCTTTTCTACGAACAAGAACAACGTTTTCTAAAAAAAAAGAATCTGATTTTTTTTTTACATGTGAACACTGCTGTATTAGGTAAGTAATTTGCGGCGCGCAGAGAGATCCGAAAATTTATGGCCCTTTACACATTTGTAAATATGGATCTTGAATTGCAGAAATAAATTAGATTCAGAGTTTCATGTAAGGAAATTTGAACATTTAGGGGACTATCGAAGAATCTGCGTTCCCTATAAGCATATAATTGAGATATAGCATGTCGACTGATGATCGTTGTTGTAACAAAATGCTATCTAAGGAGTGCAGATTGAGGCTTCTCGACGACATTCAAAAGCTCCCGAAACTTTTTTGCCTTTTTAAGAGACAAAATAAAAAAAAAAAAGCCAATATTGAAGAAAATTTTAAGCAAACGGAAAAGTAACGGCTCTGAAGGGTGTTTTAAACAGACTGCCTTATGAGCGACCACTTACTGCATTAAGGGATGCAATTTACAGCGAGCGAAGAGCGCGGAAAAATATGGCCTTTTTCAAAAACTAATAATTAGAAATATGGAACGAACTTTTATTGGTACAGATTCGGAATTTTATGAAGGAAAAGACGGAAAAACCGCACTTTTTTTGACTGGTGTCTTAAATGGCAAATTTCCGAATTTTTCATTTTTTTCGAGCCCCCTCCCTCCTGTAGCTAGATCACTGCTCTGCACTATTAAACATTGATAAAATTTTGACACTTCAATAACGAAAGAATCCATCAACCAGACTGCTCAACTGACAGGGTTGAAAGTTATCTGATGAAAGGTGTGTATGTGAGCATTTGAGTATCGTAGGCATATGATTTCCTGCTTGAAATACGGAATCTTGCTCAAAAGACTATCTTCAGTTGGCGCGGAGCACACAGAAAATTTAAAAAATCACGACCCCTCAGACAGCCAGGAATGGCGTGTCTCGGGCTTGTTTGTAGTGGCTAAGTTTTCCGATTTTCTTTCAAGTGTGAACCCTATCTTATCAGGGACCTACTGCGGCGCGAAGCGCGCCGAAACCCTGCACTTCGTAAAGAAATATATGTAGATATGGAACTTTTACTGCAGAAAGCTTTTTATTCTGAGTTTCCTTTGAGGAAATTTAAAGTGCTGGGAGATTTCTGAAGATTCTGCACTTCCTTCATATATTGGTAGAAAATCTGAGAATGATTGCTTTTCTAAAGTCCTCCCGACTCTCTGGCAAAGAGCCATTCGGCGAAGCCATACTATAAACTGCTTCCCGAAGAATCTAGATTGCACGACGAATGAATCATTGTGGCTACGTAATGTATCTAAGTTTTACCAACTGACACTCGACGATGACATCTCAAAAATTTCCCAAACTGTGTTGTTCTTTTTTTTAATATTTCAAAAACAAGAGCTTTCATTGAAGAAAATTTGGAATTCTGTGAAAGACAGTTTACACGAACGGCAATATAGCTGTCGGTGTCTCTTGATGATGTGGTGTCACAGGTGGTAAATATCCAATTTAGCCAGTCTCGGTTAAGTTTGCCAAACTGATTTGTGAGCGAGGACTAATGCATTTTACACTGCACTTTGCGGCTTGCAAAGAGACCCGAAAATTTTGCTCCTTTTTACATCTGAAACCATGAAAAAACAGGTTTTCTGACCCGGGCAGTGAGGCTTCCGCCCGCCATTATTCTCACTGGGGGCTGTCGCCCCAGCCCCCCCCCCCCCCGCTTCCTACGCCTATGTTTTCTTTTACAGTATTAGCCTATGTCGCTTTGAAAAGACATCACAATTTAGAAGATCGTTATTCTGGAGGACATATTGTCTACAGGTTTGCTTCATGCTTCCTTCACCCGTTACATCTCCCTGATCACATTACATGAGCTGACATCTAGCAAAGGTTATGCAGGAATAAAGTAGCATATTCTTCTAAAATATCCCCATATGGTAAAAGATAAAAATGTATCTAGTAAGCAGTATGAAATCATCTATTCTCACCAACAGACTGTAGCAACAACTTTCTATTTTCACAACTTTCTGTCTTCACAATATGAAGCGCTGCTTGGGTTTTGAATGTTAGATCATTTAAATGTTACGGAGCAAAGATAAAGTTAAAAAATAATTCAAGAATACAGGTCATAACTGAATTTTCCGTAGGAGCCATCGATCTTAACATGGAACCTACCACTACCTTGTTTTTGAGTTACGTATTATTCTTTGTATATATGAATAGTTCATGAACAATGTGAAAACTTGATTTTCAACAAACGCGATTTATTTCCTAAAACAAAACACTTACTGTAGGCAGCTGTAGAATTGTGGGCAATCACTTTTTGAGATGGAAACTTCGCCAAATGTACATTTGAAATTTATTTTGCTTTGCCAATGCTTTTTGAATTCCCTGCCGTATTAGTTTTGCATGTATGTGTTGTCAACCCTAAATTTGTAATTACTTAAATTGTATCAATTTGAGCTCTAATCAGAAAAGAAGTGCAAACACGATATCTTACGTTTAAAAAGTTATACTTATACAACATCAAGCAATCTGCAGATAAACATGATAAACTTAATTATTTCACATAACAATTTGAATGCCTCATAGAATTAAAAATTGGGAGTTGTTATTTGACTCCGACTGCATTGTCTAGTGGTAAGACCATCCGACTTGCTGTGGGTAGGTTGGGAGATCGAGTCCTGGCCGGGTTATACCGAAGACTTTATAAACGGTACCTACTGCCATTGTGCTTGGTGTTCAGCATAAGCAATGTAGTAGGAAAAAAAGTGTGCTACAACCGGAAAAAAGACCGTGGTCAGCTCGACTTGAACCAATTGGTTGGAAACTTGCCCTTGAAGCTCTATCTAACCTAAATACACTATAAAAATGATTACACCACCTGGGCATAAAATTACCCAAACGTTGGTTCCGTATGCCACCTGACCGGAATTGGGTAAAAACTGCCCAGTGTAGTTAATCAAGCGTTTAACTCATTAGTTCGGCAAAAGAAATTACCCAACCTTTTCGCCCAACTAATTTTGACCAACAATAGTTAAATTTTTACCCAACATATTTTCGCAACAGCTGTACTGTTGGGCGCTTGCTTGGAATCCGATATAAACATATAAATAATTGCAAGACTTGGACAAAAAGATCTTAAAAAGTACCGTACAACTTACATCGTTTTCCCTCTGGGAGTGGTTAGGGGCACCAGTTACTGTGCACTTGTTTAATAAAGAGTGAAGTGTGTAGTTTGAAGAAGTAATCCCAATTGTGCACTTTGTATTTGTCCCATTTATTACGTTGTATTGAAATTTTTTTTTTCTAAACGACCATTACTCTTTAAGTAATTTTGTCCAGATTTTTACTGCTATTCTACCGCTAGCTTTTGATTTAACAAATCCAACCTTATTCAACCATGAGATCTAAATTGGCCATTTTTATTAACATAATCATCTGATTGGTTAATTACATTTTACTCAAATGTTAGATACCTTAAAACTTTCCCAACACCTTTTACCAACACTTGAAGTTTACCTAACCTTAATTCATCCAACTAAGTAATAATGGGCAATAACTGGGCGATAATTTGCCCATGTTGAGCACTTCGGAATTTTTACCCAACTGTTTTAAGAGTGCCCTTATAAGGGTAAAGAATAATGTTGGAATGTTGGAAGGCAAAAAAAAAAAAAAAAATTCTTCGAGCGCAGCTCGGAACCAAGGCCAAAGCACCCGTTCCTGGGTATGGAAGTCTAGGTGACGATGGTCCGGGGCTCTGAGGTTTTTGCATATCTCTGAATAAACAAATTAAGTCTCAAGAGAGGCATATTATTTATACTTTTGGTTAGTTCAACTGCAAACTGACCTTAATGGGGGAGGGGAAAGTCGTGGGCAAGGACAATATATAAAGGGCAAATGCCCTTCCATGCCCCCCTCCCCCCCCCCCCCTCGTGGCGCCGCCACTGACGAAAATTGAACTACAAGGTTTCGATCCATGCTAATTCTCTAAGATTCCCTTCAATTATGAGTAGTATCCATACGATTCGAATCCGACTGCAAGGATTCCGATCTTTTATAAGACATCAAAACTCCAGCAAAATCATTCACATCTAGTAATTGCCTAGTCTCTATAACCTTTGAAAAAGATTTCAAAGATACAAGATGTCTGTATTTCTTGGCTACTGACAGTGCAATGACATCAGTGAAAACCACAATCGCGTTTACATGAAAAATATGTACAGACTATGAAGTGACCTCAGCCATTTTGGATGACCCATCCACCTAGGCACATGCTTTCTCATTCATCAAAATACATGCTCCCTGGCTCAGTTATATATAGGTCAATCTCACTGTGAGATTGTTAGCAAGAGATTGTTAGAAATGTTCATTTCGTACGTTACTTAGTTATATTACCTGCCTGGGTTGTTTAATTGCATTACACGATGACGTCATTATATGGTGGTTTTCTTTACCTTAGTACAGTGGCATTACATTACACTACGATACCCGGAACAGCAATAAACTTAGCGAAAGACAAACACACAGAGTTTCCGTTCAGTGTCAATGTCAATAAATGTTCAAGTTCACTTGTTTTCATAACTTTTACCCGGCAAACTTCTGACTCTCTGAGTATGCTCTCTAGTCCGTCTAGTTGGTGGCCACAGCTTTTCCCACAGTTTGGGAGCAATCCGGTTGCCTTTCAAATTCAATGTGTATCTAGACAAGATTGACATTCGCTTTTGCGTTCGAGAAATACTTTTCTTTTCCAACCCCCCCCCCCCCCCGGACTCTTTGGTAAAGACTCGTTTGGCGAAGTCAAACTACTTCCTTTCCAAGGAAGCTACTTCCACTACAGAACAATACTTAACTGACCGACCTCACGCTCAACGACTCAATCTACTCTCTGGCAAAGAAACCAAAATTTGAACTGCTTCCCAAAGAAGCTGTTCTGTCCAGCCCACTGAAGTACAACACTAATTGATAGGCCTCCCGGCCCTCAGACCATTTACATCATTGGTCTGTCATGTATGGCTTCATTCTAGACGGGATGAAACAGACACTACATATGATCTTAGCCAAAAGGCCGAGAACGGCGTTCGAAAACAGCGTTCGAGAAATGTCGCGGATTTGATATGTCTTCAGTTCCGTAGCAAACTATTCACATAGTCCCATTCCTGCATACGCGAACATTGCCCACATTGGGAAGTTCTATGAACCATGTGCTCCACTGAATCATTAATTGGATTTTAACTTCAATCTGACATTAAAAATGATCTGAAATCTTATTAACAGATGCTTTTAATGAGCCCACATGACTAATGCCTAAGACCAGCTTATTAACTCACCTATGAACGGCAAAAGACCGATAAAATCAGGACAAAATGGTCTGAAAGACAGAAAAAGATGGCCGACGAATAAATTTTCCTAGAAGCTAAATAAAATGAATTAGATAGATGGCGTATTTTCTAAATTAAAAGGTTATATTAAAGGTAATTGTACTGTCCATGACGTCATGGAAAGTACCTATGGCACGCTTCTCATTTTCGAGGTACAGTTCTTTCGTTCAATGTTTGTTTATTCTCAGTGAATGGTTTGCTCTACAATTGAGCTCATCATGTAGAGTGAGCCATGTAGACGGGAACGAGACTTCCTGATCACTTTTGGTTATGATATGGCTAAAAATGCGCGGGCTTTATTTTGGCATTTTTGTATTTTATTGTTTTTTAAAAGAGTGCTTGAGTAAATCAAATTTGTATACTTGCTCATCACACAACGACCACTCTGTACCTGTACTATATCGCGTACAGTGTCGCTAAACGGGAACAATCTAAAGAGCATTGCAGTATTGTGGGATTTGTGACACACACTGTGCTGTCTTATCTCACGAGTGCTTCAGTGAAGTTCTGAGAACAACCATGACATTTACGTACGCATCTAGGCCAAGATTTAATCTTAGCATTTCACGTTAGCTCTCTTCTTATATTTCTCTCTTGGAAGCAGTTACGTACGGCTTAACTTAGGCTTGCCAAACGCTAGGTGTATCTTGAGAAGTAATAAGAACTTATCCTTCTCTATGCATAAAACCATAAGAGGAAGCCATCTTGCTATAATCACGCGTACGGTAGCGACAATCTACGCATAGGACGTTCGTGCAGTCTGCCCTGTCAATGTATAAAGGAAGTTTGAGTTTTACATAGCTTTTGTTGGGTCTAGCAGTCGGTGACAATACCTTATCACCCGTTTGGTTTTGTATAAAAATTTGGACTTTGTCAGTGGGTGAAATCGACAGATTTTGCAAGGAAGTTGTTACATTTTGGAAATAATGTAGATTTAGGTCAAAATTACCAAACGAATTGAAAGAAACATGTTTCCCGTTCACGTCCAAAGTTTGTTTGCAATATTGCAGCAAGTTTGTCGTCAAATCACGAAAAGGTTTATTTTCTCACAAGGAGGAAATGCATCGCCACTCTGGTGAAGAGGTCTAAGAGGAGGAGAGGGGTAGGGAGTTTGGAAACTGTTGGTTTTCCATAGATGCAAAATGGTGAAATATTTGTTGCTTTTACTAGAGTTTCTTTCTTCTAACTTGACTGAAGCAATATTATAGGGAAACCTGTCAGATCAGGTCAGAAATACATGAAATCTGGACATAGTGGCGGTAATTTTACAAAACCGCCCGGACACTAGCACGAAACAATAAAAAGAGGACATGTCCTGGTACAACCGAACATCTAGTAACCCTACCTGCAGTGCCACTGTGAGCACTGTAGGCACACTTTGCGACTTCCGGTTGATCACTGACGTTGCATCGGCATTGCATGAATAGCCTGGTGATTCTTCAATTAGTCTGATAAGCATTATGAGAAATAGTGCAGTCCTGCATCATTCATGTGTATCACGAGATTGCGAGTCGAAAGTAACAAAGGATTGATATCTTCAACAAGCAACCAACACAGTATTGCTTTGATTATATTGAGGGATATCACATTGGCCAAAAACGTGAAAGGAAGATATTCTAAGCTTTAGTACGTACCAAAGTACGTTGGCACAGAAACAATCATGGGCAGTAAGTGGTAACGGTTTTCGTAACCACGTTTTGTAGTAAATATGTTCCGTTTGGGCTAAAATTGATGGTGCTTCGTGAATATGATATTAATTTCGTTAGAATACATTCAAGAGGAATCTGGATATGTTTTCTTCAGTGCTCTATGACCTCTCCCATACAGTGCAAGTTCTTCCCGCGACGTTCGTTCCTACCCTCTCCTAATGTCATTAAAAACACCTGTCTGCTATAGATACTATACCAGGCGTGTAGCTAGGATTGTGTCATGGGGAGGGTTTTGGTGTCGGGGGGGGGGGGCGACATGAGAGAAAAGTCTAAGGATAGAGAGAAAAAACCGCAATTTTAGGTGCTTTTTGCATTCCAAGGTTGGGTCATGGGTGGGTGGGGTTCTTACTCCCAAAATCACCCCGCTACGCCACTGTGCTAAACTTCATGGGAACACAGTGATTCAAAAAATTCGCCTTTATGTTGTAGGGTCCCGGGGAAATCCCAAAGTGCATCTTAAATATTTAACATGTTCAGGGATTGAACATTAAATGTTAAGCAATTAGACAAGTGTGTTTAGCATCTGTTTCCAAAGTAGGGACAGAAATGTATTAAGAAAAAGTAACATTAAACATCCTTTCTCAGACTGTGCATTAACATTTTCGCGTTTTCAGTACTTTAAACTAAAAGTAATGCTTACACTCTAAAATGAAATTCACTTCAGGAAGAGAGAAATTCACTCTTTCACGAGTGTCTGCAATGATAACTCTTTTTTAAGAATCATCACTATAGGCACTCCGTCAAGAGTGAAACTTCGCTCGCTTAGAAGGAGTTTCATTTTTCGTGGAGTGAATTATCACTCTAATGGACTGAATTCACACTTTGCACCCTATCAAAGAGTGACTAAGTTCACTTTTTGATGTTAGATTGTAACATTCTTGTCGACCAACAAAAGGTTTTCTTCAGTACAAACCCATCATCCAATTGACAGTAACTACATGATATCGTAGCCAGCTGGGAACCCAAATTCAATTGAATATAACCTCAGTTGTCAATTTCTTTGCCATGGAGTCCTTTAATATGAAGAGCAATTTCTTCAGCTATAACTATTAGTGGAATTTTAAGTGACGGTAATATTTCTGAAAAACACTAACACATGGTTGAAATTCCATTTGCCTGTTGCAGTTATTCCCCATCAATCAGAGTGGATCTATTGCCACTCAATAAATAAGGTCCAAATTGTGTTAACAACTGAAGCACCGTTGCTAAATATGTTTGGGTAATGTCAATTTACTTTTATGGGGACTTTTTCATTATGCGAAAGTATCTATAATTCTCAAGACAACACATCATTAAAACGAATGCCCTGTGGTTGACGAAAGCTAAAGCAGTATCTTGAAATAGACCCATAAAACTTCTGAAACTGGAAACCTTGGTCAGGTGAAGAGCACGACTTTTGCACAGTGAAAGTGAGGCTTGGCATGCTGTTGGCTGGTCCGCGAAACAATTGCGTTTCATTATGAACTGATCATGCAAAGCATTAGACAGGTTATCACTGAACCAATAGACTTTAAAAATATTTGAAATGTGTGGAATTTGTCAAAACCTTTCCAAGGAATGCCCGAGGCCCGAGGTGTTAAGACCACGTTATTTTCATATGAGTGCGGTTTTCTCATTTCTTCAATCCTTTGCATACTGGGTAAGATAATGTTGCGTTCGGTTTTAATGACCGTTTACTTCATTAAATGTAGCGTAAATTTGGTTTGTACACATCAATTCAGTGTTTTTGTAAAAAGTTTTTTTTTATTGGATTTAAACATTCATCATCCTTCAAACAACAACACACTTGATGAGGTGGCAGAAATCAGTCATGTGAGGTTATCCGAGCTGAAATTGCAGCAAACAGAACTTTGCGTAACGCATGGGTCCTTCCTATTCATTTCTGGCAGGTGGATGCATGAGTACATTGAGAAATGAAGGTCAAAGGTCATCCTAGGTACCCTAGCTAAAACTATGAAAATTTGGGAAAGTGCTGGTATTAGCGTTATTCAAAAAATAGGAAACATGACCGAAATCTCATACTTATTTAAGAAACAATCATAGCGACAGAGAGAAACCTATCGACGATCACTTAGAGTCATCCGTCGTTAAAAAAAAATTAAAAATGAAACGCTTTAATTTACATATCATATGCAAGTGGAAGGATATGAATGATGGATGCAACCGTTTAAGCTGTCAAAATGGGTTACTCATACTATAAGGAAGCACTGTTTACAGGGGAGGTCACAGGTCGTGTGGAGTCAAAAGGCTTTAAAAATATTGTAAACACAATTTAGCAACTTAAAGAGCATGTATACATTTCATTTATCCTGAGGATACGATAGCTGTCAGAATTAACCATATTGTTTTGGGCCCGGAATAGCTGAGAGTCACGACTTTTAAGAACAATTTTTTCACACGTTCCGCTCCAATCAATGGTTCCGCCTCGCTTTGATAGTCTTTTGGACAACCGCAACTTCCCACCCCCACCCCTAAAAAAGTATTCCTTGACGCCCAGAGAGTAAGAGATTTTTTTAATTTTTACAAATTAATAGTTCTCCTCGTTTACTCCCTAATAACAAACAAGTTGATTGCTACACGATACGAATTTGCCTGTACCGTAATTTACTAGAATGCCTCATTTTTATCCAATGGCATACAACAGAAATAACGATATGACCACGTAGCACATCTCGTCTTCTAAGGAATTTTCCCACAACTCTAAAAAATTTAAATACGACTCCTTTTCTGAAAAACAAATTTTTAAAAAACGTTACCCTCTGCACGTCTTTCTAGAAAAGTTTTTATATGACAACTAATATAATCGTGTGCTTACAACAGGTTTATTTGAAATGATAAGTTACTACTGAGAAATTTTTTTTCGTTTTTATCAATTTTCGAGGTGGTTCTAAGGAGGTAGTTCGTCGTGTTTCTTCATTAATGCCAAATCACGAAAATTATGGAAGACATAACTTAATTTTCTTACTTTTTTGTAGTTTAGGATTGCACGAGAACAAACCGAAATTGTTAATGGTTGTCATTGTATATTTATGGTATGAAAGGGCCTATAGAGAGAGGGGTGAGTCGGGAGTTGTATGATATTTGTGGTAAATATTTTATTGAATTTTAAAGCAAGGGTTTCAAACCTTACGACCTTAAAGGAACTGGTTCTTGACAATAAATTAATAGACTTGCTTCGGTGTTTTGTCTAACGGTAAGAGCATCCGCCTCTCACGCGGAAGGCCAGGGTTCGCTTCCCATGTAGAGTCATACCAACAGACCAAAGACTCTAAAAAGGAACCTACTGCCGTTGTGCGTGATGCTCCGCATAAGCAATGGAGTAGGAAAAACAAGCCAGTGAGCCACAATTGGGAAAAAGGCCGTGGCCGGCTCGACTGGAACCAATAGGTTGGAAACTGGGCCGTATAACTCCATCTAACTAACTGCTTCGGTGAATTTCCCTACAGCAGTGGTTCCCAACATATAACAGCTTACCTCCACCTTTCACCGAACAGGGATGAGTTCTAATGCAACTCTCTAGGCTATAGCAGAGGAAAGCTATGGTTTTAGGCAACCAAAATAATGAAATAAAGGTTACGCCTACAAAATTCATGGTTTCTACGTGTAGGTCAGCCCTAGAGTAATGAAACGGCGGAATTGGACTTCAAAAACTGACATCCTTTTGAGATGGCGGACCTTTAACCCATAATTTAAAGTGTACCTTTAGCCAAATCATTCCAAAATATTTCACTAAACTACATGAAAAAATTAAATTCTAACAGTTGCACATCCATCTTATTAGGACATTATTGAGCCGAGATTTAGAATTTTGAAGTATATTCACTCAAATTAAAATGGTACATTGTGCAATAATTTGTGATGTCATTGTTGTATTACTCAAATTACAATCTTTGTATTTCAATCTTTGTATTTTCTGAAAGTTCTTCACCTTGTACAAAGATGTGATGGCATTCGTCTTCTTACGGGGTGATGTAAGCAATGTGAGTTGTAAAACAAGAAAAGAAAGTAAGTCATAAATTATTGCGCAATCGATTAGTTTGTCATACGTCAATAATTTTAAAAATTTCATACCTCGGCTAAAGAATGTCCGATAAAGATGGGAGTTGGACTACTAGAATTCATTTTCATTGTGAGGTTTGGAGCGGTCCCAAAGGGTCTTTCACACGATCCCACGGTTCAAGGGCGGATGTAAGGAAATTTGCCGACGTTTCACCCACTGTCGGAACGTCATGCAAAATAGATTTTTGTTGCGGTGCGCGAAAAGTGATGACTGCCCGAAAAAATCTTACCACTATTAGCATGGCAGACCGCAGAAAAATTTTGAAAAATCGCGACCCCTGAGAGAGCCAGAAATAGCACTTCCCAGGCTTGCAAGTAGCATCTTAGCAGTCGTTATTTTCAACTTTCATTAGTCATATAATTTTTGTTTCAATAAAAAAAAATGATCAAATTTCAAAGTGATCAGAAAATTACCTGATAAAGAGTTCTGGCTTCCCTATAGGAAGGTGTGACAATTTTTTTTCATTTTCCTTATCGCAAACTAGAACCTCCACCGCAAGGAACTGCACACCAGTCTAAAAAAGCAATCATGACGACTCGAATGATATTAATTCAGATGACCAATGGTTGAATGAGCCTGTAAACCTTGGTTGAAATTTTGACATTATCACGAAATATATACCTATCAATTTCGCATTAGTTATAATAACTTTGTACATAATATTTGTAAAAAAAATAGAAGGGCTGATTGGACAAACTACGAAACACTTCTCATTCATTTCCTACCCGAATAACGTAATTTGGGGAAAAATGGGAGAGCCTGATTTGAAAACTTTGGGGTGAAGGTAAGTGTCCCCCGTGCCTCTAGTGCAGGACGTCAATGCACTGGGTAAGGTTCAACCGGGGGACAACGGAGCCTGTTGGTTATTACTTTATTATAGACGTAAGAATGAAGCATTCCAATTTTGGCTACCTACCGATGTTAACCTTGGAGGGGTTCATTGAGTTGATATCAATAATTTAATAATAGAACTTAAAGGTTCCCTTCCACTTGGCAATGTTTATAGTTAGCATTTAAGGGCAAGTTTCATATTCAACAGTTACGGCAAAGTTAAAAATTTGAATTTCGTGATGCACTGAATTGTGACGGTTTTGTGCATAATGTGAAAAAGTGCCTGGTCACGATTTGTTTTTAAACCGAAATGAACCGTAAAGAACTCATTCATAAAATAGTTATTTCAATGTAGAATATGGGAATTGTTTAAGTTTGACGATTTGTCAATGGTGTGAGACAAAAACTTAACAGGTTTGGAAAAATTTGTTGAATTCAGAATTTCATGAACCAACTCAATGAGCCGCTTTAATTTAAGCCCATAATTTAATAATAAAATTATTGAGGCGATAAAATAAACCTGGTTTATTCAGCTCTCATTCTCATATCTTGAATAATTTCTGAGATATAAAAAGGCCGACATTTTTTAATTTTGAAAAGTTGATTGTAGAATGATTTGTGACGTACTCTTCTTGTGCAACCTGCATTACATGTCTTAGTTGCCTTTTGAGTTAAAAATGTTTAAAGGAGCGTGAACGCTTCCTGTATTCTCGCATTTCATATTCCGGAGGGAGAAATTTTATAGTAAAGACATCCTATAATAGTACGAATTACTTTTGAAACGAGCAGGGACGGTGTGTGAAATATTTCGGATCGACTCCATTACTAGAGACCGACCCTCATTGGCATCTGGCACGATCCTTAGTTCGTAGATGTATATTAATCGCAAATTTACAGGGCAGTGGTAATCAGTTCGGGAGATAACCGCTTTCGGTGGAAATCGATTTTCATTCAATTGGGGGAATATTGTTCCATGTGTGACGCCATTTTCAAATATCCCCCATTGTGCATTGTGATGCTACCGCGCAAATTCAACGGGAACTAGAACTGCATTTGCCTGCGGCAAATACCGTACGCAGAATTGTTGTGCCCGTGTGTGGGCGGGTTTGAGGCTGGGGCTTATAATATGATTGGATGTGGATCTTCGACTGGTGGCGGTCTTAGCCTAAATGAAATATCGGTCAACGGAAAACTCTGATAAACAACACAGATGGCCTGGGCAATACTGTAGTAAGCCAATCTAACGCGAAACTACTAGGCTGGATCACACTGCAAACCGGCGTGAAACGTTTTCTGGATAGGCCTTTATAACCTGGACGGGCGTATTGACCGGGGCGCCCGGCGCTTTTATTCAGGTTCTTCGTCAAATGACCCGGACGTAACTTTTATTTGCAGCCAAGGGCCAATGATCATCTCACCCCAGACTGCCCAGACTGCAATTCTTGTAGAGGTTAACAGAAATTCTCAACGGGCTTAGCTCTTTAATTGGCAGTTAATTCAAACGCGAATATAGAGTACCATCAAAGCTAATTTGACACAGCATTTACTGTACTCAGTGTTTTTATTATACACATTGAGCTTAAAATTTTACACCCACCCTGAAGCAATAAACTGAGACTGTGCCTCCGGGATAAGGATGAATTTTCGACAAACGGGGAGGGGCTTAAGTAAGAAGGTTAAGAAAATTGGTACTGTTTGGGGTGGGAGAATCGGACCTTTCACAGTTTTACAATCTGCCATGACATATACAACGTCGTTTTTTTTAGAGTATTTATTCACTGCGAGGCTGAATGCAAGTTTTGACGAAAGGTGGGTACGCTTCAAAACGAAACAATAAACAAATAAGCAAAAAATCATAGAAAATGAAGTGAAAAAGTCCTCGACAATCAACGGGGTTTAACCCAAAACCCCAGCCTGATTCCGCCCGTACTGCTTCATTCAGTTCTTCGAAAGAGGTTAACCCAGCTCCCAGTACCAGTTCCATTTCACACAGTCATATCGTTCCTTTTGTCTAATTCGGTATATAATACACTGTGATTTGATTTCCCGCGGTACGTGTATTTTGCATGCTATTGTTCTGTCCCAAAGGCAGTACGGCTCCTGTGGGCTCATTACAGATTTCGTCCCGTTGAAGGAAAGACAAAATTGCCTTCGCCTGCTTTAGGGATTATATCTCCAGATATCACATTTTTGCGGTTAACTCACTTGCAGTGGACAAAAAGTGGCTCGAAGCATAATGACGTAATATTCGGAGTTATAGAGAATTATTCGCTTAAACTGAACTTCATGGATAGGTTGACATTAAAACGAATTTTAAACCAGAAAAATCGGTCCAGGTTTGATGGAATTATAGAAAATATTTAGCACCAAAACTGTAAGAGAACAATGGTCAGTTCTTGTCTTTCGTGCAGGGTAAATATTTGCGCTGACTGAGCAAACAACTCTTGTGGTTAAATGACGTAAAAATATCGGCCAGTTCGTTCCCTGATCAGCCAGTTCGTTGCGCCGTTCTTCAAGCGGACAGATTTTCTCATGTGGAGGTTCAATATGTCTACAGTATTTCCCGCCTGTCGAAAGAGGCCCCCGGGAAACTAAATTTGAACGTGAAACATACTTGAAAATGAATTTGAACTTTGAACTTCTTATCGAGTTGACTGACTCCACATAACTGATTGGTGTTGTTTGGTCGCTAATTCTTATCTAACTAACCCAGTGGTAGTATATTTCGTACGTGCAGCCCTACAGCCAGCTGCTTTTGATCAGTTACTTAGGTGGAGTTTTTCGGCCCAGTTTCCAACCAATTGGTTCAAGCACTGAAGTACCTTGGAAGCACTACCTCCGACTTAGTACTTCAAGTTCCATGGTTCAAGTCCTGACCCGTGCTTGCAGTGTATACACATGGAAGTACCAGTATACAGTGCAATCTACCTGTCTACGTTGTGAACGTATGAGGCCTATTGACGAATCCGATTAGCGCTTGTGTTCAGTGACTGCAGGCGGCCATTAGTGAGGTACGTCGGCCTTAAAATTGTCTTCATTTATTGTCTACGTGAATATCAAGTGAAATTGAAGGAATCAAGGTACAATTCAGTGTACAACCATCCATGGTACACGTAAGCAAACAAATTGAAAAATTAAAAGGTGATAGACCCCAGTTATGGCCGACTGAAATCAAACTATCACTGGCTGTCCGAATTCGTGTATAGCTAACGACGCATATGCCCTCATCACACTAAACTTTTCAACAAATTTATCCGCTGATTTCTTCGTTTGCGAATTGCAAGTTATGTATTCTTATCGTGACAAAGGGAAAGCAAGCGCAAATTTGTTTTTTTAATGTCACTATAATACAATTCAGTGGCTAAATAAGTAAAAAAAATGAATCACAAACCATAAAAATTACCTCAGATTTAAAAAAGTTATGCACGAAAATTAAATTAGAAAAAAAAAATGAAATTGAACATTTCTAGACAAAACTGTCAGTTAGGTAATATTTGGGACAAAATCATACTTCTTGATCCAAAATTAACGAAAAACGTGTAAATAACTACAAACTGGCAGTTTTTCTTGATATTTTCAGCAGTGAGGTACACCCTTAGTCATTGTTTGGGCAATGAACACCTTATAGAAGCCATAAGGCCAGTTAATCATTATTTGCGATTTTTCTATCGTTAAAAATCGGCCAAATCATAACACCCGAGAGATTACAAAAACCACTGTTAGACGTTTTTATTACGGGAATAAATAACAAGTTTCGTTGGATGCAGAAAGACCTTCGGAATACACAATGAACACAATGGCAGTCATTAATTTTTTTGTCTTGTTCCGCTGTAATCCGAGAGACTCAAAGCAAAACAAAATTAAGCAGGACTATTTGAGTAATGTTTGACATAATAAAACGTATTTAATGAAACCCGATGAAAAGTCCCTCTAGAGCCACCTTAGGAAATTCTGGAAAATATCTCTTTGTCAACTTTAACCTACCTCGACATCACGGCGGTGTGCTACATTTTTGATGTAAAATCGAGGTACTGTAAGTTTTCAACTCATAGCAACTGGCATGCAAATTGTCGTGTTGTCGAGTTCTTTGGGTACGGTAAATAAACATATCACATGTCACCTTATGGCACTTTCCTATAATACTCATGCGGATTGCTATTTTTTTCTGAAATCTTGAACAAAATATTATTTTCTGCAGAGCCAAGTGAAGTGATGTCGTGACTGTGTACGTCACACACAAATTTCAAGCAAGGCAAATAGCAGGGTTGTATAAATGATGATGTCGTGTTGTCGAGTTCTTTGGGCACGGTAAGTAAACATATCACATGTCACCTTATGGCACTTTCCTATAAGGAAAAACTAGAAAGCCAAAAGGCCTAATGATTGCCGCTGAAATTTTAAGCCTACCTTTTTCAAATGCTTCGTAATATTTTTCAAATTGAAAGTGCTCCGTAATGTACCCACAAATTACACATGCAAGGCACTGAAGCTTTCTACAAGAAACAAGTTCTAGTTTCAAAATGGATTTTCTTTATCAATCTGGACAGCTCCTTTCGCATAACTTATTGCCTTTTTTTGACAAAATTATAGCCCAGTACAAGGTCAGTAAAAGGACTGACTCCTTTGTCACATGTGCGACAAGGAGTCTTAATTATTTTCAAATTGCCGTTTTCTCAGGCAAGGACGGACTCCCTGTCACAGGTGCGACAAAGTTATTAGGATGCGTGGACAAAGAACTTGCCAAACAAGTGACAAAAAATCAAGGGTGTTGTCCAAGTGACCTTGCCCATTATCTGTAAACATGAATCCCAAAGAAAACAGACATATTTGATAAAAATGGTGAGAAGGCGTGAATTTTAGAAATCCATTTTGAAATTAGAACTTGTTAAGAACTAGGGTTTTGCCCATGATATCACATCCACATAATTTGTGTGAAATTTTGCAGTATCCAAGACTCCATGGGAAATTTGTGTAAATATGATATTGAGACTTTGACTCCTTGTGAACCAAAGTGAGATTTCATCTTCACCACAAACTATAGGGATAATTTTTTTCACCATGCATCTTCTACACGTCAAGTATGAGGACCCTACAAGTTACATTTCTTGTACAATAATACTCTGCGAGCAAGTTTGTAAGATTTGACACTGCTAACCACCAATGACCTTTGACCTTCACGAAAATTAACTGGGATCACCATCTCAATATGGCCAACCTACACACTAAACATGATCTAAGTCACGTGCACTTTTCTTGAGATACCATGTTCACTAGGTTTTGACATTTTGTCCTCTCATGACCTCAAATGACGTTTGACCTCTACGAAAATCAATAGGGATCATCTACTTAATACAACCAACCTACACGCTCAAAGATGACATAATCAATTGCAACTTTCTTGAGATATCATATTTACAAGGTTTTGACCTTTTGAGCTCTCGTAACCCCAAATGACATTTGACCTCCACCAAAACAATAGGGCTCATCTACTTAATATGGCTAACCCACACACCAAATCTGAGATTAGTCACACTTACCCTTCTTGAGATATCGTGTTTACAAGGTTGTGAACTTTTGACCCCTCCTGACCCTAGGTGACCTTTGAACTCCACAAAAATCGATAAGGGTCATATATCTAATATGGCCCACCCACACACCAAATATGAGCTTAGGCACATGTACCGTTCTTGAGATATCGTCTTTACAAAGTTTTGACCTTTTGACCTCTCGTGACCCTGAATGACCTTTGACCTTCACCTAAAACAATAGGATCATGTACTCAATATGGCCAACCCACACACCAAATATGAAACTAGTCAGAATTACCCTTCTTGAGATACCGTGTTTACAAGCAATTTGTAAGGAATTTACCATTTGACCGCTCTTGACCCCAAATGACCTTTGACCTCCACAAAAATCGATATGGATCATCAATCTAATATCAACAACCTACACACCAAATATGAGCATAGTCACATGTACCGTTCTTGAGATATTGTGTTAACAAGTTTTTGACCTTTTGACCTCTCCTGACCCTAGGTGACCTTTGATCTCCACAAAATCGGTAAGGATCATTCATGTAACCCACACACTAAATATGAGCTGAGGCACATGAACCGTTCTTGAAATATCATGTTAACCATGTTTTGACCTTTTGACCTCTCGTAACCCCAACTGACCTTTGACATCACCAAAAACAATAGGGATCATCTACTCAATATGGCCAACCCACACCAAATATGAAATTAGTTTCACTCCTTTCCTTGAGATACCGTGTTTACAAGCAATTTCTAAGGAATTTAACATTTGGCCCATCCTGACCCCAAATGACCTTTGCCCTCCACAAAATTCGATAATCTATCCAATATGACCAACCCACACACCAAACATGAGCATAGTCACAGGTACCGTTCTTGAGATATCGTGTTTACAAAGTTTTGACCTTTTGACCTCCCGTGACCCAAAATGACCATGACCTTTGACCTTCACCAAAAACAATATGAATCATCTCCTCAATATGGCCAACCCAAACTCCACATATGAGATTAGTCACACTTAACCTTCTTGAGATACCGTGTTTACAAGCAATTTCTAAGGAATTTACCATTTGACCCCCCGGCCCCAAATGACCTTTGACCTCCACAAAAATCGATAGGGATCATTTATCTAATATGACCAACCTACACAGTAAATATGGGCATAGTCACATGTACCGTTCTTGAGATATCGTGTTTACACGGTTTTGTTCTTTTGACCTCTCGTGATCCCAAATGACCTTTGACCTCCACCAAAAACTATAGGGATCATCTAATTAATATGGCCAGCCCACACACCAAATATGAGATTAGTCACACTTACCCTTCTTGAGATATCGTACTTACAATCCAAAGCGTCACATACACACACACAAACACATCACCATCGCAAAGATTCCTTGCCTGCCTTCGGCAAGGAATCAATAATGAATTTATGCATTTTACACACGACCAGACTGATGATTACTCCATAACACTTCGCTTCTTGCAAACCGATTTATTGCACCAAAATTAAAAAAAAAAAAAAACAACCCCAAAAACAACTCAACCACCTTCATCATTACTTTCATGTTGTATATAACCACCATAATGCTTTAAGATACATTTTTAGGCAAACGTTCGGCTAAAACAGAATTTTCAATTGCTCAGTTAGGTCAAGTTAGTTAAACATTTGAAAAGAATCGAAACAAAACGTACGGAACTAAGGTGAGTCTCCGTCCTTTAACAGGTTGGAAAATGCAGGCTTTTAAAGTGTACCTTCACCCTTTACCATTGTTCGGGTCCTTTTGGACCCAGACGGAGAGCTCGGCTGTCACCCATCTTTACTGTTTCACGCGGAGCTCGAAACTGCGAGTAAGTACCCGAAAATTCGGCCACAACAACGAAAGAGACAACAGTTTAAGGTCACGGGGTCAATAGCCTACGGAAGCTTATGCGGGCGTGCTACGTCCGCTTTTCCGCCCACTCCCGAGGCGCGCAAATATGTCCCAATTGGAGCACAACGGTAAAAAGATATATTAAGCAATAATTTGTGACTTTCTTCTTGTACAACTTACACTATCTGCTTTGTTTCCCTTTAAAATTAAAAATGTTTTATGATCTTGAGCACTTCCTGTTTGACTGGATAACATGTTACCACAGAGCGGGCTTAATTAATTTCATCATCCCATAAGAGCAAGATTGCTATCACACCTTGTTACAAGGTGTAGTAACTGTTCGAAAAACAAAGAAATACAAAGATTGTTATTTGAGTAGTACAACAATGAAATCACAAATTATTGCCCAATATAGTATTTTAACCTGAGTGAATTAACTTCAATATTTTATATCTCAGCTCATGAATGTCCTAGTAAGATGGGAGTTAGACTGTAAGGATTTATTTTTGATACTCTTGAATATACATATTTGTATGTTTTGACTTGAGGTACACTTTAAACTTGGCGATGATCCCAGACATTTCAATAGGCAACGTGGAACGACGGGTACACACAGCTTCCCCCTAAAAACTACCAGCTTCCTCAAAAAGACGCAAGAACAACTGCACCGGCTACAGGCTAATGCCCAAACGGACATCGATCGCGTCTAACTGCTATCGGTCTACAATTACTGCTGTGCAGCACACACAATAACAGACAGCCAGAATTGAGATTCAACCGAATATCACATCCCATCTTCCACCTGAAATCCTAAAATTCTGCACTTTTTGCAAATTGAAGTACTGACCAGTATAAAGTTTCAAATCTCCCCGGCGGCGGATCCAGGTTTTTTTCAAAGGCAAGTCCGAAGTGTGATCGCCGTCCTGTGGGCGAGGTATGAGGGTATGGCTCTGCCTCTCTTGAAAATTGCATTTTCAAAGGTTGTGAATAGAAATTTGCTGTACTCTAGCATACGAAAAGACAGAATTATGTGCAATGAAAACTGATACGAATTGAGGAAAATTTAGCCAACGTAAAAGAAGAGTTTTTCTTTACCTCAGTATTGGAGGACTTAACGATACTTTAATGTTCCACCTGATGGTACTCCAGTACCATTCGTCTTCGACACCGTTCAGTTCGTTGGTTGGGCAATCGATTTTTGTGACAAGCTTAACGTAACGTTGGAGGAAGCCAGAGTTACCAGGAGTAAAATTCACGTAAATCACGCGGGATTTGAACCCATGATCCCAGGGCATATGAGTAACATTGTTGCACAGCAGCTGGACTAGACCACCCTGCCACGAGTCAAGATGCAGGTCTTGGTTGCCAATTAGGCCTTTAAGGTGGAAGTTTGTCCACATAAGGAACCTCGACCTAGGGTGTTGGTTACCACTTTATACACCTGTGCAGATTTGATATTATGAAAACACAGTAATTTGATGCAAACTCGAAAATTAAAATTTATATGCACTTTTGGGGTCGTGTGAAAGCTCTCTAGTTCATTTGGTTGGATGAAAAGACACACCCGACTTGTCACGAAAAATGGGCTCGTAATACACATGTTTAAAACTGGCGTTGCAAAGAAAAAAAAGGGGGGGTGGTCAAGAGCAAGTCGTCCAACCCCATTGAAACCTCAGCCCGGATCCTTGCATGATGCCCGTACGTGACAAAATCGGTAGAGTTAACAACGTGCATGAGAGTTTTAACCGTGGTTCCATCAAAATTTATTCCACTGCTGACAATATTATATAATATAATTTACGTAAAACTTATACAGTTGCAAGGAAGACTTGATTCAAGTATCTTAACAGGTTACTACTTGTGCTAAACAAGCTTGTGACACACACAGAGCCACCACTTTGGAAGCTTCATTCGCCTCCGGCATAATTAAACCTATCGAATGGTGAATGTTTTCGGTTGAAACTGCTTTTTGAAGATTTCCATTACAATGTTCAGTGCGACCATTCTAGGCCCTGACAAATGAACAACAAGTACAACGTACGAACAGCATCGCCAATATTGTCGAAGGGTTTAAGCCAAGCCTTGCCTCTCTCCCCAAAGTTTCTACAAGGTATAGTAATTATAAAGTTAACGAAAAATGAAAACTCATCCCTATATTCACTCCCACAATGTACAAAGACGTTAGTCCTGGAATGGGGTATCGAATAAGTGTGTGGTTCTGTAGGAGTTTATTAGACGATTCTAAGAGAAACTTACTTGGTTTTAGTTTTCACTATTTTACTTCCTTCTGGCACTGGTCTTTGTACCCCACCCCCTTGTCTTCAAATGGTGCCCATTGATGATGCGATGCTAACCTGCGAAATATTTGCCTTTAAGGACGTCCGCCATGACTACCGCAGTGTTATGGGAACTTCAAAATTTAATCCCCGTATACTGGTTCATTACTCTTATTAGTGCTTCGATGTGCAGCTGTTTTCATCGTCGTTCTGGAACAATAGGATTCCAACAACGAAGGGGTTTAGATAACAACTAACCGCAAATTCTGAAATAAAAGCTGATAAAAAGAGAATCAAATTACTCCCTTTGCGTTAAAGAGCGAGATTGATCCCCTTTCTATTAAGTCTGAGATACACTGCTATAAAATGCAATCCTTCGGTACTATTTCCAAATGCCTAATTACACATGTAATTGGTATTAATAACATTTCTTGAAAAGGTTGAGCATAGGCTATACCTTCCTCTTCCAAATTAACTGAGTCGAACGGATTCCGTCGCGCAAATAATACATTTGAATGAAGTAACTTTGTAGGAAAGGATGGCGGACGTTTTGGTGTTCCCTGTCAAACTGATTGAAAACTTGTTGTTCAAAAGAAAACCGATGTAAGATTAGTCAATGAATGAAAGGTGATCAATTTTGCAAGTCACCGTCGACCTTTGTTCCAAATCAATATCCACATGTAAATACCTAATGTTGATAGGAGAGAGCTGGACAGATTGAATAATGGTAAAAATCAGTATTGTTCTAATGAACACGCCTATGGTAAATATGTTGCAATGTACTCACAACGTGATGCAACTCACCCCAAGATGATTCACACAATCGCATGTCCAAACATCAATGAAAACCTGGCATAATTTTTCGACTGAGAACGTAAATGGAAGACAATTGCAACTAGCCCTTCTCTCCCCTGTTCCCATTACAGAGTCAATCATCTTCATAGAGCCGTCTGCGAACAATTTAATGGTGCCATGTATATCAAGATAGCGATCTAACATGGATGTTGTGGCAGACTAAACTGCACAGTTTGATGATTTTTCTTTTAACATGGAACTTTCAGATTCATGCTTTGACAGAGGAAAGGCTAGTTTAAAAATTTAAAGTCCTTCTCTTGATAACACACAATTCCGTACACCTTTTCGGGACCAAAATGTTAAATTTTCAGTCTATTCAGAAATGAAATATTCGGTGGAATCATTGGCGTATTTATAGAACAGTTATCAGCTATATAAATGTTGCCGCTCACAGTTTCTCCATTGACTCTCTTTTGAAAAACGCAACAGCTTGATTTGATTTCTCTTATTCAGTTATGGTCTATTCAGGACCCAAATAAAACTTTGTAAAGTATTGCATAAGTTTTCGAGAGAATTTAGTTTATGGCTAAAATGGATATGGTCCGGCAACGACTGATTAATAAAATTTAAGAAGAACCAATCCTGTGCGACCTTCCCAGCTTAAGTTACGTTGTGGCTTATTCACAACAATGCACCATAAAAGCATTGCTGCGCGCAGTCTTTTTTGTCATTCGCAGAAAGTGCAACAGATCATTGTGCTTTTCCTCATCCAAAGTGTTACTGTCGCCTTGACAATACATCGGTGTACATTTTAATCACCTATGGATCCATTTTTAATGGAGATTTATTTGGAGCGGCAAACTGTATGAACTAGGGAGACGGAAGTGTCAGGAGAGGGGATATTCTCTCACTCTCAGATTTGTTCAAATATTATTTTTTCCAAATTAACGTATTTTTTCAGAATTTCGTTCACTTCCTCCCAATACTGGCTATCTACCCCGACTAAGATAATAAATGCTTCGCTTGTGCTGCGGAAACTTGCGACCGAAGGTTCGTTTACATTACGAACCCACGCATACAGGTTAGTCGTTGCTTGGCAGACACTGAGAATTAGTACTGAAAGCTATAGACTCGGCCATAGATAAGGATCACACTCTCTTAAATGAATAGATTGAAAAAATAAATCAATGGAAAGATTTACTTGGTTTTAAATCTATTACACTGAAAAATGTATGAAAAAAGATTAACAGGACAACTCCTAAAATAAATCGAGCGGCTATTTAGAAACGTAGCCAATCAGAGACACGGGATACCTCACATGACTGTGAGCGCGGCCTGAACAAACTAGCTGCGCTTGAGACGACGGCGTGACATGTGACAGCACGTTCGACTACTCGATCCCATACATGATACAGGCCCGTACGTATACCATGCTATATATCATGCATGCAGCTCTAGCTGCAGACTACATGTATATAGTACTTACGTAGATCACGCGCGTGAAGTTATATCGAGGTGCAGCCTTTTATAGGTAGCTGTAATAAAAACCAAACTTATGATCATGTCTGCAAAAATTCATGACTTTCTAGCTAGAAAGGGTTTCGACGAAGATGTGATATCGTTGTTAAAGGGTGAGTAGCATATTTTGTTTTTGCTGTGGAATAGGCCTGGCATAGGCCTATATTGAAAAAGTTTCCAGGTGAACGGATCTAATGTTAGGCCTAAGTTGGGTAGTAAACCAGGTCCACAACCACTCAAACTCCGGTAACGTTAGGTTATTTAGCCTAGCCTACTACCCCTTACTGCCGTATCAGCCTAACGTTAAGCCTATACTAATAGCTATAGGTTAAGTAAGTCATTTAAACTTAAAGGATAGTGAATGTAGGCCTACGTTAAGGCCTTCCTCTTGAGAAAGTCAATACCACATTGATCAAAATCAGGCCTTGAATTTTGAAGCATGCGTGTGCTAGGGCCTAAGTATCACACACCAAGTAACGTTAGGCCTAGCCTAGCTAGGTTAGGCCTCTATCACCACTCGCCTGAAATTGCAGTAAGGAGTGGGATTTTTTGCACACCTTAGTTAGGCCTAGGCCTAAAGGAATGGGAAATCGTAAGCCTTAGCCTAGGCCTAATTCTATTAGAGAGTGGCGAATCAGCCCACCTATCATAGGGGCCTATCAATTTCCTGAGGAGTGCAAATTGCAATTTGTAGGACATCGGGAGGCTAGAAAGTAGAAGTAGAATTGAGTTTCTGTGCCCGGAACTTGCGTCACAGCTCTACCCTAGGCTTATGTTGGGGTAATACGTACGCATTGTTAGACTATAAAGTTTGGCCTGGGCGGGGAACACATTCCCCAGCCAAACTGTTTTTACATCCCCGCACTTCTCCAGTTTTTAAAGTGGAAGTCCGCGCTCTTTTTTTTACCGATTTTAAGTCGTTCCTGGCGCAATCATGCCGTCACTAAATGCAAACAACGGCTAGCCTGTACGTAAGGCATACAACACCATTGTGTTATCAGCATTGGCTAGATAGATGCCTAGGCCTAGGCTACATACACATACTAGCCTAGACTAGTGTATTGTGCTGAGAACACCTGTGGTATGCTGTTACAGCGGCACATATATATGCCGCATAAGTTTTTTTCATAGGATAGTGAGAGACATTCAGGCATTCTCAGCACTTCATAACATATAGTATACATGCAGTTAACATACACATAACTGTCCTTGATGCATATACGGTACCGGCTGCACATGCAGCGTGGCATATAAGTGCATAGATCTATTCCTGGTGATAGCATTGGTAGTCCTCTGCAGTGCCCTGAAAGGTTGGTATACTGGTTTTTCTGCACATTTTTTTCCATTTGTTGTTCACGTTCCCAGTGCACAAAAAAGAGTTAACAGTCTGGGGCATAGTAGGAGGGTTATGGGTAGGGATAGATACATGCATTGGAACTGTATACATAAGGGTATACCAATACATGCGAATATCCATACTGTACTTACTGTATGTACACACTCAAGTACATACATACTTTGCTATTGTATACGCCTGTAGATGTATATATATATATATATAACTTGTATAACTGGAAGTAGGTATTACTTAAAGGTAAAGAGCAGTCCTTCCAAACTTTTTTTGAAGAAAATGCTAAACGACACAGTTTCCATCTTATTTCTCTTCAAAGTATCTTTCATTTCATTTTATGACTTTACTGTTGTATATTGAAGGTAAACTGAGCAGTTATTTCTGGTAAATTTCACATTTGAAGAGAAAAAACATTGTCACATGACTCCCAACAGCCAGTCATAAAGCTGGACAGGTGCAAATGCGGACTCATATCGATAATATCAATATAACATTAACAGGTGAAGGGCAAAGGAGGGCCAAGGCCCATAAGATGCCCTGAAGTCCAAATCCTATTTGAAAGTCAAACCACCAAACCAAAACAAGCATCCCGAAAAAATCAGATTCTGCCAGAGTTATGAAAGAACTTGTCAATGTTAACGTTAAAGCAGTGTACTGAAGGGGAATTAACTTCCCATTCTGACAGACATTTACAGTTGTTAACAACTCTAAGGGAGAAACTAAACTTCCTGATGTCAAGCCTTGTCAAGTCCTTTCCACCTCTTTACAATGCCTACGAATCCAGTGCAACTTTGCAAGGATATAAATAAAAAACAAAGGTACCTACAACTCTTAAATTTTGTGTTTTGTAAGAACTTTGTACAGGAACCCAAATAAACAACCAAAAATAAAGTGACTCTCCATGTCTCCATCAGTGATTTTTGTGCCTCCGAAAATGCTATGCATGCCGCAATTCAGTGCAAAATGGCATTTTTAAGGCAACATTTCTTCAAATTGAAACAAAAGAAATCCCTAAAAGTTTCATTCTGTATTCTCTGTGTACCAGACAACTATCTAAAGAATCTACAGAGCTCTGGGTGTAACACTTACAGAGATATTGATCCCTATACTTGGCTAATCGTACTGTACTATGACAAAAATAGTCAAAAACACAAATTTGGGCCGCTTTAGGAAGCCACAACTCCACAAAACAACATTTGAAAAGCTTCATATTACAGAAACCTGTTCTACTGTAAGGGGAATATCATTACAGGCAGGTGGGTTATGTATTTGCAGAGAAATATTTGTCCTCAAGATTGACAAAAATGCCATTTTGCCACTGATTTGCAAAATTTCAAGGAAATTTTAATTCAGTCAAAATGTGAGCCCAGGATATGCTTTTTTCATCACTGTCTACACATACAAATATTTTGGGCTGGAATTTTTTGAGTCAGTCGAGCAACAGGCTCTGGTGAATTGACATGGAATGACCCATTTTACTGATACCTAAGTGACATAACAATCTGCAATCACTGAATTCTGCTCCATATTCGTACACTGAGTTCAAACTAACAAAACAGTAAATCTATACATTACGGTGTAACATTGTTTTGGCCACTGTGTGAACCAGCTGTGTAGATGAGGCTGTCATGTTGTATATAATGATAGAATTTCCCTCCCTGAAAGTAAAGAAATTCTCATTTGGCAGTAGTTACCACAATTAGCACTGCTTCTCACTTCAAAGACCTTCTCAATGTTACAGTACTATAATCTGGTATTTAAACCTTCAGTTTCAAAAAGAAAATAGAGGTGCTGGAACAAAAAGTCAACTTTCTCTGTCAAATTCTGATTGTTCCTTTGATGTAAATTGTTTTCCAGAAATTCACAGCCAAGCTGTATGAGAAGACAAGATCTCAAATACTGTGCCAGCTGAGTTAAATATCTTCATCAGTCCTGAACATTGAGCAACTTGTCGTAATGAATTTGATGTGCTTTAAATGTCATAAAAATATCCATGTCGATGGTACAAAAGGATTTGGTTACCATTTACGTGCTATCCATGCAATCAGAAACTCTGGTAATAAAACTAATCTGTAGTCAGGATGGATGCATGAAAACATTTTCTTTGATGAATTCCTTTTTGAAGCATATTAGATTAAAGCACATAGATAGGCAAGAGAGGGAACAAGTAAATGAAATTTTTCAAAATGATGAGTTTCATGACATGCCAGTTTGTGAGATTGCACAGGAAATAGACAATAGAGGTAATATTGATGGAGAAGGACATTCAGAATCTGGTAGAGAGGAACAAGAAGAGGTGTCAGCACAATTAGTTTTTTTTTTTTTTGAAAATTTTGATCAAGATATGTTACAGCGACTTTCTATGTTTCTTCTTATCAAACTGCGGTCCACAGCCTCTGTTCCATATTCCACTGTGCAGGATGTCATAGATAACACTAAAATAATGTTTGAAGACACGCTGTCATCCTTAAAACATAGTGTGATGAAAGTTATGCAGACACATGGCATTGACATGGAGGATGAAAGTGTTCGTGATTTGTGCGCCAAGTTTACATCATTCCAAAATCCCTTCCTAGGCATTGAGACTCTTAAGCAACAAAGTGACTATATGGTAGAGAAACTCTTGTTAGTAAAACCAGTAGAAATTTCCCTGGGAACGAGATTTGACCAAACTGTGGACAGAAAAACTGGGTAAATGTTACAGAAAATAGTGACAGACACATTTCAATATGTAAGTATTCTAGATGTCCTGAAACAGTTCCTTACACCAGATATTTCCCAACTGATTGCTGGAGAACCTCAAGCACTACCAGGATTCATACAGGGGTACAAAGATGGTAGGCAGTTCACACAGCTTGGGTTGTTAAAAGAACATCCCAATGCTTTGAGGTTTCAACTATTTTATGACGATGTGGAAGTAGTAAACCCACTTGGAAGCAAAGCAGGTGTACACAAACTGGGATTGTTTTATTACTCCATTCAAAACTTACCGCGGCACTTGAATTCATCCTTGAATAGTGTGCATCTTCTTGCTGTCTGTTATGCTTCAGACTTAAAAAGATTTGGCTTTGATCCAGTTTTGAGGCCTTTTGTTAAGGAAATGAAACAGCTAGAGAGTGACAAAGGCGTTGAGCTTATGCCTGGAAAATTGCCTGTAAAACTTCACGGTACTCTGGTTTCATTAAGTGCAGACTCTTTAGCTGCCCATGAGTTGCTAGGGTTCATGAGTCCTTCTGCTAACATGTTGTGTCGACTATGCAATGCTTCTCGGGAACAAATCCAGCATGACTTTTTGGAGGAAAATTTTCAAATGAGAACCCCAGATACTCATGATGATCAGGCAGAACAAGCAAGAATCAGGCAACAGGGGGATCCATTGAGTGGTATTCGAAGACCTTGTTTACTCAATGAACTCCGAAACTTTCACTCTGTGACTAACTTCAATTTAGATATAATGCATGACCTTTTAGAGGGTGTTTGCCCCTATGAAGTTAAATTGATGTTGCACAGCTGTATATTTGCTGATCGCCTAATAACTTCAGAGGCATTAAATCAAAGAATTAAAGCTTTCCACTACTCCTACAATGACCGAAAGAACAAGCCATCTTCTGTACTTCCAGATAGACTAAGGAATGCAGCTGATCATAAGCTAGGCCAGAAAGCTGCACAGATGTGGTGCCTTGTGCGCATGCTTCCACTTCTCATTGGGGACAAAATTCCCATGAACAATAAAAAATATGACTTACTACTTTTGCTTTTGCAATGCATGGATATCATTTTTTGCACCACAAGTTTCACTTGCTCAAACAGCATACCTGAAGTACCTGATGTGTGATCATCACAAGTTGTTCAGAGAGCTATTTCCACATTGTAGAATGATAAATAAACATCATCATATGGTCCACTATCCAACATGTATCCAAATGTCAGTGCTTCTGCAAAAGAGTTGCATTTGTCAATTGTAACTTTAAAAACATATGCAAATCAGTTGCCTGTAAACACCAAATCATGCAGTGTGCATCCTTGGCAAATGGGCAGATAAGAACAGAATTTGAGTGCAAAGCAGGTGCTTCAGCAGTTATTGGATCATTGGAAGGTGGAGCCACTGCATCTGAACTTTTGCATATTGATGTGGATCAGGAGATTTTTGTCGCTAGTAATGTTGTACTTTACGGAACTGAATACAAGCCTAATATGTACCTTGTAACAGATATTGATGATGAAGTGCCACAATTCAGCAAGATTGTTAGTATATTGGTATGTGAACCTTCTGCAAAAAATGTTCACTTTCTATTGAAAGCTTGCTTGAACAATGGCTTCAGCACTCACTACCATGCATACCAAGTGGATCTCCCACCAAGCCCTGTATTCTCCATTAAAACTTTAAAATCACTTGTGGATTATTTACCTTTATCTGGTCTAAGATCAGATGAGATAGATTCACCAGTCTATTTGTGTCCTTGGTACTCCTTAATGAAAATCAGGTACGTTTCCCAATTTAAATAACAAAATTTTATGTTGAAGGCTTTGTTAATTATATAGCCAGGTCCAAAGATTTTTGCCATATAGAAATTGCATGTATAGTAGATGATTGAGAGTGCAGGCCTTGAGTTTTATATTTTCCAGGTGTGCTTCAAGTCCTACTCTTCAGGAATTTAAAGGGGTGTGATAGGAATGTTCTATTTTATTACACTTTAAAAGATTTATCTGAGACCATATTTTTAATCTAGGTGAGCAAAAACTCATACTCCCCACAGTGATTTGAATCCAGCAGTGGTCGATAGCACTCACACACCTCAAAATTCAAGTCTGCGACTGTGGTATCAACTACAGACTGCCTAGCTATAGAAAGGGGAGGAGTATGATGCAAGACTATAATTTATTATTACAGTGTTTTTATATAACCCATACATGCATAGGACCACAGGCCTTTGCCATCCATGACATCAGATGGGAGAGGAGTGCGACATGCATATTTAAGGAAGGTTGAACAATATGCAGTGTCTTGCTGTTTAATTTAGACACTAGGATAAAAGAAGTATCAAAACCTCTGAATGTTCCTTGCTTTGTTTTGCAGCTAATGATATTGACTATGACGTATTGCTGTCTTTGTCTGAGAGTGACCTCAAAGAAATAGGGATAACTTCATTTGGGATGAGAAGAAGACTGAAACTGTTGATTGATGCAACTGTTAAGTCTATTTCCAAATATGTGAGTATGAATTTGGGGAACTTTCAGTATGCAAGGTGAAGCAAATACATGTTGCAGATATTCGAGGTGAAGTTCATTTTAGAATAACTTAAATCGAAGTTGTTTGATGTAAATCACATTGATTGAAATCACTAATGTAAATCATAAACTGCCATAGTGTCCATGTTAGAGTCAAAAGTGAGATTGATTTCACTGAAATTTTCAGCACCATTTACTTTTATCATTGATCTTTACATGAAAACGGTGCAGGACTTAAAAGTACAGTAGGACCTTCAATTTTGTAAATATTTTGTAAGGTTACAATGTGCCAACTTCCACACTAGCACAGTGTCACTCCAACTAGTTGAAATAGATGAATTTTGGTGAAGTCTCTGGGGTGGTGTAATGAGCTACTCACTCGCGGTGGATTCGAAAACAGAATAGCATATGAGGTTCTTAGCCTGTGAACCAGACTGGGATTTAATTATTACATGGTTCATTTTGGCAACCTTCATACCAGGGTTCATACCAAGCTAATGAAATCTTTCCAAGTCCAAGGACTAGAAATACTGTATGGAGAACATGTGAGAAATGGTCAATGTACATTGGTTCAATTAGTTCAGCCAGGGAGTAACAGCCAAGTTCTGTTTCAACCAGGGAGTTGTTAGGACTCCCTGGTTAAACAAATGCCTTTAATCCACTCATACTATTCGCAGAGGGTCACTGGTGTGTACAGTATTATGATCTGGTAGCACTTTTTATTTAAAACTGGCAATGTTGTGGATTTTCTTCAAATTTTATTCCTATGAAATCGGGCTTTTTGTTAGCACACATCCACATACAATATTTTGACTCGTATTCTTACAAGCCATGAATGGGTTGACTTACTGGGTATAAACTGCTAGAATTTTGTTTTCATTGGTTTTTTTTTTTTCACATTTTTTACAAATCTTAGGCCTAGACATTTTGGGAAGCTGAAAACTCCCTCTTGATACCTACAGTAAGTAAGGGGTGCATAAAAAACATCCAGAAAACTTTTGACATTTTAGCAATATATTAATGTGGCAAGGAATCCCTAAGCCCGTTGGCGTTCTGTTTTTTATTCAGGATGATTCAGTGTTTCAAGACATTGACTTGAGCTGTCATACCTGTACATCAGAAGAAGAAGACTCCTTTATTTCTGAGGCATCCTGTTCATCATCAGTAACCAGTACCCCTGAAAGAAAGGGTACCATGAAGAAGTCACCCCAGGTACTGTTGAAATAAAGACATTGGTTTCCTTTTTTAAATGGTTACTGGTATAATAATCTTCATCAGCACATTCAGCTGTGGCATTAAGACATGAGTCAAATCATGAAATATTTTGATGCACTGTGCAAAATTGCACCAGTTAGCTGCTGTGGTATATAAAATCCATGTTCCAGAGGGCTCTTCATCAGCTCATGAGAAGATTCATATATGATCCCCAGTGCCAGTGGCAAAACAGATGTTGTCAAATAACTAGACAATTGACTCAGATCCCTTGCTTGCACTCAAGCCCTTCACTCTGTATAACCTAGCTTTTTAAGGCAGATATGAAGATAAAACTTTATAAAAGGCAAGGCAAACAATTTTGTTCCACTCAAAAACAACATAGTAAACTACCCATGTATTTTTCCAGATTAAATAAATTGGCAGCTTACTTGAAAGAAGTCTCCTCAAGGAATACCAATATATATTAAAATATGGTTAGTCTTCAGTGTTTTTGTTAGGACATGAAACTCGAGGGTCCTGGGACATTTCATCTCAAGAGCCTGCAGAAAATTTAAGGGGTCTCACAATTTCAAGAGACCCATAAAATTAGGCCTACATTAATTTTACCCTTGGCCAGCAGTGCATTTGTGAACTTTTATGGAGAGGTTTTACAAGATTTAGCCAGAGAAACATATCAGTGCGTCTCGCTGACGCACAGGACTTTTCCAAAGCATCTATGGGAACTTAACGTGCATCTGAGATCCAGGACCCTGGGTTTGTGAAAGTCCTGGTCTTGACGATTTGTTCTCCTTTTGAGTTGTATTATGTCATTATTTGTATCCCCTTAGTTAAAATAAGGCATTCCTCATCTGAAACAGCTTTAAAACATTTTTTTCTTCTGGTTACCTTTAATAACCATCACTGGTACTGTATTGTGAGAGTATTTTGATTCATTCATGTGCTTTGTTTTTTTTTTTTATCTATATTGTAGGTTTTCAACTTTGAGTCGTGGATGTTAAAACACAAAGATGGAAGTTTATTAGCCAAAGAAATCGAAGGGCACGGACTTAAATCAAGTCAACAGCGGATACAACTGGTAAAAATTGCAGTTGCTGGACTCACAGAAAAGTTTGGATTGTAAGTATTGTTCCTAATTGTACAGTAAAATTTACAGATGGGTGGAAACTACCAAAAAATGATATGTGCCAGCATAATATGCAAAGTAATGAAGTTGATACACTAGCACTATTTTGTGTAAATTGTAAAAGAAACTATTAAATAAGTTAGGAAAAATTCATCAGTTGAAAATAATCTTGTTGGTTAAAAAAAATTTATTTGACATGTGTATAAAAGACTCTTTTTACTACAATCCACAATTAATACATGCTCAAGCAGTGCTTAAGCCAGGATTGTGAAATCAGGGAGTCCAAATGGTTACTAATTGTGAAATCATAAAATGTACTCTGCATATCAGACAATCTAGGACTCTGGGAGTCCAAATGACTCCTGGACTGCTCTCAATTAGGATGTTGTGAAGAAAGGATCTATTAAACGTACTGCAGACTGTGCTGCATTAAGCTTTTTGCTTCCCAGCAAAATTTTTCAGGCAATGGCTTTTCAAAATATTTCTTATCAAATCCTTTCCTGTGGAAATCTATAGACTGACCTGTGGTTGTACACCTTCAATTATTTAGGTATCCCAACATCTGCACAAAAGACAGCCCTCGCCAGAGACATAGTTCGCATGTTCCCAGCTGTAGAAGACTCTACTCCGGGATTGGAAGGCCATGTAAGTACACTTCTCTCCCATTCACATTCGTATCTGTAGAAATGGTATGTAAAGTGCCCGCTTAATAAAAGGGAAATATTGCATTTAAAATGCTCCAACATAGCATTTACTCTAACTTACTCATTTTCAGTTCATTAGGTCTCAACAGTAAACCCCAGTAAAAGTTTCATCTGCTCAAAATATTTTGTTCAAGAAGAGTTTGGAAGTTGCATCTTTTGGAATGTTGGAAGTATATGGGCGAACAAATTATTCTTGAGCAACAAACAACTGAATTTCTATATGAAGGAAACTTCAACTGAATTTCTTTATGAGGGAAACTTATTTCTTGAAAGGAAGGCTACCATACTGCCTTATTTGTAATTATCACCCTTTGCCAATTAATATTGGTTTATTCAAATGAAATTTCCTTGTAAAACAAAACAATATTTCCCTTTAGTGTTAGTGAATAAAATCAAACCACACATATGCTGGTTTAGGAGTTGGATTGTCAGGCTTTCAAAAAGGAATGTGAGGTTTGGTTCCAGTTTGTGCTCAGTGGTGTCTGCTTTGGTATGTAAGTTGAAAAGGTAGTAACTGATTCAATCATGAATAAATTTCAACCCAAGTACTGGCATAGCATTTTGATGTATGTATGTATGTATGTATGTATGTATGTATGTATGTATGTATGTATGTATGTATGTATGTATGTATGTATGTATGTATGTATGTATGTATGTATGTATGTATGTTTGTTTGTGTGTTTGTATAAGTACCACTGAGCCTTGTCAAAAATCAAAGAGAGTATAGTGTGCTTTCTACAGACTATCATGGGATGAATTGTTTAATTGGAATAATTTTTCCTGCTTCATTAGGAACACTTTTACCATAATGGCCACGGTTTTATTGAATATAAATTAAAGAATATGAGGAGTTCCCTACCCCAGGAGGAGAAGAAAAGAAAACGCCGGAAAGTCACCAAAGATGGAGACACTTCAGAATCCGAAAAGACAACTGCAACCACTGAAGGGACCCTGAATACCAAAGAAAATCTTGAAAAAGTAAATATTGATTAGTTTTTATGCAGATAGAAAATGCATCTTGGTACCTTTCGCATACTTTTGAGCTGTTCCTATTTGAAGGGGAATTAACTGTTCAGTTCTATGAGCTTTAAAACCCATAAAAATCAGAACGTTCCATTTTTCTGATTTTAAATATTAGAAATATACCAATACTGAAAATGAAAAATCGTGAAGCAACAGCTTTGCAAAAACAAATTTAATCTTTGCATCTTCCCAAAGAATATGTAGAGACGATAAAAGGAGTCCCACTCCCTATGGACGCCACCAATTGGGGTTGGTGCTTGTGCGCTCGCCACGCACAGTAGATCACCTGCTATATGTGTTCCGTTTTCTGAGGTGACAATGTTGGCAAGTATGCCTTTGTTCTCATAAAGTAGACAGCTGATAATAACGTTGTTACATACTTTTTACAGAGTCACCCTGGGCTAAACAACCTTAATTCCTGCTTAACTTTACCAGTGCTTGATAGGAAAGAAACATGTACAATTAAAGGTGTGCATATTACCACAATTATTTTTTGAGAGGAACGTTAATAATTTTCACATTTGCAACATTCTCCCATCCCTTCTCCTTGTAAGGGAATTGAATTATATAACCTCTCCGTTGTTCAGTATTCCATGAAAGAATGAAGGGCAGAGACTTCAATGTTTTCCCATGGCTTTACTTTTAGGTTGACTGGATGAAATATTCTCCACCAGGGAATGACAACAGAACAAAACATCGTCAGATGTTCACTGAGACATTTGCATACAGACGTGAAATGGTTGCAAGAGGGCTGTCTATAACTGAAAGGATTTCTAGTTTTCCTAGAATGCAGAACATGCCTGAGTTGGTAAGTGTAGTGTTCTTTGTGAATCACTCTATTCCATTGTGTCCCATCCAGCATTAAAAGTATTATCAGTGTTGTTTCTTACAACTGGAGGAAGGGAGCTGTGGTACATAGTGCAGCTAAAGACTGATCATTACTAACAAAGCAAAAAGTGGCCTCATACCAGGTTAGAGGAAGTCTTGTAGGTATTTTTAAAGGAATATTTCCATGGCAGTGAAGTTTGAAGAGTATTGAAAAGGAAGGAAGACTCAAAAACAAGATCCAGTGGACTTGCTACATTTACATCAAGGACAATTTGAGCTCAAAAAACCGAAGGGGATTTCCAAAGGACAGTCGGAGTTTGTTTTCACAATTTTAAGTTTCACAGTAATTCTTGGCTAAATCATTCACTGAATTCTAACAGAAAATGATCTGTCATGAAAGTCACTGGGTAAAGATGTTTGTCCTGTTTTGCATACAAATGGAATTTTTTTCATCCAAAAAATATTAAGAAATCCTCTTTGCACAGTAAGGGACACAATTTACATTTATTCACTTGCAAAACCTCTGGGGAACAAACAGTTTAGAAAGAAAAACTAAGGTGCTGGAAGAAAAGGTTTATTTGCTCTGTCAGACTCTGATTGTCCCTTTAAATGGGTGAGTATACATAGATACAGAGGCCACTGATAGAAACCAAAGAAGTGGTTGTAGTCTTCTAAATTAAGTAAGCAGTTATAGCAATTATCATGAATCTATTTGTCCCAGTAGCACAGGGATCTTGACAGCTTTGTGTCAAACCGGACAGACAGAATTCCCCGACGGCTGAATATGCATTGGGACTGCCTTAGGCTGCATTGTGGAATCCAGGGGCGGACCCCTGGTGGAGGTCCAGTGGGCAAACCCCCGAAAGCTCTGCAATTTTAACCCCTTTTTTGTGCAAACTATTTCATAATTGTTCAAACATTTTGCAATAGTAATAGTATATATGACACACTTGTAGTTAAATAATGGGGCTGGCCTCAAGCTGTACGGTATATATATATACACACACATATATATATATATATATATATATATATATATATATATATATATATATATATATATATATATATATATATATATATATATATATATATATATTGAAGAGGATTTTCCTAGTGTTGATGCGTTACACCCGAATAATCCGATCAGACCCTCCCGGTCCATCAACCTGCTTAATTGCCGTATATATATATATATATATATATATATATATATATATATATATATATATATATATATATATATATATACCGACCATGTATTTATGCTGTAAAAGCAAACAAAACCCTACTTAAAGTTTCTCACAAAGTTTCTCACTTTAAGTAGGGTTTTGTTTGCTTTTACAGCATAAATACATGGTCGATATCCGCTCTTCTGCTTGCAGAATTGAGCACTCTGTCCAGTCTTGTTTTTTGGGCAATTATTTGTATTTGTATATATATATATATAAATTTGGATACTAATATTTTACAATAACAGTCTACTACACGTGTTTCACGCTATGAGCGATTCTCAAGTATGATGCTTATACACTCAAACTAGGTGATATCGTCACGGTCAGGTGGTCGCGGCTGCAAGGCCCGGTGCCTACACTTAGACACTAACTGCTCTTAGTTTCTAATCGAGCACTATATTTCCACGTGCCTATTGTATTACAAATCTATATATATATATATATATATATATATATATATATATCTATATCTATATATATATATATATATATATATATATATATATATATATACATACATACGCCTATTGCAAGTATCTTAAGTACTGTGCATTAATGTGTGTTGCAACTAACTGGCCAAGAATATGTCTGGAAACAGCTTTCGTTTTTATATTTAGTATGGCTGCAATTGGAAGTAGAAAAATCATCAAATGTGCATTTATTTGTTGTTTTGCTGCATGTGCTTGTTTTGCTGTTAAAAATGCCTCTATGTTTTAGTTTCACTTATTGGGCATGTTATTGGTTTTAAAAGGAGGCTCTCAATTTTCAGACTGGGCAGGGAAACTTCCAAACCGGGTGCTTAGATCCAAAATCAAATTTAAACGAGGCGTGCGCCTGGTTTGCACAGGCCGATGAGAACCCTGTACCATATAGGTGTATGAGTATCACTCTGTAACAAAATGCTTATCCTGTATTTTGTGAGTAGGTCTTTAAAAAATAGATGTTTGTTTCACATGTATGTTTATATATATTTTCACTGTGCAGATAAACCTAGAGTTTCAGATGATGTTCCCTGAGAAATGTGATAACTTTATTACGAAGTGGGGCACCAGTTTCAGAGAACAAATTAATGAAGTTGGCAGACATGACTACCCTGCTATAAAAGCAGTTATCAAAGAATTCTTATCAGATGATAATCGTAAGTATAACAGAATGTTGCAGTTGTGTTTTATGGTAACAGAACATGTTGGTTATTGCATCTGCCTCATTCTGTTAATAGTGGAAAGCAAGTAGTGATATGATCATATGACACAGTATAACATTGTAGCTTCTCGGAAGAGCAAATCAGGCTCGATTTCTGTTCATATTAAGCAATTGTGATACTTTTATGCCAGATGCATGTTTTGAGGCAGAGTAGTTCTTGACCGAAGAATGTATCTGTAAACCTTGAGAATGTTCTCTGTGACCTGAACGATAAACATGGTCCTAGCAAAGATAAATCTGTGGTCCTCTGACCAAATGCCCCCTGATACTATGACTAATGAGTGCGTAAAGATTAGGTCAGAGAGAAAATGGTTGGACTTAGGCCTTGAAATTGCCAACCAAATTCACCATGATAAGTCAAAAACCTACCATCAAAAGATGCAGCAAGCTAGATTTGATTACCATAGAAATGAAATTGCAAAGTGTGGTTGAAGACAGTTGTTCAAACTTGTTGATCAAATCCCTAATCTGGCATCTACACAGGAATCGCTGGACCATGATTGTAAAAAAGCTCTTGCTAATGATTTTTCTAGCTATTTCCACGATAAGATACAAATGCCCTTGAATAGATTTACGAATATAGTTCTCCCAACTGTTTCAATAGACATACCTGAACCATGTGTTAGCTCACTAACATTATTTTATGAGGTTTCCATGTAACAAGTTCAACTCTTCTACCATACCAGTTGTACCTTCCATCGTCCATACTTCCTAACTGCAGTTCTCAAAGTAGCTCATGTTACACTAATTCTAAAAAAGTCCAAACTTGATGGGAATTACTTCAAAAACTACCTCCCTATATCCACCGTGAAGTTCATCAGCAAAGTTATATAAATGTGTAGTATCTGCCCGGCTTACCTCTATCTTCAGTTCAACAACTTAAAATGGAGCAAAACAGTCAGCATATCATCAATTCCATAGAACTGAGGCGGCCGTTGCTAGAGTAAAAAATGATTTGTTGGGAGCAATGGATAGGCATCAAGAAGCCATGTTACTTTTGCTAGACTATTCAGCAGCCTTTGACACCATTGATCACAAAGTTCTCCTGAAATGTCTAAATTATCGCTGTGGTTTTGATGGCTGTGCTCTAAAGTGATTCACCTCATATCTATGCAACTGTGTTCAAAGGATCAATATTCATACTGTACTCTCTGATGATCTGCTCTTCTGTGTTGGAGTTTAACAAGGATCTGTTTTGGGTCCAATTAGCTCTTTACACTTTACACAGCACCACTTGGTGGTCAAACTTCAGCTCATGGTATATGTGACATATGCTGATGACACCCGCTTATCATTGATCATGAACTGTGGTGACTGCTCAAAAGCATTGTCTCAGATCAAACAATTAATGTGTTTGTGATGTAAAAGCATGATCAGTCATTAACAACTCATGTTAGATGACCCTAAAACTGAATTGGTGTTCATCGACTCCAATGTAGGTCAATGATTGTCATCCCTAGCACTTTCATCGTGCATGCATTCAGGCGTAAAACCCTCAAGTATTGTGTGATAAACATCATTCATGGTTTTGTTTGTGATAAACTTTAACCAAAACGTTCCATTATAATTGATAATGGCCTGGTGGTGATGCCTTGAACATCATATTATAGCTAATTCCTTTCTTGATGACTTTCCTTTTCTATTGAGTTACTGTACTTTTCTTTACTCACTATGTGCATGTATGGCATCCAGTTTAGTGGAATTAAGTTACCAAACATTTAATAATTGTCATTTTAATATTTTCTTTTCTAGGTGACCTCTGTGCTCTGACAGCACTTGTGTTCATGCTCCACAAATCTGTAGTGCATGACAAGGGGAAAGCCACATCTTCGAGCAGGGCAGGAGCACTGTTGCACTTGATACAAAATTTGCCAGTAAGTAGGCAACATACAGTAAATTGTAGCCCAAGAATATGGAAACTTGCAACAAGAATTTAATGTCCTTTTTTGTCATCAACAAACAGAAGATTTTATGCCCAAGCTTCTTCAAAGGGCACTATATGTGATGTAGCATGGCTATCTTAAAAAAAGTTGTTTCCTCCATGCAGACATGCCACTACTAGAAAGAAAGGTTGACAATTAATAGACTTGGAACTAGTAGCTCCATTTAACATTTTCAACCACTTGAAATATACTTCACTTCAGATGACATGCAACTGTAAAGCTGCTGTTGATCTTCGTTAATCCTACATTTTAAAGGCTTAAAGCTGCATTACAGGGTCATAATAGAACACCACTTCTGTAATGGGAAAGTTTAAATTGTTGAAAAGTTGAAATTGAGATACGTTCTTATCTTCAATTATTATTGCGCTTTTCTTTACAATGCAACTTCCTTATACAGTAGTACAAGTTATTTTATTCAAAGATAATTAATAAAACTAGAAGATTTTGTTCGGACCTAAATGTAGTTTTGAAATGGAAATAAATTACAATACCTGTTTCAAAGTTTGTTTTTATTGAGTGTTTGTAGCTGCTACAAATCACTGGCCTGAGTTTGATGCAAAGTTTGCAGCGTAATCATTAGTGTAGGAACTGAACTATTGTTTACACTTTAACCAAGTGCAAACTTATCTCATCTTCCTTTTTCTAGGAGGGATCAGATGTGGAGGCTGCTGCTCAAACCAAAAAAAAGATGTACCCACAACCATTTTTGCTGGCCCTAGGTCCACCGAGAAAGCCTGTGCAGTACTTTTTAATTCTTGATAAGATAGTTGTACTGTGTGGAACAAACATCGTAGAAGCAGTTGACAGGCTTTTTAAAGCACATTATGTGTTTAATGTGCATTATGCACCAGCCATACGCCAGTTTTGGGATTTCATGGCTGCGTTTGTTTATGGTGTTATTGAAGTCAGAGCAGTTAAACCAGCAGTAAGGTCTCTAGCTGCATCATTCCGGAATGTTGCCGATGTCAAAGATGGTACGTCCTAAATCTAAGAGGATAGTATCCAACCGTCAGCAACATACTTGCCATCAAAATGTATTTTTGATCTCACCATATTATCATTTATTTTCACATTGTATGCCAAAAGTGATTGTGTTGGTTGCAGGTTTTAATAGTTCATGTTTAGTGCATTATGTATTTTCTTTCCATTTTTGTGCACATTTCGATCAACCAATTCTCAATATTATGTCCGTCCATCCAACTGTCAACAACATACTTGCTATCATAAAGTATATTTGATATCACCATAATTATTATCATTTTTTTCACAGTATTGTATGCCAAAAAGGATTGTGTTGGTTGCAGTTGTTAATAGTTCATGCTAGATGCATTAAGTATTTTCTTCCTCTTTTTGTGTAAATTGTGATGAACTGATTCTCATGGCAAGAACAGTAGCAACTGCTATATGTCACCCCCAAATTAAAGTAACTAACTACTCGGTGAGGAAAACTTTGTTAAGTAACCTAAGATGCTAAATATAGTCATTAACAACAGTAACAACTGCACAAGATATAGCACGCTATAAAATGAGTCACTATTTCCAGGTTTAATCATCCTGAATAGTTTCACATTTGCGTCCTTTGCCTATTGTCATTCCTCATCATATCACACCGTAATGTGTAATACAATTGGTATTGTGCCAGGGTAGGACTCCATATTAATATGCTGTGGGCACACACATAATAATTTTTATGTTAAGCCCTCTTGTAAACTGTCACCAAAGTTACTTGTTCATTATAAACCTAAACGTTGATTGAGATCATGAAAATATTCATAAACTTAATTGCTAAATGATTTGAGTTCAAACACTTAATGACTTTGCTACATATCCACAGCCCTACTTGATGTATAGTAGTGGTGTTCTGTGTCTGTGACTGGCAGTGTTGTAATCTAGTCACTAGATTAGTGACTTGAGTCACTAGATTAGTGACTTGAGTCACCAGTTTTCAAATTTTTAAGTGAGTCACTGTTCTATTTCAATGGGGAAATTACTCCTGAATTTTATCGAGTCACTATCATTTTGAGAGGAAGCGACTCGAGTTGTGACTTGTTACAACGCTGGTGACTAGCAATCCCTTTTAAGTTCATGCTCCTCTTTATATTAAGGTGATGTAAACAGTATTGACTCGAGAGGTGTACTCAGGAAGTACTGGAGTTGCTTCATTTTTTTGAATAGTGACGAATGCTTTTGTAAACTATCTAGCAGGTCTGCACATGTTTACCATGTGTCAATCCCAATGTGAAAGATTTTGCTGTCAAACGGTAGATTGTATCACACCATTTTATATGTCAAAAATGTGTGTGCTGGTTGTGGGTTTTGATAAGTAGTCATGGACGTATGAAGTATTTTCTTCCCAGTTTTGTATAAATTCATGATCAATCTATTCTCATACTATGAACAGTAAGAACTGCTAACGCTAACCCAAAATTTACAGTAATTAAAAACACAGCAGATGCTAAGGAGAATTTCTACCCTTAGCCCTAACCTTAATGCTAAACCGCCACCATTGACAGTTGGTTACACCTGTGCAGGAGAAAGTGTTCAGCAATGACTTTATGAGAAACTCCCGAGTTCTGTGTACTCAGGAAGTACTCTACATGTTCCATGCTTATGTCCAGCTTCAGTCAACAGAAGTGTTGTTGAAAACTCAAATGTTCTGTAGTGATTGTGAACACCAAATGTCACAAGCTTTCATACTTATCCCATTTTATTCCCTGTTTGCTTGTGTCTGATGTCAGTTATTGCAGAAATAAGAAAAGAAAGAACATAATATTGTTGTCATTGGTGTCATTTTTTTGTCTTTGTACAAAGAAGACTGGACAACTTTTTCGGAGTGAATCATAGATTACTTTTCAGTCTATTAGACTATAATTTTAAATCTAATGGAGTAACTAATATCAGTCTATTGTATTTATAATGTGAACCTTTTTCAGTCTTTAAAGAGTGACTGTTTCAGCCTTTTAGATTTAAAATTTAAATCTATTAGATTTAAATTTTTAAATCTTTTTTGGATTGAAAGTTTTAAATCCTTTTACGGATTTATTTTAAATCTAATAGATTGGTCACTAATTCCATACCTCGATAGATTTAAAAATAAATCTATTAGACTTATTTTTAAATCTACTCATTTAAGAGAGCACGCAAGAACGGACTTTTGGTTACTAATTTGATCCTATCGTGCTGAAGATTTGTCACTGCATATACGAGCAACGTAAGAAGGGTCACGCTGCTTCCCCTCATCTCACTAAGAAAGAAGTTGACGCTTTATATTTCCATTGGAGTCACTAAAGATGGTATGGAGTGCAGTTGGAATAAAGCGTAAATATTAGCACCGATTGATTTGAAGTCTCGATCGAGTAATTATCAAGAGTTGCCCAAAATGACAAAACGCCCTATCATGCTCCCTTTTCTATGTAAACATATTCGTTATCCATTGTAAAAATAGGTGTTTGTCAAGCAGGCAATAGTCCATTTCTGCAGCATATTTGAGCTTTTACATATGCGCAGTTAAAACTGAATTGTGTCAATGAATTTTAGCGGCTGATCAGCATGTTAAACATGAGGAAATTTTTGATGGTGTAGTGATGGAGCCAGACTGTAAACCTGTACAGCAGCTTTTAAGTCTGGGGCTATTTTATGATTAATCAAACTCAGTGTTTTAAGGAAGTGAAGAGAACGAACAGGTTATTTTCCTTTTAGAAAAAGACATTTTGTTATTCTCAAATAGTATGATTATGATAATGGAACACATTTAGGTCTGTGAAATCTGGGAATCTTGAAACTTCCATTTCATCAAAAAGCCAAAAACAACTGCGTGATAGACGAGGAATGCTGGTATATTCGTAAAGATTGTGGTCGCAAGGAGAAGTATCGCCCTGAGCAATTCACACGATGAGCCAGAACAGAAGGCATTCATAACATGTCAAACTATACAAATCCAACCATCGAAGATGTAGTTTTCCATCAAATATATAACCACTATGCGCTCCATCAGTAACGGTATCGAAGCATTAGACAGCGGATCTGTTTTCAGTGGAACGTTGGTTTTGTTCGCCGAATGTCAATCATCTGTTGCTTGTGGTTTATTTGTAATTCTCCTTTTATAACTAACGGTGTGTTTTGATAACCATGCTTCCATGTGCTGAAATATCTTTTTCATTCCACATTTTGATCCACTTTTGGCCTTGCTCACGATAACGAACTTCACAACTTGACACCCGGGATAAAATGATATGGTGTAAAACATCTTTCTTATGAAATCAAGAATTTTGATTTCTGGTCTTTCTTGAGGAATATGTTTCAGATTCACTGACTGAATAAAACGTCAGATAATGTATATACCAACCGTTATCTACTTAACCTTAACTAACTTGAAGAAACAAGCTGATTAAAAGTTGAACAAGTTAAGTAACAAAAGCGACATGTAGCAAATTGTTTTCGTAAGGTCTAGCTCCTTGTTTCTAAAGTATGCCACTTTAGGTAATCAAATGAATCAAAATATATAAAGTAAACAAGTGATTAAAAGTGTATAAAAGCTACATGGGTAATAAATTACTACATCAGGCATAATTCAAACCTACGTTATATAAGAAAGTATTTTTTCAATGTAACGTAGTTTCAAAGCAAAAAAAAAAAACAAAAATGGCATGATATAATTTGTCCTCAGAAAAGTGCAGCTATAACTTGCCAAAAATTTTACATTGCACGTTTCAAAACAAGTGATTTGTACTTCAAGGGTTAACTACTATAATTTCGAGTATAATTTGTTCAAGCATGTAGCTATTACTTTGACAGGAGAAGAAACTCCACTTTAATTTATGCCAACCCAATTAGTCTTAGACATACTTGAGGAGATAGTCCTGCAACGATCGATAATAAGACCCAAGGAGTATTCAGTTCTTTTGTCAGACACTTACATTTTAGACTTCTTACTCTCTGCGGCATTATTCAGGTACACTGCTACCCTAACAAATGGATTAAATACCATGAATTAATATGTAAATTTTCTTGTCAGTAACAAGCCTGTATTATGGAGTCGGAACTTTATTCAGTTTGCGCATTATTTCGCATATGGCAAAGGACATGCACATCTTCGGCGTCTCACAAGGAATCAAAGGAACTTTTATACATAAGCAACAATAAGCGACAAAAAGAATACATTAAATTGCAGTTAGAGCGACTGGCAATGTTGAAGTGATAGAGGAAAATCACCGATGTGCACTTAAAGATATAGCAGACGACATGAAACTATATACGTACTGCACAACTCTCTTTAATCCTATTGAGCCCCGAATACAGTTCAAATAAGAGCCAGTGGGTGTGAAATAAGAAAATAACTTTGAACTTTGCGGTAAAATCCTACATTCAAAGGGACTAAGGAAGTTTCTTCTCCTGTCAAAGTAATAGTTCCATGGTTCAAGGTTGTTTAATTCACCATAATTTAGACTTGTATGTATTTCCTTAACTAAATCGACCCTCCCTAACAAAGCGATTGTAGCTAATTAGTGACCGTGTTGATTCATCGTCGTAATTATAGGATACGATGACGGAGTGGCTATATAAGACCATAAAATTATCCAGGCTGCCCCATTTACGTACAATTGTACATGCTATTAACATTCCAGATATCTAAATAACAACATGTGGTACGTCTAGCATAATTATAACATACAGATGAAGTTCCATAACTTTCCAATTTACATTTTTTAATAACTGGGTAGTGAATAAGTCTATTTCTTCATAGTTTTAGAGAGGAAATATGAAAGGAATATTTTAATCTGAAAATAGGAACATGGGAAAACATCCTCAGATTATGAGATACTTCAGTAGATGTGACTCACAATTGACTAGCTATTGGAAACCAACGGGATTAGACGAGATTTCCGTTAGTAACCATTTTCAAATTAAATAAAATATTTTCTTGGAAGTTTTGATTGAAAAAGAATTACTGACTAATCACAATAGAACAATTTATTTATCCAATTAAAGTGTCCAGTGATAAAAAGGTTGAATTTTCTCCATAACCGCAACTTTACAAAGATCATATTCATTCCCTTCATCAAAACTTTGTTTTCGGTCTTTTTTCCAGCCACTCGGATACTTTTGGTTCAGCCTTGAAGCGACCGACGAAGGCTTTCAGATGTTCTTGATTCTTAATATATGACATGTCCCCCAGTTCAGTTTCGATTAGTGTAGTCATGTTATCGTGCAACACCCAAAATGCCACTATATCAGCAATGGTTATCTGTCCAAAAAAGTAATCGTTTTTCATTAATAATAGCATTTCACAAAAAGGGTAACAAATGAATACTGGATGAGTCATATAGAACAAGCTTACTATGTCCATTTAGCTACCTAGTCATACCAGTGACCGATCTTCGTAAGAAATACTTCCAGTGGAGATACTTTGGAACGGTGGCAGCTCTGTTACGTCCCATTTTGTAACATTTGACCAAAATGTAACAATTTTCTGGCCAAAATGGGACTACTTTCCACGTTGGTCCAAAATGTAACAATAATGTAACAACTTTCTGTACAAAATGTGACAACGTGGAGGTTCACCTTAGATGGTGATGAAAAATCTCCAACATGGCTGTCATACTTTTTAAAGTGCCAAAACCTGACCAAACAAGGTCGGATCGGACTGGGAAATGCATCATTTAATTTATCATGACATACTCCACACCTGGAATATATTTTTGGGTGTCTTCTGTGTTGCAATGAAATTCAAAATGGTCGCCATACGTCAGTTTGAGCTAAAACCTGCTCCGTTGAACTCAGAGTGTTCTAAAAGATCTAGATAGTCTATTTCCTACCCCTTTGAGTGCTTCGGGGACGTTAGAAAAATAAAAAATGGCCGAAAAAATAACTTAACCTTATGTAACTCGGCCAAAAAAAAGTGCCGTGTATGTGACCCGAGTCACGTTCGAGTGCGAAACTCTCTAGACTTCACCAGGCAGACTATCATGGGCATGCTATAACGTGGAAGTTCCAGTTCCAAAAGTTTTGCTTTTCCAGTCACATGGCGTCACTTCTTTCATTCAGGTGAGTACATGTTTGTGTCATTTTTCTTTGGAAATGTCGTCGTTTTTAAGAAAGCATCAGTATATATGTTCTACCTCAGCAGGATTCGACGGCCACAGATAATTACGAGCAATACCACAGCCCACATATAATAGTTTATTTATTGATTTAGGCTGCATCAAAAGCACATTCCTATCTACATGCGACCGTAACATTTGGCCAGCAGTGTATGGCTCTCATCTTGCCAGAAATTATTTCTGATCCCATAACTATATTTTGTCAGGCTAATTATTTTTGAGTGTGTCCGTTGCATATTGCAGTATGAGAGATGAGAAAGTTTGTACACCGATGTGAAAATGTGCGATTCTTCATCATGATATGTGTAGCCACCAGTATAAAAATACAAGTGATCAGTTGAGTGCAAAGGCTGGATTTCGATAAAGAATCAACCCTGCATCATGGCCTAGCCCTTTGGACCATCCGAGAGCACCAAGTGTGTACCGATGCATTTTGCTGGGAGGTACAGATGCCGCTGCTTACCCCCACCCACCCCCTCCGATTTCACACAATTTTTTGTCCATTTGCTATAGACACAATGCAGCCTTCGGCAAGACATGCAGCCTGATGACAGCATTTGTTACACAAAGTCAATTTGGTTTAATCGTGGCAGTTAGATTCATGTAAAATGAGGACTATCGTGGTGGGCTGATCCGCTACGACCCATTTGAGGCAAATTCGAAGGCCTGAAAAACTTGAGGGTTAGCGTGACCGTGGATGACCTGCTGCCTCTGACTTTGGTCGGAAGAGGTGGCAATAACGTAGTCGTCAATAGTAGGTCAAGCGCACAAGGACCAACGCCCCTTTGTGGGTAGGTACAGGTATAGCAGGACCCGCAATTTGGAGGGGTGTGTTAAAAATTTTTCTAAATTAAATGCTAGAGTTCACTGAAAGGTTTGGGGGGGGGGGGGCTAACGTTTATTTAGCGCCCCAAATTGCGAAATAATATGCTTCATTCACATTTTCAGTTGGAAGGGGGCTGACAACAATCCCCCATAGTCCCCAGTAGTAGAACCACATGAAGTACCGGTGGCAAACATATATCACTAAGCGTACTGTCGGTAGAACTGTGAGATCAGAAGTGGAGTATATCATGAGAATTGAATGACGCTTTTCCCAGTCCGATCCGACCTTGTTTGGTTTAGTTAAGGCACTTTAAAAAGTATGACAGCCACCTTGGATATTTTTCAATACCATCTGATGTGAACCTCCACGTTGTTACATTTTGGGCAGAAAGTTGTAACATTTTGGACCAAGTTTGAAAGTTGTTACATTTTGGGCAGGAAATTGTTACATTTGACCAAGTTGGTACATTTTGGTCAATTGTTACAAAATGGGACGTAGCAAGCTCCCTATTTGAACAGCGGTGTCTTTTTCGTTGCTGTCAAAGAGCCAAGAGGTCAGCAACGTCCCTTCTGGCTTTCCCGTGTACATTAATTTTATCGAAGTTAACAATTTCACCATAAAAGTTCATTCTTTTGTAAATACAGTATTATTTCTTTCTAACTATTCATCGAAAAAAAAGTAGAGAGTTGGATGGCTGCATAAAGATTTATGGCCCAGTTCCTAATTTATAGGTTTAAATCGGACCGGGACAAGGCCTTTTTCGAGATGAGGCTCGCTGGCTTATTTTCCTTACTCCATCGCTTAATGCTGAGCACCAAGCACAATTACAGTAAGGTCCATATTTGAATGAAAGTCTTCCCCACGACCCAGCTAAGAGTGTTAAATTAACCCCCCCCCCCTCCCCACCCGTTTGCAAATGTAATATGAGCATTTTAAACAAACGCTCCCATTTAACTCACCTTCTCACCTACAAACCATCCCGTACCTTCTTTGTTCTTTTTCAAAAGTTTTTCAAATCTGTTCAAATGCGTCTGACAACTTCCGTCAAGAAAATCTGTAATAAGGGCTTTCTATAAAGAAATCGAAAATGGGAACTGACTTTTGCAAACGATCACGTCTTTCCCACTTTATTTAAGTATTAAAAGTTAAGGTGTGTAAAAAACTGCATGAATTAATTTTTTTGAAAAAGACAATCAAGTTTTTTTGTCAAATTTAGCTTACAGTATCGCTGAAGAATTTCCATTCAATCCAATTAATTGTTTGTGTCATGACAAAATGAAATTATTCCTATGGTTCATGAAAATATTTTATGGTCAGTCGAATATAACTTACGAAAGATAAATTATTCGAATTCTTAAAGAGATCAATACGTAGTATAAAGCACCCTTCATAGACAAGTAAGCTCTCGTATACATGATTGATATCAGATACGTGAAGCTAAGATATAATATTTTATACGTGAATGTTCTTCCTTACAGAGTACTGAAATTAAATACGTTCAAATAAAATCAGAAATAATTTTACATAATATGCGCTCACTGTAGAAGATACCATTTACATGGTCTTTTCGATTAAAGGTTTATAAGTTACAAACATCATTGCAAAAAACTTTATAATTTCCTCCAAGGCTGTACTTTTTCCACTCGTGCACCCACGACTTTGATTTTGATGCAAAGATGATCAGATTACATGAACAACGCCCGGAAAATTCTTCCTACCAAAATCATTGCTTGCAACCCTCTTATATTTTGAACTGTGGTAAACACGGGCGGATCCAGGGTATTTTGATAGGGGCACAGCTTGAGTGCTCCCCTTTCTTTTTTCTTTTCAAATTTCGTGAATAAAGGGAGCGATCGCCCTCTCCCCCACCCCATATCGAATTATGTTATGCATCAATTTATGTCGTGATGTCGTAATTATGATTTTACAAAACCAGCATTGCTTGAAATATATGTTGCATATCAATCACAGTACGGTAAAGTCAGTGATTGTGAATGTAGGTATCGTGGCGGTGATACGTCTTGATGTTATTTGTTTTCATCGAGCGTTGGCAGTATTAAGTAATTAGTAAAAGGTGTTCTCAACAATGAAAGGGAATAATTAAGGGGATGCTGCGTTTGCATTACAAAAACATCATCCTTCTAAAATAATATTTATTGAAAACGAATGATATAGATTTTAGAATTTGGGAACTATGGCAGCCTGATTTTCAAGAAAAAAGTTTCCCTAAGAAAGAAATTTAGTTGTTTTTTGCTAAAGAATAGTTTTGTTTATTAAAACTTGAAACAGGGCAAATGATGCAGCGTCCGTAAATCTTGTTTATAATATTTTGTGAAATTGAAGCTTTTTTCTGCTGTTTAATATTGAGACTGGATGGTTTCATTATGACTTTAATTGATTATGTACGCTATGCAGGAGCATTTCTAAACGCATTATTTCCCTCTAATGTAGTTGCCTGTGTGCCAAAGGGACGGTTGGCGGGTTCGCTGTGATAGACGAACAGGAACAATGAAATTATACCGCAGCCCATGTTCAGCTACATTCCTCCATATGACTCAAAAACGGTTCCGTAGGTATTAACTCCGAAATTATCTTCAAATATGACCTTCTTTGCGCAAGTATAAAGGTCTAAATAAAACAAAATTACTGTAAAGGAGAACATTTCATTTTATTTGAAATCCAAGTCAATTCGGGTAGCAATCCAAGATTTTCTCTAAAAGCGGAGGAAATTTAACATTGGTGAGCATAACAAGTGCCAGGACCAAAGGTAAGCTGCCACACAAATGGCTTCTGTCATTGGAGAAAAGGGTGCATCAACTGTACCTCTGCGGGGTATGTCAAGTATTGTGCCGCTGACAATTTGCACTCCTTTGAATTTGGGTATTTTGTGGATCCTATATGCTGTTGGGATGCAATATTAAAGTGTTATTCGTTTTTTGTAGGATAAATTAATTTCTCAGAAAACATTAAGATGGCGTTGTTGGTAATTATAATATGGTCAGGTGACTACACTGCAATCTAAGAACCTTAACGAAACGGCAATGAACTTGTGGCGATACACTTGTCGAAGTGAATTAAAGAGGGAAAAAGATAACGAACACCATATAGCCATTTTGAAAATTTCCTTTTAGCACTAAAACGACTAAATGCCATCGTTTCGTCGCCATAAATGTCATAAATGTTTATAAAGAATAAATGTGTGATTTATTTGAATCGATAAATGTTAGTTCTTTGTCAGATATCAGAAGTGTTGTTTACTTTAGAGTTTACTTTGGTTTGTCCTAAAAAGAACAAATTTTAATTTACCCTCTTTCCTGGATCTTGCTCTTCCGAAAGAATTGCAAAGAATTTTTCCATGGCAACCTCAAAATCAACTGCTACTTCAACTACAACATCCACTTGAGCAATATCCCACGAGTCGTTTGGCTGGAAACCTGATAATTACAAAATACTCTTGACAACAGAACATGGAAAAAAAATATCTTTGCACGTTAACACCAAAGTGGCGCTAATATTTGTTTGACAAGCTTCTTGTAAGGCATAATGATGACTTAAGGTGGGTTCACAGCAAAGCCAAAATCTGCCTCGGTTTGAGGGTTAGATGGGAAGTTTGTATCTAAGGGTAACGAGTGAAAATTTTTTTCATAAGAAAATTTCAAAACACCCCACCTATAGAATGCTTTCTCTGACGTCAAATGCCCCCTCCTTTAAACGGGCAAAAGCTTTGGATGGGTGAATCGAGCTGAGAATCAGCTGATGGTCACGTGTAACTGTTGCACACTCGGCATTTTCCCAGGCAGTGGGACTTTCTTAATTATTGTGATGTCACGTGGAGCGCACAATCTACGGTGTTGTCACTGACGTCACAAGTCACGCCCCTTTTGGACTTCTGGCCTTCTGGCTGGGAGTAGCTAACTAAGAAGCAGCCGACCTGCCCACATGTGACTGTTGCACTATACCATTGTTGGCATTTTTGCCATGCAGTGGGAGTGATAAACTCAGTGAATCATATGCTAGGAAGGAACATTCCACAATAATCTAGTGAAGCCAATTGAAGTAACGCGGTAACACGTGAAGGAGTAACCCAGTCTTCTAAGGATGTCTTTCAAAGATTGGGGCCATTTTTTCCATGGCTCAGATTTAAAAACCGGCGGAGGACTCTGCCAATCACCTTATGCAGCTAGCTAGATCTCGCGTCCGCGGATTACGTACAAGCATGTTTACGTACGCTCACTAGTCCCTTTTTCCGTAGGGTGAGAAAGGCCAAATCTATCTTTTAGGCACATTTTTGTTTCAAAATCATAGTCAGGGCCGAGCTTTCGTATTACTGAGTTGGATTACGACAACGTAGGGAGAATATATTTGACTTATCCTTTCACAATACGATATCCATATTACACAAAAACTGCCCTACCAGAATTCAAGAAGATAAGATAAGATAGATTTATTCGTCCACGATCAGGTGGAAATTTGTCGTCCTGCAGCAAAACAAATATAAAAAAAATAAAAACGCTACAAAAAACAGATACATACAAAAAAAATACAGTTATACAATCACAAGGTCAAAACAGAATAAATCGTTGTAAATATACCGTAAAAAGTATAAAACCACCAACAATTACCGAACAACTTTCGAGTTAAAAAGGGAAATAGAGTTAGATATAAAGGAAAATCGGAACCTGTTATTTTTAGAACTGGGCATACGTAGCCTGTTGCCTGAGAGAAGGAAAACATAATTTGGGAAGAGAGGATGAGTAGTATCTTTTAATATTTTGGCTGTTTTCTGTCGTACCATAGTACTATAAAGTTCATAGACTGTTTTAAAACATATTTCATGGCCAATAACACGGCCTGCAGCCTTAATGATCTTTTCCAATTTTCCTAAAGATTCTTTACTTAGCAGTCCATAGATACCAATGATGCTGAAAGTTAGCACACTTTGTATTACTGACTGATAAAAAAGTCTAAGAATAGTTTTATCAACTTGAAAATATTTCAGTTTCCTTAAGAAGTATAATCTTTGGTTAGCTTTTGAGCTCATAGCCTCAGTCTGATCTTTGAAAGTAAGCTTACAATCGATAAGAGTTCCTAAATATTTGTGGCGACCCACCAACTCAACCACCTCATCGTTTACCCTGATTGGAGCAAAATCACATGGTTGCTTTTTAAAATCAAATACCATTTCCTTAGTTTTTTTTTACATTTAATTGCAGATAGTTTTGGTTGCACCAAGTAACAAAATCAGAAGAGGCAGGTCTTAGAAGGATTGTGGCCAATTTCGAAGCAGTTGATTCGTGAAATAGCATGATTTGACCTTACTCACCACAGTAAAAAAAATATGTTCAAAAACATTCGTGAGTTTAAACGACTTGAAGTAAACTAACCTACACCAAGTGAGCCCATGTCGGCTTCAATTTCGACGCATATTCCGCATTGACGTGCGTCCTCCAGTTATATGGCTCACTGAGTAAACTACCCATGACGTAACGTAAAGGCACTCAATTTGTACTTTGTTAGAAAGAATGGCAACCCGCTCACAAAATGCGGCTAATTTCGGCTTTGGTTTGAATTTGCCACATAACTTTGTCCACACGATGCTAGCGATATACTGCTACCAGACTGTCTAGTTGCAGTGAGCGACCGAAAACTTCTTTTCGTTTGTTTGTAGTAAGAGAATTGCGTCCACACTGGCAGGTACTAGCAGATCGAAGGGGCAATATCCCACGAGTCGTTTGGCTGGAAACCTGATAATTACAAAATACTCTTGACAACAGAACATGGAAAAAAAAAAAAAAAAATATCTTTGCACGTTGACACCAAAGCGGCGCTAATATTTGTTTGACAAGCTTCTTGTAAGGCATAATGATGACTTAAGGTGGGTTCACAGCAAAGCCAAAATCTGCCTCGGTTTGCGGGTCAGATGGGAAGTTTGTATCTAAGGGTAACGAGTGAAAATTTTTTTCATAAGAAAGTTTCAAAACACCCCACCTATAGAATGCTTTCACTGACGTCAAATGCCCCCTCCTTTAAACGGGCAAAAGCTTTGGATGGGTGAATCGAGCTGAGAATCAGCTGATGGTCACGTGTAACTGTTGCACACTCGGCATTTTCCCAGGCAGTGGGACTTTCTTAATTATTGTGATGTCACGTGGAGCACACAATCTACGGTGTTGTCACTGACGTCACAAGCCACGCCCCCTTTTGGACTTCTGGCCTTCTGGCTGGGAGTAGCTAACTAAGAAGCAGCCGACCTGCCCACCTGTGACTGTTGCCATATACCATTGCTGGCATTTTTGCCATGCAGTGGGAGTGATAAACTCAGTGAATCATATGCTAGGAAGGAACATTCCACAATAATCTAGTGAAGTCAATTGAAGTAACGCGGTAACACGTGAAGGAGTAACCAAGTCTTCTTAGGATGTCTTTCAAAGTTTGGGGCCATTTTTTCCATGGCTCAGATTTAAAAACCAGCGAAGGACTCTGCCAATCACCTTATGCTGCTAGCTAGATCTCGCGTCCGCGGATTACGTACAAGCATGTTTACGTACGCTCACTAGTCCGTTTTTCCGTAGGGTGAGAAAGGCCAAATCTATCTTTTAGGAACATTTTTGTTTCAAAATCATAGTCAGGGCCGAGCTTTCGTATTACTGAGTTGGATTAAGACAACGTAGGGAGAATATATTTGACTTATCCTTTCACAATACGCTATCCATATTACACAAAAAACTGCCCTACCAGAATTCAAGAAGATAAGATAAGATAGATTTATTCGTCCACGATCAGGTGGAAATTTGTCGTCCTGCAGCAAAACAAATATAAAAAAAATAAAAACGCTACAAAAAACAGATACATACAAAAAAAATACAGTTATACAATCACAAGGTCAAAACAGAATAAATCGTTGTAAATATACCGTAAAAAGTATAAAACCACCAACAATTACCGAACAACTTTCGAGTTAAAAAGGGAAATAGAGTTAGATATAAAGGAAAATCGGAACCTGTTATTTTTAGAACTGGGCATACGTAGCCTGTTGCCTGAGAGAAGGAAAACATAATTTGGGAAGAGAGGATGAGTAGTATCTTTTAATATTTTGGCTGTTTTCTGTCGTACCATAGTACTATAAAGTTCATAGACTGTTTTAAAACATATTTCATGGCCAATAAAACGGCTTGCAGCCTTAATGATCTTTTCCAATTTTCCTAAAGATTCTTTACTTAGCAGTCCATAGATACCAATGATGCTGAAAGTTAGCACACTTTGTATTACTGACTGATAAAAAAGTCTAAGAATAGTTTTATCAACTTGAAAATATTTCAGTTTCCTTAAGAAGTATAATCTTTAGTTAGCTTTTGAGCTCATAGCCTCAGTCTGATCTTTGAAAGTAAGCTTACAATCGATAAGAGTTCCTAAATATTTGTAGCGACCCACCAACTCAACCACCTCATCGTTTACCCTGATTGGAGCAAAATCACATGGTTGCTTTTTAAGATCAAATACCATTTCCTTAGTTTTTTGACATTTAATTGCAGATAGTTTTGGTTGCACCAAGTAACAAAATCAGAAGAGGCAGGTCTTTGAAGGATTGTGGCCAATTTCGAAGCAGTTGATTCGTGAAATAGCATGATTTGACCTTACTCACCACAGTTAAAAAAATATGTTTAATAACATTCGTGAGTTTAAACGACTTGGAGTAAACTAACCTACACCAAGTGAGCCCATGTCGGCTTCAATTTCGACGCATATTCCGCACTGACGTGCGTCCTCCAGTTATATGGCTCACTGGGTAAACTACCCATGACGTAACGTAAAGGCACTCAATTTGTACTTTGTTAGAAAGTATGGCAACCCGCTCACAAAATGCGGCTAATTTCGGCTTTGGTTTGAATTTACCACATAACTTTGTCCACACGATGCTAGCGATATACTGCTACCAGACTGTCTTGTTGCAGTGAGCGACCGAAAACTTCTTTTCGTTTGTTTGTAGTAAGAGAATTGCGTCCACACTGGCAGGTACTAGCAGATCGAAGGGGCTATACGATGAAGCTGTTACCGTTACGTTTACTGTACTCTGTACTTGTTCTGTCGAAGAGACAATGAAACTGTCTTCACGTTTCGATAAGCCGATTTTCACGAGCTTTCTTCCTTAAGTTTACCACCGTTGTCACTTACACATTTCCGCAGCTTGCAACCGAATTGTTTGATCGCATGAGAATGGGCTGCGCGTCTGCACACACCTGGTTTCTACACTTTGCGACGTGTCTGTAAAACCTCATCGCAAGGAGTTTGGTCGCATCGAGTCTCAAAGTGTGGACGGGGTAAAATGTTTGAAATCGTTTTTAAACGAACGTACTATCTGGGTTCTGCTAGCTTCGCAATCGTATTATCCCGTGTTCTAAATCTAGTTAGCAATGTCTGTAATGCTTGAAGCTGGTACGCTATATTTTAAGTGCAATGCCCTCCTTAGGAAAAAGATACTTATGGGGCATCATGGAGTGTGTTTTGTATGGAGTTAAGCTCGCAACACACTGAACGAATGTAAATACCGCAACTCATCTAAAAGTGCTAAAAATGTGATTGGCAATGTTAAGACAAGTTTTAACTTGCGCCAAATTCAGTTGAGAAGAACCAACATGTTGGTTCTTCCCGACTGAAGTCGGCGCGACTTACAAATGGTCTTGCACCTGTCAGTCGAAATCTTAATGCTAACGCACATTACACGATGGGGATCCGATGATCGAGATGAGTTGCGGTGTGCAAAGTCGTGCAGAGTGCGGCTTGCCTTAGAGGTGCATGGACAAAATTTTACCATAAAAATATCAGTAATGAAACGACTTACCTTTTAACTATGAGAAACACTTGCATAATGACCAATGTACCCTTTACAAAAAAGGATAGTAACAGTTACTACAGTCCGAGTCCAACCAATATGATCTCATTGCATCGATTGAAACTTGGAGGCCAATCCTAGTTCCGCCATTTGACAAAAGCATTCAATTTTTTTTTTTCGTTTTTATACTAAATAAAATTTCGTCAAGTTATTTAATTTAAAGGAGGTCTTAAATTTAGAGTCCCAACGGTCTACTCTTAGCTGGGCATTTACTGGACTTAAGGCAATACATGATCATTTATAATGTGGAATGGTAAATGTACAGTATGTGTGTGACCTAAGTGAAGTTCTTTATGTAAATTTCTTTTTTTTGTGAACTCGTTCGGACTTAGCTTAGATTGTAAAAAAGTCGTGATTCATATCGTTGGAAACAATATGACAGTTGGGTTTTGTGCGGGACCATGCAGGGTAAAACGCCGGTGTTCATTTCCCGTAGACATTTCATAAAACAAATATCGTATATAATTTGTAATCATTACCATGTTCCCTTGCCAAGTAACGCAAGATAGCTGGTCTTTGAGGCAATTCTTTCCCATCGACTTCCAGGACTGGAAGAGTTCCTAAGCCAATATCTGTAAACCAAATACATTCACGAATGTCAAGTAGTTTTAGAAAAAGCTTTTATATTGATTACCAACATCTTACAAAAAGATCACTACAAGTACGTTTAAAACTTTTGTTATTTTAATAGCCATATCTTTTAAAGGATCCACGGCTGTGAATATTACCTTGAAGGATACGGGGATAGGTATCGAGTCATATGGGAACACACCGACCAGTCAAGCCTAAAAGAACCACCGCTATTCTTAACTGTGCAGAAAATCTCGACCTTTTCCAGTTAAATGCAGATATCTTTGGTTATACAACTCGCAGTGAGCTTGGCTGTTCAGATTTGGGAAGAAGAAATTGTTGTCTTTTTAGTAGACTAAATATTCAATGCAAAATCAAGGCGGAACAATGTGCATTTTTTTAACCAAAGATATAAAACTAGTGAGAGTTCAATTGTGAAACAGTGGAAATATCAATATATAGGCCGTGTGCGTTCATTTACATCGTTACAGCTCTCGACACAGAGCAGCTATCGATTCGGGGTACAAAGGATACTTTAGAAGAACTTTCCTCCTTTCATTCTGATTGGTTCATGGGAACAATGTGCAGATTTCGATTAAAATAAAAACTAACCCTTCGAGTGTCTCAAAACCACACCTGTTTCTTATTGTTTTCTTTGTTATACAATAATGCCATCGCGTCATGGCTTCCACAGCAGCTCCGTTCAAGCGTGAATTGGGGAGATAAACCGCAAACTTGGGAATGCTGCACAGCAAACTGGCAGATTTTAAATGGTCGTTTCAAGCTGATATGTTCCGATATGTTCCGATATGTACCATTTCTCTCGGCAACAAACTGAAATATTCTTCATCCATGACCAATGAAGAACTTTCTCTTTTTTCTCAGCCGTTCCCATGATAGCTTCATGCCCAACACACAATTAAACATGTCATCTAAATGATACCATAAGTTGGACTACCTTAGTTGGACCTGGGTGGTACCCGTACCCGCGTACTTGTACCCGAACCCGTACTCATGTCCCGGTACCAGTACTCATAGCCTGATATCCACACCCGTACCCGTACTCATGACATGTAGGTACCCGTATCCGTACTCACGACCTGGTACGTGACGTGATTTTTTCAGCTGGCTTAAAGACTTTTGGACAAGTTTGTAGAAGGTTTGGAAAAATTTTCAGGTTTTGAAAAAGTATAAAAACGGAATAATGCACATGTGTCATGATTCTTCTTAAACTGCTTGTAATTATTCATGGTAGAAGTAGAATCAGTTTCTTTAAACTACACAGATTTATAAACTTTTGAGCATCTTCAATCTTTCAAGTTACACTTACTTGGTTTCAGCTTCTCCCATGCTTCTTTCCCTTCTTTTCCTTCCCCAAAAGGTCCAGGTACCCTGTTGTCTTCAAACGGTATCCCAGCAATGTTGAAAAGAATTCTAATGGGCTCTGCCACGCCCCTTAATTTGAAGTAGGTAAGTTTATAGGACGGCATCCTGGTAGTTTTGGTGTTCTCTGCCCAACTGTTCCAAACAGTGTGTAACGTACGCTTATATGCCCTGCAACATAATGAACGCTGTATGATAAATCATACGTGATGAATTTTGCAAGTGATCTTCGACCTTTGTGACTGCATATCAACCATTCATATGTAAACTCATACCTAGAGGCAGTAGGAACGTTATTATCGTGGTAAGGTCTGTTCAAAGTGAATGTCTTTATCTCGAAAACATGGAAAGGCTTCAGAGTAAGGCGAGGACAAAGCATGTAAATTCAACCCTTGATGAGAAAAGGGCATCTAATTACATCTTATTTTTACTAACAGGGTCATAAACAGATAAAGGGGCTATACCAACTTGCTCGTAAAACATTATACAGACTCATACAAATTATGTTTGTTGCGACTCGCCCGAAGCATGCAAAACTACGTTATTTCTTTCATATTGGCAACGTTTTACGGGAGAGAATAGTTAAGGCAAGCGTGGCACAATTTGTTGTGAGAATCTGGGAGGTCTTATCTATGTGAAATACTAATAAGGTTAAGGGGCACAGATCAGAGATGATGCAAATTTTAGAAGAAAAAAATGGACTTTGCTTTAAAAAACCAAAGCAAAACATGTGAGACAAATGTTTCATTTTGGATAAATAAAGGTATTTTTTCTGCATTCCTAACAAAACCCATTTGAAAATCACAAGACCTGTGATGATTCAGGCTGGTACAAAGATTCTCATTTTTGCTGTTGTGCTTTTCTGCGAACTTTTATGAAAAGGCATTTAGTTTCCGGCGTGAGAAGCGTGAGGCTGGGGCGATATCTCCCAGTAAAATATGGTGGGGGGGGGGAGCATGTTTCCGTCCCTACTTCCCGGGTCAGGAAACCTCGTTTTTTGTATCCCAAGTCTCAAAAAACGCAAAACTTCGGGCGCGGTTGGCATGCGGCAAAATGCAATATGGCACTGGTTTTTTTTAACTTATACCAATTCTTCCCAATTTGGGTCAAAATTTAAAAGTCCAACTGTCATCTCAAAAGTGAAGTTTTTGAAAAGTACAAACACTAAATTTTAAGAAACAGAAAAGTTCATAGCTTAAATCATTTCTATTTTTTCCTTATAGGTACAGGATTTCCACTAGATACCAATTCCTAGAGCAAAAACTGAGTAAGGCTAGCCTACTGTGCTAAAAGCTAATCAGAAACATCTTTGCATTCACTGATGTAATAGTAGACAGTTTGGCAAAAAGTGCAGGCGACCTTTTTCACTCATGATAGTGACGAGAAAATATTTACAGCGAAAATGTGCTTAAATTGTCTTCATTTTAGATATTCTGCATCAAAAAGTTTTCATTAAAACCACAGGAATCAGTTTATATTGATTGTTTCCTTACTTTTTTATTATAAAGGAGTCCTCTATATAACAGAACACAAAAAGTTGGAATAGCTTTCAAAGTCTTGAATTTTTCACCTAGCACTAATTTTGTTTTGGACGTAACAAGATGTCAACAATTGGACTTAGTTCAAAACTTCTGCCATATTTCATGTCTATAAAGTGAATTAACATTCCTGTTGAATTAAAGTTTCCACAGTTTTACAGTTTTACTAAGAAATTCAGCACAAAAGTTACAAAATTTTCATTTAATGTAGTGTTATGAATGTCCCATACTGCTGCAATGCTAGTGCAACTTCTCGATACTTTACATGGATCTGTTCATACTTGTGAAAACTATGTCTTCATAGAAAGATTTAAGTGAAAAAAATCTTGCCCAGTTCTTCTAAAACCCTGAATGTACAATAGCTTGTTACTGCAGTATTAACAGCTTAAGAAGCCCACATAATGGTGTCAGATCATACTTGTTTCGGACGTAACACTTTGTCAACAGTTTATCTTTTTAAAAACGCCTTCATTGGCATACTGTAAGAGCAAAATAATTTCCTTACAAAGTTCTCCTGGAATTGCAAATTTGTGCAGATTGTTGTAGAGTCACAGGTCCAGGTAAAGACTGTCAAAAGTTACTTCTAATTACTCTAAATCTTTATGCTCGATTAGCTATCCTCCCTCTCAAAAAATACATTTAGCCTTTTGATTTTTGTATAGGAAACTTGAAGTGTTTAAAGAAACTATATGAATCTCTCAATACTAAACTATATCACCATGCAAAATACATTTTTGCACTTTCTATATTGAAGTTTAGGCCACATGTGTACTTGAGGGGCAGACGTCATGCCCAGTTATATATTTTGCAATGGAGGGGACCAGATCTTGATTTTTCAGGTTTGTGTAAAATGACGTTGCCTTTAGGTACATGTTTTAATCAGATCAGCTTCCATGAAATCATGAAGTGACATAGCAAAATAATATATTTCATTACTAAATAACAATATAAAACTCTGACAACTGTTTTAAGCACAAAGTAATTGTTAAAAATTGCTTGAAACAATTCTTGAAACTGCTTAATTCACTCTTGTGCCAGAGTGTGCCCATACAACAGTATTTTTGGAGTTAAATAATATCAACCCAACATAGTTTGGAGAATGTTACAGATTTCAACTTGCATTCATGAAATATTTCAGAAAAATTCATGTGAATACTGTAGTTCATATCAACTCTGCATTCTTTTTTGTTTTTGTTGGTACAGTAGACTATTTTCTTTTTTACTGCTTTGAATATGATTCAACAACCAATTTAAAGATCTTTATTTGAAGTGATGTCACTCTCTATCAAAGACCTGTAATTCGGTTGTATCAATTATCATTAGAACTGTACTTCTAAGCATGCAGGATATGGTATTACAGTAGCTGTAGCCTCCTGTACAGAGTGAACATCATTCTAGTAAAAGGTATTGAATGGTATCTTGAGAAATTCATTAAAAACTTTAAAGATGGCCCTAAAAGGCTTCTGCTTAAGTAGTACTATGGTAAAGACACAATAAGGGGCAAAATTTATTGCCATTTTGGACAAAGGTCACAAATTGGCTGTGTGGTTGCCTTACTGGCCTGCATGGTCTCTAGCCTTTAAAAATTCACTTTTTTCTTGCAGAGTGTAGTAAATTTACCATAACTTAGAAAACAAGAAGAAACCTTTTGAAAAAAAGTTTACAGTAACATCTACATGTGGACTGCTAATTTTTGCAATGTGATGAAATGGCAATGAGCAAGTTATAAGCCCATTGAACTAAGTTAGACTATTATCCCAACCGTTTTAGATGATTGCAGTGTGGAATTCTTATAGTACTCAGGAGAAAATTAAATATACCTCTATTTAATATATGAAGGTGTAGGCTGCAGAAGGAATACCTTGTCAAATTTTCAGTAACTGTGACAGACTGGACCTTACTCATGATAATGCTATCCATCCCATAATTTTAGTCTACTTTAAAACAGGCAATCTTCTTAGACTGCAGATGTTACACTCATGTCAAGACCATGGCAAAACTAACATTATCTTTGATTCTAAATAACATTTCAACCAACTCATCATCTGCTGAACAGTAATTTTTTGATTTTAGGGTCAGGTAAACAGGGTTCATGTTGCAATTCATTTGTATCTGATTTTAGGTGCATGTAGTGCACAGCCCTCTGCTGTACCTGTATGAAGGAAAATTTTCACAGATTGTGTACGATTCATGTGACAATTAACTTGTTTTGGTATAAAGTAACATAATGTGCATTCAACACACAGTCCTCTACTCAATGTGAGGAACATCACCACCTCATAACTGCATGAAAAACTGGCACAAAAAGAATTCTGAACAAAGAATTGTATAGTTGCATCACTACAGTAGCTTACTGTCAACTTCATTTGGTACCAGGTGAGGTGGCATGTACAGTTTGATAGTCATTGGTCCTTACCTTATTAAATCCTCCCCTACCTCACCTAAATGCTAAGTAATTTAGTCCAATATTGAAAGAAACCTTTCCCAATTTTAAATGCATAAATTTGCCTATGATCTTATTTGTATTTCATTAACACTCCACACCCCATAAAACTTTATCTAATCACCCTCCCCACCCCTTCCCCAGCACACAAATATGCACCTACACTCTGTAATGTCTACAGTATGCATCAAAATCATTTAAGGGTTAGATCATCAGCAAGTAGCATTCATGGACAAGAGGATTTCATCATGATCATCACCAATTTCGCTGGTCATCATAAACACTGTTTCAGTGTATGATCTCTGTTCTAATTGAACCATCATCATTATCCATGTTATTCGTATTTTGTGGACTATCACCTCTACCAATTGTCACCATGTTCACAGTTCTCATTTCAAGTCCACAATTTTCCCTGCATTGAGTAATATTCACTAGAATTCTACTGTAGCACTCTTGTGACAATTGTCAACATTTTGTGTTACGTCCGAAACAAAAAAGTAGTGTACACAATATGATACTCAGATTGTGGTACAAGTAAGACATGTAGAGTTTAATAACTGCAAAGAATCTTATTCAAGTGTGTGGAAAGAATGAAACATGACTTTGTTAAGGTCTCAAAAGACACGTTTATCCTATTTATAAAAAGCTACACCAAAACAACGGAATAACAGCAAGCATTCCCATTTTTGACAAAACAAGTGACCTCATGTTTGGAAATCATTCCCTACAAAGATGATTACAATATATTCACATAATACGCCCACTAACATTATTACATTACAAAGGATTATGGTCAGTTCATTTTAAGAATGTGAAACAGCAAACAAGAATTGTTGGAATTTCCGTCAACACCTGGAGCTGTCACGTCCGAAACAAGTTTTTGCCCATATTGTGTAAAAGATCACAAAATTGAGTGAATGACAAACTGCACAGAATGACTTTTCAAAGACAGAAATGGATAAGAACTCTTTTACCCTTCAAATATACCCTTATACAAAAATTCAGGTAACTTTTATTTAAATACTTGTTTCGGACGTACCAGTGGTTTCGGACGTAACACGTGTTGACGGAATCTTCTTTTTGTTGATGGTGGTAAGAAGAAACAATTTGAGTAAGTTGATGTACTGAAGATACTAGCTTTGTAGTTATGTCAATTTAACAAATGCAAACAGACAAAATTTATTTTGTTGCATTGGTCATATTAACCACAAAAGAATGTTTCGGACGTAACAAAAGTGTTGACGGAAAATTTAGTTTTTTTTTTAAATTTTCATATTTTTTTAAGTACTACATATAAACGATGCAAATGCCCTTATTATGTATACTGATAGTCACTGCCATTCTGCTATAGTGATGGACTTCCAATTGTTTGTTTTGTGTAAGATCTGTAAGCTTCAGCTCTGTAGCTACAGATGTTGACGGAAAATGTTACGTCCGAAATGGTGACTTAACTTCAACACCCTGACCCAGCCATCAATGCTCACAAAGTTTGCTACTTATTAGCATGTTCACACCTTACCAACTAATGTTGGTACCAAAAATCAGGAGGGAGTAGCTTTTGTATTGTTCAGTATACTTAATTAAAAATTGACATTGGAATTTGGCCATATTTTCCGTCAACAATTTGCTAGTATATCACATCAGGTATACACTTAGAAGCAAAATACTGGTCTGGTTAAGCTATGGGAGCTCAAGCTTGATTGATATTATAAACTCAGACTGCTAAACATAAGATAACATCTTGCTGTTGAATTGTGCATTGCCTAGAACCCCCATTAAGCCAAATGGTACAAGTTAAAAAAACCAGAGCAATATAGAATGCATCATTCCTTGCTGATACTTCAGTTTGGTAAACTTTTCCGAGCTCTGTAAATGACAAAATCGGACACTCCAATATCAAGAGACACTGACGGGCAGCTATATTGCTGTTTTTGTAAACTGTCTTTCACAGAATTCCAATTTCTTTTCAATGAAACCTCTTGATTTTAAAATATTTTGTCTAAAAAGGACAACAAAGTTTGGGAAACTTGATATTTCATCGGAGAGTGTCAGTTCGTAGGCTTATTAGATAACATTATGTAGCAACAATGATTCAGTCGTCGTGCAATCATTCTCAGATTTGCCACCAATATATGAAGGAAGTGCAGATTATTCAGTAATCCCTTAACTCTTTTAAATTTTAAATGCGGATTCTTCAATGTTCCCCCAAATATTCAAATATGCATGCTTTAAATCAATTTCCAAATAAAACTTGAAACAAAAGAAGGTACAGTAGAATCCTTCGTTGTTTCCAGGCATGACACTTTAAACAACAATTCCAGTTTACATATGCCCTCTGCAAACTGAAGAACATTTATATCATTTTAATTCTTGAAGAACAGTAACAAAAAACCCATCTACTCACAGACAATCCAACTGTCAGGGTTGAAAGGTAACCGATTGAAGGTATATATGAGAGCACTTACGGCAGGCAAATGGCACCCTTCCTGAAAACTTGCCCAAAAGACTATGTAAGCGGAGCGCCACCGTCAGTTGGCGCGGAGCGTAGAGTGTATTTTTAAAAATCGGAGGCCCCAGACAGTCGAAAATGGCGTTTGTTATGCTCGTAAGAAGTAGCTAGCTAAGCAGCAGGGGGTGGGTGGGTGGGGTTAAATACTTTCAGGGGAAATGGGCAAGCACCTAAATTTTCCAAGTTTCTTTTGAAGTGTAAAGACCACTGTATCAGGGACGTAATATGCGGCGCGTTTATTACGTCCGAAATCTGCATTAACTCTTTGGGTTTACTAGTCATTACTCGCAAGTTTCACAGGTCCATGGAGAAGTTCCCAATAAGTCGATTATGCAGGGAATGAACATCAGATGTTACGGTAAACTGATATCGTGCAATGTGCAGAGGTGCACTCCCAGCTACATACTGAGCAACAGGTCTAGTCAGGAAATGAGAGCCACGTGCGCCGCAAACCCATTTATACTGAGCATGGCTCAGTGAACATCAATACGCAAAATTTGCATGTTGGACGCAATACCCATTCAAACCTTTAGGTTATTTACAGTTGTACAAACAGGTCAGGAATGCAGACTCTTTATTCTGCTAGCAAGAGATGGACTGAATACATCACGACCTTTAACACAAAAATCTTTTCATTTCACTACATGGCCCCTCAAAGTGAGAAATACATTTTCCTACATACCTGTCTCAAAATATTACAATCCCATTATTAGGTAAGCCTTAACACCACAAACAATGCACTGCATGAAATGCAAGATTACTGAAGCATACGGTTTATCACAATACCATATTTGCAATGTATTACAAAGCATTGTAATACCGCAACTATATACGGTTATCATAATGCATCACAATACACAGCAACACCTCAACTGTAATGATCACAATGCATCGTAACACTGCAAATTTAAATAATGTGTCATGACATATAGTGACATCACAAAGTTTCAAAACACACTGCAATACCGCAACTACAATACAACACACTGCATCATAGTATGGCGAGTTTCACATCACACTGAGTCAATAAGAAACAATGCAAATTTGCCCTTCAAAATCTTCAAGAACACCTACAAAAAAGGAAAAAAATAAGAAACAAGTACATTACATACAGTATCATTAACATCAAACCTCATTCAAAACATTTCCATCAAAATAAATATAAAACGCCATTTTTCGGGTTTTTTTTTTTTGCATAGTTTTAACAATCTTCCACACTTAACAATACACATCATAGTAGTTGACAACCTGTTACAATACAAGAATTATTGCTCTCATGACCAGATGCCGATTTTGGATTTTCCAACAATACCACAAGCTTATATATGGGCCTTTCACGGATTGTTGCTGAACCTTTGCGTTTACGCACATGAAAGTTCTGAGTGACTCATCTCTAACTGGGTTCCTGACTTATCTAATATTGAATGCAGTATACCTTTAACTGTTCTTAAATGGCATTCCCATACCCCTCCCATGTGACTAGCATGGGGTACATTGAACTTAAAACATATTCACACCCTTGCAGAAGAAGATACATGTACAGTACTGATGAATCTTCTCTTGATTCATTTGCTCTGCAGCCTCTCTCAATTCCCTGTTGGCTCCTAGAGAATCTGTTCCCTGCTAACACCTAATTGCCTAACTGGGCCACGAATGGCCAAGAAACGCCTCAGGGCATAAAGAAAGGTGTCTGTGCTCAGATTATTGGCAACCTCAATATGGACAGCTTTCATCGCCATACAATTGGCACGGTCACTTGGCAAGTCGGACATTCTTTGTTGGTTGAACTTGCCGTGGAATTTCCTACATTTTACGCAGTTCTGTATAACCTTGGCAACAAGAGAACTGCATCAATTATCAAAAAACCATTTGCCCAGGTTTCATTCGCTGTGAACCCACGCCCTTGATGGGAAACTCTTTCATGGAAGTGGTGTATGACGAGACTCATTACATGACCCTTCTTAGGTATAACTACAAGACCTGTGCTTTACATTAAAATCCAAATTTGAGATGTGAAGATGTCCACTGACTCGTATGACACTGGTCATTTTCATCTTTGAAGAGGTTAAGGCCATACAAATGACTAGCCTTACTTACGTACAACTTTGTTGGGTTTGCCTTCTACAGATTTCAATACCTCATATGTACCCTCTTTCAAACTCATGAGCTTGGACCACTTTAATAATTTTGAGTTCAGCTTCACTTAACTGTTTTACATCAAATTTAAGTGCAACCCCTGATGTTTGATTTGAGCCACTAGAGTGAAACAACTGGCCACTCCTTAATCATTCTTTGAACTGTAGACACAGTACAATGGCTCTTTTTAGCTTGAACCAGCTTGAAAAGGCTTCAAATCTCTCTAACTCAAACATGGGAGGAAATTCACCGCTCTGAACTGACAATGTACAAGTTTGCACATTTAACCTCTGGGACATTGTCCTACCAAGTAATTTTAATATCATTGTTCATATCATGAAATTCTCTTTGCCATAAAAACTCTGGCCCCAATAACCAATTTAAAGTACATAATTCCTCAACAGTTAGACCTCTTGATGCATGACCACTGGGATTCTCAGAGCTTCTTACAAAATTCCATTGACTACAGTCTGTAACATCACTTCTTCTAATTGACAAATACCATCTTTCTGGAGTGTGAGAAATTTCCTTTCATCCTGAGAGTATGACATTTCTCCCACACATCAGGGTTTCTGGCAGAGGGGGGAAAGGGGGGGATTTGTCTTTTCATTTCCATAAAAAATAGAAAATTCAATATCTTGGTTTCTTACTTAAAAAGATGACACTTTTGCAGCAATGTTTGAACTTACACAGATAAATGGCCTTTAAAACCTTCAAATTGCTCCTCACAGGGACCTTGAAGCAAGCTTTTGTCCCCCTGAACCCACTCATAACTTAAGCCTAGGACAGCATCAATTTGGACTTGGGGTTTAGCAGTAGTACATTCCCCCCCCCCCTTTTTTTTGTTTCTGGCGGAATCCCTGCATACCTTTCATTAAACTCAAATTCCAGCAGTCTATTGACTTGTGTTAAGGATACAATTTCCCTTACATTAGACTTAAAGCAAAATTTGTACCAACCTGTGCTGTAGTGGGCAAGTCTGAACTGAAGTCACTATAAAATGACTAAACATATCAGTAATATGATCACTTATCCTAGCCTGGTGTGGATTAGTTACACCAACAATTCCCCAACCAAGGTCTGTTTGTTGGGAAAAGGGTCCATCATTAGCTGATTTTTATTAATAGTCGTAGACAATTATGATATTGACAAATGTTGAATATCAATTACCAAAAAAAACTGATCAACTCCCAAATTGGAAGTGTTACATCAACAGCCCCAGCTTATGGTGAAAACGATAACACTACCACTGGGGGTTGGCGAGTTGGTCAATGGGAGTTGATCAATTTTTATAAGCCATTAAAGGGGAGTTAAAGCAAAACTTTAATTTTCATATGTGAGAGAGGAACAAAATCTACACAGTGTGGTGTACGATAAGTTTCATTCAAATCGGACGTGTAATTCTTTAGATATCAGTAAATGAAGTCAGTAGATTTGTGTTCAAAAGTGAGTTTGAGGGCAGCAGAGCTTATATCACTTCCTCACATTGACAAGGAATGCTTTGTTTCCCTTTGTTTTATCAGACTGTTGTGTTAACCTTGAAGTTAATAGGAGTGTGACCTCCCGGTGGGGAATGCAAAGTTTGTAAAATTCTCATGCCACTTATGCAATCAAATTTTTATAATATGGGATTGTTGATAGGAAAATCCAGTATAAAGTTTAAAGAAAAACAAAAGACTGTCCATTAAGGTAGGGATGTGAAGTCATATGTGCTTGCTTCAAGTTCATTTTTTGTTGAAAATGTGAACATTTTACATGCACACATCTTGGGAACCACACGATTTCAATGCAAATTTCACCAAAATGCACAGAATAAGTACCCCTCTTACATACCAAATCCTGTTGTGACCTTTAACCCTTCTTTTAATTAATATTCAACATAAATCCTAATTGTGTAAGACTAACTGTATTTATAAAAACTTTGCAAATTTTGAATTTTGATTTCAGCAATGATATATTTTGGTGAACTATAATGAATATGGGAAGGATATTTACTGAAAAGTGTGGCAGTGCTGAATTGTAACTCTCAGCAGTATTCATCAACCAGCACCGAGACTTGTTGGGGAAGTAGAAATGTGCAGATTTTTCAGCAATATGTGAAGAAATTCAGGTAAGAGGTCTACCTTGAGGTACAGTAGGCCTACCTAATTACGGAAAATTTTATCGGAGAATAATTTGTACATAAAATGGAGAGTAATTATGTGAAAAATTTCAATTTCATTTTTGGAGCCTGGAGTGGTGTGACTTACCTTTCCGAGTTATAGTAGGTGGTACATGTGAACCAACATAAAGGGCCCCTGTGGTTAACTTCACCCTGTTCAGTCTAGAAACATTCTACCTTGGACAAGTAGCCTACAGTAACGTCGCCAAGAAAGAAATCAGATTATAAAATTTATGCTCCCCCTGTTCTAATTGATACTGCAAGCCCCTTTCAGTCAACTTTCTCTGGTGTATTGGCCTTCGGTATATCACTGGCAATGCCACTCACCTGATCACCAAGTTCTGCAGGAGGACCTTCATCAGCACCCACATCCCTCTTGATGTAACTACCAGTTTCACTCATGGCTTAGCCTTAAACACACACTTTTGACGTTACCCCCTGTCAACACTAGCAATACAGCACCCAATAAAATACACGCAAACCATGTAACAATAGATTGGCCTAGGCCTACTGTAGGTATACCTGCCTAAGTTAGGCCTCTAGGCTAGGCCTACTGTAGGCTGGAACTTACTGTTCACATACTGTACTGTAACTTAAGGGTTTCCTACTGTAGGCTAACGGATGATATATATCAAGCACACAATGAACAATAATACTAATACAATTATTATGAGGACCTCTCCGCAAGTAGATTCGATGAAATTGACGTCAATCAACATACCTCTGGATACGAAGAAGCTTCTCCAAAAGTAACTGTAAATAAATGTGCACACAAACTCACACGTTCGATGTCTTTTAGCACGATTTCGCAGAATTACTAACATCAGTAGCATGCAACGCAATGAAGCTAGCTAGACCCGATTCATCGACAGCATCAAATGGACCAGTCAAGATACGTCAAAATTCGAAGACGACCTACTACAAAGAATATTATGGCCCTCCATATCGAAAAGTTTCGATCATAAACCTCAAAAATGCGTTAAAGTGTGTGGTCGCATGGTGTACTGTTCGGTGTTTCCCTTGATGTAGTACTAGGGGTTGCTTGCAAAAATGGATTTGTGATGTTCGTACTATTAACATAACAGGTTGAAGGGCAAAGGAGGGCCAAGGCCCCATAAGATGCCATGAAGTCCGGGCCCTAAACATTTGGCTCATCGAAGATCCAATGCCAGAGTGAGCGTGGATGAACACCGGCGAACTTCGCCTTCTCTTTTCGACTAGTGCTCAGAGGTAACGAGGCAGGCGTGTACTAATCTCTCCCAATCCTGCTCCCGGGACCGCCATTTAACGTCCCCATCCGACGGACGTTAGCGTATCCCCAGTCTTTAGCCACTTTCCCAAAGGCTGGAGGGGGTGGAGGTTATACTTGCTCTGCACCACTGCTCAACAGCTGAACTGAGCAAGCGGACAATTTCCTGAAACGGACAACTTCCTGAAACGGACACCCAAATACCCAATTTCACCCAGTGAATACTTTTTTGACGAGGACGGCACACCCTTTAATTTTGTTGTAAATCATTTGTATGCAAAAATGTGCTTTTCACCCCAAATTTACATAATTCAAAGGATTAATACTTCTAGTCACAAATATATCGAAATGGCTAAACGCGTTTCCGGTAGCTCCATGTCATAGGTAGCAGGAGGAAATTAACACTGTTGATTTTATTTGGATCTGTAATTTTGTCGTAAACCGCGATTGTGTGACATGAAATGACCCATTATTTGGGGGAAATTTCCCAAAATTATGATGTCACAAAATTTTGAAATCGTCGAAAAACCTGTAGGCCTATTCCGAATGAAATGAGAGTTAATTTCATGGGTTGCTTTCATCTAGACATATCATTTCGAAGCATAACCGATTAAGCGTACCTTAATTAGAACAATTTAGAAATTTTGGTTAAAAATGAGCAAAAGATCGCTTTTGTACTAAACTTTTCGATATGTACAGGTGGCTAAATGATGATGAGATCGTGGAACCGTCCGTAAACGGCGTAGGCCTACAGTCCAAGGATTCCCGGTGAATAGAGCTAATACTGTAGCCGCGTGGAAGAAAACCATCAAGTTGTGGCAGAAAAAAAAAAAAAAAACAGTTAATAGCGTGATGGGAGTTTTATTAAATGTTTATTACGCAACTTTCTTCTTAACTTCGTAACTTCAAAATCCATCGAAACTCCATATGAACTCTTTGGGTTTACTGGTCATTACTGGCAACTTTCACAGGTCCATGGAGAGCGGTTCCAATTACATAGGCGGATCCAGGATTTTTCAAAAAAAAGGGGGGGGGTCCAACTTCCAAGTACTTATTGAAAACTTGACATCGACATGAAGCCCCATTTTTTGGTTGGCGTGTAGCTTACCAAGAATTGTTTTGTCTATAAACTGTAAAAAAAGGAGGAAGTCTGTTCTACATAGAACAGCCGACAAAGCTTTTGTTGTAAAATTAACAACTGCTTCACTGTATATTTTACAGGATTTGCATTATTTCGTTTACAATTGACTGTAAAAATACTGCGTTTTTGTTCATGATGAATCGTCCCCTCTTACTTTTTGTTACATCCTCCTTCTCTGCCTGATTACCTCTTATTGCTTCAGGGAGGAAATAAAGCTCACTTTATGCAGACTTGATGTAGTCAAGTTTCACATCTGTTTAATTGATTGACTGTAACATGTGCTATGAAATACACAAAAAGTTATGTAACATTTGGGGTTAGCTAACAGGCCAGTCAAGCATGTGTTAATTACTTTTCACGCATTGTGAACACCATGAAAGCATGGCTCATTTGAGGGCACAGATCATGTAACAAACTCGGATACCAGTTACACCCCACACCGCCTTTGATCTACTGGGGTGTCTATGTTGCATTTTCAAGAGGCGACGTCACAGCATGTTGGCAATATTGCTGACGGTGGTTTCACTGTTAAAATTTACAACTCTTTTTGCAGTGTAAATATACCTCGTAGATCACTGGAAATGACACTTCTCAGGCCTTTACTTCTGCGAGTTGCGGATAAACATTCTTTAATATAAAATTTGAATTGCCTTCAGTATCAGATAAGGTCATAGATTTTCAAAGGGTCTCATTTGTTCGTAGAATCCTGCATACGCAGTGCTATAACATGGCAACGAGGAAAGGCAAACACAAATTTAACAGAAAAAAATTTTAAACCAACATTTCACTTGAAAACAGGCAGCAAAACAAACAAAAGGGCAATCCACGGAGTTGCATATCTCATCGCTAACATGTGCGCAAGTTGGATATAGAACTGTAAAAAGGACCGGATACAGGAAAGAACAGATCCTTCAGTAATTTTGTAAGTTAGAAGTTAAAATGATCGGAAGGGATTGCTCACTAAACTGATATGGATATGGACTCAACAATTATAAAAGTAAGACCCTTTCGGGGACGCTTTAGACAAATGCGTAATTGTTATTATTCACGCGCTAGCTGGGGGTATTCTCCATTTTGACGCGACGGCAAGCTTCACGTGTGTCGAGCTGATACGCACGTCAAGTTCGTCTCAATTAAGAAATTGGGCGTGTGGCCCATGTTGAACGCGTGGCGTTAGAAGATTTCCTGCCAACGCACAAACCTTTTCTGCGTGCTGGCCTGTGGCGAATCCTAGCCCGTGGCAAGGAAATTGTCACGTACGTTTCTTCGGCGATGCTTCAAAACCGCCAAGTTTTAAGGTCACTAATGTGTAAGATGTAGGCCCTATGCTAACCTAATTTTTCGTCACCCACAGTTTCATATCTTGTCAGGTTATAACTCAAGCCTATGAATTGCGTAGATCTAGCAATGCCTAAGCCCCAGACCTAGCCTACATACCTTTAACAAACTTCAGATTTCAAGTCTAGCCTTAGGTGGGACTTTAACTTTCATTCTACTAGGCCTAACATTTACAGCAATTTTGGAGTGAAGACAACTGTCTGCAAAGACCATACGGAAACGCTCTAGATGTAAGGGCTGTCGATCACGTCAAAGTAAAGTGCGAGCAGGAACTAAAAAATATCACTGCAGTATACAAACTAGTGAAATAAAAATTTGTGTTGTGAAGACGAGACTGCTACTACGAAGTAGTAGACTAGACTTGAGGCCCAGTGCAGCTTATTTATATGAATTGATGAAAATAGGTTAGTTGCAAAGTAACCTTTGACCATCTGTAACGTTAACTTTGTCCTTGGTTGCTTTGACAACCACACACATCGGTACAACTTGTCATGGCTAGGCTATTACACTTAAACTTTCAGATCTGTGGGATGCTTCCGTTAAGAGTTATAGTAAATACAAAAAAGTATTTGACCCCCTGTCACGTGACCTTTGACCTTGGCGGCCATAGAAACTACATAATTTGGTAGAACTAAGGTACCATATTATACTTCTAGAGTTTCGTGTACTCATCTAGAAAAGTTTCGATCATACACCTCCCAAATGTATTACAGTGCACGGGCGCATTTTGCATTTTAAGGTTTTTCGCTTTATGTAGTATTCGGGGTTGTGTTTTAGGTCTGGCTAAACTGAATTTGTGATGTTCATACTATTTGTAGCACATCTAGTGAATGCTTTTTTGACTGTCCATACCCCTTACTTTTGTCGTAAATCATTTATTCATGGAATTTGATGTCTATGGGCTAAAAACGTTTTTCATCCCAATCTTATATAATTTAGAGGATTTACACTTCTAGCGACAAATATATGGACACGGCTAAACGCGTTTCTGGGAACTGCATGTCACAGGTAACAGGGGGGGGGGGGGGAATTGGTTTTATTTGGATTCATATTTTTGTCGTAAAACGCGAGAAGTAAAGGCATAAAATGGTCCATTATTTTGGGGAAATTCCCCAAATGATGACGTTACAAAATTTTGAAATCCTCAAAAATCATGTATTTCGAATGCAAATCGGCATTGCATGAGTTCCTCTCACCTGGACATATCATTCCAAGGGGCCAAAGTGTTCATTTGACATGCGCACAATTCCGTTCAATGATCTGCGAGCATTACATTACTTTGGAATGTGTGACAGAAATTCATTGTGACAAGATGCCAGCATTTGTTTAACATTAGTGCTATATGCCTACAATATATTTCCGTGTGTTAGTTTGGCTGCATGGAAACACATAATTGTACTCTGGTGGCCTGTTCTACTCCTTGAATGAGTTTATTGACCCCAGGCAGCCATCTTCGAACAGAAACCATGTTTACAATGAAAAAGTTGACTGTACTTTAGGATGTATCCCCAGTATTGGTAAAGGTTTCCTTGCTAATGTCAAATATATCCTCTGTAAATGCAATGAAAATTTCTGAAAACCATAGCAATGGAATGTTACCTTCGTTTATAGGCTAGTACTGAAGCCATTATGAGCTAATTCCACAAAAACAGGGTTTTACGTAAATTGATCTATGACCATTAACCACCATCTTAAAATCGATATTTGTACTGCAGCAAAGTTTAGACTTGCTGTAGATTGCATCCATTGCACTGTGTGGCAGGTTGTTATTGCTTTCTGGATAGGGAATTTCCGCACAAATATAGAAATGTATATAGAAATGAATCGTAAGAAGTCATGATGAAACGTCCCCTCTTACTTTTTGTTACATCTTTAATTTCTGCCCGATTAACTCTAATCGCTTCAGGGAGGAACAGAAGCCCACTACATGCAGACTTGATTAAGTCAAGTTTCAGATTTGATTTATTGATTGACAGTAAAAGATGTGTTTCAATACACAAAAAATTACGTAACATTTGGGGTTAGCTAACAGGTCAGTCGGCATGGGTTAATTGCTTTTCACGCATTGTGAACACAATGAAAGCATAGCCCATTTGAGGTCACAGATCATGTAACAAACTCAGATATTAGTTACACCCCATACCGCCTTTGATGTACTGGGGTGTTTATGTTCCTTTTTCAAGAAGCGACGTCACAGCATGGTGCATTGACCCCCTAGCCACCATCTTGGCACGAAAACAACAAATATAAACAGATAATGGAATTAATTAACACTGTATCCTATTCATGTCCGATTTATCCTTAAATTGCTTTTTATTTTGTCCAAGTACTACAAATATATCTAAAAGCCGTCGAAATGAGCAATGAATTTGCTTTAGCAAGTAATGCCCCTATAGGGTTACTGTCGATGAAAGGTGTGGGGTGGTAGGGTATATGGGAGTGCATGAATCAATTGACCGTTAAGTACCACCTTAGAATAGATCAAGAATGTACTTAATGAAGTTTAGGACTGCTGAAGATTGCATCCCAGTGCACAAACAAACGAGTGGTCATTTCCTTCTTGATCGAAAATTCTGAATCGAAGATAGATATAAGGGGAAAATAGTACATTGACCCCTAGCCGTCATCTTGGTTTACAAGCTATGTGTATGAAAAAGAGTGCCCTTGTCCTGGGTTGTATCTTCTGGTGACATTTGACCAAATATCGCCGTAGTTCTGATCGAAAATGAGCTTTAAATGCTGGAATTTAAGAAAAAAGGGCCAAAGGTGCATTGACCGATGGCGGCCATCTTGGATTTGATACAAATTGTCTGAAAATCAGACATCCTGATTGCTATGTTTAAAACCAAAAGTGTACAATATTGGTTTTTATTTGGGCCTTACCAGTTGTGCTATTTGAGCTGATGCGAAATAAGAACAGTGCGAGATACTGTTTTAGGTACAAAATTCTATTTCCTGAAATATCAAATGGTTAACTTTGAAAGACTGTAACTTTCGTTTTTAAAAAGCAATAACCTTTTTAATTTGACACAATAAGACCTATTTATAAGAAACATTTTCAGGAAAGTTTCAACATATTACCTTGAGATTTGTAAAAAAAAAAAGGAGAAGTATGTACATGAATGTAATTTAAGTTTCAGGAAAAATAGGCTGAAATTACTCTTTTTGCCCCAAAGTGTAACTTAATTTAGCATAATACCCATCACATTTGGTACCATTTGATAGGAAATTTAATTGTCTTTCATATGACACCCCACACATTTTGATAGATGGTTGTCTCAAAGTTTTATTATCAAACATAATGATTCCTATCAAAACATGGCCGCCATTTTGAAAAATGGCCGCCAGACCGACTAGCAACGGATGGTGCACGACAGACCCACATATCTGAACATCCCAGGTGACTCGCTCTATGGTAATATACTTCGTTATTGGTACAGTACCTAGTTCGCCTACCCCCAAGGCACTGGGCTGCCGGTCTAAGCGTCGCTTAAACTCTCTGTCTATGTGCTGCGACAACTCAGCTTGTTTTGGAAACATTATAGATTTAGCTCCCTTGAAATCTGGACAAACTTGTCATGGCCTTGAAATCCTTTCTTTTTGAGCAACTGACAAAATGTCACAGTGTTAGAGATTACATGGTCCAGTGAGTACCATTTGGTATTTGTGAATTTCTCTTTTTCAAAAATCGGCCAAGTCATAACATCGGCCAAGTCATGACGTCCACTCTTGAAAAGGAAGAATTCCCTAATGAAGGTAGCTCTTAGGTGTCATAAGTAGAATTGGATTTGGAGTTGCATGAGTGTTTGGGTGATAGGTAATGTGGCGTTTGGGGGCTGTATTTGTTGAATTTGGGGCTGAAAGTTGGCTCAAAATGAAGAATTTTCGAGAAAACCTAGGCCTACAACTTCAAAATTTTACAGCAACTCCTACCCTTACCCTACAGTTCTGGTTTTCTGGATATTCATAAGGATGCATTGAGACAAACTCTTTGGCGTTAATTCGACTGATCAAATCGAACCAAGAGTTGCCAGGTAGCACGTCTTTTTAACCGAAAATTTCATTTTTTCCGGTTTCGACCGTTTTCTGTACAAATAGCTCTAAATATCTCTGAAATGACTTACTCTACCCAATGTTTGACACCTAATTTAATTTCTAGGAGTTGTGACACAACTACAAATAAATCCTGAGTAGGTTGGGCTATTATAACCTATCTTTTTTAATTTGTTGAAACTTTTTGGCCATTTTTGCATTTTTGGAGCATTTTTTTAAATATTTTTGAATATAAACAAATATTTAGTGGCATTTTGTGAAAAATCTCACCCTAATAGGTGTAAAATAACAATGAAATTCAATAGAATATTGTCTTGGCTGTTTTTGGTGGTAAGATGTTCCATGATGGATTAATTATTTTGGAAAGATGTCAAGTGCGTTTGTACGATGGCATCGTGCAATTAGCGCAAAAGTTAAGATGAAGAGCAATTTCTCAAGATATAACTATTGGTGGAATTATAAGTGACGGCAATATTTCTGAAAAACTTTAACTCAGGGTTAAAATCCCATCTGCCTGTTGCAGTTATTTCCCATCCATCAGAGTGGATCTATTGCCACTCACTAAATACGGTTCAAATTGTTCTGAAAACTGAAGCACCATTGCTAAATATGTTTGGGTAATGTCAATTTACTTTTAGGGGCAATTTTTGATTATGCGAAATTATCTGTAATTCTCAAGACAACACATCATTAAAAAGAATGCACTGTGCTTGACCTAAGCTAAAGCAATTTCTTGTGATATGCCTATAAAAGTTCTGAAACTGGAAACCTTTGTCAGCGGGTGAAGAGGACGGCTTTGGGACAGTGAAAGTGAAGATTGGCATGCTGTCGGTAAGTCGAAACAATTGCGTTTCATGATGAACTGACCATGCAAAGTATTAGACAGGTTTTCACTGCATTAATAGACTTTAAACATTTTAAAATGTTTGGAAATTTGTAAAAACTTTTCCCAGGGCTGCCCGAAGTTTCCAGGTTTTAAGACCAAGTTATATTTCATTTAAAGGCAGTCATTCGTCACCCTAAACTACAGTTTCAGTATTCATATATCAAAACTCTCAATTGGTACAGCTCTTTGATTGGCATCGCATTCAAACAATGCATCATAGCTAAATTTCACAGCATTGGCACTGAGAGTATCTTGATTACACATTATGGACTCGTATGCCCACTGGGACAAGCCATGAAGCAATAAACAAGGATTGTGTCTGGATAAAGATGAGTTTTAGATAAATGTGGGAGGGGCTAGAAGTGAGTAGGTTGGGAGAATTGGAACTGTCTGGGGTGATGAAAATATGCCTTTAAGTGCGGTTTTCTCATTTCTTTAATCCTTTGCATGCTGGGTAGGATAGAAAATAAATTTGAGTAAAACTAATCTTCTCATCTTCATAGGACATTAATGAGTCGAGATTTAAAAATATTCAAGTCTATTTACTTAAATTAAAATGGTACATTGCGCAACAATTTGTGATGTCATTGTTGTATTACTCAAATTACAATCTTTGTATTTCTTTGTTTTTCTGAAAGTTACTGCAGCTGTACTAAGATGTGATAGCACTCTCCTTCTTATGGGGCGATACCATTAAGTAACCCCTCTCTGTGCATGCTGCTAAGCAGGCAATAAGGAAGTGATCAAGAACATAAAATTATTTTCAATTTTCAAAGTAAACAAAGCACTTAATGTGAGTTGTACAACAAGAAAGTTACAAATTATTGCCCAATGGACTGGTTTGTTTTTTTTAGTTGATAAATTTAAACATTTCATACCTTGGCCAGAGAAAGTCCTATGAAGATTGGAGCTGGGCTGTAACAATTCATTTTCCATGATGTTTAATGTATATTTTTGGAATTTTTTGACTTGAGGTACACATTCATAAGTTTGAAGGTTTGATCGCTGTCAGGAGCAGAAGCAATGTTTATGAAATTTCAACCCGTGAGGTTTGGACCGGTCCCCAAGTGTCTTTAATAAGAGCCCACAGGTCAAGGGTGAATATAGGGATTTTTTTTTTGGGGGGGGGCAAAATAAAGTGAAACCCAGACGTCTCACCAAGTGTTGAGACGTCATACAAAAATAAATTTTTGTTGGGGTGCGTGAAAAGTGATGACTGCCTAGAAAACCTGTCTTAGCGGAGCACCAGCATTTGTAGGAGTAGAGAACACAACAAATTTTGAAAAATTCGTGACCCCCCAGAGAGCCGAAAATGGCAGTAGACCGGCTTGCAAGAAGCATCTAAGCAGTCGTTATTTTGGGCTTCCGTTAGACATAGAATTTTCGTTTCAATAACAAAAAATATAAATAAATAAAAAATAAATAAATTAGCAAATCGCAAAGTGATAAAAAATAACCTGATACAATGTTCTGGCTTCCTTATAGGAAGGTGTAACATTTTATTAATTTCTTGGTCGCAAACTAGAATCTCCATTTCAAGGCGCTGTTCATTAATCTGAAAATAAGTTGGAATCAAGACAACTCGAATACTATTAATTCAAATGACCAATGGACGAGTGAGCCTGTCAACCTTGGCTAAACTTTGATGTTATTACCAAATATGGGGCGATGCGCACTGTTTAACAAGAATTTTTTAACTGGCTAACAATAGCCCTAATCCCTAACCTAATCTTCAACCCTAACAAAGAATACAATCAATGCAATACAATGCAAACAGACAATCAAGCAACACAGTGTTAAGGGTATATTTCGGGGTAGACGCGCACTGTTTAACAATTACTCATTAGCTACTCCATTGCTTATGTGGAGCATCACGCACAACGGCAGTAGATTCCATTTGTGGAGTCTTTGGTATGACTCGACCTGGGAAGCGAACCCGGGCCTTCCGCGTGAGAGGCGGATGCTCTACCGTTAGACCAAACACGCGGTCTTTATGTTGTGGAGGAGAGCTTTTATAGTTGAGATATCCTATAACAGCAGGAATTGCTTTTGGCACAAGTAGGGCGTATGTAAATGAATTCGTAGGGACGGTGTGTGAAATATTCTCGGATCGCACCCATTATTGGAGACCGAACCCTCATTGACATCTAGGTGCACGATCCTAATTTCGTAGCTATATTAATCGCAAATTTACAGGGCAGTTGTAATCAGTTCGGGAGATAACCGCTTTCGGGGGAAATCGATTTTCAGGCAATCGGGGGAATATTTTTCCGTCGATGCTTGGCGGCATTTTTAAATAGCCCCCATTGTGCATTGCGATTCTTACCCGCAAATTCAACGGGAATAACGTTCGAAATAACTTTGCAATTTTTCAGCGATTTTAGGAAAGACAAATTCCGATATATTTAAAGTTTATGTTGATAGGGGAATACAAACGTTTTGTCCTCTTTGGCTGTTTAAAGCGCCGATTTTGAGATATCGAGCAATTTTCCTATGTTCTTTGTCCTAAGCTTAACTTGTAGACTCGACCCAGCCGTATAAGCTTTGTGCATTATTTTCCGTATAGAGGTGTCCGTGCAAGTAGACCGTGCCAGCATTGATGTTTGTAAATACGTTGTTTTTAGGCCCCTTATGGTTCGCCCTTGACGTCTTTACTACAATATCATATTTAAATAACACACATTGGTTAAACTAATCAACGACTGCAGAGAGGTAGATACTAAATGCTAAGTATTCATATCGTTGTGCTGTTGAGACAGGTAACTTTTCTCACGATCTGAGGAAACCTCATTTCCCCCGGAAATTGGTAGTTAGTTAGTTAGATAGAGTTTTACGGCCCAGTTTCCAACCTATTGGTTCAAGTGGAGCCGGCCACGGCCTTTTTTCCAGTTGTGGCTCACTGGATGTTTTAGAGTCTTTGGTATGACTCGATCTCGGAAGCGAACCCGGGCCGTCTGCGTGAGAGGCGGATGCTCTTACCGAACTGATAATAATAACTACATCATACATGCATTCGAATCGTGGCATACCTAGGATTTCTTTCGGGAGTGCAGCTTGTTGGGCACAGAGGCGTCTTGCAAAAGTATTTTTGAGAGTCCGTAGGAAGTGGCAAATGACGTTTAGGGAGTCCGTGAGGAGTGGTAAAAACAGAGAGCCTAGCTAATCAGAGCGCCACAAGAAGTTGGTGCTGAAAGCACAGAAAATTTTGAAAAGTCACGACCCCTCAGACCGCTGGAAATAGAATTTTCCAGGCTTGGGAGTAGACTCTTAGCAGTATTCAGTGTGAACTTTCACTTAAATAAAATTTTCTTACTTCAATGCAAAAAAAAGACTTAATTGCAATATAAGTTCCAGTTTAAAAAAAAAAAAAAATTACAAATTTATGGCCTTATTTGAAAATTAACTTACATTTATTATAAAAGCATACTTCTTTATTACGTTCTTAGTTATAAACATCATACAACTGGTGTTTTGTCACACATTTTTAAATAAAAAGAAATTGTAAGGCCCTAATTTCAGAGAACTGACAATTGGTGTACTGATGTCAACTCATCGCCACAGGCGCTCATGCACTTGATCGGAGCAAATTAAAAACGTTTCACAAATTTTCTTGAAAGAGTCTGTAAATTTACCACTTTATGACGTAAATCTCATTTTGCATAAATGGGTGGACCTTATTTTTAGGCATTTTCCTAACAAAAGGATTGCTGTTGCTTTGAATAATATCTTCTTTGGCTTTTTTAATCAGGAAGTGATAAACTTATTATTTACCTTGTCTGGAAATGTTTGCAACCAATGTATTTGCATTCTTTGTCATATTTATTTTAAAAACAATTATTATATTGTACAAAAAATTTGACTTTCCAATTACAAAGTTCCTAGAGATAGCAGTCTACTTGACAAAAATCTGACAACGAAGCATCCTCAATGTGTTTTGACTGAAAACAACTTCGTAACGACACATTACGTTGATAAGCAAATACCTGATCTACGTAATGATGAAGTGTATGTTACGTAATAGGTTAAAAAGCGCTATTATAATAAATATTCGTCGGGATTGAAAACAGTCCGGTGTAAAAATTCACATAAAATTAAGGTAAACAAAACAGAACAATTCTGTAATTCGATTTTACAGTAGACTTTTGTAAACTAATTTACATGCAATAACTGTAAAGAAAAAACAAACCCTTAATGTTTTTTCATGATTACAGTCTGGCTGTAAAAAAAAAAAATTTGGTTGGAAAAAAATTTGCCATAAAATTATGTAAATTTACAGAGAAATTTTTAACAGTGTATTATCTGGCAGCCATTGACATAATTTAACTCATTCAACTTTTTTAGTCGGAACAACTAATTATCTCATCATTTTGACCAAGATTCACCCCTTCAATCAACCCATTTCAATTACATATAATGCATGAATTGAAAGGAAACATTTTCCAGCAAATTGAACTTACCATGGTAGTAGGTAAAACAAAACTCCATTGAGCTTTATTTTCCGAATACACTTACCTCTCATACAAACTTGACAAACGAAGGGTTTAATTGCGTTTCATTGCACGCTTAAAAATTCGAGGGTGGGAGGGGCAGGTCCCCCCCCCCTCCCCGAAATAGGCACAACGCCACTGGCTGTAAAATCATCGGCCTGCTGGGACGCCCTCTCCCCCTTTGGAAATTTAAAAGTTCTTTTATGCAACCAGCTGGTGTCACATATGCAACATTTTGAAGAATTATTTCTGTTAAAATGTTTAACGCTTTCCATAATGCCACAACTGAAGAAAGGTTTTTCTTCATGGGGGTGTCATTCTACCACATCCCCCGTATGTACACCCCTAAGTATAAGGTAAAGTAGCTCCGGGAATACCAAGAAATACAAAGACTGTACCTTGAGTAGTTCAAGAAATTATGACACAAATTACTGCGCAAAGCTCAATAATGACCCATCTGGTTTCATTTTTCTATAGTTATAGGTCAACAGTGTCTCATGTTTTTGAAATAACAGACTTAGATGAACTTACATGAGAAAATTCCGTCACTTGAAGGGTGGATATTTGTACTTTGACCTTGATTTCCGAAATCAGCAGTGAAATGAAGTATCTTTGCAGTTAAACTTAAAAAACTGGGCATCCACGTTCAAATCATTAATCGGTATTGATTTAAGCTGTTTTCCCACGTATAATGTGACTACATTATAATTCAATGGCTAAATTAGTAACCAAATGAATCTCGAACCATGAAAATTGGTTTAGATTTTGTAAAGTTATGCACGAAAATGAAATTACAAAACTATGAAATTTAATATTTCTAGGCAAATATGTCAAATAAGTGATATTTGGGAGAAAAACATCAAATAGTTACTGCTTTAACCAAAATGAACGAAAAACGTTTTAATAACTACAAACGAGCCTTATTTTTTGATGTTTTCAGCAATGCGGTACAAATCATGACGACTAGTTTCAGGCTGATGAATTTTCTAATGAAAAAGTGCACCCGAGAGATTACAAAAATCACTGTTAGATTAGTTTTATAACAGGAATAAACAACAAGGTTCATTGGCTGCAGAAACGCCTTCGGAAAACACCATGAATGCCATGACTGTCATTAATAATTTCGTTTTGTTCCACTGTAATCCGAGAGACTTAAGGTACAACAAAATTTAGTGGGAGTATTGAGTTATGTTTACCATAATAAACCTTATTTAATGGAACTCGATAAGACGTCCCTTAAGAGCCACCTTAGGAAATTCTGGAAAATATCGCATGTCAACTTTGACCTACCTCGACATCACGACAGTGTGCTTCACTTTTGATGTGAAATCGAGGTCTTCAACTCAAAGATGCAAATTGTCGTGAGTTCTTTGGACAAGATAAATCAACTGATCGCATGTAACCTTATGACCACCGTATTTCTTACAAGAAAAATAATGAAATTATGCATTGTACACACGACCGGAGGAATGGTTACTCCATATCGTTTCTTCGATCTTGCGTACTGATTTATTGCACTAAAATAATAAAAAAAAAAGACATCCCAACTTAATTTATAATTACTTTCCTGTCCTATATAACCACCATACTGCTTTAATTAAGATACAGTTTTAGGCATACATTCAGCTACCTAAAACAAAATTTTCAATCGTTCAGTGTAGGCCAGGTTAGAAAACATTCAAAGAGAATCGATACAATATATGTTAAAAACCTAGGTGAGTCCCCGGCCTTTTACCAGTTAACAGACTAGAAAACTGCACGCTTTTAAAAGTGGTGATGATCAAGGCATTTTCAAAAGCAACGTGAAACGACGAGTGAACTCATGTCTTTCAGATAATGAGTTAATGGCACGGGATCTTGAGGTGTAGCTCCAAACAAACGGAAGAGAGATTTACAGTTGATTTTAAAATGATTCTATTCGATGATTTGAGTTCCACAAAAAGATGATTAAGTTTTAATTAATTCTGCCGGCCTAATATGATTACTAAGAACAAAGTTGACTACATGTTTATTCTTCTGTATCTACCGTACGAGTGTCCAGCTCGCAGGCTCGGTCTTGTGAATCGTGCGAGCTCCGAACACCTGCAGTCCCCTGATTGGTCAAAAGTTATGACGCACCAATGTAAATAAGTATGATGATAGCGATGACCAATGAGGAGGCTGCAAAGGGGGAAATTGGCCCACCTCGAAAATATGGGTTACAGTGTGCACGTGGAACTAGGGCGATGTATTATGTCACGTCCACAGGTTACACATGACGGGAAACAGGAATGGCCCTGGGAATCTAGAACAAAGGAAGGGCGAGTTGCTCGTAAACAACAAGATGGCGTCTAGTAAAGATCGTGGAGAGTGCGCCATACTACATAACAGTACACAGCATCCCCTTGGAACCTACTAGCTTCCTCACAAAGACACTAGAATAACTGCACTGGCTACAGGCTAAGGCCGAAACGGACATCGATCGATCCAACTGCTATCGGTCTGCAGTAACCGCTGTGCAGCACGCACAACAACAGACAGCCATAAACGAGAACCAACCGAATATAACATCCTATCTTCCACCTAGAATCCCAGAATTCTTCATTTTATGCAAATTCAACCACCGACCAGTATAAAGTTAAAACCCCCCGGGGACGGATTCAGGTTTTTCAGAGGGAGGTTCGAAGTGTGATCGCTGTCTTGGGGGTGGGGTACAAGGGTAGGGTTCTAGTCCTCTTGATACTTGCATTTTTAAAGGTTCTGAAATGAAATTTGCTGTTATTACAGTATTACATAACGACATAATTTTCTGTAATGAAAACTGATAAGAACTGAGGAAAATTTAGACGACGTAAAAGAACGGTTTTTTCTTTACCTCAGTATTGATACGTTAATGGTCTACCTGATAGTACTTCAGTACGACTCGTCACCGACTTCGTTGGTTGGGCAACCGATTTCTGTGACAAGCCTTATGTAACGTGGGAGGAAAGCCAGAGTTACCGGGAGTAAAATTCACGTAAGTCACTGGGGATTTGAACCCATGGTCCCAGGACATGTGAGTAACATTGATACACAGAAGCTGTACTAGACCACCCTGCCACGAGTCAAGATGCAGGTCTTGTTTGTCACTTTAGCCTTTAAGGTGGAAGTTTGTCGACATGAGGAATCTCGACTTAGGGTGTTGGTAACCAGCGACGGTCAATTGATGGCTTTATTGACCTGTGCAGCTTTGATATTATGAATACACAATAACTTGATGCAAACTCGAAAATTAACATAAAAAATGCATTTTGGGGGTCGCGTGAAAGCTCTATAGTTTATTTGGTTGGATGAAAAGACACACTAGACTTGTAACGATAAACGGGCTCGTAATACACATGTTTGAATTTTTGTTTTTTTGTAGGGGGAAGGGGGTGACCAAGAGCAAGTACTCCAAACCCATTGAAACCGGTCCAACCCGGATCCGCGAATGATGCCAGTGACAAAATCGGTAGAATTAACAAAGTGCATGAGAGTTTCAACCGTGACTGCATCAAAATTTATTCCCCTGCTGACAATATCCTATGAGTATACATGACGTAAAATTTATACAGTTGCAAGACAGACTTGATTCAAGTATTTTAACACTTGTGTTAAACAAGCTTGTGACACACACAAAGCCACCACCTTGGAAGCTTCATTCGCCTCCGGCGTAGTTGAACCTTTCGAATGGTGAATGTTTTCAGTGCAAATTGCTATATGAAGTTTTCCAATGCAATGTTCAGTGCGATCATTCTAGGCCCTGACAAACGGGCAAGTTTTTACAAGGTATAATAATAATAAACGAATACTGAAAACGCATCCTTATATTTAGAACCACATTGTAAAAAGACGTTGTTCCTGAAACGGGGTATCGAATAAGTGTGTGGTACTGTAGGAGTTTATTGGACGATTCTAAGAGAAACTTACTTGGTTTTAGTTTTCCTAATTTTACTTCGTTCTCCCACTGCTCTTTGTACCCCACCCCCTTGTCTTCAAATGGTACCCGTTGCTGATTCGATGCTCTTATGCGAAATATTTGCCTTTAAGGACATCCGTCATGGCTACCGAAGTGTTATGGGAAATGGGTGGCTCCCAAATTTAATTCCCGTATACTGGTTCATTACTCTAATTAGCTGCTTTGATGTGCAGCCGTTTTCATTGTCTTTCTGGAACAATAGGAGCCTAACAACGAAGGGGGTTAGGAAAAAACTTAAAGTAAAGCTGACAAAAAGAGAATCAAATTACACTACTTCCTTTGCGTTAGGGCGAGATTGATCCCTTTTCTGTTAAGTCTGAGATAGACTGCTATAAAATGTAAACCTTCGGGGCTATTTTCAAATGCTTAATTACACATGTAATTGGTTTTAAAAACATTTCTTGAGAAGGTTGAGCATAAGATATAACTTCATCTTCCAAATCAACTGAGTCGAATGGATTCAGTGGTGCAAATAATTTGAATGAAGTAAGTTTTTAGAAAAGGATGGCGGACGTTTTAATGTTCCCTGTCAAACTGATTGAAAACTTGTTGTTCACAAGAAAACCAATGTAAGATTAGTCAATGCATGAAACGTGATCAATTTCGCAAGTCACCGTCGACATTTGTTCCCCATCAATATCCACATGTGAATGCCTAATGTTGATGCAGTAAGGAAAAGCAGGACAGGTTGAATAATGGTAAAATTCAGTATTATCCTAATGTACACGCCTATGACAAATATGTTTTAATGTACTCACAACGTGATGCAACTTACCCCAAGAAGTGGGTTAATTGCAAAAATTAAAATTGATTCACTTTCAGCTGTTAACTTCTGCATTAGAGATAATTACACAATCGCATGTCCAAACATCAATGAAAAGCTGGCATAATTGTGCGATTGAGAACGTAAATGGAAGACAATTGCAACTAGCCCTTCTCTCCCCTGTTCACAAGACAGAGTCAATCATCTTCATAGAGCCATTTGCGAACAATTTAATGGTGCCATGCATATCAAGGTAGCCATCTTACATGGATGTTGTGGCAGACTAAACGGCACAGTTCGCGGATTTCTCTTTGAACATGAAACTCCCAGATTCATGCTTTGACAAAGTACAGGCTAGTTTAGGAAAATTAAAACCCTTCTCTAGATCACCCACAAGTCCGTACACCTTTTCGGGACGAAAATGTAAAGTTTTCAGTCTATCGAAAAATGGAATATTCATTCGGTGGAATCATTGGCATATCTATAGAGCAGTTATCAGCTATTTGAATGTACCAACTCATATTTTTACCCAATGGATGGACTCTTTTATGGAAAACGCAACATCTTGATTAGATTTCTCCTTTTCAGATATGGTCTATCCAAGAAAAACAAACTTTGTAACATTTTGCATAAGTTTTCGAGTGAATTTACCGTATCTCTATAATGGATATGGTTCGGCTACGACTGATTAATAAAATGTAACAAGAGCCAATTTTGTGCGACCCTCCCCCTTAAGTTACTTACTGACAACGGTGCACCATAAAAGCATTGCTGCGCGCAGTCTTTTCTCGTCATTCGCAGAAAGTGCAACAGATCATTGTGCTTTTTCTCATCCCAAATGTTTCTGTCGCTTTGACAATACAAGTGTGTACATTTTTATCACCCATGGATGACTTCTAACGGAGGTGTTTTGGAGCGGCAAACCGTATGAACTAGGGAGACGGAAGTGTGAGAAGGGATATTCCCTCTCTATCAGATTTCTTCAAATATTTTATTCAAACGTATTTTTTCAGAATATCGTTAGGAACATGGAGTTAACTCTCTTCCCAATATCGGCTAGCTACCCCGACATAGATAATAAATGCTTCGCTTTTGCTGCGGAAACCTACGATCGAAGGTTCCTTTAAATAACGAACCCACGCATACAGGTAAGTCATTGCTTGGCAGACACTGAGAATTAGTACTGACAGCTATAGACTCGGCCAAAGATAAGGATTACACGCAAGAAAGGACTTTTGGTTTCTAATTTGATCCTATAGTGCCGAAGATTTCTCACTGCATAAACGAGCAACGGAAGAAGGGTAACGCTACTTCCCCTCATCTCATTAAGGGGTTCACAAGTTTCAAAAAAGAACTATTCGCTCTATATTTGTAAAATGGAATCACTCAAGATGGTATAAAGTGAAGTTGAGAAAGCGTTAATATAAGCTCCGATTGATTTGAAGTCTCTATCGAATAATTATCAAGAGTTCTCCAAAATAACCAAACGATCTACATTATGTTCCCTTTTCAATGTGGAATATTGTGCTGTCAACTCAACTGTATCCATTGTGGAACAAAAGTGCTTGTCAAGCAGGCAATAGACCATTTCTACTGCAAATTTGAACTTTTGCACATTCACAGTTGAAGCTGAGTTGAATGTAAGCGGCTGACCAGGATGTAGAATATGAGAAAATTTTGGGCGATGAGTACTTTTGAAACAAGAAATTTCCTAACTGACTAACGTTGGTCCTAATCCTAACCTAACCCCTTACTCTTACAAAAAAATCGATACAATACAATGGCGACAATCAGTCAAAATATACTTTATTAAACAGTGCGCATCCTCCCGGAATTTTGATGGTGTAGTCACCGAACCAGTGAGTGTAAAACTGTGCAGCAGCTTTAAGTCTGGGATTATTTTATTAGTAATCAAACTAAGTGTTTTAGGAAATTCAATTGAACGAACAGGTTATTTTCCTTCAAGAAAATGATTTTCTGTAAGTCTCAAATAGTGTGAATATTGATAATGGAACACATTTAGGTCGGTGAAATAAAGGAATCTTCAAAACCTCCCTTTCATGAAATAGTCAAAAATAACTGCGTGATAGATGAGGAATGCTGGTACTGTACATTCGTAAAGATTGTGGTCGCATGGGAAAGTATCGCCCAGAGCAATTCATACGATGAGCCAGAACAGAAGGCACAAATTACATGTCAAACTATATAAATCTAACCATCGAAGACGTAAGTTTCGATCAAATATAGATATCACTACACTGTAAAAATGGCACAAAATCGGTGTTAATTTACAGCCTGAGTATAAAGAGAAAATAACATAGAGATTAAAGAAAAGTTCTGGTAAGAAGTTTCCAGAATTTTTTGGTAATCCTTCTTTATCTCTTTATTTTTTTTTCTGTAAATCTATCGTAATTTTTTACAGTGTATGCGCTTCTTCAGCAACGGTATCCAAATATTAGACAACGGATCTGTTTTCGGTGGAACGTTGGTTTGGTCCGCCGTACGTCATTCATCTGCTCCCTGTTGTTATTTGTAACTCTCCTTTTATAACTAACGGTGTTTTTGATAACCTCACTTCTGAGTGTTGAAAACACCTTTATTACTCCAAATTTTGATCCACTTTCGGCCTTAATAACTTACTGGTCACGATAAAGAAGTTCAAAAAATCACAACGCTATAAAATGATAAAGGTATCTTTCACATGAAAATTTACAATCTTGAATGTTGGACTTCCTGGAAAATATGTGAGATTCGCCAACTAAATTTATTCAGATAATGTATTTACCAACTGTTATTTACTTGAATTTAACTAACTTGAAGAAACAAGCTGATTAAAAGTTGAAAAAGTTTAATACCAAAAGCGACATGTAGCAAAGAGTTTTCGTAAGGCTTAATTTCTTGTTTCTAAAGTATGCCTTTATAGGTAATCGTTCAAAATATTTATACTATGTAAAGAGATTAAAAGTGTATTACAGCTACATGGATAATAAATGGCTGCATCAGGCATAATGAATAAAACCTACATTATATAAGAAAGTCTTTTTCAATAATACGTCATTTCAAAGCAAAAAAAAAAAAAGCTTTTGACAGCTTTTTTTCCTCAGAAAAGTGCCGCTGTAACTTGCAAAGAAATTTTACATTGCTCACTTCAGAACAAATGATTTTCATTTAAAGGGTTTACTATTACTTCAAGTATGATTTGTTCATGGTTGTTTCATTTACGATAACTTGGACTTTTCTGTATTTCCTTAACTAAATCGATCCTTCCTAACAAAGCCCTGATATCTAATTAGTGACCATATTGACTCATCGTCATAATTATGGGAAACGATGACGGAATGGCTACAAAAGACGATAAAAATTTTAAGGCTGACCCACTTTTGTACAATTTTTTCATGCTAATAACATTCCATATAGCTTAATAACAACATGTGAAACGTCTAGTACAATATATAGATGAAGTTTCATGACTTTCCAATTTACATTTTGTAATAACTGGGTAGTGAACGAACCTATCTCATCATAGTTTCAGCGAAGAAATGTGAAAAGAAATTAATTAAATCTAAAAAGGGGAACACGGAAAAGCATCTTGAGATTATGTCACACTTCAGTAGATGTGGCTCACAATCGATTAGCTATTAAAAACGGTTTTGGACGAGATTTCCGTTAGTTCCCATTTTCAAATTTGATAAAGTATTTCATTCGAAGTTTTGACTAAAAAAATACTATTACTGACTAATCACCATATAACACTTTAATTATCCAATCAAAATGCAAGTGATACAAAGGAGTATTTTCTCTATAACTGTGACTTCACAAAGTCCGTATTCATTCCCCTCATCAAAACTTTGTTTTCGGTCTTTTTTCCAGCCACTCGGATACTTTTGGTTCAGCCTTGAAGCGACCGACGAAGGCTTTCAGATGTTCTTGAGTCGTCATATATGACAAGTCTCCAACTTCAGTTTCGATAAGTGTAGTCATGTTATCGTGCAACATGCAAAATGCCACCATATCAGCAATGGTTATCTGTCCAAAAAAGTAATTGTCTTTTATTCAAATAACATTTCATAAAGAGGGTAACAAATGAATACTGAATCAGTCATATAAAACAAGCTTTGTGTGTCCATTTATCTAGCTAGTCCTACCAGTGATCGATCTTCGTAAGAAACACTTTGAAAGAGTGGCAGCGCCCTGTTTGAGCATCGGTTGCTATTCCGTTGCTGAGAAAGAGCCAATAGGTCAGCAACGTGCCTTCTGGCTTTCCCGCAAACATCAATTTTTATCTAAGTTAATAATTTCACCATAAAAGTTCATTGTTCTGTGAATATGATTTCTTTCTAACGACTGAACGGATAAAAATAGAAACTTGGTTGGCTGGATATAGATTTATGGCCCAGTTTCTAATCAATAGGTTTGAATCGGGCCGGTGAAGGCCTTTTTCCAGATGTGGCTCGCTGGCTTGTTTTCCCTACTCCATCACTTAATGCTGAGCACCAAGCACAATTAAAATTGGTTCCATATTTAACTGAAAGTCTTCAGAGCCCCATTTGCAAATGAAATATAAGTCTTTTAAACAAACGCTCCCATTTCACTCACCTTCTCACCTACAAACCATCCTGTACCTTCTTTGTTCCTTTTCAAAAGTTTTTCCAATCTATTTAAATGCGTCTGACAACTTCCGTCGACAAAATCTTTAATACGGGCTTTCTATAAAGAAATCGAAAATAGGAACTGACTTTTGCAAACGATCACGTCATTTCCATTTTATTAAGGTGTTAAATGTTAAGGTGTGTAAAAAACTGCATAAATTATTTTTTTGAGAAGGGCAATCACGTTTTTGTCAAATTTAGCTTACAGTATGGCTGAAGAATTTTCATTCAATCCAATAAACTGATTGTGTCATGATAGGATGCACTTATTCCTATGGTTTATGATTACATATTTCATTATAGTCAATCAAACAAAAATTATGACAGATAAATTATTCGAATTCTTAAAAAAATCATTATGTGGTATTTAAACTCTTCATAGACAAGTAAGCTCTCGTATACATGATTGATATTTAGATACGTGAAGCAAAGAAATGACATCACGTGAATGTTCTCACTATAGTGCAATGGAATTAAATACGTACGTATAAAATCAGAAATAATTTTACATCATACGCGCTTACTGTACAGACACCATTTACATGGTCTTTTCGATTAGTGGTTTATAAGTTACAAAAATGATTCCATAAAACTTTATAATTTCTTCTAAGTCTGTACTCATTCCACTAGTGCACCCTACGACTTTAATTCTGTTGCAAAGATGGTCAGATTACATGAACAACGCCCAGAAAATTCTTCCTTCCAAAATCATTGCTCGCGACCTTCTGGCATTTTGTTCTATGGTAGACACGCGCGGATCGAGGGTATTTCTATAGGGGGCACAGCTTGAGTGCTTCCTTTTCTTTTTTTTCCTTTTCACACTTTATTGCGAATAAAGGGGTATGTTGCCCTCTCCCCCACCCCATACCGAATTATTTCATGCATCAATTTATATCTTGATGTCCTGATACTGATATTAAAAAACCAGCATTGCTTGATATTATGTTGCATATCAATCACAGTACGGTACAGTCAATGATTGTGCACGTGGGTATCGAAGAGGGGATACGTCTTGATGTTATTTGATTTTAACGAGTTTTGGTTTTATTAGGTGATAAGTAAAAAAAAATGTGTTTCCGAACAATGAAAGGGAATTATTTTGGGGATGCTGCGTTTGTATAACAAAAACATCATCCTTCTGAAACAATATTTATTGAAACAGAATGATATACATTTTCTAAAATAAGGGAACTATGGCAGCCTTCTTTTCATGAAATAAGTTTCCCTTAGATAGAAATTTAGTTGTTTTTTGCTAAAGAATAGTTTGTTCACTAAAACTTGAAACAGGGCAAATGATGCAACTTCCATAAATCTTGTTCATAATATTTTGTGAAACTGAAGCTTTTTCTGCTGTTTAATATTGAGACTTGATGGTTTCATTATGACTTTAATTGTTTTTGTACGCTATGCAGGAGCATTTCAAACGCATTATTTCCCTCTAATGTAATTGCCTGTGTGCCAAAGGGACGGGTTGGCGGGTCCGCTGTGATAGACGGGCAGGAACAATGAAATTATACCGCAGTCCATGTTCCGTTACGTTCCCCCATGTGAATCAAAAACGGTTCAAGTGTAATGGTCTAAATAAAATATAATTGTGAAAAAGAACATTTCATTATGTTTGAAGTCCAAGTCAATTTGGATAACAATCCAAGATTGTCACTTAAATCGGAGGAAACTTGACATCGGTAAGCATTGCAAGTGCCAGGACCAAAGGTGAGATGCCACAAAAATGGCTTCTGTCATTCAAGAAAAAGGCGCATCAACTTTACCCCTGCGTGGTGTGTCAAAGCATTGTGCCGTTATTATACCGCAGATTACTCAAATTTCGATGCAGCGTACGAAAAAATTGCATTCCTTTGAATTAGGGTATTTTGTGGATCGTATGCGCTGTTAAGAGGCAATAGTAAAGTGTTATTCGTTGCTTGTAGGATAAATTAATTTCTCAGAAAACACTAAGATGGCGTTGTTGGCAATTATAATGCGGTCAGTAGTCACTGCAATCTTAGAACCTTAACGAAACGACAATGAATTTGTGGTCATGTACTTGTCGAAGTGTCTAAAGAGGGAAAATAGTAATGAACACCATGTAGCCATTTTAAAAAACTAGAACGACTTAATTCCGTCTTTTAGGGCACTATGTTAATACCCCCGACAAGGGTGTTTTTTGCGCCCCAAGAGTATTTTTTTTTAAAGAACAAATGTGTGGCTAATTTGAATCGATAAACATTAGTTTTTGTGTCAGATTCGTCGTCTTGTTTTACTTAAAAGTTTACCTTAGTTTGTCCTGAAAAGAACAACTTTTAATTTACCCTCTCTTCAGGATCGTGCTCTTCCATGAAAAGGAATTCAAAGAGTTTGTCCATTCCAACTTCAAAATCAATTGCTGCTTCAACTACAACATCCACTTGCGCAATATCCCACGAGTCCTTTGGCTGGAAACCTGATAAGAAGAAAAAACTAGTCACAGTAGAACATGAAGAAAAACTCTGTGCATGTTGACATCAAAGTGGCGCTAATATTTGTTTGATAAGCTTATTAGTTATATGATGACTAAAGGTGGGTTCACAGCAAAACCAAAATCTGTCTCAGTTTGCGCTTGTATAACAAGGGAATTTTCTTTTCATGAGAAAATTTAAAATCACCCTATCTATAGAACGCTTTCTCTGGTGTCACATGCCCCACCTCTTTTAACTGGTAAAAACTTTGGAAGAGTTCATCCAACTGAGAAGCACCTGACGGTCACGTGTGACTGTTGCACTATAGCACTTAATATATTTCCCAGGGAGTCAGTGGCGTAAGCAGAATTCCTCTGAAGGGGGCCAGGGCATGTAGTTTGTTGAGTGATCGCCGGCCTGGGGGAGGAGCAAAACGGTGCAAGATTTGCGACTTCGACAGGAACAGAGTTAAAAGTTTAATTGTGGTCGTTTATGAGGATAAAATTGAAAGTTGTGTCTTTACATGCAATCTAATGCCATTTACGCTACCTTTCGTCGTAGAATTTGTTGTTAAATTTGAATACTTTTAGGAGCTAAAATAAAAGAACGAAAGCATCCCATTTTGCGGTTTTTTTCTTATCCACAAAACGTCATTTTGCTATAATGAATGAAACAAATTAGCAGCAAAATCAGCAACATGCGAAGTGATCAAAATATTACCACAGGAAATGTTCTACCACTATTGGTCTTGATTCTTTTCAGGGAAACTATACAACGGAATTGAAAAAAAAATGCTAATACTTCTCTATTGTGACTCCTGGCTAAATTCGGGATCCGCTGAATTGATGAAATTGTCTGTGATTAGTCGAACTCCCGACTGTTATTGGTTTTACCTCTAACATCTCTAGCATCATTGTAATAAATGGCAAACTATTGCTCACCGCACCTGAGCCCTCCGTTTCCATGCCCCGTCACTTATGTCTATGCCGGCTGGGGAAGGAATCTAAGGGATTGACCCTCCCTTTCGAGAATTCTTTTAAAGGTAGGTGTCCTTAGAGGCAATTGGTGCCGCTACGGAGTTAAGGAGTCTCTCTTTTCAAGTAAAATTCGGAATTTTATAAAAGTTGCCTATATTTAGGAATAAAAACAAATTTGTCATTGAGGTGGCCTTGCAGACACAATCCTTCCCTCTGTAAATTTTTGAGAGATTGGATGTCCTTACATGCAATCTGGTGCCACTTGTGCTACCTTTTGAAGTAAAATAAAATTGGCATCAGTGAGGGGGGCATGGCCCAATGGCCCCCCCTCCCTCCGTACGCCACTGCAGGCAGTGGGAATTTCTTACTAATTGTGATGTCATGTGAAAGCACGCTTTCTACGGTGTTTTGACTGACGTCGCAAGCCGCGCCCCTTTTGACGAGCAAACATTCTAGCTGAAAGTAGCTAGCTGAGAAGCAGCTGACTGCCCACGTGTGACTGTTGCACTAAAACACTGTTGACATTTTTGCCAGGCAGTAGTAGCTAACGACTCGTGACGTCACGTGAAAGCACTCAGTTTGTACTTTGGTAGAAAGTATGGCGCCCCGCAAACAAAACGCAGCTAATTTCAGCTTTGGTTTGAACTCACCTTATAACCAGGGAGGTGTTGTTAACACCTCCCTGTTATAAATTGGTCTGCACAATGCTAGCGGTGTAATGCTACCAGACTGTCTTGTTGGAGTGAGCGACTGAAGACTTTCTTGTGTTTGTTCATAGGCGAAGAAGCGGGGGGGGGGCTGGGGGAGACACCCCCCGCTGAAAAATGAGGAGGGAGGAAGCATGTTTCCGCCTCCCACTCTCCGGGTCTGAAAAAACCTTCTTGGTTTTTTTTTTCTTTTTAATTTCAGAAGAAGAGCAGAATGTCTGGCGCGCTTTGCGCGCAGCAAAATTTAATGTAGAATGCATTAGTTCTCGCTCGTAAATCAATTTGAAAAACTTTTTCTAGCTCTGGAAATTACAGAATCTGATATGTACCACGGGTGATAGCACATCACCAAGAGACACCGGCAGCTCTATTGCTATTTTTGTAAACTGTCTTTCATAGAAATTCAAATTTTCTTCAATGAAAGCTCTTGATTTTGAAATAATTTGTCTAAAAAGGACAAAAAGTTTCAGATATTTTTGAAACGTCATCGAAGAGCGTCAGTTCGTAGGCCTTAGATAACAATTACATTATGTAGCAATACCGATTCAGTCGTCGTGCGATTATTCTCAGATTTGCCACCAGTAGTATATGGAGGCCCCAACTCTTTAAATTTCGTTGCAGGTAAACCAGAATCCAAAGCTATCTGCAGTTTAATCTCCAAATCTACATCAAATTGTGTTTGTTAAAAGGGGGAAAAGTCCCTGACACAGTGGTGTTCACTATTGAAGAAAAACTTAACCGCTACTTACTAGCCTGAAACATGCAATTTCCGGCTGTCTGAGGGGTCGCTATTTTTCCAAATTTTCTGTACACTCCGCACCAACTGAAGAGAGTCTTCGAGGAAGACTTCATATTGTAGGCAGTGTTAGTTAAAAAGCAGTCAGTGGTTAACTTTTCCCAGCCACCACAGTGCCGTATCCCTAAAATTTTCTTCAATATAGGCTTTCAATTTTTAAATATTTTCTCTAAAAAGGGCAACAAAGTTTCCGGAGACTTTTAAAATGTCATCGAGAAGTGTCAGTAAGTAGGCCTAAGATAACAATAACATTATGTAGCAACCACGATTCAGTCGTCGTGCAGTCATACTCCTCACTTTGCGACAAGTCTGTTAAATCTTATCGCCTTAAGTTTCGTTGCATCGAGGAGGGAGCTGTGACGGAAGGAGATAAAGCACTCAACAGCTCCCTTGTCGCACGGACTTCATTCGATAAGAACCAACATGTTGGTTTTTCTCGACTTAAGTCGGCGTGACTTACAAATGGTCTTCCAACTGCCAGTCAAAGTCGTCACCCACTGCCAGTCACCCACATTATACGACTTTTGGAGATCCGACGATCGAGTTGAGTTTCGGCAGTGGCGGAGCTAGGGATTTCGGTTAGAGGGGGAGAAAATGGTCTGCAGGGGCGCTTCGAAGGAGTAAATACCCTGAGCCTCAGCCACGGATTTTAGAAGACAACTTTGTCATTTCTTCTCAGCAAGGTTTTATATTAAAACATATTTCATTTTTCTCTCCATGGGCCTTCGCAGAAGAAAATGTGGGGGGGGGGGGGGGTCAAAATTGTTTAGGGGGAAAGCTCCCCGCCGTCATGAGTTGGCGCGGAGCGCAAGCAAAATTTTGGCTCAAAAATGCCTCTTTCATCTCTGGAAATGGCATTTCTAAAGCCTACTTACCGCATATAAATAGGGAAAACACTGATTGAACTGTTACGAAATGTTGATTTTAATTTTCTCTATCTTTTTCTTCTTGTTTTCTTTGTTTTTCCATGTTTTTTAAATTTCGGGTGAGGGCAAGTTCCCTCCTTACCCCTTATTGCAGACGCCCGTGTTTCTATCCCTCTCTTTTACATTCTTGTAAATATCAAGCAATCTTACAGCAGGGAAAAGCTATGGAAAGTACTATGTTTACACTTTTGGCATCCAGAAAATCAAGAAAGGTAGTACACGAACAATCTCTAATTGACATAATTTACATCATGTGACCACTCGGAAATAGCCATTCCTTAAGTACATTGAAAAAGGAGCCAAGGCAAAAAGGTCCACTTGGCTCTCAACATACCGAATTCATAATGAATAAAGTAGCCTAGACCTTGGCTTTTTAGATGCAATTTTCTGTTGAGACCACGAAAGTATAGAATAAGCGTTTTCATGGGATTATCGTGCAGTATCAGAAATAGCCGTTTATCATGAGAATGGTCACTTGAAGAAAAGCAAAATGGAAATAACTCATTTAAACTCTTATACAATTACCACTATGATAACAGTTTAATTTTATTTTAACCTGAATGATGTTCTCTTCAAATGATTTTGAAAAATGTTGTGGAAGCTATTTTGGTATCTTTATCTTATTGTGTATGTTGACAATTATCTCCGACAACTACAAGGCTATTTGGCTACATTTATTGTTGCGCCCTTTTCAACATCTGCAAGGGTCAATGTAATGTCAATCTGTGTATTTTGTAAGCTTATAGTCACGCTTGGTGTGAGAGCAGTTAACTTAGCACATCGACAACATTCATTAGTGCATATAAAGCATGAAGATACGTTTCGGCAAAACGTACCCCTTATTACAGAAGATGATCTTTTTCATCAGAATAATGTGCAGATAGTACAGTTACTGGTGGCTGTTTGAGCATTTTGTCATCTGGGCCTTAAAAAAAGCTCTTACGTTATGTCTGTCGCCAATAATGGTGCAAGAGAAAAGTATGTTAAAACCTAAAAAGGGCGCCGACAGACGATTTTGGTCCGTCGGGGGGGGGGGGGGGGTGGCGACCGCCATTTGACCATATGGCGGCTCCGTCATTGAGTTGCGGTGTGCAAAATCGTGTAGGGTTAGGTGAGATTTAGAGAGGTGCATGGGGATAAATTTTCTATAAGATTTTCCAGTAAAGAAACGACTTATTTTTTAATTATAAGAAACACTGTGCATATTTAGTTATGAAAACCAAGGTATCCTTTCAGAAAAGTAACTACAGGGCGAGTCGATCCAATAAGATTTTATTACATGAATTGGAACTTGGAGACCATCTCTAGTTCCGCCATTTGACAAAGCAGCATACATTGTTTTTTTCTTTCCATACTGAATAAAATTTCTTAACTAGTTTATTTTAAATGAGATAATCATTTAAAGTCCCAATATTCTACTCTTAGCTGGGAAATTCACCTAACTTTAGGCGATATATGTGATCATTCATAAAGTGGCGTCGTCTTTATACATGTGTAGCCTTGTTAACGTCCCATATGCAAAGTTCTTTTTTGTTAACTCGTTAATAAACAACTGAGAATGTACATATTAATTATCTATTGTCGTTGAAAAGAAGATGAAAGTCGGGTTTCTGCGTAACCCCCTTAGGGTATGATGCCGGTTTTAATTTCAGCTAAATTTAAAAAACAAGTATCGTATATAATTTGTATTCATTACCATGTTCCCTTGCCAAGTATCGCAAGATGGCTGGTCTTTGAGGCAATTCCTTCCCATCGACTTCCAGGACTGGAAGAGTTCCTAAGCCAATATCTGTAAACCAAAACATTCACGTATGTCAAATAGTTGCAAGAAAAGTTTTTAAAATGATTACCATCATCTTAAAAAAGAAATCATTGCCAGTACTTTTTAAACTTGTTATTTTAATAGCTATTAATCTTCTATATGGTCCACGGCTGTGAATAATAACTTGAAGGATACAGGGACACGTGTTCAGTTACCATTTCTCTCGTAACATTGAAATATTCTTCATCCATGACCAACGAAAAACTTGCTCCCTTTTTTTTTCCTCAGCCGTCCCCATGATATTCCAAAAGGGTTATACATGTCATCAAAAGGAGCATGTTGTTTGAAGGGCACGTCACCCTCGTGCACTGTGAACTTGTCTGTACATTTACGGAAAGTAAAACAAGGAAAAACGAAAGCATGCATGAAAAGTGCTGTCAAATAAATGACAATAATTTTGATGCATTTTTTGAAATCTTTTTTTTTTCTTTTGTAACTTAGTAATTAAGTTCTGTAATATTACAGACATTTTTTAAAGTGTATGCACGACGTTCCCCTGCCATCGTCTTATACAACGAAATTTGTTTTTCTTAATGGTGTAGAGACGTATAATTTCCTCTCGAAATGTAAACATTTCTAAAGTAAACTTGCTTTAATTTTTCACGATGAACGTTGTGCACGTTGTTACAATGTTGTCACATCCAACTTAAATATTTAATTCGTTGGAGCGACGACAGTTGAAAAATCTTAAATTCAAGTTGGAGTATATTTTGATTCTCGGTGTAACACATTTTTTCAATGTCAACTTTGCAACTAGATCCTTCGTCCTTGGTTCATTTTTAGCACCATAAAGTCAATTTCCACGGATTCTTTACAAATTTTTAAAATTCCTCTTCAGTCTCACTGATGTGTTAGTTCGCAGCAGTATCTTAAAGGGCAGGAGCAGTCATCCCAGATTAAAGAAGTGTAGTAGACTGTCCAGTTTCATGATTGGGTGTTGGGAGTCATGTGACAATGTTTTTTTCTCTTCAAATGTGAAATTTACCAGAAATAACTGCTTGGGTTACCTTGAATAAGCAATAGTAAAGTCATAAAATGTAATTAGAGATACTTTGAAGAGAAATTAGACGAAAATTGAGTTATTTAGCATTTTCTTCAAAATAAGTTTGGGGGGACTGCTGTTTACCTTTAATCATTTCTAAAATATGCATCAGCTTGATTAGGTTGATTGCTCGTGTTAAAGTGGCTGGTGGGTGCCATTATGAAGGAGTTCGGCATTCAAGGTTGCAAAGCGTGACAAAATTGTTTGTCCTCTCATTTCGTAAAGTCATGTTTCCCGGTTAAATGAACGTTAAAAGCATCATAAGATGATGAGGACAGTAGATTCTAAGGTCATTTGCATATGTTAGAATAATATGGCTGAATGTGGTTTGAATGTTCTGATTTTGGTTTGATGATACTTGTTCAGCTTCCAGAGAAGGTCTTTACGAAGAAAAGGTCCACAAATTAAACCAAAACGTATTAATATGGCTATGTAAAAGTTTGTATATAATTCTGTCAAGGTATTTTATTCAGTTATATCTGGTTTGATATGGCCATATAAAACTTTATTTGCGTACCTGGGAAGGCATTTCACCAAGTTATAGCTGGATTGATATGGCCATATCAAACTTTATTTGCATATCTGGGAAAGCATTTCATCAATTTATATCTGGCTTGATATGGCCATATCAAACTTTATTTGTATATCTGGGAAGGTAATTCATCAATTTATATCTGGCTTGATATGGCCATATAAAACTTTATTTGTATATCTGGGAAAGTAATTCATCGATTTATATCTGGCTTGATATGGCCATATAAAACTTTATTTGCATATCTGGGAAGGCATTTCATCAAGTTATATCTGGCTTGATATGTCCATATCAAACTTTATTTGCATATCTGGGCTTTTCTTGAATCAAGTTATATCTGGCTTGATATGGCCATATAAAACTTGATTTATTATATCAAGGCATCTAAATCTGGCTGTATATCTGGCTTGATATGGCCATATAAAGGCTGTATTTAACCAGATATATCCAGATATCAATCCGTATCTGGATTTGGAGTAACGGTACAGCCTACTGTTTTCATTCCCGACGTGTTAATATTTATTATAATATCGCTTTTTTACCTTTCATATGTTATTAAGTAACATAAACTTCATCATTACGTAGATCAGGTATTTGCTTTCAACATATTGTGTCGTTACGAAGTTGTTTTCAATCAAAACACATTGAGGATGCTATATTGTCATATTGTTGTCAAGTAGACTGCTTTCTCTAGGAACTTTGTAATTGGAAAGTCACATTTTTGTACAATATAATAATTGTTTTTAAAATAAATATGACAAAGAATGCAAATACATTGGTTGCCAACATTTCCAGACAAGGTAAATAATAAGTTTATCACTTCCTGATTAAAAAAGCCAAAGAAGATATTATTCAAAGCAACAGCAATCCTTTTGTTAGGAAAATGCCTAAAAATAAGGTCCACCCATTTATGCAAAATGAGATTTACGTCATAAAGTGGTAAATTTACTCTTTCAAGTAAATTTGTGAAACGTTTTTAATTTGCTCCGATCAAGTGCATGAGCACCTGTGGCGATGAGTTGACATCAGTAAACCAATTGTCAGTGCTCTGAAATTAGGGCCTTACAATTTCTTTTTACTTAAAAATGTGTGACAAAACACCAGTTGTATGATATTTATAACTAAGAACGTAAGAACTAAGTATGCTTTTATAATAAATGTAAGTTAATTTTCAGATAGGGCCATAAGTTTGCCAAAATTTTTTTTTTTTTAATTACTGAAACTTCGCAGAACGATGCATGTTATATATTGAAAATAATCTGGCTATTCCTCATAGTTTATTTGTTTGGGCTAATTTTTGTTTCTTTTTCAGCTTAAAAGCAAAATGAATGTTTGTTGAAGGACAGTATTTTTATGTGAAATCAGGAAAAATACAAAATACTGTTAAAATTTCTGTAAATTTACAGAAAAAGTTTTACAAAGCAGTAAAATTTGTTTAAAAAAAAGCAGACACAAATGGTTTTTCAAATAAACAGAAAATACATGTTAAACAACCTTTTGTATTGCAGCAATACAAAGTGTCTGTAAAGATACAGAAAATCTCTATTAAAAGTAAAATACAAAAAGTTTAAGTTAAAAAAAGAACTCTAAATTTACAGAAATTTTTAACAGTGTACTTACACGAAAGAAATTGGTAAGGAAATTCGTATACAGGTAGTTGTCCCTAACAATTCCCTGGTCCAGAATTCTCAAAGGCAACGTGAACTGGCCTTCTTTCAATTTATTGCGTCATTAAAGTGTTTAATTAAGGTTATTCGTTTTTGCTTCTGAAGAAAATTTAAGCACGCTTCCATTCTCTCTATTTTCTTCCTCAGTGATTTGTTTCCGCCAATAAAGTTTAAATGTGTTTTCGAAATTTTTGAATTTTCTAATGAAACAACGGGATGGAGGGGGGACACTCTGGACCCAGGGGGCTGGAAGCGACATAAATCTGTAACCGCATTCACTGAATTAAACCTTGTCAAAATGTGGAATGGAATTTCAGGGCATTGCTCATCTATCCCTTTGCAGTGCTTTACAAAAATCAGTTTCAGACAGCGGTGAGGCAACCAGCCTGCCTTGGTAGGTGCCTAATATCCTGTTTTAACGCCCCTTTGAAAGTAAATCTTGCCCCCTCTGATGAACAAAATCCCAGGATCCCCCACTGGTTTACAATTACGCTTCTCGTGTATAAAGGGAAACGCAATATGACAGATTTTAACCCTCCCATGTTTTCTGCTTCAAGAACTCTAGACATGTATTTAGATCTGATTATTATAGACTGCCCATGATGCCGCAAAAAAAATTTTGAACTTGGGATCAATTCTCGAAAGGGGTGATAAACACAATAAAGCACTCTGTTACATTTTCTTCCAAAGGAACACGACTAAAATACTTCTATAGAATTATTGTTCAATAATCTTTCTGAAGATTCACAAGCTCTCTGGAAACTTGTATATGACTTGAATAGTCGTGGTAACACGACAATTTGTAATAACAAACTGAATACGTTTTTAAAACTCCGCGGAGATTTTTTCCGATGGCTTAAAGCCTTTTGGACAAAGTTGTAGAAATTTTAGAAAAGTCTAAAGGTTATAAAAATGTATTAGGAAGAAATTATGCATATATGTGTCGTGATTCTTCTTAAACTGTTGGTAATTATTCATGTTAGAGGTAGAAACAGTTTCTTAAAATTCCATAGATTTATAAACTTTTGAGGAGTTTTAATCTTTCAAGTGACACTTACTTGGTTTCAACTTCTCCCATGCTTCTTTGCCTTCTTTCCCTTCCCCAAAAGGTCCAGGTACCCTGTTGTCTTCAAACGGTACCCCAGCAATGTTGAAAAGAATTCTAATGGGCTCGGCCACGCCCATAAATTTGAAGTACGTAAGTTTATAGGACGGCATCCTGGTCGTTTTGGTGTTCTCTGTCCAACTGTTCGAAAGAGTGTGTAACGTACGCCAATAGGTCCTGCAACAAAATTACGTGATAAATTTTGCAAGTCATCTTCGACCTTTGTGATTTCATATTAATAATTCATATATAAACTCATACCTTATCTCAGTACCCAGGTTCCAGGGCAGTAGGAACGTGAATATCCAAGTTCTTGGCAAGGTCTATTTCAAGTGAATTACCATTAATTAGACCAGGAGCTAGCAAGGTTTAAGCAGCTGATTGAACACAAAAGGTTTGGGGATCTTAACATGACCATTGGGGCCCAAGACCAAAGAAGATGTATTGCTGTCGGGTCGCATCCTGTACCGGAAGCCCACAGGACCCAAAATGTGGGCCCAAAAGTTTGGTTTAATCAAGTGAAAGAACACATGGATAAAATATGTGGCATATTGTTCCCTACATTATACTAGGTAAATTAATACCACTTACAGCAATTGTGCCCTGTTCAGTGCCCCAGACAGCAGCCCCAAGGGCCGCCCCCCCCCCCCCCTCACAGCTTTAATGAGCTGAGTGAACACACGAAAAATTCCTGTTGCATGTGATCTGTCAAGTCTTGTAGTGTATGAGAATACCAATGACAGCAACTGTACCTTGTACATAGCCCCAGACAGTAGACTTAAATGGACCTCACCACGGTCCGCAACAATCAACAATGTTATTCAGCTGACCGAACACACAGATTTTTCTTCTTGCATTTAATCCGTCTGAGCACTTGCGACATAAAGAATGCCAATGACAGTAACTTTTACGTGTACAGAGGCCCAGACAGCAGACAAAAGATCCCCTCCCCATTTGCAATACATACACATATAATCAGCTGACCGAACACACACATTTTTCTTCTTGCATTTATTCTGTCTGACCACTTGCAACATGAAAATTCCAATGACAGTATCTTTACCTTGTACAGAGGCCCAGACATCAGCACCAAATACCCCCCTCCCCTATTTGCAATACAAAGGCCTACGCATATAATAAGCTGTCCGAACACACATTTTTCTTCCTGCATTTAATCTGTCTGACCACCTGCGACTTAAAAATACCAATAACAGTAACTTTACCTTGTACAAAGGCTCAGACAGCAGCATCGATATCAAAGACTCCCTTCCCCATTTGCAATACATACACATATAAGTAGATGTCTGAACACACATAGTTTCTTGATGCATATAATCTGTTTGACCACTTGCAACATGAAAATACCAATGACAGTAACTTTACCTTGTACAGAAGCCCAGAAAGCAGCACTAAAGGCCCCCTTTCCCCATTTGCACTACATATACACGTTATCAGCAGCCCCAACACTTCGATTTTTTCTTGCATTTGATTTGCCTGACTATTTGAAACATGAAAATGACAATAACTTAACCTTGTACGGAGGCCCAGACAGCAGAACCAAAGACCCCCATATCCCCCATTTGCAATATATACACATATTATCAGCTGACCAAACACACAAATTTTTCTTGTGGCATTTAACCTGTCTATACATACAGAAAACAGCTGTAGCAAACGCCTCAGCTGCTTGACCCAACCGAAAAATCGTTTCTTTTTGCATTTCATCTGTCTGAGCATAATAACATCAGCTACAGTAACGGCTCTACGCAGGGCACCACACATGCAACAACCTCAAAGAACTCCCTTCCATCCCATCACCCACATGTAATACCAAACACTCACACACACCACATACACCCATACACTCACATTTAGCTGACCAAATAGGTGTATAGTAAATTTGCAAGAGCATGATAAATGTGCAGTGATGTAAAATGAACTTTAACAATATTGATCTTTGCCTTACAATATAGTGCCAATATGTGATTGGTATATTTTGACGAGAAAGGCTTAGTCATTTCAATGTTACGTCAAATACTTTATCTTTGTGTGTATCTTCGATTACACATATTCTACTTTGACAACCAGCATGAGGCAATATTCATGAGATAAACCAAGGAGAAGAACAAATTTTTATGCACCGTAACTTAAGTCTTGACGAAAATTTGTCTTCATTCTCTGTGCACAATTTCTTCCTCATAATCGTTGTCGCTGTCACCACTCCATAGATCCTCATTGATCATGTCCTCATCTATGCCAGCATCACACATCCCAGTTTCTGCATCAGAATCCTGTTCGTCCATTACATCTTCAAGGTCTGGCTCTTCGTCTTGGAGTGGGAGTGGTGCACCCTAATACCAATTAGGGATTTACTGTCCATTACTGTTTTCCTTCCAGCCACAATCAAGTGGATGCATATCCTTCGTTGGCACAGACATGTGTGCCCGACTCCACATCCGGCTTATGTAATTAGCACGTGCTACATGCTGCTGTAGTGTCTTTTGGCATGGTGGCAAAGATGCACAGTTAATCTTTTAGATTTCTCTGTGTTGCCTTCCACCATTTTCATGAATTTTTTGTACCTTGCCTCATTTATATCAGAAGCATTTGTTAACCCATAAATTTTGCAAACAAAAGTAGCAACCGACACAAAGTCAATAACATGCAATGAAAGTAACTTTAAAGCTTGAACATGAGCACAGTCTTTTTCAATATTATTAAGAAGTGTTGATTTTCCCTCACCATAGAATGAAGAGTTAAAGTCGCAGCCAGTGATGGCATGAAAGCCTGTCAATGCTTCGCTAAGACCAGACTGTTGCTCGTCCATTCTTTTTGCCATAGCACTTACTCCGATCAGTCGCCTGTTGTTGCCTGCACCAAAATCCATACATATGTTTGAAGAAGGTGGCATTTTCTTGGACAGACTAAGAAGGATACGACTTCACTGTCTGATGATCTGACCACAATATTCCCACCTGTTTGATAGGCATGGAACGCCAGGAGCGTGCATGCCTCTTCATGTTCTCCCTGGAATTCGGCTGGTTCATCAACAATAAGCAGACCCATTGAGTTAACCCAGAGCTTCAGGCACTTTCCTCCGTGAGAAATGAACAGTTTTTTTAGCCCGATGACAGAGGAAAGTGCTCTTTCTGTGCCTCTTGGATCAGAAACTTTGCAAATGCCTTCTTTAATGCCCGATTTCTGGGTAGGATCAGTAATGGCAAAAATATCTTCCATTAGTTCTGCCCCTCTGTTAACACGCTCTACATCTTTAATAGATGGTGTTTTACATCTGTCCATTTGCAAATGGACATATTTTCCCTTTGCCCGACATACCTTCAAAATGATACCTGGCACAATTTTTCCGTAAGTGGATTTCGTGCATAACTAGGCCTCCATCAAAAAGCGTAGCATCGGTGATAGCTGTTTCTTCCTCATGGACCGAACTTGTGTATTTCTTTTCTAGTAGTTTTGTCAGACTTGCCTTCTCTGTCTTTGTCGGAGAATCGTCTGCATGAGCAATTGAAAGTGGCACATCGGTTGCAGGAAAACTCATAAGAAGACGCATATCTATGTTGGTATTGGAGAGAAAGAAGGAAAATGTATCTCGTACACTTTCCGCTGCTCCTAATTTTTTCTTGACTTCTGGTTGTTTTTTCTTTGCATTAGCTGTTGCAAAGTTTTCTACCCGAACTTTATTTACCCTTTTCAAAAACCGATTTTCATCTTCGACACATTCCCGATGAAACTTGCTTCTCATTTGAGCTCCTCTCTGCAAGGTTCCCAATAGATACTTCCGGGCAGCATCGGTTATTGATTTTCCAGTTGCAATGTTCACTGAGATCTTGGGTGATTCAGCTGCAAATGGATTGCATGTTTCATGCAAAAATTGCTGGAGATTGAGAACATCTCTGTTGTCTTGCTTGGTCCTGTTTCCTCTTAACTGTTTGGCAGGTGTCTCTCCGTGCTCGCACCCAGACAATTCCTTCAACTCAGAAACAGCCATTTCTCTCTGGGATAGAGTACAAGACCAGCGGCAAAATGCATTCACCGAATTCGAGAAGTGGGTAATACCACTTGCTGTGGAAGCTCCATCTCGGTTGACTGTCTGTTCGAGTGTGAGATCGATTGGACTTCTGGAGAATGTCCTTCGTGTTCTCTTAGTTGAAAAGGCCCCAGCTTTCAGAATAGCTGCAGCTGCTTTTTCAAAATTGGACCATCTTCTCCAGGAGTATGATCCCCATCTGGCGTAATTTGGCCTGTTCAACGCAAAGAATACATCAAGCAATAATGGCAACAGTTCGATGTAAAGCTCAACATCATTGGTTCTCACCGCTCGCTCGAAGTCCCGAAAAAGACGATTGGTAAAATAAATATACACTGCCCAGTATGAAGCTGTCTCGGCCAATTCACCTTTGATAACTCTGTGGAAGAATTGCTCATAGGCTACACTCAGCTGTTTGAACTCATCACTCATTGCAAAATCTTTCTGGACATCTTTGTCAGCTGGCAAGGCATTTATACTATCAAGTAGATTAGCCTGATCGCCGCTACACTCTGATGCAAGGAATCGTTCGAAAAGAGATCTCTCCAGTGCCATGGCAGCTGTCTCTGTCAGTAGATACTCATGGCCCGAATCAGCAATGTATGTGCCCAGAGCGCCAAAAACGCCAACTCAATATGGAAGTGACCAAGTAAGATAACAAGCTTGTCAAAGACGGGTGACTTTAGCGACTAGATGGAATATGCCTTCGAAGCAACGGCGAGATCATATGTGACTGGATGGAAGGGCATTTCGGTTTCTTCGGCAACTCTGAGTGATCGGAGCATGGTTTCATGAACAACATCATTTCTTGTAGGGGATTGAGAAATGCGATCCATGTAAGTGATAATGGTGACTGGTAAGGGATCATGGACGAAACTGGAGAAAAAAATAAGTGAAAAGAGGGACATGTTGTACTCGAGAAGTAACAGGCCAGAGTGCATCAATGCACTGTGCTGAAATAAAGAAATGGTCTACTTCTGTTATTTCAATCTTGTCTCGCTCGGATTCCTGAAAGTAAGACTTGGCCAACTTCAGGTTTGATTTGAATGGATTTAACGGCTTTTCAGGTCCTTCATAGGTCCTTCTTGGTTTCTGAATCATAAAACTATTTTGAAGTAGCTCTGAATTTTCAGCTCTGATGTTATCAGGACTAGCATTCTGATATGCTATTCCTACAGTTGCATGAAAGGTATCTTTCCCATTCACAGTCTCGATGTTAAGGTCAAAATTGTCCCACGCTGTTCCTACAAGAAGAGAAGAGAGGAGCAAAGGTGGAAAGACAAAAGAAGAGAAGTACACGTAGTACATGAAGTACACGTAGTTCAAAAACTGTAAAACAAAAATGCCCCGAGACAATAAAAAATGTTCCTAAACTGTTCTGAGTAATGTAGGTTTTCATTTCATTATAACCAGAAACTCATTTCGAAACAGAGTCATCAGAAATACGAGATTTAACGTCAATGGGATTCACACTGTGTAGCTTAGGCCTAGCGTTAGTTAGGCTATTTCTAATCCCGATGACAAACAAACTGTAGAAAATGCCATGAGACAAAAAGAAAGTATTCTCAAACTGTTTTGAGTAATCTAATTTTTCATTGCAGTATAAACAGAAACTCATTAAGGGAAAAGATCATCACAAAATAGGCGAGCTATTTTAACGTCAATGAGATTAACACTGTGTAGCTTAGGCCTAGCGTTAGTTAGGTTATTTCTAATCAGGTAGTTCAAAAACTGTACAAAATGCCCAGAGACAATACAACAATGTTTCCAACTGTTGATGAGATTCACACAACGTAGCTTAGGCGTAGCATTAGTTGGGCACTTAGGCCTTGGCTAGGCTACTTCTCATCACGTTGGTCAAAAAGTATCCGATATATCATGGGAATCCTCTTCTCATAAAGTCTTCAGGTGTCTTGCAACATTCTTAAATCCATTTTATTCAATTATTTTACAACAAAAAATGGCTCACCTTTCCGAAAGTTTTACCTGGATTTTCTTCGAAAGACTTCGTGTACTTCGTGTTGTCAGACTAGAGCTGTGTTGTGCGCAGGCGTGTTACTGCTGCAGTGCTGCTTAATGTTCTTTGCTTGAAACGTGGTTTGTGGATTAAATAATCAGTTCTACGTTGAAAAATCCAAGGCACGTGACTTGAACGTTCAGAGCCGTAGCCTGCGGTGTGTCAGGGGGACAACTGCTCCCTTGAGATTTCCAAATCGTACATACACTACGTGCGTGGCGCTCTACGTAGGCAATGTGTCAACTCCCCCCCCCCCCCCAAAAGTTTTTGCCCAGGCTACGGCCCTGACATTGTACCGAGTGTATCATACCTCCGCGCGACCATCTAATACCTACAGAATAGACCCCCCTCCCCCCCCCAAAAAAAAAAAAAATTAGGCTAACCAAAGTAGCAAAAAGGGTTTCCCCTTATTTTTATAGTGTATGCATATTGCTTATAATGAGGGACGGGTGATCCTTGTTGGTTACAACTGTCTGGGCTTCTGTGTAGGGTAAAGTTGTACTGTCATTGGTATTTTTTTGTTGTAAATAGTGTGTTAGATTTAATGCAACAACAGAATTCTATGTTCTGTTCGCTAACCTGTACGTTATTGCAAAAGGGGATGGGAGGGGATCTTTTGTGCTGCTGTCTGGGCCTCTGTACAAGGTAAAGTTACCGTCGTTGGCATTTTATGTCGCAAGTGGTCAAACATAAAACATTTAAATGCAAGAAGAAAAATGTGTGTGTTCGGTCAGCTGATTATATGCGTAGGCCTATGTATTGCAAATGTGGGAGGGGGTCTTTGGTGATGCTGTCTGGGCCTCTGTACAAGGTAAAATTACTGTCATTGGCATTTTCATGATGCAAGTGGTCAGACAGAATAAATGCAAGAAGAAAAATCTGTGTGTTCGGTCAGCTGAATAACACTGTTTATTGTTGGGGACTGTGGTGGGGTCCATTTAAGGCTACTGTCTGGGGCTATGTACAAGGTACAGTTGCTGTCATTGGTATTCTCATACACTACAAGACTTGACAGATCACATGCAACAGGAATTTTTCGTGTGTTCACTCAGCTGATTAAAGCTGTGAGGGGGCGGCCCTTGGGGCTGCTGTCTGGGGCACTGTACAGGGTACAATTGCTGTCAGTGGTATTTATGTGCCTACTTTAATGTAGGGAACAATATGTCACATATTTTATCTCTGTGTTCTTTCACCTGATTAAACCAAATTTTTGGGCCCACATTTTGGGTCCTGTGGGCTTCCGGTACAGGATACGACCCTGCAGCAATATATCTTATTTGGTCTTGGGCCCCAATGGTCATGTTAAGATCCCCAAAACTTTTGTGTTCGATCAGCTGATTAAACCTTGCTGGCTCCTGGTCTATACATAGGCAATCTCGAGAGCATGGAAGGGCTTCAAGGTTAGGCCAGGACAAAGTATGGAAATCCAACCCTGAATGAGAAAAAAGACATTTAATTACATCTTATTATTATTAACAGGGTCAGGGCTACCAACTTGCTCGCACACATTATTTATCATAAAGACTCATACAAATTATGGTTGTTGCAACTTACCCCAAGTATGCAAAACCACGTTGGTAACGTTCACGGGAAAGTATATTTACTGCAAGCATGGCACAATTTGTTGTGAGCATCCGCGAGGTCTGATCTGTGTGAAATGTAAATAAGGTTAAATGGTCTAGATCAGAAATTGTGTAATTTTTAGAAGAAAACAAAACAGACTTTGCTTTAAAATAGTCAAAAAATGTGAATCGAGACAGACTGAGGAACATTTTGGAGAAAAGGTAGTTTTTCAGCATTCCCAACAAAACCCATTTGAAAATCACAAGACATGTGTTTACCTGATGATTCAGGCTGGTACAAAAATTTCAGTTCAATCAATTCATTTTTGCTGTTGTGCTTTTCTGTGAATTGTTATGAAGAGGAATTGGTTATTTGGCAGTAAGGGCGGATTAAAAAAAGGGCTATTGAAGTATTGATATTACGAGTGCAGCCAATATAGGCGCCGAAGTAATCCCGTCCTCCAAGCGCGGTTAGATTATACCAGAGCATCTCATGCTAATTTAACCAAACCATATGGTAGGTCTATTCTGTATTTGCAACTAGTACTGTGGTATCTATTAAAATCAACATTGTAGCACACCTTCAAGCGAATGAAGACTTTACACAGTTTCACAAGAGCGATCATCACTGCAGGCTATGTGGTATCTATGGCGTAAAGACTGCAGAAAAATTTGTTTGGTAAGATAGACAGTAGCGTGCTCATGAATGGAAGGGAAGAGGCAGGCGGGACCAGTGGCCCCCTCAGAATGTCAAAATTGGGTAGGGCAAACTATGGACAAGAGTATAATGTTCGGGGCATAAATTTTCGGACGCAGAGCCAAATTGAGCCAAAAGCGTCCGTTCTTGGGGTAGAATGCAAGGGGAAAGCCCCTGGAAGCTCTGAGGTTTTGGCATATCGCTGGATGAAAAAGGTCTCTGGAGGGGTATGCTATTTTTTTCGGTTAACCCAACTCTAAACTGAACTGACTGGGGGCAGTGGGGGTAAGGACAACATCAATGGAGGTAAATTTCTGATCAAAATAGCGGCTGCTTGTATCATCCATCTAAGATTGGATGTGCGATTTCCGGTTTTAGGTTCGATTTTTCAAAACTTTCTGTACGCTTCTCACCAACCAACGGTGGTGCACCTTCTGACTGATTTTTAGATTGGAAAAACCGTTTATCTGCAATTGAAAACTCAAAATAGCGATTTCTTATATTCTCCTTTTAAGCCTAGGAAATGCCATTTTCGACTGTCTGCCGAGTACGATTTTTCAATTTTTCTTGTACCCTCCGCGCCAACTAATGGTAACGCTCGGCTTAGAAAGTATCCACTTCAGAACTAAATTTTTCTGGCGAAACATATTCTGCCCCAAAACTAAAATGCTCCTGTACGCCTATATGATTCCTAAGCTTTCAGAGCCTGGCACCCAAACTAAACATTACATAGGCTTAAAGCACCCTTCAATCGGAACTTTCGCCCCCCCCCCCCTTGCTGGCGCCACCCCTGGCACTGATACCCCTGTTTTCGGTCGAATTGGCTTGACAATTAGATAGTGTTGCATGCAGGTACTGACGAAAGCAAGGGAACAGTGTACGTTACGTGCGGAGCCCGGTTTGTATATCCCCCGCTGTGCCCCACAATCCGATGCGGCAACGAACTACCGAACTCACCAATTAAGTGACACAATCAAACTGCTTGCTTACGCATACAGATGGCAGCCTTCAACAATATTAGAATCATTATTTTCACTAGTTTACCCAACATGAGGACATTCCACCAAAACAAATAATAAAAATGTTCCCGAGTTAGGAATAATTATTAAAGATGTATTCGGTATAGATTTGGCACTGAATATGGCTCCATTCTGCACATTGCCCCTTAAAGTGAGCAAAAATTTTTCAAAGGAGAGGAGAACACCCCCTCCTCAGGACGGCCGATCAGAGGATGTCACTCGACAAAATCTGGTGTCAAACACTGATGTCATCTGATGAGTCGTTCTGTGAATGATTGTCATTAGTTTTATTTTGTTTGGTTAAAGGCCTACATAATGAACAGCATGCTAATCGTAATACATCAAAATAACATGAAAATGGGCATTCCGGAGGAAAAAACAAATTGAAATTAAATCACTAACCATTATGATGTAATTGCTAGTCAATATCGGCAAATGATTAGCAGTTCCGCTAATAATTTTTAAAATTCTAAATTATTCCCTGTGATAGGCCTATCGCCTATAGTTTAATGTCATTGTATGGTCTAGCCTGCGTTCATGTCATCGTCTAGCCTATCTTCATATTGTAGCCTAGTATTAGTACTATTAAAAATGAAGCATTCGGACACCCTTCCAAGGACATTTGCTGCACACTAAACATCCAAAAAATAATCATATTGAAGTTTGTGATGCAAGGGTCATGTGGGTGGAACGGTGCGTGGACTGTGGTGGGGATTTGCATGGGTCTTTGAAACAGTACCACTCAAACTCACAGTCAGTCATGTTGGGCATGGGCACTTATTTATTCTCCAAAAATGTAGTGACTGAGAGATACATGCCCGTAGCCATACAAGGTACTGAAGGGTGACCAAAAATGGGGGGTTGAGTACAAATGTATTAAGGCAATGGCAAACCTCATATCTCTTTGGGGGCTAAAAATTTCTGGAGGACTTCGCTCTTCCCACCCCCTGCAATAGCTATGCGAGGGTTTGGAGGGATATGTCTATGAGGAAGGCTAGATGAAAAGAAAGCTACCAAAAATCTTCTTTCAAGACCAGATGAATATGTTGCCTTAGACCCCTTGTTACACCCATCATGAATCCATTGATGGACGTATTGACAACCTGTCTTCTTCATAGAACAAATTAATGCGGTTTGATGAGCGTGCCCGGTGATAGAGCATCATCCTCTCAACTGGGAAATCCCATCTCTGGTCCATACTGTCCATGTCGCATAAAAAGTAGCCGGGCTGCAAGACCTATTTCTGTTTTATCTGGTAGAAATGTATAACAGCCTATATCATTGGTGTGTTGTTAAATTTTATCTGCCTAAGGTTCAAACGTCGATAAGAACTTCAGAAATAAGATCTACAGCCACAGTTAGTGCATGGTTTTCCTATGGGATTATCACTTGTGGAAAATCCATCGTCAAAGTGGTTAATCTTCGACAAACGAAACTGCATGAAAAGTGAAACCCGGTCGGTGAATCTTTGCCTTTAAACTTTCGTGCAAAAGTAAATATTGGTGAGTGCTTGAGGTGGGCCGAAGGGGGGGGGGTCGAAGGCTCTCCTTGACGGGTGCATAAAAGCGACTGTGAACTGGAAAGAACTCACCAGGAGAATGAAGATGCTACCTCGATGCTTTTATCGAGCCACCTAAAAGCGCAAATGCTCTCTTGAATAAAGACCAGGACAAACTAAATAGTCTAACTACTATGACACTCAACATCAAAACCAAGAGCAGAAGCATGTTTACTTATTAAAGGTTCTAGAAACCTAGCAGAGCAGTAATTCAGAGCAAAGTATCTGTAGTTTATAATCCCACCCAAGAACACAAGGATGCAGTACCTATCTTATTGCAAGACAAAATAAAGTACGAATAAATATTCAAAACTGGTAACACGGGACTGCATACGTAGTATTACTGCAGATAATGCTACTGCCTACTTGTTTTGCTTGCCTATAGTTAGGGAGCTAGCCCCTAATCACTTACACTATCGGGAACGGAAGGTTTGAAGGTCCCATGCTATTGAGGGTACCGTGACAAAGAAAGAAACCCATTTCTTATGTTTCGCGTTCGAGCCGCAAAGAACAGGTGGGACCCGAAAAGGCCCCCAAAATGACAATCAATTACACTTTTGAGAACATCAATTAGATTGAAAAACACTGCGAGTACCAAAACCAGTAAATTGAAATATAAAACTTAAGAAAACGAAATCCGGGGCATTCACCGCTTAAGAAGGGCTCAAAGTAGGGCCCAAGTAGGGTCTCAATTACACTTTTGGGAACAAAGTTGAAACTGATACCGTTTAGTCACCACCCATCACTGATAATAAAAATATAACTTAAGAAAAGATTTTCTGGGGAATTATCGTTTAAGAAGGGCCCAAATGGACCACAAAGGGCCCAAATGTGCCCATTTTAACCTGTCAGAACAAAGTCAATATTACTAACAATCGATCCAATTGCGTAGCAGGTTTCCAAAAATGATATTAAGATCGTAATGATAGGGAAGATGGTCCTATCAAAGGGTCCCAACCATGAGCCCCAAAAGGGTCTCAATTACACTTTTGAGAACAAAGCTGAAACTGAAACCGTCTAGTCACCGTTTAGTCACTGATCATAAAAATATAATTTAAGAAACGATTTTCCGGGGCATTATCGCTTAAGAAGGGCCCTCAAGGGACCCAGATATGGACCCATTTTATCTTGTCCCAATAAAGTCAATATTAATTACCCTAGAATCGATCCACTTACCTCGAAGGTTTCTAAAATGATACTTAAGATCGAAATTACCGGGGAGATGGTTCTATAAAGAAGGCCTAACTAGGGAACCAAATAGGGTCTCAATTACACTTTTGAGAACAAAACCTAAATTGATTTGTTTATTATCCCCACACAAAACTTGACACAAAAACATTTCTTAAGAAGGGATGGCCCTTTGCACTCTGGCTTAAGATGGGCTCAAGTGGACCATATGACCCTACGCAGTAAGCGATTAAGCTTGACAGGAAAATGCCGATATTTAACACATTGCACACACTTACATCTCATGTTGTAAAAGAACGTGATCAATAGGTCCTCGCGACAGGTATTCGGGTCACACTCAGCTATGAACTGCATCAAGTACGGTGCACTATAGGGCCTGGGCATAGCTATAATGGGTTTGTCATGTATCCAATGTCACAAGAGTTCAAGTGTAACGGAGTTTCTTTGGTGTAACTTTTAGTTCCATTTCGCAAGCGTGTAAGTCATACCAAATACGGTTTTATCATTCAGTTCAGTACAAAAAAGAGCAAGCGAAGCCACACATCACTTGACATGGAAACATTAATTAAGAAAGGATGGTCATGATGGGCATTCTAGATGGGACCCAATGAAAGGAAGTGAATTATTCCAGATTACAGTTTTTTCTTCAAACAAACAGAAAATGGTATTTTTACTCATCGTGTAATTTATTCTTTAAATGTTTGGTGCATCTTGAAACACAATGAGCGGAAATACATTATTTCTCATTACAGTGTTTTTTTCAAATAAACAGAGAACGAAATCTTTAGTATCGTTTAAAGCAATTTTACTTACACGTGAAGTAAAATAGTACCGTATTCTTGCAAAGAATCGGTTATCGGCTATGTAGAGCTGATGCTAATTATTTTAGGCTCTGATACAATCAGTGGCGTAGCTAGGCATTACTTCGGGGAAAACGGCCAAATTTTCTGAATTTTTTCTTTAAATGTGTAAATCATTTCTTTGGGGAAGTAATTTGTGGCGTCCAGGGGTAGCCGAAATTTTTGCCCTTTCAGAAAATATTTGAAAATATGGAGCTTGTAGTGGACAAACATGTTGGATTCCGGGTTTCCTGCGTATGGAAACATGAAAAATTCAGGAATTACCGAATAATCTGCATTTCTCACTGGCAAGCATGTGATTACACGACGACCAAAGACCGTTGTTGTTACACAATCTTATCTATGTCCTAAAAATTTAGGCTCTCCAATGACATTTTAAAGCCAAGAGCTTGCATTGGAGAAAATTTAGAATTTTATGAAAGAAAATTTCATGAAATTTGCACCATAAGTACCAATTTAACTTGATAATCTGGTGATTTTGTCATTTCTGAGGTCCGGAAAGGCTCACCCAGCCGATTTATGAGAAATCACGACTGCATTAGGAACTGCATATTGCTCCCATGCCGCTCTCCCTGTAGCTTCGCCACTGGCCACTGGTTACAAAGCATCTCACTTTTCCCTCCTTATCAAATATGCATGCTGTGTCCCTATCGTTGGTGTCACAGAACCCCTTACTGGATTGTCCTCGTTTTCGTTTGTGAGATCATCGCTGGTGGGATGGGTAGACTGGGGCATCTGGGGCCCAATGAACCACACAGAATGATAGTATTTATCCACAAGTTCCCATCCTCATGAGGTAATATTGAAATGATTTTCTTGTATGCTGCGTGCCATGTCTTGGCAAAAAGTTGCTGCTATCGATTTTGATTGAGTTCATTCTGGCATGGTGGGATGACACAAACGTGTGCAACTTTGAGTTTTGTTAAGGGATGCTTCACACGTTTTGGTCCATATGACTTCACAAATCTTTCAACTAAGACCACAAACCATTCCTATTAACTCCTCGTGAAATAAAAGTCCAATGTATTTCGCTATTGAGAGGGTATTACAGTTTTATGCTCACCTTTTGTCTTCTGTCTGCCGAGGTTCGTGCCGATTATAGCTTGCGATATTAATCGGACCAGTTATGAAGTCTCGGTAATTGCAGGACTTGAAAAATACGATTGCGTCCTGTTTAGAGGGTAGTGCTACCTATGAAAAAAGACGTGATTTTGCGGGAACGATCAATGGCGATCTGTTAAAAGTAGGAGACCATCCTTTCTAAGGTGATGTTTTGAGTACAAGTAGAGTGCTGGAAGATATATTTCAGATTTGTCCGCAAACGCGTAATGCTGTTGTTGGTATAGGACATGTCTTGAGGGCCCATCTTTAAATAAACTGTCGATTTTGAAAATTGAGTTTTTAAAAATGAATAAACTTAAGTTAAATATCGGCGTTTTCATGGAAAGCTTAATCGCTTACTGCGTAGGGCCATATGGTCCACTTGAGCCCATCTTAAGATAGAATGCCCAGAACTATCCCTTCTTAAGTGATGTTTTTCTTTCAAGTGATGTGTGGGGATAATAAAAAAACCAATTTCGGGTTTGTTCTCAAAAGTATAATTGAGACCCTATTTGCATGCTGTGACGTCGCTTCTTGAAAAAGCAACATAGACACCCCAGTACATCAAAAGCGGTATAGGGTGTAACCAATATCTGTGTTTGGTACATGACCTGTGACCTCAAATGAGCTATGCTTTCATTGTGTTCACACTGCGTGAAAAGCAATTAACACATGCTGACTGAACTGTTAGCTAACCCCAAATGTTACGTAACTTATTGTGTATTTGAAACACATCTTTTACTGTCAATCAATAAATCAGATATGAAACTTGACTTAATAATGTCTGTATGTAGTGGGCATCTTTTCCTCCCTGAAGCGATAAGAGTTAATCAGGCAGAAATGAAGGATGTAACAAAAAGTAAGAGGGAACGTTTCATCATGTGACCCCCTTATAGGACCTTCTCCCCAGTCATTTCAATCTTAAGTATCATTTTGGACACCTTCGATGTAAGTGGATCGATTCTAGAGTAATTTATATTTACTTTATTGGGACAAGTTAAAGTGGGTCCATATTTGGGTCCCTTGAGGTCCATTTTGGGCCCTTCTTAAGCGATAATGCCCCGGAAAATCGTTTCTTAAATTATATTTTTATGATCAGTGACTAAACGGTGACTAAACGGTTTCAGTTTCAGCTTTGTTCTCAAAAGTGTAATTGAGACCCTTTTGGGGCCCCTGGTTGGGACCCTGTATAGGACCATCTTCCCAATCATTCCGATCTTTAGTATCTTTTTTGGAAATCTGCTATGTAATTGGATCGATTGTTAGTAATATTGACTTTGTTCTGACAGAATGAAATGAGCACATTTGGGCCCTTTGTGGTCCATTTGGGCCCTTCTTAAACGATAATTCCCCAGAAAATCTTTTCTTAAGTTATATTTTTATTATCAGTGATGGGTGGTGACTAAACGGTATCAGTTTCAACTTTGTTCCCAAAAGTGTAATTGAGACCCTACTTGGGCCCTACTTTGAGCCCTTCTTAAGCGGTGAATGCCCCGGATTTCGTTTTCTTAAGTTTTATATTTCAATTTACTGGTTTTGGTACTTGCAGTGTTTTTCAATCTTATTGATGTTCTCAAAAGTGTAATTGATTGTCATTTTGGGGGCCTTTCAGGGTCCCACCTGTTCTTTGCGGCCCGAACGCGAAACATAAGAAATGGGTTTCTTTCTTTGTCACGGTACCCTCAACAGAATGGGACCTTCAAACCTTTCGTTTCCGATAGTGTAAATGATAAGGGGCTATCTCCCTAACTACTTTAGGTTTCCCAGTTAGATGAGTTATTTTATCGTTAAGTTTAATTTTTTCCTTACTCGTGTACAATGATGAAACGATCCTGCCTACTTTTTGTTACATTCTCCTTCTTTGCCTGATTAATTCTTATCGCCTTAGGGAAGAAATGAAGCTCACTTGATATAGTTACATTTCACGTCTGATTAATTGATTGACAGTAACAGATATATTAAAATACACAAAAGGTTACGTAAAATTTGAGAATAGCTAAAAGGTCAATGAAGCATGTGTTAATTGCTTTTCACGCAGTGTGAGTACAATGATAGCTTAGCTCATTTTATGGCACAGATCACGTACCAAACTCGGATATCAGTTACACCCCATACCGCCTTTGATGTACTGGGTGTCTATGTTGCTTTCTCAAGAAGAGACGTCACGGCATGCATATTTGTCACCAAACCCGCCGTAACTAACTGGACTGTGGGGAGATGTATGCTGGCGCCAAGTCTTGTTCACCGTACGACAGTCAGTACCCACTGGATTGCCGATCTACTCGTCATTGGAAGAATCATCTGTATTAAAATCACATCAAAGAGCATGTTAAAATTGGAAACCAAATTAAAACAGAATAACAAACAAACAATGAAACAAACACACAAATTAATTTTACAGCATCTGCCATGTAAAAGCACAATGATACCAGAAATGTTGTCATTTTTCCAGATGATAAATACTAAGCTGTAAGTCCTAGAGAGACTTGAATACTTACGTGAATCTATACGATACCGTTACACCTCAATACTGTGGCTGGAGTCTTCATCATGAGCTCTTTGAGATAACCGAAGAAGTGAGAGCTCACTTGCGAAGTTTCAAACTACACATTTCCCGCCTTTAGGGTGAGAAGATGTTGAAATATCATTTGAATTACATTTCCAAAATACAGTGGGTTTAATCTTCTTGCTATGGTTGTTTTTATCTTCACTCAAAATGCTTTACATCAAACAGTGTGTTTGTTCCGCTAATCTATTCATTATGTATACATACTTTCGCATCACGTATGTGCACGCCCAATTGCACTGTGTTGGATCTTGTATCGAAGTTATGCTCCCTTCACACATTCCGTTTCAAGATGGTTGACTGACCATAGAGGTTTTCTATAGAAAGATTTGCAGCATAAATAAAGCGGGATTGATAATGTTAAGGAAAGTTGGAACAATTAATCAAAGCTATGCGGGGAAGTATATTTCTTGACTGAATTTGAGCAATCGGTGCTTGTTGTGCAACTTTGGAGATGATTTCGGGACAAATTTGTGAGTGTGACCATTCGCCAAACGTTAAGAAAGGTTGAAATAAAATCTCCCAGTGATTCTTGGGCAATTTTTCCTGAAATTGGTTATACGATAACTTGCGAAATTAATCTGGTAAGTTCCATTATGCTATTGTAATTGGAAGTGTACAGAATAAAAAGTATATTAACATCATGAATTGGTTTCTTTTCACATTCATTTATTGATCATCCGATTCCACAATTTGGCGAATATTTACCAAGTAACGAATTTAACATTAAGCCCATCAGATTAAAAGAATTTACAACTGAGATCATACAGAAAATAAGCACACTAGCTCTTAAAACTTTGCTTCAAAAACTCTACAACACTTATACAAAATAAATGAAATAAAAGAAAATCCCATAATATACAATGTGTATACATGAATTCCGTGAAAATAAACTAATTGAATGTGTAAATTTCTTGATTGAAAGAAAATAAAAAGGGAGTCACCGTCGTAAAACTGAGTCAAGTTGTCCTCATGGTCGCTCAAAAGTGAGTCGTTATTGGTACAACTTGAGTCAGTTTGACGAGAGTGACTCCCTTTTTATTTTCTTTCAATCAAGAAATTTACACATTCAATTAGTTTTATATTCACGGAATTTATGTATACACATAGAATGCGCACCATTAAGCAAACACTCATGGGCGTACCTTTAGAAATCGAGATAGAGCATGAGCTTCTCTATCCAGGATTAATTACACAACCATTTAATAATACTAATTAAAATGAAGAAACGTTTGCCCTTGATTCTCCTCGAAATTTCTTTCTCGATCTCTAAAAATTTCAATTAAATTGATCAAAAGAAAAAACCCTTTAGTCCTTGCTTTACCATTTTTTACAACTTTTTTTGTACATTTAGATGCATTGATATCTACATCTCGTTTTCAATTTCAAAAGCGTGCTTCGATTGTCTCTAGTATCTATGATGACAATCATCTCACTTTGATACAAAAAATAACCGTTGTGTTGGTTGGTTGATATATTTGTTTCACCCGAAAAAGGCATACGAAATGTGTCGGATAAACAAAACACCCTTGCTAGTATAAGACGACTATTTTTTTGTCACAATGGAAACAGCTAGTCAGTTCCATAAATTCATTAAACATATTCGCCCCCCCCCCCCTCAGTTTAGATCTACTTATGCTAAGGTTTCATAATGCGTATCCCTGAGTGTCAAAGCCTTTCTGGGACTTCATTAAATGTTTTCAAATTTATCCAATTTGAAGCCACAAAAATAACATCATCAAATTGAATTAATGTATTTCCATCCTTGAGTGGCGCCAGATTATACCATAAGATTAAAGTTAAAAACCATCGATCTTATCTTGAAGGTTGTCTATTTTTTCGTGCAAATTTGTGACTCTTAAGAGTTTTTCTTTGTACCCCTTATCACGAAAGAAATTCAATCCCGGGGCATTTTCACGCAGAAAGCCAATTAATGTCACTCATTTAATCTGAAAAATAAGAACACGAATCACATAAATGAAATTTATAGGCTCGAATCAAGTTGAGAACTACCTATCGTATGGAATTTCCATAAAACGTAATGTGGCGTTGTTAAGGCAAACTATGGAGTTATTATGTAATAATATATTTGAAAATATTTGCACTTATTCAAATCTATACCAAGCAAATGGTTGGAGTGACTGTTCATGGGAATTATTAATTTTTATCACACTAATGACGGGCTGCCCTTACCAAGATGGAAAATTGCCCAGAGGAAGGGTCAGAATTCTAAAACGGGAAAGGGGGGGACCTGTCCCCCACCTTGTAAAACCACTGCTCAATATCACTGAATGGTTGTGAGTGACATACCAATACTGCGTAGTAAAATCTCCAACAGATCCTTTAAAAAGGTGTTTTAGGTCTCTTGTCAAGCCACTCAGACATTTTCGGTTCCGCCTTGAAGCGATCAATAAAGGCGCTTAGAAGACTTTGATTCTTTAGGAAAGACGTATTCCCAGGTTCGCTCCCTATCATCGGTGGTATGTTGTCATGTAGCAAGTGGAAGACAGTGACGTCAGCAAGAGTAATCTGTTGTAAAAATGGTTAAGTAACTTTTAGTCTAAAACAAAATTTTGGACATGGAGAACTTAACACAATATCTTGTTACTGTCAAAAAATGTCTGCTATGAAATTAGATGCGACAGGAAAGTTTAGTATTTACCTCGGTAAGTAAGGCTGGTTAGTGGTTAGTGGTTATACACCGTGTTCCTCAGAGTAAGGGTAATTTTACACCACCAGCAAACTTGAATCAAACCATGAAAACCAAATCAAATACCTAACTGAAAAATCTTTTAAACGAGGTATGAAGAGGGAAAATAACCAGTGTAATAGTGGGATTCATCACCACAGGTAACACGAGGAACTGAAAAGTGCTCATAAAATGAATGAATCATACGTTCTGAGTGCAATTGTTTTACCAATTTAATGATTTGAACGATCGATTCTTTTAATTTGAACGAGGAGAAACATTGTCTTAACATATTAGTCCTAAATCCGTTTTATACTCTCATTTTAGATGAATTTGCAAAGTACTTTAAGAATAATGTTCCTGCGCAAGATATTTTACATTTCTTTTGAATTTTCAGTTCCTTAATTTTTTTCTGGCAACGGCATTTTATATCCTTGTCAGCCGTGATTGATGCACTTACCGAGGTTCTACTAAAAACAACTGAGCGTAACGTGCTCAGTATTAGCGTTGCACATTTAAGTGCGATGGTAGTAGGGGCAAGATAATGAATCTGCAAGAGGTCCACAAACAACATTGTCGGTTTTGCAGGGTACTGGAACTGTTTTCCTTCAATCGATCAATGAGTTTGTTTCCATTGGTTGATGTACGACTATAACGAATTCGGACAGTCAGGTGATGGTCAGTTTTTGGTTGGACATAACTGCGGGTCCTTTACCTTTAGTCCTTCAGTTTCCTTGTTTACCTGCACCATGAATGACTGCATGATGAAATGTATCTTGATTCCCTCAATTTCACTGAATATGAGGGTTTCAAATTCATGTAGACAAAAATGAAAACGATTTAAGGCTAATGGACACCACTAATTGGCTTTCTACCGTTACTAAGCACAAGCGCTGATCTGATTCCTTTATAAAGATAATGCACGTGACGTTAGCGCGTTTCAATTTCAAATTCTGGATGGAACCGATCAATGATCAGTGCGTGTGTTACCAATTCGCCCGCACTACAACACCTTAGTAAAAATTGCTCTACAAATAACTCCTGGGTGGAAAAATAGCAAGAAACGCGGACAGTGACGTCAGTGCACAACCTCTTTACCTAAACGCTAGTGTAAGTTAGGCACCAGACCCAGTACTGGACAAAACAGGTAACGTGTACGTCCTGTTCGTAGAATGTCGCCACCGACCGCGACAAAGAAGGCGCACAAGGATGGCCGCCGTGAATGTATAAATCGTCTGATTTGATGACGACTCTGTTATATTTTAAACAAAATTTAAACTTAAACGGAAAAACATATCATATTCCTGCAACAGGTGAAGTTATTTTGACCTTACCCTGCCATATTTCAACTTTCTTGCAAAATCTGGGAGTTGACTCGAGCAAGTCCAAACTTTTGCACAGAAAATCATAGCAGACGACTACCTTGGTGCGCTTTTTCTCTTACGTAAGGTAGCGACAGTGTACCATAGAAGTACTACCTCGGAATGTACCGTGCAGTATGCTCTACTTCCATGCTCTATCCATGTATAGGAAGTCCGTGCACCAGACACACTGCATGTACGACAGGTATCGGTATTGAATCGGATCAATAACCAAGAAGCATAGCCTTATGTGACGTAACGAAGTCGGTGGGTCCGAGAGTTAACCCTACTTCGGCGGCTACCCTGTTACTTTAAATTTTTACACGAACGAAATTACTCATAGTATCGAACGAATGAAAAACAATAATTTGCCCCTTTTAAAGCTCAAATTACCGCAAAATCTTGTTCAACATTTGATACAGTTATCGGGTAGGTCTAACCAAGTAGTTTTCTTTGTTAACGTAACAAGAATACCACAAGACCATGTGAGATAGTGTCTCATCATATCATGTGATCACAAATTCCCCAATCAGTTGTTGACGAGTTAAAATGTGTTATATATGAATTGTTTGGTTATTTACACACGAACACGAAATTTTATCCAAATCATGGTTGGTATCCTTTCAAATGAACGTTAATTGAATGATTGGTTGAAATTTTGCACAGAGAAGAAAATGGGGAAAATTAAAAACTTTTTCAACCTTCCTCAGGAATTTGTGGAAAAAGACGTCATTGTGTACTAATATACTCACATTTTGTCAATAAGCTTATACTTTACGGGGATATATGATGAAGGTGGCAGTATGTATCATTCCGGCCAGAGGTATTTTAAACGTAGATTCCATTGATTCCAAACTCCAATCCCCACACTGTCAAACGCGCTGGTTCCTTACGTGGGGGCATCAAAAGAAGGGACTAACGTGTTGATTTTACCTGCTCACAGTTCATTTTTATAACTATCGATGCGTAATAGAAAATTCAATTACGACGAGAGATCAGAGTGGGTGCGTTTTAAAGCGCTTTTATAAATTTCTCATTGTAAGCACGAAAGAATCTGAACGGGTGTATAAATCTACGTCCTTGAATATACCATAGCAATGACCAATCAGTAAGTCGGTGAACATCAAATCAGTCGTTGAACAATCAAGTTTACCAAATAACCTTGAAAATGCAAGAAACCGTTCCATTTAAGTGAAATATAGCCCGGGCTTAATAAAAATGGTGTTTGAAAGATCTGCGCTCAGCTGTTTTGAAATCTCACGTATTTACACTACCGAAAATAGTGAATTCACCTTTGTTGGGTTACTAAAGGTCTGTTCAGTAATCAGCACTTTTGCCCCTCCCTTTCAGTCTACACGAAGAGTCACTGCCCTATTTTAAAGCTAAAATCAATGATTGCAATTTCTTGTCCCTACACTCCTGGTCAAAATGAGGAATTATACTGTTATCAACGGCGACTTCCCTATAAAGGCTCTCAAACTTGTCCTAAAAGTTTCAAAAGTTCCAATTCTCAATTCAATTCTCAACGATCTACAGAAGATGCGAGCGCTTCCGCACATATGAACAATGTACAGCAGCTTTTACAATCCTGGCTGGGACAAATACATATGAGATATTCCCCCATTGCAATTCCACTTTCAACTTTGAAATTCTTGAAATTTGGAATGTATTTTGTCGAGGACAACATTTATTTTTTTGGAGGGGGGGGGGGTTAGTTTGAAAGACCAGCCAAATATATGCATATGTATTTGTACATTTGGGCAAACCTTGCAAATATTTTTGTCTAGAACTGTAGCTCCGCCGAATCTTTTGCTATGTTACCGTTAGAACCCCAAGGCTGCCCTTGTAAGTAAGTCCCTAAATTCTTTGGCGGTCGTGGATAAAACTTAAAATTGCATTGTGGAATTTATTTGATCAAACGAAGAATGAAGAACGAAAAATTGTTATAATCATCCTCATTGCTACTGTTTTTATTATTACTGTTTATTAGAAATATTTACTCTGAGTAAAGAACAATAACCGTCTGATTTTGGCAACTGAAATAACTTGAAAGACCTTGAACCAACTTTAAAGAATCATTATTTTTAAAGAAATATATCTAATAGGGTGCGAATAAAGATTCACTACTTCCGTACTTTTAAGTGAAAAGTGGGACGATTTCATATCGTAGATTTTAAGCGACATTTTTCTATTTTCAAACTTAACCGGACTCTTTTTTGGAAGTTTAAGTTGAGAAAGTCATCGCTTCTTTATTCTGAAATGCTTTTAAAAGAAAGAATTTCCAATATATTGTTGTCCGAAAGACGTCAGTACGAAATTTGAAAGATGACCAAAGATCGTGACAGTCAACTCTGCTACACCTTCCAAAATCGCTCCACATTTTTACCGGTTGGTATATAATACGTCACCTGCCTACTTACATTTTCACCAACAAACCATCCTGCTCCTTCGTCATTTTTTCTCAGGAGTTTTTCCAAATTATTTAAGTGTGGTTGACAATCTTTTTCCGCAAAGTTTTTTAAAAGTGTCGCCTTGTGAAATAAAAGGAGAAGAGGAAACAAACGTTAGAGAATTCTGTCCCTTGAAAGTGAATGTCATGACTTGGCCGATATAACGACTTGGCTGATTTTGCAACAATAGGAGACCGAAACAACAATAGGCAGTCACAGAACCATGTAATCTGCGACAATGTTGCTTTTTGTCAGTTGTGTAACAAGCAAGGATTTCAAAAACAGGATCAGTTTGTCCACACTTCAAGGGAGTAGATTCTTTCATGAACAAAGATACAAAACATTGGCTGGGACCAATTCGCGATGTTTAACAAGACATTTGCCAACTGGCTAATGATTGAGCTCATCTCTAACCTAACCTAATTCTTAACTCTAACAAACAAATCATTCGATACTACATTAAAGCAACAGCCAATCAGAAAATCCTTGTAAAAAGTGGGCATCAGCCAAAAACATTACCTAACAAAGTTAGCAATACAACGAATGACGTTTTATCCGACAGACAAAATGGCATTTGTCGGGCGTGTTAGTAGCAGCTACGAAGCATCAGCGTAGCTAGATTTATTCCCAAGGGGGAGGAGGGACAACCCAAATGTTCCGCCAAAATTAAATTTGGCAGTCCTTTTGAAACATGCATTTGAAGATATAGAGATTTTATTGCAAAAAAAAAAATTAAATGCTGAGTTTCCTAAAAGGAAATTTGAAAAGTTAGGGGATAACTGAAATATTTGCACTTCCTATTGACAAATCTGTCGAGAATGATTGCACGGCGACTAAAGTTGATTGCTACTTCTTAAAGTTATCTAAGGCCTACGAACTAAGGATCTCTGAAAACATTTTAAAAGTTTCCAAATCTTTATAATTAAAGGCGTACTGTGGTAATTTCTATGAGAGGACAAGAGCATTTTTTTGCCTGAATAAAGGCACTGTTCATCATATTTTGTTCATGTTTTGCCCGAACAGACCAACTCCTTATGCTCGAATTGGGATGATGACTGCCCCCTCTGCACCCCCTGCCTCGTACGCCTATGTTTATAGTCTGTTTTAGACAAATTATTTGAAAACCAAGAGCTTACATCGGAGAAAATGTGGAATTTTATGAAAGAATTTTTTTAAATAGCGCTTTAGTAGCCGGTGTCAATTGATGATCTGGTGTCATATATGGCACATTACCTATTGTCTGATGGTCATTTACAGAGTACGAAAAAGTTCAAGTTTATTGAACTAATTTATGAGCTAAGATTACTGCATTAGGAACTGCACTATACGGCGCGCGAAGCAACTGAAAAAACTATGCTTATAAGTATGGAACAATTACAATTTTGGAGCTTGTATTGGACGGAGAGAACTCGGGATTTAATGGAAGAATAGTTGGGAAAATCACACTTTAAAAGACTTGTGTAAGAAATTACAAATTCCAGAATTTTTCATCCTCCTAGCGATCGCCCCTACCCCCTGTAGCTACGCCACTGCTAAGCAGCAATCAAATTTTCACTTTAATAAAATGGAAACTGCAAATTGATCAAAAAATTGCCTTATAAGAAGTACCACTTCCATTGGATGAATATCAAGTAAGGTAATCATGCTCATTCTACAATCTTTTTGAATTTTCATTAAAACTTTAATCACTCCCTACTATCACAATGATGTTTTTAACATATCGAGCTTTTTAATCACGTTATTTTTCATGCTTCCAGCTTTCGAAACCTATAGTTCAAATCCCGAACGAAATTCCTGAGGGAAGAATCACGAAAAGCATTCTTGAAAAACAAATATTGCATCAACTTCCAGTGTGACGCTTAAAGTACTCAAGCCGAGAACGGCGCGGTAGGGAGTAAACGCAGATTGACTTCTCTGTGACATGAATTGCAACAAAAGAGAAGAGGACGTACTTAAAGATCGTTTCGCTATTGCATGTAAAGTATTGAATATCCACAAAATAAATGGACCAGTCTCAATGCTAAAAGAAAACAGAGCCTTTAAGACAAGAATAATGTTATTGGTTCCGTTTATAGAACAAAGAAGAAAATCATGAGAAGTTCAGTGAAAAAGTTTTCTATGAATTTAGTGCGAAGAGCACGGGACTCAAAGGCTTATGAAACTATTCCAGGTAATGAAAACGAGCAATGTATTCGGAAAAAAATTGAGCTAGCCTTTTTGCTCAGGTACGGTGCTCCTTTTTCATGAGCCATTATGCTATTGACAGTCTATTCCTTCCAAAAGGAGGTAAAATTAAATCAATTTAGAAGAGTCCTAGCGAGACTATCTGCTTACCCTATAGACTTTGCCCCCCCCCCCCCCCCCCTTATGGGCTGTAGGTTGTAGAATGTACCCACAGTATTTCCCGCCTGTCCTGAGCGGCGGCTAAAGGGAAAGCAAATTGAACTTGAACCATACTGAAAAATAAATTTAAACTTTTGAACTTTTTATCGAGTTGACTGACACTGTAAAACACATTCTTCTTTGTTTGTCGTTCAAGGAATATCCCGATGTCAACTTCATAAGGTCTCAAATAAATGATAATAATTTTGTATCGCACTCCCTTCAAACCCCACATCATAGCTTGTTCATAGCTCAAGATAATTCGGTTGAAGATAAATAATCTTTGTCAAAAACAGAGTCCTAGTTACTCCAAGGTTGCAAAATGTTACGTAGTACCGGCAGATAGTTTCCTAAAATGTTTTATTGTTCTTTAAAATTGGAGTAACTAATTTGACCTCGAGACTTCACACCAGTGGAACATTGAATATTGTTCCTTTGAGGTCGACCCGAAAATTTTGCAAAGTGTGTTACTTTGTTTAGAATATTTTCTTTAAAAGGTCATAAATTTTAACGCAACATACTATTTAGACGAAATTTTCACCAATACAGAGAATAACAGTACCTTGATTTTTTGAAAATTGTCACCGGAATATTCCTTTAAATCTCGTCTAACTAACTATATAACCAAGCCCTGGCAGTTTTCTGTACTTAGGCCAAATTGATTATTTTAAGGTTTTATTTCGAGATTGTTGGGACATGCGCTCTCCTGGTTAAAATAGGTTAGGAAAAGAGTTAAAATGAAAATAAAAGTAGAAAAGCAATGAAAAACTGTCACAGAAAGGAAATCATGTACCTCAATCATGAGATCTCTAATTTGCTAATGACGTGACCCATAATTATTATCATATATTTGATTTAATCGGAGCATGTTTTGAAAGGATCCTAGCAGTGTTGTAATGACTCGAGTCAAAGATGTGACTTGAATCTGACTCGAGACACGATTTCAGTGACTCGAGACTAACTCGAACCCCAGACTCATAGGACTCGACTCCTCGAGTCAACACTTGCCAAAGACTCGACGTGACTCGAGTAACCGTAAAATGAAATTCAGAAGACTCGACATGACTCGAGTCACAAAAGTGAATGACTCGACGTGACTCGAATCATTGTCCACAATGACTCGAGTCGCCCCCAGGAGTAGTAAAACAGAAACTAAAATTTGTTTTCATCATCGGACCAGGGAGGTGTGATCAAAACCAACCCATCCTTACATAGGGGATCCTAACATACAGTTCTGCTTAACATGTGTAGCGGCATCGATTTCACGGGATCTCGCACAACAAAATTCTCGAAGCTGAGTGCCTTGAGTGTACGAATGCTACGGTGCCAGTGCAGACATTAAAATTTTCCTAGCCCTCGGTGCCTAGCCTAATATACTACGCTCCATAGAGTCTTATAGTCTACGCTCCGAATACTACAACACGAAGCAAAGTACCAATGGAGCGTAGTGTGTAGGGCCTGATAAATGACTGATTTTCCTCGCCTCTGTACCATTAGGTGGCATTTTCACTTGAAGTAGCTGAACGTGTGGCGAACAAAATTTCACTTCCATGTAGGTCTATTCAGTTGGTAATATCTGTTATTGGTATCGAGGTTATGTGCGGAAGCATAGTGCCTAGTTTGTGTTGTAAATGAAAAGATTGAGACGCAACGAACGTTTTATAGTGTAGTGTAGGAGTAAAGGTATTTGATTATATCTGAGGGTTCTTGTGTGACAAACATATTATTAGATGAATTATGTCACTGCTCAATGTGTAAAGATTAATATAGTACTAACTTGTAGATAATTTGTGTATTCCAATCTTCACATTTAGGGTTGTGAAGTCAAATTTCACTTCAAATGACAAGTGTGGACATCAGTCACGATTTTACCCCCCCCCCCCCCTTCATCCTCCAGCAAAAGTGTACAGTCACTTAGCAAAGGACTGCATTTTCAAAAGATCAACACCATGGACTCGATGTAACTCAACATGTAAGAGATCAGGTGACTTGGAGTGGATCAAAAAAATAAACACATTCTGACTGAGGTGACTCGAGTCACAAGGCCACTCGAAGCTTTCGAAAGACTCGAAGTGACTCGACTCGAGCCGAGGGAAAACTCGGCATGACTCGACATGACTCGACTAGACTGGAATTGCGAAAGACTCGACGTGAATCGAGACTCGACACTTTGTAACTCCAGGCGACTTGAAAGGTTCTAAAGACTCGAAGTGACTTGACTCGAGCTGAGGGAAGACTAGACATGACTGTACTCGCCTAGAATTGCTAAAGACTCCACATGACTCGATACTCGACACCTTGTGACTCGAGGTGACTTGTGACTCGATATAAAGTGACTCGATTACAACACTGGAAGTTGGGAGCTTTGACTTGGATGAATTTTCAAATAAATGAGAGACGTTTATAGGTAAAGTGCGTTAGGTACAACCTTACGATCATTATGGCTGACAGGTAATTCAATACATTAAAAACCGTGTCTGCACGGCGTAAAAGTCCCAGCCCCCTCCCACCTCGAAGAAAAATAAGAGAAGGAAAACAAGAGAGGAAAAAAAAGGAAAAGACTAAGATAGATTAAAAAAACACATAAACATGTTTAGTAACTTACCATTTCCTTGCTTAAATAAGCGAGGAAGACTGTTTGAAAATGTAGGCTATCGTAAAAATTGTAGCATTGGACCACAATTTTAACCAATTGAGGGTAGGTCAATCTGTAACCACAATATTGGTTAAAACTTACCAATATGTTTTAAGGATGCACCGACAGACAGCTTTCATCGGACCATGAGTGTCCGACAAAAGCTTTCTGTTGGTGTAACTTTAGCATTTCATTTTCGCAGTCCTCTGATTCAAATTATTTTACACAAGTTGGCAAATTTAAGTTCTTTTCGACCAGAGATTGAGAAGATATTTACTAAAAGCAGAAAAGGAAAAAAGATCCGGAGCATTTTCCGATCTGAACTCGTTGTAGTGTGGCAGGGGCTTTATCTTTTTATTTTCCTTTTTCCTTCCCATTTTCCTTGTTCTGCTTTCCTCATCGCCTTTTCGTGTTTTTTCTTCTTTCCTCTTCCTTCCGATCCCTTTCTCTCCCCATATCTTTCAGTCTTTTATCTGGCTTTCATTTACCACCGGCCCGACAGTTCTCTCATGGATACTCGCCTCTTAGTATTTGATTTTAGAAACCTAACATGGCACTACCTTTACCTTTCTAATTACAAGATAGAATACCCGTTAAGAACGAATTACAATTCAAAATTTGAAGTAAGGCACTACATACGTAGTATCAGATCATGCTACCGCCTACCTGTTCTATTAATCATAAAATGAATGCACACGCTAGTTAAAACATAACTGTACTCCACTGAAGGTCTTACCGTCTTTCGTCATAAACTTGTTGGAAAACCAAGTTGCAGACGATAAACGGTTGTTGCAAAAATAGACAGTTCAAATACAAAGATCTTACAATGACCAGGGAGGTCTAGTTACACCTCCCTGCAATGACACCATACACAGCGGTTTTTCAGTATATCAGATATTTATTGTTAGCAGATAACCCTCGAAAAAGAGTATATTCGGTGGTTTACATAATACTTGATGTTTTCTTTATCTGATATAATGTTTTGAGCCTTTGAGATTTGGCGTTCTCGCATTTAGTTACCGATTTCAAAACACTTACACCTTTATTTTCATGTTGTTGCAGACCAAAACGGGTACTGATGCACGTTCTTGTCTAAACGGCTCTGTTTTCTAATAGCACTGAGACTCGCCCATTAAAATTGGGGATGTATGCAGTACATTAAATGCTGTAAAAAGACGTTCTTGATCATTGTGCGCCCTCTCCTTTTTGATAGACTGATGGCACAGAGAAATTTATTTGCGTTTTCTCCCTACCGCGCCGTTCTCGGCTCCCGTATCGAAGGATGCGCTAATGGCGGGGGGTTCAAACAGGGGGACTAAATGTTTTTGATGATAAGCCTAATTTGTATTGATTTATTGAGATTTAGAGAAATGTAAAAAGGTTTCTTATCCCGGAAGAGGGGGCGGAGGCATGCTTTTCTAGCTGGTTGGTTTCTTTTAAAGACCTCTGCTCTTCCTCATTTAGAGCATGTTCTGGTGGCCAAATTTGATGATTTGAGTAAATGGCAGAAACATTTCCTGTGTTAGACAGTGCAAATCCATCTCTCAATAGCATCTTGAATTTGTAAGATATGAATTTTTAAATAAATGCTATATTTTAAGCTTCTTCCAGTGCATAATGGAATCTGTGATGTCATTGTGGCAAACTGGTTGGATAAGGTTTGCATGTTTTTAAAAAATGTTGATACCACTTTATTGATTATTTTATAATTTTATTCGCTGTACCAAACGTACGTAACAGTTTAACACTTTATCTGCAAGGAAAACATCAAAACGTTGAAACAGTATCAAATATCAAGGACAATCGAGGTATCCAATTATGATTAACAACAAAAGAAATCTAAGACAATTTGCCTACTTTGGATCACCTTCTGTGGCTGTTAGGAAACCTGGAGATATTTAAGGAAAAAATTTTTTGACAGATCATTTTCACAGAGATATCTTGGGATAGGAATGAACTTTTGGTTTGGGGTTTGCATGACATTGAATGTAAAATGTTTGTCTTTCTAAGATCCCTAGAAAAGGCTAAAAGACAATGCCTTTGGTGGACTTAACAGAGACTTAGGACCACTGAACCATTACAATCTCCATTTATTAAGCACGTGAAACTTGATTTTCATTTCGTGTCTAGCTCATTTGTAGTTCCCAATAAAGCTCACTTTAAATTTTAGTTCTCAGGAGGATCCGAGTTGAGATCGAAAAATTCCAATTATATTTATATCCTCGTACTTTGTAATGTCAACAATGCACTAGATACTCTTTGTCTTTAGTACAGTTCTACCTACATTTACACACTCTTTTTCTCAAGTCCTCCTTACCCTCTGGCAAAGGGTCGTTCGGCGAAAACAAAAATTTCACTGCTTCCCGAAGAAGCTATTACGTCCACTGAAGGACAATACGTGACCGACCTCACGGACCTTAGACCATTTACATTATTGTTCTGTCATGTATGGTTCCATTCAAGACTGGATGATAAGAACAGATACGTACGACACATGACCTTAGCCAAAAGGCCGAGAAGCGACACTGCACTTGGTTAATAACCACACTTACACATACACACACACATCAGTACACATAACTGAAGGATACAAATAAGAAACCGAAACGTATGTACAGTACCTTCTTTTCTTGATCTTCCTCCCTGAAAAGTTTAGTCATTAAAGGAAGAAAATCTGCAACTGTCTCAGTGACAACGTCCACTTGGGCTGCGTCCCACGAACTTTTGGGCATGAAACCTTAAAGAAAATGTGCATAACCACCTCATTAACAGAACAGAAACTGTGCATTGGACGTTGCACTTCTCTTTGGCCTAGAAAATAAAGTTGACCTGTATTTCATTACCTGACTCAAAACAATTGGTTAGAAACTGAGTCATCTGACCAACCAAGTAACTGACCTCACATCTTCTTTGGCCCATAACTTAGTTTCGGTGTCTTACAAAAGATTAAAACTAGAATCATTTGTCGTTGTGCGTAATTCCTCTTAAAATCAATGTAGTAGGAATAACAATTTAGTGCTCCACAACTGGAGAGAATAACTTGCGCGCCTCTAGAAAAACCAAAAACGGTTTACCGTGGAGCTGGTTGAGGCGTAAAGCCCCTTTAAATATAACTTAGCCAATTACTCATGTACATTTATCACACAAGCCGTACTATCTGAGACGAACACACTCACACGACTCTTCTAACATTTCTATGCAGCCGTCTATTACCTGCTTTCACGTTACTTCACATTTTTAATCCATGCACAACAATAAATCAACAATTTTTCAATGCACCGGTCACCGGTGGGTCGTCAGGTGCTCGTTAGCTAGATACACTAGTTAGCGTACCACACCAAATTATGTACAAGGGGCCGGCCTGGTGACGTAAGTAAAAACACTCTATATCTTTAACGCAAGAATTTCTGGCTGATGATTTTGTTTTTCAATATTTAAATGAATACTTCCAAAAACGGATTCTAACTGTCCGCTCTTGGTTTTCTGATTTTATACCACCTTCGGTTTTATCGTTCTCCGCGTAGCCCTTTGTTAGAACTCAGTATTCGGCCATTTTGTCATATAATGTGCAATGCAGTCTACGTTCAAATGCTCGCTTGTTATGTGCCATCCCCTTTACTTGTTGAAATCATTTCCCTGCTCTGCCTCATAGCCTCATAGCTTCAAAGCCCTTGGAAGAGCCCAAGCTATTACGTGAAACTGAATATTCATACATGCGAGCTTCGACTAATTTCATCAAATGACAATACACAAACATTCTCCTATCAGTGCGTGGCGTGCACCTTTCTCCAATGTTTGTATGGACATTTTTTGATGGCGTAACGGATTAGATTAAAGCGAAATATTTCGTTTGTCTGCAAGAAAAATCATTCCTTTTAAACGAATATTTATTGACACATGGTGATAGGTTGTTAAAAATAAGGCAGTATGGTATCCTTCTTTTCTGGGGATAAAATTTCCACGGCTGGGAATTAAGTTGTTTTTGCTCAAGAAAAATTCCTTCACTTTAATTTTCAACATTTCAAATAGTGCAAAGTCCATGGTTCTTCTTGAGCATAGTATTTTGAAGAGATGTAGCTATTGCTGGGGTCTATGATTAAGACTGAATTGTTGGATGGTGCCTGAGCCATTTTCTTCGTAATCTTTGTTGGATCATTTGTAACACAATATTTCCATTTAAATGAGTTAAATGAGTTGATTTGTTAAGTTTTCGTTTTGCCTTTTCTCTAAAAACAATTTCCCAAAACATTTTATCTTGATAAAAGGTTCAATTTGATTGGTTCTTATATATGCTACCAACAAAGAATCATAATCATAGAGAACCGATGTGAATATTTTTTCAAGGTATGTGAACCTCGAAAATTGTTGATACGAGTTAACCCTGCTAGAGTAATACGATTTGTAAGGTGTAGTTCCTGTTTTAACGGTGATACGACCCAAAAGTCTAATCTCCAAAGGGTCTTCATTACAAAGCTTTTAGTTGTTACCATGTTCTCTTGCAACGTAGCGCAATATGGCTGCCTTCTGAGGCAACTCTTCGCCGTCGACCTCTAGAACTGGAAGTGTTCCTAAGCCGATATCTGTGAAAAATAAATGATTTAAGTTTATTTTGAAGAAGTGAAATTCAGGCAACCTGAGGAAGGTCGGAGGTGCTAAAGGTCAGGAAAATCAGAATATTTAAAATGCAGGTGTATATGCCACTTATGTGAATATAGCAATAGGCAAACTACTGAAATGGTTTACAAAGGATACAAGTCAGGTTCTAACTGATGCTTATGACAAGGGGATTTTTTCCTCCATCAGGCTTGCTACACTTATGCTTTAAAGGCATGTTCTGGAGACAAAATTCGTTAACTTCAAAATAAACAGAAAAATTTTCTCTTTCAAAAGGTGAAAACTGCATTTCAATAGCTTATAGCATTTGGAAGATACAAATTTTTAAAATATTGCAAATTTTTCTTGGGATTTGATGCATTATGGGAAATCTGTGATGTCATTGTGGCACATTAATTTGACGCTGCATCCAATTTATTTATAATTATGATGCCGCTGCAGACAATATCAAGGAACATTGTTGGTTGCGCTCTACATATGTTGAAGGGTAATACTAGATCTACAGGAAAAGATATTCAAACATTCCAACAGTATCAAATTTCAAGGACATATAGGATGTTCAATTATAAAGAAAAACAAAAGGAATTTGAAGCAATGTGCCCACATTACATAACTTTCTGTGGCTTTGTTGAAGAGCAGAGGTATTTTTTAACAGAAATAACCAATCTTTAAAGTGAGATATCTTGAGTTAGGAAAATGGTATTGTGATAGGGTTTGAAGGACATGGTGTGGAATATTTTTGTTTTTCTTACAAGACAAAGGCAAAAAGCCACCAGAACATGCCTTTAAAAAACTGGCTTGTTATCGCTTCAAGGGCTCCGCAAAAGACGTTACGTCACAAACCTTATTCACATGGAGTATTTCACCATGTTTCAGAGCATGTACATACAGTAAAGCCCTAAAATATAGTTTTTGCTAATGCTGACCCTGTACTTATGACGTCACTAAGAACCATTTATACTGTAATCACTAAGTGAAAATGCATGTTTTTACATACTGGGGCAAAATAAATGCAATAGTAGAGAATGTTACTTTGCACCCTACAAGTTAGTATAAGTAAATTGTCAGACCAGGCGCGCCAGCATATTACAAATACTGCAATCCGTGCAGTGCGCATATGAAATACTATCAGTACTGAATTAATGGCAATGGCGTCACACATCTACTGGGTGCTTCCAGTATGGATCACTCATCGCGCTAGAGGCGCCACGCAGTGTGAAACAATTGGCCGTAATGGTTGAAGGTCACCGCCTGCCTTAGAGCCGATGGTGCGATCCAGTGGCAAGACCTTGTTGTGGGTCATGGAAGCGAAGAAAGCCCCTGGCCTGCATAGCCGAGAAAGCTTCAATACTTGACATTTTGTATCTTGAAGCTTTGATTTACCAGTCCGGGAGATTCTCCGTTATCGGAGAACTTCACTTTCTCCAAAACTGGAGAATTTCTATGCAAAGTGTTGTATAAATATTTAGAGCCTTATTCTCGTAACAGCCGTTGCTTCTCAGACAAACACATATGATGCATCCTGTAACAGTATACCACTAACGAAGCGAACGCACACTGTGATGTCTCGTAGGACCGTTTTTATACAGTAAGGTGTGAAAAGATAACTAGAACGGGCAACAAGAACTCATCCTCAGTGATTCATTCTTATTGTTGTAAGTTTATCTCGTGTTTCATTCAAATGCCTCACAGCTGCAGTTTAGAGTAACGTGAACTGGGAACAGTAGTCTGAACTTTTTAGTGTGTAGGGTTAGAACTGTTTTCAACGTGCCATATTCTAGGGTTGAATTCCTTACACCTAAAATTATTCATGAAGACTGAGGAAATTAGCAGTACTCAAACTGAAAGTTTAAAGCATATGGAAACTCTTTTCAAGTTCGTTCGGGTTATGAAGGAACGCGTTCTCTTTGTGCGGACACCAATTAACGATCATACAATAACGACATGTGCAACGGCAGCGACGACTGTACTGCGTCTGTTAATAAGGGTCATCGGAAAGTGTCATTACTTTAATCGGTATTTTCTCAAAATTGGCACGGTGGACTTCCATTTAGTGCACGGAAAAGTTGTAGATAACAATTTCAGCGACACGAATATCCAGGTTTTGACCTTTCCTAGGCAGGTACTAATTTTCCAGAATGGTTTCAAAGATCGAACCTTATGTTTTTTATTGTGTAAGTAGTGCAGCATTGTGGGTAAATTTCAAAATGGCGCTAAAATATTCTCCGAAAACGGAGAATTTTAAGTTCTCCGTTTTCGGAGAATCTCCCGGACTGTTTACACAGCAGTCTTTCAGTACGGAAGTACATACGGCGTATTTGATATTTCTGCGCGCATGAGGGCATGGCCCTTACTTTGAAAGGCAAGGGTGAACCCTCATGTCGGTGCCACTGACTGTGGGTACTTCTACTAGTCGATTTGAAATTGCCGGCATTTCCACGGAAGTGCTAGGGTAAAACTCCTATTCTATCCAGGGAGTTGCAACCCCCTGTTCTAACGCTGAGTTTAAACGACTTCCAAAAAGCAGGCAGCAGGCATTCCACGACACATACAAAATAGAAATGTTCAGCCAGTCCTCACAGCCACCAAAAGTCGCTTCTTTTCTAATTTGAGTATGCATGACGTCACAGCCATTGTATATATAATTAGCAAAAAATAACTGTTTACAAAATCATCATTAAAATTAATAGAGAACACATTTTCCGATAGTTTCGCAGCATTTTTGAAGTATTTAATACACAAAGCAATGAATTTGAGACGATTTTTTGAACTCGTAAAAACAGTTTTCATTCTGTTCGGAAAATCTGTTTTTTTCTCCAAAACGAGTTTTTTGGCACGGTATGCCAGAAAGAGGGTACATCAGAAATTTCCTTATCCACCTAAAAGATCTAACATTACCATGAAATATTTCTAAATACGGTCAGGTATTCGCAAAGTTTAGAGCAGGTATTGACACTGCCTTGCACCGTACGTAAAAAGCCCAATTTCCCGTCCTGAGGTGTTTGCATTAGTTGCGCGAAAATGGAACTACATCGAGCGAGAAAATATCCTCCACATAAGTATTAATCATGTTAACCTCGTCGAGTCTTCCTTTACGTTTGATTTACATATATATAGCAGGAAAATTACATTGAGAGTCAATTTTTGAAAACTTTGTAACGATTAAGTGACTATCGATGCAAGGGTTATAGTGATTGTATCTTAAGTATGTCAGTACCTTGAGTCGATCACCACAGTGTAATAGAACGTACAGCACGATGTACAACATCTATTAATTGACCGACTCATGGTAACCTTTTGACATACATGGCCATACACTTTGCACGTTACCATATTATACAATCAGTAAATTACAGTTATTGTACTAGACTCATAAATTATTGCAAACAATAACATGGCAGAAAAATTGTGGCATTAAGTTTTTTAGGGAACTGGGTACTCAGTGCACAACCCCCACCCCCATGCACTGAAGCATATCAACTAAGAGTCCTAGGTAACAACTGGCCATCAAGTTAATTCAAGTTAATGACAAAAACTTTGACTGTAATATGCCATTACTATGAGGCAATTGCTACATTATTCATCTGTACTCTGCTCAGTTAGAGGTGTAAAACGACAACAGTTTATACTTCAAATGAGAAGGCAGTCTCAGAAGAACATATGAGATTTCATCCATCAGAATTAACAGCTGATGATACAGGACACAAGTGCACAACCAAAATTCTTAAGTCAGTAAATTGGCATTTTGCTTGTGTAGAGAAAAATTGTCCCGTACTAGGCTAGTACACTGACTCAGAATCCCATTTGTGCCATTATACAAGAAAAGGGTATATATAGAAATGCAAGCTCTAATCTTGACCTTAACCCCCAAATGGGCCCAGAGCACTAGTAGGTGTAGGCTATAACTAGCAATTACATTGCAACAGGAACAGGCTGAGAACTAAGGCACAATTAATTCATTTGTGTAGAAATATGATTCAGCACAACAGTACAAAAATATGGTAAGTAAGAAAACTGAGAACAATGGCCCAGGCAAAATAATAAACAAAAATTCCATATACTCTAAGTATATTCCTCCAGTTGTTTCCCTTTTGAAAATTCTTGACTTTGTCTTGTAAAACCATATGAAAGAACTGACAGGCTGGTAAAGTGTATGTGTAAATAAATGACTATATATCAATTGTTTCATATAGCCTGCAATACCTGTAAATGTAACACTAATTTGCTTATTTTGGTTCTTTATCTTCGTCATTGGTACTGTACATTGCTCCGATTCAACTCACAAGGTGCATATGACACAATAATTGTGTGCTACAGGCCTTTTAAAATTTTTGCAAGCTTTTTTCTGGAATGGAAACTTACTCATACAGCAAGCAAGCCCTAGTAAAGTAGTATCTGTATGATGATCACAGATCATCGGTACACATTCATACATTCACTATGTACCATAGTGTGCACTTTTAGCATGCATAGGCCAATGCCTAGTATAGGCTAGCTAGGCCTGTCTGTAAAATTTTAATGTTATTTGTTCACGGTTTAAAACCTTAAAACGGCCTACAATATGTTAGTCGTATTAAAATTCACTTTATAACTTAGCATAATGACTAAAATAGTATCCTAGTTAGCAGCCTAGAATCAAAAGACAATGACAATAGTTTACCATAATAACCATAACGTTACCGCCTTGTGCGATGCTCTACGTGGCCAAAAAGTGCAATTCCAACTTGCAAAAACGTTCATTGCGACTATTTTGTTGTTTTGCTCGTAGTGTAATAGGTATCAGTAGTTAGCTTTATGTCTCAAACACTCGATTTTGGAAGTTTTACACCCCAATGATCCTGAATACGGTCAGGTATTCGCAAAATTTGAGGCCCGTCAAAAAAACCCACCAGATGTTGACCTGTTTTTGATAGAAAATTTCTCTGTGAAATTGCGAAAGAAACAATACCTCACGATATTTTTGGTAAAGAAAAGACTTTAAGATTTCAAATAACCAAGGATAAAACAACAAGGAAAGGCTTTTTATGCATTATTCAGAAGCTTGAAGTTCCCCCAAGCATGTTAGGTACCTATTCCGCGAAACTCGTGATTTTCTCTTGTAGGTGGAGTTCCATTTTAGAGGATGACGTCACAAGCCTCATTAACGCTTACAGCGAGGCTTGACTGTGTTCATAGTTTTGCAGATAAATGATTCACATAGTGCGCGCCTCAAATTCCGCCTGTCTGACATACCACCTGGAACTCATCGAGTTTGTAGCCTAGGTGCTTTGAAACGCTGGCTTTCTATCTGGAAGCTTTGTCCCCTATCGATATCGGGAAAATCCTGGTGCGACCACTACTCCCGGCCTGTCGTGGACTGAAACTAATTCATCAACAAAATATTTCAAATGAACTGGTTGTTCATGCGTGGAACTATAGGCGTACGAGATAGGGGAGCAGGGGGGACGAACCCCCTCCCCCAATTCTGGCAAAACAGTTGGTCCATTCGAGCAAAACCTGCTAAAAGGTCTCATTCGTCCGGCTAAATTTGCTCTTGCCCTCCATACAAAGTTATCCCCGCATGCCTGTGCGTGGAACCTAATTATATTAGAACTGCCTCGATTCCCTGAACTGCTGAAGACGAAGCGAAGTCGGCCTCTAAGCAAATTTGCTCTGTTCCAGCATGAAATTCTAAGTTTTGCTATTGTAAGTATTTTTACTGAGGTTGGCAAATAATTGCCCAGTAAGCAACATCCAGGGTTCATCGTTGCTTCATGATTGGTCATGAATGAAACATTGGTTACTGCCCTATGTCCCGACACCCCTATATTCCGACAATTCCTATATTAATCTACGATCTGGTTCTCGGAACCAGATCATCGCTACGTTATATTAGGCCTACTTCACGAGGCATACAAACTGACTAGTGAACTTACTCGGTTTCAGCTTTTCCCATTCTTCTTTTTCGTCCCCGTATGGGCCAGGAACCCTCATGTCTTCAAATGGAACACCAGCAATTTGAAACAACATTCGAATGGGCTCACCAAGGCCCATAAAGTTAAAATAAATGAGTTTATAGGAAGGCATGACAATCCTTCAGTGTTTACTGTTGAACCAAAAACCTCAAAAAGTGCCTGGCTGGAACTTGTTAGTCCGTCAACCGAGTTACATGCTGTCTTCACTGTTTTACAAATAAGCAAGAATCGGCGACCTTTGGCCCCTCTATGCCTTTTCTCTGGGAATGGGTTGAAAAGTTAATCTAAAAGGTTTTAGCTTGCAGCATACAGTATTAATGTCTAAGGAGTGTTTGCATTACACGGCTGTTACAAGTGGAATGAAATCAGACCGCCCTCATTTGCTAATACAATTTGCCTCTCGCATGACTGACCGCAAGACGGTTATCGCGCATTCCACACCAGACTGATCTTGAGCCGTTTCACAGCACTACGAGATTCGGTGTACAATGAATGATTACCAATGTACACAATACTGTATTGTGTACGCCAGTGTTGTTGCATTGACTGCTCGTTTTGAACAGAAACACTGGTAGTTACGTGTGTGCGGCCTATAACGAGATGCCGTATTGACACACTTATAGCCACGTTCTACTATATATTTCGTGTACTGTATTTCGTACATATTTCGTGGGCATGCCGGGCTGAGGTTGTGTCGATGTACACGTGGAAAGTTCTCACTCGAATGGTTACCATTGTTAAGGTCATCAAGCTGAGTTAATTAATTATCAAAACCCCCAAACCGTCCTGTGTAAAATTCAAAGAATAACACATACTGTAGGTTAATTGTATGGCACCTGATGACTGAGAAAATTACGTGTTAAAATGACACAAGTCTAGTAAGCTACACCCAGTATATAATACTGAGTCCAAACTATTCCGCGCATATAATATCATACCCTAAAATCAATGCACAGTGGACAGGCTTTGGGCTATTCTTAACAACCCGTCGTACGACACAATCGAGCATATCGACAACTTAAAATGAGGGCTACTTTCACTACCTATACTGCAACTTTGTAGCCTATAGACCTATTTCCAAATAGCAATTACAATGAATTGTGGGATAGAGTTTTGGGTTACGTCAATTTTCACCATAGTAAAATGCCACTCATGACAAAAATGACAAACACCAAAACTCTATCCCACAATCCTTTGTAATCGTTATTTGGAAATAGGTCTATATACCCCCTGCCTGTATGTAGTGAACGTTTTTCGTCTGCACTGCTAGTACTAGCAGCACTATTACTATTTACTGTACACGGTTCCCAGGGTTAAATTCCATTCGAAACCATTTGGAAAAGTTGAATGGTTCCGAATGGTTCTGAATGGACCCGAATGGACCTGAATGGTCTCAAATGGATTTCAAATGGTATATGAATGGAAATGTACATCTGAATGGTTTTCTGATCGCATACCTGAATGGAATGCAAATGGTTCACGAATGGTTTTGGTGTTCGCAAATGGTTCCAAATGGTTCAAACTGGAAACCATTCGGTGAATGGTATATATTATGTACATCAATGGAACATGTCCAGTTCAACATGCATGTACATGGTGCAAATGGTCAAGTTGTCTGTTGGTGTAAGCCAACCTGTTGCAAATTCATTTGAAAGGATATGTAAAGCTCAATGAAACAAATAAGTTATAGCCTAACCAACTGGATTTGATACATCTCTCACAATTTGTACACAGGTACAATTGAACGTGTAGACAGGAAAGTAAGAAACTTTGTATTAACCTAAACCAGTTTAGATTTTTCTCAGCCTGAATATTTCCCTGATCATTTCCCCAGGCACATTTTACTTATAGGAATTTTGGAAGGGCGGGGCATACTTATCAAATTTTGTGGGGCTCAAATGAATTGGGGGTTACAGTAAAGCCGTCCATAGCAACTCGAGTAGGCAACAACCGCACCCCTGGATTTCCCTGAAAATTTTAGCTTCACTTTTCCCTAACAGTATACCCCCCCACATTGGAAACAGTGGCGTAGCCACGGGGGGCCTGGGGGACCTATAGCCCCCCCCCCCCAGATTTTCTTCAGCCCCCCCCCCCCCAGATTTTTTGCGTCCTGATAAAGTAAATGAAAAAAATAAAACTAAAAAAAATGTGTAAAAATTAAAAAAAAAAATGGATGAATGTGTGTAAAACACATTTTGTCCGCACGTATGAAATCAAGCAATAACTTCAAAATGCCTACTTTCACTAAATTAGATACCGTTTGTGATCTGGACTGTAGTTTATTGCATTTCACTTCGAAGATGAAACGAAAGTCTCGACGAAAAACTTTAATGCGACTTTGTTAGGTTAAGACCCTTTCTCCCTTTCGGATGGCTGATTGATTTACTGAAAATAAGGCAATCGTTCACTGGAGACCACTCTTACACGACCCTTCCTATACTTAATTATACACAAAATATGCCGTAAGCAGATAAGGGTAAGGTACTGCCTTCGGATAATTCTTCCCTTCCATCCTTAACAAGTAGGCCTTTGTCGTGCCTCACTCCTGCCCATGACAAGTGCCACTGTAAAACGATTTTTTTTTTCGACAAGTCCTCTTTTTAGTAGTTGGCACTGGTGTCCGGGGGATTTGTAAAATGTCCACAAGGTCCGGATCTCATGTGTTTCCCACATCATCCATACTTCTGCTTTGGGGTTCAATTATTTTGAGGGATTTATTCGTAGTATTTTAATTTTGACCACGTAATACACCGATGAACAAATACTGCACCATTTTGCACATTGTTTCTTTGGTAGTATGTATGTCTCTTGTAAAATCTCTACAAAAACTAAACATATTTTATATTTTTCATGCTCCCCAAAAAGGGAAAATCCGAAAACTCAGGCCTATAATCAGTTCAAAGTTTTGCCAAACATAGCACCATTTTGCATCTAGGAAATCTAACGCAAAGAAAGTTTCTCAGAAGGGGACACAACTACTTTTGGTTTTCCTGTTAAAGGGTGAGGTACTGCCTTAGGTAAGCTGAAATCCATTCAAATATTGCCGAATTTGCGGCTGGGTACATCCAGTTTAAAACACGTGGGAAGTGCCGTTTCCGGCCATCTGGAGGGGTTTGAAAGCCCAAATTTTTCTTGTACGCTCCGCGCCAACTGATGGTGGCGCTCCGCTTAGATTCAAATATTGCCGCATTTGCGATCTACGTGCTTCTGAAGTTTAAAATTTTTCCCAAGGGAAAGGGAGATACCGGCTCCCTTTAGTCTCATCCCCCAGGCCACAGATCAGAAGTGCCCAGTTTTGAGGTCCCTAAAAAGTGTATGTATTACCATTTTTCATAGATTGATTTTTTATTCTCATTATTTGAGAGATCGCAGACATGAGATTTGTATTTCAAGGCTGGGTACATCCAGCTTAAAACACATGGGAAGTGCCATTTCCGGCCATCTGGAGGGGTTTTAAAGCCCCAAATTTTCTTGGACGCTCCGATGGTGGCGCTCCGCTTAGAGTCTTGCCGTGCCTGACCCTCGGATGTACCAGCCCCCCCCCCCCACTTGTTACCTAGGCTCCCCAAAAATCCCACCCTGGCTACGCCACTGATTGGAAAGGATACACAGAGGTACTGTAATGCACAGCACGGATATCAGCTGGATTAGGAAATTCTTCTTGCCATTCCAATACCCGACCCACGCCCGAGACCTCTTGACTCCCTTCCCCACTCCACTTTCTGGCACTTTCTTAGCCCGTACTTGATATCCTCGTATACCCCAACAACACTTTGAAATTTTGTAGTTGTAGCTTTGCAGCCTGGTATCATCTATACAGTCCAGAGGCACAACCTCCTCAATTATTGTACTCATTTCTTCTCTCCATTTTCTCCATACACAATTCTAATCCCCCTCCCCACCCCATCATGCTGATGCATATCTTTGTTGCCTTTCAAGTTGCTCATCCTTATGATAACCGTGACACTGAACAGGATCAAAGCACAATGTAATGCTTGTTCGAATGGAGCTATTACGTAATAGCTTGGCATGCACACAAAGCATGATACAGCACTGCACCATACAAAGCTCACAGATGCTGTATGTACACCCATGTGTATATCACATGTACAGTACAATGTAACAAAATAGGCGCGGGCACAGCTAGTACATGTAGAGCTATTGTACTTACACTACAGAATGTGCTATGCAGTCACGGTGGTGTGCAGGTGTCGTGAATTCAAGAAACGTGAAGTGAAAGGGCAAGACTGCTTTCCTTAGAGGACTTTCATGAAATGCTGAAGCACAGTAAGTAAAGGAACATCTTTTTAAACTATTGCACCAGAGAGACCAATAAGCAATGAACAAATGTTAGTGAAAATTAAGAGCCAAAGGCTGCATCAATTAATGGGCGCTGCTGTGTTAACAGTCAGGCCTAATGTTTATAGTAGCAGTTCCACAAGACAATTCGTAGCACTAACTTAGTATTGTAGTAGTATACAAAAACTAACGTTAATTTATGAAGCAGACCGTTTTACTGGGGCGGGGGTGGACATTTTATAGCCTACAAGGAGAAGAGGGATGGACATATTATATGCTAATAATACACGCAAAACCCTCTACAAAGACAACCAAGCTTAATTTTATTGGATCCAAGTTCATTAACCAAATTTAGGGTTTTGAAAAGTCATAGGCCTATTACTGGCCTCAGCCTAGTCATACTCAAAAAAATTGACCCCAGATCATGGTAAAATTTAAAGTTGGAGTAAAATGTTTTTTTTTTTTTTGTTTTCTTTTGGGGGGGTGGGGGTTGGTTATGAAGACTGTCTCTTTCCTTTTGGGTGCTGACTCAAAAATAACAGGATGGAAAAGGAATTGCTTTTTGCATGTTTCCATCTTTATCTGTAAGTAAACTTCTGTAGCATTGGGCCTAAATAATAAACAGGTACACAATTTGTTGAAGGCCTAGGCCTATATTTATTTGTGTGCGTATGATAAATAATTAGTTTTTGAATGCAACTAAGCCTCCATATATGGCCTCTAGCAAAATTTGACTGCAGGCCTAGGCCTATACCACAGTCCCAAACAAACAGAGACACCGTCTTTAAAAAAACAAAAGCAGTCACCCCAACTTGAAGTAGTGTAGTAGACTGTCTTGTTCCATGATTGGCTGTTTAGAGTTATGTGACAACATTGTTTCTCTTCAAATATGAAATTTACTGCTTGGTTTACCCAGAATATGCAATATTAAAGTCTAAAAATATGATGAAAGATACTTTGAAGATAAGAACAAAATTGTGATGCTTAGCTGTTGCTTTTAAAAGAAATGGGGGGGGGGGCTGTTCTTGACCTTAAAAGCTTAAGTTTTCTTTTATCAAGAACATTTTACCCTTTAAAACCAATTTCGTTGTACAACTTTTTATATACTTTAAAAATTGTATTTTTCATTTCCCAATCAGAATGAAATCATAGTGAAACTGTCTCCTGCTTGCCCTGCACAGCTGATGGAGTTATTTTTCAGTGTCTTAAATACTTTTCATTGATGTCGGGACTGCTATGTACCATGTAGCAGAGTCAAGCATAATCATTTTAGTGAGTGAGGAAATTGTACTGCATACATGGAGCCATGGACTGAACACGTTTTCCTGCTATTGAACTGTGACACCGATGTACTGGTAACCTTTTATGGCCTGCTACCTTTTGAATAGCAATTTTCTTGTTTGAAACTACAAAGCCTGTTTTCGTTATCACATAATATGAGCAGTCCTGATTGTTGAATTATAACATATCCATGACATGCAGGCTACTGTACCTTTTGATGTTCTTGCTGTGGAGTGAGAATGAGTCCTGAGGTTGGAGAACTACAGAAAAGTGTTGAAGTAGATACTGTAAAGCAGTTACAGGACAACTTATGAGAGGCATCTTTGAATTGACCACAACACTCAAAAAGATATTTGCTACAGATAGCTACGGACCAGTACCAATTTACAAAGGAAATGCTTGTGTCCTAGTTTTTGTGCCTCATTTATTGTAATCTGATAAATTGAACGGTATTGTTTAAACTGTCAGGATGATGTAATTAAGAAGTGTTGAATCCTTGGTGTGGAATATTTCCTTTACTCAGGAGTAAATGGGAGGATCGGACGAAGAATACAGCCATTGGATTTGGAAACAAAATAAATTTTCCCCTTCGTGGACCTTTCATGTGCCCTGTGTGCAACCTCTAAAGGCATTGAATTGTGTTAAAACATCTTACTTTTTCAACTTGGATAACCATGAGAATAGTTTTTCATGGACCAAACAGTTACCAAAGTTTGTTTTATTTGGGAAATGTGAGAAGACTGGAGCCTACTCTATGATTTTTCATGAAATGCATTTTACCATAGAAATCCCTATTATTTTAACTGCAAATTTGAAATAGCTGGTGCTTAAAGTTACAGTATAAATTACTTGGTGGACCATTTTAATATTTTGACCGAACTTTTAATTTGAAAGTCAGAAGTTTTTTTTTTTTTTTTTTTACTATGGACAAAACATTCTTGTCGATAATTTTTCTACTTTTTCTTGCTTGGAAAGAAACCCTCCAGTGTGATTTTTTTCATTCCTTCAGTTTATTGAAAGGTGTACCCTACATTTGAATTACAACGAGCTACGTATATTTTTTGTTTATATTGTGTTTGCATATGAGTGCGTATTACATGATTTTGGACACCATGAACTGTTTTTACATGCGTTTAAGTTTGTAACAAACTTGCCAAGTATCAATTGACTATTGAATTTGAGAGAAGTTGTACTCATATGGACTATTTATGTTGTTCTTCATTTACCTTGTAAGTATCAGATCTCACCCATTACATGTAATATCCTTCAACTGGGTTGCCAGCTCTGCATGATGTTCAATCCATTATTACTGTTCTGTAAGCTTAACAGAATGCCATCAGGGGATAATAAATATACACTCTGTTGCTGTTATATTTAAATTCTTACATTGTTTTAATTAATTTTGGTTTTACAGCAGCTGTACAGTATTTTCCATCTCAAACTTGCACATAGAAACCATTGCAGACCATTTGTGGGTGGTTTCCTGTTTAAATTATTTGAAACTGTTGAGATGCATAACATGATGAACCATTCACAAACCATTTGTGAATGGTTCTAGTCATTACATTCAAAAACCATTTGCATGCCAGACCATTTGCAGACCATTCGCAAATGGTACCATTCAACACCATTTGGGACCAGTTGTTCCATTTAAAGACCATTTGCATACCAGACCATTTGAAGACAATTCGCAAATGGTACCATTCAACACCATTTGGGACCAGTTAAAAACCATTTGCGCACCAGACCATTCGCAGACCATTTGCAAATGGAACCATTCGGGACCATTCAGGACCATTCAGAACTGTCCAAAAATACAGTGTGAAAAATACCATTCGGAACCATTCAGACCATTCGCGAATGGTTTCAAATGGAATTTAACCCTGGGTTTCACCTTGTTCCGACGTCCCTCGTGCATGAAGATATTCAAACCAGACTCACCCCGACTGACCTAACCTCTAACTTAACAGTGGCCTCGGCGGGCGGAACGTACAAGTATCTCATCATGAAAGGAAAACGAGCTACTACATAAATCTCCCGTGATCCCGTGATGTTCCGACAACTCGGAGGAAAGGGATGGGGGGGGGGACTAAAAGCGACATTTCACTTTACTATCAGCACTTTATACAGTACCCAGGGCCAAAAAAAATCTACAGTTCGGCGCCAGCCCTTGTGCCCACCATGAAGTAATTGTTAAACCTCTCCCGTTTTATAAATGTATAATGTACATTTCATTCCAGGAATCAATGGGATCATGTCTGAAATAAAGCCTTCTGCCTACCCACTGTCCCCCCCCCCCTTCCCCTCCACAATTTTAATACTCTGAGCATCAAACAGTATTAATTATAAAATACAATGTAATTTTTTTCTGCTTATGGAAAGTAGAATGAAAATACTTAAAAGACAACACATTTAATATTATTTCCCATTTTATTTTGTGAATGACCCTGCAACATTGCAGAAATTACGTGCAATAAAAAATTCTTACTGAGGTGTATGTAGGAAGCTAAACAATTGACTAATACCTCCACACCCTGATATGTTTCGTGCCTCTAACATGCACCGACAACTGCACTATGAGGTTATTGCAGGCAGTTACCCACAGCCAAATTGTAAACAAGGCACTGAAGAGGGTGTAGCCTCCAGGGGATGCAATGAGATGTATTCGAGCAGGAAACTAAACTATTGCTAAAATGTTCTGGGAGCACCATCCCCTCATTCTCCTTTGGCTAAAAGCCTACTTATTGCACTCCTAGGCCTCACATCATACTTCATGACACATGGAAATCACTTTGTAAAGTTTAAGAAAAATTCTTTTAAGTTGAATGAAGAACAAACACATGACACATAATACTGAAAATGGATGGATGAAATACTGAAAGCAGTAAGGTAAGGTGAAATATTGGACGGGCTTCATGCAACTGAAATAAGTTGACCTTTCAACCTGACATTCAGTTCGCACTATCATAAGTTTTTGGCACAAAGGTTTAAATCTCCGTAAACAGGAACACACTAAAATGTAATACCTTGCAGTGAAATCAAAATGCTGTACGTTGAACTTGACAAGATTTGGGATATTGAATTAAAAATGTGAATTCTGATAAACACTGGAATTTTGCATGTACTCACTATACTATTGGAATACATGACACCTTAAAGACAGTGATTACTGTCTATCAACATGGGTACTCACACAACAACAGTATAAGAAAGTTAAGTGAAAGACATGACATCAAGTACATATGGAAAACATCATGCTGACAACAAGCTTCAAAAATACAATTTGTTATAACTCCATGTACAGTAACCTAAAGCTCAGGACCTCACTTTCTAATGTCCCAACAAGAAAAAAAACAATATAAATATTTGTAAATTACAGAATAACTACGTGATATATATAAAATATAGAAAAGAATGTATACAAATCACGAAAGAATAAGGCAAGTTAAAATATAGCACAGTTTTCAACTAAAAAAAGTGAACTTCCCGACCTCAGAATAAGCCTCTTGAACTATCAGGAATGTTTAGTCTCAAGTAACAAGAACATGATAAAATGTGGCACCATTTTATACATCACACCTATTCCATAAGTGCACAATACGGTAATGATCTTGGCAAGATGTAGGTGTTGAATTACAAATGTGAATACTGTTCAACTCTGGGAAATTCGCATGTGCTCACTAACAGAACACATTGCACTTTTAAATACAGCAGTCAGTGTCTATCACCAAATTTACACGTACAACAAGAGTACGAGAAAATAAAGAACAGAAAATTTGTTAATAATCAAACCCACAAATACAGTTCTTAAAAATTGCATGATGCCAAAAGCTGAAAAAGACTCGTTCCCTATGTTACAGTCAAATGCTTTTCTAGATATCACACAGCTTAGAAATGACAAAAATTGGCTCGGTTATAGAATAACCTGTATAAAATAAAGAAATAGACAAATAAAAGTACTGAGAGCATGAGTTAGACTATGGAGTAAGCACAGTAATGGACAGGCATTAAGCTTAAATAGTTCAAGAACATACTGAAATGTTACATAGGTTGTGATATCCTACCCCTATTCCAGAAGTACACAGAACTGTAATGAACTTGAAAAGATGTGGTTGTTGAAAAACAAATAAGAATGCTGATCAATACTGGAATATTTTCATGTGCTTATTACCGAGAATTCAACACTTTTACATACAGCAATCAACGAGTCTACCGCGTGACGAGTTTACCGATACAACAGTAGTATGACATAAACAAGCCCTAAAATACAGTCCATCATATTTTTATGAAGCTAAAAGCTTAAACAAATGTTACTCTGGCTAGGTTAGAGGTTACAGAAAGACGGCTATGTTTTTAAAAAAAAAAATTACTTGTATAAAATATACTGAAAGCATGAGGCATGCTTTGGATTAAGTACAACACTGAACCATCTTCAAACAACACATATATGTGCACAGTCCCTCAAGCTGGTGAAATTAAATGAAAGAACTTTCCGGTTCCTCCAAAAGCAACAAAAATAAAATCCTTTGCAATGAATGTGGCAATATGTTTGCATTACAAAAGTAAATACCATGTAACACTGGAATGTTGCATGATCTGTTGCTCTGAGCTGCTATCAGTCACAACAGTAAAACTACCAGCTAACACTTTACAGAAAAACAAATTTATCTGAACAAATAGCAAACGTGCATTTAAATTACATTATACGAGGTTTCCTTGAACCATAAAGTACTATATAAAGCCACAAGAATGAACATTACTTGCTTTCATTTCCTTTTGAATCTAAGATGCCTATATGACCTTGGACAATTATTGCTCCCTCACATAGACTGATGTAAGAGAGGGCTTGTATAATAAGATCATTCTATAACAATAAGAGAGTGATCATGTCTTGGCATAAGGTCAAGTGTATTAAGGAAAGCAAAGAAAAACAAAAGAATAAGTATTCAAGCAGAACACGAGTGCCATTATAAATCATTGCACAATCAACCATTTTTCATTGTGTGATTAAAATTCAACATTTTGTAATTCAGCCTAAAGATGAGAATTGGACGATTAGGACAGATTTCTCAGGCATTGCAACATATCTTTTTGATATTTTAGACTTTAGGTACATTTTAAATTTGAAGCTGCGGTTCTACATTTTTGACACTTTCGTACCCCATCGAGTATCTTATACCTTCCTCCGCAATTTTCAATTGAACATTTCCTTTTGATGACCTCCATTTTACTGTGATCAGCTAACGATTTTTGGCTATGCTGATTAAAAATGTGAAACAAGCGATCTTTTTCTCTCACGTACAGAGGAATATATCCTTTCTTCAGCATTTAAACATGCATGTATGCTCTCCAAGCCCTGTTCACCAAGCAAGCCAATAGTGCCCCACTTAACAACAAATTCTGGAATGTGGGCAATCAAAAAGTGGAGTTTAGGTGGAATTTTTTCAACAGGAAATGCTACCGGGAACCAACTGCCAAATTTCCAACACAAATGACAAAGTCTTGTCACTTCTTATGTGAGAAATCTAGCCTCAAACAAAGAAAAAATATCTCTGAGCCTACTAAAAAGCTCCGAAAACTTTGCTTTTTGACAATTATTTGAAAAAACGGACAAAATTTTGTCACTTTGCTTTAAAATTATTTTACAGTGATTGCCAACAGAGCACTGGGAGTGGTAGGCTTGTTTTGAACCTTAAGCTTATTTTCCAGGATGTCATTTAGAGCTGTCTCTGTAGGACCACGCTTACTTAAAACCCTCTCATACACTTCATCTAATTTAGATTTACGTAAGTCATAAACTGATTTAGCTTCAGATATTTCAGACTTTTTGTCAGTGATTTGCTTCTTTTGAAACTTGAGAACATCCTGTTCTGTTTTAATTTCACCTTTACAGGGAGGGCATGTAGTAAATGTGGCAGCAGAATGCTCATCTAATCTTAAACATGTGAAATGAAACCAGCCAGAATCATTATCTGTACCACACTGGATACACTGGATCCATTCCACATCTCCCATTGCATCCATAGCAGTCATAGCACAAAGAGGCATGCTACACCTAACATTACGAGGTCTGATAATATTTTGAGGTGTTCTAGTGACAATCTGTGCTTTTTTGAAGATTGCAAGGAGTTCTTCTTCTTCTTTTACTTTATCTCTAGATTTAAGATAATTTAATCCTGCCTCTTTAGTTTTAACTGATTCCTCTTCCCACTCCTGATGAAGCGCTGCATCTCTTTCTCCTAAGGAATCCTGGCCAATGCTTCTACAATAAACTTCTAATAATTTATAAAATCGGACAACTAGCCCTAACATTATGTGGAGAGGGGGGGGGGGGAACAATATTAAGTATATTTGTTGTGATTGGAAAAAGTTGATCCTCTGCAGTTGAATGATGGTTGGCACCATTTGCCCTTCTATCCCCTCCCCTCCTTGGATCACCCTTGTTTTGCGCTAAGTCTAACTGCAAACTACCAGGCGTCCTATTATTTGACCACCTTGGATTTGATTGGAATGTCATGCTAACTTCATTCCACAACATTGAAGCATGTGGGCCATTATTGTAACTTAATTCTGACAGCTTAATATGCTCCCATATGTCCAATCACTTTGCACAGAAATTCATAATCTCCAAAGAGAAATATATTTAATGCGTACTGTAAATTACTAATTTTGAACTCGTCTTCTTGCAGAAGAAGAAAGTCACCTGTAAATCGACCAAACACACAATGGAGGTTTTCATAAGTGTCGAAGGCTTCAAACATTCCAAGCAAATGAGTGTTGTGGGATGAGTTGCATGAAGGAACATTGGCTACCTGCATGGCAAGCTTTGTAGAGCTCCCTCCCTTATCACCCTGCAAAAGATAAAAAAGGAACATTTTAATTGAATCCACAATCCATAAGAACGTGGGAACATAGGAGTGGGGGGGGGGGGTAAAACAACATGAGAAATGGGAATGGCTCAAAAATTTGGTCAAACACTTGGAAAATTTCACATTGAGAAAATGAGATGTGTTCATATAGATGATTACAGGTGTTCACAAAATTATGAAATGACCATATGCGTATCCTAACGGGATTATTTAAAGGAAAGGTTTTACGTTTTTAAGCACTGATAAAGATAAAACATTTGTTGATATCACTTCAGCACTTAAAATTCTTAAAAGCTGGACTGCATAAGAAAATCATGATTACTGTCTCAAATTTTAACTGTTACTTTATTGACTATTGATTTTATAGTAAACTAACTGCAAGTTCCAGGTCCCACAGAGTGTTCTGCTTATATAACATGTGTGTAATTTAGGCTTGTTCCCATTCACAATGTAATTTAGAGGAAATGCTTACCCCAATTTTGATCCAAACTTTTCCTTTGAACTGTTCATCCTCGTGCAAGATTTCCTGATTCTTGCATTGTGTAACAATGGATTCTGCATGATCCTTCAGGCTCTTTACCCTCACAAAGGCAACTTGGGATTTTTCAGCTGAAGAAATTTTTTTCAATGCGGCCGTGCCAACCTCTAAGTAGCTTTTGTTGCCAAAATAGCTATTTCGTCTTTCTGAGCAAAAAGAATGATAATAACAATACTTCTTTAAACTGCAGTAGAATTAGTAAAGTCAATGCTCATAAACTGCAGCACAGTTGATTTAAATGCATGGGGCATTTCGTAAAGCTTTCATTTTGTTAATGCTACAATAATATTCAGATGTTCAATATTTCCAGATAACGACAGAGAGGAACATAACTCAAAATGACTTTTTTGATGCGCAAAATGCTTTCATGATTTTTACAGTATTTTTTATACTTAAGTTTCATTAAAGAGACCTCTATGGTAAACTTGCAGTAGGCCTATGTCCCAAGCAAAGTTCAGTGTTTTTAACAGTTCAAGGGAAAACAAATATTACTTTGCTCCTGGTCACTTCTCCTCCACAAAATATGTCTTTTTTGCTCACAAAAACATGAGGGGAGTGAATTTTTATCACCAATATACAGTAATCTGGTCTGGAGTAAACTGACAGACTAATGACCCCTTCTTTCACCATAATATCTATACAGAACGAGACTGTCAAATATCTCAGCAAGAAGTACTTGTATTTAAACGTACGGTACCAACATCACATTCACCTTGCAGTTCATGACGCATTGCCTTCTCACTCGGCATAATGTCAATATTTATGTTTTTCAAAAAAATTCTCAGACTCCTGAACTTGTTCATAGGTAGGGAGAGAAGAACTTTCAGATCAACAGCTTCAGAAGGACTCAACTCTGAAAAAATACAGTCTTTATGTTGCTATTAAGTATCAACAACTGGCAGTGTTAACCGCACGATTGGAAACGTAACACTCTCCAAATAATATCTCTGCAACCTTTGGTAACCATGAAACCCAACACTGATCTTGTGCCAGTACCCAGCTTAAGTGGGGTAAGCATTATTTTAGCTCTGATATTGCCAAACTTGCAAGGAAAGTATCTTCGAAGAATGTCCTAATGACAGTAAGCAGTTCATGGGTCTTGTAGACTAGTAGGAATCCTGCTTTGTGTTATGCTGTTAGTACTTTTCAAGGCAAACACATGTACCGCACCAGTCTGCTCAGCATGGTCTTCGTAGGCTCATCATACTGGCTAACCACCACATTTTGTGTGAATTTAAGTATACATGTTCCGCCAACTTTATCGTACAGTCTTAATGATTTGCTGCAAGTTAATAATTTTGATTTACAGAAGTTTCAAATCATTTATAAAGAAAGTGAAGGTTTTTTCAGCAACACTAAAGCATACAGTGCAGTGCTTCACTTATACTACAATCCTTTTCCATCGGTTTTCATATGCTTACAACAAACGTATACTGTAATTAATGGGTGAACAGTAGGCTAACACAAACACACATGGAGCATGCACTGTATACTGCATCATGACTGAGTACAGTATAATTTGTCATTACTGACTGACTTTTTGAGTGCCCCTTCCTTCTCTCTGAATGAATGAAGTAGGTATCTGAAAAAATATTCTATAACCAGGGCAAATACAGTACCATTAAAATGGAATTCTTTTTAAGTCTAAAAATAAAGCAGTCTTTAGAAATCTGAGTAACTTCTGTTTGAAAATTATGAAAAAGTTTTGTTAGTTGCAAAAAAAATGCAATACCTTTTTACTTTCTTTATACAGACTGGTGCCATGCAGTATTTTAGTCACTTGGAAGTTAATTACTGTACATAATTTATAAATAAATATATATTCAGCTTCTGATAACTGTCTGGCAGATTAAAAGACAAATTGAACTTGCACTTGTTGTATACCATCTTACTATGAATTTAAGAAGTCTTCAGTAGTCAGTACAGTTAATATACATAATATTGCCCTCTTGTGAAATTATGTAGGGACTAACCAGTTACAGATGTTTCGCAAAGTTTTGCTGCATCCATTGCCATGTTGGCAATGCTTGGATTCCGCTTCAAGTAGTTGGCAACAACTGCTACTTCATCTTCATCTGAAGCCTCCTTTTGGCTTGAAATTAATTCAAGCATCTACAGTAAGAAAAAAAAATTGTACTATTTAAACTATGAACATCGGCATGTGATTCTAGTTAGCTAAGTAACTTTTAGTACAAAAAGATGCTGGATCTTTTCTCTCTTTTTTTTGCGCCAAGTTCTAATCCATGTTTCTGCAAATATGTCTAATTATGGTGGAACATACAGGTATTCATGAACATTATTAATTCAAGACTTTATATGCAACAACCATTGCTATTGTTCTAGATCTACACAGACATACAGAGATGGTATTACTGTAGATAAGACCATGGAGCCATAGCATTGCCATTTTAAGCAATGCTTGTCCAAAAGGAAATGCTACCAAAACTACAGTGTAGGCAAACAAAGTCCGGGATGCAGCTACGGTGGGCAGCGATGGGCGGCCACACCGAGCACTCGATATTTCCACCCGGCACTCCAGGCAAACACATGTCGCCCCGCCCACCACAAACATACCAGCCGAGACCAAAAACTAACCCCAAATTTACACTCTAAGTAAAATGAGGAAAAATGAAAAATTAATGGCTGAATAATGGGGTAGATGCCTTGGAGTGGGGTGAGGTGCTTTCCCCAGATCAGAATTTTACCCAGCACTCAAATTTGGCTAGCTACATCCCTGACCAAAGGACACAAAAATCTTTTATCTGGCCTTGGGAAGCCCCTGAGATACATGGACACATAAGCCACAGCCCATCAACAATAAACAGGAGTTTGCTTAAGGCAGGGGTGGGCAACCTTTTGATTGAATAGGCCAGGTATGCGGCCCATGGGTTGTAGGATGCCCACCCCTGGCCTAAGACATTGACACTGTATGTAGACCCACCTGTCCTAACTGCTTGGCTCGATTCTCCAGAGATTTTGCACTAGCTTGGCTGGCAGAAACCTCAGGTAGTACAAATGGGAGAAGAGCAGTTGGTCTCTTGTTACTGCCTGCCTGCCATGTCATAATAAAAGCACCAGAAGTACTTGAGGTGTTGAGTCTAACTTCCATTAACTTACAGCTTGAAGCAATTGCCTCTCTTTTAGGGCGCTCTGTTTGTAAAGTTTTGGAAGGAGTTGCCACTTCAGATTGCAATAGTTCGTTTTCTATTTGCAACTTTCTCAATTTCCTTCTATCTGTATTCCACTGCTGTGTTGAAACTATGAGTTTTTTAGACTGTATTTCAAAGGTTTCTCTCAGCTGTAGCATTTCACTACTTAATGCAGCAAAGTCCCTTTTGTACTTGTCAATACGTTCTTTTTGTCCTGAGATGATCTGCTGTAAAGTATTAGCTCTTCAAGCAGCTGAGCCTTGAGTATTCACAAGGGATTGCTTGAGTTGCATAATGGTACTAAATGCCATCTTACATTGAGTTTGCAAATTACTAAGTTTAAGATCTAAAAAAATTTTTTGTTCATTTGTATTATGCAATTTCTTCAATGTAGAACTGTACAGGGGGTAAATGGTTTGCAGTTCAGTCTGAGTAATTTTCATGAGGCTTGAAATGATATATAATGCACTTGGGTCAATGTCATTATGAACAAGTTCTGTTTGCCCTTGCATATCCTTATAAGGGTTGATACATATGTCATTGATACTAACCGGAACTGCATGCTGGCAAACATCCGGGTGAGGTTTTACCCAAATATAACTTTGTCAAGTAAGGGTAGGCGGTGCGCTATCTGACGTCACATGGGTAGTCGACGAACCTTCAGTGCACATTTGAAGGAAAGGCCTGAAATCATCAAACGTGATTTCATCGAAAGGCTTAAAGAGGCATTTTTTCAAAGCGAATTTATTGCCGGAATTGATTATTTTTTGTTTGGTCGCTATGACCAGACTATAAATGCACCACTGTAATCCCAAACAGTGAGCGCATCTGACATCAACTTTATATCATCAAAAGGTATTTCTAGCGTGTCAACAAGCTTTGGCGTATTTTTAGCAGTGACGGAAAGATATTCTTGACACAAATTACTTTGACAAGGTGCTACTTCGTAGCACTCATTACTCAGTTTTTTACTGACAATCCCCACAAGAATTTTTGAATCAACACGAAACACAATTAAATCTCCAACAGGAAGTTCAAAAACAGATCTCCCTTTCTTGTTTGACCTAGAATACCTTCCTTTAAAGTATCTTTTGTGTTGTCCAGATTTCCCTTTTGCTTCAACGCTTTTCCCACAACTAGCCATTTTGTTGCCATGAGGCTGGGAACTGAACTGCAATCAAATAATTTACAAGGCATCACCACATCCAGATGGGTTTCTTAAAGAGGCTCATTGAAATAATATCGATAATGAGGGTCTCAAACGGTCACTATCACATAACAACTCTTAGTTAGCATAACAAGTCAAGTTTCAAGTCCAAAAGTCACAGAAAACGTTAAAATTTTGAATATTCTTGCGTCCTGACTTGTAACCGTTTTGTAGATAATTTGAAAAAGTGTTTGGTCACGAATTTTTGAAAACCGACTTTAACCGTTAAGCACTCACTCATAAAACAGTTATTTGTGTGCAGGGTATAGAGATTGCCTAAGAGTGACCATTTGTCATTGGTGTGTGAAGAAAATTCAAAAGGTTTGAAAAACATTTGTTGAATCTCATGAACTAACTCAATAAGCCGCTTTAATACATTAAAAACCAAATTTTTCACTAAAATAACACCATTTAATGATAATGGCACTATTTTTGCATAATAGATGTACAGGTTGTGTACAGTAAATGTGACCAATGATGACTGAAATATTATGGAACAGTTGACCCAACACCCCTCATGACACTGGGCTATATGCAAAAGACTAAGACATGGCTGGAAAACAGAGACATCCTACATGATGAGTCTGTTAACATCACAATGAAAAAGATCCTGTAAATCAAAAAAAAAAAGAAAAATGAATACATTAGCATACAGTATTACAAAATAAATTAAAAATTAAATAAATAACACACAACAGATGAAAACCTTGGCCTACAAAGCATAATTACATAGTAGCTACTGTAACCTGTTCAAAATGATGCATGGAATCACACCCTAATATAAATGTTCAATTGTCCATTCTTGTTTGTCTCAGTACTGTACAGGTACATGTGGATGTCATAACTGACCCAGGACTATATTTAGCTCGGATAATTTATGAACTGTCCACTGCTGTGTGAACAATAAGAATTAATTCACAAGCCGGGTCCCCTAGCCACACCTGGGCTAGCCTAGGATTACTGTTATTATTGTTACTGTAGGCCTAGCTTAGTTCACATCAGGGATGTAGCTATGGTGGGCGACGCTGGGCGGCCAACCCAGCACTCGATATTTCCGCCCGGCACTCCAGACAAACACGCGTCTCCCCGCCCACCACAAATCTGCCAACCAAGACCTGAAACTAACCCAAATTTACTCTCTAAGTAAAATGACGCACATATGAAAAATTAATGGCTGAAAAATGGGGTAGATGCAATGGAGTGGTCAATGTGCTTTCCCCAGATCACACTTTTACCCGGTACTCAAATTTGGCCAGCTACATCCCTGGTTCACATGCACTGCTAACATTGTACCATGCTGCTGTAATATAAGTTACTAACAAGGTGGCCTAGCTAGGCCACTCTTTTTTAAAGTGACAACTAAAATTCCTAATTGAACACATGAATGCTGATGATTTCTGGCAAAATACTGTAGATGTCCATGCAAATTTCCAAACATATGGGTATAACTTAATTGTCTTCTTTCCCAGGCTGAATAATTTTGTTTGTCAGTATTTATGGCAGAAAATATTGCCACATTAAAGAACATTGGTGGAAGCTATAATGATCCCCATGACCTGCCATAGACATATCTGTTGAGAACTGAGAAGGTACGTTTGCATATTTGCACTTGCTTATCCAGCTGACATGTGTTTCATAGGCGTACTTAATTACCATAGGCTGATAGGTTGTCATAGTGGTATGAATACAAAGAACGGCAGCTGCTATAGGCTTGAGCGGGTAACCCGACTCTAAGCCTGCCTCAGTGCCGCAACTTATGTCTGAAAATTGTGACTAATTCCACTGGTTTTGGAGTCATGATTCCCATGGAAATTTTAAAACTAAAAAGCCATTCATGGAGATAGGCTTTTTTGTGTACTTTCAGTAACATTTTCAATCAGAATGTTTTTGGAAAGTTTAATAAATTGTCATAGGCTATATAACATAACAAGGTAAAGGACAAAGGAGGGCTAAGGCCCCATAAGATGACCTGTTGTCCAAAACCCCAGAATTAAAACATTACATGATGACCTCTTTTTAGCACGAAGCCCAATTCTAATCCACCACCACTGTTTGTGGCCCTACGTTGTCCATGCAATTCCTGCAAATTCCTGCTCAAAATATAACGTTACTGTATGTATGGGTGGGAGTCAGACTATTAGGCCTAGGCCTAATAATAATTTGTCTTATGTAGAGACAGGTGGACTGGGTGTCCTACAGTACTACTAACACTAGGCCTACCAGTAGCAATGTCAGTAGGCTAGTCTAGGCCTATTTTATTATTTTGTGTACAGTAGCATGGTGGGTCCAAATTTCATTCAGTTAGGCTAGTGTCAAATGGATGTACTGTAGATGTATCATATGTACGTATCGAACGAATTTCGGTCCCACACAAAATTTGCTGTTCCCCTAGGCTTAGTCCACAGTAAAGAACTGTGTATGTTCGTTCGCCTACAGTTCTCTTTACACAGTCCTTACAACAACCTATCAAAATAGCGGGGGGATCGGACGTCTTTATGATGGTTTATAAATTGACTTTCTTCTCGCAGCAAATCTTGGACGTTTCTTCTCCAAATCTTGCAGGTGAACTGCTGATGATTTTGATCACCAAGATCTTATGGAAAGTTTTAAAAAGTTGAAATGAAATCAGGAACTTTTTCCCGCTGTAAAAGTTTCTGTGTGACTAAGGAAATTTGTTTACATCAGTATGATAACAAGTTATATTTTTACATCAGTATCAAATGTTTACAGAGGTAGTGTTCACAGGAGCTACATTAATCAAAAGATCTGTGTGACGTCACACCGTTACGCACACAGTACTCTGATATAAACTAATATTTCGAACCTAACTGTAAATTTGCGGAGGGGCCAAAGTTGATGGTTTTATTTCATATTTTTGGGAACTTTTCAGCGGTTACAAGTGATCAAAAATAGCTGCAATACTTGTGAAAGAAGTGGAAACTAGGATAAGTTTTGATAGCAAATTAAGATTTTAGGCCCTAGGCTTAGGCCTAGTTTTAGCCTAAGATAAATCAGACCCCCGATTCTCAACTGGTCGTACTCATATTAAGGACAGTGTATATGGAGCTATCGGCGACTGGCCATACACAGACCTTTACTAAGGACTACCCTAGGCTAAACAGTAAACGTTACTTGCGCGCAGCAGGGCCTAGGCTACATCAGCAGTAGCGTAAGTTAGGCCTAGGCCTACTGTAGGCTAGGGAGGGGCCTACTGTAGCCTAGGCCTAGGCTAATTAGCACTAACGTTAGCACTACATTCGTTAGGCCTCATGCCTTCTTCAGTTAAGAACTGCGATCCGGTAAAACGACGCTAATATGAAAATACATACTGAGAGATTTCTTAACTACACAACCTAGTACTGAAAAGTGGTAAAATGCCCTAAATTTAGGCCAGGCTTAGCGGTGATATGCTACAGTACGCAAGTAGACGTATATCGCGCATCCCATTCCAATGCTTCCCAACAGACGTCAAGACACTTTCATAGATGCAACGAACAACCCTCCAAAACTGATGAAACAAATTTAGAAAGGATCGTGCATGCCTATCCATGAATTTTATACCAACTTGCAGACGATAAAATATTCTTTTGCGCTGGAAATGTAATTATGGACGGTTACATTGAAAAAAATGGAGAAAAATAGCTGTTTTTAAAGGGGAAGTTTAGGCAAAAATTTAATTTTCATATGTGAAAGAGGAACAAAATCTATACAGTGTGGCAAAAGTTCTATTCAAATCGGACATGTATTTCTTGAGATATCAGAAATTGAAGTCAGTAGATTTGTGTTCGAAAGTGAGTTTGAGGGCAGCAGAGCTTATATCACTTCCTCACATTGACAAGGAATGCTTTGTTTGGATTTGTTTTATCAGACTGTTGTGCTGACCTTGAAGTTAATAGGAGTATGAACTCCCTGTAGGGGATGCAAAGTTTGTAAAATTCTAATGCCATTTATGCAATCACATTTTAATAATATGTGATTGTTGAGGAGAAAATCCAGTGTAAATTTTTAAGAAAAGCAAAAGACTGCCCATTATAATGTGGGGATGTGATATCATATGTGCTTGCTTCAAGTTCATTTTTTGTTGAAAATGTGAAAACTTTACATGCTCATATCTTGAGAACCACACATCGGATTTCAATTCAAAGTTCACCAAAATGCTCAGAATAAGTTCCCCTCTAACATACCAAGTCCTGTTGTGACCTTAAACCCTTTTCTTAACTTACCTTATCTTTTCCCCCAATTTTCCATATGCTGCCGATGCCAACCGAAAAAAATTACTCCAGCGTAGATGAATATTCATCTCTAAAGACTAATACCAATTTGTAGAAGCTTCATGATTCGTCACTTTTCTAAAATCTTTTCACTACGAACCAATGGTATACGGTGTACTTTGCATGCAAATGTGTCCGGTGTCTGGGACGGTTTCTTTCGAATATATGACGTCTTCAACTGTTTCCATCAGCCAATCACGAGTGGGAAAGGAAAACTGAGGGCAGGCTATATAGTTTCTACATGCTCAATGAAGCTGTAAACACCGTGATTAGAGACTACAGATGAGGAATTCAAGAAAGTACGTGCAGTCGAGTTCATGGGATATCAAATGCAATAGGACTCAAAATCATGCCAATGCCGTGACATTGCTTCATTAAGGACAATAAGAGTATGTTCCAACAAGGTCTCTTCGAATTTCATTCTGAACCACAAGGCTAAAAATTGATCTGCATCATGGTCCCACGTTGCGATTGGTCACCATATGGATATGAGGCTTTCAGCTGTAAAAAATGTACCCGAACAAGATTGTAAAATTCCTATTCAGCAGAAATTAACACAGAATGAATGTGGGTTTTTTGCACTTGAAAGTTCTCCCAGCCTCATCATAATGTCTGTTGGTCTAATAGAATCAGTTAAAAAAAAAAAGAAAAAAACAAGAAGTGTCGTAACAAACGGGTAATATTTGCGGCAAAAGATTGTAGGAAGCTAAGTCCCATTTTAACGAAATTATACAGTATCTAACTCCATTCTTTTGCTCTGAAGATCTCTCGCTTCATATAAAGGCAAAGGATTAAGCATCATAGCCTTAATCTCCGAAACTAGACGGTTTGCATTTGCAAATCAAAGGCACTGAGACGGGAAGAAGCGAAGCGCAAGTATCAGCGCCGCTTGATTTCAAATCTCGATATGAATACTTATAAAGTTCTGCGTACAAAATAAGCTGTCATACTCTAGTCTCAGTATAAAAAATTATCTTCTGCCCCAAATTTGATGCATTGCGTACGAAAGGTATCTGTCGAACAGGCAACAGATCGTTTTGCTGCAGATTTGAGCATTTGGGCTTGCGCCATTTGAGCTGAATTACGGATTTTAGATTTAAGCGGCCGACTACCATGTTATACAAGCGGAAATTCCTGATGTTGTGGTCGTGGGATCAGTTCCAGCGTGAACCTGCGTGTCGGCTTTAAAGTCTAGGACAGGGAAAATGAAGAAAGTCGATAGAATTGCGTAACGGGTTATCTTTTAAAATAGAACCAGGAAGCTGTTATTTGGATGGAGACAGAACGCTTTGAAATGAGGTTTACGCTGTCAAGGCCACTCAGTAATCCGTCTATTGTATCGTTCTTGGAATTTCTATTATGCTTGTACGGGATTGTTCAGAAGACACAAAAAGGCATTTGTGGTCTGCTACGGTTAGAGTAAAACCGGCTGATTTTTTGCACTGCCAGTCGTCAGGTAAAATTCGGTCCTTGAAGCTCGGAAAAGTGTATGAAAAAATATCAACTCGGTCATATGTCGAAGTCTGAACAAGAATTTACATCTGGCTATTTCTGGAAACTTGAGGAAACGTCTGAACTTGTTGCCAAAAAATTAGACTTTTTCCCTCACAGCTTATATGCATGTCATGCCTTCTAGAGGAAAATGTCAATTGAATTCATTTGTTTTCACTTAAGCAGTAGTTTCGAGTGTGATTGCATCTGCTTTAAAACCGTTGGCGGTACCAACCTACCTATCAAAGCATTGTTCTGCATGAGCCACTTGTCTAAAGGATTACTTGCCTTGAATGAGATGGTTCCCAGCAATGATATTGAAGCGGCGCCCCGAGTAAAGGAAGGAAATACCTTTTCAGCAATTATTCAGCTTATCTTCATTCCTTTAAGTGGTTCTTAAGGTATTGGCATAAATTAAAATTCCGTTGCATTTCCTTCCAAATAAAAGCTCCCTGTAGAATAAGACTCTGTCAGTCTCACATAGTGTAATTATTGATATTGAAACACTGTTAAATTGGTGAAATCGGTGAAACGTCGAAAATTCCACTTCATGAAATAGACAAAATAACTGCGTGGCATAGGAGGAAGCTGGTAAGTTCGATAAGATTGTTTTCGCATGGAGAAGTCTACCCCTGAAAAGATTATACGCCGAGCCAGACAAACCATCTGAGTAACTCCAACAGTTGCATCTGCAGGTAAACTAGATTTAAACAAACTTCGTTACATTAGCAACTGTATCCAGATCTAAGACAACGACTCGGTTTTGGCGGAACGTTGATTTGTTTCACCGTTTGTTATGCCCTTCATTATATGTGGTTCATTTGTAACTCTCCTTTAAATACTAACGGTGTGTTTTGATTACCGTACCTCACTTCTCTGTTGTGTAAAGTCTACATCATTCCAAATTTGAGTTCCACTCATACTTAAAGCCTTAACCACTAAATGGTGATACTAACCAACTGAAAAATATTCACCCCCGGGATTACAAAACATTAGAAAAAACCTCTTGCAAGGGTGATGATTTCGGGTCTTGCCAAAAAATGTTCAAAATAACTTCCCTACCGAATGTAACGTCAGATAGTTTACAACTAACCGTTTAGTTCCTCGGCTCTTGATAACTTGAAGGCGAAAGCTAAAGTTTGAAAATTTAGAAAAAAATTCGACATGTAGTAAAACTTTTTCGAAAGTTATCATTTATTATTTCTAAAATATGTTTTGCCAGTTAACCATCCAAAATATTTAAACTAACTAAAAGTGTATTACTACCAACTACACGTTAAGTATATAACTGCACCAGGCACAATAAAAAATTAAACTACCTTTATACAAACATGTCTATTTCAATGTTGCGTCATTTAAAAAAAAGGGAAAAAAAGCCTTCACAGAACGTTTTTAAATAAAATGTCAGGTACAAGTTGCAAAGAAATTGTACATTTTTACACTTAAGAACAAGTGATTATTACTAAGGGTTTGCTATTAACTCAAATTTGATATACGCAAAACATATTTCATTTCCATAGTATAGGCTTTTTTCTGTATTTGTCTCACTGAATTGACCTTTCGTAACAAAGCGCCGATATCTTGGTGATCGTATAGAATAATCGTCATAACTATTGTTACCGATGATGGAATGGGCTTATGAACCATAAAACTACCCAGGTTCTCCATTCATGTAGAATTATTAACATTTCAGACAGCTTAGTATTAACATATGATATATCACGCATATAACATATTGATTTAAGTTCCATAATTTTTCAATTTATAAATTTTGTTATACATGGGTAACGAAAAAATCCATGTCATCATAGCGTTAAAGACGAAATTTGAAAGAAAACAATTCAATCTGGAGAAGGGAACACGGAAAACATCTTGAGATGCAGGGACCGCACAGAGTGTCAAATTGGGATCATGGTTATTACTCAACCATTAACTAAGTGGGTGGGGGGACGTGGATGACAAATGACCCGTTACCCCCACGTAGCAACGCCACTGTTAAGATAATAATAGTCTTCAGTAGATGTATGTAGCTCACAGTCGACTAGATCAGTGGCGGATCTAGGGTTTTAAAAAAGGGGGTGGCTAGGATTTGGGTTTTGAATATTTCAGAAAAAATAAGTAATACGGTTGCACCTTCAAGCTATTCTATGTTCATTAGTCTTTGGTGTTGCTGCATTCAACATTTTAATTAATCCACTTTTATATATGTACTCTTGAAATTGTTGTTGGCGTTCCATAGGAAATAATAATAGGAAGACGATAGCAAACAATGCCTACCTTTTATTATTATTTTTTGGTCAAAAAAGGGGGGTGGCTAGCCACCCTAGTCACCCCCCTAAATCCGCCACTGTAGATATTGTTTAACAATGATATTCGACGAGATTTCCGTTAGTTCCCATTCAAGTCACTATATTCAAATTTAATGTAACATTTTATTTAAAGCTTTGATTAAAGAATGAATAATTAAAGTAACTGACCAATTACATTATGCCCCATGGGACTTTAATAACCCCATCAAAATGTACTCTAATACAAAGGCAGTATTTTGTTCATAAATGTAATTAAGCAAAGTTCACTCATTTTCCACATCAATATTTTGTTTTCGGCCTCTTATCCAGCCACTCAGATACTTCAGGTATAGCCTTGAAGCGATCGACAAAAGCTTTCAGATGTTCTTGAGTCGTCATATATGAGAGGTCTCCCACTTCAGCTTCGATAAGTGTAGTCATTTCATTGTGCACCATACAAAATGCCACCATATCAGCAATGGTTATCTGTCCAAAAGCATAAACGCTTGTTACTCAAAATAACATTGCATGAAAATGGTAACAAATGAATATCTGAAGTACATGTCAAGCACTTCCCCTTACAGATTTTGACAGAAATTGTGCAGCCATGCATCTACTTCTCGCTTCCTGAAGCCTCTGTCAAGTAACTTCCATTTCCTGCCAGAGGTTCTTTTCTCTCCTTAGCTGATTATCATTCTCCACAAAAGTTCTATGTATACAGAAAAAACAGTGCATGTCCACATAGCTGGTAAACACAAGTCTTTTAATTAGTCAGACAGATGAAGTTTTACGGCCCAGTTTCCAACCTATTGGTTCAAGTCGAGCCGGCTACGGCCTTTTTCCCAATTGTGGCTCACTGGCTTGTTTTCCCTACTCCAATATTGCTATATGGGGAGCATCATGCACAACGTCATTATAGGTTCCATTTGTGGAGTCTTTGGTATGACTCGACCTGGGAATAGAATCCAGGCCTTCCGCTTGAAAGACGGGTGCTCTTACCCTTAGACCAAACACAAGCCTGTTAAGCATCTCATAATGTACTGAAGGTGCTAACTCCAGAGTAAACCGTCTTCTACGAACCCGATCTAATGTCCACAAATCGGGTTTTTAGAATTATGTGTTTCTGTAATTTAGAGGCCTCTTCATAGCGTATACAGTCATAAAGGACAAGCTTTGTATGTCCATTTAACAATCTAGTCTTACAACTGATCAGTCTTCTTAATAAAATACTTCTAGCGGAGATGTTAAATGTTAGCTTTGAACAACGGTTTCTATTACGTTGATGACAAAGGGCCAGTGGTGTCTCTCCGTGGACGTAATGGCTTCCTCGGTAAGCAGTTCAAAGTTTTGTTTCGCCGAACGTCTCTTTGCAACCAATTTTAAAACTTCACCACAACAAGTCAATTAATTTTTAAATATGATATTTCTCCAACCATTCGGATAACGAAAGTACTAGAAGTTTGGTTATAAGGATTTACGGATTAGTTTCTAACCAGTAGCCTTAAATCGCGCTCGCAACGGTACTTTTCCAGTTTTGGCTCACTGAATTTTTTTCCTACTCCACTGTTACGAGCTGAGAACAAAGCACAATGACAGAAGGCATATTTAAAGTCTTCGGTAGAACCCGGCCATGAGTATAAGCCTACCCGAACACAAAAGAAAGTACAAATGCTGTGGACAAACTCTTTACATTTAACTCACCTTCTCACCTACAAACCATCCCGTACCTTCTTTGTTGCTTTTCAAAAGTTTTTCCAATCTATTTAAATGTGTTTGGCAACTTCCATCTACAAATTCTGTCATACGGGTTTTCTAAAGGAAAATCAAAAATAGCGATTGAAGTTTGCAAACAATCACGATATGTCTACGACATTAATATTAATTTTTTAGATGTGTAAGAAACTGCACGAACTATTTATGAATTTTTATGTTACAAACAAGGAGCATACTCACTTTTTGGTCAAATTTTGGTTGCAATTTTACTGAAAAATTCTCATTCAATTCAATCAGTAAATTGTTTGATGATGTAAATATGCATGATGTACGTGTATGATATAGAATATTTGTGGTCAGTTGACGTATAACATATGTAAGACAAATCATTTGAATTCTTACAGAAATCACAATGTGGTTTTTAAAGTCTTCATCTGTTCATAGACCCTCGTATACATGATCTGGATAAGTGAAGCCAAGTTATGATATTACGTGAACATCCTTCGTTTGAGTACAGCCAACTTATGGACTTATGAAATCTGAAATGTTTTGAAATATTTACGATTTACCTGGATTTAAGGTTTATCTGCCATAAGTTGTAATGCCACAAATTCTTTTCCATTAACAAGATTTTGACAAAAATAACTTGCCAAAAAGGTGTGGGATACCAGAGAACGCATGTTGCAGCATAGCCCAAAGTTGCGGTCACACATGAACCATTTTTAAGTCAGACCGGATTCCGATCCGATTTTTGTGAGTTTTTGCTAAAAATCTCTGCCATATTGGGTCTTAGAGAGTCTAAAATTGCCAGTCTCAGTATAAGTATGAGTTGCACCACAGCGAAGGAAATTAAATTCATGGTAAATATTTCGCGATGACACCTTGATTGACAGATTTAATCCTTCTTCAGTGTCCGATAAAAAATGTGTGTCGGTGTGACGTCTCGAAGACTCACTTAGCATTTTATTTCCGTGGACATCAGATACAAATCATATGTTTATACCGGTTGAAAATTTTGATCTTTTCGACTAGAGTTGGAGAAAACCTATACAAAATCACCCAAAAATTCGGATCGGAGTCCGATTAAAATTCGTTGTAGTGTGACCCAGAACTAAGGCTGTACTTTTTTCACTCTTATACCACTTTAGGTTTGTGCAAAGACGGCCACATTACTTAAAAAACGAATAACCATTTTCTCTTCTCCAAACCATTTTCCTTGCCACCCTCTTACATTTTGAATTGCCGTAGATATACTAAGTTCTCTAAATAATTAAAAACAAACATAATTATACAAAGATGAGAAGCAGAATTCAACTTAACAAGAGAATGCTATTCTTAAATGGTTGCAAATAGGCAGCTATTTCGTGCAACCCATTAAAAAGAAGTTTGTATAATTCAATTTGTACAGTTAAAGAGCCAAAATTTTCCAGACATAGTAGTAATAGGACTTCATCCTTTACCCTTCCTTTAATTAATACTAACATTTTTTCTACTATAACTCAAGTACGCTAATGAACTAGTTATCTTTATTTAAATCTATTGCTTTTCAATTGCTCCTTGTAACATGTACTTTTCTGTGATTTGTTGTTACTGTAATTTTGCAAAAAGCTTCACATCTTCCTATTCCAAGCATCAATTAAAGTCGTTTTTCTGTCATTATACAAGCTTCACAATGTAAAGGAAACCCAGTTCAATAAATTAAAAAAATATATACTTAATATTCATGAAAAATGAATTCCAACAGCCCAACTTCCATCTTCATGGGACATTCTTGAGACGAGATATACAATGTTGAAGAATACTCACTCAAATATAAATTTCACATTAATTTGAGATGTCACTGCTGTACCACTAAAATTAAAATCTCTAAATTTCTCTGTTTTTCTGAAAGTTACTCTACCTTGTACCAAGTTGTGATGTCACTTTTACTTTTATAGATGAATGATGTAATTAATTAAGCTTTCTCTGTACAACATGCTATTTAAGCAAACAGGAAGTACTCAAGGTCATAAAAACAATTTTAATTTGAAAAATAAATAAAGCAAGAAAATGAGTTGTACAACAAGAAAGTCACAAATTATTGCGCAATGGACTTATTTTTTTTAAATGAAAAAAATTCGACTTTTTATATCTCAACTCAAGAATGTCCTATTAAAATGGGAGTTTAACTGTGTTAATTTATTTTTCATGCTGTTTAAATTATCTTTTTTATTTATTTGACTTGAGGTACACAAATGATTGTAAATTTAGGTATCGGGAGGGAGGTGGGGGTTCTACACACTTCTTGGTGTTCTATGTATGCAATAATGTTTGCCTTATTAGAAGGTATGTCTAAACAATAAAAGAGAAACAGTGGCGTAGCCACGAGGAGGGTTTTGAGGGTTGGAAACCCCCACCTCCATGATCCAACCTTGAAAAAATAATAAAAAATAAACACATGACCGCTATAAACTTTATTACATTTAAGGCACACACATTTCCCCATTTTGCATCTGGACTCAGTCGTTTTTCTCCCTCCCCTTAGAACATTTCCCTCATGTCGCTCTCCAAAACCCTCCCAATGACACAATCCTGGCTACGCTACTGAAGAGAATTTCAAGGGAAATACTGCGTTTGTGTCCCAGACATGTCAACCTTTCAAAATAATGTTTATTGAAATAGAATGATAGAGATTTTTAAGACTAAGGCAGTATGGCAGTCTTCTGTTCAAGAGAAAAGAGTCCCTCGGATAGAAATTGAGTCGCTTGTTGCTCAAGAATCAAATTTGGAACAGTTCAAATGATGCAACGTCCTTTAATCTTCTTGGGTATGATGTTTTAGGAGATGAAGCTATTGCTGGGAAGTTTTTTTTAATGTGAATGAATGGTTTGATAATTACTAGAGCTGCTTTTTGTACGCTTTTGTGGGGTTGTATCTGTGACAAGGGGACGGGGTTAGGGGGTGAGATACCTGGGCAGGAATGTTAACATTACTGCAGTCCGTCTTCATTTACATTCTTTCACCACAGTTAAAATCGTTACCGTACGTAAACACTCCGGATTTAACTCTAATATGACCTTGTAAGTTACGGTTACTGGTGTACATATGATACAATTGTAAAATAGAACCATTCAGTTTATTTGAATTTATTTCAGATAACAATCCAAGGTTTGCTAGGAAAGCGGCGGAAACTTCTCATACGGTAGGTTAGCATTAGAAGTGCCAGCATTACGTGAAATGGCCCTGAGTGAAACTACCTACCTCTACACAGTCTAAAACCTGACTTTTAGGCAGGTAAGTCGGGTTTTTATTTGATGTTTGAACCTACAGTTTATAGCTACTCCACCTTGAAATCAGTTTAAATATGGTAAACCCCAGTAAGCATTGAATTGGCCATAAACTGTGGATGTTAACAATCAATTAAAAACCCAACTTACCACCCAAAAGTCGGGTTTTAAGATTTTTAGTTGTAGGCAGTTTCAGTAAGGGCTATTTAACGTAATGAGGACCAAAGGTGAGATGCCACAAAATTGACTTCGGTCATTAAAGAAAAAGTTCAAATTTGAGGAGTATGTCAAATGCATGTGACACCAAAGTAGCGCACACCACTCAATTGACTTCTGCATCAGAACAGATTAAAGTCCTTTCAATTTTTGGTATCTTTTGGACCCAATATGCTGTTGAGATGCAATTTACCTTTAGAAAGAAATAGGACTGTCTGCATTGTTTCAATTAAACAAAAAATTAGTTTTGTATTTTGAATATCATTTTAAGTGTCATTCCTTGTAAGTAATCAATTGGTTGGATGGAGTTTTACGGCCCACTTTCCAACAAAGTAAAAGTAATACTCAATATGGTCAGATGAATACACTGCAATCTTAGGACCTTTATCTGTCAAGGAATTTGTGATTCATATACTTGTCGAAATGACCGATATGGCAAAAATGATAATGAAAAGCATCTAGTCATTTTCTAAATTAACTTTCAGCAGAAGAGCGAATACATCCAGTCTTCTGATACGTCAACACCTCGACAATGGTGTTTCGTTATTTTTGTGCCCCAACGTTTGTCCTCACATTTTAATATATAAAAGTTTATGTGTCAATTAAATTGATAAATTTTAGTTCTTTTTTAGATCCGAAGCATTGGTTACTTAAGAGGTTACTTTGACGAAGGCGATTCGTCCTTAAAAACAACTTAGATTTACCCTCTTCTCTGAATCTTGCTCTTCCAAAATGAATTCAAAAACTTTGTCCATCCCTTTTTCAAAATCAATTGCTGTCTCAACTACAACATCCACTTTCGCAATATCCCACGAGTCCATTGGCTGGAAACCTGATAAGTAGAAAGTACTCGTTACAGTAAAAAATGAAGAAGAAAAAATCTGTGCATGTGGAGACCAAATGGTAATGTTTGTTTGGTAAGCTTCTAATACACCATATGCTTTCGATGCCACAGAGCGAACAGTACGCCCTCGTTTGGGGGCAAAACAAACCGACACTGACAAATGCAGACAGCTAATTTGTCCGTCAACGAGTCGAATATGCGCATAGTCTGCCACAAGTGCAGGACCAATTCTTATGCATGCGACCATGTGTCCCATTGTTTTGCCTCCAAGGATGACGTCAGTGTGCCGTCAATGCATAAGGTCTATTAAATAAATGATATTATGAAGACTAATGATGGATTCAGATCAAAGCCAGTGTCTGCCTCGGTTTGTGGATGTGACTGGAAGTTTGCATCTACGGGTAAGTAGGGAAAATTCTTTTCACGAGAAAATTTCAGAACATCCCATCTACAGAGTGCTTTCAATGACGTCACAAGACACGCCTCTTTTAACGGGCAAAAAATTTTGGAAGAATGTAGCTACCTGAGAAACAGCTTAAGACCCACGTGTGGCCGTTGCACTAGAACACTTTTGCTAGGCAGCGGGAGTGGTTTACTAATTCTGACGTCACGTGACAGTACTTTTTTTCACTTTTAAAGAAAGCGTGGCACCCTCTTACAAAACGCTGCTTATTTTGGTTATAGTGTGAATTCACCTTTAACTTCGCCCACGCGATGCAAGGGATGCCCTGCTACCAGACTGCCTTGCCAGATGCAATGAACGACTTACGATTTATTTTTGCTAACTTGTGTGCAAGGTCAAGAGCAGCCCCAAACTTTTTTGAAGCAGCGTTAAATATCACAATCTTCTTTTTATTAATCATAAGAGAATCTTTCATAATATTTTAATATTGCATATGCAAGGTAAACCAAGCCTTTACCTCAAGTTGCACATTTGAGGAGAAAAAATATAGTCACATGACTATTAGCAGCCAATCCTGGAACAACGCAGTCCAGTGGCGTCGCCAAGGGGAGGGGGCACGTGCCCCCCCCCCTGAAAAATCGTGTGCCCCCCGTGTGCCCCCCCCCCCCCAACTGAGATTTGAGATTTTCAAAAAAAATATGTCTTGTGTAGTCAGAGTGTGACTATGAATTTTTTAGGATTCGATTCCTCTGTTGAAAAGAAAAGGCAGTAAATTTTCATGTTTTCCAAATGAAAATATCGCAAAAAACCTTGGAAATGCCATTTCCGGCTGTCTGAGGGGTAACGTTTTTTCAAAATTTTCTTCACACTTCCGACTACGTCAATTGGAGGTGGCGCACAGCTCAGGTAACCCTTCAAGCAGGATTAAGCCTACATTTTTCCTTCAGAGGATCACATCTTATTGCCCACCAACTGCCTTTCTTTCTCTTTATAGTCACGGTGCAGCTCACCTTCCTCAAATTGTCAGCCTGATACGCTCTTGAGTGTAGTTTCACTAACGTTTGTGTTGTTATCAAAAATAAAATCTTACTCGAAATTGCCCTATAAGTAATTTTTTAGGCCTGTGTAAAAACAACCCTTTTAAAAAACAACTTTAAAACCTTACAAACACGCTAAAGACCCAGGAGCTTCCAGGGGCCTCGCCCCCTGGACCCCACCAAAACTCACATTGAAGTGCCCATTTACTTTTTTCTCTATAGATTATCTACCCCATTTTCGAAATGTCAGCCGGATCCGCTCTTGATAGTTGAATCAGTGGTTTTTTACCGAAAGTCACACTTGAAAGTTACCCTGGAGGTAACTTTAACACCAGCGTTAAGTCAATAAAATTACCCTTAAATAACGTCTTTAATACCTCACAAAATCGCTAAAACCCAGGAGCTTCCGGGGGCTTCGCCCCCTGGACCTCCACCGGGGCTTTGCATCTGGACCCCACCAGGGGCCCTAAGGCGGGCCCCTAGACCCCACCCGTTGAGCCTCCCGCCTCGCGCTCGGTAGCGCGCCTCCGGCGCCATGAGTGGAGCCTGTATGGCCCCCCCACAAAATCGTTGTGCCCCCTCAGTACCCCCCAGAATGAAATGTCTGGTGACGCCACTGATGCAGTCTAAATTAAATCGTGAACCGTAGCCCGTTTAACGTGACGCTTCTTTCCACTCTTGTCAGTTTCACGTTTCACCACCACTCGCGACTGAAAATGCTTGATAGCATGAGACTGTGCTGCCAAACTGCTAGGAACTAGTTGCAAAGATTTGTAAAGGTCTCCACACTTTACGATGCTCCTGTAAAATCTTGTTGCAAGAACAGACGAAGTTGCGTCGCATCGAGTCGCATAGTGTGGACTGTGCATAATGTTTGATATCGTTTTACACAAACGTATTATCGAAGTTCCGAAAGCTTCGTACCATTCCGTATCCTCAATGTGGTAAGGACTGTAACGGTTGAAGCTGGTACGTTAGTTTTTTCTTCTTCTTTTGGAATAGAAAAGAGGATACTTACAAAACATCAAAGTGTTTGTATATAGATTTAAAGAGCTGTAGACTTCAGCGTTTCCGGAAAGAAAATCGGAAATGATAAGGCCTTTTATAATTATGAGGAACACTTCATACATTTAGAAATACAGACTAAGATCTCCTTTTCAGAAAAGTAACTTCAGGACAAGACCATCCAATATGACCTAATTGGAATTTCATAAATTGAACTTGGAGGCCAATCTCTAGTTTCACAACCAATCTCTAGCTTCGCAACTTAAAGAAAGCAGCGTACATTGTTTCATGTGTTTTAATACTGAAAACAATAATCAAGCCGCTTTATTTAAATGACGTCACCAGTTTAAAGTCCCATTTGTCGATTGTTAGCCTGGGGATTTGCTGGAATTTCGACAATATGTGATCATAATTTGACAATATGTACTCATAATGTCACGTCGTGAATAATTTGTGAACTTCCCAAATGTTTATTTTATTTATTATTTTTTTTTTTTTGTAAACTCAGTTGGAATTAGCATAAAATTTACACATCATTTATCGTTATTTTTATCGTTAAAAAAAACAATAAAAGTCGGGCTTTGCCCACTCTTAAAGCAGTTGAGCAAACATTGCTAATGCTGAATTGTTGAAGAAGTACTAACCTGCTTAACGTTGGGCAAAACATCATGAGTTTTTCCAATTATTGTAAAAAAGAAATGTCCAATAAATTTATCAGAGCTTGATTAAAAAATTTGGCATGTGCTATGTTTCTCCAACAATGAGCAATTTTTGTTCAACTGTTTTTAGAGTGCGCGTAACCACTTTAGTGGTATAACAACGGTATTTCATTTCAGTGGACATTTAAAAAAATATCATAAATAATAAGTAAGCATCACCATGTTCTCTTGCCAAGTATCGTAAGATGGCTGGTCTTTGAGGCAATTCTTTGCCGTCGACTTCAAGGACTGGAAGAGTTCCTAGGCCAATATCTGTAAACCAAATGCATTCCATGTGTCAAGTATTCGCAAGCGAAGTCTTTACATTGATTAAGAACATCTAGAAAGAGGAATCACCATCGACAAGTATTTTTTTTAAGTGAAATTACTTTGTCAACGTCGATGATCACAATTAACCTTTACGGCTTTACGCCTTAAGGCAGTGAATATTACAGCTAACAGGCTAAGGATGATACGGGGACATTCTAGCTACGCGAGGTGGCGTGTCCCTAAAAAATCGTCAGAGCGACGATAATTGCGAAAACCTGAAACCTCAGTTGAAATATTCTGATATTCTTTGTAGCACATTTTTTTCGAGTAAGCCTATTTTCCAAGTAGATCAAGGCCGGAGATATTAAGTTATTTCATTGCTTGAACCATAGAAGACTTTTTTAAAGATCCGGCTCAGTCTTGTATAAATATGCTGTCAAATAGGCAATTTAGCTTCGCTTCCGTTTTCCAAACTTTATGAATACACTTGTGGATGGGCCATTCAGGCTGGTTATAATAGACGCGCTCCAGCATCTCAATAAGGCGTCGTTCTTGTTGAAATTTAAGGGATTGCGTACTCTCAAACACTAGTGAAGCTAAGATACATTGTCCTACGCTCTATGACAAATACCACTTTTAGTTGAAAAATAAACGTCCATTACTTTATAAAGTAACACAAAATTTATTCAAAAGTAGCTTAAGGCATCAGATTTTGTATTAAGACACCTAAAATTTCAAAAAGGAAAAATCGAAGGGGAGGGGAATGCCTTAAGAAACGGGGCAGGGAGAAGACGACCCGTCACGTTTCCCCAATGAATGTTTCAAAGGAAAAGGGACATTTCCTCCTCTAAGACCTATTCCATTGAGCCAGCGATTATTCCCAACGTCGTAATCTTTTAGCTCCCTGTCGAGGTTTGGTACTAAATCTCTAGTTGCGGAAGATGGGATAAGAAGTTTTGAAACAAATGAAAAAAGAGGAGCAATAGTCCCCCTCCCCCCCCCCCAAAAAAAAAAATATTGATGGAGGAAACGAACATCCGATTTCTGTCCCACGTTGTTTTTCAAATCATGCATTTGTGAGGTATCCGTATCACCCCACATCGGCCTGTTGGTGCCTTTGCTTAGTTGCAAGAAAATCCTGCCAATCGGAATTTTCGAATTTCACACCCTACTGCCCTAGCGACGGTACTGGTCGTAAATCCTGATTTACTGAATTTACATTCACCTGTGACCTCCATTATAATCTCATGCCATACAATTTGTCTGCATATCGTACATCCATGTAGTCTAACAATAGTGTTTTGGAAGTCTAGCATAGTTTTGAACGACACCCCGGCAGCTACGTACGTTCAACCAAAGCTGGCTTAAAGGTAGTGTGACATGTCAGCAAAATGCCTCAACTTCACTTGGCAGTTAACGAGTGAACTTTACTTAGGATGAATCCGTTGGAATTATGTCGATATCTTTTACAGTTCTCAAGATATACCTCTTCAAAGTTTGAATGTTTCTGGAGCAACTTGTTGCTTAAATGCAAAAATAATCATGTGGAGTGTTGCACAGTGTTGACACCTTTTTTGTTAACTCTTTCTCTTAATTACTCATCAGGTAGTTTATGGTTTGGTAATTGATACTGATGATTTTCAAGGACACAATTTAAACTTCCAAAATAAAACCCTCAGGACAAACTAATGTTACGACTGCCGTTGAAATGACGATTGAAAAAACAAAGGATAACATGACATCACAAAATTTGCATAGTGAGCTAATATTTGTTCATGATGAAGGGCAAATTGGAAATTGCCCTATAAAATAGTCCATTTTCTATGGGAATTACGGCTGTTTTCTTGATTTTTGACGCTCTTTAAGTCGAATACCCAATTTTGTCATTTTCATGTCACACTACCTTTAACTCATCAGTTCTTGAAAATCAAATTTCGTATTTAAAACTGAAAGAACTTTTAGTAATAATAGTGCACTAAAAAGATGCAATAAAGTGAAAAAGACCAGCTCACATAGCCTAGTGCTCACATATTCTAGTCAAACTTCCATGTCAATTAATCAGGTACCTGCCACTGAATTAAAAACTTACGTAGGAAAGGGAGTTTAGCAGTGCTCATCAGAGGGAGTTGGTGTATCAGTCTTTTGTGCTACCGAAGATAATTAAACCCGGCCCCCATTTTCTGTGTTTGGAGAAAAAATCCTACACAGCCCAAACCGAGTCCAAAGAGAGTCCCTTAGCTCTGAGCTTTTAGAATATTACCTGGATGAAAAAACAAATCACTAGAGAAGCATACCGATTAGTTTTTTTTTTCGGTTAACCCAACTCCTAATTAATTGACCTAACTTGGAGACAACCAAAATCGTTATGGACATGATCACTGTCCCTAGTTACTTATAAAAGCAGGTTGTCTCTTTCTTTTGGCTTGTTGATGGGGTTGCATTGTTTACCAATGTTTCACAGAAATCGGTTTGAGACAGTGATAACATGATAAGGGGAAGTAATGCTCTTTGACGGCTCTGTGGCGTCGTTAGAGATTACTTTTTAACATCCTGCATGTCCTTTGCGGTCCATTCTTGCCCCTATTACCAAAATCCCAAGAACCGCCACTGGAAAAACATAGTGATTGCGCTTCTTGTGCATAATGGTTTACACAGCATGAAACATCTTTAACACCGCGTGTTTGGTCTAATGCCGCCAGGTTCGGATCCTAGGTCGAGTCGAACCAAAGACTCTAAAAAGGAATTCCTACTGTTGTTGTGCGTCATGCTCCACATAAGCAATGGAGTAGGGAAAACAAGCCAGTGAGCCACAACTGTTAAAAAGGCCGTGGACGGCTCGACTTGAACCAATAGGTTGGAAACTGGGCCGTACAACTACATCTAACGCCCTCCCATATGTTCTGTTTCCAGAACACTAGATAGGAAATTTGATCTGACACCCTGGATGTTTTCCACATTTAGGATCATGTATTACGAACGTGCACCCGCTGTCCAAATCCAATTTAGTCAACACGCTCTCTGAACATTTCCATAGCTTAAACCTATCTTTTGGTTGTGTCTTTAATTGTGTCTGATCATGTTATTTCGCTTGTTTGGTTTTACACTATCTTTTGTGAGGCACAGGAGATTAACAATAATCTTAACAAATATTCCTTCATTTTATAGGTCCATCTCTAAAAGTTTTGCGTTTATCCAGTGTTCTCTGTTAACTTGATTTTTCAAGAACTGCTTGTAAGTATTCATTTTTTTTATAGAGCTAGAAACAGTTCCTTTAAATTCCTTCAGTTAGGTTTATATAGCTTTTGAGCAGCTGCAATCTTTCAAGTGTCACTTACGTGGTTTCAACTTCTCCCATTCTTCTTTCTCCTCCCCAAAAGGTCCAGGTACCCTCTTGTCCTCAAACGGTATCCCAGCGATGTTGAACAGAATTCTAATGGGTTCGGCCACGCCCATATAGTTGAAGTACGTAAGTTTATAGGAAGGCATCCTGTTTGTTGTGCTGCTTCCTGTCAAACTGCCAGAAAGTATGTGAAACATATCCCAATAGACCACATAACATAAATATTTACGGCTGCACGATAAAACATACGTGATGAATTTTGAAAGTTATCTTTGATCTTTGTGACTTCATACCGTCGACCTTTGCTACCTCTTATCAATCTTTCATATACCCATACCTTATCTCGGTACCCAGTTACCAGGGTAGGAAGGTGAATACCCAAATTCTTTACAAGATCTATTTAGTGTGACTGAAAATATACCGAAAGCATGGAACGATTTCAAAGTGAGGCTGGAGCAAATGTGAATAAATTCCTTAAAGACATCGATGATCATGTATTTAATTATTACTGGCAGGATCTTAGTTAGAGGGGGAACTGTAGGAAGCTTAAAGGCTTCTATATCTATACCTTTACACATTTAAAGTGTGGAGAGCACTTTATAAGAAGAAAGGCCCATAATAACATGTGGGGGCTTAAAAAGATTGAAGAATGCCTAAATCGTTGAACAATCCAGACCCGTATCCCAAAGAGGGAGCGAAGCCTCCCTGTAACCCCCCACCCCCACCCCCGAGACTTTGCCTTTGACTTAGCACATTTGGACAAATTTCGCACTTCTTCGGTGCCTTGTTTGGCTACAGCTTGGAACACACTATGTTCGCTTGAGTTACGTAAAATACTGAGATTAACACTACACTGAGCCTCAAAATGCAAAAAAGAAAATATATCTACTACTCCACTAAATTGCAATATGAGGGCATGATGAATATCTTTCAAATTGCGAGAATCTTCAGTAACCCGAAAAGGCCTATAAGACTTCGAGGGAGGAATGAATCGCATAACATACAGCCTATTGTGATCTGTTTACAGTTCGTCAAACTTTAAAAGGTCTCAATGTGTTTGGGCAGCCATCTCATTTCGTAACCAGAGGCTAACATGTCCGAATTTACATGAATTTGGAATTACTTGTCCAATTGATCTTAGAAAGCCAACCAAGATAATTTTACGGTATCCAAAAAACAGGCGCCCCAACAAACGACATACCTTTCAAAAGTGAAAGAGTGTACGAAATCACCCTGTAATACAGTGCACACTTTAATTCACTGCCAGAGGGGTGACATTCACTCCAACAAGGGCCAAAATCACTCTTTAACTAGTGGCTACAGTGATCCCCCTTTTCTATGAGTAATCACTGTAGGCAATCCACCAAGAGTAAAACGTTGCTCTTGGATGAATTTTACTCTTCTTGGAGTGAAGTTGCACTCTTATGGAGTGAAATCATAGTTTTCACTCGATGACAGAGTGACTTTATTATTTTTCACTCTTTCACGTTAGAGAGTACGACTACACCATCGATTTCCACACCAGACACTTCGGCCCCACAAATCGTTAATCGGCAATGTGGCATAAATTGCTTGTGTCCTGTAAAAGAAAACGAAATAAATCTTCATTATACCTGTACGTAGTGTTTTCGAAGAAAACATGTAGCCTTATTCGTGTATCACGGTCATCTTTGAAGAAATTTTATGTTAACTTACGAGAATCACCTAAGTCGTAATACACACACTTAACCCAACCGTAACCACAATGCACATGACCGTGTGCTAGTCTCTGGTTGTCCATGCTAGGTAAAGATTGACTACCTTGTTATCCCGACAACAGGGGCGTAGATCTAGTAGGTGAATGGGAAGGGAAAAAGTTTCCAACAGCCTGCCGAATCCTGAATCGTGCCCGGACAGGAATCATCTATTAGTAATCCAGCCTACGAAGGCAAGCGCACACTAATAAACACACACAACCAAACACACATACGCACACACATTGACACGCGCACACCTTCAAATTGACGTTTTCTGGAACCCAGTATCCCACAATGTTATATTCTGTTGATCCAACTTGTTGGTTTTTGTTGTCCTAAATGTGCCTAAGGTTATTGGACTCGTGAAGGACAAAACAATGTTTGCAACACCAATATTTTCATTGGGATGGCAATTTCCCAACTGCCCCCCCCCCCCCCCCCCCATTGACGTCCCAGTCCGACAAGTGAAGAGAGTCTTTTATTTTGAATAACGAAATAAAGTGAATATGCGAATGTACGTAAGGTTAATGTATTACGTTTACGTTTGACTTCAGCAATGGCCTTTGCCAATCGAAAGCCTCATGGCTTATACTTACATGGTAAAATACCAGATTTACATCGAAAATCTGAACTTGGGTTTTGTTTGAGCTTGCCTCTTTCTTCTTCTACCTTAAACACGCGCGTCAGAAAACTTTTTTAATACTGGCTTCCTACTGAACGATGCTCCAAACCGGTGGTACAGCACTAACACTGTACTTGCCTGCATGCCGTTCATATTGAGCATTCTTGAGCTGCATGCAGTTCAACCAACAGAGATATCGAAGCGCACTGCTCTGACAAAATTCCAGGAAATGGCCAGAAAGAGTTATGCGAATCATACGCATGTTTTTAAATTATACAGTTGTCTTTATAATCGCTTTTTAATTCGAATATAAAATTCATTGTGGTAACCAAACAGCTCTACATAATTTGACCAACGATCATTGTTCTGGAAAGAGAGTAGAAAACCAAACCAACGTTTGCCAGCATTTCCATTTCAAAGAAGGATTTGAAGTCAAAACACTCTGTACTAGTGCTTTAGAGAGATATTTATTCTAAGCATTTTGGTGAAATTTGCATTGGAATCCGATGTGTCGTTTTCAAGATATGAGAACGTAAAGTTTTCACATTTTCAAAAAGATGAACTTGAAGAAAGCACATTTGCCACCATATCCCACATTAATGGACAGTTTTTTGGGGTTTTTTTTTCTGTAAAATTAAGAATTGATTTTCTCCTCAAAAATCCCATATTATTAAAATCTGTTTGCATAAGTGGCATGGATTGAGAACTCTACAAATTTTGCGTCCCCCACATTGAGGTGCTATTCATATTAACGTCAAGGTAAACACAACAGTCTGAAAAAACTTAACAAAGGGAGACATAGCGTTCCTTGTCAATGTAAGGAATTGATTTAAGCTCTGCTTCATTTATTGATAACTCGAGAAATACATGTCCGATTTCAATGAAAATTACACCACACTGTGTAGATTTGGTTCCTCTTTAAAATTTGAAAATTGAATTTATGCTTAAACTTCCCCTTTCATGAATGTGTCAAATGTGAAGTCTCTGGCATATTAGCCTACTTAATATTGCAGTTGGCTTAAAAAATATTGTTATTTTCCTACTTAAAGGTAGTGTGACATGGCAGCAAAATGACCTGACTTCACTTGGCAGTTGTGGAGTGAAGTTTTCTAAGGAAAAATCCGAATTATTTTAATATCTTTTACGGATCTCAAGATATACCTCTTCAAAGTTAGAATGTTTCTGAAGAAAGTTGTTAGTTATGCAAAAATAATGATGTTGAGCGTTGCAGAGTATTGACATTTCTTTTGTTAACCCTAATTATCGCTTAATTACACTTCAGTTAGTTTATGGTTTGGTAATTGATACCGAAGATTTCCAAGGACACAATTTAAACTTCCAAAATAAAACCTTCAGGACAAACTAATGTTGGAACCGTCCTTTAAATGAACATTGTAAAAACAAAGGATAACATTAGCCATAGGCTATATGGTATGTCTCTCCCATGACATCACAAAATTTGCATATTAAGCTCATATGTATTGATGATTAAGTAAAAAAAATAAAAATAAAAATATTATGATTAAGTGCAAATCAGAAATTGCCCTGTCAAATGGTCAAGTTTTGATGGATTTTGATGGAAATTGTGGTTATTTTCATGCTTTTCAATGCTTTTTAGCCGCATTACGTAATGAGCCACATTTTCCACACAATCTTGTTACATACAAATTCTTCTCACATACATTTCAGTAGTGAAAAACATTTATCTGAAGACTAAACAGGTTTCTAGCTATAAATTCCAAAATATAAACTGTTGTGGTACATATATAGTACCACAAAATATGCAGAGGATTTGTTAGTTTATACTACTGCTCTCACGTTTTCACTGCTAACGTGGATTAATTGTAAAAGGTAGTTCATTAACCAGACAAAAGCTAGGTAATTCTAACAGTTTTTCTCATCACGTATTAACTGTATAAGCGTTTCGTCGGATGTCATGTTTGCGATGTTCAGGAAGTAACCTTGCGAAAGAGAACGTGTTTGTGTGTGTTTGTGTCATTTCTGGAACATGATACTACATTCACCAATGTTTTTTTTTTAAATCAATGTCAATTATCACTTTGTTATTTAAGATACTTTGTTGTAATAATTTTTCAATCATGCACTCTGCTAGTCAAATCAATTGTAAAAATATTAACAGGGAATGACAGTTTTGTTTATTAATAATAAAACCATATTGCTGACATGGATTAAGTGCCCAATCCGTAACCTCACGTGTTTTAGCTAATTAAAACTTCCAGGTATGGAACTACTCTAAAAATCAAGGCTTAAATGTGAAAAAAGTAAATGAATATAAGGGGTGAGGAATTCGGTGTTATAACCTTCATTTCAGACATATCCATCTTGTCTTTCACTTATAATTACATGTGCATGGACTGCAATCTCTCTATTAGGGGGCAATGCCAAATCTGTCGGCAAAATAATAACCTTTGGTTAAATTTATTAAATTATGATATAAGTACATGATGGAAGAAAACGAGAAAATGGTATCGTAGGATACTTTTGGAACTCAACGGCATAGTGGATAAAGTTCCTGGTAAGCCAAGGGAATGAAAGCTTCTCTACAAAAGACGTAATCCTGAAAGAAATGATATTAAAGAAAAGCTTCACAGATGGTTGGTTGTAAGCGTACAAAATAATTTTAAAAAGTGCACCCCCTTCAGATAGCCGTAAATGGCATTTCCTTTGCCAATAGGTAGAATATAGCAGTCGTTTTTCAGTTATCGCTTACAATAAAATTCTTAGCTCTGTCAGATAAAATGCATCGCTGCCTCAAAAAAATTGGACTATGGAACTTCAACCCACCTCAGTTCCGGGCAAACTCAATCGCATGACGTCACATGAAAATTGCCTTATGAGCGTTTTACCTGGACCTGCGCTTATACTTGATAGTCAAAACTAGATACACATGTCAAACTAATACTGACGAAGTCATACCTGTACCCAAAAAACCTATTCATGATCTGTTCCCATGAATACATGCCCTGACTTTTCTTCTTGAAATTGAGACGTAGAAGCCCCACTCGATCAAAGGCGGTGTGGAGGTGTAACTGATATCTGAGGTTTTTACAAGATATGTGACCTGTGGTAATTAATCCTTTGGTTGTGTTGACGTTGTGTGAAACGCAATTTATACATACTTGACTGGTCTGTTAGTTAACCCCAAATCTTACGTCACTTTCCATGTACTTTGGTATACCCGGTACTGCCAAGCTATTAACCTTTTACCGTTGTGCTCCGATCGGGGCATATTTGCGCGCCTGGGGAGTGGGCGAAAAAGCGGACGTAGTCCGTCCCGCATCGGCTTCCGTAGGCCATTGACCCCGTGACCTTAAATTATTGTCTGTCTCGTTGTTGTGGCCGAATTTTCGGGTAGCTACTCGCAGTTTCGAGCTCCGCGTGAAACAGTAAAGATGGATGACAGCCGAGCTCTCCGCATGGGCCCAAAAGGACCCAAACAACGGTAAAGGGTTAATATGTGAAATCTGACTATGTCAAATTTGTGCGCGGAGTGTGCTTCATTTCCTCCATGAGGCAATTATGATAAGCAAGTTACAGAGAGAGAAGAACTTTTTTTTAAATTAAGAAGTATAAAATATTGACTGGCCATTTCCTCATTTATAAAACAGTCAGAACCGATCACCGGTTCCATTAATTAAAAAAAAACTCGAATGCATATCCATAAGCATATATCTATGGATATGTAATTCAATGTGTTTATATGCAGAGGATACTATGTCCTTATTTGGCATGGAGGATATGTCCAGCATGTTCTCCGACGAAAAATATTTTTGTTGAACTGTCATAGCCACAACCACCTTAACTGCACTGATTTCCTAAAAGGACATCCATATTTATTATAGGAATTTATGCCACCTCAACCGACTGGTTAGGCCTATTAAGAATCCTGAACTCTGATTGGTGAAATACTAAGCGACTATTCCCGAAAACACCTTCAGTTGCAAAGATATGCAAAAACCACCAGCAACCGCAGGCGACCGGCAGCATTTTCGCCAGCCATGAATGTTGTGAAAGCTCATGAGCTCTAATAATTTAGTACGCACATGCGTACATACCTTATTAAAAATAACGTCCCCTGGGACCGACTGCATAGTCAAGTGTTTTGAGCTGACATTGCAGACGGGGGGGGGGGGGTCTCGGATAGACTTTCAAAAAATGGAACCTGCTGCCATTGTTGCTCAACACTAAGCAAAGGAATAGGGGAAACAGATGCTTCACATAGTATACCGATAATGAAAACAGATATGTTTCACATGGTACGCGCACGAAGAAAGCAGTAAGTCTTCTGCTCGTTTTGCACGCAGACCATTAACAAAAAAATATGTGGGCACCCTTTATGTACTAAGTTCATAAGACGGTAAATTTGCGGTGTGAGAACCACACATAATAAATCTACAATAAATCAGCACAATGTAAGAGAAAAACCACCTAATACATATTTTTTTTTTTAAATTTGGGAGTCCCGACGGCTTATTCACTAGCAATATTACAACAAATACAGTTTTTTCCCTAAATATAAATATTTGTATATTTTTCGTTTGGATTAAAGAATCATTTTGAGCTCCTTCCCCCACTTCCCCTTTCTTATCTCGATAACTAATTCCGAGAACCACAAGAAAATCTAGTCATAAATTTAAAAACCTTCTGCATCTCAGGCCGAATAGAGCCGATCCCGTTAACCAGTGTAAATATGTGATTTGCATCTGATGTCTATGGAAATCAAATGCCAACTGATTGTTTCTTGACGTCACGCCGACGTATATATTTTTCGGACATAGTAGTACAATAAAATCGGTCCATCGTTGTGACGTCACGGAAAATTTAGCAGTTTTCATAGTTCTGCGGTTTAAGTCATATATTTATACAGAATGACAAACTTTTGGCACTTGTCGTATGCCCAAATCCCTAAACTCGGATCGAAATTCGATCCGAATTCATATTGTCACCGCGGTTTAGATGGCCCAATGAAAGTGATCAGTATTGCAGGGTTGTACTGTCAGGACTCGACATCGATTCTGAAGTTCAGTTCATTTTACTCTGCCTAAAATCGACGGTCAAGCCAAGATGATTCCACGGAACAGATAGTCGTAATAGTTGGCAGTGAATGGGGAAAGTCTGGTATAGGATCTAATTAAAGAATTGAGTTTTATCACAACAACAACATTCTGCACGCGTCTATACACACATTGCTGTTCTAGAAACATGACAAATTTTAACTTGAAAGTTGGGAAACATGTTTGAGATTTCTATAATTCGAGCAAATTGTCTTTAAAAGTATCACAAAATGAAATGAAAACAAATGAAAAAAGTGAAATAAACAAATACATTGAAAAACGTTCCTACGGTAATGTCGTGTAAATTTATTATGGCACATTTTGTCTTCGATAGTTATGGTGCAATACCCTCATTTACATAAAAGTTAGACATTGCACACGACACTTAGTCTGGCTAGTTCCACACCCTTCCGCAATTGGTCAGTTCTGTTGGCATCTCACTTTCATCCAATCAGAATACATATCCCATAGTTGGAGACTTCCTGAGATCGTGTGTCCTGCAGGACTCGTGAAATCGCTGCAGACTTGTGTACTTGTTCCTGTATTACGTTAATATACCAACATGTAGTCTCTCTCACCTTTTGTCATCTCTGTGAATTCTAGATCTAGAGACATAGCCTAAATAAATCAACTTCTAATCACTTGGTAACTTCTGTCCGAGAAACTTATTCTCGTGTCGACTGTGGAGCAAATCGAACCAGGCTGAGCTAACCGCACCCAACATGGTGGTCGGTAAGTAAATAAGGACTCCACATTGACTTAGGCCTAGGGCCTAACGTTACTGCCAGCCGATCTTTTGCCTTTGGGATGTGTTCGTAATTTTTTCAAGAATGGAACATTTTATCAATCCGTTTGCCAACATCTTGGATACCTTATCTATTCTTAGTTGAAGGATCTTCCTCGTTTATCTCCAAGTGTTAAAACTGTTTGTCTTTTAATACCAGTCAGCTGAAAGCTAGCCTGAATTAGACTAGGCCCTACGTATTATAGCCTAACGTTACAACCGTGACTCTGAGCCTAACGTTATCTGTACGTACACTGATGGACAGATGGGCCTTGCCTTAGTCTACGTTCGGTCACACATTTCATAGAAGTCTTGTACTAGTGGTAGCCTACTTCAACTTTACTTTGACTTGAACCTTGCCTAAGCTACTGTACATCGTGAGTGTGACATGGGATATAGCCTACCGCTTTATGTGAAATTCTTTATTGCCTTGGACTAACCTGAGCTGTACTTTACCGCTGGCGGACCCTGCCTTGTATCCAGATTGCCACTGTTACTGATGTGTACAACCAATCTGTGTGTTATTCAACAGTCTAGCCTAACCTAGCCTATCCTACATCGTTAACATTGTCGTAGCCAACTTGGGAGCATTATTACCTTCAGTTACAAATGAAACATTGATTGGATCGCCTACTTTAATTCCTATTGGACCAAGGACATAGCAACAAGGCCAGATGATCTAGCCTAGCCTAATTCGTTATGTCAGTTACTGTGATCCACCCACAGGTCGTCCTAGCGTTATATAGTATTTATAGTATATATATATATATAAAGGAAAAGGTTGGTCACATCGCCTAACACCAATGCAGTGCTTCGCACAAAACTATTCATGATTCCTCACCTTCCACCAGATTTTACCCCTTCAAATCTCTCGAAAACATTCCTTCATCTTTGTAAAACAAAACAAACGTTGAGAAAAAACTGACATCTAATGCAATTTCCATTACGTAATGTGACGTCAGGAATTGGAGAAGAGTGATCTAGATTGTGGTTAACGAAGACATTGACATTTCAAGTTTCAATTCAAGGTCATAAATTTCAAGTCACAGCTATTATTGCACCAGGTCTTGTTGGTTTGGATTTAATTTTTGGTATGCCTACCATGAAATCTTTGAATGGTGTACTTGATCATTGGTTCTAACACTTTTCGCCTAAAACCTCGTAGGGTCTATTTTAAACCTGTTGTTAGAAGTGTTGTTTTTCCAGGTCAAACTCGGTATGTGAATGTTCGTGCTTCTTTGCCTACAAAAATTCAGATATGTTGGCTTATCCAACAAGAAAATTTCATGCATTTTGCCCATCCAATACGTTATTGAACTTGCGCTCAAATAGCACACGAATTCTTTTGACAAATCACTCTTCCAAGCCCGTTGTTATCCGCACGACTTGTGCAGTGGCATATGCGGTAACAACAAAGGACCATGTTGCCTTTGTACAGGACATTCCTATTCATGGCCAGGTGCAGAACGAGTCATTACATTCTTTTCACGCTGCTGAATTTGTAAACAGTACGGAAGCCTCTAGTGACATACGTTCCTTCAATTTGAAGAAGTATCCACATTTAAAAGAAACCGACCCTTTGACATCTCTGACAGAGGAGGAAGTTTTTCATAAATATGTCAATTTAGACAGGAGTATACTTCATCATGATGATCATGTTAATGTCTATAACATGTTGAAAAAATACAGGGAAGCGTTTTCCTTGTATGGTGAAATTTCCCCTTGTACAAATTTTGAAGTTGACTTCACATTGGACAACACAGATCCATTTTTTATACGGCCGTATAAGCTGTCAGAAAATGACAAGAAAATTGTAGCAGAAGAAATGGAAAAATTGGTCAAAATGGGTGTATTAGGAGTCGGTCATCAATCTAATACTTCCCCAGTATTTTTTATTTCCAAGAAAGACTCTCAAGAAAAACGTGTTGTCACAGATTTAAGGTATCTTAATAGCAGAATCAAACGATTGAACTACCCGTTCCCCTTGGTGAATGACACCTTAATGAAAATTGGCCATTCAAATGCCAGTGTACTTAGTACTTTGGATTTGAAAAGTACATTTTTCTGCTTGAAACTCAGTGAAAATTCACAACCGTATACAGGTGTCTCCCCATTTTCAGGTTATTTCTACCGACGGTTACCTCAAGGACTAGGGGTGTCTCCCATAGTTTTTCAAGCCAAAATTAACGATGTGTTGTCTACTATTCCAGATTCGGACAAATTTGTCATTGCACACCATGATGATTTAATTGTTTATTCGCCCAGTATATTAGCTCATAAACAGCATTTGCAAGCTATATTTCAGGCTCTCATTACTCATGGCTTGAGGATTTCCCCCAAAGAAGTGTGCATTATTTAGAAGGTCAGTGACCTACATGGGACATCTCATTTTATTTAACAAGGAAGGTCATGCATGTGTGCAACCTCTTAAGTCAAGATGTGATGCAATCAGAAATACACCAACACCATCCACCCTTAAAGCTGTAAGAAAACTTGTTGGTGCAGTCAATTATATTTCAGTTTTTCCCATCTATTCAAGAAATTTTGAGACCATTATATGCCTTAAGTAAGAAACGTTAAGACTTTTGTTGGACTGCTGTTCACCAAGAAGCATTTGGTAAAATACGTGATCTTATGTGTAAACCACCAGTGTTACATATGCCACAAAGTACTGGCCGTTTGTCATTGTGTAGTGATACGTCACGCTTTGCCACAGGTTCGTATGTTACACAATTAATTGACGGCAAAGAAAGAATATTGGGTTATTACTCAAAAGTTTTGCCAAATGCATGTCAAAGGTATAGTGTAACTGAATTGGAACTATTTGGACTTCTCATCAATGTTACTGCATTCAAATATTTATTGAAAGGAGTTGAATTTGATGCATATGTTGATCACTCTGCAATTGCAGATATATTTAAGTCTAAACGAGAACCTCCCACTTCCAGAGTTGGTAGATTGCTTTTTCACTTATCAGAATATACAATGAGAGTGGGCTATAAGAAGGATTCAGAGATAGTTCTAGCAGATTATTTATCCCATTCCCCACTTCAGAATGACTCAGAAGTTGATAAGATTCTGCCACTCTCTTTTGCTGATGATTCTTCAGCTGAACAACTTCATCCAGTTATGACCAGGTCCAAAGCCAAAGCATTAGGTGTTGTAGTTCCAGACCTGTACCCAAAACCAAAAACTCAAGGTCAACCAGCTGAGGTAACAGTACCAAAGACTGTTCCTACCCCTACTCAACCTAGTGTAGTGCCTTCTAGGGCTTTGCCAACAAAATCAAAGCCTTCCAAAGTTCGCAGACAAGTTCATGCAAAAACTGATAGGACACCACCACCACCTCCTGTCACCATGAAGTCATATAGGCCATTTGCGATCTCTAGTTTACCCCCTTCCCCACAAGTTACTGATACGTCAAGGGACAAGGAACATTCTCCCGTACAACCAGAACCTCGCTTAGTAGATAGGTTACAGGTACCTCCTCCAGAGCACTTTAGAGATCCCCCTCCTGTGTTACATACACCGCCTAAGCCGCTTGTTCCTAGAATAGACAAGTTAGTCACAGGACATATTCCGAAGCAAAAGGAATTGCAGAGGGTAATGAAAAATATTCAACGTAAAATAATCAGAGACCACAATCTACCCATTGACATTTCAGAATTAAGAATTCAACAGGAGTCTTGTCCATATTTTAAACCTATTTATGACTATTTGGCTCACGATATTCTTCCGTCTAAACCAAAGGAAGCACGCTCTGTTTTACTTAAGGCGGAAAATTATATTCTCTGTTTGTTTCTTCATGCGAAACATGACACCAAAGTGACTCTACAATTGGTCATTCCAGACAATATGGTGGATCAAGTTATTTCAAGGTATCATGACAATATCTTAAGTTGCCACCAAGGTGTAATGCGTACTTATCATACTCTCCGACAGTATTTCTATATGAGGAATATGTTCCAATGTGTCAGCAATTATAAGCAAGCATGTTTACGTTGCCAGGAATTTAAGGGCAAACCAGATAGGTTACGTCCATTTCACACTAGAATTCCCGACTCATATAGACCGTTTGACAAAATCAGTCTCGATTTTAAGACCATGCTAACCTCTGTATCGGGATATAAGCATCTAATGGTAGCATGCGATGAGATTACAAGATTTGTCATATGCGTACCATTGAAAACTCTAGATGCTGAGACAATTTGCGAGGCCATTCTTCAAAGAGTGATCACTATTTTTGGTCCTCCTACTCAGCTTATTACTGATGCCGCTGCCTCATTAACAGGAAAACTAGTTGAACTATTATGTAAAGCCCTTGGTATTGATCAAAAAATGATCAGTGTTTTAAATCATGGTTCTTTACACGTTGAGAGACACATTCAAACATTATCCAATTTCTTAAAGGTTAATTTGAACCAATTTGGTTCAGACTGGGTCAGATTCGTGCCTACTACAGCGTATGCCTATAATTCATTCGCTTCTCCATATTTGGGTGATTATAGCCCATTTGAACTGGCCTTTGGCAGGAAACCACCAAACCTTACTAACCTTTCATTTAATCCCATGGAAGGACTGTCTCGTTCTTATGAAGAGTATGCTCTAGTATTGAAGAATCGTTTTGATCATTTATCTAAAGTTCAGTTGGAATTGCAGAGACGTCATCAAAATACCCAAGCAGCCAACGTTGCTAGTAAGCTTTCTAGAAATCCTTTATAACTAGTAGGACAATTAGTGTATGTATACCATCCATCGAGTTCTAGCCTCACAGCTAACTCACGCAAAATTGCAGCAGAATGGTGTGGACCCTTGGTTATACATCAAGTGTTGGATTGTACGAACTATCTCCTAGCCACACTGCAAGGTGAAATTTTAAGTGATGTTTTTAATTACAACCGTTTGAAACCATGTTATGTCAAAGCTTCGTCAGTTAAGAATATTACTGATGTTCCTTAGTTAAAACAAATTCTTGAGAAAAACACTCAAGACAAAATTCATTTTATTTCAGAAGAGAATTCTTATTTCTTTTGTGATGAAAGAGGAACAATTTTTCCATCCTTGACCTCGTCAGATGTTTTACGTGTTGCCAACAGAGATCCAATAGAAACTTCTCAGTATGTAGTGAACTTAAGAGAGAATGTTAATCTCGCTTATCCAAGTCGTCAACAAACTACGACAATAAAGCAGCACCTTGCCTTGACTGATAAATCTCCCACAAAGGAAGAAAGCACGATTTAAGGCAGGTCATTTACAAGTTTTGTAAGAATCACAGCAAGAAAGTAATGCTGTACCATTTTCTTTTGTTGGTCTGTTGCAAAGTATGCGCATACAGACAAAGTTATGAATTTTTTGTTGGAAATAATGTGAATCTCACAGGTTCACCATGTAAAATGCACAAGAAATTATTTGCATAATCACATGCAATGTTTGCATTTTGAGGTTATTCAATTGTTATGCAACACAAGTGACATGCATTACCAACTCATCTGCTTAGAGGGTCCAAACTCTGGTTTTATAATCATAAACTGGGTATCTGTTACCAAATCCTATTAAATTTGATTTCTGCGAACATGGCTGATTTATTCTCAGTGACATATGAACCCTTCTTTGCGTAATTAAAGGCTTCCTGTTCATAATCTACACAAAAGGTTAACTCTGCAATCACTGGATATTTGAATGACTTATCTGCTGTGTTAATCAGTTGTGTAATCAAGTAGAAAAAGTTCTTCACAGGCCAGGGTTTTAGTGCTATTCTAGAAGTGATAGTGGTATGTTACAACAAATTAATGAACTGATAAGGAGGATTTTATTACACCCAACCCCCCTTTTGTGAGGTCTGGTCAGAATGTCCCTATTTTTAAGCAAGTGAAGTGATAATGTGTCGGTAATAGAACCATATTTGCATGTATTTCATTTTAAAATGTTTTTATGTGATGCCAGTTCTTTAAAATTATTGCCCTGTGCAAAAAATTTATTCGTCGACATACTGTACCCGGGAATAAATGATAGTTGACAGATGTGTCAAGGTGTTCGTATTTTTGGAAAAACAGGTGTTACATTTACTTCATATGATAACCAGCAGGGTTCTCACTAACCCGAGCTCCGGGTCCCTGACGCGCGACTTCGACTCGAGACGCTTGAAACAAATTCCTGTGCGTCCCGGGGACGCACGGAGTTTGCTTGCTAAACGTATGTAAAATTTTGGCAAGAAGGCATTGAAAGTTTTGTGTTGAAAAGTTCACACTAACCCATTGCTTTGATATGTTCATTGTCAATATTACTTCACAAAATCCATGTAGGAAAACTTTCTCCGACTAGACCGATTGTTAGACCGATCATCTGTTATTAATCGGCATCGGGTCGATTATTCAGTTGTCGGTAAATAATTTGTGTCGGTAAATAATTTGCATCGGTAAAATTCTGCCATTCAACCGATCATTACCATCGATTATTTGAAAACTGGAAAATTGGCTAAATATACTTGCAACTTGCATTTAGTTTCTTTAAAATTCCCGTTAATACTCAATCCTTCAACTTCCCGCCAAAACGGGATGCACTGGTAATAACAAACGTATAAATTGTACCCCTGCCATGGGAATGATCGTTTGATGTTGTCGGATATAACCCGGTAGTATTACCTGGAATTAGATTTAGAATTGCATTCAAGGTACATTCCTTGCTGTCTCGCAGAAAGGGCCGCGTAAGTTGCTGGGCAAACTGTTCTGCACAAAACACATACAGTAGTACAGACTATCCAGCTGCAGTGTTTCGCCATTTTTTCAAATCCCCAAGCTTTGCATACATATCTGAGCTCTGTATGTTTTGTACACGTACGTAAAACCTAGAACCCTGTGAAGTTCGCTGGTTATTATCTTACATAAATTAAGCCATTCCCAGCATTCCGTCCGCAATTTTGTTTAAAGTGGGGCTTATGCAATGTTGTCATACGACGTCATTGCAAACGAAAACAGTGATGCCCATGGTCTCATGCAGCAAACTTCTTCGCCCATGCAAGCACTAAACTTACGGGCGTGTCCGTTTTTACCACCAAATAAGGCATAATGTTTTGCTCGGTGACATCATATGCATAGGTTCCAATGCGAAATTTAAATTGGCCCCTGCATCGAGACTGGTACATTTGCATTGATTCTAGCCAGCCAATCACAACTCGCGCCTTCGCCTGTGTGATTTAGTGTGGGAAAATACTCGGCCTTGAGACAATGTTTCCCGTTGAGTTTGTGTTACGACGATCGCAATTGACATGCTTATATAGCCGTCTAGCGAAGCCGGGGGAGCGCCGTGCTAAATTCACCTAGAAACGGCATCACAAATCTCTGCCTACGTGGATTTTTCGGTGATCTGGCTTAGGTGCATTTCAGTTGTATATTCTTTTTAAACAAGACGTAAGTTTTGGGCAAGAAATGCTTAAAATATGCAGGGATATTTATATCCGAAAGGAACCATAAGATACGTCAACGAGGTGCAATTGTTTTTTTGACCAGAACTGTTAGGATTTTCATGATTGCTCTTTAGTTAAAGCGGGAGAGTAGCTACGGTATATAACGCAACTACAACTCAGTACAGTAGAAGAATGCAAATGTTCCGACATGACTGGGGGATGAAAACTAGTCAGAGCATGATGTTGGCCTTAGAACTAAATTATCAAGGGGCATATGACACCTACTGCAAACAATTCTACTGTATTAACTGTTGATTTGTATCTCCACTTTTGAAGTGAAAATATTACACCTAAAAAACGATATCCCGTTCGTGAGACGAACGGAACTATTCCCAAAATCTTCCATCCTGAACTGGTTTATGGTATTACGATATGGTACGAAAATCTGAATGGAAATTGCGGAGCGTCACTGATTACTGCATGTTTTGCTCTTGGGACTCTTCCAAAAAATATGGGACTCTCAGAAATATGATGGGACTCTTGAAAAAAAAAGTTGAGGGTTCAGGGACTCTTGGGTTTGAGGGCCTAATGAGAACACTGATAACCAGTACGTTGTTGAGCTTTGTAGTTTGATTACATGTATACATGCGTTGTTTACACATTTTTGGAAAAGTATTTACCTTTATGTATTTCCTGAAGAGTATGACATGTTACCTTTCAGCATAGCTATGATGCAAGTTTTGAGTGACACTGTAAAATACAGTGTGTTCTTCTATAAAGATTCATGCTTTAATGCTTGTTGTACTTGCAAGTGAGTAAAGAGGTATTCACAGATAAAGAAGGTAATTCGAGATGTCATTACCACTATTTCCTTGGGCTCATCTGTGAGTGCATTCTTGTAGAAAAGCGAGTTTACATTTGTTTTTATTCTTTGTTCTTCTATTTCTTGAAGGTTTGAAAGTAACTTGAATTTTTTTTTGGGGGTGATTTTCATGTGATTTTTTTCTGATCCAGTGGCACCATTTTCAATCTTGGCAATGTCTCCCTTCCATTTTCCCTCGATTTGGATTACTCCTTTAAGCCCCATCCCGTCTTATTCATGATATGGAGCTTTTGCAAAATGTATTGAAGATATGTCACATGGTACATTTCTTTTCTTTTTTTCAGTTCATGAATATTGATGACTATTGCAAGTTATATGCTAATATCATTTGTGTTCTGAGATGCCAATGGAATGGGCGTACCTTTGAAAAATTTATTTGCAGTGGTGATTGCTTTTCCCTAGAGTAAAATTTTGCAAACTGCGTTTGAAAATTTTAGAAAATTAGGAGGGATGTCGTGTAAATTTATTATGGCACATTTTGTCTTCGATAGTTATGGTGCAATACCCTCATTTACATAAAAGTTAGACATTGCACCCGACACGTAGTCTGGCTAGTTCCACACCCTTCCGCAATTGGTCAGTTCTGTTGGAATCTCACTTTCATCCAATCAGAATACATATCCCATAGTTGGAGACTTCCTGAGATCGTGTGTCCTGCAGGACTCGTGAAATCGCTGCAGACTTGTGTACTTGTTTCTGTATTACGTTAATATACCAACATGTAGTCTCTCTCACCTTTTGTCATCTCTGTGAATTCTAGATCTAGAGACATAGCCTAAATAAATCAACTTCTAATCACTTGGTAACTTCTGTCCGAGACATGGGCGTCCGCAAGGGGGGGCACTTGCCCCCCCCCCCCCCCCCTGGAAAATCAAACTTGTGAAAAAAATAATTAAAAATTAAAATAAAAAAAATTAAAAATAAATCATCAAAATACCTTCACTCACAGCGTCAGTTTTTACTCGTGAAATATGCGGACATTTGACCAGGAATAGCAAAAGAGAAGATGGTGCAGTATGCTGAATAGTGAAATCGTAATTTGGGGACCATCATTCGTGATATCTATTGGAAATTTGTAATTGTAAAAACTATGTAATAGCCTAGTTGTCAGGTATGTAGTGTGCATATGGCATCCGACCATTGATGAATGCGTTGGTCTTGGTTTGGCCCCGTGCTGATCTCAAGTGGTGACGCGCGGGTGTAACTTGGATATACAAGGTGAATACAGGGGTGGGGGGAGGGGGTGTAGGCATGGTTCATAATCAGGTAACGGACATAGGCCTATATAGGCTGTTTGACAGTTGTAAGTTTTATCGTGCATAGGAGTGCGAGGCCGTTACTGAGAGGCAGATTTCCCTTCAACAATTTTTTGCATTGAAAATTCTAAAAATCTAACAATTACAGACATGAAATTCCTGTTCCAGGGCTGGGTACATGCAGCTTATAGCACTCGCCAAGTGTCGTTTCCGGCCATCTGGAGGGTTTTTAAGGCCCAAAATTTTCTTGTACGCTCCGCGCCAACTGATGATGGCGCTCCGCTTAGGTAGTGTACAAAATTCAATCATCCATGATTTTCCCTTCAACAATTTTTTGCATTGAAAATTCTAAAAATCTAAAAATTACAGACATGAAATTCCTGTTTCCAGGCTGGGTACATGCAGCTTAGAACACTCGCAAAGTGTCGTTTCCGGCCATCTGGAGGGCTAGTAAGGCCCAAAATTTTCTTGTACGCTCCGCACCAACTGATGATATCGCTCCGCTTAGATAGTGTACACAATTCAATCGTCCATGATTTTCCCTTCAACAATTTTTTACATTGAAAATTCTGAATATCTAAAAGTTACAGACATGAAATTCCTGTTTCCAGGCTGGGTACATGCAGCTTAGAACACTCGCCAAGTGTCATTTCCGGCCATCTGGAGAGTTTGTAAGGCCCAAAATTTTCTTGTACGCTCCGCGCCAACTGATGGTGGCGCTCCGCTTAGATAGTGTACACAATTCAATCATCCATGAATGATCTTGCCCCCCCCCCCCTTATAAAAATTTCTGCGGACGCCCATGGTCCGAGAAACTTATTTTCGTGTCGACTGTGGAGCAAATCGAACCAGGCTGAGCTAACCGCACCCAACAGTAACTACAGTTCGCAACAACATTTCCAAAGATGATCACTAGATTTCCTTTAATCTTGTGTACATTTTCTTTTTCTTTTATTGTTTACGTTGTTGACATTTTGCCCAATGGCATGTTTCTGACTTGATCCCTGGATGCTGATCAACCCAGGTTCAATCAATATGAATCTTTTGTGCCCAACCACGCCATTTTTCCCCTTCGCGAGGTCTGAACACCTCCTCGGGTTGAACTCCCTGGTTGAAGTTGTGTCGTTGTCATTGAAATTATGTATCCATGTCATGTTTGTTTACACAAGTTTGTGTGGATCGAGGATTTGCATGCCATGCGAAAGTACATCATTAATCTCGTGTCACCTTGATAATCCGTTGTATTCCCAATTGCTTTCTCGATCGCCTTCGAGCGGTCTCAGACTGATTCTCCCTGAAGGGGCGTTCAAGCTCTCCGGATCTGATCCCGCGAACGAGGGGGTTCCCGATAGCAAATTGATGCACTGTGTGTGCTCAGATCCCGATCTGATCGCCTGCTCGTTCTCGAAAATGAGGACGCACTGTATAAGTCCTTATTTTTCAGAGTTAAAAGATTCATATATCCCCGTTACCCTCCTTTTTGTTGTTTTAGTTAGTAAGATGAGATTTAAAGGTATGTTCTGGTGGCTCTTGATTCTTGTCTTATAAGAAAGAAAAAACACAAACCATGTTCTCCAAATCATATCTTTTTCCTAACTAAAAATATTCTTACTTTACAGATTGGTTATCTCAGTTAGAAATACCTCCACTTTTCAAGAAGGTAGAGAATAGTGTGTCGAGCACACTACCTCAGGTCAATTTGATTTTTCCTTCTATTAATTGAACCGATTTTTGTCTGACGAATTGGATGCTGTTTGAATGTTTGAATATCTCTTTCTGTAGATCTAGCGTAAACCAAAATCATGTGTAGGAAATAACAAACAATGTTGCCGAAAGTCCCTGAAACCAACGACAAAGTCATAAACAAATGAAAATTCAAATTCATGCGACGCGTGACATCACATTCCCATAATGCATCTAATCTAAAAAAAAACGTATTACTTTGAAAATGAGTACCGTTATCTTTCAAGAACCTACATGCTATCGAGATAACGTTTTACCTTTTGAAAGAGAAAAAAATTTGCACATCTGGGATTCAAGGAACTTAGTTTCAGGATTACGTCTTTTAACGTCTCAGTTTCTAATCAATTTTTAAGTCGGAATGGATTCCAGTCCTGGCTAAATGGCTCTTTTTCCGTACCCAGTTGCTTTCATGCGAAGCACTAAGCACCAGAAGTTTTCATTTTTAATGTCTTTGGTATAACCAACCCCACCAAAAAGGCAACTCTAGAACACAAGGTTGCAAACCGAATGCTCTATCGGGCCGTGTTACCACTTGACAATGAAATATTTTCGATGTGCATAACTTACTGTTTAGTATCTGATTCGACATACAAATTCCGCACCATAGTCAACTTCAAACCACTCAAATCCGTTCTCATAAGGATGGCGCAAATGTCGTCTCCTGTTCGAAATCTTCCTGTCAATTAAATCCTGGATTGACCGAAGCAATAACTGGTTAAATTTATCCCGTTGTCTATCCCATATTAGTTCCTATAAAACGTCTTCAGTATCGTCACACCAGACAGAATTTCATCAGGAAGATCATCTTGCAGGATCGAAAAACCAGCACTCCGATATCCCGCACGTACAGATTTTTAACAGCCAAGTTTCTTTTTTCAAGTGCACGGAAAAGAAAAATTGCCATAGACCGACAAAACATAACTGAGGTGGCAATGGGGGACAGTCAATGTACGCTAACAGGGACCATCGTTTTGACTGCTGTCTTGTACATGTGCCTTGCATCGTTCGTGAGTTCTCAATCCAATTTTGACTTAATACCAGAGGACGGCTCCGTTTTGTTTTCTGTAAATTTTAGCAAGGTACAGCTCCCTGATTCAAGTAAGTACAACGTATTATTGCATTTTACTCAAATCCAGTGGCGTAGCCACGGGGGGGGGGGGGGTTGGGGGGCGTCCTGATAAAGTAATTGAGAAAAAATAAAATGTTTTAACGGAAATAAACTTTGCAGTATTTCTTTCAAAAACAGTAAATAAATAAAATGCGCAACAATTAAGAAAACATGCATGAGTGTGTGTCAAACACATTTTTTGCGCACATATGAAATCAAGTAATAACTTCAAAATGCCCACTTTTACTAAATTAGATACCGTATATAATCTGCACTGTCGTTTATTGCATTTCATTTCGAAGATGAAACGAGCGTCTCGACGACAAACTCGAATGTGACTTTGTTAGGTTAAGACCCTTTCTGCCTTTCGGATGGCTGGTTTATTTGTAGAAAACAAGGCAATCATTCTCTGGAGACCATTCTTACTTGCCAAACATAGCACCATTTTGCAACTAGGAAACCTAACGCAAAGAAAGTTTCTCAGAGCGGGACACAACTACTTTTGGTTTTCCTATTAAAGCTGAAATCCATTCAAATATTGCCGCATTTGCTATCTTCGCCCTCGTGAAGTTTACAATTTTTCCCAAGGGAAAGGGAGATACCGGTTCTGTTAAGTCTCATCCCCCCAGGCCACAGATCAAAAAGGCCCAGTTTGGGGGTCCCTTAAGAGTATATGTATTACCATTATTCATATTTTGATTTTTTATTCTCATTATTTGAAAATTGGTAGACATGAGATTCGTATCAAGGCTGGGTACAGCTTTCAACACGTGGGAAGTGCCGTTTCCGGCCATCTGGAGGGTTTGTAAAGCCAAAAATTTTCTTGTACGCTTCGCACCAACTGATGGTGGCGCTCCGCTTAGATAGTCTTGTCGCGACTGACCGTAGGAGGTACCAGGCCCCCCACTTGATAACTAGGCCCCCTAAAAATCTCATCCTGGGTACGCCACTTCTCATATCATTGCTTTGAACAAAGGGAAGGTTTAAGCAAAAATTTAGTTTTCATATGTGAAAGAGGAACCAAAACTGTATAGTGTGGTGAAAGTTCCATTCAAATGTGACATGTAGTTCTCGAGATATCAGTAAATGAAGTCAGTAGATTTGTGTTCCAAAGTGAGTTTGAGGGTAGCAAAACTTATATCACTTGCTCACATTGACAAGGAATGCTTTGTTTCCCTTTGTATTATTAGACTGTTGTGTTGACCTTGGAGTTAAGTGGAATGGGACCTCCCTGTGGGGGATGCAAAGTTTGTAAAGTTCTCATGCCATTTTGGCAATCACATTTTAATAATGTGGGTTTTTTGAGGAGAAAATCAACTCTAAAGTTTTAAGAAAAACAAAAGACTGCCCATTAATGTGGGGATACGATATCATATGTGCTTGCTTCAAGTTCACTTTTTGTTACAAATGTGAAAAATTTACGTGCTCATATCTTGAGAACTACACATCGGATTTCAATCCAAATTTCACCAAAATGCTCAGAATAAGTATACCCCTTTGAGATACCAAATCCTGTAATGACCTTAAACCCTTCTTTTAAAGGTCAAACTTCTTTAGTCCGCCATTAGTTTTTTTTTTTTTCGACTTTCGGGCTGTATGTTTTAGGAATGCTTGTACCTACAAGAATGATCCTTCATCTCTGCCCGATTAATTTGGAATCTAAGCTTGGCGTCATTACAAGTGGGTGTGTGACATTTTCAAAGCGACGTTTGTCGGGTAATTTACGACTTGTAACATCCACTCTTTCAAAAATTTACTTCACCAGAAAATTGTAAGTGGCTGACCCCTCAAAAATCAAATGACGTCTTTGCAACCCAATATGCCCACGATAATTTGAACCACGATGATAGATTTAAGGTAGTGTGACATGTGAGCAAAATGACCCGATTTCACTTGGCAGTTTGGAGGGAACTTTTCTAAGGGACAATTCGTTGGAATAATTTCAATAACTTTTATTGTTCTCTTTATATACCTCTCCAAAGTTTGAATGCTTCTGAAGCAACTTACTGCTTCTTTATGTCTTATTTACTCATCAGATAGTATATGGTTTGGTAATTGATATTAATGATTTTCAAGGGCATAATTTAGATCTCGAAAATAAAACCCTGGGGGCAAACTAATGTTACAACTGTCCTTGAAATAAAGATTGTAAAAATAAAGGATATTTATGTCATGTCCCTCTAATGACATCACACGAATTTCATATTGAGCTCTAAAACGAAAGGGTGAACTAAGTCACTATCTCATAGAATGGAAGGTGTCATTTAACTTCATTATATAGTAACAATTCACTTCAAGAAGAGTAAAATTCATTCCTAGAAGATTGAAATTCACTCTTCAACGAGTGTCTCCAGGGATCACTCTTTTTTGAGAATGGTCCCTAAGAGCACTCCATCAAGAGTTAAACCTAGCTCTTTTGGAGTCAATGTCACTCTTCTCGGAGTGAATTTTCCCTCCTTTCGAGTGAGCGATATAACTTTCACCCTTCGATCGAGTGAAATTTCACTATTTTAAATTTTAGGGTGTAATAGAAATGAATGGATGGGGTGTTGAGAATCAATAATAGAGATATAGAAGTGGATATTAGAGCACTACATGCAGAGTAAATGAAAGAAGATGCATAATTCATTACGATTTTATTATCATCTAAACATATTTGATATGCATTATTATTTTTCATGACTGATTTTTCATTAATCGAGAAATTGCAGACATGAGATCCATATTTTAAGGCTTGGAAAATGCAGCTTAGAACACACGAACACAAGGGAAGTGTCCTTCTGGCCATTTCTTCCCCAAACCTCAATATTTTCCGGTTAATCCTTATAGTATTACTGTCGTTGGGAAATACCTAGCGGGGAATTTAGACACATTTTTTTTCGGGAAGAAGTTCCAGCATCCCCCCCACACTGATCGAAAATTAGGGACGCCCTTCGAATCAAACTAAAAAACTGTTTTTAGAAAACAGCCGTTTAGACAAGAACAGAGCGTACCCTTTTTTTTCAACAACATGAAACTAAAGGATTTATTGTTTCGATATCGGTAACTAAATGCAAGAACACCAAGTCTTAAAGGCTCAAAAATTACAGCAGGTAATGAAAAATGCGAAGTATCACCTTAACCACGTTTTTGCTCATTGTTTTTTAAGGGTCATCTGCTGACAATAACAATCTGGTATCTTGTTTGTTCTATGAACGGTAGAAATACACGGAACCAATAACATTATTCTTGTCCGAAAAACTCCTTTTTCTTATAGCACTGAGACACGTCCATTAATATTATGGATGTATGCAGTACATTATACGCTGTAACAAGACGTTGTTGAAGTCCCCCCTCTCATTTTTGTTGGACTGTTGGTACAGAGAAATCGATTTGCGTTTTCTCTCTACCGCGCCGCTCTCGGCTTCCTTAGAAAATAGGGCATAGAAGAACTACAGCACAAGTCGCTAAAACCAATACAGGAAGCCAATTCGCTCCGTACATTGAATTGGCAATTCCCTGCTCCGTGGTAGCTCGATGATACTGTACCATGACACATTACTACTGTTTAACGACTGTGGACGCAATGGCGCCGTGTGGCGTACCAAGTTGGAAGCAGCGATTCATTCTCCAGGCTTATCACGTCAGTTTGGAAAAGGCCGAACCAGGGCCCCTTTATCAAATTAACTCCTTAAATCGATCTTGTAGTTGCAGTATTTGCTTCTCTGCAGTAAATTTTTGTTAAAAGACGGCCACAGATTGCAATTACTGCTATTGTTAATAGGAAGAGCATAGATATTTGTACGAACTAGGTTAAGGAACACTCAGGGAATGAGTAATGAGCCATAACAGGCTTAAAAAATTGTCAGTCGGCCAGGAAGACCTGTATTGTAGTGCGGCGCACTGCAATAACGAAGCATTTCTTGTCAATTTGAGGAAGTAAGCCTAATGATCTCTGCTGCCCTTAATTTCACTTTGGAACACAAATCTAGTAACTTCATTTTCTGATATGTCGAGAAATAAATACATGATTGGGATGGAAATTTCACCACACTGAGTAGATTTAGTTCTCCTTTCACAGATGAAAATTACTTTTTTGCTTAAAGGTCAGGAGCAGTCATCACAAACTGAAGAAGTGTAGTAGACTGTCCAGTTTCATGACTGGCTCTTAGAAGTCATGTGACAATGTTTTTATCTCTTCAAATGTGAAATTTACCAAAAATTACTGCTTGGTTTACCTTGAATATGCAGGAGTAAAGTCATAAAATGTAATGAAAGATACTTTGAAGAGAAATAGAATGAAAATTGCGTTACTTAGCTTTTTCATCAAAATAAGTTTCGGGGGACTGCTCTTTACCTTTAAACTTACCCTTTGGTTTCACTCGATCAAGTCAAACCGTCTTCTTGTTTCCAAGGAATGGACTACTTGTGAATGTTGTAGCGATTTTAAGTTTATTTATTACACTCTTATATTGATCACAACTGTATCATACTTAAAAAGATTAAATTGATTGTTGTCTAAGCCATGATGTAAATAGCTTTTTGCCGTCACCGGGTGTAGTATTGGAGTATTCTAACTAAAATTTTAAGCCACCAATAACTGAATAGGCTACAACAAAATTTCGAATAACGACTGAGATTAGAGCCTCTGAATGAGCCGTAAAAGAGACTTTCTGCATACTTTTCACAACACTGTGTTTTGAAATATAATCTTTCCTAAAACCAAATAAAGGGATTAGGGCTCAGGATTACAATAACTTAGGCCTACTGCATCGAGAAACGTCATCCAGATTGTGAAACATCCCCATTGCAAGGAAAATTTAAGGAATGCAACAGCTCACTTTTAATAAAGACAAATATGTATGGTTCCATAAAGTTCCACTCAAAAAGATCAGGCTAACTTACTGACTCACATTTCAAAAAAAAACGTAAGGCTAATAAATTGGGCCATGCCTAACGTTAAGTGTTAGCCTAACCTTGACTGTTTAGTCTGTTTTCAACAACGCATAGCAGGACTTTATTGTGTCAATATCACGGCGACAACATCGCCCAAACCACAGATCCTCAAATTAGTATTAGATTTTAGTGGAACTATTCACGAGTATATTCCCAAATCCAACAGAAAAATCTTTCCAAAGATGAACTCGTTCAAAACATTACAAAATATAACTTATTCGAAAATAGATAACATAAAGTAAGCCTGTGACTGAGTCATAAATGTGTACAACTAGACGTGAGCCTACATACGAACAGGGAGTTGTCAGGGAAGGAGATACTACGTGCAAATATATCAGATAATATGCACTTGAAACTCTTGAATCCCTTTCAGGTAACAAAATTTGATTGACAGGTCCTTTTATTCTCATTGGTTTGCCATTTCTGACTTTCAGATTGTTATGGTGGCCTACTCCTTTCAAACGGAGGTAATCCAGAAACAAAAGCCATTGTTAACTCTTTCTTTGACGTAGAACGTGTTTGCCGACAACTGCTAAGCTTCAATAAAGATTTTATGTAAAACGGCTGTCTCTGAACTTTTAACTTCCACACGTTTTTTGTCTGTCCAAGATTCTAATGAGTTGCCACCTTTACACACTGTTCCAGCCTAACAAAACAATCACAGTTTTGATAATTTTCCCCATTAGAATCAAGTATTTTCGGAGAAGGAGAGTTTTACAAAATCTGCCTATCAGCTATTTGAATAAATATAAGATGAGACGCCAAGCGACGCAGGCTTCAAATTTAGTTTTTTTTCCCTCGACGACTGGTAATGTAATGGCAATGGATTAAAACATCCTGGTAGGTCTTTGAGATGTAGCAGACGACAAAGACCTTTGTCTCAGTACCAAATTCCTTTCAAGCTTTAAAAATGTTTCAAGAGCAAAACAATAAACAGCTTAATGTCGGCAACTACCTTGGTCAAAAGGACCGATAAATGTTGGATCTCCTTCCCTGACAACTCCCTGATACGAACAAGCGACGAAGGTAGAGTTTGGCTATAGCTCGCTACTGTGTATTATATGCCTACATATTATCAACACACCCAACAGCTCTTCGCTACGCTATTCAGTGTCAATTTTGTCTGTACACCGCGTGCCATGCACCGCGTGCCAATATGATCAATTGAAAATTTACAAAAAAGAAAGCTTTTCCCTTCTAAACTTCTCGAAATTAATGTAGGCAGAGACCCTTGGCTTCGCGTTGGGTCTCTCAGCACATATGCGTGGCGTCATAGTCTCTTCAAATGTTATGTAGAGACATGAGCACCATTATTCCATAATTTAACACCGGTCTATACTCGAATCAATACGGGTATAAATTTTAAAATAATACTGGTATCAATTCGAGTTTATACCAATATAAAATCAGTTAAATACAGGTATGTTTCCCTGTCGTCTGTTTGGCTTCGAATATATACTGGGCCATCGCTTCAAAACTTATAAATGATTTCGGATTTCGGTGGTTCTTAAGACTGTCAGATACCATATTAAAGAGAACATGTTATCACCAACAGTCTTCTAAAGACTGGAATGATGCAATTATTATAACTAACTTTTCATAATAAGAGACAATAGGAGATAAAGCTATTACTGGCATTTTTTGAAGGAACTGAATTGCTCAATGGTTGTATATGGATCATTTTTGGGATTCAATATAAAGACTGTAGACTTTCATTTCCTTTAATGCCCATTTTCAGGGGGTCAAAAGGGTAAATATTAATTAATTCAACGGTAAACTTTTCAAAAGATTGGTTATTTCTTGCGCGGAGATAATTTCTCCACCCCCGTTGGAGTCGAATAGCAAATTGGTATATTGGCAAATGTATTTACTTGATTTTGTAGCATAGTGACGACATCAATTTTCGCCTGGATACGTTTACCCAGGGAGTTGTCAAGGAAGAAGATCCAACATTTAACGGCCCTTTGTACCAAGGTAGTTGCCGACAATAAGCTGCTATATTGTCTTGCTCTTGAAAAATGGTCTTAATCGGCTGCTACATCTCAAAGACCTATCATGATGTTTTCATTCATTGCTATTATATTGCAAGTCGTCGAGGGAAAAAATAAAATTTTAAGCTCGCGTCGCTTTTCGTCGCAAATAGCTGTTACGCAGATTTTTTAAAATTCTCCTTCTCCGAAAATAGTTTATTCTAATGCAGAAAGTTATCAAAAGTGTGATTGTTTTGTTAGACTTGAACAATGTGTCAAGATGGCAAATCATATGAATCTCAGACAGACAACATAACTTGTGGAAGTTAAAAGTTTACAGACAGTCGTTTTCCAAAAAGTCTTTATTTTTTATAGCCCCCTAGTGAAAAATGAGGGGGCGGAAGCATGCTTGAGTCCCCCACTTCTCAGTTCAGAAAACCCTTTTTGGTTTCGATGATAAGAGAAACCTATGCATTCATGATGGCGTATGTGTGTATGTATGTATGTATGTGTGTGTATGTGTGTGTGTGTGTGTTTGTGACACTTTGCTCGTTAACACGATATCTCAAGAAGGAAAACTCCGACAGTTCTCAAACTTGGTACACAGATGCCCCTTATTGAGAGGAAGAACCCTATTGTTTTTGGTGGAGATCAGACGTCGCGAGGGGTCAAACTCTGAAAACCTCGTTAACGCAATATCTCAAGTTAGGAACCTTGGATAAAGTTCATACTTGGTATGTAGATGCATTATGGTTGGAAGAAGAACCCTATTGTTTTTGGTGGAGGTCAAAGGTCACGGGGGGTTGCGGGGGGTCAAACTCTGAAAACTTCGTTAACGCAACATCTCACGTTAGGAAGCTTGGATGAAGTTCATACTGGGTATGTTGATGCATTATGGTTGGCAGAAGAACCCTATCGTTTTTGGTGGAGGTCAAAGGTCATGTGGGGTCGCAGTGGGTCAAACTCTGAAAACCTTGTTAACGCAATATCTCAAGTTAGGAAACTTGGATAAACGTCATACTTGGTATGAAAATGCGTTATGGTTAGAAGAATAACCTTGTTGTTTTTGGTGGAAGTCAAAGGTCGCGGGGGGTCAAACTCTGAAAACTTTGTTAACGCAATATCTTAAGTTAGGAACCTTGGATAAAGTTCATACGTGGTATGTAGTTGCATTATAGCTGGAAGAAGAACCCTCTTGTTAGACTTGTACTTTCCTGTACAAAAGTGATGGCGCTCTTTGGAAATGTTGACTTTTTTTTGTTGTGTGAACATTACGTCATTTTCGGTTAAACGGTTAACCGCCAGTTAATAAAATTGGTTAAACGGATAGTGAATTAACCGAAAAAAACACAGCTCTAATGCGTTTTAGCCAATAGATGGTCCTATTTCATTTTGGCAGAGATCGAAGGTCTCCAGGGGTCAACAGGGGTCAAAGTCTAAAAATCTTCTTAACATGATATCTCAAGATAGGAAGCTTGGATAGATTTCATATTTGGTATGTAGATGCGTTATGGTCAGGAGGTGGTCTGTAATATTTTTAGGGGAGGTGAAAGGTCACCTGGGTTCACCAGGAGTCAAAGTCTGAAAACCTTGTTAACGTGATATCTCAAGGTAGAAAACTTTGAATGGAATTCATATTTGGTATGTGGATGCATTTTAAACAATAGATGGTCCTATTTAATTTTGGCGAAGGTCTCCTGGGGTCACCAGGGGTCAAAGTCTAAAAATCTTGTTAACAATCTCAAGATGGGAAGCTTGGATTGATTTCATATTTAATATGTAGATACGTTATGGTCAGGAGATGCTCCTGTTTTTGTGGCAGAGGTCAAAGGTCATCTCGGGTCAAAGGTCAAAGTTTGAAATTTTTTAATGCGATATCTCAAGGTAGGAAGCTTGAATAGAATTGATATTTGGTATGTGGATAGGTTATGGTCAGCAAATGGTCCATGTTGTTTTTGGTGGAGGTCAAAGGCTGATATGCCAAGTATCCCTATTTAGGTGGAATAATTGCGATTTAGCCCCATTGTGTTTGGCAGAAATGAAAGGTCATCTGGGGTCTCCAGGGGTCAAAGTCTAGGAACCTTTTTAAATACGATCTTTCGAGATAGTTGTTTGTCCACCTGTCTGTCTGTCTGTCTGTCTGTCTGTTGTTTGCCTGTCTAGCTATGTATGGCTTTTATTGAGGTCAAAAGGTCATCAGGAATGACAATTATTTTTTGAACATGCTAGTATAACATTTGAATGAGAAGAAAATGGTGCATGATGGCATTCTTTGAAACGGAACATTAATGTATCATCGAAACCTCAATGCATTTTTGCATTCTGGTTTCATTTTTCCAACTCCCCCCAAAAGCGAAATTTCCAGCGCGCTGCGCGCGCCGTAAAATGCAATGAGAAATGCATGAGTTCTCGCTCATAAATAGGTTTGGTAAACTTTCCGAGCTCTGTAAATGACAAAGTCAGATATTTATCATATGTGACACCATCATCAAGAGACACCAGCAGCTACATTGCTATTTTTGTAACCTGTCTTGCATAGAATTCCAATTTTTCTTCAATGAGAGCTCTTGATTTTGAAATATTTGTCCACAAAGGACAACAAAATTTGGGAAACTTTTGAAATGTTATCGGAGAGTGTTCAAATTTCCATACAGGAAACCCTGAATCTAAACTATTCTCTGCAATATAAGCTCCATATTTACAAATGTGTAAAACGACCCAAATCTTCCCAAATTTCGTTCCTTACACAGTAAGTAGTGTTCACACTTGAGAAAAAAATCACTTTTTTTATATTTTTTTAAAATTGTTCTTACTCGTAGAAAAAACCAGGGAGCTGTTATTTGGAAGGAGATGCAACGGAAATTTTAATTTATGCTAATAATTAAAGACCCACTTAAAGGAATGAAGAAAAGCTGTATAATTGCCCCAAAGGTATTTCCTTCCTTTACTCGCGGCACCGCTTCATTCCTGGAACACCATCTTATTCATGGCATCTAATCCTTTCACTAGTGGCTCATGCAGAACAATACTTTGATAGGTAGGTCGGTACCGCCAACATTTTAAGAGCATAGGCAATCACACTCGAAACGACTGTTTAAATGAAATAAATAAATTCAATTGAACCTTCCCTCAAAAGGCATAACATGCAAATAAGCTGTAGGGGTAAGAACAAGATTGGACGTTTCCTCACGTTTTCAAAAATAGCGAGATGTAAATTCTTGTTGAGATTTCGACATACGAACGACTTGATATTTTTTCATACGCGTCTCCGAACTTCGAAAAACCGAATTTTACTTTTATTTACCTGACGACTGGCAATGCCGTGGCAGTGCAAAAGACCTGCCGGTGACAATCTAACCGTAGCAGATGACAAGTGCCTTTTTGTGTCTTCCTACTAATCCCGTACAAGCGTAATAAAAATGCCTAGAATGATACAAAAGACACATTACTGAGTGGCCTTAACGGCGTAAACCTCATTTCAAAGTGTTCTGCATGGCTCCATCCACAGCTCCCTGCATTATACACTATTTGGTCAGGGAGTTGTCAGGGACAGCTCCCTGATCCAACATCACATTCGTCTCGACTAGAACTTAGAAAGTACAGATTTCTGCGATTTGTTAGACTTTCAGCAGGTCAGACACCAACAAAGGGGTCGATTTGTGTCACTGTGTGAGACTAAATGACCACACGGTCACGGGGGACGATTTCACCCTATTAGTTGCACTCGTGCCGTCGAGGTGCGGTGAATCTAGAGAAAGAAAAAAACAAAATTAATTAGAAAAACAATAAAACATTGCATGAAAGATATTTGCTGGGAACCTTTTAACAAAGTAAATTTTAGGCCCATACAGGTAAAAACCCGATATAAACACGAAACGAGAGGTAACTAGCCAGACACACATAAGACCAAATTGACACAAAGGAAAAAGATCAAGTAGCCTACCTAACACTTCCAGTTCTGGGAGGGGGGATTGGAAGTATCTCCCCCAACACTTTTTAGTTTCTGGCAGAATCCTTGCCATTGAAATTTTACAAAGACCCACTGGGTATAGACACACAAGAAAACTAGCTATACAGTATTTAACATTTATGCTAGGCTAGTTTTTTACTCACCAATTGTTGGGTGCCCTGTACTACTACTACTACTAGTACGCTTAGCAACCTTCAAACAATCCTCACACAACCATGCGTCACTTGCTGGATCCTTGCTTTCATCGATTCCCACGCAAGTCTGATGAAAAAATTCTATTTGGCAGTTCTTGCTCTCACAACAAATTATTGGATCGCCTTTTTCGGAATCTTTGCAAATACAGACAGCAAATGACAGAGGTTCATCTTCCTCAAGACCTTCCCAGTCTCCATAGTCTTGCCAAATGTTTTCTAAATCAGATTCCAGTTGAGTATGCTGGGATTGTTCCATGCCTTATGCAATATCATACGACGTAAGATAAGAAGAATAATGTAGCCTTGGGCCTAGGCTAGGCTATGCAAAACGGCCTAGGCGTAGGTTGTTGCCTTCCGCATTAACATTTACAATGTAAATGCTATCCTAACAGTACTAACAGATTCGTTCAGTCCAATAACGCTTGGGCCTAATAAAGTTAGTCAGCGATCGTTTTAAAACTGAAAGTCCCAAAAAATGCTTCAAATCAGTAAGTCGCACCAGGAAACATTCGAATTGAATAAGATTTCAAACAAACTTTTGCAAACAATTCGCCTTGGCGTAATAAAAATCCCTGTTATTTTTCAGCTCGTAAATAGGCCTACGATCAAAACTGTGTACTTACTACAATACTGTTCAACAATGATACGTACTGTAATACCATATACTACACTTTACAGTATACCATGAGTATACTGTGCAAAGGCTCTGTGAAAGTGCGATGTCGTTACGTAGGCCTGATATTGCATCATGTGTTTAGATAAGCGGAAATTTCTCGCACGCGTTTCATGCCTCGAGGGATTTGGAGGAAGGAATATGATACCGTCGGCAATTCTGATAGTTCAAAGGGCTTTTCCTCCTTCCGTGGTAGCTCCATGCTAACACACACACACACAAACAAACACATACTTCACACACACGTACATATCGGTAACTCACACACACTCAAACGTAGTACGCTTCACAAAAACATTAGCTATCCTGCTTTTAATTACAAAACCGTTGCAGGGTTAAAGCGTCACACACAATGGGGCAACTGCGGGTAACGGGGTTGACCGGGGTAACTGGGATAACGGCGCTGACTGTGGTAACTGCGTTGACTTGGGTAAACTCAGAAAATAAACGGACGGTGGCAGAGGATGAGGGCGAACTCAGGGAGAACCAGAACAGAAGTGACTAACACTGCAACGCAGGCCCACGCGACACAAGAAGGAAACACCTGAGTGCATTCTTGACATGCCTGAATACTTGGAACCTGGCCAAGTGTTCAGGAGGTCAACCGAGGCGAGGAACGTTTCGGTGGCGACTAACAATTTGATCACTGATACAGTCCTTTAAGATCCAAATGATGTAACTTTCGCAACTCTTTTCATGTTTTTGAAAGAATTAGTTGTGGCTGGTATTCTGGGGACATCTAATAACATGGCAATGGTTGAATCCTTTTTGTTGCTGTTTGCCCCGTTGGAGTAATTGAAATGATAATATTTGCATGTAATGGGAACTGGCAATTTGCCTTTATTGATCAAATTGTGCTTGCAGAATCTCAGGGCGTCCAATCTAAATTGGAAGCGTGAGCACGGGTCTTTTACCTTAAGACATTCCACCACCTACTTTCTACATGGACAGACCATGTAACGAGTACACTCTATGCGTGGGTTGTCGCCCTCCGCCTGGGCCAAAACAGGCGTACCAAGACGGCCACCGTGAAGCTATAATTGTTATGATTCGACGGCGACTCTGCCTAATTTAAATAAAAGTTAAACTTGAATGGGAAAAAATATCATATTCATGAAATACGTGTTATGATTTTGACGTAACCTTGCATTATTTCGAAAATATCGTTATATATATATAACGTCTTGCAAAATCTGTTTCCAACTACTTGAGCAAGTCCAAATTTTCACACACCAACTCATAGTAGACACCCATCTTGCTACGCCTATACTCACACGTATGTCAGCGGCAATCTATCGTGCTAAAGGTTCTGACCATGTTTATAGGAAGTCCGTGCATTCTACTCAGTTTTACATTTTATTCGAAAGTTGTCTTTCATTAGTCTCATGTATTTAAATCGGAGCAACAGTGACTGATGGTAGAATGCTGGCAATGATTGCAAATTCATTATTCTTAATCAGCTACGCTAAGCCGTCTTTGTACACAGAAAGTAGTCAAAGTGGTGTCTGAATTTACAAAACACGTTATTCACTCAAATCTGGCCAATGTCGGGTGATATATTACTAATATCGTGATAATGGACTAATGAATATCAGTCAAACCTTAGTCAAGAAGGCTTAATATTAAGGTAGAAACTTATTAAACTGGGTCAAATTTTAGTCACATATTAGTCAATATTATTGACTTATGTGATTAGTCAGTTCAGGTACTGTTTTGACTAATTTTTGTTTACATGTATACTGTAAAAAATTACGGTAGATTTACAAAACAGCAAAATAAAGAAATAAATAACAATAACAGAAAAGGTCTGGAAACTATTTTGTAACCGTTATGCTCCTCTTTATTAATCATTCTGTAAATTAACAACGAATTTGGGCTTTTACAGTGTGGGCGGCTCGTATTGACCAGTTGGTTAGAAACTGAGCCGTAAAACTTTAACTTACTGACTGACTGACTGACTGACTGACTGACTGACTGACTGACTGACTGACTGACTGACTGACTGACTGACTGACTGACTACTAACAACTAACTTACTAAGTAACATGTAGGATACCTATACACTGGATCTTTCTGCCAAGCCCACCACTCTTAAGGGGCTATATCAACAAAATCATCAATATAATCCACTAAAATGGAGTTGTGGAAAACAATATTTTTTCACTATGATAACATCAATTTTACCTTTACTTTCATTTCCTTTTTTTTCTTTACAACAGTTTCCCGATTACCGCGTCGTGCCTCCTCTGATAGAACACCATGTCTTTTTCAAGGAGAAATGAAAACCCACGGTGGTGAATGGAAAATTGATACATGTACAGTATGCATATGCAACAATGGTACATCAGAGTGTGACATCATCTCTTGTATTGAACCAACATGTCCTGACCCCGTGGCCTTACCAGGGGAATGCTGTCCTTTATATCCGTACAGTGAGTATTAGCCCGTAACGACTAAAAGACAACCATGATAAATACCTAGGGGAGTGCACCTTAATCGTAATCTATTGCATAGCACAATTCAACCAGGGAGTTCATAAGCTCACGGGAAGGGGAGTTCAGGGGACATATGTCGACCAATCCGGGGAAAATGGTTGACCCATTTGCTTGGGCAAAACATATTTTTTTCTTTTCCTTCTTATGAGTGAGCTGAATTTTAAAACATTACTAAGATAGATCTGGCTAACAATAAAACAATGGGGCTATTATAAATTCGAGTCTTCAGTCATGTGGCGCATCTCAACATCCGAGGAACTTTGTCGGTGAAAACAAACACCTACCCTTTGCTTGGCAAAGCGCTAGAATGACAAAGTATGAAACTTTGATGTGACATGTGGGATGTAAATTATCAGTCCAGTGAATGCGCACTGGCAAAGGCAGTGTTTTTCATGTTGTGCAGAAGACCACCCAAAACGATATCCACATGTTTCAATGCGAATGGACTCTATTTGAAACTGGAAAAAAGGCCATGACTGGCTCGGCTTGAACCAATAGGTTGGAAACTGGGAAGTAAAACTCCATCTAACTAATTATCTATTTGGAACCGACTGATTTGTGTAGTGGTTAGAGCATCCGACCTGAACCGAAAGGTGTTGACCTCCACCACTGGCTGGGTCAAACCGAAGACTTTAAAGGACCAGTTCTCTCACCACAAACAGTACCAATTCTCCTAACCTTCTTACTTAAGCCCCTCCCACAATTGTCTGAAATTCATCCTCATCCAGATACAATCTCAGTTTACTGCTTCTAGGTGAGTAAAGAAAAACTCAATTTATATAATCAAAAGACTCTAAGTACCGTTCATGCCGTGTAATATAAGCTTTGATACTGTGCATTGTTTGAATTAGCTGTCAATCAAAGAGCTGAGCCAATTGAGGATTTCGGTACCCGGGTACCAGAATTGAAGTTTGGGGTGAGAGGTTTGGCCCTTTAAAATGGAACCCAACTACCATAGATGCTTGGCTCATTAGAAGCAATAAAGAAGGGAAACGAGACATTGAGTGTCTAAGGAAAGGTCCGTGACGTTAATCCACCCCGTCTCCTCTTTCTCCTTGAAGTATTGATTGTAAGTTGTCCTGCTTCATGATTTGTTCATGAGAGTCATGTGACAAACCTTTTCTCCTAAAATGAAAATTTTACGAGGAAAAACTGCTTAGTTTACCTTCATTATACAACATTGAATTCCTAACATATTATGAAAGATTGATTTAAGATACATAATAAATTTAAAAATAAATATTTTTCCATGCATAATTCACCTTGTGGATTTCTCTGGTACAAATGTATCAGAAGAAGTCAAAACAGGTTTCATGTAGAAAAGGCAATGTTACGTATCGACTTTCTAAGCATTGTAAAATTCATTGCAGATATAACATCTTTTCGTTGCTTTGCATTTTGAAATCTTCTTTCCTACTTCTAACGCAAATTTGAATTTGTTTTTAAACTCAAGAACAACTCGTACTTTTTTCCTGCTTACATGGTGGATATAAAAATTCAAGCCGGGAGTAATAAATTGAAATCGAGTTTGTAAGTAAGTACTTAGTAAGACAGCCAGTCAGTCAGACAGACAGCCAGCTAGCAAGCCAGCCAGCCAGTCAGTCAGTCAGTCTGTCAGTTAGTTAAATGGGGTTTTACTGCCCGGTTTCTAAACCAACTAAGCCAGTTGGCCTTTTTCTAGAGCGGCTCACTACCTTTTCCCTATTCCATTGCTCCTGCTGAGCACTACGGACAATGGCAGTATATTTTCAAAGTCCTCAATATGACCCGGCCAGTAATCGAACTCCAGACCTTCCGACTTCAAACTTTTTAAGAATACAAAACACTTATCAAAAATCATAAAGTTGATACAATATTTAAAATGAAAAATAATAAAAGAAAATAGTGAGGTTGAGTTGTCGCTTCAAAACAGTTTGGGCGAATGTTCTGGCCCTCTGAGCAGGCTATAGGGCATCGCTAAAAGATATTTGGAAACATCTTTAAGTACTACTGGTGGCTTCACTTTGATTGACAGTGAATTATATTCAATGATAACTTACGGGGTTACATGAATCCCAAGCTCACACACGTTGTGATTTTATTGCGTTGGGGGAGTTGCAACTGACCCACGAACAACACAGTAGTATTACCAGGGAGGTGTTGTAAGACTTCCCTGGTATTACCCCCTGGCAAAAAAATAAAACTATTTCGTAATACCTACAGAGGATTTTAGTTTGAGCGATGACACATTGATTTGTTAACCTGCTTGGGACAGTTGGCTCATGGCCTTGTTAACCTTGGAAAAAACTTGGATCCAAGGAAGATTGGTCAGTCAGAACTCAATCTGTAGCAACTCCAGAACGTACTAAATTTATTTTTACCGTCTAGGTTGAGTTGGAGGACTTTTAACTCAGTGACCATCCAAACTTATTTTATTGGCAGCTTCCTGTCTACCGCACAGACCAGGTAAAAATTCATATATACGTACCATATGAATGGATATGAAAGTTCCGATTATCTGTCGAATAAAAAATCTTCCTTATCATGGACGTTTCAAGTTCAACCCGTTGTCGCAAACCTCTGAATTTAGTTTCGTCAGGATATTTGTCTAGAAAAAGCGGCGAAATGGCTTTTCACAATATTTCGAAGGATTTAGAAAGATTTTTGCTAAAGGCGTCTTTATTGTACTTGAAAGGGATAACTAGAGCTGTGTGTCCGTCTGTCGCTAACAGGTGTCAGCCAAGGTACCGGAGTGGAGGACAATTTTTAAAGAGGGGAAGACTTTCTCTCCAATTAGTGAACATGTATTAAGTAAATGACAATCTTTCACCTCTTGGGGACTTTAGGGGGTTTAACCTCTTTTCCCCTTCTGCCTATGGTCTATTAGCTGATATATCTTTATATGATCAGATAGGCTAACGCAAAAATAATATGTTATGGAATTAATCACATTCTGTCCCAAATTGGTGGCAGTGTTTAATAAACATTATTATCTGTATAATTTTAAGGTGATAAAAGCGTATAGAAGAGAATTATATCCTAAACACTGCTTTTACATGCCTTGAGAGTATCACTATTAAAAATCATACTCATCAAGTCGAAGGCTGCATGGTAAATGTATAGTTGGTATCACTTACACCTAACAAGAACGGGGGTTTTGAATATTCAGTTACACGATTTTTTAAAAATTTTCATCTTTGATTGATTGGATAGTAATTAACCTGCTCAAATAATACTTACAGAATATATTTAATGTGCTTTATTCCTTAGAGATGGAGTTGTTCCAACTATTTAACATGTTTCCACCTGGAACATCTTTAACGGAAGGAAATCCAAATCGATTTGCACTAGATGCAGAGGTGGAAATATATAGAGGTAGAACTTCAAGGAGAATAGGAGGAGAAAATATGTGGAAAATAAGTGCATGGGTAAGCAGTAACGAAGATGGTTCAGGAAATAAATACTCTTACTAAGATAATATTTTGTCGGAGAATCAGAAGGGCAAAGAATTTTCAAAAGCAAAAGTTGACTATCGTCCGCCAGACTTAAGATGGAAATTTAAGAAACTCAAATTCATCTTCAACGAAAGAACAGGGGGGTTGTGCAAAAACTTCAGATTTTTTTGCATAAAATTTGATGTGACGGAGGATCCGCGGCCTAAATTTGACTTGGATTTCACCTTTGCAGTCTACCAGGAGGAGTACTTCAGGCAAACCTCTTGTGTTCGTCTCGGGGCCTGTAAAGGTAACGGCTATGGCAAGCGAAATGTCCAATAATTAGAAAAACCAAGTTTTTCGATCGAAAAACCAAGTTTATCGGTCGAAAAACCAAGATTATCTCCCTATCTTGGTCTTTCGGTCGAAAAACTTGGATTTTCAAAATAACTTGGCTTATCGGTCGAAAAACTTGGATTTTCAGTCGAAAATCCAAGCTTTTCGATCTATATGGTATATCGAAAGATAAACTTGGTTTTTCGAAGCCGAATGTCCAATAATTAGAAAAACCAAGTTTTTCGATCGAAAAAACCAAGTTTATCGTTCGAAAATCCAAGATTATCGGTCGAAAAACGAAGATTATCGGTCGAAAAACCAAGATTATCGGTCGAAAACCAAGTTTTTCGGTCGAAAAACCAAGTTTGTCAATGCAAAACGTCCAATAAATAGGAAAACCAAGTTCATCGGTAGAAAAACCAAGTTTTTCGATTGTTTCGAAAAACCCGGTTTTTCGATTACCATGGTGATTTGCAGGTTCTACTTTCTGTGACCACGACATGCGACTCCTTCAAATTGATGGGCTATGTAACAACATACATGTAGCTCAGTAAGTACGTACAGTACATATCATATTGCATAGCTAAGGTTGGTAACTTCTAAAGAGGACATCGTCAAGAAACAAAAATGGAATTTAGGTTGGCCAAAAGAATATTCTTGTTTGTGATTATCAACACTGTTTCAGCACCATTACCTAACAGACAAGAAAGATCGTCAGAACCTAAAGTTGCTTCATTCCTTAGTCGACTGCCAAATCTTTGCTCATTTCAACGGTGAGTAGCCTGCCCCCACCCCCACACAAAAAACGGAAATGGAAGGAATGGAAGAAGAGAAAAGGACAAAGAGGAAAAGGAGGGGAAGGAAAGGAAAGAAAGGCAGAAAAAAAGGAAAACGGAAAAAGAAGGGGAAGGAAAGAAATGGGAAAGGAAAAAAGAGAAAATTGAGAAAAGAAAGAAAGTGGACCAACTATAACATCAAAAGCAAGGATGATCTGCATCCGTGGAACACTGTTTTGGTCAATATATGAACATTCATTTAGAAAAATATATGAACATTCATTTAGTCGCCTAAAGTTAATATAATAATAATATCTGAGGTCCACTTTATCGGAGGAAAGACTTTCCTATCGTGCTCTCCTCATTATACAGAAAGCGACATTTCTGCTTCCGCCCCTCCTGGGTAATAAATCCCCTTTTTTCATTGTTCCAGATCTCAAAAGGAGCAACTAAACTGCAATGTGAGGTGCATTTGTTGTCGCACATAAATCAGTTTGGCAAACTTTTCCGAGCTCTGGAAATGACAAAATCGGATATTAAGCATATGTGACACTACATTATCAAGAGACACCGCAGCTATATTGCCATTTTTGTACACTGTCTTTCATAGAATTCCAAATTTTCTTCACTGAAAGCTCTTGATTTTGAAATATTTTGTCTAAATAGTTCGAGAAACTTTTGAAATGTAATCGTAAAGTGTCAGTTCGTAGGCCTTAGATAACATTAGGTAGCATCAACGACTGAGTATTCGTGCAATCTAGCTTCTTCTGGAAGCAGTTTATACTTTGGTTTCGCCGAACGGCTTTTTGCCAGACAGTCGGGAGGGCTATAGAATGCAATCATTCTCAGACTTGCCACCAATATTTGAAGGAGGTACAGATTCGTCAGTAATCCCCCAATTCTTTAAACTTCCTCATGGAAAACCCAGGAAGCTTTCTGCAATACAAGCTCCATATTTACAAATGTGTTTAAGGACCCAAATTTTCGGTATGTACCTAATATAGTAGTGTTCACACCAAAGAAAAGAATCAGGATAACTTAAAAAACAGTTGTTCTTGTTGTTCGTAGAAAAGGCAAAAAATTTAGTATAAAAATGTACCTTTTGGTCAATGGGGTATAATGAGTTGCATGGTCCAAAATTGTACTCTCCCCCCCCCCCCTCTTCAATATTGCCTCAGACGCCACTTAACACAACACTTCCCTTGAGGCCCTAAGGCACCCACAAACTAGAACAGTGTACATCATCTCAACAGCTCAACTAGTACAAAATCGGGAAACCTCTATGCTATTGCCCCCCCCCCCCCCACCCGGACAGTCAGGTCTGGTTACGCCACTGATTTTGGTCAACCTGAATTCCATTATTGTTTCTTGATGATGTTCTTTTTAGAAGTTAAGGACCTAAGCTATGCGAAATGATATGTATCAATCATTTTGAAGGAGCCGCCATCTAGCATGTCGTGGTCGCAGAAAGTAGTATCGGCAAATCACAATGGTAATCGAAAAACCAAGTTTTTCGAATTAATCAATAATCTTGGTTTTTCGACCGATAAACTTGGTTTTTCGATCGATAAACTTGGTTTTTCGACCGATAAACTTGGTTTTTCGATACAGTTTGTCCAGTGATTCGAAAAACCAAGTTTTTCGGCCGATATTACATGTTGTTTGTTCAATAATTAGAAAAACCAAAATTATCAGTCGAAAAACCAAGTTTATCGGTCGAAAAACTAAGTTTATCGGTTGAAAAACCAATTTAATCGGTCAAAAAACCAAGTTTATCGGCGAAACACATGGTTTCGACCGATAAACTTGGTTTTTCGACCGATAATCGTGGTTTTTCGACCGATAATCTTGGTTTTTCGACCGATAATCTTGGTTTTTCGATCGATAATCTTGGTTTTTCGACCGATAAACTTGGTTTTTCGATACAGTTTGTCCGGTGATTCGAAAAACCAAGTTTTTCGGCCGATATTACATGTTGTTTGTTCAATAATTCGAAAAACCAAGATTATCAGTCGAAAAACCAAGTTTATCGGTCGAAAAAAACCATGTGTTTCGCCGATAAACTTGGTTTTTCGACCGATTAAATTGGTTTTTCAACCGAAAATCTTGGTTTTTCGACCGATTATCTTGGTTTTTCGACCGATAATCTTGGTTTATCGACCGATAATCTTGGTTTATCGACCGATAAACTTGGTTTTTCGATCGAAAAACTTGGTTTTTCGAATTATTGGACATTTCGCTTGCCATAAACGGCAATGGTGTTGCAATTATTAATGTGAGGTGATGAGTCACTTTGGTCAAATGACATGATATTTGATAAAGTAATGAACGCTGGTATCTCTGACTGACAGTGCCACCGAGATGTTAAAGAGATGGTCCAACAAAATAGTCATATTTCCATATGCAAAAATAATAAGGAATATGCTGATTCCTTCAATTTAAAGAAAGAATTAAATAAAAAAACGGAGCAAGATAAATAGCTCAATAAAACCAACTAAAATGTGATTTAATACAAAGGCTGTGTCGTTTTTCGAAAGCTCGTTGGGATAGGTGTCAATCATGCCGGCATAATCCTACACTCAATTAACTAAACGTTTACATGATGAAACGATTCTTCTTACTTTTTGAAACATCTTTGATTTCTTCCTGATTAACTCTTATTTCCTCTGGGAGGAAAGCAAGCACACAAAATATACACTTGAAACAGCCAACATTTACATTTGATTAATATATTTATCTGGCTGTACAAGATGTACCAAATTACACAAAAAGTTATGAAATTGGGATTAGCAAACATGCCTGTTGGGTGCAATGTGAACAAATGTTACGGTTTGTAATGCAAAAGTATTGTGAAATGCTCCTACCTGGCATTCCCTTTTTGAGACATTAATGTAGTGCCGTATTTGTGACATGAAAATTTTTTAACATTTTGCAAGTTCCCCACCCCCTGGAAAAGTTTTTTGGTGCAACTTCATCCCTTGAAATCAAAACATATATATTTCCCCGTCTTTTATTTGAAAAATCGTCTTGGTTTCCAATTTTCAAGCATTGATGCTTATATTCACTGTCCTTTTTTCTTTTCTTTTTTTTTCCTTTTTTTCTTTTTTTACAACTTATGAAAAATTGATTTACCGGGAATATGACCGAACTTCTGCCGAATCATTTTTTGAAGTGCTTTCAGCTGTAAAATTTGCCTCTACTCCGCCTTTCGTGCTAACGTACAGCTGATTAAAGTGCAGGGCTGTAATGCATATAAAATTTAGGTGTCTTTAATACCCTAAGAAACAATTGTAATTATTTTTCTACAGGGTTTTGTTCGCAAATAAATTGCCGGACTAAAAATAACCAACCACTTGATCGTTGAGCCTTTCCATCTGATCTTCAATATTTTGGAATTTTTAAGGTGTTTTCAACTCTCTGGTGAAAAACCGAGTGCAAAGCTAAACGTTTATTCCTTATAGATATATACTCTCTCAATTAAGGGGCTCTAGGATAAAGAAAGCGCTTCCAATTTTTGCGCTACAGAAATGAAATCTCTCAAGTCAGTTTCACATTTTTATAGGCCTGAAATTTACCACGTGGAAAACGGGCATTTGATTTTGGGTCCTGTGTATATGACGGGATTTCCATATTCCACAGGTGAAAAAATTGGCACACGTTGGATAACTTTTTTCACGCATAAAATTTTTCACACGCGGGGACTGTGTTCACCAACTATGATTTGCTTTTAGATGTTGCCAGACTTTCGTAATGCCCTACCAACTCGACGACCGTCAGGTATGTGAATTCATCCTGACATGCATTGACTCTGTGGCCCATAACCACTGTTTGGAATGACATTCTGCACTTGTCAGTTATTCTACATAAGAAATGAGTTTCCTTGGCAGTATTTTTTTGCCATAGTGCATTGAATTTTCGATAAAAATATGACAAGATCCTTGCAAAGGGGTAACACGCATCACGTGGAATCCAAAAGAAAGCTTCCCCTGGTGAACTATGTTTCCAAAAATAGCACTTTTATATCCCTTCAAGAGGACATGCAAATCATGAACAAAAGATGAAGATGATTTTTGTCCAAAATGTCCACACCCGTTGAAGCTTGATATTGAAATAGTTCTCACTTTTGTTAATTCCGAAAGTCCTAAACTGCGTGCCCTACCTGATGTATGCAAACGGCTGAAGAGCATGTATGACCTACCATCCTTCCCTTCTTTGAGACATGTATTTTAATGGATACAAATATGACACTATGTAGTACTGGCTATTATAGTCCTGAGTTTCTGACTTATAACACATTAAGTTCTCATCCGATTTGCAGTTTGATGAATTGATGAGTAGAAGAACTAAAATGACACGTACGTCCACTCACGTTAAACTTATTCACACATCTTGAATGTTCTTGTACAGTACAGTCCATGTACTCTTCATTCACAGCCGCCCCCAATAGGTGAGCCATCCTCTTTCCCTCAAAATTCCATGAAGCCAGTTCAGGGTAAATACTCGACATATCATAGTACCGTATGTCAGGTCTTCGGTGTCCTGCAGATGGTAAACAGCACGCTTATTTCTAAAATCCTGCCTAAAAATATTGGGACACTTCCTGATTTGCCACATATTTTTTGCGTTTTTCCGTCCCCACCACCCCTTATTCAATGTTTAACAAGGAAGAGTGTCCGTTTTGCGAAAGCGGGCAACTTTTATTCACATGTACACTCTCGGAACCAACATTTGAGATGGAGTGCGGGGGACTTTCCCTAGATAATTTTGTCCAAGTTTTAGCAACCTGCTTGTAATATGACATATTGCACAATATATCTACATAAGCATCTTTGTTCGTTTCGGAACATATTCCAAGCTCCTACATGACATTACTGAAGGCTGCGCAGGGAGTTGCTCAATGTGATATTGTAACTATCGGTTGATCAAGGAGCAAACAAATAAGGGGTTTTCAAACACACAGCAAAATGAAATTTTCAGGGTTGTTTACAAACATACATTGAACAGCCTGTTCTTTCAACAAATCCAAAAGTTACTCTGACCAATAATGTAATATGTAGCTGATGATTGCTTTTACATGACAGTGCGCAGTGCCATATAAAGGTGTCAGTATCAAGGACGGTAATTTGTTCTAAATATTTTTAGGGGAATTTAGTCATTTGAAAAAAAATACTGTGTGTTAAAAATCTAAAAGTCAATGGGCGAATTTGCAATTTGCACATGCAGTGCTGTGAACGGTATAACATTTTAGTTTCTATGGCTAGAAAATTGACCAATATAACACTTACAGCTACACATTGAGCATGATTATGGAACTGGGAGAGTAAATTAAGTTGCAGACATACCGTTCAACAAAGTCACCTTTGAGTGAGAATAGGTAGTGCTTAGTGGCGCAAATTTAATTTGAGTTGATGCTATAGGGTAATGTTATTTTGAACAAACTGACCGAAGAACATCAAGTGCAAGTATTGTAGTTTGTACCGTTTTTGACGAGCCTGTGATGTTGGCCTAACAAGTTCACAAGCCTAAGGGCTCTTGCGATTTTTACTTAATTTGTCATATTCCAGTGAACCTTCTTTACGCAAATCTTCGTCACCTGCTTCTTACTTCACTAAGGATGAGTAATGTTGGGGAAAAAAGAGGAAGAGTGCTGGCACTTCTAAGAAGAAAAATGTTGGAGCGGACTACGCCCAACAAATATTGACTAGCCTGACTCGGAGCCTACCGAACGTAGCTACGTGTGTTGAGCCTGAGGCTGGGTATAGTGATGTGGAGAGCGTTACGGAGACTTTGGCAGAGAAGGTAGACGCTGCAATTGGGAAAATTTTTGCTGAACTCAACAAAGTTCGTACCGAGTTTAAGAAAGCTATAAACCGTCATTCAAAAGAAATTAAAAGTTTGAAATCAGAAAACTCTGAACTCAAAGAGAAGTATGAAGCCCTACGATTGCAAATTGTCGACCTTGAAACTTCCCGCGATAAACAAGCAGAGTAAATCAACACAAATGAACGTTTTTCGAGGAAAAACAATCTAAGACTGGTTGGAATCAAAACTGAGAACCATGAAAATTGCGTGGAAATAGCAAGGGAAGTTTTTCGTAAGGCTGGGGTGGCCGACTGCCGGATTGAGGGTGCCCACCGTGACGGGAGAACCGTCAATGGAAGAGACAGACACATATTGGTAAAACTTTCTTTTTGCCAAGATAAAGTTACAGTTCTTAGAAATAAGAGGCACGCTCTGCAAAATGAATCCTACTATGTGATAGAAGATCTTACCAAGGTTGACTTGACCGAAAAACGCATATGGTCCAAGAAGGCAGCGGAGCTTTTCCAACAAGGCACCCGGCTCCATTTTTCAGCAGGGCTCTGGCGTTCATCGAATGGGAAACCTTATGTTTTCAGTGCTTAATCAGGTCATTCTCTGATCGACGCTTTGTATGTATCTTTCAGGGATTTCGATGTTTTTAAATTCAGGCGACGTACATCTATAACTTACTGTGACCAGTAATTGATGATAAACGTCATGCAGAAGGTATTTATGTTTACTGGAATCCTTCTTTTAGATATTCTCTGCCAGCCCGGGCATTAGTCCTTGAACTTCAACACAATCTGGTGTTGAGCCTTTCCTGATGGAGAAGGATTGTCCTTATCGACGAGGATCAGTCTCCTTTTCATCCATTCGGATTAGATGTTTTTTAACTTTTTTCTCATCTCCTTTGACTTTGGATTTATTGCAAGTTTACTTACTGTGTAAGAGCTATGGCATATTTGTATGTCACACGTTGTTTAACAGCTTCATTCGTGATGTCCCTTTGAAGTTTACTTATTTACTTTACTATAAAAACAAAATATGGCAACCTTAAAATTTTTGTCATTCAATGCTAGGGGTCTTAGACAGTCGCAAAAACGTAGACGTTTGTTTGCATACCTTCATAGACGTAAGGTGGATATCATTTTATTACAAGAATCTCACAGCTGTCTTAGCGATGAGAAATATTGGTTTAATGAATGGGGAGGTCAGATTTTTTTCTCACATGGTTCCACCACCAGTCGCGGTGTTTGTTTACTCTTAAACCCAAGTTTACAGGTTACCATTCTAAAGCTTACTGTTCATATGCATGGGAGATATTTGATGGTCGATTTAAAGTGTGTGGATACTGTTATCACTGTGGTTGGAGTATACGGTCCTAATGAAGATAACCTATCGTTTTTTAACAAACTATCACGTCACTTAAGTAATTTTCAAAATAATATCACTATCATGGCCGGAGACTTCAACTTCGTTTTTTACTTAGAAGTAGACAAGGTAGGTGGATTACGAAGGACAAATTTTAAAGCTAGAGATGAATGTCTTACCTTAATTTCTGTGTATAATTTAGTAGATATATGGAGGGATAGAAACCCGTTCTCAAAGTTTTTTACTTGGAGTTCCAGTGTTGCCCCTGGAATTCCCTGTAGGCTCGATTTTTTCTTGATTTCTCGTAATATTGATCATAATGTTACTGACGTTTCCTTTTCGCCCGGGATCCAGTCAGATCACTCTTTTATATCCTTGTCTATTTTGATGACTCCTGTGAAAAGAGGTCCCGCCTATTGGAAATTTAATAACTTTCTTTTAAACGATAGTCTTTTTAATAAAATTATTGAAGATATTATTCGTGACGATGCTGATAACCCGAGTTCTGAAAACCCTAGTACCCGATGGGAAATTCTTAAATTTAAATTTCGTCAGGCTTCTATGAAGTATGCTTAGCAAAAAGCTTTTGAGAGACGTCAAAACGAGGAACTACTTTTACTGAAAATCTCAGCTCTAGAACGACGACTCTTTCACACAGAGTCTATGGAAATTCGTTCTCAGCTTGAAGCTGCGCGAAACGATTTTCTTTCTTATTATGACTATAAGCTTAAAGGTACTATCATCAGATCTAGGGTAAGGTGGGTTGAGGAGGGCGAAAAAATACTAAATATTTTTTGAACTTAGAAAAACGAAATAAACAATTAAATCATAATCGTCGGCTTAAAAATTCAGAGGACCGTCTTATAAACGAACCTAATGAGATTCTCAGGGAGATTCGGTATTTTTACACCTCTTTATACAGTTCCGATAAAACATCAATAGATTTTAATTATGATGATGTAACTCATCCCGAAGTAAGTGCGGAATAGGGTACACTTCTGGATGGGGAGCTAACTTTACAAGAATGCTCCTCTGCTCTTACGCTCTTAAATAATGACAAAGTTCCTGGAAGCGATGGTTTAACTACAAATTTTTATAAGCATTTTTGGCACTTGCTTGGCCATCTGGTTGTTGCATCTGTGAACTGGGGTTATAACCAAGGCTCGCTTTCGTGTGAGCAGGTACGAAGTGTTATATCTCTTATCCCTAAGCCAGGGAAAGATCCCTCTATGTTAACTAATTATCGACCCATATCCCTTTTAAATACAGACTATAAAATTGGAGCCAAAGCTATCGCTTCTAGATTAAAATAAGTTATCCAAAACTTGGTTAGTTCAAGTCAGACTGGTTTTCTCAAAGATAGGTTTATTGGTGAGAGTGTAAGATTTGTCTTAGATTTAATAGACTATACCAAAGAAAAAAAAATACCAGGTTTCTTATTTTTGATCGATTATGGAAAGGCTTTTGACAAATTGGAATGGAATTTTATTCAGGCTGTACTTTCATTTTTTAAATTTAGCAATAGTTTTAAACACAGGATCTATACTTTGTGTAATAATGCCCAGGCATGCATTTGTAATAATGGTTATTCATCTGGCTTTTTCCCAATTCAAAGAGGAGTTAGGCAAGGCTGTCCTCTGAGCCCGTCCCTATTCATTCTTTGTGTAGAAGTACTTTCCTTGAAAGTTAACCAGTCAAGCCGTATTAAAGGTATCTCTATTAACCCTTTACCGTTGTGCTTCGATCGGGGCATATTTGCGAGCCTCGGGAGTGGGCGGAAAAGCGGACGTAGCCCGCCCCGCATCGGCTTCCGTAGGCCATTGACCCCGTGACCTTAAACTAGTGTCACTCTCGTTGTTGTGGCCGAATTTTCGGGTAGGTACTCGCAGTTTCGAGCTCCTCCGCGTGAAACAGTAAAGATGGGTGACAGCCGAGCTCTCCGCAGGGGTCCAAAAAGACCCAAACAACGGTAAAGGGTTAATGGTGTTGAGACTCGTGCTATTCAGTATGCGGATGACACTTCATTCATACTTGGTGGTAGTCAAGAAACTTTAAAGGAGTTGCTTTCTGTTCTTGATATTTTTAATCAAGCATCTGGGCTAAAGATTAATTTTTCAGTGTCTCATTTGTTTCCTTTGGGTCCTTTTGTTAACGAAAAGCCACTCTTTCTCACCGATTTGAACACTGAGGTCACCTTGGGTCCTGTCAATATGTTAAGTATTGCATTTACTCATAATGGAGATGACTTATTTCGCCTTAATTACCAGCCGAAGCTCTCTCGGCTAAAAAACTCCCTTCGAGTCTGGGCAAGTCGTGACTTAACCCCTGTTGGCCGTAACATTATTCTTAAAACTTTTGGGCTTTCTCAGCTAGTGTATCTTTTTCTTGTATTACCCAACCCCCCCAGGCAATTTTATCAAAGAACTCGAGAGAACTATTTTTGATTTTGTTTGGGATGGTAGTCCAGACAAAGCTAAACGCTCGACAATTATCAATCCTATCAATTTAGGAGGCTTAAAAGTTACCCATATTTTTAGTTTCATTAAAAGTTTAAAATGTACATGGATTAAGCGTTATTGTAATGACTTGAATGGACCCTGGAAAAACTTTTTCCATATAGCATTAAAGAAGTATGGTCAAGAACTTTTATTTAATTGTAACTGTAAACCAGATGATGTTAAATCCATTTGTAATATTTTTGTTAGACAGGTTGTGCAATCATGGTGTGAAATCTCGTATGTTCCCCCTTATACAAACTATAGCGCCGAAATCGTTTGGAACAATTCAGATATTAAGATTAATGTTGAAATTGTATTTTATAAATCCTTGCTTGACAAGAATGTTAAGTATGTCAAAGATTTTTTTTGACAGACAAGGGAATCCTTTACCCTATGATGCCTTTAAACGTAAAACGAATGTAACGAGTTTACCGTTTACGTTGTATTATGGTATAATACGAAGTATACCCACCAGTTGGAGGGACCCGTTGACTTATGATAATGGTAATGAGAACGTGAATGAAATATTCTTTGCAAATTATATGAGAGCACACAGATCTTCACAATTTATTTATAACAAGTATTTACTATCTATAACTGAAAGGCCAACAGCTATTAATAGATGGGTCGTTTCTTTTGTTAACTTAATAGATTGCGACTGGACCCGCATTTATTGTACTCCCTGGTTTTCCACGTCCGAAGCCAAATTACAATATTTCCAATTTAGGTTTATACATAGGGTACTCCCGCTTAATAAATATCTTTTTCTAATGGGTAAGTCCGAATCCCCAAATTGTACTTGGTGTGAGAAGGAAGAAGAAACTTTTGATCACGTTTTCTGGGAATGCAGACGTATTTCACATTTTATAAAAGGGGTAGAAAACTTGTTCTTCAATCAAAATCCTGTTTTCTCTAAACAAAGCTTTTTTTTCACGTATGAAAAAGCCAAACATCCTTTCAATGTTTTGGCGCTACATATGAAACATTATATTTTAAAATGTAGACTGGTGAAAAGTATACCAGAGGTGGATGCTTTTTTTCGTATATTTAAATTTAATGTTAAAGTGGAACAATATAAAAAAGTAAAAAACAAGAATATCGTAAATATTTTTGATATCAGAGAGGCATTTGCTTCCTGTGGGAATTTATTTTCAGATTAGCTTTGCAAAAACAGAAGAACTCTGGCATTGTATATTAGATTCGTTGAGTTAATTTCACTTGCATTTGAAAAGGGAATCACATTTATGTTATTTATATATATTATCACGGTGGATGTATTGTATACATATAATCTGAACACTAATACTGAAGAATAAAAGGAGAAAAAAAAAAGTTTGTACCGTTTTGCATTCGGGTAGTTTGTCTTGTAATATTTTCCAGTGGTAGGCCAAATGTTGTTAGCGCAGTGGCGTAGCCAGGGGGGGGGGGGGGGGGCTAGGCCCCCCAGATTTTCTTCAGGCAGCCCCCCCCCCCAGATTTTTTGCGTCTTGATAAAGTAATTGAAAAAAAAATAAAATGTTTGAACGGAAATAAACTTTGAAGTATATCCTTCAAAACAGTAAATAAATAAAATGTGTAAAAATTAAAAAAAAAACATGGATGAATGTGTGTAAAACACATTTTGTGCGCACGTATAAAATCAAGTAATAACTTCAAAATGCCTACTTTCACTAAATTGGATACCGTTTGTGATCTGCACTATCGTTTATTGCATTTCACTTCGAAGATGAGACGAAAGTCCCGACGATAAACTTTAATGTGACTTTGTTAGGTTAAGACCCTCTCTGCCTTTCGGATTGCTTATTGAGTTACTGAAAATAAGGCAATCGTACACTGGAGACCACTCTTACACGACCATTCCTATACTTTATCATACACAAAATATGCCGTAAGCAGGTAAGGGTACGGTACTGCCTGCGGATAATTCTTCCCTTCCATCCTTAACATGTAGGCCTACGTCGTGCCTCACTCCTGCCCATGACAAGTGCCACTGTAGGACGATTTTTTCGACAAGTCCTGTTTTTACTAGTTGGCACTGGCGTCCGGGGATTTGTAAAATGTCCACAAGGTCCGGATTTCATGTGTTTCCTTCTGCTTTGCGGTTCAATTATTCTGAGAGATTTATTCGTAGTATTTTAATTTTGACTTTGTAATGTACCGATGAACAAATACTGCACCATTTTGCAAATTGTTTCTTTGGCAGTATGTATGTCTCTTGTTAAATCTCTACAAAAACTAAAAATATTTTGATATTTTTCATGCTTCCCAAAAAGGGAAAATCCTAAAACTTAGGCCTGTAATCAGTACAAAGTTTTGCCAAACATAGCACCATTTTGCATCTATAAAGAAAGTTTCTCAGAGGGGGACACAACTACTTTTGGTTTTCCTGTTAAAGGGTAAGGTACTGCTTTAGGTAAGCTGAAATCCATTCAAATATTGGCGCATTTGCGGCTGGGTACATCCAGTTTAAAACACGTGGTAAGTGCCGTTTCCGGCCATCTGGAGGGGTTTTAAAGCCCCAAATTTTCTCGCACGCTCCAAGCCAACTGATGGTGGCGCTCCGCTTAGATTCAAATATTGCCGCATTTGCGATCTACGTCCTGAAATTTACAATTTTCCCAAGGGAAAGGGAGATACCGGTTCCTTTCAGTCTCATCCCCCAGGCCACTGATCAGAAGTGCCCAGTTTCGGGGGCCCTAAAAAGTGTATGTATTACCATTTTTCATAGATTGATTTTTTATTCTCATTATTTGAGAAGTCGCAGACATGAGGCTGACATTTCAAGGCTGGATACATCCAGCTTAAAACACATGGGAAGTGCCGTTTCCGGCCATCTGGAGGGGTTTTAAAGTCCAAATTTTCTTGTACGCTCCGCGCCAACCGATGGTGGCGCTCCGCTTAGATAGTCTTGCCGTGTCTGACCCTCGGAGGTACCAGGCCCCCCCCCCACTTGTTACCTAGCCCCCCCCCCCCCCCAAAATGGCATCCTGGCTACGCCACTGTGTTAGCGTTAAGCATGAAGTACTCCTTTTTAAGTATTACCCTCCAGATTTAGGCTATTAGAAACACCGAAAGGATTAAGACCACGTAAACGCTTTCTCCTAAGAAGGGATACTGGAATTATAAAAATTAAATTCAGTAATAAATGGGATGGTCACTTGACGGTGTACCCTTTGTTATCCTGTCAATATCTCAAGTTAGGAATTGCCGACATTTTCCAACACGGTATACAGATCTGTCATGCTTAGAATTGAAGCACCCCTTTTTGCTGGAGGTGAGGGGTCATTAAAGGTAACCGGCTGTAAAATTTCACAAACTTCATATCATAAGTAAACCTCAAACATGTTTTTTCAACACTCTGTCTCAGGATAGGAATGACCTACAATTTTCATATTTGTTATTTTAAATCATCATGTTGGGAAAAGGTTTAATGCTTTTGTTAAAGGGTAAAGGTCATTTGAGCCTCACTAGGGTTTAAAGCCCGAAGTCCTCGTAAACACCACAACTCCAGACTAAGTTAACAATGACCGACACAGTTTATATTTGGTATAAAGCTTTGTAAAGCAACAAGTTCACTCGTATTCTTGGTGGAGGTAAGAGGTTACTTGTGTTCACTGGCTGTAAAACTGCAAGAAACCTAGAAAACGTCTCGAGAACATTTTATCTCAAAAAAGGAATGATTGACACCTTGCATATTTGGCAAAGACATTGGTTTGTCATATTAAAAGGAACAAAGCTTATAGTAGTTGCTTGGGTCTAACGCTACTGAGGGCACCAGATTGAAACTGCGATAAACGTGTAATTGCATTCAATTTTCAATTCCCCATGGAGATTTTCAAGTTTGCTTTCTACATTGCTGCTAATTTTTTCATGCTTGAAAATGGCTTCCCCTTTCCCCCTCCCGTTGAAAAGTTTCCCCTCGCCAGTACCTTGACTGGTTACAGACCTAAATGGCTTCAAAACACAATTACTTAAAATTGATATGATGGGCACTTCAGGTTTCATTTGGGTTTAAGGATATGCAATTTTGTTGGGCAGAAGCATATCATTTTGGTGGAGATCAAAGACAATTTGAAGTCACAGGCGCTAAACGTGCTAAAACCTCTTAAATGACTTGTAAAGACTATATCCCAAGTATAATCGTACTTAGGTGGAGGTCAGAAGTCATCTGAAGTCAACCATCAAAAGATGGAATTTTCCAAGAATTTCCAAGATTATTTTGTGGGTTACTTAAGGTCACAATGCAGAATTTCCCCGGCAAATTTCCTTCCGGCAAGCAATCGCTCAGACTTTTGGCTTTCTAGTCCTTACCTGTGGTGAGTTCATTGTCTGTCTTTCCGATAACCTCCAGTCAGCGCTAACTGCATGTTTACTGAATCGACAGGTGGCCTCATTAATGCCTTTTTGCAGTATTACTCACATCTACTAATTAAGCACGTAGACATGGAATAATCACGTTTCATTGAAATTGGAAAGAGTCCAAGCTTTCAACACTCTGCTAATCGTGAATGTTTCCACTTTTTCCTTTTGGGGGGGGGGGGGGATTCCTGAATCCCCATCACTTCCATCCAAGCAACAGGTTACCAATCTTTTTTTCTTCAATACACTTAAAAATTAAAATCGAAAAATAAAATTATTAGCATAGGAGTAAACTTTTGCAAGTTATATATTCATCAAATTTGTGAACCATAGTAATTTACAAGTACTCATAGCTTATGTATTACACAAAATGAGCATTAGATTTACGATCCTTTCTAAATGTAGGGAATAATAGAAATGGAGGTTTTAAAATCATACGAGCCAGGGGCAATGCCCAATAAGTTAACGAATTATCCAAATCAAGTTGGAATACTGAAGGTTATTTTTAATCCCCTTTCTATTTTATTGTAGGAGTGTCTGCTGAATCTTTCAACTGGGAGTTGTCGGTTGAAAATCCAAACCCTGGCGAGAAAACATCTGTAAGCATCGATATTGACGTCACGTTTCGTCCTGATACACGTGACCTGGTTGGAGAAAGTTTGTGGCGAGTAGCATTGTTTGGTAGTCGTAGGCCTGCCGGAGATGGACCACGTTTTGGTGAAGTGACGCAAGTATTGAGCGATGACGAAGCGTCTAGAGATTTATCGAATGGCGAACCTTTGGAACTGGATGGTATTAAAACAAAATTTGACATCGGAACAATAGGATGTGTTCATGGTATTTCATACGTTTGTATGGAATTCTTGAAAGGAGATTCCCCCAATCCGGACTTTACACTGATCGTTCAAGAAGAGGGTAGCAACGTATCTCGAAATTCGTTGGTATTATGCAAGCAACAAGAATGTCAAGCCAGTAAGGCGACTCTTTGTGACATTCCTGTATGATTCGGTGATGTTCTTGCCCCCTTTTTCTCAAATTGAATTGATTTCTTACAGAAAATGCCTGTAGCATAGAATACCCACACGGTTCTTCTTCTGTGTAACATTTGTAGTACAAACCTGAAACTATTTCCCACAAATCACATGGGATAATATACTGGGGTGTAAATGTTTATTTGTAGAGTAGACGGTACATCATTCTTGCCAGATATGATGCTTAAGTGGCAAAAGTTTCCAAGGGAACATTTGTTTCAGTAGAGGGGTAAAGTTGTAAAAGTAACAAGCTCTGTAATTATGTGTCTAGAAAACACAGATCGTGGTGATTTGCGTGGTGGCATTAAGGCATTAAGATAGCCGTGTTATCGTAAAACTGAATTAATTTCAGCTAAAAAGGTGAAATTTTGTGCTGCAGTACACTTTTAAATAGAAATAAGGAACTGAATTTTTTTCAGCTTGTTCCGAAAATTAGGAAGAACACCCGCAAGTGTCGGCGGAAAAGGACGCGCCTCTCGACTGCGACTGCGACATTATGCCTACCGATAAAAGTCGAGCAGCCAAAAGTGACAACTTGGGAACTGCTGGAAGCCTTTTCCACATAAAAGGTGGCCATCCCCTGACAAAGTACTAAAAATATAACATTTCTTGTATAGCTTAGGCAGTGTACTGCAAAACGCTTTCTGTATGCTGTACATGAGTAAGAAATGGCCTAGTCTAGCCAGTACGACTTAGACCCTAGGCCTATGCCCATATGCGATATAAGTTAGTCTTATAATTAGCTATACTTACACTTGTAAGGCTATACTGAATTTACCCGTATGTAATGACAAAATGAGTTTAATAAATATCATCCTGTAATCGAACGAAAACAGTCAGGTGTTACAGCAACGTTAAGGATACTCAGTTAACAGACCAAATGGTCATGCACGTACAAGACGGAGACTAAGCAAGCTATCTTGGGAGCGCGTCCGTCACTTGTTGTTTGTTAACACATGTTGACGTCGCAGAGCAATGAGTGTTCGTTTCCCGTTTCATTCAGGTCCCAAGGCAAGTAGTCTGGAGGCAAAATGTGATAGAAATGCCAACCCAATAAGTCAAGAACTCAGTCACATTCGAATTGATCTTAGTTCTCCAAATTCTTGAAAGATATAAAGCGTTCCTTCCAACGTTAAACAGTCCGGGAGAGTTTTCCTTTTCAGAGACACATGAAGTTTCCGTAAATGGAGACTTCTTGTACAACGTTAAATATAAATATTCAAGACCTTATTCTTGTAACAGTCGTTGTTTCTAACTCACCCACCCAAATGATTCGTCGTGAACGTGTGGTTATAACAAAGACCACACAGCACAATGTTTCGTTAAACCATTTGAAACCTTTCAATACCGACGTTTGTGTGAAAAGGTAATCAAAACCGGGTACAGACTATTCATCCTCAGTGAATGATTCTCATTGTCATAAGTTTATCTCGTGTTTCCATTCAATGGTCTTAAACGGTCAGTTTAGAGTAACGTGAAACAAGTATAGACTATAAACGCTGTTTAATGTGTAACGTTAATACCCGGGATTTACACAATCGTCTGTGATTCTTGTTAGCTAGGTTTGAGCTTCTAATGCTCAAACCAAGGAGGTTCTACAAGGACCTTCTTGCTGAAACAAATTCGTAGAAGCGGAGTATGTCAGAATTTCGTAACTGTACTTTGAGGTTTAGGAGAAATTTCTTAACCCCTCTCATGTAATTTCCAGTGTTGTCAAAATAAAGGCTTACGAGTGCACGCTTTATCGCACCAAATACCGATCATGCACAATGAGGATGTGTGAGTTTAGGTGACTGTACAACGACTATTAATGAGGGTCATCGGTAAGTGTCATTACTTTAATTGATGTTTTCTCAAAAGTCACACGCTGGACTATGAAAAAAGTCCACGGAAAAGCTGCAGATAAAATTTTTGGCAACAAGAACATCTCAGTTTTCTTAGCAGGAACCAATTTTCTTTAAAGGTTTCAAAGGTAAAGGCTTATGTTTTGTATTATGCACACCGTACAGCTTTGTGGGTAAATTTAAAAATGGCGCCAAATTTGTCTCCATTTTTGGAGACAATTCAAATCTCCGAAAGAGGATACTCTCCCGGACTGTTAAATGGTGAACATGTCGTACCAAACATGCACTTACAATTACATTAGGCCTAGATCCACAACAACATCTGCTTGACCATGGAAAATGTGCTAATATCTCAACGTCATTTAACCAGTTGAATCCTTTTTAACAGCCTAAGGGCCAACGTCAATTTCACTTTCACACCGTTCTTTAATTCTGTTCTGGCCGGCTTATTAAAATAATCGGACCTCGTCATTTTCAAAACAAGAGGCCGTAGGCTCTGCTAAGTACTAACTGGCCTGTGAGTTGTTAATATATACCTCGCCACGAGGCAACGCCGTCTACTCAAGATGCTGTACAGCATGTGTACCTTGAGTACGCCGATACCTTGAGTCGGTCAATGCGTGGAAAACGCATCAGGTTTCGCACACAGTATGTAAAACACTTTTAAGGGACCGACTCATGGTAACCTATTACAATGCCTCACGACATGCATGTATTATTGTGCATGCGAGTACATCGCTAGCAAAGGTTGTCCACCACGATGACGGCAGCTTGTCGTCACTATGGAATACGTCACCTTAACTAGGCAAAGACGTCGGTATTGTATATTCTCTATATTTCCCATTTCAAAAGGGAGAAATATTAACCGAATTCGATGATAGTCTCCTAGAACGTGACATAATCAAGAAAACATTGACGACAACGGCTTGCCCCTTATATTTGTTGTAATTATTGGTCTTTTAACTACGACATTAAAAATAGAACTACAATGAAAACATGTAATGACAAAAAGAATCGACTAAATACTTAAGTACTCTAATTTGTATATCATATTCTTCCATTTAACACAATTATTTATCTTCGTAAGTGTGACGAGTGTACAGTAACTCACCAACGTATGAAGACGTTTCGAAGCAAAACAATATCTGGCCGCTTCCTTTTTCTTTGTTTGCTTAAGCCTCAGAATTTAACGCTATCGGGGAATGCTATGTTCAAGTCTCAAAGTAGGAACATTTTGACACGAAGTCTTATTCGTTTATTCTAGTTTTTTGGCAGGGGCACTACTTTGAAAGGGTTGTAATAATACCGCCGCCATTTCCATCAACCTTCATTTCCATCTGATAAAAAATCAACAAGTTGCTCATACTTTCATTGTCTTTTGTTTCTTTCTACCAATTTCCCAATCAGCATCTCTTGATGTCTCGGATACATTGCCATGTGTTTCTCAAGAAACAATATACCTTCACCGGAGTAAATGGACAGTTCATTGTGAAAAATGTAAATGTAAGAATGGTACATCAGAGTGTGACACCATCTCCTGTGCTGCACCAAAATGCCGTGACCCGGTGGCCATTGAAGGGGTATGCTGTCCCCTTTGTCCGTTTCGTAAGTTATACACTTGTAAGGACTAGAAGACGATCATGGTGAAATCCTACGGGGTGGATAGTACGAATCAACATAAGCGAACGTGGTCGGGAGTTTTGTGACACATACCCTCCAATTTGTGGAAAAAGAGAGTTATCCATTTGGTCAAGATGATGCAACAGAATCTGTTTTCTGTGACTTTTATTCAAAAAGACGAAAATGTAGAACGTCAATTTTTCCAACGATCAAATGTTAGGACTATTTTGTGCCTTAGTATCTCCCGGAAGTAAAATGTTAGTGATGCGGATGTGTCCTCCCCTAGACTCTTATCCCGGGGTGTAAGAATGGTACACCAGAGTGTGACACCATCTCCTGTGCTGAACCAAAATGCCGTGACCCAGTAGCCTTTGAAGGGGTATGCTGTCCTCTCTGTCCGTTTCGTAAGTATACACTTGTAAGGACTAGAAGACGATCACGGCAAAATCCTACGAGGTGGATAGTACGAATCAACATAAGCGAACGTGGTCGGGAGTTATGTGACACATACCCTCCAATTTGTGTAAAAAGAGATTTATCCATTTGGTCAAGATGATGCAACAGAATCTGCTTTCTGTGACTTTTATTCAAAAGGACGAAAATGTAGAACGTCAATTTTTCCAACGATCAAATGTTAGGACTATTTTGTGCCTTAGTATCTCCCGGAAGCAAAAGGTTAGTAATGCGGATGTGTCCTCCTCTAGACTCTTATCCCGGGATGGCGATATGTCAACTGCCTCTGCCGTAAGTCTTACTCCATAGCAAAGACTGACAGACTGTGTATGTTTTTTTTAAATATGTTCATCATTCGAGTACAATGTTTCAGCTACAATACTGAAGGAAAATTGAAATGCTTCCCCAATATCTTGGACCACCGTTTGTCTATTTGATCCAATATCCGGAAAATGCACCTTAGATGTAGATAGATAAAGTAAACCTTGGACATGATATTTAGGAACGTCTCCAACTTTTTTCTGTTGCTAATTATTGAGAGACATCTACCAATTATCCTGGCTTTTAAAAAGATGATTTTAATGTGTTATTTAAAATTTGAATCTTTAATTAAAGGGGTAATCTCAACATCTCGTGAACTTTGACGGTAAAAACGGCGTGTAAATTTTAAGTTTATGCAAATAATTCATAGTGGTTATAGTTTATTGTGTTATATGAAAGCTTTTCGCAACCGAAGTATCAGGAAATAAAGGGAATTCCAATCCTAATAAATCCGATAAATGCTGGCAAAATAAGTCTGAACTTTAGAAAAGGGAATAAGTAAGTTAGTTGTATGTTATTTCTCATCAAGTTCTACTCTTCAACAGCTTTGAAAGAGTCGTTCTTGTATTCAGAGGGGCATTCCCTTAGAGTCCGTTTTTGGCAAATATATGTTCAGTTGTCAAATGTTTTTTGAACCCAAGATTCGAGGTTCTCGTATAGTCGATTCCAGATCTGGGCGAATATCGTTGGCAAACGTTAAAAAGTTATATCGAAAGCTGCGTAAAACATTTATTGCCCAGTCTTTACCATTCGGTACGCACATTGTCAAGTCCTGTAAATGCCTGCATGCCAGTAGCCACCAGGTATTTTCTCAAATGTTTTACCAGCTCACTTAATGCCCTAGTGAAGCTCACCTAAAATGATACTCACATGGTCCATCTCAAATGGACCCATATGGAATCCATTACACTGTCTAACGCATATGAAACGCTTCGGCCTACTGAGTTCAATATGGTCACAGCATGGTTTTAAACGACAAACAAAAACTCAGCAGGAGACGAACGCTAACGAGAGCTCGATCCTCGCACTCCTTTTACGAGAAACTCTTAGCTGCCGCAGTAACCCCCAAAATCTGTTACTTTGGTGAGAAATGTCAGGTGGAAATGTCAGGCGTTCTCACCCGTAAACCCTGGTATTCACGTGATGACACACATTTGTCTGCTGAATATTTTTCTCGATGAAGGTTAGCTCAGGCATGAGTCGGGAGACGCCGGTCCTTACACGGTCTGTAGCGTGGTTCGGACTTACCAGGTAAAAGGGGAATTCCGACTATTTTCTATTTGTCGTTAAGGGGTTGTAGCAACCTTACGGTATGGCATTGAGTGTATGAAAATCAAGCATATGAGCATGGGGTGTTACCGTAATACCTCCATGATATGAGTGTATGCATGCTTCGCTTTTGCTTGTAAATAAGAGATCTCCAGGAGAGTGATAATGACTAATCTTATATTTACCAAGAGGGTTGTCCATATTAAGTGGATGGTCCTTATTTTTTTTTTTTTTTTGAGAAAAAATCATTTAGAGGCCACGGGGAGTTAAAGTGGTTAATACCTTACAAAAAAAATTGCTTGACTTTATTGATATTTGGTGGGAGGTCGGTCATTCTTAGTAATTGATCCTTTGCTTTTTGGTGAACGCCAAAAGTCTTTGTGTGTCACGTTAAGTCCAAATGTAAAATCTTGTTGACAATATCTTTGGCAAGGTAAATGGTACCACTCGCCTATGAGGTGCTTAAGATAAACCATATGCGTAGAAGATCCCTATTAATTTTGGTGGAGGTTAAAGTTTGTTTTGGGTCACCAGAGGTCAAAAAGTAAATGACTTAAAAAAATGCTGGTAAATTTGGTACTTCATGACAGGTAGCAGTAAGCGGTCTCAAGGTCAACACGTGGAATGTCCATACTTGGTAGATGAACCCTGTTGATTTTGGTGTAGTTCAACGGTCATTAGAGGTCGAAAGTGGTCAGAGGATGAAATCATATTTAACAAGATATCACAAGAAGGTTACAGTGAGCTACCCTGTGCCTTCCATGTACTCCTAAATGTGACATGGGGATAGATATGCAAATTCCGATGTATGTCGAATATAACATATGCCTAGTATATAATAGACGTTTTTACACATTGAATTGGTTTAGTCATGACATACAATTAGACAAAAAGAAAAAAAAGACTTTCCAAAATAAGTCGAAGACCTTAAAATGTTTATTTTGCATAAGGCAAAATTATTGCAATTGAACCTGGTAATAATAGTTTTGTATGGCTATCCCGACAAAAGTAACGTTTCATAGACTTTCAACTAGGATCGGAAACGTGATGCATTATCCGTGTGTGGCTGAAAGGATTTAGACAAGGTCTCGAACGAGGCGAAATTTTTTACAAGGGCAGAGAAAATTTGTGAAAATGAATTAGTTCAATGGCAATCTTCAAACTCGGGTACTGGGATTTCAAGGGGTTCCTGTCTTATCTCCAGGCCTTGACCTGATTGCTGATATGTCAGTATCATCCAATGAACTCACGCTGCAAAACATAGTTAGGAATTAACCATTATTGATAATCGTCCTACATTGGCATGCTGCAATGCTTTAATTTCTAAATATTGTGTGTTTAATTTTGCAATGAGGAAGTGGAAAGAAATGTTTTAGTTCCTAAACACTGTTTTAACATGATATTGGAATACAGAGAGGTTACTTGACGAGTCGTAGGACGTTCGGCAAATGTAGTTGGCATCATCAGGGAGTTTGCACGAAAAAAAATCCCTGATATCAACTTCATGAAAACTTACCAAGACAGATCTTTTGAATATTGAAAAATACCCGTTGTTTAAAATTTGACATCTATGATTTTCTATTAGTAAACCTGTTACAATAACACTTAGGGAGTATTTTTAATCTCTTTTATTCCTTAGAAATGGAATTGTTCCAGCTATTCAACATGTTTCCACATGAAACACCTGTTACGGAAGGAAAAACAAATCGTTTAAAACTAGGTGCAGAGGTGGAAATATTTAAACGTAGGACTTCAAAGGAAATATGTGGAAAATAAATGCATGGGTAAGCAGTAATGAGGATGGTTCAGGACCTAACTACTCTTACCAAGATAATATTTTGTCGGAGAAGCAGAGGGGTCAAGAGTTTTTAAGGGCAAAACCTGATTACTCTCCCCCAGGTTCAAGATGGAAATTCAAGAACCTCAAATTCATCTTCAAAGCTGAAACAGAGGGATTGTGCAAAGACTTCAGATTTCTTTGCATAAACTTAAATGTGACGTAGAATCCTCGGCCTCAGTTTGGCTTGGATTTTACCTTTTCAGTCTACCAGCAGGACGATTCCAGACAAACCTTTTGTGTTCGTCTTGGGGACTGTAAAGGTAACGATTTTTGTTATTACTGATAGTGATGTGACATAATAAGTCATTCAGGTCTAAAGACGTGGTTTTTGGTTGGATAAGTTAGGCTGACGTTATTGATGAAAGTATCATCAAATGTGTCCGTTAAGAGATTCTCTCAACCCCCTCCCTCCCTCAAAAAAAAAAGGAAAGGAAACCGTCCCCATTGATGGTCGAAACTCCTCTTGGGTTGATTCGGGGTTCTTCTTGCCAGATATTAATTACAATCCAGTGATTGTTTTTTAACATGTAAAAGAAATTTGAAGAAAAGTAGATTCACTCGAAAACTGCTGGATAAAATGTTCACCAACCGCTGGGCCGTATCTGGCAATACTGATTTTCCTCTTATAATTTGTCAGGCAAGTGGCAGTGTCCCTGAGAAAGTGGTATCTTACCACATAATTCGGGCCAAATGCGATGTTCAACAAGAAATTTCCTAACTGACTAGCAATATCGCTAATCCCTAACCTAACCCTTAATCCTTACAAAGAAAACAATCGATTGATTACAATGGCAAGAACCAATCAAGAAATTCTTTGTTAAGCAGTGGACATCAGCCGTTTATTCCACAGGTAAATTCAACAATATTGGACACGTTTCACCCAATTTCAATATTGTCATATACTTGACCAGGGTTGGTGATTATTTTACCCAACTGTTTTTTCAACTCTTATATTAAACAGCATTCCTTTACTGAGGAGGACTCAGTTCACATTGGGGTTCTAGGGAACATCCATACACTCTTAGAATGTTGGGCAACACTATGTACACATGTGTCCAACCAACTGTTGGTCAAACATTGACCAATCCCGGTTGGGTAATTGCTTTAACCAACTGTTGGATATTTATTTCATCCAACATGTAGTGATCTGAAAATTACCCAACTAACTAGTTGGGCAAAATGTTACCAATTATGCTTAATTTATCGATTTCACCTAACTCAGGAATTGGAAATAGTACCACCTCTGAAATGTTTCAGAGAAGTGACCTTCTACAAATTTTAAAAAGTAACCGACATGCTAGCCACTTTTTCTTAAGTCCTCCCGACCCTCAAACAGAGGGCCGTTCGGCGAAACCAAAACTTTCACTGCTCCCCGATGAAGCTACGGTATTACCTCCACTAAAGGACAATACGTGACCAACCTCACGTCCTTCAGATCATTTACATTACTGGTCTGTCATGTAGGGCTCCATTCTACACTGGATGAAAAGGACAGATACTACACATGATCTTAGCCAAAAGGCCGAAAACGGCCTCCGCGTGTTCACGGACACTCCTGCGCTAGGTAAGTATGCTAGCTACTTTTTCTTTTAAAAACGTACATAGAAACAGGCACGTTGTAACAAACAGACAACTCAAACCGGCCGGACAAAAACGCAATCGCTAACCATCAACCATCCACACACAAAACATCCAATAAAAAGTTTTGTCACAAACGGAAAAGACGCACCAAACGCACCCTAAATCCCAAACAACCCATTAGAGAATTCTCAGACTGTTTCTTGAAAAAGGACATCATGACTTGGCCGACAGCGTAACGACCTGGTCGGTTGAACAACAGTAGAAAACCGCAGACAACAAGTAGGCGGTTACTGGACCATGTAGTCTGCAAAAATGTGGCTTTTTGTCACTTATGTAACAAGCAGTAACTTCAAGGACAGGATAAGTTTGTTCAAGTTTCAAGGGAGTGGATTCTCTTATGCTGCCAAGTCACCCAAAACCTTCTTCAACACAAATTACTGCCCCCAAGATAACAAAAACCAAGAACACCGCAAATCACTCTTGGCTTGAAGGTCACCCCACGCCCGGAAGCAACAAGCAACAATGCCCCAAAGGCAACACCATGCTCGAAGGCAACAACAGGCCCGAAGGCAACAACACGTCCCAAGGCAACAACACTTAAAAAGCACTGGGCAAATATACAGGAACACCTTGCCCAAAGGTGCCCGGAGGCAGTTGTGGCAAAGGGTAACCTCATTATTCCCTCGTTTAAACAAACTCTACAACCGAATGCATTTAAACGTTCTACAGTATGCTAGCCACTTTCAAAATTAGAAGGATTTTACTTGTAAGTTCGTATATTGACGACAAGTTTGGTTTGGCTTTTTAAAATTTTGAGTAACACTTGTTTGTTATCATTAACGATTAATAATGCAATTTTCTTGTTCATATTTCTTTTTCTTCTTTATATTGTTTTGTACAGTGGATAAATGCGATCTTCTGCAAGAATTCACCATTGCCAGTTTTAATTTACCTCAGTTACACCAGCATTACGTGATAAACACAGATTTCCTTTAAGAAATTCGGAATGCTCCATTCAGATATTAGGTTTATAAGCTTGGTGTTCCAGCATTTTAAACGTTTTTCTAATTATCAGAGCAATTTCTATGGTGTGCATGAACGTTTTGCAAGACATTGAAAAAAATCAAAACAGCTGTAATTAAAAGAATTAATTAGCGGTACGTTTAACCAAAGTTGGGTAAAGAAATTCACATACATATTTAAGCAACTGTTGGTCAATAAGTTTCTCGGTTCTTTTACCCCATACTGGCAAAAACTTTGACCAACCTATGCATTTCCCAGGAAATTTTACCGGATTTTTTAAGAGTGTACCAATTTCAGATAGTTAGATTAATTAGTATATCAAGGCAGTGTTGTATTATTCCGTTTTTAATTCCAGCCATCTTTGCAACTTCACGCTTGCAGCAGCCTTTCGGTGTTGCATGGTAACGTTTTCCTTTTATTGTAATTATTCCTGAATTCATACCATGATTCAAATCAGAGATTAATTAACTGAAAATAACATTTCAAATCAAAATTTTTGTCAGGTAAAATCAAAGATTGAGTTCATTACAATAGTGATCGAATTTAACTAGTTATGGATCAAATCCTTGACCCAATCCATAGCGTATTTGTTACAGAAAATGGGAATGAGGTATAAGGTTAATACTGCACTAAATTGAATAAATATAATTAAAACCCTAAGAACAAAAACTAAAATGCATTGAGTAAACGAAGTATCAGGACAAAATAAATATTCATTGTGATTCCCTCCTTCTTTGACATTTTAGGAGTGTTTGCTGAATCGTTTGACTGGGAGTTGAGCAGTGAAAATCCAATCTCTGGTGAAGAAACTCCTGTAATCATCGATATTATAGTAACGTTTCGTTCCGATACAGGCAACCTGGATGGCGAAGGTCTCTGGCGAGTAGCATTGTTTGGCAGTAAAAACCCTGATGGTCATGGACCGCGCTTTGGTGACGTGACGCAAGTATTGAACGATGACGAAGCGTCTACAAACTTATCGAATGGTGATCCTTTAGATGTGGATGGTATCCAAACAGAATTCGATGTCGGATTAGTATGATGTGTTGTTGATGTTTCATATGTTTGTATGGAATTCTTGAAAGGAGACGCCCCCAATCCAGACTTTACACTTATCGTTCAAGGAGGGCCTAGTGACGTAACGCGAGACTCATTTGTAGTTTGCAAGCCACAAGAATGTCAAGTCAGTAAGTTGACTCTAAATAACATTCCTACATTCTTAATGTTCTTTCTCTCTTTTTTTTTCAAATGGAAATCCATTAAATGCAGTAGTGCAAAATACCGTTTAGGCCCTTCACATTCGTAAAGACAGTTTTCTGTCAATTGTCTCCCCCAAATGTAAAAAAAACTTAAAAAATCAGACAAGATATACAGAGGCTCTTCTTTGGCCAATGAAAGCTTTAACATCACATGAATTTACGCCCAATCGCTCCTTAGTTGCCCTGTCCTCAGCAGACTCGGAGTCAAAGCACTTAAACAGTCAGGCGTGGATCGGTGCGTTCAAATTCCCAATGTTTCCAGACCGACTGATTTGTAATGATTTCTGAGGAAAAAATGTTAAAACACTGGAAATCTTTATTGAGACTCTTCCTCTCAAAAACTAATCGAGAACAGTGGCCCTTTCCCAACCAAACACCTTTGTCGTTCTTATGTTAAAGGGGCCTTGACAATGTGGCCCGAAACATTACGTCCCTATGCGTTGATGGTATGACGACCTTCAGATGGTCTCACGGGCTCGGGAGTTAATGTTTTTCTAGGGTCGTTGGTCCATCAAAACCGTGGGCAGACACGGTACGAAAGGAATGTGAAACTTTTCCAATGCATGTATGCATGTGACAATTTGCCAGGGGGGAGGTGCAAAGCTTTACGAAAGTCTTTAACAGATGACTGCAAAAAATTGTCTAGGTGTGTGTGTGGAAAGGAGATGTGGAGACAAGTAAGAGCGTTGGGTTAAGTTTGGGTGTCAGGGGCTAACGTTATGGGACTCAGATCAGTGTAAGAGTTGATGAGGAGGCGAGGATTTAACTCTGAATCTTCTATTTTCAGACTAATCGAAGGGGTAGCATTTAATGAAGTCGAAGCTGCTCTCCTATCACCTGAAGTAGGCTAACTGTGGAAAATACTGACATTAATACGTAAAAAGGCGACGACAGTAACGATGTGACTTCAAAAGTCATTTGAGAAAACGTTTGGATGGTCAAGAAATTTCTTCTTAGAGAAAAAATTGGAGAGGAAATCGTATCAACGAGCAACTACTAGTTTTCAACACAGTACAGGATGACCAAGCATTGAACAAATCAAATATTTCAACTTCCAAAAGATGGACTTTAAAATTGAGTTTCTGCCAGACAACAGATTTGTCTATCCGTCGTGAAAATCTTTTCATATGCTTTGACTGCCAGCATCTGTCCTTCAGTTTTAAATCACGGAAATATACTCTCATAAGGAAAACAGGAGTTTTCGTAAAATTCTTATAACCGTGTTTTTTTATGTACGTGTAATATCTTTAACGTGTTTGCAAAGGTCAACGGGCATTAGAGAAAATCTCAACTTTTTAATTGGAATCAGGTGTTTCTGGAACGATTTTTTAAAAACTATTCTGGAAGATTGATAGATTGTTAATATGGCTTACTTTTGTTTTAGCATCATTAACTAACGCTTTGAAGACACTGCAGTGATAACAGATGTTACTTAATTTGTAACTCTGTCCCGCAATTTTAGTATCTCTTTCTCGCAATTTTGACAAAATAATATAGTAACAAGCATATTCTACAGTTAAAAACAGGTATAATCTGATCGAATTATGTTTAATGAATAAATTCGTTAATAACTGACCAGGAGTCACAAATGTGAATCATCAATTGCCATGTTCTCCTGTTAAGTAACGTACAATGATTTTTGGTTTCCTCGCCCTCTACTTAGTTGACCATAGGGTTTCCAAAAAGTCGTGCTGTTACAAATCAAAGAAAACTAAAGAATGTGGCCACAAAAAATGGTTACCACTTCATAGACCTAACAGTCTGACTGACTAAAAAATAGGGGTACTTTACAAAGCCAGATATAGGGAGATCAGTAGAAAACCGGAAGTGTGATATGTTTTAATTATCAGAAGAGATATACTTTCACTTCAGGCCGAAGCCACTTTCGCCAGGGCAACAAGGGGAGAAAATCGTACAATTGATGCGGTCCTATTTTCTTTCTTTTTTTTTGTTTTTTGTTTTTTTTTTTTGTTGTTGTTGGTATAATTCCACCTACCTTGTCATGCATGTTAAGTGTACCAGGTAACGTATGTGGTGCGCAGCAGTGAGGTGCATGCAAACGAAACCAGACTCCCTATGGCCTATATAATGTCGTTAGGCCATCGAAGTACTAAATACCGCTCATCTGTTCAAAAGCATTAAAAGGTTCATTAATGGGCAATTGCTTGGAATAGGCCTAGGCTTGGTATTAACTGCATTGCGTATGTTTCTGGTGTAAATCGGGTACATGAGCCTCTTCTTTTCTCCAGGTAACTGTGGATACACCTGCACGTGGTGATATCCCCGCTCGTCAAATGCAAAGTTTAGCATGAAATTGAATTTTTCACGCTTCAAGGATGTGCCTCATCAAGTCTGAAGCATTTTGGAGCTTTCCCCGTTTTCCATGTGAGGGACCTAAAATTACGGTAACAAACCATGGGCTGGTGCATAAGTGTGTTTGTATGTCTGTAGTACTAGTAAATTGGGCACATGAGCGTTTTTCCCCTAGTCAATTGTTGATACACAAATTGGGGGTTTTAAATTTTTCATGTTAAAAACGTGTGTCCCTGATTGGCGCCCAAAACATGTATGTGTGTTAATTTTCAGAGTGTCACAAATGAAATGGAACACTAAAAAGCCGGGAGAAGAGGATATGAAACCAGGAGGTCTTGATATCTGGATGAAAAACCATGAGCCTCCCAACAGGAATCCGGTAGGGTAAACAGGTTTCATTCACTGTCCACGATTGCTTCAGAGACGGTAGTTTTGAACATTTTCAGTAGTTATGTTAACTTTTTACAATCTCGCCCTCTCGCAGTTCACTCTTAAAACGGTTCAGCAAACATAAAACGTGTTAAACTTTTGAGGAAGAAAATTGAAAAACGTTGGTCACCCCATCATTATTTTACCCAGTTGATGTATAAATATTGCGCAATAAATTTAGGAAAGTCTGCAAAAAAATAAATAAATAAATCAAAAATAAAAAATGTGGCATTTGCTAAGTTTCTTCAAAAAATTTCGTTCAACCTTCTGTTTGCACAGTGAACGTCAACATGATGATACTTTTCTCCTTACTTTTTGTAAAATGCTCGTCCTTTTCTGTCTGATTACATTTTATCGGAGGAAATGAAACTCACTACACTCACGCTAGGTATATTCCATTTTCATATCTGATTAAAGGCATATTCTGGAGACAAAATTGGTTAAGCAGAAAAATGTTCTCTTTCAGAAGGTGAAAACGGCATCTCCATACCTTTCAGCGTTCGGAAGATACAAATTCTTAAAGTGTCGCAAATTTTCTTGGGATTTGATGCATCATGGGAAATCTGTGATGTCATCGTGGCACATTAATTTTACATTGCATTCAATTTATATGTAATGAAGATGCCGCTGCCAGCAACATTAAGCAATATTGTTGGTTGTACTCCATGTTTGGTCAAGGGTAATGCTAGATCTACAGGGAAAGATATTCAAACATTCCAAAAGTATCCAATTTCAAGGACAAAGAGGGTTTTCAATTATAAAGAGAAACAAAAAGAATTTGAAGCAATGTGCCAACATTACATTAAGGTTTATGGCTTTGTTGAAAAGCAGGGTTTTTTTTAACAAAAATAACTAATCTTTAAAGTGAGATATCCTGAGTTAGGGAAATCGTATTGAGATAGGGTTTGAAGGAAAAGGTGTGGAATATGTTTGTTTTTCTTACAATACAGAGGCAGAAATCCACCAGAACATGCCTCTAATTGATTAACATTTACCAGATATACCAAACTACAAAAATGTAAGTAAGGAACATTTGGGCCAAGCCAACAGGAAAACAAGATGAAATAACTGACATGTCAGATTTACAATTATATGGTTTCTTTGCTGTGGTCATATTAGACATTTCTTGATAAACGAATGAACCAGATACTCGTATATTAAGTTTAATATGAACATATCGAGCCATATTTGTTGATAAATACCATGTCTGATAAATATGTTTGCCTATGAGGTTTCATATAATCGACATCACCACATACTTTTTCTTGGCAATTACTGTTTGAGTATGGCGATATCGAGGTATATATTGCATGATGGACACCATGTCATGAGGCAAAGTTTAGTGTTGGCTTTTACAAGTCTGAGAGTGCTTGGAGATAGCATTTTAAATCAATGATATAAAAACTTGACGTTCAAATGCATTAACCCAAGAGGACACATTATGCAGTTTAAATGCACATGTCCAGATCTAATTTATTTAACCTTGTTCATTTAGCACTCTAATAATTCGATCAAACTTTAGAAAAACATTAAAAGTGTTGTTTGTTAATAACCACATTTCAACAGCCCAACATGGAGTAACGTACGTGTAAAAGCCAAAAATGAGGGGTAAATGCGCACTTGTTCAACAGGATGTTTTTTTGTTGGCTGCTGCACTTTTATTGCATCGACTCGATTGTATTATTTGTTAGGGTTAGGGATTACGTTAGGGACTGGGGCTTTCGTTAGCCAGTTAGGAAATGTCTTGTTTAACAGTGCGCATTGGCCCAAAATGTGCGGGTTTTTCATCTTGATGTGACTTTTATTCGAAAGAATTGCATAAAAACGCCTCAGGAAATCAAAGGTGGTGTAGCGCGGCACTAATATTCAACTTTGTTACATGATCTACTTCCTCAAGTTTTAAATGTTTTCATTAATTTGTGTTAATTTTGCGTTAAAAGCAATTATTGTCAATAAACACATTAAATATTAAAAAAAGATTTAAGCATTTAAGTGTACATCAAGTCAAAAAATTCAAAAAATATATATTTAAGAGCATGAAAAATGAATTATAACTGTCTAACTCACATCTTCATAGGACATTCTTGAGCTGAGATATAAAAAGTTGAAGTTTATTCACTTAAAACCAATTCGTCCATTGCGCAATTATTTGTGACTTTTTTGTTGTACAACTCACGTAAACTGCTTTGTTTTCCTTTAAAATTAAAAATATTTTTACGACCTTAAGCAGTTCCCGTTTGCTTGCATGACATGTTTGCAACGGGACACGGGCTTAATTTATTACATCACCCCATGAGAGTAAAAGTGCTATCGCAGCTGGTACAAGGTGAAGTAAGGGCTGCGTTAAACAAGATATAAAACTTAAGAACAACGTTGTATGACAAATGCACCTGTGACTCTTAAATTTCACACGGATTTGTTGAATATGTTCATTTTATTAAAACCGCAGGCGTAGGAATGCTAAAGGTTAACGCTTTGAGGGTCGCCTTTTGTAAGAGACACTTTATTAAAGTCTACCTCAAGTCTAGTATTTCAAAAACATAAACATTTGAGGTTTGCAAATTGAATTTTACTCACACAACTCCCATTGTCATTGCCTATTCCACTGTTGAGGACTTGAGGTATTGAATGCTGAAATTCGTTCGATTAAAACAAAATAGTCCATTGCTCAATAATATGTGATTTTCTTGTTGGACAACTCACATTACCTGCTTTGCTTTCCTTTAAGATTAAAACTTTTTATGATCTGGGACGCTCACCGCATCACTGGCACATATATTATTGAAGTGACTTTCAAAAAACATAGATATGCAAAGACTGCCATTTGGATAGTACAACAATGACATCATAAATTATTGCTCAATATGCCATTTTGAATGACTGAATTTACTAAAACATTTTTGTGTCAGACAAGGAATGTCCTATCAAGAATTGAGTTGGACTGTTGAAAATCATTTTTCATATTCTTTAATATGTATTTTTGAAATTTCAGATTTGAGGTACACTTTCAGTTCGAAAATATAACGCCCTCTTGAGAAATATAAGTAGACCTACACACACACAGGCCGCAGGCTTGATTCTATTTGTTAAAGGTATATCTCATGGTCCTGTTTGATTTATAGATTGCTTGTAAATGGAAATGTGACAAATTGCATCTGTTTCATCAGGCGTTTGCCTCAAACCTACACCTAGGCTTATAAAGATCGAAGCTTGTGGGATCACAACAGATACTCAGGGGCGTACATTTCCTTTTAACTTTGGGGGAGAACGATGTAAATTAACACAAATCAGTATGCTTGCGGAGTCCAAGGGCCACCTTCAATCTCCTGTTGGGTTCAGGGGCAAAACCCCAGTGATGCTTCTTCGTTAAAATGTTTCAGAAGCCCCAGGAAGGTCGTCTTTAGGAGTCAGTGGCAGACATTATGTTCTTGGGTATTTGCATGTACATTTTGAGAAGGTTCAGTTTAGGTGTTAGTTATATGGAGAACACTAAGATAAGATCTGATGCGTGAAAATGTTGGAATTTTGAGAACGCTTTGTAATAGATTTTACTCAAAACCTACCAATGACCCTGTCGGAGACACTTCTCAACCAGGGAAGTGTCTAATACATTTTATGCGTCTTTTGAGGAAATCCTGGTAAATCGAAGGACATTCGCACTCGTCCACCATTCCCCCTTGTTGGTGTCACTGAGACATGAAGTGTAAATTACAGCAAGCCAGAATGACGTACATAAAAATAAAACAGTCTAAGAAAACATCTGAAGTACCCGAAACTTACAAAAATAGGTAAGTTGTGAAAAAAATGTTCAAAAATGATGATTAAATACATCCATCAGTCTCTCGAACGACGCTTCATAATACCTCCGCAGACAAAGGGATAAAGATGCAATCTCTTATGGTAATGATAAAATGATTTTTGAACAGAACGGTTGTCCTTATATCTGTATATGCACAACACTGGGATTGATTCCTTCCCGTGGTATACAGGGTCTAGCAGCGTTTTATTTACACTTACATTTACACTTTGCTTGGCCTGCATTTGTTATTTCTTAGCCATCTTACTCAAATGAATGTACTTTCAAAGAGAAATATCGAAAGGTACTTTTTCAGTTCCCTTCAATTTTTTAGTCTAGATTTGCGAATTATAATTTCATACAACGGCTGAAAACGTCACATAATAAAAACAGCACAGAAAAAATTAAATTGTATGTATAAGTACCGGAAAAATTAGTCAGCTCAGTATCAAACGTCTTCTATTTAATACCTATTAAATTCATCCTGGGATTTACAACTGCAAGCAATAAGCGTTAATGTAACCGTGAAAAGTGCCCCCCGGAAGCACTGTGGTATAAGTTGACCCACGCGATGAGTGTTAAAAGATTATTGCGTTTGATATCCTCCTCAAGCAGGGAGGTCCCTGCTTCAAGTAATCACTGGGTTGATACCCCTATCAGTGTTCACCGCGCCTTCTTCAGATCTCTTTTTCTTGAACATTTTTAACGTAATCACAGGCAACGTAAACAATACCTGTCATTGCGGTTCCATTGAAAGATTTTAAAATGGTCAGTGTAATAATGGGCAGGAGAGAAAATAATGGGCGTATGGGCGAATAGAATATCAAACTTCACTAGCCAGATTGTTCTAGCCCACTAACATGAGATTTGAAACACCATGAAACAGAAAAAGTGTCCTCTCAGGGAGTAACTGGAGTCTTTTAATTCTTTTAAAATATGTAGTATCCCATGGGGATTTCCTCGTACCTCGACCGAGTTTTTGCCCTTGCACAAAATGCGTGCAAACTAGCGCTTCGCGATTACAGTGTATACTGGCTTCCTCATCACAGCCTTACACCCCTTCGAAAGTTCTTGGATCGCTTCTTCTTCATAGGCAGCTCAAGATTCTTTCACGAAGTTGCTTGAGAGTTGTAGCAAGTCCCTGATTCGTTTTGACCGGTATTCTGTTATTCCCAGATTACTGCTACAAATATAACTGCGACAACTGTTAGTAGGGTAGAAAATTGTTCTGTATACGAATCGTCCCGGTTGGAAATGGTCCGACTGAGAGTCGTCCGTACTGGTAACTTTCCCATTTGGCAACTGTCCGGTTGGGGATTACCCAGGTGGGAATTTCTGGAGTGGGAGTTGCCCGAATTGGCAATTGTCCGGGAGCGGATGTTGTCCCAAATAGCAATTGTCCGGGTGGGAATTTTGTAGTCGGGAGTTGTCCGGGTTGCCAATTGTCCTGGGTAGTAATTTTCCGGATGGGAGTTGTCCGGTCAAGGCTTTTACTCAAAAAAACAGAAAAAAATTGTAAATATGTGACCAAAATATTAAATAAAAACCCATATGAGTGACATGAACCAAACAATAGAGGTCATCTCCGGTCAAAATTTACTAGCTTAATTTGGGTTCTGCGCCGGTATTTCAAGGACGACTTTTTCGTGCTATTTGTAAATTAAGCTGAATTTTAAATATAAGTGAATAAATAAAACTTTCTCTATGATTGTTGACCGTTTGGAATAACCACTCATAATGTAGCTGAGGAAATAAGAATTTCATTTATTAATCCCACAATAGTTTTTATCTTAGATAAAGGGTTCCTCTTCCCCTTACACCCTTTTTAATGTGGTGGTTCATTAGGTTTATTATTACAACTCTCATAACATGTTTGGTTACTTGGAGATGTATCAAAGGGTAAGGCGGTACGGTAAAATGAAACCACCAGCCTCTCAAAGTGAGACATTTTCTTGTTTAACCCCTTTCAAAATTTTGCACCAATCAAGTGTAAGACCCATCCTCTGACAGTGGTGAGTCTAATGCACATCACTGTGATGCAGTGGTGTGTCAAAATGTTGCATCAAAGCAACCTTGCGTCATTTTCAGAGTTTATGAACTGTGGGAACAAATGCGTGAAAGGAGGGGGCGGGGGTACGTGAAATGTACAAAAATATCTGACGCTCCTGAAAAACATTGAAGGACCTTGCCCTGGAATCAAAGTGTCAGAGGTGACTCTTACAATAGGCGAGTTTGAAGTTAATATCTGCTCATTCGTCAGTGATTAACGTCAACAAAATGCCGAGATGTTAAAACATTTTAACTGACTAACGGACTGATTGATAGAATGACAGACCGTGATGGACTAACTGCCAGCTTGCTGACTGGCTGACTGGTTGACTAACTAAATGACTGACTGACGAATGGACTGACTGACTAAAATAATTGCTACATTATCAATGCTGGTGCCACTAATTTCTAATGCAATCAACGTCCATGCTGGTGGAGTTATAAGTTCTAATATTTTGTCAATGCCTATTTTAAGTAGCGAATTGTCCATATCGTTACAATATATTGCCCCTGGTTGTGGCTATCAGTGCCGTAGTATTGTCTCTACCTATTGATGGTATGCTGGGGAAAGCACCCAAATCCTATCAAAGGTGACTTCTGTTGCAGAAGTGATAAAATTCCGCTTAGTGGGCAAACGGATTTAATCATACATGAGTTAGATAGCCAAGATTTGAAATTTTTGAAGAATTGTAAAAGTCAGGCTCTTATTTTGAAACATTTGGGATGATACTGCACACTATTTGGTAATTGTAATCTGTCTTGGCAGAAAAGTTGAACATATTATGGAGCTTACGTTGAAATAAGAAAAAGAAAACGCCAAGAAAATGCATAAACAAAAACAAAAAATCATAAATATTGGGAAAACCGCAAGGTGGCAATAGGAAACTACATTATCATCTCTTCAAAGATAAGTAGACGTAAATATTTAAACCAGCCAAAGGTGCAGTGATTCCTTGCGGAGATGAAGATTTGCAAAATTTGTTTTTTGACCTTTGGTGGTACCGTATGATGATCTTGGGAATTTTCTTTTCAATGATAGTGCAGCCGGTCAAGAGGAATCAGGGGATCCCGAAGCATAGTTAGTCACTGTTAGTTACCTTTAAAGCATTTAAGTGCCATTTATTTGTGGATGTGGTGAGATTTGTTTTCAAGCGACGCTAATCTGCAGGGTGGTGTAATGTGTAAATGAACGGGTATAAGTCAATTCAAACGGGCTTTAAAAATGTAATTTGCGGAGATCTGAGAGGTTTTTCGGCCAAAAAGTCCGCTGCGCTCAGCGCTAACTGATTGTGACCCACCGCTTACATAAAGTATAGCTCTTACAGCAATATACACACAAGGGGACGTTATTTCCCATCCTATGACTGGGGGGTTGTCGGCGCCACAAAACCGAGCAATCCCGTCCATGGTTGCACCTGTGGGCTAAGGTAGTAGGATATACCCACGGTATTTACCGCCTGTCGTAAGAGGCGACTAACGGGAAACCAAACGTGAACTTTAACAATACCTGAACATACTTTTTGGACTTGGAAATTTTGTCGTGTTGACTGACACTATATAACAAATTCGTGTTGATGTGTCGTTAAATCTCATCTAACTAAGTAACTAGCTAACTTATGGCAATATGGTCATATGCGACCTATATCCTTGAGATAGAACTTTAAGGTAAAAAAAAAAAATAAAAGGCATGAGAGGATTCCTCCTAGAAAGAAAATCGTAAACTTGGAGCATGTCTTCCGCAAGGCCTCTCAGTTCCAGGATGGTAAGTCCAAGCTGTTTAACCCTTTACCGTTGTGCTCCGATCGGGGCATATTTGCGCGCCTCGGCAGTGGGCGGAAAAGCGGACGCAGCACGCCCCGCATCAGCTTCCGTAGGCCATTGACCCCGTGACCTTAAACTATTGTCTCTCTCGATGTTGTGGCCGAATTTTCGGGTAGCTACTCGCAGTTTCGAGCTCCGCGTGAAACAGTAAAGATGGGTGACAGCCGAGCTCTCCGCATGGGTCCAAAAGGACCCAAACAACGGTAAAGGGTTAAGTCTCATGTGATAATGTGTACTCCTCATCTCAGGATGAAAAGAGGATAGAGAGAATGAACACCCCTCAGACAATGTTTGCCCTTTTCAAGTAACCTGGGTTCGAGATTTCCGACTTTGTCCGGATAAATCTTCAAAGTTTTGTTGTTGTTGATTGAGTTAACATAAACTATATTTCATATTCATGTGTGAGACATTTTCATTGGATTTTCAAGGGGTCACGTGTTTGCATTTTCAAGCAGCCTAGGTACAAGATTTCCCACCTTGCACGAATTAAGGTTTTGTTATTGTTGATTGAGGTTATAAGTATTTTATCTTCAAGATTAGTACCTTTTCATTGGATTTTTCAGGAGGGGTTACGTATTCTTCCAATCCACACTGGCTATGTGTCTCGTGCTTCAAGAAAATTGTCTATAGAAGGATACCGTAATGCATGTATTGGAGAAACGGTGTAGTGTGTATTAGATTAAACCAATTTTGTTTGACTATTGTTTGACCTATAGTAAATGCATATGTTAAGTTCTTTGAAAGTGAACCAACCTACCTACAATAATAAGGCGGACCTTACTATACAGGATGTTATTGTTATTACGAAGAACAATTCAAAAAGGAAGTTTTTCGAGGTTGGCTGGTTGGTATATTACTAAAGTTGATCTCTCACACAAGTTAATGGAGGCTCTGATTGACTCTACTTTTTGATATGACCCGACCAGGAGTTGAACTGAGAAGCCTTGAGTTCGACTCCTGGCCGAATCATCCCCAAGACTTTAAAATAGAACCTACCGCCATACGCAACTGGAAAGGAGCTCGTGGAGCGTCCGACTTAAACCAGGGATCTGTAACAGCTCTCTGCTTAAACCAACTCGTTAGGAACTGAGCCGTAAAACTCCATCTAACAAACTAACTCGGTTATCTATACGTGTCACAGTTCCTTTCGCCTGTCAAATCCAAACTTAAATTCCAACACTTTTGGTACAGCTGCTGAGCAAAAGTATTGGATAAAAATCTTAACTAACAAAATAATACAATAAATTTAATTTTCGTAGTCCTGTGGTATAACTTAGGTCATGTATTTACACAAGATGGGCATATTTTGGACTCTCTCCGACCATTAATGGAGGAGACTTAAATGATATCTCACAAAAAATTGGATCGCAATTAGATTCGAATTCGTTGTACTGTGACTGCGATTCAAGACTACAATGAAAACGATGTTTTGCTTTAAAGCATGGACTTGTTACGTCATGAGCAATATCAGCCAGGGTTATGGTGTATTGACAGGGCTCATGTAGTAAAAAGACATCAAGTTGGCATCCAGTTGTGCTCATGTGCGGCTTCACTGTTCCCTTAAAATATACTTCCCACACAATATGCTCAAGGTAAATGAAACTACAGTGTTCAAAATAGGGTCTTTAACCACCTCAAGATGGAATATAAGAGTTTACAATGAGAATGGGAGAACTTTAGATTTTTCATAACCTCAGAGGCACCCTAGTAATTGATTTTTGAAGAACGTCAGACCAATTTTGAGAAAATGTTTATGCAGACTTAATGTTTTCTACAATATCTCGAAAGTTGCCATCTTTTTTATCATTTTTTTAAACTTTTTTATGCTTTCTTTTTATTTTAGTAAATTGCATCAAGAGGCATGAGGTGTTCACCTGCATGGCCGTAGCAAGGGCGTGGCGTTTCGGGGGCACAACAGATTAGTGACCATCGTCCTGCGGGGGGGTCTGAGGGGATAGGGTGTCCCCCCTCACCTATCTGAGAGGGCTAAGCTGCAAAATGGTGGAATTTCTGACATAAATTCACTGTTACAGATGATACAGTGGCATGATAAGATATGTGCGGTACCGGAAGGTTGCTCACTTTGTTTGTGTGTGTGCTCCATTTTCCGTAGCAATGAAATTTCAACCCATACTTTGAAATATTTTGGTGGTACATGTCCCCCCCCCCCCGGTCGGGTTCTTCTAGAATATTACTAACAGTGTGAGCTAGGCTATTAGTAAAACAACCTGGTAAGTTTATCTAACGGCATCAATTTAAACCTCAGTGACTTAGAAATACAGAAAACTCAATGAAAACAAAAACTGCAGTTCGCCAGTTCCATAGCAGTAGGAAAGAAATATTTGAGATTTTAGTATATGGCAATATTTTCAAAGATGGTTAACGCCGAAAATATCGTAGGATTACGAATGAAGGTGTCAGGCGCGGATCCAGACACTTCAAAAAGGGGGGGGGGAGACTGATCTTAGAGAAAGCGGGTGGTAGGCACGCACGGCGATTCTTTGTTTGAATATCTCGGTGGCATGGGAAGCAATATGAAAGTGTGGGGGGGGGGGGGCTGGAGCGGAACAATTTTGGACCCTGTACCTCTCCCCACCCCAATGACCAAAGGGTACATTTTTTATGCTAATTTTTCCCCTTTTTCTACTAGAGAGAACACTTTTTTAAATTTAAAAAAAATCTGATTTTTTTCTTAACTTTGAACACTAGACTTTACTGCGCACGTCGAATATTTGGGTCCTTTTACACATTCGTAAATATGGATCTTGTATTGCAAGAAATAATTTAGATCCAGGGTTTCCTGTAAGAATTTGAACATTTGGGGGCCAATTTGCTTTCCTGTTAGCATATATCTAAGATAGCATGTCGACTGAAGATCGTTGTTGTTACATAATGTTATCTAAGGAGTACGGAATGAGGCCTCTCGGCGACATTCAAAAGGCTTTCGAAACTTCATCTTGTTTCAGACAAAATATTTAAAAATTAAAAGACTTTATTTAAGAAAACTTTAGGGAAACTGCACTGTAGTGACTCTTAAAATTTCACCACTGACTGCTTTATGAGAGACCACTTACTGCATAAAGGGTAGCAAGGTAGGGCGCGCGGAGCGGGCGGAAAAATTTGCCGTTTTAAAACTAATAATTACACATGTGAAGCTTTTATTAGCAAGAATTCGGAATGTTATGAAAGAAAAGTTGGGAAAACCGTTCTGTATTTGACTAGTGTCTCAAATGGCAAATTTCCGAATCGTTCACCTTTTCGAGCCAAGGGCTATCTCCCCTCCTTCCTGCACTACTCTGCAACATTGATCATTGATAACATTCTAATACTTCAATAGCTAAAGAATGCGTCTACACAGACTACTCAACAGGGTGTGTATGAGAGCATAAATCGCGACCCATCGGGCTTGTAAGAAGTAGCTAAGTTTTCCGAATTCTTTTGGGGGAATACTGCTGTATCAGTGACGTATTGCGGCGCACGAATCGTGCCTAAATTTTTCCCCTTTTAGACAAATATGTGTAGGAATGGAGCTTGTACTGCAGAAAGCTTTGAATTCTTAGTTTAACCTATACCTGCTCCACTCGGGCCACCCAAATGGCCACAGCAACATGAATTGGTCCAAACATTTGCACACCCCTGCTCTATAGCGTAATGAACCACTGTTGGAAACAGAGACAAGACTAACGTGCCGATAGTCCACAGCCACCATGGTACATGGCACGCATTGGCTGACGTGCGACTGTGTGAACAAAGTTCAGTCAGTAACGCTCATAACGTCATGACTGGGGTCAATTGGCGTATTGCTATTCATATAAGTCAAATCTTGTTGTGACTAGGGAGTTGCAGCTCCCTGTTGTGGCGAAGGCAAAGTGGCAGAAAATATTAGATAGCCTATTCACCCGGTTTTAATATCATACGAGGTTCGTGTATTTGGATATTCTCGAAGATAAACATTTAGTGTATTTGGCTGAGTCCGTAAAAGCCCCCCTTTTATCCGCGCCTGGGCGTGTCAGGCCTTTTCGTGTGGACTAGCCGCCGTGTACGGTGATCGCTTAGCTTTTTCACAACTCGACCAGTAGCCATACTTTACATTCGAGTATTCAAACTTTTTGTTGTATCATGGGGATATGCTAGGTACGAAAACGAAGTGATACACCGAGACATTCTAAATATTTTCGCATGCAGTGGCCGACTCAAAGTACCAACTTACTGAAATATTATCGCAGTGCGGAACTACGAGCATAGGCGTACGAGGCGGGGGGAGGGCAGGGGGGCAGACTGCCCCCCCCCCCCAAAAAAAAAAAAATTTTCTCAAGACCTAAAATTCGGGCAGGGATCTGGAAAAATTCGGACAGCCGTTTGAGTCTTAAAACCTGGTTTGTTTCTACTTACACAGAAAACTCCTAGGCGCGCCCGAATTCCTTCAAACTCTTGGCCGAAAAAAGCATCATAGTCACGGTACTATTTTCATGAAAACTCTAAAAGATACCAAAATTCGCGACACATTCGGGCAGCTTATGGAAAAACAATTTTTCGTCAGACTCACTTCATATTCTTGCGCATACCTTTGCCGAAATGACACAACATTCGGGCAAATGTTGCAAAAAAGTTCTGGGATATTTTTAATTGCCAGATTACAAGGGGAGAGAGGATGTATACAGTCCCCAAAATTTTACCCGAACAAATCAATCAAAAGCTATCTTGTGACGCACCATATTACTAAATGAAAATCACCAATAGTCACCAGAAGGCTGAAACGTACTTGGTCGAGAGGTATTTGGGCAGCATATGAATGAGGTGACGATTTTGCACTTTTCAAAATGCTCCTCTTAAAATTGTGCGAAACTTTTTAACCTGCAGTGCTGTGGAACCGAAATTCGGGCAATGGTAAACAAATCAGCGTAGCTTGTTTGCTCACTCATACGAATTTAGTGTGAACAAATCTGCAAGTAAGTCTGCCCACAAATTCATGTAAAACATCTAGCAACGTGACAAGCCGGGTTTTTCTCAAACGGCGTTAGTAGAAAAATCATTTATATATAGTCCGGAGCTCGGTCCGAGTCATATAGACAGTTGTATCAATTCAGTGGAACTGGAATTCGGGCAAGAGTCGCAACCATGGGCGTTCATGAAAGGGGGGGGGGCAAGGGGGCACTCCCCCCCCCCCCGCCGGAAAATGAAACTTGTGAAAAAATTAATTAAAAATTGAAATAAAAAAATTAAAAATAAATCATCAAAATATCTTCACTCACAGCATCAGTTTCTTCTCCTGAAATATGCGGACATTTGACCAAGAATAGCAAAAGAGAAGATGGTATGCTGAATAGTGAAATCGCAATTTGGGGACCATCATTCGTGATATCTATTGGAAATTTGTAATTGTAAAAACTATGCCACAGTTGTACTAGTTGTCATGTGTGTAGTGTGCATATGGCATCCGACTATTGATGAATGTGCTGGTCTTGGTTCGCATGGTCCCGTGCTGATCTCAAGTGGCGACGCGCGGATGTAACTGGGATATACAAGGTGAATTGGGGGGGGGGTGGGGGAGAGGGGGGTATGATTCATAATTGGGTAACGGATATAGGCCTATATAGGCTGTTTGACAGTTGTAAGTTTTATCGTGCATAGGCGTGCGAGGACATGACCGAGAGGCAAATTTACCTTCAACAATATTTTACATTGAAAATTCTAAAAATTTAAAAAATAACAGACATGAAATTCCTGTTTCAGGGCTGGGTACATGCAGCTTATAACACTCGCCAAGTGTCGCTTCCGGCCATCTGGAGGGTTTGTAAGGCCCAAAATGTTTTTATACGCTCCGCGCCAACCGATGGTGGCGCTCCGCTTAGATATTGTACACAATTGAATCATCCATGAATTACCTTGCCCCCCCCCCTTGTAAAAATTTCTGCGGACGCCAATGGTCGCAATAGAGTCACAGACATACGGTACAGATGTTTTTAATTCCGTTCTACAGGTTTCCCCGGAAAACATACAAGACCAGGTAATGTTTTATACCTTTTCAGGTGCGGTATATCATTATATTATGTTTTTTCACATCTCAAATGTTTTTAAGGACTGACTTCAATTACCGATTGCTGGATCGGGGAAGAATATATGAATAGTGCCTTGTCAACGCCCTTTTTTATTGAATGGGTACGGTTTGTGAGGATCAAGTGTGCCGAAACCTTTGATATGGACTTAGGTCGTTTGCTCACTAGGAAATAATTTGCGCCCTTGTTTGTTTAAATGCGTATAAACAGGCTGCTACCTTGCTTGGGAATCGCGTGAAAATTGAGTTAATCGGTTTTTAAGGGCCAATTCGTTGCATGGCATCCCCACTCTGAATCTGAGCTAAACAGGCTGCTAAAACACACGGGATTCTTGTAAAGTTCGACGAAACTTATATTTAATAGGCAGACGGAATGCGATGCAATGCCATCCTCCCTTGAAGTTGAGAAGCCTTGAGATTTTCGAGGGTTTCTGAAGTTTTTCAATTTTCAAAATTATATTGATGATAATCTCATGCTGCATGACGTAAAATAGTTTGTAGAACACGCACACAAACTCATTATCCAATGATTATAGCTTAATGAAGTCATCCAATGGTAGTGCCAAGTGGTACATTTCATCTGGGAGTTTTCTGACCTTTTTGTAGATTTGCTCATTTTTGGTGAAAATTTTATTGCAAACGAAAGTTCAAAATATCGACGGCTTTGATTCTGCTTATAAGCCTGGGAGAGGCCATTTCCGGATGTCTGAGGGTTGCGATTTTTCAAAATTTTCTGTACGCTCCGCGCCAACTGGTGGTGGCGCTCCTCTTAGATAGTTTTTCGGGCAGAATTACATTTTTCGGGCAGAGAATCTTCTCCCCCCCCCCCCCCAAAAAAAACTGAAATGTTCCCGTAGGCCTATGACTACGAGTGCATAACCAGCCAGTCTAAGCAGTCAATATAGATTTGTCACTATACACGGGTGCATGCATTATGCTATATATCCTTTGTATTGTGAATCTTGCAAATAAACCACTAAACATGGCATTGTCGGCTTCAGGATCACCAAGGATTTAAACCGGAACTAACACCTCCAACAAACAGTAAAAGTTTCGTGATGTTCGCCAAATTCCTCGTGCTGCTGAACAAATCCCAACTGACCCCACTTGAACTTTGGCCTCCACAAAACTTATAGGTTTCTTTTCCAACAATAACTCGACGACATACCAAGTATGAAATCTTTCCAAAGTTCCCACCTTTAAATATTTTCTAAACAAAATTTGTAAGACTTTGATGTCTGGTGATGCCTATGATCTTTGACCTCACCACAAAACAATAGGGGTCATCTACTGCATATGGGTCATCTACACGCCATGTTTGAGGACCCTCAAAGTAATCGTCCTTGAGATATCGTGTACACAAGCACAAAGCGCCGCACAAACACACATACATACTCACATCCACAAGCGTTAACACCATTGAATTTTAGATTCCTTGCTTGGCTTTGGCAAGGAATCAGACGTTTCTATTAGAGCTCCTCCTCTTGTTTCAGTATGTTTATTATTCAAGGACATTTTATCAATCTCATTTGCTTCATCAAATATGAATTCAGATGGATATGTAGTGTATGGAGCGACTCTTCTTAGCTGATATTCTTTCCGCTTTTTAACTGGTAACTGTACAGAGTTAGCTATTTTGCTGGTAGGTTCAACATGTCTGCACGAGTACACCCCCAAGTTAATGCTTGCGAATTTGATGAAAAAACTCTCATGAATCATTCGATGTTATGCATATCAGTCGAAGTATTTACTTCAAGTTTTCTAGTTAATCCATGTAGTAGATACTTAGAGTAAGGGCTTCTAGTAAACTTACTGCATGACTGTGCATCTCAGTAAATACTCAAATGTTGACGTACTTTTTATGCATTTGGCCAAATATTGCCTACTCCTGAAAATCACCGCAGTTAGATCATGGAAGTACCTGGTTAGATTTATCCGGTTTTCTCTCCCATGTTAGTTCCTATATAACGCCTTTATTCCGTTGCACCAGACAGAATATCGGCTGGAGGATCTGCTTGCAGGACGGACAAACCAGCATTCCGACACTCTGCACAAATGACTATTGTAACAACCAACTATTGTTCCTCTTTCTGTTTATCAAGTGGATTAAACTCATAGAAAAGTACATTTTCTCCAGCCTCACAACACAAAAAGACAATGGCGGAGTCTATGCATCATACGGGGCATCTTTCCCTAACAGTGGTCATCGTTTTGGTTGTCATTTTGTGTCTTGCATCGTCAGTGAATTCTAAAGTCATTTTAGATTCATCATCCGTGGACCTCTCCTATTCAGGTAAGTGATACTTATTGTTTAGTTTGACCCGAGTCATCGTTTTAAAGGCTGGACTCCTTTAGTTCTTAGTTGATTTTGTTTCGACTCTTAGGCTGTATATTTTTGGCATGTTTGTATCCGTCCTTTGCGTCTAGTAGTCATAAAGAGACGAATAATATGGGATAAAAGACGGGCGTCACAACCGAGGGTGTGGGAAACTTTCAAAGCGACGTTTGTCGGGAGAATTAACCTCCTATCAGAAATTTACTTCGTTAGAGAAACATGAAGAAGTGACCGACACTCCAAATGCTGAATGACGTTCTCGAAAACCAATGTGGTCGTGATAATTTAAACCGCCATAATAGATAAAAATTTTGACTTCGCTTTAGAATTATCGCTTGATGTTGGAGGATATTTGTAGTGCTTTTGTTTTTTGAGCTTGTAAAGTTACAAGCCATAGCATGGTATGCTATTGCTAGACGCGTTATGTACAGAAAGATTATTAAGTCGGGATCATCAGTGGTATGGTATATAGTAGATGGGCAATAGTGCCAAAGTGTAACATGTGAACGGGTAGGATATTACCTTAGAAACCTTAGTGGACGCAGGTCTTACGACCTCTATGTCCTCATCTTCATCACCTTCTGTTACCTCCACAGCGGATACAGCAATAGCAAGCTATGAGCGGATGGGTGAATGCCATATACTAGCCAATTACGTAACAAACCAGCATCATAGTTATACACAATCTCTTGGCCAGCCCAAAACCTATCAAGAGCCTTCTAAAATTTGAAAACGCAACTGAAACTACAATTTTAGGGAGGATTTTCTAAACGTCAACAACTCTACACGTAATACTAAATTTTGTAATACTGAGTCTACAAAACTCTTTAAGTAGCTTTTTGATTATGACCACGGGTATATGAGTAATTGTACTAAACTTAAGAAACATTTCCGTTTTATCTCTATCGTACACCCCTGACACAATTTTAAACACCTCAATCATGTCGCCTCTCAATCTACGATATTTTAGAGTTGGCGGTTGAAGTTTCTTTAACCTTTCCGCAAAACATAAATCCTTTAAGGATGGAACCAACCTAGCTACTCTACTTTAAACATTTTCATTTTCCAGTCACAATGGTAACGAGGTGACCAAACAGAAGCAGCATATTCCAAATGTGGCTTAACAAGCGCCTGAACTAATAACTTAAAGACTTGAGCAATGGTCACTATAGCATAATGGTCTTGAGTAATATATGTCATGAACCATGCCCTCTTAAGTAAAAACTAGGCCCAGCCAATTGGGCTCACTGTTGGCTCTTGTCTTGTAAACTCGGTAAAATGTTGATGAAGAAAATCATCTCTTACGCATCCTAGAAACCTTTCATTGGCATTATTTCCACTACAGCTTAGTGAGTTCCAGTTGATTTTAGGAAGATTGAAAAAAATTCGAGAAACCAATATTGTACTGATAAAAAAGGGAATCCAAGGAGGAATCCCAAGGAAAGGATTAAAAGTTACTCTAATTTAAGTAGCAGTTATGCCACGTTAAAAAAATCCGGTTGGATAAGCTTATAAATATAACGATACAGAAACCCTTACCGATGCATTCTTATCCCGGTGTAATTCGAGGGACCGACCGGTGTGTCGGAGGTCCTGTTTGTATGTTATGTGAATTATGTTGTAGCCGATACGAAGTGTACAAAACTAAAAAACCTATAATAATACATTAAAAAACAAAGTATTACACAAGAATCCCTGCTGTATCTATCTGTACCTATAATAATACATTAAAAAACAAAGTATTACACAAGAATCCCTGCTGTATCTGCGGCAGGGATCTCACATGTATTTTTTGTTTGTTTTTTGTTTGTTTGTTTGTTCAACATGCGTTTTACAGTGTACGATTTTCACGAGAGATATATGGCGATGTAAAGCGAGAAGGCGTTGGTGCTACTATGATATCTAAAATATTGTGACCTATGGGATATAAAATTGGTAATGGAAATGAATGGATAGGGTTCTGGGCAAACATGACAGAGATATAACATTCTGAACATGGAAGCATTGCAGACAGCGTATACATAAAAGAGGATGTTTAAGTCATTATGGTTTAAGTATCATCTCAAATTATCAATTCTTTTAACCTTTAATATTTTTACCTAGTTGACTTATACTATATAATACATCCGTGCTGGTGTGTCGTTAAATCTCATCTAACTTAATTACTAACTATTCGCAGTGTGTACCATGTAGCAGATTAATTGATCCGTCCGGACACACGGTTGTAAAGCCTATATATCTAGTCATAAATCTAAATCAAAAGGTACACAGTTATTTTGATATTTTGCCTACTTTTAAAGGGCTAATCCTCGCTATCCAAACTAATTTTTTTTTTTTGCAGTGCTCCACAGACATTCTCAATTGGCGCAAATCTTTGACTGACAGCTAGTTAAAAAATGCACAGTACCGCATTCCATATTACACAACATTTACTGCACCAGTGATGGGACTGTTTTGATAATAACGCATTGGGGTCGGGTAGACTCACCGCTGAAGCAATAAACTGAAATTGGTTCTGGATGACAATGACGATGACGAAGACGATGATGATGAAGTTTACACAGTCGTGGGAGAGGAGTAATTGCCTAGGTTTGGAAAATTGGTGAACGTTTTGGTGTTAAAGGATTAGGCCTTTACCTTGTCATTTCAAAATGGTTATTAAAAAATAAACCTGACAAAATTTACACCAAAAAGGTGGACATGTTCCACAGGATCTGAACGTATTGATAAATTTATTTTTAAAGGGATTGTTTTTAAGAAAATCCTGTATCAAATAGTACCTAGTACAAGCAATCTTGAGTGAGAAGTCCATAAAATAAACTGAGAGTGAGGGAAAAATCTCCCAGTTCGTTGCCAGATTTTTTCAATCCATTGATAACTCTTGCAAGACACGTTCATCGAGCAAGCGCGTCGAGTGTGGCCGACTACATGTTGCCAAAATGGCCGTTATGGAGTGTAATGACATCATATGAAAGGCCACTGCAGTATGCACGCATATAGAAAGATTACATCGATATTCTATAGATCTTGTACCAAATTTAATCGTGGACTCTTTTAGGAAACAAAAATGCACAGGCGGGCAACCACCGAAGGCAGGCAGATCAAAACAAAGTTCTGCTCCAAGTAGATTATAGTCCGTGGTGCCCATTAATGCACAGTTGGCCCATTGTTTTCTCCATAGCGTTTTTATCGACACTAAGAGCCAGGTAGCACGTCCACTGTTTAAACAGCGTGATATTTGCCAACATGAATGATTCAATGTAGTACGAAAGGGGAACCGAAACTCTCCAGGGTAGCGAATGCGCAAAATCATTTACGTCAATGCCATTTTCAAAGGTTCGGCTATTCCTTGCTTGCCTTGCCTTGGGGGTAATATTTCTCAACCCCCTTGACCTACTGACGAATCACAAAATGGCATATAGTGACGAATTAAGTGAAGAAAACAGTTTTGGATGCGATTACAATAGAACTGAGATGACAGTCTAATATTTACATATGTTGTGAACTTTTTTGAAGATATCCTCCAACTAAAGGTAACATTTGTCACAATTACAACAAATTCAGCAGGATCGTAACTTCTAGATCGCGGCGATTTGTTAAACAGTCAGACGCCAGAAAATGGGTCGGTTTGATCACTGACCAATGTCCTTTTAAAGATCCAAAAAATGTCAAATCCGTAACTATTTTCATAATTTTTTGAGCAGATTAAGCTGTTGCTAGTGTTTTGGGGAGAGATTGAATTGTTTAATGATGGTTACAACCATTGCATTTAACATGCTAATATTTGCCTGTAATGGGATCTAGCTTTTTTTAGGTCTGTCAATCAAATTGCGTGTAGAATTTCATGGCGTCCGTATCTATCACTAAAGCGGAACCAAGCGTGAGCACGGATCTTTGTCCATACATGACACTCTACTCATTTTCACATTTTATTCGAAAAAGGATTTCGTTAGTCTCATGTTATTCAGCCCGAACAACAGTGTCTGATAACGTTTTACATCTTGATACCAAAGACGTTTTCTTTTCATTGCCTTAGGTTGCGAAAAAGTGGTTTGGAGAATGGAGATATTAGACATGCCAACACCAAAACAACAGTAGTATACTCAGTCTATGGTGTTGGTTGCAAGAGTTTGAATCTGGATTTTGCGTGAGCGAACACAAATACATTTTACACAAAAATGAATGAATTGCAAATAATTAAAAGAAAGAAATCTTCCCTCCTAGAGATTGTCTTTGGTAAGTGGTTCGCGAGAATATTCCAAGTTGGCGAATAATGAAAAAATGCGCGAGTGACGTTTGGTTGTGATAACTTCAAGTGGCTACGCAAATTAAGTTCTGATGAATATTCCGCTAAGTATTTTAGTGTGAGTCTGTCCCTTGAACCGAGTATAATTGCGACAAGGTGTTGAGCCAGTGACGAAGGGAATGGGTAGTGGCCGAGGCAGAGGGCCAACACAACCGTATGCGAACCTTGATGGACAGTCCGGGAGATTATTAAATTTGGGGGAAAACCAAAATTCTCCCGAACGAGGTAAAGTTTATGCATCACATTGTATAGGCATGTCAGTCCAACAAAAAGCAAGGTATAGTCAAGAATGAAAACCATTCAAAAACTAAAAAACGGAGTAGTAAACCACAAATTAGGGCTGCAATAAACATTCCAAATATACATTTATTCCATTACATTAAACCCTCATTGTTTGCGAGGGGGTTCTAAAACCCATTCAATACTGACAATGTACACAAAGTACACTTGGGATCGGCGTAAAATAGACAAATGGCGACGCCCAAGACCAAGTTGTCTCCCGATGGGGAGAAAAGTGGATTTTTCCAAATGGGGAAATCTGCCGAACTGCTTAACACTTTTCTATCAGCCTCATCCCAGCCAACATGCCCAGCTGGGCCCCAACTGGGTTTCAGCTGGGCTACTTGCTGGGCCCCAGCTGGGGCCCATCCGTGTTTGTCAGGTGTTCCCACGTGGGGCCCAACTGGGCTAGCCTTTCCCAGATTTCCCAAATTTTCATTTTCTTAGATCACCGAAAACATCTGCTTTTTACGTGCTAAGACGGACACGGCCAGGGCAGCGAAAAAATGACCACATATGGCCAGCAAATGAAAAAAGGAACATCAACACCCGGTCGAATAAAACAAGACCACTTACACTGCCCAGAACACCAGATTAAATCCCTAAACCAGGGAGGTCATTCCAGCCTCATTATCTCCACACTTAAACAAGCTCTAGTACCGGACTGCCGGACGATATCTGCACAGCAAGGATCGACCTCTGCGACAAATTGCTTTACTTTGTCTTCACAGTAAACATAATATATAACCCTAAATACCTGCTGTTGGCAGTAAAAATACGTCGGAGTCTGTTCCTCGATACTAGTGCATCCCCGTTGTAAGGTGTGCAGAAACTGCCGACGCCTCACCGACAACGTCCCTTTAGGGGCTTAAAATTTCTCCACTTTTCCTAACAATAGCAGAATAGAAAGGGATGCGGTCTAAACTTAACAGATCGGCTCTACGCTCTACGAGAGAACTCTGTCTATGCCAAAATAGGGCAGCAACCAAGAATTTGATTTAAAGCCCCTGTGTGACAATCATCACTATATAGGTAAAGGCAGGTTTGGGGAGGACTCATGACAAATAAATCTCCCATTCCATTTTGGCAAATTAAAATTGACACTAGTTAGCTTAAATGAAAAATGTTTAGAATACTGATTATTTGGGTGATTTCAATTTGGCTATGGAATGCACCGAATGGTGGAATGATCGCAATGGTTTCAAATTTATTATTCTTAAAGTCGTACAAGGCCTATACCCTGCAACTTTCTGGCTAGCAAACCTCTTTTAAAGGGACATAACGAACACAACGTCAACTTTACTCATCCAAATAGGGCTTCGAGAGACAATATCTATCATACAAAAACCAACTTTACTTTTACGTTCATTTTCTCGTGATTCTTTCCAACAGTTTCCAGCTCAGCATCCCTTCCTGTCATCGATAGAATACCATGTGTTTTTCGAGGATCAATAAAAAGTCACGGGGAAGAATGGAAAATAGACGCATGTGCAGAATGTAAATGCAAGAATGGTACGTCAGATTGTGACGTCATCTTTTGTTCAAGACCAACATGTGACAACCCGGTGACCATAGAAGGGGAGTGCTGTCTTTTATGTCCAGACAGTAAGTAAGGCCCGCAACGACTAAAAGAAGATTGTGATAAATACCTTACTCTTAATCTATTGCGTAGTACAATTCAACATAAACGCACGGGGCTTATGTTCGGGCAAAAATGGTTTATACATTTGTTTGGGCAAATCGAGGCAACATTTTTCGTTTTCTGTTCCTGATTGTGGGTCTGACGATTCTCCCCTCCTTTTAAAAGATTATAAAGATAGTTCTGGATCACAATAGATAATTGGGCTATTTTCAATTCGAGTAATCAGTCATGTGCCTCAACTCAGTATCCGGGGAACTTTGTCGGTGACGAAAAAAACACCGACCTTCTCTTGGCAAAAAGATAGAAGGACAAATTTCAAAACGTTGCTGTGACATGTGGGGTACATATTTCATTTACATATTTCATTTTTTTCTTTACCATGATGTCATGATTTGTACAGTTTTCAATGCTATATGATAGAACTTCGCATCAGGTGTGCGCAAAAATGGGAGAAAGTCTTATCTCTTATCATTAGTCGTGGAACAACTTGAATAAAAATTGGTAAAATAATTCTGAACCTCATAAAAGTGCGGAAGACGTTTGATTTGTGAATACAACAAGTTTTTTCTGTCTTCAATAGGTTTGATGTGTCTGATCTTATAATTAAAAGGGGGGGGACAGGTAATTTGAGTCCTTTCTTGGCCTGGGACTGTTCTAGAAATTGTAAAGGCACAGCACAGGAAGTGAATGGTAGCAGAAAGTTTTTTATCAAGCGATCCTTAAGGAAACCACGCGGGTCAGTATATTTCAGTTGTCAAATGCCTTTTTCACCCACGATTCCTAAGGGGACTGTATAGAGGAATCCAGTTAATGGTTCTGGGAATAATTTGGGTCCATGTGGAGAACTTATATCGTCGGCTGGTAAAATATTTACTGACCGCCCAGGTTTCACCATTCGGTATCCACATAATTCAGTCCAGTAAATTCCCACTGGCATTAGCGACCCCCTGGTGTCCAATATGGATGGGTATGATGAAACTTTCCTGCCTTACTTTTTGAAACATCGTTTTCTCTGCCTAATTACTTCTTATATCGTCTAGTGGAAGAACAGAGCACACTTCAAACACACAACGTATAATCCGGTACGCATCAAACTAGCTTAATCTCTCGAATTTCTTACTTGACCTTCAACAATTATGCAATGGCAGTGATATTTCAAGACTCACAAACTGCACTTTCAATGTAAACCACGTCCATGTTCCCTTACCTTTGAATGTATGAACATGCGAATGCCCACTGCTACATTGCGATATTCTTTTCTTTTTCTTTTTCTTTTTTTTTTTTTTGATTTTGTTTTTTTTTTTTTTTGGTTTCCTTTGTTTTGTTTTTTTATTTTATCTTTAAAACATAAATCACATATGTTTAACTTTTCTAACAAGGCAACTCACAATTGCCAAATAATGTGCAATCATTATTAGTCAAGTTGGTGCTGATTGTTTGAATTTTATATTAACAAGTTTGCAACACGAATCCGGTCAGTATCGTTGCATGCTTCTTCTTGTTCTAGGCAACATTCGTATTCAGTCAATCATTTAAAGTAACGATTTTTAGCCGTTTTGTTGTGTTTTTAAAACGTATTCTTCTCAGCAATGCCATGTGCGTAGCTGGGCGGAAGGGACAAGTTGTCCCGGCCGCCACATGGGGGGGTCGGGCAAATCGAAAGCAATCAAAAAAAGTTGGACCTCCCAATTTGGCAGAGCCTAGTGGAGGGTCAGTTGGCAGTAGGGATGACCCTTCCCCCGTCGGAGAGCCTTAATTTTTCCAAAAGATAAGAGAAGTATAAAGCCCGATATCCTTCAGCCTCCCCAACCTTAATGATCTTCTTCATTTACTTACAAGAAGGTATTTAATACGGAAACTCAGAATTCCCGTTTTACCTTGTAAAAATCCAAAAATGTTTCATTATAAGCTCCAGGTTTTCAAACAATCTGAAAAGAAAGTAAAGCAATCCTCAATTTTCACTACACGACAAAATTTGAAACCTCAACCAACTTCAGCCTTGATTTTGCCCTACATGAATTTGGGCAGATTGATCTTCAATGAATACTTCAATAACTAAGTGTTCCTTTACAGATTAAAAACCATTTTTCAAATTTTCTACAGTAAGATTTCTCCAATATAATAGCTCCATTTTCAATATGATGTGAATAGTTAAAGGGCGGAAGCCAAAAGTTTCCGGGGAAATTTCCAGTTTCTTCAGAGCCTTAGAACGTAGGTCTACATTGAATGCTCAGTTCCACTGGAATTTCAGAAATCCATATACCTTTTACGATTTTTCTTGTTTGTAGGGCAGCTTCGTAAATATTTTTAATGAAACTTACAAACTTGAAATCCAAATTTCTTCCAGATATTTAAAATATTATTAAAAACAAGATTCCAATCTTTGATTATTCCAGTGTTAAAACTTGTGGGATTTACATTCTGATTGGACGAAAGTGAGATGCCGACAGGATGGGAAACTACCCAGATTAAGTGTCCTGTGCACTGTCTTAAGTTTTATGTAAATGAAGGTATTGCACAATAATTACTGTACATAGACGAAATGTGCCATAATAAATTTCCACCGCAATAGCTACCACACTGGAGTAACCTACGATTTCAATTAGGTGTGCACGAGATGGGACAAACAGTAGTTTCTGTTTCTCCCAATGAGACGAAAATATTGATGCACTTTGCCTCTAAAAAAAAGACCTTTAAAACTTAGTGTCATATGTCTGAACTGCACGTAAAAAATGGAACGCTGTAAGTGTAAGCGTACACAATGCGCTTAGCCCAGATTGTGTATCCAGGCTTCATATTTGCCAACTGTTCCAATTTGATCACGAAATATACTTTCTCACATAATTTCGTTGATAAATTATTTCAATTTTCCCAAAGACGGACAATCCCGCTTTGTTTATGTTACCAATCTCTTTGCAGTACACATGTTAGTTATTCAGCCATATTGAAACGCAATACATGAGGGTACCTAGCATATTGCAGCACTGCGATACAAGATTCCTTATATCATTTTTAAGTACCAATATATTTTAGAAATATTACTTGTTCTCCTTCTTTCCAATGATATTTCAGCATCTTCTCACCTTGAAGACGGAAAATGTGAAGTTTTAAACCTCGCAAGTGAGCTCTCGCTCCTTCGATTTTCTCAGAAAGTTTATAACGAAAACTCTGGCCAAAGTTCACCCCCTGACAACCGCTATCTACTAAAAACTTTCGAATATTTAACTTTTTAAGTTTCAATTGCCAAAAATTCTCAATTACATAAGACCTTGAATAAGATTTATTGACATTTTTAACGGGTGTCCGTTTTCGCCCTGCGTAGGCTAGCTCAAGTAAGGTCCCCCAGAATGCATTTCACCGCGAGTGGAGGGTGTAAAGATTCACACTAACGAAATTTGAGGTCTGCTTTCCAACTGTTACGGAAGAAATTGCCAATGTTAATCTTGGAGAAATGACCATATGGGAAGTAATCTATCCACTTTGGCAGAATGTTCCACTTATTAACAACCCTTTGGGAGAAATGGATATTTCTAAAAAAAAAACGTGTGAAGCTTTACTCAAGACTCTTGCAATGACCACGAACACGAGAATTACACTTACCACTTAAATAAACAATAGTTACAATATATGAGAGGATTACTATCAGAAAAAAAATTGGTAAACTTAGAGCATGCCCTCTTAAATTTGTATCACCTCCAGGATTGGAAGCACAAGGTATTTTAGTGTAATGGTACAAGGTAGACTCACCCAGAATATGTGAGATGTCGAAGCCACAAGCAATATTGAACCGTTATTTTTACGCACGATGGCACTTAGGATTGATGACTCACCTTATCTGCAGGGAGGAAGAGTTGAAACTGGCTATTCCCTTTGACAGTCTGTACTCCCCCAGGTTGAGGAGAAGCGGATAAATTAACCCTTTCGAATCACAGCCGCGGTACGTACGTATATAAGTAGGTTGAGTTAGTCGAGTATTAGTATTAGCGCAGCCTTGCTAGAATGCATACACCGTGCATGCACGCAAACATTGTGGCCGTTGGCCAGCATTGCCGCAGGGAGTGGATTATATGCAAACAGCCCATTTGTTGGGAGACCGCTTCTTTAATTCGAAGCCATCCTGCCGTCAGTTTTGTTTACTTCAGCCCGAGAATGCAACACTGTCCGAGAATGTAACGTTCAAGTCCCGGAGTGGGCCGCCTTGAGGTATAGGAAGAGCGCAAAAATAATTAATACCGGTACCCCGTATTGTTTTTTTTTTTTTTTTTTTTTTTTTTTTTTTTTGCCTTCTTCACACAGCCTGGGTGAGAGTTTTTCGACTTACTGCGTATAAATCTCGAAGGATTTGTCGAAATTGGTTGGAATATGAAAACTATTTTTCATTTCCAAGTGTCTGACCTTCTGATTTAAGTTGGATTTTTTCAGATAAGGGTCACGTGCTCCTTTACTCTCCCAAGGTTACGTGCCTACATGTTTCAAGTGAATGACCCAATACTAGTGTACTTTTAAGTTTCGTGGAAGCGTTTTAACATTTACTAAATTTGAGCTGTTTAACGTTTTATTTTACTTAAACGCATCTGTTGATTTGATTGTAAACTAAGGAAAAAGAAGGAGGTTTTTTCTATACAGGATGTCATTGTGAAAACGCGAAACGTTTGACATTTGACATGACAGGAAATTCACAAGTAATAGACTGGTGGTATTTAGATATCCTACACGCACTTCCGCTCTTTCAACTAAATCAAATTTGTGCACAGGTGAAAAATTTCAAAAGGAAAGTTTTTCAAGGTTGATATGCCTACACAAAATGACTTCAAACACGATCAAACTTTATTAAATAAGTGATAACGAAAGAAATTTCTACACTCTAGGCCTTACTGTTCAACCTTTGCTGTATATAAGCCTTCACTTTTACGTCCAAAGTAAAATATGTACCTTTCATCGTCCAGGAGGGTCTCTGATTTGTTGAACCTTGGGAGTCGAACTGCAGCAGAGAGGTCAGGAATTCGACTCTCGGCCGGGTCTTCCCCGAGGACTTTAAAATCGAATCTATTGCCATTGTGCTTGTGCTCGGTATATGCGATGGAATGGGAAAAACGAGGCCGTTGCTTAGTTAGATAAGATACAAAACACACAGAAACGAATGTTTCAGTCAACTCGATAAAAAAGTGCTCTCTACTCATTATTGGGCCAAAAAAAATAACCAACCGTTTCATCCAACTAATTCTGCACAACAAATGGTTAAAATTTGTACCCAACCCATTTGCCCAACAGCCATACTGTTGGTTGCTTGTTTGGATTTCCGTAAAATTATCTCCATCCTAGAACTTACCCGTTGCTCTCCGGGAGTTGTTGGGGCCCCAGTGGCGCTGAAATTGGTTCCTAAAATGTGAAGTTTGTATTTTGTAGTAAAATGCCAATCGTGCACTTTATATTTCTTGTGCCATTGGTTGTGTAATAGTGAAAGACTTCTGTTCTATACGACCGTTGCTCTTTTAAGTAATTTCGTCGAGATTATTACTGCTACTCTGCTGCCAGCTTTTTATTTACCAAATCCAATCTTATTCAACCATTAGATCTTAACTAACCCCTTTTATTGAAATAGTTATCTGCACATGTTGAGCACTTTGAATTTTGCTCACAGAGACATGATTAAACACCCAAAAAGTCAACAACTTTTCCCTTCCAGTATAATTACGTTGGAAGAAAAATGTCTGGGGATGACCACGGTGCGGAAGGTGAACTGTTGAGCACATCGTCCATAGGTATATGTGCTACGCTTACGTACAAAACTACACCCATAATTGCCATAAACTTGTTCAGTATGTAACAGTTTTATAGACACCCTTTGGCCCAAGTTTCTAAACACGTTTATATGCTAAACACACAAGAATAATTCCTAAGAACTTAGTTTTAAAACAACGTTTCATTGCCACAAGTAAAGTGATTATTGGCCCAACATTTATAGTATTTAACCTTGTTTACAAAGTGGGTTCAAAAAAAGCTTTCAATCGTAAAACACCTTTTTAGAGTGAATATGTCATCTGGTCATGCATAAGATACGGGACAACTAACAGTTCCTGTTACAAACACGTTAAAGATGTTGAAAATGATGCAATAAATTAAAAAAGAGCCCCCGTAAAGAAACGAAAACAAAGTACACAAAAGGAAAGAGAATACAGAAAAACAGCAACAGCAAAATCATAGGAAGGAAACTGGGGAAAAGGGAGACTGGAAAGGAGAGTCAGCTACGTTTACTCATAAGAAAAAAGTTTTAGGGAATTTTTAAATAGGATTAAGGAGTGACACCGTTGAATGCTAAGTGGGAGGGAATTCCAAAGAGTGGGTCCAGTAAAACGAGTTGTTTACTGCGAAGATGTGAGCTTAAATGAGGGTAGGAAAGAGAATTCATGGAACGTGTAAAACGTTAGCAGAATATTGTTACACCAGGAGTACATAAAAATACCAATTTGATGGCGATGAATATTGTAAACATGGAAAATGTTTTATTTGGTAAATAATTCACATGAAGTTTGAGACCGTTGATACTTAACTATAAGGCGAAGAGCTTTCTCCTGGAGAACTAGGAGGGGGTAAATCCTAGAACAATACGTTCCACCCCATAGAACAGCACAGTACGATAGATGTTAATGGATCAGACTATCATACAGAGTGAGAAGGATTTTACGAGGAAGATAATGGCGCAGCCGAGCTATAGTTCCAACGTTGTTTGAGATGGTTTTAGAAATGGCCTGAATATGATCACTCCAAGTGAGGCGACTGTTAATGAAGACACCGATAAACTTAGCCGATTTACAGAGGGGGACCTCAGTGCCACATAAATCAATGCTACAGAAGGAAGGGAGCCTATTGAGATTACTGAGAAGATTCGATGCAGTTTTGTTTACATTCAGTAATAACTCATTTGCACATAACCATGTACGTACTTTGATTAATTCATTGCTAACAATATTCATTAAAGTCATAGAATCTTCATGCGAACAGAAAATAAAAGTATCATCGGCTTACAACATAAAGTTTAGCTTGTCAGTGGACTTACATAGATCATTAATGTAGATAATAAAGAGAAGAGGTCCAAGAATGGAGCTCCGAGGGACACAACTATTAATAGGTAGGTAATTTGAATGTACATTACGAATGACAACGAATTGTTTTCTATCACACAAATAGCACATAAACAAATTGAGTAGAACACCTTAGTGTTAGGACACCGTTGTGGGATAATTTACTCAATAGGTTTTATAATGTAGACAATCAAATGCCTTGGAGAGGTCTAGAAATAACCAAGAAACAAAAAGTTTCTTTTCAAAAGCTTTGGTCAACAAATCGGTGAAATGGTAAAAGACCATGTGAAGTTGAGCGACCTGGAAGGAAGCCAAACTGAAAATCGCACAACATGTCAAAATAAAAAAATATATACAATCTATGAAACATTAACTTATCAATAACTTTGGAAAACATGGTAATTCACATATAGGCCTATAATTACTGTCCGTTACATCAAAGAAAACTTGGGGTAATGAATAAGTTCACTCGTTTTTTAGGCTATTCAATTTAAAAGGGTTGAACTGTTTTAATGAGGGTATACAAAAGAAAAATTACATATCTTTTAAATTATTTTTATTCTTTTTGAAACAAACATTTTGTTGTGGATGGATCAGCAAGATTAACATATCTGAGAATATACACTAAAATACGTATATGCACACTAGTGGATGTACTCGGAATGGTACTTCGTACATCAGTACATCTCTTGATTAAAAAGGAATGAACACATATATGACTGGTCTGTTAGCAAATCCCAAACTTTTCATAATTTTATACTGACACTGTCAATCCATTAATCAGATGAAACCTGAATACACCAAGTGTGCGTATGCAGAAAATTGGCCGACGCTCCAAAAAATCTGTGACGTGTTCAAAGACCAATTTGCTCGTGATTAAAATAAGCCTGTGGAGTGTGTTTACTGCAAAGCTGATGCCGCTGTCACTGCGTGTGTGCACAGCCCCGTGGTGCAGATATTTTAGATTAAATCAGGGAGGTGTAACAATCACACCTCCCTGATTAAATTAACCATGATGATAGGTTAAACTCTTGGTTTCGCTTTAAAATTCTTGAGTGATGTGGGAAGATATCACCCGGCAAAGAATAATTTAGCAACTTTCAGTGATGTTCTTAATAGGAAACCCAAAGGTTTGGGTTTAAATGTCATTTGTGACCTTGTTACTTAACAAGCCATAGCATGCTGTGCGTGTCTCATTAACTCTCTGATGCGATAAGATGTGATCAGGCAGACAACTTAAGGGACTGTTTCAAAAAGTAAGAAGGAACGTTTCATCATGACGACCTTGAATCTTCTTTAAGGAAATCTTTTCTTACCCCTGCAAAAATGGATTTCAAACACGCTATTCTGGACAGTATTTAATAGTGCAGACTTTTTCAGATCACTGGCGCAACATCCGCAATGAGTCATTACATATGTTTGGGGGGGTAACCCTTGAGGAAACCCGGTCTAAATTCTGGCAAGCTGTACTACAAGACTTCCCAAATATGACAGCAGCTGGCAATATGTGAAAGCAATAAAACGAATTCCTTACCAAATGTTAAAATGAAAACAATTTGGTAAACATCCTGTAAACACTAATCAATGAAAAATTAATATGGTACATTTTAATATATATTCAAATTAACCATTCATTTCCTGTCTATTAATTTGGTTGAATTTTGCTTAAGTTTGTTTATAATTTACGTCGTATTCACAGGTGCTGTGCCAGGATGGCAAATTGTGGAAAGAGGACCAAAGGCTATTTGGGTGGGACAAAAATTTGCAAACGCAGCCTGAAACGGATCCCAAAGTGTCTGTTTCTGTGATGAAGGTCCAGGGGGCAAAATTCTCGGAAGCTCTGCCGTTTTAGTATAACTCTGGATGAAATATTAAGTCTCTTGTGAGTGAAGGCCTAGCATTTTTTGGCTAGCCCAACACCTAACTGACCTTACTTGGGGCAAGAAGGGGTGAAAGGACAAAATTAGGGGGATGCAAATTTCCCCTCTTGTGCCCTTCCCCGTACCAGCTCCACGTGATTTTCAATATATTAGACATTTAAAAGGACGAAAACGGACGAAAGCGTATACCTGCACGATTGTTTGGATTTGTGTAATAATTTTTTTCAGAAAATGTAAACTATTGCAGTGTTCCAATGGATGTGTTTGATGGTGTCCACCTATCATACCTTGACCTCCGAAATTTATTGACTTGAGAAACTTTAAAAGTAACATTATATTTAATAGGTTGAAGTCTTTCGTAAGTTAAAAAATCGATAATTTCAAATATCTCGGATAGAGTGCGCTTTTTCAAGTGTTCCTTGAGGGGTTTTACCAGGAAGTTGCTCTAGCAACTCCCTGGTTTTACTTCCTAGCCAAAGGCAGACAAAAGATCCATCGGCGGTGATTTCGTTTGCGTGGATTTGTGAATATTTGCTTTATACAAGCACTTTCATATTACGTATATAGATTTTTTAATACGTAATCCGTTTTTTTTTATTTTGTTTTTTAAATTTGCTCATAAGATCGAAAAAGTTACCCAAGACTTTGAAAGACATCAGAGAAGGACTTTTTACTCCAAAAAATGTTGACGCAAATTGACGGGATAACATTACTGGAACTTAAGCTAACTGAAATCGTGAACACGACGTATACATGTAGGACAATACGCCTTTATAGTAAACAACCCGCCCAAATAGACAACATGGTCTAAGAAATTAAACAACGTGGACAGCTAGTAGTGGTACCTGTGTCATGCTGACTCTCAAGGAGACTCTTCAAACTGAACGATCTCGACTCGGGTCAACCACCGTAGGTCATGGAATAATAATGTTTGAGTTTAAGTCGCCTAGGGCCTAGCCGTGACTACTAAAAACTTGGTGTAGGCCAATGTTAGAAATTTGATAGAAGACAACTCGTCCCAAAAGACCTTTTCTATACATTCACGAACTTCATTACATCAATTTTAAATATCTACATATTGCGAATGTACGGCGCCCGTAAAGGAACACGCAAGCAAAAATTATTTCCTATATTCGAAATATTTTTTCGTTTATTCATTTTTTTTTCTTTCATGGCGTAAAGGACAAGAATATAATTCGTTGATACGAAGCAATACTTACGCGTATCACAGAGCTCGTAAAGGGGCATGCAAAAAAATCCGTGTATCGAACAGAATAAACCTTGCCCTTAAGTGGATACGTCGTACGTAGGTCTATAGCTACAAGCCTTAGATCAGATTAGTTGAGAATTTTACAGCTAGCCTACCTAGCAGGTTCCTACCATTGAGGAAGTTAGTTTCAACGTTTTCAACTCCAGTAACTAACATTATTCTGTTAGATGTCTTGTATCACAGGAAAGGCCATTTTCCAATTGGCGATAAAAAGGTATTGACGTCAGTTATGACCTCGCAAAAACGAATGATAATTGTAATCCTATACCTCCATAAAGAAACAGTATTTCGAATTTAACACATCTAGTTTAGGCCTACGTACGAAGTACCCACGTAAACGTATGACAGCACTTCAAATATACCTCTTTTTTGCATAACTCTTTACGGGCTTTGTAATACACGTATAAATATGGCCCCGCAACTACGAATAATATTCTGGCCCTTTACCCCATGCAACAAAAAATTTTTCGTTTCGAATATACGAAAAAACTATTTCGAAAAAAAGGAATAATTTTTTTTTAATTTTGATTCTTTTTCAGCTGACGAATCTATTTCAGCTTCTTTTTCTTCATGTAAGTGGCTTTTCGTGTTTTTTTTTTTTTATTTTGATTGTTTATTTTAACGGATAGACTCACTTCGTAAGTCCTTCATTACACCTTGTTTTCTATTTTGGGGTTGTATGATTTCGGTATAAGTGTACCCATTCCTTATCTCTGGTAGTCATTCTCTGTACAGTTCAGTTCAGTGCATTTCGTCTATATACATATTATTAACATAGATACATGGTAAACCAAAATGCAGTGGGGAAATGTAGTGTTTAAACCAGTTGTACACTGCACAAATGCTGTATCATAAGAAGAAATATAACCTCAGCCACGCGTGTATAGTTTACTGAACATTTTGTAGCCTTCGATAGAAACTAAAAGACCTAAACTGTGCAGTTCTTCAACAGGTCTTACTTTAATAAATTGTCACCAATTGCTGAATAAGTTAAACAAAATTTCGATGTAATTCATCAGCTGCAGAGAGACAAATCGGAGACTATCGGCATACTTCTCACAACACACTGCTTTGAAATTTACTTTTCCCTAAAACCAAGGTGGCTTAGGATTGTAATGGCTGCAGTATAGAAAACTGTGTGTTGTAAAGTTTAACGAAATTTGATGACTGCAAATTTCTAAGTATCCGTACTTTATTTTAATATTTCCATAGTTTCAAATTTTTGCACCCTTAAACTTTAACTCACTCGATATTTTTCTTATCTATTGAAAAAAAACATTTCTTGTCGAAGTACCATTCAGTACTTCACCAAGTCTAACCATGGGCCAAGCTACTACTTTTACCGGTAGTAGCAACATGGCTACAATGCTTGCAGAAGTAGTTTGTCTGAAAAGTTTCACTTGCAAGTTGCATCATTATTTCAAAACTTGCGTGTAACTCTGACAAAATACCAGCCCGTTTTGCTTGAAGCGATGGCAGTGTTTCAGTACGCTTTTTTTCTTCAGGCAGCACATTACAATTAGATGAACGAAAAAAGTAGGTCGACGTTTTACACCCAAGTTTAGGTACAGTACTTTCACTGTGTAAAAAAATTGGTCACATTTCAAGACGTAAATGTTTCTGTGGGACAGACTGTGAAATATAACCACCAATTTTACACAATAGAAAATTCTGTCCCTCGAAAGATGATGTCCTGAATTGGATGATATGTCATGGATTCCATATTTTAATAAACTGTGGTGATATTTGGCGAATTCCGTAGAAATGTGGTGAAAACATCGTTTTCCAACTGATAATTTGAGCCAATTGAACTTAAGTTTTTTTTTAAATAAAAAATGAAAAAATACAGGTATTGACGGAGAGGAATAAAGGTTTGTTCTAAATTAAAACAAATTGTCACAGAGAAGACGGTCATGGACCTGTAATTCATGGGCCTGTAAGTTGAAAGACTGAATCAAGTCTAATAAAATTATCAAAATATATATTTTTAACGTTACAAAATGAATCTTATTCATCTAACTAGTATTGTCGTAGCTTGTTGCATTGTTGAAATATCAAATGTTAAAATTTATTCACTTAAACGAACTAGTTCAGAGCGAAACAACTTGTGACTTATTCTGAGATCACGTAACCCGTTTCCCCTTTAAAATTAAAAATGTTTTTATGGCCTTCAACACTTCCTGTTTGTTCACATTTCATGTTGCACATATAGGGCTTAAGTTATGATATCACCCCCCCCCCCCCAGGTGAGCGGTCCACTTTCCCTGGGCTTTTGTGCGGAGGGTAGTGTAGCGAAGCATCTGTCTCAATGGCTATTTTGGTCAGGCGCTTCTCCCAAAGTCCTGCAGGTTTAAGGGATAGCAGTATGCAAAGGAAACTGTCACCACCCCTTGGTAGCCTGCACAACAGTGGTATCAAAAACTCGGTCAATGGCATCTCCTTTAAAACTACCCAAAACTTGTCTGACAAAAGACAGTAAGGCAATGCCAAAAGAATTCAAGAAAACAAAACAGCGAATCTTTGTCTGGGGGATATGTGGACGCAGAAGACAGATTTGGTTAGTCAGCCAGGACAATTCAAAAATTGACGTTTCGCCTCGCTCCTTTCACGCATCGAACGTATAACTTATTTTGAACAAATCGAAATTGCAAGAATTCCGCGATTCAAAGCATTTCGCTTTTAGACGAGCACGTAGTGGCCCAATTCTTGTGTGAAATCAGCGATGGCTCTTCTGTACCACGCTACCGGCCTATTAAGTTTGCATTGACTGCTAGGTCTCACACGTAAGTCAGTTTTGGAATTTTGAGAGAGTTAATCCAAACTGCAGTTTTAAAAATATATTCTGAGAGAGGTTGTATCCCTTCAATGCAATATAAGTAATGAGATTCCTGTTTGCTGTCACTTATTTCAGAATTTGTTGTAAGTTGTTATTTGAGCTTCAAAGTTGCTGGGCTCCTATTGTACCAGAATGGTAATCAAAACGGCTGCTCATTGAAGCAGCTAATTAACGTAACGAACCAGGGTTCGAGTACTACAATTGGCAACCCCATTTTGTTCCTCAAAAAGTGTGATTGCCTTGACGGATTTCCTTAAAGGCTAATATTCCGTTATGAATGTATGCCATTGTTATAATGTGAAAGTGTTAGTTGAAACTTCAGTCAAGTGTTTATAAGCCCAAGAGTAGAAATTAGGCTATGCCTATTACGCCCTTGAAAGATTTCTTTACCAGCCGACGAGCTGTGTGTTAAAGATTTTTACTTAAAGCCGTCACACTCTCGGCACTTCTTCTTATGTCAGTTTGTTCAGATATTGTCCCGAAGTGTGTGCAGTCTGATGCAGGTGTCTCTCATACGGAATTTGTTCCTCATCAAATCATGTTACTTTTTCCATTGGACAATGAGTTGAGGCTAATGTAACATTTCATGGAATAAAGAATGATACAACGAGCACTTTTTCTGAAGTTATGCAATTCACTAATGATAAGTTCATTAAAACATGCCGGGCTGGAGGGCAAGGGCTTCAATTCTAATTCGCCCCAACAGGCGCCTGCATTTGATATGAATTGCAACCAGATATTGCCATGAAACAGGGCAGGAGTAAGACAGGCTCATTTTTCTTTGAGTGTTATGTTAATTCTAAACCGCCCACCAACCTAGCAACAAATATCATTGTGGTGCAAAAGTAGAGATTTACTTCGTCTTCCTTTTTTCTGGAGATCTTCTGGGGTCTGACTTTCCATTTAGGTATTTGTTGAAGATTTATGTGTACCTTTATCTTGTTATTCTGTCCTTTTATGTAGAATAATTTAAGTTTTCTTGAACTGCCTTAAAAGGTATACAACGATAACACCGTCAACTTTTTTTTTTCTGGAGATCTTCTGGGGTCTGACTTTCCATTTAGGTATTTGTTGAAGATTTATGTGTACCTTTATCTTGTTATTCTGTCCTTTTGTGTAGCATAACTTAAGTTTTCTTGAACTGCCTTAAAAGGTATACAACGATAACACCGTCAACTTTTTTTTCTGGAGATCTTCTGGGGTCTGACTCTCCATTTAGGTATTTGTTGAAGATTTATGTGTACCTTTATCTTGTAATCCTGTTCTTTTGTGTAGCATAACTTAAGTTTTCTTGAACTGCCTTAAAAGGTATACAACGATAACACCGTCAACTTCATTCACTCGAAGGCACCTTTGAAAGACAGTGTTAAGTGTATTGATAATAATCAAATTTGCTTTAAACTTTCGTTTTCTTCTGTTTCTTTCCAACAGTTTCCCAGTCATCGTCCATTCCAATTTTCAACAGAATACCATGTGTTTTTCGAGGAGTAATAAGAGCTCATACTGAACAATGGAAAATAAATGCATGTACAGAATGTAAATGCACTAATGGTACAACAGATTGTGACATCATCACTTGTTTCAGACTAACATGTAACAACCCGGTGACCATAGCAGGGGAATGCTGTCCTTTATGTCCGTACAGTGAGTACAAGCCCTCAACGCATTGACGACGACCGTGATAAGTAACTACGGAAGTGTGCGTTTACTTTAATTTATTCCGAAGAACGATTCAACATCTTCGCGGGGAAGAGGGGAGGGGGTTCGGGGCACATGTGCCGTGCAATTGGTCAAAAAGCCTTAAAATGGCTTTTGACAATACATTGTGAGATTTAGAAAAAAAAATGTTTTGCCAAAGGTATTTTTATTGTACTCGAAAGGATAACTATAGTTTTGTGTTTACTTCGAAAAAAGTGAAGTTTCATACATTCTTAAGGAATGGGTAAACCTAATGTGCTGTACGTGTGTCGTTGACTTGAACAGGTCCTAGACAAGATGTCGGAGAGGACGATAATTTTAATAAAGAAGAGATATACTCAAATTAGTGAAAATGTATTACAGGAATGGCAATCTTCCACGTCTTGGGGATTTTAAGAAAGTTAATTTTATTTGCCGGCCTAGGGTCTTTTCGCTGTTATATGAGTATGTGATCACATAAGCTAGATTTACAAAAATGTGTTCAGGTATTGAACACATTTTGTACCACACATGCTTACTTTCTAAACATCATGTGATCGATGATGAAGTGAGTAAGAAAATGTGTTTAGGTATTGAACACAATCCAAAACCAGTACGAGGTCACTTCGAAAATGAATTTTTTGCAATAGCATCCGAAGTCTACGTTTTTTGTCCTTTTTTATGTCATCACGTTTTAATTTCGTCGTCACTCGTTTTCACTTAGTGCGTAATCTGTGGCCAGGCCGGAAACAAAGCGGAGCAAACCCGTCCACATGTCAGTTTCGCGCGGAATTCACAAATTGTATGCTGGCGTCATCTCGTGGCCTTCCCGATCGAATCCCGTAATGACTTCGACTCCAACCCAAGACTACTACTTGGTGTCAGTGGTAACCACGACGTCAGCTCGAGATTACTACGTATAGTCCGTAAGCAGTTCATAGCCAACTCGTGGACACTCCGTAGGCGGCGGAGGCTCAGTCTTACATCCAACCTCGAGAACACTTCGAGAGTACTTCGACAAAGCCGTATTGAAAACGTTTCCATATCGGCAATAAATTTCCGAAGTGCCCAAGTTTTAGTTTTTCAACATTTCCAAAAAATTTTTGTGGTAATCTGAGGCGCATTCGTGACAACTGGCCCACGGAGGGTATCGACACGTGGTCAAATCGTGGTTTAATCGTGGCAACCAGTGAGATCCGGTTCCATTTCGTCGTTACTCTGATTTTTGAACTTTTGCTCTCACGGACACGTCGAAGTGACCACGAAATGGCTTTCCGGGTTGGTGTGAAAGGGGTATAAATGTTATGTGATTTATGTTGAAGTGGAAAAAGTGTTCAGAAAAGGCGTTCCTGAAGGTTACTGATTGAGTCGAGGGTCGGATGACCAATGTTTAGTTGGTATAACTTATATCATTAAACCAAACAATAACGGAACTTTATGACTATTTAACAACACCTTTTTTTTAATTTTGTCATCTACGATTTGAAATTAGTTAACCTGTGAGATGGTACTTACCGAAGGTCTTTAATGTGCTTTATTTTGTTAAATTTGATTTGTTCCAACTGTTTAACACGCTTTTACCTTAAACATCTGTTACACCTGACAAGAACGGAGCTTATAAATATTCATTAACACGATTTGAAAAAAGACATTCTTTTTTGATTGGATGGCAATTAACATGTTCGAATGATGCTTGCAAAATGTTTTTAATCTGCTTTATTTCTTAGAGATGGAGTTGTTCCAAGTATTTAACATGTTCCCACCTGGACAATCTGTAACGGAAGCAAGTTCAAATCGTATTATACTAAATGCGGAGGTGGAAATATTTAAAAGCAGAACTTCGAGGAGAATACGAGGAGAAAACATGTGGAAAATAAGTGCATGGGTAAGCAGTAACCATGATGGTTCAGGAACCAAATACTCTTACAAAGATAATATTTTGTCGGAGAGGCAAACGAACCAAGAGTTTTCAAAAGCAAAAGGTGACTACTTTCCGCCAGATTTAAGATGGAACTTCAATAAACTCAAATACGACTTCAACGCATGGTTAGGTGGTTTGTGCAAAGATTTCAGATTTCTTTGCATAAAGTTTGATATTATGGGAAATCCGCGGCCTCAGTTCGACTTGGGTTTCACTTTTTCAGTCTACCAGCAGAACTATTCCAGGCAAACCTCCTGTGTTCGTCTTGGGGTCTGTAAAGGTAACGACGTCACCTTTGTTTTTCCATTTGTTGTGTGTAAAAAGTGTTAAGGTCTAAAGACATGATATTTCATTAGATAATGAAGCGGGCATATCTTGCTGACAGTATTACCAATACAATGGTCACGATGACGGTCAACGAGATGGTCCAATGTTTTCTTGTGTCTATTGAAGATCGTAACTCCTGTTAGGTGTTGGTACAAGTTTCTTTCTGCCAAAATTTAGAATTAATGTGGTATTTACAAAAAAAAAAAAGACAGTGAAGGAAAACAAACAGCACAATGAAGCCCATTAAATTATTTAAAATTAAGGCAATGCTCCATTTGGGAAAGTTCTCGAGGTTAAGTGTCAACCATGGAATACCCCAGCTCTCATTTTTAAATAAGACACAAAAATATTGTGAAATGACTAAAATTAAGCGAAGAGAAATTCAGGAACTAGAGCACGTTAGTGTCTCCTTTAACATAATACTGCTAGGCCGTTTTTGTCGAGAAAAATTTCAACACAGCTCTAAAACCACTATGTTGTATCAGATTATGCTTTCGATGGTGTTTACTTCATCTCCAATGGGGTCAAAGAATGTTGTAACCGTGAGTAAGACCGAGCTTTCTTTGACCGAATCAGCGTTTGCCATTAGCGGATTTAGTCTGTGGCATAAGTATTTCTTTGGTGTTAAAAGAAGCTGAGAAGAGACCAGAATTGCATTGCATGGAAAATTAAGATAATTTTTCAAAGCTGCACAGATGCTATGGCGAAGACCTGATCCCCAATATTTCGAAACTTTCAAAAGTTCTTCCAACAAACCTTCTTGCCAAAAGAACAAATTCGTAACCAAACATTTTTTTCTGCATGTTTTTTTTTTACCAAACTCTTCATTTTCAAACCTTTGCTCCATGGGTTACGTTCTGCGTTGTCCATGCTAAAATGGTTGTAAGAAAAATTTAGTATACATGTTTGTCCCTGTTCAAAGTATCGAAAATCTTTTCCTGTGTTTTGCACGGAACTGTAACAAAATTTTCCCAGGTAAGTTTCATCCAAGATTGGCCACATAAGAAACTGACCTATGCTTCTGATCATTTGCTTCGTACTTGAGATTGTATTTTCATATGCCATGTGAAACAATTCACACGTGGGACTAGTTTTGTTCTCAGCGGCAATGAAATATTTTCACTTAAGACTTGTACAGTTACACTTATACAGTTTGGAACGGAATTCCGAATGTGACAGGTACTCTACGTGAGAAATGACTTCCCCATTCTGTGTCCTTTGCCGAAAGGTATCAAATACACAAATACATGTAAGAGGATTTAGGCTCAGGAAGAACATTTAAGAGGAACACCCCCCATGTGGAACACTAACCGAATTGAGCGCTCCCATTGAGGAATTTCGTTTCCATTATATCATATTCTTATAACACTGAAGGATATGCACATGACGAAAAATTTTTTTACCCAAAATTTCCAGACCCATTAAAGTTGGACTTGCAAGTTACATTTATCTCCCTTTTTTAAATTGCAATAAACATTATACATTGACAAAACACTGACGACGTCCTTATGGGCAAACCAATTGAACACTCTAAAGAATTCGCCATGCACGTGTAGTCGACTACGCGCGTGTTCGGCAGGTTGATAAATCAGCTGTCTGAATTTGTTCATGTTGGTTTGTTTGCCCCCCAAAGTCGGCGTTCTTTTCACACTGTGACAGTTTTGTTAGGTTAGATGGAGTTGTGCGGCACAGTTTCGAACCAATTGGTTATAGTCGAGCGGGCCACTGCCTTTTTTTCCAGTTGTGGATCTATGACATCATATGCATAAGGTCTAAATGCCTACGCCAGCCCACTAGGTGTAACTTAATGGCTGAAGAGAATGCATGATCTTCGATCCTTCTCCCCCTTTTGAAAACAGGCGATTTTTATGGATCTAAACATGAAAATATTTAGTACTGGCATTTGCAGTATGGCACAGTAGCTCCACATTTGAAAAGAAAACAGAAAAAGAGGGACCTGGATGAAAAAGTGCACGTACAAATCGAACATGGTCGGAAAAAGGGGGGAAAAAGTAGACAAAAAACTAGTCCGGAAAAAATAATAATTAGGCCTACACAGTAGAAAATAAGCACGAACGGGTAAGTGTAAAAGGAGTAAAAACTGGCTCAAAAAGGGGGTGAATATTACAAAAGGTCAATTCTAACGTTAAGACCGTGTGGAGCTTGAGTTCCTAGCCTCATGATCTGTCGGTTTTCAGCACTAGGGCGGTCACGATCGGAGCCTCGGCACATTACAGCTGCCGTAACGATTAAATGCTGTAAATAGAACAAGGTGAAGGGGGGAGTAAAATGTGCAGCCACCGGGTATCCATGGAGATTCCGTTTGATGGACCTAAGGTGCTCGGTGACTCGATCCGCGAGGCGGCGCTTGGTCTCTCCCACGTAGAACGAGTTACATCTCCCACAAGCTAAAATATAAACTACATTAGAGGAAACGCAGGAGAATCTTTGTTTGACAATAAAGCTATTGCCGATGGGGCCTGAAATGTTGACGAGGTCGTGTTTGCCAACAACTGGGCATGTATTTCACCACCGACGGTTACGTGGAAAGGTAACAGCCGTGTCGTTGAAACAAGTTTGTGGGTGGGAAGCCCGAACTAAATGGGTGGCTAAATTTTTCTCAACTCTAAAACCCGTGATGGGGAGTTCCGGGAAAGCATCACGGGTTGAGGGGTCTTGTCGGAGCAACTCTACATTTTTGTAGATAGCGCGTAAAATAGGACGGACCGAAGGGTGATATGAAATAACTAAAGGAATACGTAGATTGGTACCAGATTTGTTCTTTTTCTCCAAGGCTTCCTCTCTGCCAGACGATAGGTCTGCCAGGGCAGACCTATCGTCTCTTCACACAGCTGTCCCACCGTACTTATTTCTGAGTATGTGGATTCAGTGTTCGTTTCAGCTTTGCCGTCGTTTGTTCTTGGGCGTTCTCCGTTGACCAAGATGGTTTTGTTGTATGCGCAATAATATAATAATGTAATATGGCACAGGAGAATGTAACAGTTAAGTTTTTTCCGTTGTTTTCATTGTGTGAAAACGCTTAGCAACATTATAATCCTTTTATCACTTGAACTACAGTTAGGAAAATAACGTCCGGAAATGGGACATCACACCAACCAATCAGACATTCTCAAACCTTGCTATTGTTTTTCACGCTAACAAAAATTATGTTTGCAGAGACGTGTGATCCAAATGACATGTGACGTGTTCCCTGTACGTGTCCGATATTTATTTATGAGAGCGAGTACAGTGGAAGTAATCAGACGCGGATCCAAGGTGGGGCTTTCACAGCCTCAGCCCTCCCTTTCTCTCCAGATCAACAATTAAATCGCAACTCCCTCACTTTCCTTCTTTCTCTTACGCCACCCCCCCCCCCCCCCTTTTTGGAATGTCTGGATCCGCGCCTGGTACTTTTGGTTTTCTTATTACATTTTTTCTTTTTTCTTACACGGTGTGTCTCAGGAATGTGTGCCGTCGTTCTTATTTGTTTATCCTCTGCAAACTTTTGTCTATTTTTGTTTTCGATTTTCTTATATGTGGTGAGAGAGGGGAATTGTGTGTTTGTCGGAAGTCTCCAGTATGTGTTACTATATGTATACTCGATCGCCAGGGAACCTCTAGACTCGTAGACCATTGAATGAGAACTGTAAAAAGATAGGTCGATTCTTTTATTCCTGAATCAACACCACTTTAGTTTAGTTTAAATTAATGTTCAAAATCAGCCCTAAATAATGGAATACTGGTCTGAAGATAATGAAAGTCCTAAGAATCTACTAAGGTACATAAAGCTAACGAATTATCCGAATCAAGGGAATAACTTATTTTCAGTCCGTTTTCTCTTATATTGTAGGTGTGCTTGCTGAATCTTTCAACTGGGAGCTGTCCGGTGAAAATCCAATCCCTGGTGAGGAAACTCCTGTAAGCATCGATATTGACGTCACGTTTCATCTTGATACACGTAACCTGACTGGTGACGGTCTGTGGAGAGTGGCAATATTCGGTAGTCGTAACCCTGACGGTGGTGGACCCCGCTATGGTGAAGTGACGCAAGTATTGAACAATGACGAAGCGTCTGCAGATTTATCGGATGGTGGTCCTTTAGAAGTGGATGGTATCAAAACAGAATTCGACATCGGAACAATAGGATGTGTTCATGGTATTTCATACGTTTGTATGGAATTCTTGAAAGGAGACGCCCCCAATCCGGACTTTACACTGATCGTTGAAGGAGGGCTTGGTGACGTAACGCGAGACTCATTGGTAGTTTGCAAGCAACAAGAATGTCAAGTCAGTAAGTTGTCTGTTTGTGCCATTCCTGCAGGGGTGATGCAGTGCCAGTGGCGAAGTCACAGGTGGGGGTGTTGGGGGTTAGTTCCCCCTATGACCCAACCTTGCAATTCAAAAAACACCTAAAGTAGGGGATATTTTACTCTATCCTAAGAATTTGCCTTCCCAACCCCAAACCCCATGACACCAAAACCCTCCCCTTGACACAACCCTGGCCATGAGCATGTGCTTTGTACCCATCCATCAAACTGAATTGATCTCTGGGAGGAACTGCGGTATAAAAGCGGCTCTTCTCAAGCCACTTATAGCCACGAATAGAAAGGTACAGTTGACACCCTTTGTAGTAGCCTTGCCCTTGGCCGAGTTTAATTATTGAACGCCATTTAAAATTTGACTCTTATATCGTTCTTGTAGGGGAATAAGATATTATTTTTAGGACTTTTGTGATGTAGTTTTATGGAGTTTTATGGCCCAGTTTCTAACCAGTTTGTTCAAGTCGAGCCTGTCATGGCCCCTTTTCCAGTTGTGGCTCACTGGCTTGATTTTCCTACTCCATTGCTTATACTGAGAAATAATGGCAGTAGGTTTACAGGGGGAAATATCTACAAATGTATTACGTCAAAAGCATTGTTTTCAAAAGTTCAGCTATTCCTCGCTCACAATATCCCCCCCCCCCCCCTTCACTTGCTAATGAATCTCAAATTGGAATAGTGATGATTTTATTTATTTTGTTTTAAGCATTGTGAAGAAAGCAATCTTTGCATGTAAGCGTGTTTCAATAAATACCCTTCAAATGGAGCTTATATTCGTCAGGATGAGAAACAGAAAATCTACATTTTCGTGAACTTCGGATTTTGGCGATTAGTTAGAGTATCAAACGGCAGAATCGGGGGTCGACAGACCAAGCCCTTCAAAGATCCAAATAAGGTCATTTCCATAACTCTTTTAATAATTTTTTGGGTGTATGCTGTTGCTGGTATTTTTGGGAGACAATGAGTTATCCAACAATGGTGGCAGCTTTTCTTTCTGTTGAGGTATTGTTGGTGTCATGTTAATGTATTTAATGTATTTGTTCCCTTTTAGGGACTTCAGCTGTTTGTTTTCATCGATCAAAATGCTTGTAGACTTTCATGGTGTCCATATCTAACAATTAATGAAGAACCAAGCTTAACTTGAAGTGTTTACACAGGTATTTTTCCCTACGTGACATCCTACTTAGTTGTACATTTCATTCAAAAGTTGCCTTTAAATAGTCATTCGGTAGTTTCGCCCCCCCCCCCCCCACCCTTCGTTCCCCTTATCATCTTTGGAGGACAACGTCTTAGGGTGAACTCAAGTCAAAGAAAATTCCGTTTTCTCTTTGCCAAATGTGAAGTGTAAGGTAGCTTAAATGCAAAAGCGTTAAAGGATACGGATTATTAAAATGAATTTTACCGTCATTCCACCTTGGAATGCGAGGGAATAATGTTATGATCGCGTTAGCTGTAAATTTACTATTCGTAATCCGCAAACTAGGCCGTACTACACCCTGGACCTCCGTGGCAGGTACACCAGCAGGACTATAACGATAAAGTCACCAGTTCCATACACTTAAACTGGGCTTTAAAATATCATAATGATAGAAAATGATCATGGTGTTCGTACTTTCATTTTCTAGTTTTTTTTTCAACAGTGTCACAATCAATGTCCCATGCTGTCCTCTATAAAAGACCATGTGATTTTCAGGGAATAATCAAACTTCATCGGAGTAAATGGACAGCAGATGCATGCACAAAATGTAAATGCAAGAACGGTACAACAGAGTGTGACTCCATCACTTGTCGTGCACCCAAATGTGTTTACCCGATACACATTGATGGGAAATGCTGTCCTATCTGTCCGTACAGTAAGTATAGTGTTGGAAAACGGCCATAGTAAATACCTAGGGAATGTTCTTAATGTTCATGTATTCAGTTTCCGTTTCAATTTATTCTGTTTACCTCCTTTGAGGTTGTAGAATCAAAAAGACAACAGCAAAGAACATTTATGTAATATGATACAAGAAATGATCCAAGCCACAAGACGGCAAAGTGATAAGAAGAGAAAAGAAAAAGAGATAGAGACAGAGAGACAGATAAAAAGAAAAGATTGAAGAACATTTCTATAACTTATGGAGGCAGCGAGAAAAATGTGCCACCAGCCTTACAGAAAAATGAATAAATAAGCTGAAAAAATTAATGACGACAATTTTTGTTCTGCAAACAATTATAGACCTCTATCAAATGAACAAAGGAAGGCTTTTTGTGCATTCATAGATTGTGAAAAAGCTGTGAGTATTAGCTATTGCTTGAAAATGAGTTCGGGGGACTGCTCTTAAGTGTGAATATGAAAGGTATTGTTGTTAGGACGTGCGTCAAGCTTCACAATCATTGCTAACGATTTTACAAGCATTTACCACGATCACAAGGAAACGTCTCTGAAAGGTCAAACATAAGCTGTTTGGCATGTGAGGCTCGAACCAAATGACTTGCGCGGTAAATGTAGTTGGTATCAGCTAGGCCTATATTAAAACTAATCAGGACGGAGGTTATGAATATTCAACACACATGTTAACAGATTTTTTTCATCTATGATTTTATGACAAACCTGTTTAAATAAAATCATTACGATACTTTTGACGTGTTTCATTCCATAGAGATGGAGTTGTTCCAACTTTTTAACATGTTTCCACCTGGAACATCTGTTACGGAAGGAAATCAAAATCATTTTAACCTGGATGCAGAGGTGGAAATATTTAAACGTAGAACTTCGGGAGGGATACGAGGAGAAAACATGTGGAAAATAAGTGCATGGGTGAGCAGTAACGAAGATGGTTCAGGAACTAAATATTCTTACCAAGATAATATTTTGTCGGAGAAGCAGAAGGGTCAAGAATTTTCTAAAGCAAAACTTGACTACTCTCCGCCAGAATTAAGATGGACATTTAAGAAACTCGAATTCATTTTTAACGCCAGCGAAGAGGGGTTGTGCAAAGATTTCAATTATTTCTGCATAAACTTCGATGTGACTGAGAATCCTCGGCCTAAATTTGACTTGGATTTCACTTTCTCAATCTACCAGGAGGAGTACTTCAGGCAAAACTCTTGTGTTCGTCTTGGAGCCTGCAATGGTACCTAAATCTTATTACTTTTACTGCTGCGATGGGGTTAGTCACTTATGTCTAAAGATATGGTATTATCAGGGTAATGAAGGTTGGTATCTCTTTGTGATACTATCACCCACAATATGTTTTGTGTGTGTGTGTCACTTGTTGATCGCAGCTTCTCTTGGATTTGAATTCAAATTTCTTCTTACCAGAACTAAAATACAATGAAGTAACAATTTTTTAAAATGTGAATAAAAAATGAAGAAAGGGTACATAAAGAAAATCATTAAAAATCGTTTTAAAGCAAAGGGTGTGGCACATTTGGGAAGTTTGTGGGTTGAGTATCAACCATGTGATATCCCTCAATTTGAAAGACAGTCAACTCTAAAGCTTAACTTCAAATAGTTTTTAATGCACAGAAACTTGGCCCATATCTTTACTCCACACCAATTTCAAAAAATGCAGAGTACTGTAGCTAATATTACACAGCATGAACTATATTGATAATGTTTTTAACGCAAATTGGGCAGTTGGGGAGTTGCATACTCATCCTGTATCAATATACTGAGATTGTGTCTGGATGAAGTTGAATTTTAGACAGACAGAGGGTTACGATAACAGGAACTGTTTCTGGTAATAGGATTAGAACTTTAAATTAAAATGTAAAGCTATTGTGAAACGATTAAAATAAACACCCAGAGGTACCAGGGCACATAACAAACAATTTGATATAATAACCAAATTTCTCGCTTCAGGTATCAACGAAAAGCTGTTTTGTTGAGTTTAACAACTTCGAAACTCCAGTCCTCATTGTTACAGTCTTTCGGTGTGGCATATTACACTATTGTTTTTCTAGTTTCCTGTCCGGTTCTTTATTTCAGTTTATATTTGTACGGACGAAATTAATAAATGAAATGTTAATGTTTCGTACGTAGTCAAAGATTGAACATTTTCTCATTTGTTTCTCTTTGGAACCTCAGTATTCGTAGTCCGGGCAACCATCTTCTTTTCAAAGTCTGGACCAATATTTCAATAATGTCATGTGCAATTGTTGAATTACTTTTTAATAACAATTATAATTTATTCGTTCTTATGAAGCGCCTTACATCAACAAATGACCTCAAAGTGCTTTACCTTAAAAGTAAAACAGAGCAGAATAGAAAAGTAATAAACTAAATGCGATATAAACAGAATCAAAACAATAAAACAATTCAAGCAATGCAAAACTTAGCAACTTAAACATAATGATCATCAAACTGGAAACAATTTCGAAAAAGGTGAGTCTTAAGAAGAAATTTAAAAGTAGAAGAAGTACGTGCATTTCTAATGGAATTGGGGAAAGAATGGCAGATATTGGGAGCAAAATATGGGAAAGGCCCTTGCACCAAAAGGTTGTTGAATAAAACTGCCAGCTTCCAATTGAAGTTCCAATAGTTGCCTGCTTCTCTGCCGGGTACCTTTGGCAACATTGGAAGTTACAGAGGGAGATGGATGATTGACTATATAACATAGAAAATGAGGAGAGATACCGTTTAAAATTTTGTGAATGATAATTAAATATTTTATATCAATACCTGCAAACAGGCAACCACGGCGATCAATCAAAACGGGAGTGACATGTTCTTGCTTTTTTGAGCGTGTGATCATACGTGCAGCAGAGTTTTGAATTAGTTGGAGGCGCTATATGTCATACAAAAAATAAGACAATATTCAAGCTGTGAAGAAATAAACGCATAAATCGATCTTTCATTGCTAGTTCGGTCTTAAAACTCACGAATTTTGCCGATACGGTTGGAAGAATAAAATGCAGACTTACAAATTTTTGAAACATGACTTCCAATGGAACAAACCTCATCAAAGTGCACACCTAAGTAACGAACTACTGGGACAGGTTTGACATGAGTAATACTGACCCTAAAATTAGCAACAATCCTTTTGGTTGATCCTTTCTAAATTTTCCGTGGAAATGAACTACTTCCGTCTCACTGTCATTCAGAACTAATCTATTCTCAGTCATCTAGGTGTGAATACTATCAAAGCACTTTTCAGGTATGAATAATCTTGATTGGCTGTTGCCATTGTTTTGTATCGATTGAATTCCTTGTTCGGGTCATGGAGTAGGTTAAGGGTTATCGTTAGCCAGTAAGGATATTTCTTGTTTAACACTGTCAGGCGCGGATCCAAGAGTGGGGGAGGGGGGCTTTTACTGCTATAGCCCTATCCCCCCCCCCCTTTCGTCACATCAACGATAACAAAAACACTAACTTAAGCATACTGTTTATCCACGAGAATATTCAAGGGGCTTTTCCTCACACCGCAAATCCAGAAACACGAACCTCGTATAATACTGAGTCCGGGTGAATAGGCCATCTACTTACTTTCCCGCCTCCTTGCCTTCGCCACAACACGTCAGCCCATGTATGCAATATAGTGGCTGTGAGCGGTCGGCACGTTAGTCTTGTTTGTTTGTTTCCAACGGTGGTTCATTACGCTGTAGAGCAGGGGCGTGCAAACCTCTGGACCAAATCATGATTGTTGCTGTGGCCATCAGGGTGGCCTCAGTGGAGTAGATATAGGTATATACTAGGTGGCGTCTTACCGTCACCCCCTGCCCCAATCCTTCCCCCGTTAGACTGACCAATGTGCTAATGACCCAAATGCACACCCCTGGTATGAGACCGCGATAAAAAACAATCATGTCGGAGAAACACAAAACACATCTTACAACTTTCAAGCATTTTTGAAGTGTTAATTGTGATGCAACACGTACGAATTGAAGCCCTTGTATACAGGGGGCTGTCCCTCTCCCTGTTGTATAGTTGTTGATGCTGACAACGGACAACTGGGCTATACGTTGATTTTGATTTCTATTTCGTCGCGCACCGGTATTTTTTTATGCCTACTGTTTGTAGGGATCAAGTGTGCAGGAACCATTGATATGGACTGCTACCAAAACCTCTGAGTATTTACTTTTCTTCATGGGCGGCCAGAATTTTTTTGCTTGCTTAAGCGTTTTGTTTAAATATCTCTCCAAATTGATGGCTGTATTGCCACAGTTCCTTCTCCGGTATTTGAATTAATTTTTAACTTGGAATCTCAATACAAAGATGCATGTTGGAGTGCATGGTAAGTGATAATTTCCTGCGATGAGGAAGAAGTATTTGGTAATTTCTTTCCTGCTTCAGCTGATGATGGAGATCCGTGCCAAGTTCCCTCCCCCTCCCCCATAGGTTCTAAATATTCATTTCCTGGGACCAGGGAACTGCTTTTTGAAGGTGGATGCATCTAGAACTTGGTTTTTGCCCCAATATGTTCCATCTAAAGACCCTCAAATATCCAAAAAGGAGCGCACTGGTTGTGTCATACCAAAGACTTCAAAACGAAGCCTACATGCCGTTGTGCGTGGTGTTCCGCATAAGAATCAGAGTAGGGAAAAACAATGTAACTCGCAACTGAAAAAGAGGCATTGGGCGCAGCTAGTTAAATCAGACTTTTAAAAATTAATGAGGGCGCAAAGCCAAATTTAAACAGCTTAATCCAGCAATTTGGAGCATCTTTACTAAAACTTTGGTATACGCTACGAGCCAACTTATGGTGGCGCTCTGCTTAGATAGTGGGCCTGCTGCCATGCACTGTCCTGTTCCGCTATTCATTATTCCAAATTTCGTCACTTCGCATACACCACGGAAATTCTGGGGCAATGGCCTTTGGCTGTATCTTTTAATTATTTTTTTACTTCAATGGAAATATATAAAATAACGACGTAGATGTCCCGGAGCGTATAGTGAGGCACACGCGTAGCCAGGGGGGATGATGGTTGAACGGGAACCCCCCCCCCCCCCATTATCATATTTTTAATATTTCTATGTTTATTTCTTACAATATTGCTAGTGTTTTCCCACTTTTATACGGTAATCAGGTCTGGGACGTACCTTTTTCCAGCGATCGGGAAGGCAATTTGAACCAAAATTTTCTTGCGCTCCGCGCAAACCCAATTGTTTTCCAGCAATACGTGCGCATTTTATTCAATGCGGTTATTCTTAGAAGATACAGGGTAGTTCATGAAATACATGATAATGGGTTTCCTTAAGCATACAAAATATCGTTTACATAATGCGTCAAATTCCGTATATTCACATCAAAAAAACTAAAAAGCTTCACACCTCCATCCTCGGGTGCAATCGCTCTCTGGCCCGGTCGCTTCGTTCTCCGTATCAGTTTTTGCCCCCTATGAAGAAAGTTCTAGACACACCCTTGTGAGTGGGAGTGACTTTTTAAAATGTTCTGTACTCAACGCGCCAACAGATGGTGTCGCTCCGCTTGGTATTTCGGGTAGAAGTAGATATTTCAGACAGAGAATCACCATACATCCCCTTTACCCGCTTTCTCTAAGTCCAGACCCCCCCCCCGTGGCGCGCAAATATTCCCCGATTTTAGCACAAAGGTTAATGGTTAAAAGCTCAAGTATTGACGTAAGACTAGTGTTATGCCTAAGTTAAACATTACATGGTCTCAGGCAGCTGTTCAATACACACCGCGTTAGATTGCTACAACCAACTCCCTGCTACAACCGTAGTTGCTAGACTGTTGTGAACCAATGAGTTGTTCCATCATAAGGCCAAGTAAAATAAGTTATGATTCCCGTCCCTTTTTGCATCTTTGTGGAACGGTACTTTCTTTTATTTTTCTTTTTTCTTCTTCTTCTTTATTTTCTTCATTTTTTCCTTTTGTTAATTTTTGAAAGGCTGTAATCACATTTTATTCTAATCTACGGCATTTTTCCACAAATTGCTGTAGGCCTACCGCGTTCCATTTGATTGGTGATCACGCACCATACTTTTTGAGCAGGGCAGCTGGCGATCTTTCCCTCAAAACAAACGAGGTTCATCTATTCCGCCACTGATTGTGAGTCTATACTCAACGTTTTTACAATGCGAACCCGACTGGGTGCGATACGCTGTGAATGCATGCGGTACATGCCTGCGTATACGGAGACGCAATGGCTGCCAATTAAATGGTCTCATGTGCTTTAAAAAGGCCTGTGCCTCCTTTTCTCCTAAAATTCCGGACATATTTTTAATTTTTTTTTTCTTGGCCTCATATATCTGAAAAACACCTAAGCCACAAACATCTCTATACCACAGAATCTACTTCGGATTCTCCATTCAATTTCAGATTCCCCTCCTCGTCACTGGAAAGTTGGGAGAATTCCCTTCGTTACCGATGATGATAACCTATGTAAGCATCGCCATGCATATACTACTCTTTGGAGTGTGTTCTTAGATGAATTTACGGTATCTAGTATTGTAACATGTTTCGTGTTGTTTATACATCTATACATCCTAGCCTATACGTATAGATACATAGCTTATACGTAGAGTTCTGGGCATGTTGACTGGGTTTCTTGGCGGTCCCACGTGGGGACAATTGGGTTTTTTTTTCTTTTAGAGGTTTCCACGCTGGGCCAAAGTAGGCTAGATTTTTTGGCTGGGTAGGCTGTAGGATGCGCCAACTGTGGGTGACTTATGTAGGTTGACGTCATCCATTTGGTTTTGTTCAAAAGTGACTCAAACAAGTATGAAATCATAGTTTATTGCAGAGTGACGGTGACATGACTTCAAATGTATTGTCAAGTGATATCTAAACAACAGTACTTTCGTTGATAGGGTTAGGGTTAGGGATTAGGTTAGGAATTCGCGCTATCATGAGCCAGTTAGGAATTGTTTGCTAAACAATGCGCATCGGTCAATATTTAAAGTAGTACACATGGTGTAATAATAAAATACGATCTGTAATTTTGATGAAATTACACCAAAAATAAAGGACGGTAAATCTACGACCGTGTAGACCCTGCTTTTAAGCATGAGAACCGTCACTTCCGGTTATCTGAGGGACCACTATTTTTCAAAATTTTCCGTAGATCCCGTAGTTCCGCTTACATAGCCTTTAGGACTGGATTACACGCGTGGGATATATGTGTAGCCTATTTAGAGTAATGTCTACGTAAAAGTTCCAGGAACATGAAACATCTGGGAACTAGTGGCAATCCTGGACAAGTTGTTATGAGTACCGCTTCCTGCTATTCAGGGGTTTTATTGGCAACCCTATCAGGCGCTTCACTCCCCCCGAACTGATGGTTATAGCGCTCCACGTCAGTAGTCTCCCAGTGAATCTCTCCCGCACCAGTCTGTAAAAGTTGACAGAAGTTGACCATCTACGCAGCATTATATGCACATGAAATCATATGAACAAATTACCCCTGACAGCCAAAAAGATGTCAGCTAGCCCATGAAAGTTGACAGACCCGATTCCGCCCCAATGAAATAATTAAGTCCACTCGTACTCCCCTTAAGTTCTACCTGAGTTATAGTTTGCCTCTATTGGTTCTCGGTGTGATGTTTCCTACCCCTTTTCCCAAACTAAAGATTCTTTTCTTATTAAAGATAAAATCAAATGAAATTCTGTAAATAGAAATTAATGAAAGTGCTGCCCGGAGAGACTAAGTCACGTTTCACAATAATATGTGATTAATATAAATCACAAGTTGACTTAGATTCTGATAAATAATCAGACTCCGGTACTTAGTTTTGACCAATAAGTAGTACTAAGTGACAGGGTCGATGTCAGTGGTCGGGGGTCGATATGTGCAACAAAATGTGATGTGAAAACAAAAGGAAAAGAACGGGAAAAGAAGAAAAGGGAGGCTTAACTCATGCTTTATCCTCCTGGCAAAATGCCTAGGCACTGTCCTGCTAAGTGACAATATACTGCTAGTGACAAATATGCTGCTAGAATTGAATAGATCATTTTAGCCAATGTTACCCGAGAAAAAGGCGGGTGAAGCTTGTCTCTGTTATTGCTGCAATTAACCCCGTTTAATCCAACCTTGTTGCTCTTTTGAGCAAATAGTCTTTGAAGGGGGCAAACGGCTTTAACTTTATTAATCTCAAGATACCTGAATAGGGAGTTCTCTGATAGATTCTTGATAATTAATTGCCAGCTTGAGATGGCTAAAACTTGATATTCGATTCTAGCGTCATGAAATAATGATTAAGCGATGAGTGACTTGCACGGTTAGTCAATTCAGAAACTGTTTTGACTAATTCATAGCCTTGTCAAAAAGAAAATCAATAAATAAATCAAAGCGATAGTCAGTAAATTAAATAAAGACGATAAACGTTTCAGATGTGTCGAATTATTTGAAAATTTGTTTTGTTGGCTTTTCATAACTTTATTGAATAGTTAATATAAAAATATTACAGAAAAACTTCAAACCGTAACCCATAAGTATTAAAAGAGAGCTGTTAGGATATCTTCTAACAGCTCCCTGGTGTTAAAGATTAAACAACCATGGACCGTGTATTATATGGATTTAATGGACGACTTGGTTGCTGCAAGCAGGAAGCTGGAAGAGAGCCTGAAGGAAAATCGGAGTACATGGGGCGAGAGCCATATTATCAAATGCAAAGATCCAGAGTTACTTTACGTTTTTCATTCATGCACAATTATATATTGATTTAAAAGAAAGAAAATTTCACTTGTTACAAAACCATAGACATTACATCAGTACAACCCCATTTTGTCCATAACTTGTTTACCGTGAGCACATCTGTGGATAAAGCTTATGATAAGTTAAGCATTATCACGCTAAGTTCGAATGAAGTTCACTTTCAAAAGGTATTTAGCAGTGGCGTAGCTAGGATTTTTTCCAGGGGGAGCAAAGGTATGAAATTTCCCCAAAACTTTTCCCGGTCAATGTGTATGTATTTCATATAAAATATGCAAACTTACAAGTATAACAACATTACCATACCGTTTTGTAATATTACCTGCATTTTAATCTTAAAGTATAACAGAGAGCAATCGGAAATAACAAAGTATATTATTTTGGTAAACAGTATCTGGTTTTTTTGGATGTACTAAAGCAGTGGCGTACGCAGGATTTCTCTGAAGGGGGAGGGGCATGCAGTACGGTCTAAGTAGAGTGGTGTCCGGAAATTTTTTGACGTTTTCAAGGAGCCTACATGCAAAATGGTGCAAGATTTTCGACTTTGACGGGAACAGTGTTAAAAGTTGAATCGTGGTGGTTCATGAGGATAAAACTGAAACTTTTTTGTCTTTACATGCACTCTTATGCCATTTATGCTACCTTACGAAGTAAAAACTTGTCATTAAATTTGCACACTTTTAGAAGTCCAAATAAAAGAGCACTGATGGTTATTTGTGGTTTTCCTTGGCCACAAAATGTTATTTTGTCATAATGAATATCTACGCGAAGCGCCACCATTGGTTGGCGCGGAGCGTAGAGAAAATTTGGAAACATCAGACCCCTTAGATGGTCAAAATAGCGTATTTATGCTTGTAAAGAGAATCTAAACATGTAGTCTTTTTTATCGATGCCACCAGTGGGAAACAGAGTCTACCTTTTTAAATAAAAATTGGAATTTGACAGAATTTGCCTAGGTCTATTTGTAGGAATAAAAAAAATTGGCATCGACCTTGCGGGGACAATCCTTCCCCTTTGAAAAATTTTGAAAAATTGGGTGTCCTTATAAGCAATCTGGTGCCACATATACTATCTTTTGAAGTAAAATCTGTTTTAATAAAGTTAGACTACGTATTTTTAAGAACAAAGGAAAATGGCATCTGTGAGGGGGCATGGCCCAATGGTCTCCCCCTTCGCACGCCACTAAGGAGGCCTAATAGTGGCTCGATCACACAGGATATCCTGTGAGAAAAGCAGTCTGTTATGTGTAGAAGGCTACAAGGTACTCATTGTCCATTTATTGTTACACTCAAAGTGAGCAGAAAGCTATTTTCCCGAACTAGCTTGTAAGTCTCCAAGGATTAGGCTAAGTAACAAAATCTAAGTGTGCCAACGGATCCCGTTAATTCTAATTTCTAGATAATTTTTAAGTTTATCGTTGGCCATGGATTGTTTCAGCCCGATCCATCGTTATGTACACACAGTAAAATCGTACAGCTACTGCTAGCTTGTAGAAGAACATAACAACCTCGGGGGTCTACGGTAGTGACTTGTCAGTTTTCACATCCTTTTACTGATGAATTCCCAAAGTATCACCTGAATAACAGTTTCCTGTGCACTGAAATGCACTGATCATAACCCCAGTGCGTATACAAGCACAAGAGAACATTCAATCTGCTACGCGACGAGGGCATTTCTGTGGAACGCGAATTGGGCCGGTTCATGCGACACTGACGAAATCTGAGTTAATTTGTTGCATGAAAATACTAATTATGTATGAGAAATGTCTCACAATTTCTTATTCTAACAAAAATTTTGAGAAATTTTTGTGAAATTTTTGTAATAATAAGAAGATTTATCAAATTTCCCCAAAAATTTTTCCAGGGGGGGGGCAACTTGTCCCCCCTGCCCCCCCCCCCCCCAGTAGCTACGCCACTGGTATTTAGGAATTCCTCCCTTAACAAATTTTGCCTCCACTAAAGGTTTAGTATTTACAAGCCAAAAGTGTTTAGAATTTAAACGTGTCAATAAACTGGGGAAAAATAAGTTTTTTCAACTTTTAAACACGTTTTAGAGTGTTGTGAAGTGTTGTTGTGTAAAGAATGATGCCATGAAACATCGTTACATCAAAACACTGGTGACCAAAAGTGAACAAAAGTATAAACTTGTTCTCTAATATTTAGATTTGGGTCTCCTCTTTAACCAATCAGCTATTTTAGGCTCCCCTTTAAATCGGTCGATGAATGCCTTTAGAAGCTCCTGGTCTTTCATGTACGACAGGTCGCCTGGTTCAGCTTCTATCATGGGCGGAATACTGTCGTGGAGCATTACGAAAGCATGTACGTCAGCAAGCGTGATCTGTCAAGAAAGGTTAAATTTTTGTTAAAAGCGGCTCATTCAGTTGAAATCAACAACTGAATGATAGTGTTTAGGAGCAGTACCACATGAAAATGTTTACAATTATGATGATGACTCAAGTTTCATATTCAATAGTCACGGAAAAGGTCAAAATTTTGAATTTTGTGTTGTCCTTACCTGTAACGGCTATGTACAGGAATTAGAAAAATTGTCTGGTCATATCAATTGTTAAAAACCTAATTAAGCCATTGAGTTCTCACTCATAAAATCTTTATGTTTATGTAGGATATGGGGGTTGTTTAAGTTTGAACATTTGTCATTGGTGCGTGAAGAACACTGAACAGGTTTGTTAAATTTTATGAACCAACTCAATGAGCCGCTTCAAGACAATGCATAGCCTAACGTGAAGCATTGGTTTTACCCAACAACTATGTATGACAAATTCGATAAGGTAACGATTTAAGCATAACAATGCTGCCTTGCAGTTTTGATGCAGAGGTCTCCCATGACCTTGCATATAAATATTTCATATAATTGTGGATAAGCACTGCATTTTAAAATGCAAGTTAACTACTTTCATGCCAAAATAAACCGTTAACGTATTGAATTCGCTACCTTTGCTCAAAGTGACAATGGGTAAAGGACTAAATGCTCTCACTTGAAACTGTAATTTTTGTATTCGTCTACTGAAAATCTCAATAAGCGAGTTAGATAATTCGCTTTGGTGGCTTTGCGGAAACGTGCATCCGTCAAACCGTCGGGGTAATCAAACTGATCCCACACCTACAACAAGTGCTCCAAAATTTGAGTTTATATGAAAATTTTGAGACATCATTCTTTCTTAATCCAGCCATAACATCAGAAGGAATCATAGATGATGCACCGCGCAGTGGACTTTGTCTCAAATTCCTCTTTGGTGTAAAAATATGCTGCAAAATAGGCCTGATTCCCTATTTTCGTTTGGGTTTGCTAATTAGATTTATCAGTTTATGCTTATACCGATTGTTTGTACGTACTTCACGAAAACAAGGAAACTCCGCACACTATGTGCAAAGCTCGTTTTGTGTATCCTACGCTGTGCCGCACAATTCTATGCGCCAACGGATTCCCAAACTTACTCATTGGCACAACTATTTGGCTGACAGCTAGTTTAAAAAATGCAGCGTATCGAAGCTCATATTCCACAAAACGTACTGTACTGAGGGTGTTTTGGAGTTCACACTGGGGTCTTGTATACAAACCCTGAAGCAATAAACTGACTGGCGGAAATTGTGTCTTGATGGGGTTGAGTTTTAAATAGTTGTGGGAGGAGCTTGATTAAGCTGGGTTATGAAAACTGGAACTGTTTGGAGGAGAAGACCGGATTATGCATTGAGATGGTGTTCAATCTGATCGAAACACAGACAGACATCAATCAGAGGCAGTCATATTCACTATCCACCCTTTTATCACTGAAAGGTCATGCGCAAAACCACCCCTGTGTTACAGTTCTCCATGAAGCTAACTCTGGTTTGATACGACAGAAATTAGTTGTGCTAGCGTAAGTACGTAAGTTCCTGGGTATTCTTGGAAAAATTAAAACATCGATGCACTTGCTAAAGAAACCCGAAAGATGGAATTCACCGACCTTTGCCTGCCAGGGTGTTGTTAGGAACTACCTGATCTCCCTGGTTAAAGTCCTCAGATCAATTAGTATATAAAATCCAAATGGTACTAACTGTGGGACTCCTAACCTGGAACATATTCCACCGAGTGAAATCAAGGGTTGAGACTGTGGGTAATGTAGTCCCGGAGAGATGATTTAGTACTAACTAGGGCTCACGTCGTCCAAACTATGTTTATGACTTTTCTCTCAACTGATTTTACAAGACATACTGCCTTTTGTGTTGGATCCAGGGGGTTCCAATGGCCACGGGGGTGTTGTCCCCAAGATTTCTTAGACTAACCTTTTTAAGTACTTGGGAAATTGCAAGAAATGATGAAATTCCAAATTCTTATCATGACAAAATTCATATTTTCTACGTTAAGCAGGCTTTTTGGCCAGTTGCATTATGCAATCTCAAATCCCGTACTCTCTTAATTTTATGGATGGCATTTAAGGACGAATGGGATTTCGATTGAAATATTTAATTTAATAGATTGAAAATCAGTCTCATTCCTTTGGAAATTTTTAATTATTATGTAGGCTGGTCCTTAATTTCACCTTTTTAGTTTGATTTTCTAAGGAATAAACAGAATTATGGGCACAAATTTGCACTTAATTGCAAAATGAAGGCTGTGGAAAGTTTCCCTGATTCTTTAAACGAAAAAGTGCTCATGTGACCCCAGATCATCAAGTGACCCCGTTGAACTACAGTGCCGTTTCCCCATCTTTTCTCTCGCAAAAATCCAAATTCCCTAGAATACGAGCACCATCACGGGTTCTTATTATTATTTTTTTTTAATAAGGCGGAAATTTTGTTAGTTTGCGTGAGCCGCAAATTCAGTTTCTAATACAGTAATGTTCACATTTGGAAAAAAAAAATGAAAAAATTTGGCCCTTTGCCACTCTGGAAATATCTATCATGGCCTGTGATTTAGTGCACCTTCCGAACAAAAATCCTCGATAAGCCTCATTTTCCCCTCGTGATTTTACTTCATTATGACGGAGTCATACTGTATTCTCCTTTACTGTTATGAATATATACTTCCTTTTTCGTCAGAAAAAAAAACTACAATTTGCCAAACCTTAGGGCATTATTTCACTGATGAGCGTTAGAACATTTCATAATTCCAGCCTTTCATATGAAAAAACCTTCATATGAAATCTTGACATGATTCCTGAAATTACTTTAGTCTCGTCCTTTTTGTAGTATTACCCAATCCTTACTCTCTTTAGCTGAATAATTTTCAACCACTATTGCATTGTTCTATTTTTCTTGAAATGTTACTCGTTGGAAGAGTAAAGATTACGAAGTTCACTAAAAAAAAATGGAAATTCACCCCAAGAAGAGTTAAATTCACTCTAAAAGAGCGACCTTTCACTGTTGATGGAATACAGGCAGGGACCTCTATTTAGAAAATAGAGTGACCCTGACTGCACCCTTTAAAGAGTGAATTTCACTCTTCTTGACGTGAATTTCACTCTTTGGGGTGAATTTCACTACTCTTGAAGTGAATTTACACTCTAATGGCGTGAATTTATACTTTTCACTCTATTGAAAAGTGAATAAGTTCAATCTTTTGTTCATTCTTGTTGGTGTGTTCAGTTTAAAGGAACATGTCAATCAGGTTTTACAGAGAACGTTGGTCTTTTGGTCCAGTATCCCTGTTTTCCCTTCTGAAATATTGTTCATCAGGTTATAGAAACATTGAAAGAGGTATTTTAGGTTTAAGAAGAAACCGTAAATTTGTGAAAATTACTGTTGAATGAAATTTCTGAATATTTGCGTGAAAAATTTTCACACAGATGCAAGACTGCCCAGACTTCTCTACAGTGTAACAGTGTAAGCAATCATGAAGTTCTAAGTCAATATGCAAATGTGGTCAAGAAATAAAAGTTGTTAAAAATTTTAAAAAAAGGGAAAAACTCAGATTGTTCATTTGAAGTGCCGTTTGTTATTTTGTTTAGTCTATAATCATAAAAAGCATAAAAATGAATTCAAATAGTGCAACCCATACATCTTTCACAATACATTCCTGAGGTGAGATATAAAATGTTAAATTTTAGCTATTCATTGAAATGGTAGATTGCACGCATACCATGGCGTTGGCTCCAGAGAAAGCAATACAGAGACCGTAGTAGACCCATAGGCGGTGTGGGGGTGTTTCTGGTACATGAGTTTGTTGCATGATCTGTGCCCTTAAATGAGCTTTATGCTTTCATTGTGTTCACGATGCCTGAAAAACAAGTATCATAATGCTTGACTGGCCTGTAAGCTAGCCCCAGGTATGACATAATTTCTTGTCTATTTTAACAACATCTCTTTCTGTCAATCAATTAACCAGATGTTAAACCTAAGTAACTGTATCAAGCGTGCGTGTAGTGTGAGCTTCATTTCCTCCCTGAAGCTGTAAGGCAAGGAATCAGGCAAAGAATGAGGATGTAACAAAAAGTAAGAAGGAAAGTTTCGCCTTGATATTTTATGATGTCATTGTTTGTACTACTTAAATTACAATCTTTGTAGTTCTTTGTTTTTCTGACCGCTTTTGCACCATGTAACAAACTGTGATCGCACTCTAACTGGTATGGGCCCATGCGACTTGACTGTTCAAGAACTCTCTGCACAGAAAACTATACGTAAAGAGACCTAGTGCGTTCAAGGTCACATAATCATTTTAATTAAGAGAACGCAAGCATGTAAGGTGAGTTTAGGCAGAATTTCACAAATTTTGCATTGAACTGTTTGAATTCAAATAAGTTAATTTCAACTTGAACATGAAACATATCAGCAATAGAGTGCTTTCACTTTACGTCACATCTAGTAAGCCACGCCCACTTTCCGGCAAAATTAACCGTGTTTTAGTGCAGCAGTTACATATGGGTCGTCAGCTGCCTCTAGCTACACTAAATGTGTAACCCTGTAACACTAGATTTTCCCGTCAAAAGGGGCAAGGCTTGTGACGTAAGTGAAAGCGTTCTATAGTAGAAACTATGACAATTATCGTTGGAGAAGATTCACCCTGAAACCTCCAAAATACATCATATCCGCAGGTTTGTACTCTAGGTAAATTCTAATGTTTCACTTACTTTATCACCGACAAACCATCCTGTACCTCCGTTGTTTTGCTTTAAGAGTTTCTCCAAGTTATTAAGATGTGGCTGACAAAATTCTTCAGCAAAATGTCTGGCTACTTCCACCTACGAAATAGAAGTTGTTGAAGAATTACTTTGATTGACTTTCTTGAAATAGACGTCGGCGATTTAAAAGCCAATAGCCCACCCAAGAGAGTTCAGGAGAAAACCGCTTTCCGACGGATTATATAGAACTTCCCTAAATCTCAGGGAATTCCCCTGATTCAAAGCGTGAAGCGATCACTTGTGACTACCACGTCACAGTCGTTGATATGTCTGATTAATATCTATGTATTCAAGTATAATACGATAGACGGAAACCACAACCCTAACACCGCAGAATGTCCAGAGAGCGTTTTGAAAACATTAACATTAATTGTAACACGTTTTCAGAACTTTTGGACGGATCATCCTGTGTTTGTAGGGAAGGAAGGTTACACAATGTGTTTATAAAGTTGACAGGTACGGAGAAGATTTGCTTGCGCTTATTTGCGTAGAAAACGATGGGCAAAAGTTGTGGCTTTTTAAGTTTTAGACAGCGAACGAAGCAAAATTGCTTGCTATCTCAAATATTGCTTGCATGTGAACTATCAAATATAATGTTTCTTTTTGTTCTCCTGGCAGCAAAGTTTCGAAATACACCACAGTTTTATTTCTAGTAGAATTGATGAAAATTTAACATTACAGAAGTCCTCAAAAAAAAAAAAAGTAAGTTAAAATTTGGGGGATGGGATTGCAATGCATCACAAGAAAAAAATGCAAAAATGGCGCCACCTATTACAAAATATTTTTCCGATTTGGGAAAACCAATGTTCACCAGTACATGGTTATCTCCCGAATTGTTAGGCCAGAAGGGAACTCTCTGGGCCAGAGAAGTGTTGACTTCATGGGTTTTCTTTTGTAACTATGTCATGCTTATCTTACTGGCACGTAGATTTTAAAACAAGCAGCAGTCCTTCCTATGAAACATTCTAGGGAGAACTTGTCATCAAACATCCACCTCGAACAGTATTTTTTTTCATTAGTGAATCACAGTTTAAAGCTTATAGAGGATAAACGCGCAAGAACAAGAAATAATACGATATTTTTCCCTAGTCATTCAATGAATTTCATCACTTTCCAATGTTTCTATTTTTGAACTTTCTTATACGGCCTACTGTAGAATTAGTGACACAGGAACATAAGAAGGACCATAGATTTAGGGACATAGTAACATAATGCCATTATAAGGGACCAAATTTTAATTATGAGGTAAGCTCTTCTCAATTAAAAATTCTAGTACGACTCGGAGGTTTTAATAATAAACAAAGACAACACGGAAAGAGAGCTATCACCCAATAAACTAAAGCTCTGCTAATATTTGAAATGTAAAAATGCATATGCGTAGCCAGGATTTTATTATGGGAAGGAGATTTTCATAGTGTGTGTTGCGAGGAATTTACGGGGAGGGTTGTGGTTCTAACCTGTTGGAAGATTGCTTTAATAGGTCCTTGGATGCAAAATAGTTTCACAATTGTTCATTAAACGTAACAGGGTTTACACTGATCACTTTTGTGTGCAATTTTTGAAATATTTCACTTCAAATTTCGGTCATGGGGGTTTCAACCAACGCCCCACGCCAAACCCGTTAATTTGTTTCGTGATGGTATTCGATCGCACATTTACCATAACAAATGTCATGGTGAGGGGACAGTTACCTTTTTCACTGGATCTGTTTCGTAGTAGACTTTTATCATTCCTGGACTAATTTCTTCAACTGTATCACTGACAACGTCCACCATGGCCCTGTCCCACGAACTTGACGGCTCAAAGCCTGTAATGACATAATAGTAAACCAACTAAGTTTGTATTCATAACGCCATAAATCACCTAAATTATCCAAGCAGTGACACGTTGGCAAGTGTTTGTATCTGAAATATAAATTTGTAGAGGGTGCCTTTCATAAGTGGAGGTTGCCTAGAACACTCTAAAAAAATATAAAGAGTGAAATTTCACTCGTAGGAAGAATGAAATTTTTGAAGTTAACTCCAAAAATGCGGAAATTCACCCCAAGAGGAGGGGAATTCACTATAAAAAAGCGAAATTTCACTCTTGATGGAGTGAACACTTGGGGTGATACATGTCGTAAGCAATGGACATTTGTGTGCACATATTCTATGTAACATAGCAAAAAGTGCTCCATCCTTCTTTGAAGAGAGACATAACGTCGTTTCAAGGTTAACCAGCACCTGCTGACAGCTGACATGTCAACAAATCGAATACGTGCGGAGCATAGACGAATCCGAACAGTCAAATGATGGTCTGAATTTGTCGGGCATTACCGGGTTCTTTCAGTTTAAATGTTTACCTCAATTCCAAAGTTTAAAATATTAATAATAAAAACCATAAAAATGAATATAAATAGACCAATTCCCATCCTCATAGGACATTCCTGATCTGAGATATGAAGTGCTGAATTTTATCCACTGAACTTAAATTGGTACATTGCGCATTAATTTGTGATGTCATTGTTGTGCAACTCATATTTGTCTTTATATTTTTTTCTGAAAGTTATAACACCTTATACCAATGTGTGATAGCATGTAATTAATCAAGTCCTCTCTCTCTCTGCAACATGCTATATAATCAAACAGGAAGTGTAAAATGTCATAAAAACATATATTTTTAATTTTAAAGGGAAAAAAAGCAGGAAATTTGAGTTTTACAACAAGAAAGTCACAAATTATTGCGCAATGGACCAATTCGTTTAAAGCAGGGATTCCCAGGTTTTAAGTGGATAAACATCAACATTTTATATCTCATCTTAGGAATGTCCTATGCAGATGGAAGCTGAACGTTTAGAATTAATTTTTCATGCTGCTTAATATATATTTTTTAGTTTTCTAACTTGATGTACACTTCAATCTTTTAATTATTTTGCTTCATGGTACAAAGATAATTACACACTAAAACATTTATTGTAGAAAGATAATGAAATAGAGATTCAGACTAAAAGACTAAAGGACCTCACTAACAACCACCTTCACTGACCACTCTGATTCGTGCATGGTGAGAACATTCAACCGCTTTCGTCTACGTGTTCATTGATTTTACTTCAAACATAGCGACGTCAGTATGACTTGAAAGCATACGGTTTTAGGCAGTTACGAGGTGTATCAATAAATATAAGTGCAAATACAAGTACCAAGTTCTCTGGCCAGATATCGTAAAATAGCTCCTGTTTGAGGTAATTCTTTGCCGTCGACTTCCAACACTGGTAGCTGTCCCAGGCCAATAGCTGTGATCAAAATAATAAGAAATCCCTGCCGTAGAAGAAAACCCGTCACAGAACTAAAGAAAATCGAAGTCATTTTCTTAACACATGTCTTTACTCATTTCCCCACCCTAAAAATAATTTTACTGCCCTGCCAGGATGTGACGTTCCCATTGAGTAGGCACATACTTATTCGGATACGGGCCTGGGTGGGTTGGTAAGGATTGGAGGTAAGGTGAGAAAAGAGGAAAACTTTTCAAAGTGCGGTAGCCTTTTTCTAAAGTCCTCCCAATTCACTGTCAAAGAGACGTTCGGCGAAACCAAACTATAGCATTCAGATTTTTTTCTAAAGTCCTCAGGACTCTCTGGCAAGAAAAAAATTTAAAACTGCTTCCCGAAGAAACTATACGTCCACCTAAGAACAACACTTGACCAACCTCACGGCCTTAGATCATTAACAACATTGGTCCATCGTGAACGGTTCCATTTTGAACTACATAAAAAGAAAAGATAGCTTAATTAATTTAACTTAATGCTTTGGATTTGAGTACAGTAAACACTCTAAAAAATGATTACCCAACCTTGGCAAAAAAAATTACCCAAAAGTTGGTTCCGTATGCCCCTTACCAGATTTGGGTAAAAAGCTGCCAATCTTAGTTGGTTGAGCGGTTTACTCAATAGTTGGGCAAAAGAAATTACTCAACCATTTTATCCAACTAATTTTGCCCCAAAATGGTTAAAATTTGTACCCAACAAGCTGTACTTTTCGGTGCTTGTCTGGATTTCCATGTAATCGCATATATAATTGTATAATTTGGACAAGAAGGAATTCAACGAAGTACCCTAAAACTCACACCGTTTGTCCTCCAGGAGTGGATGGGGGCACCAGTGACAATTTTTTTAAAGTCCTCCCGACCCTCTGACAAAGGACCATTCGGCGAAACAAAACTTTGAACTGCTTCCCAAGTTCCCGAAGAAGCTGTTACGTCCACTGAAGGACAACACTTACCAGCCTCACGACCCTCAGACCATTTGCATCATTGGTCTGTCATGTATGCTCCATTCTAGACTGGCTGAAAAGTACAGATACTACACATGATCTTAGTCAAAGGCCTCAGTAACAATGCACTTGGTTAGTAAAGAATGAAGTGTGTAGTTTGAAATAATTATCCCAATCGTGCAAGTTGTGTTTCTTGTACGTCTCATTGATCAGTTATTACATAAAGTATTGAAAACTTCTCTTTTCGGACACCACCATTGCTCTTTAAGTAATTCCGTCCAGACTGTAATTGCTATCCTACCGCTGTTTTTTTTTTTTCATTTAGAAAAATCAAACCTTATTTAAACATGAGATCTTACTTGACCACATTTATTGAAATAAATATTCTGCAAAACTCAACAGATACTTTAGTTAACTTCTGATTGATCAATTACCTTTTACCCAAATGTTGGTAATTTAAAAATTGCCCAACATTTGGATATTACCCAACCTCAATTTACCCAACAAATATAGGTAGATTGTTTGCCCATTTGCAGGGCAATCATTTGCCTATGTTGAGCACTCTTATTTTCCCGAACTTTTTTACCCCCTGGCAACCGTTTTTAAAGTGTTATCACCGTCGTTTAGACGAATCCGATCGCCGCTTGTGTTTGGTAACTGTAAGCAACCATTAGTGGGTTCCATGAGCGAACTGTAATTTCAAACTCTCATGTAAAATCGAGGGAGTTAAGGGGCATTTTAGTGTACACCCTTCCATGGTACATGTAAGCAAAGAAATTGAAAGAATAAAAGATAATAGACCCCAGATATGGCCGACTAAAATCAAACCACCAATTGCGGTCCGGATTCGTCTATAAGCCACGTTCTTCACCAGCTAACTGTTGCATCGTGCAAAATTTTTTAACCTTATTTAATGTGTACCTTAACTCTCTTAAATTTCAGAAAGTATATTGCACTCGAAAAACAGTTGGGTAAAAACGTTGAACAAAATTCAAAGTGCTCTACATGGGCAAACTTGCCCAACAAATGGGTTCAACAATCTACCCATACTAAGGTAAATTAGGGGTGGGTAAAATTCAAGTGATGGTAAAAGGTGTTGAGCACGTATTTAATTACCCAGTATTAGTGTATATTGTAATTTACCAGTCAGATGAATAGTACAAGATAAATTTTTCATGAAATCGTCTTAATCAGTGGTTAAAGTTCTCACATGATGGTTGAAAAAGATTGGATTTGGTAAATAAAAAGTTGAGCAAAAAATAAAAAAACCAGGACCAAATTGCTTGAAAGCAATAGACGTACATAAAATAAAGTTTTCACTACTGCATAATCAATGGGACAAGAAAATAAAGCAAACTGCACTATTGAAATTCTACCTCAAACTACAAACTTAATTGTTTATCAACCAAGTTCATGGTCTATAGTGCCCCATCCATTCTTTAATGGTAAACGGTGTAGGTTATAGGGTACCTTGTAAAATCTTCGTCTTGCTAAAAACTTTTAATTTTATCATTAATTATATGAAAATCCAAAAAAGCACCAAACACTGTTGGGTTAAGCTGTTGAGCATAGGTGTTGGGTAGGATTTTAACGATTTGATGGACAAAATTATTACCCAACAACGTTGGGCAATTTTTTGCTCAAAATTAGCCAGGTGCACTACGGACCTAAAGGTTAGGCAAGAAAATTAGCGCATTTTGCACAACAATAAATTACAACTTCTGCCCAGCCCAAGTTGAAAACAAAAGTGAAAAGGTCACAGAATCACTTTAAACTTCAAAACGAAACAAAGAAAGTCGCACTGCAGCGGCACAATGAACTTTTTCGATTTCAGGAAATAACATTTAAAATTTAATACCTCCTCAACGGAACAAGCTATTGCATTTATGTTAGATTAAGTTAGGTTAGGTAAGATGGACTTTTACGGCCCGGTTTTAACCAATTGGTTCAAGTCAAGCCGGCCACGACTATGGCGTTGAAAGTTCAATGTGAAACATTGCGGCCCTTCAAAATATATACACTTTAAAACATCCGAGTCAAATGGGGCACGAACCGGAAACGTGCCAAAAGTTTGAGAAGATTCTTTTCAAAATTGACCTGAAATGGTTCACAAACGAAACTATTCGTTACATTTATGAGTCGAATCTAGTCAAAGATTAGACAAGATTCCGGTTCGTGCTCCAATTGATTAGATTCTATTTAAATTTAAGTTACTGCCAGTAATTATGCATCAGATAGTTCAGTGTTTAGTGGCTGATATAACTTTTTTGAGGAAGCCGCTTAAAGGGCCAATCCTCTCAGCACCCCAAACTACAATTTTGGTAGCGCTTTACATGAATTTTCTATTGGCTAAGCTCTTTGATTGCTTTTAGTTCGAATAATGCAAGGTATAGGTAACACAGTTCATATTAAACAACTCATATACTGTGCTGAGAGTGTTTTGATCACACATTGGGGTCTTGTATACTCACCCTGAAGCAATAAACTGAAGATAATTGTGTCTTGATGAGGATGAATATTAAGCAGTTGTTGGAGGGGCTTAAGTAAGTAGGTTAAGAGAGTTATAACTTTTTTCGGGTGAAAGCATCAGACCTTTAAAATTCATGGTAAATTCCTCATTTGCTACTAATGGCTGTACTATCGTCGATAAGGACAAGGTAAAAAGTTCGTTCAAAAAGTTATCGACATTTGTCTACTGCATCAGGGAGTTGTTACCAATTTTCTGACCGAGTGTCGCGTTCGGGATATTTCGAGAAGTGTATGAATGTGCAAGGTTGCGTGTATGACTAAAGGCTAGCTCACAAATCTATAAAATGAGAGTGTCATGTCTTCTTATGTCTATTCCGCGTTTATTGTTCCCGTCTCATTTTGGGCACCCCCCCCCCAAGAAAAATACCCCACCCCCCCCCCCCCCCCCGAAAAAATGCCTCCTTTGCGGCCCTCATTTTATGGGAATTGCTGTTTTTTCTGACGGAGATGTGTAGTGGCTGGTACTTTAACGGTTCGTCTTGTTAAGAATCAGTGCCCCTAAGTCTAGATCAGTAATAATGGCTATAGTCTACGGTAGGGGTATAGCTTGTACTGAAAACTAACCGAATCTTTTTTTTTTTTTTGAAAAGCCATATGCATCATAAAAACCAAATAATAATGACCCCTTAACCGTGGTTAAATCTGAGAATTGGGCAGTGATGGCGCTACGAGGAGAGGGTGCAAGAAGGGCATTTGGCTCCTCAGATTTTGTCCTTCACCCACTTGCCCTTACCGTCCCGAAGATGGACCAGTTAGTAGTAAGGTTAACCAGAAAAATGAATAATATACCCCTCCTGAGATTTAAAGAAAAGCTTTTAGGTCACAGTAAGTTTTGATATGTTAGAAGGGTACTTGTTCTAAGTATTTTGGTGAAATGTGCATTGATCTGCTGTGTAGTTCTCAAGATAGGAGCAGGTAAAGTTGTCACATATTCATCAAAAGTGAACTTGAAGCGAGCTCGTTTGAAAACATATCCTCACACTAATGGACGCTTCAGTTTATACTGCTTTACAATTTGCAGCAATTTTTTTCAACAATCCCATATCATCATAATGTGATTATGTAAGGGGCATGAGAACTTTACAAATTTTGCATTCAACACAGGGATGTCCAGGGGCCCGTTCCACAAAGAGTTACGCACGATCTTAAGTATGATTTACTGTTGGCTTAAGTATGGTGAATCAAACTTAAGATTGTGCGTAACTCTTTGTGGAACGGCCCCCTGTTCCTATTAAGTTCGAGTCCTCACAACACTCGTAAAAATTAAAGGGAAACAAGTCATCCCTTATCAATATAAGCAAGTGATATAACCTCTCAGAATGACCTCAAGCTCCCTTTGAAACGAAAATCTATTACCTTGAATTTGCTGATATCACTAGGAATACATGTCCGATTTATAAGGAAGTTTTACCACACTGCGTAGATTTGGTTGATCTTTCACGTATTGAAATAAAATTTTTGCTTAAACTTTCCTTTAACTGGCATTGCTTCTAAAAACAAGCTCATTATAAACTCAATTTTCATGCCACTAGATCTTCAAGGTATATATACTGGTGAATTAAAGACAACATTCTATTCGTGTATCCATATTGTACGGTAACTTGACAGATCTTACTTGGTTTTAACTTCTTCCATTCTTCACCGCCCAGTGGATATCTCTTATCTTCGTACTCAACTCCAGCAAGCTCAAACATCATCCGTGCCGTCTCACCCTTGCCTCTTACGTGGAAGTAGATAAGCTTGTAAGTTGACATATTTCTCTAAAGTCTTGGAATATAATTCCTTAAACTGGGACAGATACGAAGTGAGTCTAGTCGGCCCGAATGTCTAGAACGGACTGTGGCATGAACAGACTATATCAACTTCATGGAGGATGTTTCGTTGTCAAGTTTTTGAAGTGTTTTCATGCAGGACCAAATTGTATGACTTTGCAAATCTCTGAGCTTTGTTGGATTCACAAGTTGCACAAGCTTAAGCAAACACGGAGTTATTTCTGCAGTACGTGATATTTACACAAAGAGTAACCAAAAGAATAAAGTGCTGGATAAACTTTCACCGGTTTGAGTTACGTATGCCTCGAGCTAAGAATGCAGAAGCGTGAAAACATCACCCAAGTTGGTTTAAGAAGTAGCCATTGACCGGTAAAGCTTACAAAAGGAGGACATTTCTTGACAACTGGGATAAAGTTTTTAGCCAATAGTTAACATAAGGAGGCATACTGTCGTACGTGACCAACTATTTTCAAAGGACATTTAGAGAGGCGTAGATTGGAGACTATATCCTATCCTTTATGAATGGCTCTTGAGAAACATGTCGCATTATTTTCTCCATGAAGTTTGAAGTTTTGGAGAAGAAACACTTAGTTTTTTGGAAATGTACATTTTAGGTGTAGTACATTATGAAAGGAACTAAGAAGGGAAATACGAAGAAATGTGTCAGATTTGGCTGCTGTATAGGATTGGAGCACCCTTTTCGCTTTTTAAGAGCTATAAATCTAAAGCTGGCTGCTTGGGGCCTACAGGGTTGGTGGCCAGCTGAAAGAGAGAGGGGATATCCCTATCCCTATTTGTCGTAGGGGTCTTCCCCTCCCCCCTTTCATTCAGAAAAAAAAAAATCAAATTTCATAGGAGGGTCTTAGCTTTGTGCGATCAAATGTGGTACCGACGACAGGATGTCGCTGGCCAGGCGGTTTGGTCTGTTAACTTTGGTACCATGAAAGAAAGAATTAAGTCCCGCGTTTCTCTCATTTGCCCCTAAAGGCAATATGTAAGTGAGGGGGTGAAGCAATTTCTGGAGCATGCACCTCACCATACCCCCTTAACCAAATGGTACATTTTTATGCTGAATGTTTCTCTTTGCTGCCAGGCAGAGCGATTCAAGTCAAATAGAATATATATGCCGTAATTTTTTTTCCCAAATGGAACTGCGCACTGGAAAGTATTAGTCTTCGTTTCTTATTTTTCCTTTTTTTTTTTTGTTCCTAGTTTTTTTTTTTTTTTTTTTTTTGCCAGGCATGCGACATTAGACAACAATTCCTGCACATATATGCCCTCTTTAAAGAAATATTGATAACATTTTAACACGTGAATAACTAAAGAATCCATCAATACAGACCACGACAAGGTTAAAAGCTAGGTACCTGATTGTAGGTGTGCACTGTAAAAATTGCTGTAACTTTTACAGCAGTTTACGGCATTCTCTTACAGTCAGAAATGTAGTCGTTTCTATACAGTAATTTACTGTAAACAGTGAGCAACCGCTTGTGAATTTACGTCGTGTCCATTGCCTCAATCATGTTACAGTTCACATCTTTCACCTGTACACGTATCCTATTGGTAAACGTATACATTTTGGTGCGAAGAATATTTAGTGTTCATGAATATTCAGTTTCTTTTAGGTAAAATAGTTAATTATTATTGAGTGTTTAATAGTTTAGTTAATTCCTTTGCACAATGTTTTACTGCAATTTGATTGCAAAATGTTTTTATAGGTATTTATTCAATATTACTGCACTTTGCGGCGTGCATCCCCGTGGAATGTAGCTACGCTACTGCTGAAAAGTCGCTACTTTGCTTTTGTTTACAATGAAATGTTCATTTCAGTTAAATGCAAGTTAAAGTGCAGTTAAATTGCAGTTAAATCGCAAAATGATCAGAAATTATCAAGTAGGAATTACCACTACCATTACATGAATATTAATTCAGCGCATCAAGTGCATTCTACCACCTTTTTTATTTTTTAGGAAAATTTTAGCGACTGTCGTAATGATGCTTTTCATATTTCGGGCTATATAATTACGCTACATTCCATGTTCCCCACTTTCAAAACCTTATGATAGTTCGAATCCCGAAGGCATTTCCTGAGGGTGAAAATCACGGGAGGCATACTCGAATAACTTAGCTGACTTGCACGGCAGTGCACTTGCTGTAAAAGTCGGGGGAACGCGGGGAAGGATGCGGGGAACGATGTGGGGAAATGCTGTTGGGTTAAAATTAATTGTCGCGGCGCCTATGACAAAAGAAACATTAAACATGGGAACTGGAGGTTTTTGATCATTATTTGTGTTGATTCATTGAGATCTGGAGAAACCAAAGCATGGGTTTGCTCTCCCGGGAAGCGGGGTCGGAAGCAAGCTTCTGTCACCGCATTTTTCAGTAGGGACTGTCGCCCCAGCCTCCCGTTTCCTAGTACGCCCTTCTGCCCTCTGCCTGGTGTTCCTAGGGTTTCTTGGGACTAAATTTAATGTAAAACTATCTGCATCAAATATTAGTGTATATCTGTCTGTCATCAAATTTTGTAATTGGGTCGCAAGAAACTTTTTCAAGTGAATATTTTAACAGGGACCAATTCAGTGCGTTTCATTATGTATAAATATTCCAGATTCTTCGTGTTTAGAGGAAGAAGCATATCGTTTCGGTTGAGGCGGTGGGTCATTAGCAGAGGTCAACACAGGAAAAACCGTAAAAGCCTCCTAAATAGCTTGTAGGCTAATCACGATAGCTCAGGGTGCAATGAAATATTTCATATTTGATGCATAGGTTTTTCATCCTCAGTGAAAGGACTCTATTGTTTTTGGTTAAGGTCAATGGTCATCTTAGGTCACCAAAGGTCAAACGCCAGTCAGTTAGTCAGTTAGTCAGTCAGTCAGTCAATCAGTCAGTCAGTCAGTCAGTCAGTCAGTCAGTCAGTCAGTCAGTTAGATGGAGTTTTACGGTCCAGTTTCCAACCTATTGGTTCAAGTCGAGCCGACCACGGCCTTTTTTCCCAGTTGTGGCTCACTGGCTTGTTTTCCCTACTCCATTGCTTATGCGGAGCATCACGAACAACGGCAGTAGGTTCCATTTTTAGAGTCTTTGGTATGACTCGACCTGGGGATAGAACCCTGGCCTTCCGCGTGAGAGGCGGATGCTCTTTCCGTTAGACCCAACACGAGGCCAGGTCAAACGCCAGAAACCTTGTAAACCCAATATTGCAAGTAAGGAAACATGGAAAGTTAATTTACTTAGCACGTTGAAGGAGAAGTAACATAAATTGACCAAAGGGAATTCCTCAGCCCCCTACCCCTACTTAGTTTTGGAACGTGTCTATCATGCGACTTTATATTTCAAAAAAGGCAATTTGTCGAAATCCTCACAACTTCCATGGCTGTTTCTCACCTGAATCCCCTATACCAAAGGCATGGTCCCATGAAACCCACCAGGGCCCTAGACCCAACACGGACCATAACTTGAGTCCTTGGACCCTAACGTTCAAAGCACGAAACTTTTATGGATTATCGAGCAAATATGATCTACACCATGTGGATGAATGGATGAGTCAAGATAACGTGGTTAAAATTTGCAGTTCAGTCATTGAAAAGGTTATATTTAGAGACCTATAACTTAACATGAGTTTTGTGATATTATAATAATTCTAATGATAAAAATCAAAAAAGAAATTATAATTATGATAGTATTTTTGCAGTATTTAACATTTTCCTCTATTTTTCGTGATATATTTTCGTCTTTTACTTTAGTTAAAGCAAAAACTATTAAGCACATATAAGTTTATATGTTTCTTCGTGACGGCAAAAGGTGCAACGAACACAGCTTAAATTGCAACGGAACCTTTCCGACGAAGGACAAAGAACAATTTGGTTAAAATGTACTCCCTAAAATGGAGTATTGGGTCTCCTTTTCAACCAATCAGCTATCTTAGGCTCGGCTTTAAATCGTTCGATGAATGCTTTAAGAAGCTCTTGGCCTTTCATGTAGGACAGATCGCCCGGTTCAGCTCCTATTAGTGGAGGGATGCCATCGTGAAGCATTCCGAATGCGTGTACGTCAGCAAGCGTAATCTGCGAGAAAGAATGATATTTTACAAGTTTATGACTTGCAATGCATAAACACGAATGACAAAACAGTGAAATTCACTTCAAAAGGAGTGCTCACTGTGGAAAATGGTTCAGAACAGAATAGAAAAATAAAGAGAAACAAAATAAATACAGAACATTTCTGGTAATAAGTTACCAAAACTTTTCTGTCATCCCTATTTATCTCTTTAATCCGTTGCTCTGTCAATCTGCTGTAATTTTGTCTCTGCACATAGAGGACCCATTCCTACTAAGGGTGAATGTCACCTGCATTAAATTGAATTCCACTTCAAAAATGATCGATATTTAATTCCATGAGAGTTAAATATCTCTCTTTTGAAGTGAATGTTTACTTCATTCCGTATTAACTTTATTCGAGATTGCTATTGGTAGTTCCGCGTCACGTTCGTTTTGAATAATAACCCCGTAAATGAGAGTCATACCAAGCAACGGCTACGAATTCGATATAGAGACAATTTTAGCACAAGAGCAGGTGCAACTAGACAATTGTACTTGCATGGCAAGTACTAATCGGAGCCTTGAAAATGTGCACACTTGGGACTTTCTTATAAACAAAATGAAGCATATTGTTGGAACTGGTTCCCAGACAAAAGTGGAATATTTCCCATACATGCAGGGGGGGGGGGGGCATTGTTTCTTGTAATTTGCTGGGGAAGGTCTATGTGAGAAAAAGCAGTAACATTATGTATTCTACTGAGCACTGGTGTTTAAATGAAAGTACTTACATGGATGTAACAGTATCGATAAGCTATTATTTTTAATCAGTTGCCCAACCTGGATGTAGCGTTGCCCCAAAATCTTTGTACCTCTTTAAACTTTACCTCAGACTGTGCGGTACACTATTGGTGATGACACAGGCCTAACTCTGTGCAAAAGTATCGACCCTAGATTAACTTGACTTTCGTAACAAGCAGTAAACTACAATCTTGGATGAAACTGTTGGGACACTTTACATATTATTCGTAAATTTTAGTTGAAGTAGGCTAACATGAAACCCCCTGAAGTAACCTAACATGAAACCCCCTTTTCCCCTCCCAATGTTGTGTCAAGATGAATGGCTCTTTACCATGAACAGCATAACAGTGGTCAACATTGGAATGGAAGGGGGAGCGGGGTGTCCCAACAAGTTTTGTCCAAGATTGTAGCTGCAGTGTCTAGACATACGCTGGGCGCACCTTTTTAATTAGGACACGACTAAATGTTAATGTTAGACTTGTTTTGTTCTGTAACGTTAGGCTTTATGCCTTCGTAACTGTGTCTGGGCAAGACTACGACAACTTTTGTCCTCAGTAAAGCCTAAAGGACAACAGAACGTATGGACAGTCGCGTAATTGCTCCCTATACAAATGTATAGGGAGCAACTGCGCCACCGTCGATACATAACGTTAGTCCTTTACTGAGAACTACGACAACCGTGGGTAGACTGTCTTTTCCTTTGTTTTACAGGTATCGGTAGTTGATAAACTACAACAAAAATTGCCCACACAGGGTAATGAAATCAACGACAAATTTAATTCCTTGAAATTGGTAGATCGTTCCCTAGCCTTGGTTACTGTCGCAATCACGACACACAGTACAGTACGTACACGAACTATAGCTAGCTGCATGTATATGCATAAACGTAAGTTAGGCGACTTGCTTACAGTGAATTGAGTACGGTCGACGAAGTTGCTTGATGAAACAGTTCCGACAAAACAAAGTAGCATATGTTTGAAAATGCAACCTTTCAAATTTATTTTGAAATCCCTGAAAGGTATAAATTGTTTGCAAACGATATTTACACCTTTTTTCAACCAGAGAGGAGGCCTTCAATGCAGAACAATACCTTTGAATGTGGAACTACTTCTTTATTTGCACATTATACCACCTTACTATACAGGAGTTGTTCGGGCAAATCCCCTTATAAAGAAATAGTTAAACTTTGTTGAAAATCCCCCTACGGAACAACTTAACATAACTGCGCAGCTGTTTCACTGTACAAACGAACAGCGTGCGATTGCAATATGAATCCAAACGGAACACATATAATATTCATCCGCACTGACCGCTTACGAAGGCACGAAACCACGTGACTGAACGAGCAATTCCCACAATCGAAGCTGTGGCTTCGATTAATAAGGCAATTTCACTGACGTCACTTGACGGACAAGGATCTATTTTATCAACACGGACATAGAAGGTACTTGCACCATGGTACAGTAGTTATTTGGGAATGCCGTGTGCGTGTGCTGTATACACTTACCGCGTGAGCATTTTGTCCTTCCATGCAGAGCACATTCAATGACGGTAGCTACGTTTCTGCTAAAAAGTGTTATCGGCACTCGCCAGAATTTTATATCGTTGCTTGGTGTGGCGATTTGGATGGTTTAATGCCATCCTCGAGACCAACCGTTTTCTTATTATTTTTTTTTTCTTGTTTTGTGTATAGAATTTACAGCTCTACACTCATTAACTTTCCGATAGGATACGAAAGGCGTTAGGAAGTCGTCTCTTTTTGTTTCTAGAATTCCCCAGAATCTTATTCATAGTGGCTACTTTACTTCTTATTTAAAAAAAAAAAATCCAAGCAAATCTAAACCTGATGTTATAGTGACTAGAGTGTAGTGTACTGATTTCTATGTAGGCCTATATGCTTCAGTCGAACGTCGACTATTATTCACAAAACTATTCGATTTTGGCAGACCCTTATTTTTCAGGGAACCTTGAATTTTTTTTCTTTTCCCTCACAGAATACCAATGTCAATTAATTTCATGGATCCTCAGGGCCCGCTTACCCCTGTAGCTTGAGTAACAGGTATGCGGGATAATGCTATCGTAAGACGATCTAATCCTAATAAGTGTTTTAACCATAACTTTACTCCATGGTGAAGATATCAAGTCGGATAATGTCTTACTACAACAGGATATACAAAAGATGGGGTGATTAAAAGTGGCCAACATGAATAAAATTTTAGAAATTCGAGAAACAAAAAGGGAAAACTTCCTTACGCATTTCGTATTCCACTGGAACAGTAAATGGGTGTAAAGCTGTAAATTTTATGCAGCTGTGACGGATGCGTGACTATCATTACAACAGTTAGTGTCATTTGCTGCCATCCCCGACCGTCACGAACAAAACAAATAGTTTAAATGGGAAATATAGTTCTTGTCATGAACGTTATCAAGCCGGGTGGAGTGGGGGGCCGACCTCTGTAAAGAGTTGAGGAACGAAATCAGCTACAATGATCCTGGACAAATTGCAGGAACACCTTCCGCCATTATGTCATGTGTGATGACCGTGCACGATTTAGGAACCCCTTTTCCACTCTCCGTTCACAAGTAGAGTGAACCCCGTTCCCCCACTCCCCTAAACAATGTTATGTCTGGAGTTGACCTTATTGTCTCCAACATTTTTATGGGGAGCGGGGGTTGAAGGGGTGTTCCAACGATTTTTCCCCAAGATTGAAACCGTGGAAAAAAAACACTTGAAAGCAGTCTGACCATGGAACTATTACGTGAGACCTCCATGATCTGACCGCACAGCATCTTGAGGTTCCCATTGGTCGGCGTGCATGTATAAATTTGCATATAAATGTTCTATACATTTATATTTAATAATGCAGGCTTTTGCTACCTAGCTCCCCCTAGCTACGCCTTCGACTCACCTTATCACCAACAAACCATCCTGTACCTCCGTTGTTTTGCTTCAAAAGTTTTTCCAAGTTATTAAGATGTGGCTGACAAAATTCTTCAGCAAAGTGTTTGGCTACTTCCGCCTGAAAAAATAAAAACAGTTTCAATTATATTGAATCTTTATTCCTGGAGAAACCGGTGTCCATACATGAAATGATATAGCTATTCATAAGAATTCTTGTATAAAGGAAACGAGTAATGCTGGTAATATTTGCGTCCCTTACAAGTAGCCATCCGATGTGCAGTCGGGAGGGCTGGGGTTAGAACCCTAGGCGGATCATGCAGATTACTTAAAAAAGTTGCAAATACTTCAATTGTGGTTAGTGCTCAAGATAAGCAATTGAGGGGAAACAAGCTAGTAAGCCACAACTGAAATAAGACCAAGGTCGGCTCGAGACTTGAATCAGATAGTTTTCCGACTTTGTCTGCCCCACTTACCTAAACCCTAGATCCGTAATTTGTAAGCATGGCCAAAAGATTTTTATTTTGGTAACATTGAAGGTGCAATGATTCAAATTTTTATTGCACTAACTGGCTGTTTTATCACTCTCTCTCTAGACACCAATACAAAAAAAAAAACCCGTAGCCAAAGGGGAGGGGGATCGGGGATAGGGCCCTACAAATTCTCCCTAGAAAGTTCATTCCCCCTAGAAGGTTTCAGGTTGTGATTGACCTTAAACATTTTTACCGTGACACATTTATCATCTTGAAAATATTTACGCCTTGTCACAGTTGATGCGTTTTTTTTTTTTGTTTTTTTTTGTTGTTCGTTTGTTTAGTATCATTATTGTCGGAGGCTAGTATAGTATGACCATGGTTTGGTATTCGGTTCGCTGTTAACGACTGGTGTTATGCAGAGATTAAAGCTGCGCTGGCCCAGGGTGAAAAGGGTCATTGTGTTGGGCTTATTGTTATGAAGCGTGTTTGCATTGTTTAGAGAATTGTCAAGATGTTTGTGTGTGAGAGCAAGCCCACGCTTATGTAGTTGGGTGTTTCACTAAAGTGACGCAGATAACAAGATAGACTCCGAGGGAGAAAAACGTGTTTTTTGAAGGGACTAGACAACCGCCTTTAATGCAGTCGTGGATTTCGAGCCACGAAATTTGGTGAAAAGCCAGTCGCTAAAATTATTTACAAGTTGTTTACTTCTCAACTGTGTTAGGGCTGTCTGAGCCATCTAAAAGGTGATTTATCGAGAAATATGATGTCGATTAGATGACAAGGTGTTCTAGTGGTGATCGATTAATCAAACCGTAAGTTGAGTTTTACATTACTATTAATATGCAGGTGTTATGCAGTAGAAGCGGTAGTTTTGTTAGAGAAACGCGTATTAGAATGAGGTGGAAATTCTAGGATGTGAAACGAAGTTTATAAACAGAATTCTGAGGTGAAATGAGAAGTGTTAGGAATTACAAACAGGGTGTGGTTCGTTTCAGTAAATTGCTGAAAGAGGTGCGTATGGTGAAAAGTGTGGGGTCCCGGCCCAAAAGTGTGAATATATTTCTTGTATCACGACACAGGGGAATTGTTTTTTTTAAGTAAATTGCCAGTAAGGTCTACCGATCAATTTTCATAACTGGAGGATATTTCCGTGAAAATAAATGCAAGGAGTTTTTAAATCAGTCAAAAGAATTCACACGTTAAGAAACGAAAGAACGTGTTGTACTAAAAAGTTAAGCATCAATTTTGTGTCACGCTAGTTCTGGCACTGAGGGTTCTTTTTTTTTTTTTGTTTAATCAGATGGTCATGGGTGAGAGAGAGAGGAGTTAGTCCAGACATAAACCGTCAACGACAGTTTGGCACGTATCAAAGGGATCGATATTTTGCCTGAGTGTTCATGAGGGTGTAGAAGGGTTATATTTTTTGTGCAGTATAAACTAGAGAACTGAATTTACGGCCTGGAATAAAAGTAACTGAAGCAAAGTAAAGATGAAAATACCAGAGGTTAACCAATCTTGTACATAGAAGAAGAAAAATACATTTTTGTTTGTTAAATCAAAGAAGTTGGTGTTCATTATTTAGTCTCTGAAATCCTTAACACGCCTTGCCCCCTCTCTTCTGAAAATCATTCCGTCTTCCGGGATTAACGCTATCGTTAACCAGTTAGGAAATTTCTTCTTAAACAGTGCACATCGGTCCGCGTCAGTACCGTGTCTATAACTACGGACTGTAAAAAACAACGGTCGACGAGGAAGTCTACTTTTAAACACCTAAGATAAAATTGCAGCGCATTTCAGGTCACGGGTATTTTGATTTCAGAACGCCATGTCATGAGAATTAAGTAATAAGGTGTATTTCCAAGGCACATAGCTTTCCCTCCCTGTGAAATGTGCTTATGGGGATTTTGTGAAAAGAAGGGTTTAAGGTCATATCAAGTTCAAAATGACCCCTTAACCGTGGTTAAATCTGAGAATTGGGCAGTGATGGCTCTGCGAGGAGAGGGTGCAACAAGGGCATTTGGCTCCTCAGATTTTGTCCTTCACTCACTTGCCCTCACCGTCCCGAAGATGGACCAGTTAGTTCAACCAGAAAAATGAATAATATACCCCTCCTGAGATTTAAAGGAAGGCTTTTAGGTCACACTAAGTTTTGATATGTTAGAGGGGTACTTATTGTAAGCATTTTGGTGAAATATGCACTGATATCCGATGTGTGGTTCTCAAGATATGAGCAAGTAAAGTCGCATTTTCAACAGACAGTGAACTTGAAGCAAGCACATGTGACATCATATCCCCACATTAAAGGATAGTTTTTGCTTTTATCTTTACAGCTTATTTTCCCCTCAATATTTCCATATAATCAAAATTTGTTTCTAAAAAAGGCATGAGAAGTTTTCAAACTTTGATATGCCCAAGGGGATGTCCTATTCCTATTAACATCAAGGTCACAGTCTAAAGAAACAAAGGGAAACAAATCATTCATTGTCAATGTGAGCAAGTGATATAATCTCTGTTGCCCTCAGACCATTTTGGAACACAAATCTAGTAACTCCATTTCCTGATATCTCCAGAAATACATGTTTAATTTTGGAAATTCACCACACGTACTGAGTACATATGGTTCTTCTTTCACATGTTAAAATTAAATTTTTGCTTCCAAACCCCCTTCAAGCCACAATGTAATATGACATCATGTTATACAGCAGGATCGAGAGTTGCAAGCGACAGCTTCCTGATACAGTAGGCTGATGACAAACGGATATCAAGAAAATCTTTTAAAAAACAGCACTGTAACAGAAAGCTTTCAAAATGAGTCTTCGAATAAAAGATCCTAAAAGTTGTCATAGAGACGTTGTCATCCTCCAATCAATGAAACTTAATAGCTCACGAAACAAAACAATATCATCAATGTCGTCTGCAATTGAGAGAAGAGTATGGTAACATGCAAGAATGTGGCAGTGGCATTGTCACGGAAGATGCAAATGAGCACATATGGCCGATGACATCGGCCACTAATTTGAAAATGAAAATACAAATCTTTCTTCCATCTTCTTTCTAACGGGCCATTCAGAGATTGATACAGAAAATTTATGAACCTTCTCGGAACTGTTTATTTACCAGAAACATTGAAGAGGTCTATCAGGTTAGAATAAACGTTAATTTTGTGTTTATTTTTTAACGATAATTTCTGGGTATTTGTCAGGTAAAAGAGAAACTTACAGATACAAGACTATATATAACAGCCTGAACTATACTGTAACCAAGCACGACATTAGACCTTAATAATGTTGATTACGAATCATATTTTGATAGTTTTAAGTCAATGGACTGACGTGGTGCTTTGCTCATGTGTCGTATCTGTTCTTTTCATCCAGTCTAGAATGGAGCGACAGATGACAGACAAATGATGTAAATGGTGTGAGGGCCATGAGGTTGGTTAAGTCTTGCCTTCGAAGGACGTATTAGTTTCTCCGTGAAGCAGTTTAAAGCTTGGTTTCGCAGAACGGCTCTTTGTCAGAGGGTCGGGAAGACTTTAGAAAAAGGTGCAGAATTAAAGAAAAAAGTAAAAACAAACTCTGACAGCCGCTTTCGGTTTAAGATGACAGAGGAGTTACCTTCTTCACTGGATCTGTTTCTTCAAAGACTTTTAACATTCCTGGGCCAATGTCTTCAACTGTCTCGTTGACAACGTCGACCATAGCACGGTCCCATGAACCTGCTGGCTCGAAGCCTGTAATCAGGTAATATCATGAAAGTGATTAAATCTGCCACCCTGATCGTATTTATTCAATAAATAGATAGAAATATATAACACAAATTAGCTGTAAGTAAAGGCCAGTATCTGACAAATAAACTGTAATTATGATGAGTCTTCTAGTGAATGAAGCAGTTAGAAAAGTAACGTTTTTATTTTTAAATTACGAAATGTCGTTAGTACAGGTGTCCTTCAGACAAAATTCATTTAACGTGAACGCCACATTGAAATTTTGAGATCAGGTCCATGAGTTGGCACTATCCATGGAAGATGAACTGAGCATCTTAATCTTTACCCCTCTTTGGATTTGAATTTTTGTTGAGGATAACTCCCTCCCAATAATTTTTACCCTCTAAAATTAACCCTTAGACGACTGCCCTAATCAAAAAGTTGTAGTTTATGGGTAATTGTAAATTGAAAAATATTCCCTTTTGTGCTAGTGGTCTATTTCACAAGGGCATATTTAAAAACAATGAGATTGTGTTACTGTGGACCCATGTGACTAGAGAGTAGCTGCACAATGCTAATAGTTTTGAGGACCGGAATACCTTTTAATCAATTCTCGATTTACTTTCTTTTACAATTTTATAGGGATGCTGCAAGTGTTTCTTGTACTCACTACATTAAATCATTAAAATCATAAGTGTGGACTACCTGTGTGACGTTTTGTTCCGCTGTTTGAAATCTTTGCAGAGGTCAATCACAAAAAGTACATTAATGAACAATTTAAAATATTCAAATAATTACTTGCAACCCTCTCCCGGCACCCTCTCCTCATTTTGCAGGGTGTCAAATGAAAACATTGAAAAAAGCAAAAACGAAAGTTCAAGTGTTTATCCTCTTTCTTTAATTTTCTTTCAGGTTCACAGAAGAGGCTGTGTTATTGGATTAGGGAACTAATCAAGAACACTCACAGAAATTCTTAAAAGTTTAAGCACGAAAAGGGCACCAAAAATAACACTGTTTAAAAATACTGTAAGAATTTTGTCCGTCAATAAAGTAAACTTTATCCCTAAGTAACAAATGTGAATTTTGCCATTTGCTTGTCCGACTGAAATTACACAATATGTTAGCAAATATTTTCTAAATTTTGTGCAAAATCTTACGTTAAAGGACCAATCCTCTCACCCCAAACTAGAATTCTGGTAAGGGTTTACGGAAATTCGTAGTTGGTTCAGTTCTTTGATTGACAACTAGTTCAAACAATGCAGAGTATCAAAGCTTATATTACACAACATGAACTGTGCTGAGAGTTTTAAATATACAGATTGAGCTTTTCTACACTCACCCAGGAGCAATAATCTGAAATTGTGTCTGGATGATGATGAATTTCAGACAATTGTGGGAGGGGCTCAAGTAAGAAGGTAAGGAGAATTGGTGCTGTTTAGGGTGAGAGAATTGGCCCTTTAAGTAAAAGAGTTGAAGTTATTTTACTGAAAGGTTTAAATTCCTGTGGGTAAAAACAGGCCCTCCTCTCTACTAAATATCAGTGAAAATACATACCATGTTCTCTGGCCAGATATCGGAAAATTGCTTCTGTTTGAGGTAATTCTTTGCCGTCGACGTTCAAGACTGGTAACTGCCCTAGGCCAATAGCTGTGATCAAAATGATGAGAAGCTATGAAAAATGTTTTCTCAATGATTCTACATCTCTCGAAAAGTGGAACCAGGCAACATGCAATTCCTAGGCTAAATAAGATTTTGTAAGAATACGAACAATTTAGATACCAATTGACGTAAATTGCGTGTGAGATACGGCAGGTGGACATCGTCCACTGTCCACCGTTCCTACATAGCTTGATGTTAGATAGTAAAATGAGTCTTGCAGATACTGAGTGCAGGTCAACTGGTACATATTACAAAGTGGTTGAGTAGTGAATGGGGAAGCCACAGGCTGTACTGTAGAGACGAATCTGGACAGCAAGTAATGGTCTGATTTTAGTCGGTCGTAACCAGGGTCTTTCACCTTTTATAATGTTTCAATTTCTTTGCTTATCTGTATCATGGATGGTTGTACACTGAAATGCTTCTTGATTACCTCACTTTTACGGTATATGAAGGTTTGAAATTACATTTAAACAAATGAAGACGATTAACGGCCGATGGACCCCACTAATGGCTGCATACAATCACTAGACACCAGCGTTCATCGGATTCGTATGTAACGTATGTTGTGTCGTGTGCCTTGAATTGCTTACTGCACACGAATTTGAATAATGGCTGGATGCATCCACGTTGACAGGAGAGGGGATCTTTGAGTACCTTTGCACAGTTTCTGCCCAAACGATCGTGTGGGCTAGGCCTTCGTCCCTTGAACCCCTTCCCCAAATTATCTTTTGTAATATAAGCAACCACAGTGCGAGTTAAATGCACTCACAAAAATCGAATTCCTAATAGTAGAACGAATTGAAGTTCGTTATCACTTTTACGGTCCCCTAAATTATGCAAAACTCGTCAAGACTGTAAAACTTAATCCTCCCAACTCAGGCTACTTTTTTTGTAGTAGTCCATATCTATTCTCAATTGGTACAGCTCTTTGAAAGACAGCAAATTAAAAAAAATGCAGAGTACTGTAGCTCATATTTCAGAGTATGTACTGAGAGTGTTTTCATTACATATAAGGGTCTCCTATACTCACCCTGAAACAGTAAAGTGAGATTGTGTCTGAATGAGGATGAGTTTTAGACTGTTGTGGTAGGCCGGGGCTTAAGTGAGTAGATTAGGAGAATTGAACTCTTTTGGGTGAGAGGATTGGACCTTAAATCTTACGTTCCATGACACCGAAACATCAGAGGTAATGTACAAACCAAATAAAAATTCTACGAACCAATTTGGGTGATGCGAAAAGATAGGAATAAAACAAAGGTGGCATATCTATTTCGCCAATCGCTGTTTTAAGTGGGAAATGCAAATTTTCGTTTCACTATTACCACTCAGATAAAGGTAAAACAAATATTTCCCCTCTTTATCCTTCAACCTTGCATCTCTTTGTGAAGAGCACCTTGATGTAAGTGAGCCAACCTCTCCTAGCAAACAATGGCTCTAATCAGTGTCACATGAAAATTAGACGTCGCTTCAAGGTAAGTCTAAGGTGGGGGAATATGACCGCAATTATTGCCCCCATCTCTTTTTCAAAACCTGTCCAAAATGTAACTAGGCATTATCCACGGACTTACTATTCTGTCGGTTCAACAGCATTTGCGTGACGTTTGAACAATGTAATAAGAGTTCAAGATATTTTTGGAAGGGGTAGCAAATAAGTTATTTGGGAAAGATGCATGTTTTATGAGAACTGGGACGTTGTTCCATATCATTAACATCAGACATTGAGTCAAATATTCCAGTATTTTTGAGCAAACCCCCAGCCTAAAACTTTCGACACGCTTCGCGCTTCCAAACGGTCTGTTCGAAACATTATTTCGAAAAACCGTCACTTCTGGTACAGCTTCGGGTTGCTAAATCCTTACCCCCCCCCCCTCCCTCTTCTTGTCGGATATATCCTTCCATGACCCTTTTTAAGTATGGAAATAAATTTCTTTAAAATGTCGGTATCTTCATGTGTAGGACTCATAATTCCAAGTTGAACAAACTATACACGTTACTAACATAAATGGTTAACAGTAAACGTTTCCAGACAAAGTTGATGGAACACTAGACATCAGTTCATGTGCATCATCACTTGGGTTTTCATGTCAGTGGCGGATCCAGAATTTGCCAGAAGGGGTAAGGAGGAGCAGGTTAGTTGTGGCGGAATGGATAAATACGGAAGGGGTTGAAAGCCAGCAGGACAAAGCGGAGCGCCAATATTAGTTGGTGTGGAGAGTACAAGATTTTTTTTTGCTCCGCAAATCCTCCAGGTGGTCAGAAACGGCACGCCCCGAATGAGAAAAACATGAAAAATTGGGCAAATTTTTGCTTATATTTGCAATTACAAAATAAAACTTAACAAAAATGTCACATTTGGAAACCAGTAGGCCTACTTACAAATTTCACTTGGCCTAAAAGCAAAAATGCCACTGATATATTATTAATAAATCTCAGACGTTGAAAGCTATATTCGAAATGTCGCCATAAGAGAGTAAAAATTTGCACAGGAGGACGAACAGGAGCAATTTAGTTTAAAGAGGGGTACAGAAGGTTCTCTGCCCCTAAAAGACTATCTAAGAAGAGCGACACCTTCATTTGGGGCGGATTGTTCAGAAAATTTTGGAAATGGCAACCTCTCAGCTAGCTGAAAAAGCAGCTTGTAAGCAGAATGTAAGCGGTTGCCATTTTGTAATCCAGCCCGAAGGATTAACCAGCGCCCCGGAACCATCGGTTGGACAAATATATAGAAAATTAATTTTGAAAAATTGTAATTAACCCCACAGACAACCCGAATTGGCATTCCTCAGGACTTATTAGCAGAATTTAAGCAGTCGTTATTTTGAGCTTTCTTTTTTCTTTTTCTTTTTTTGAATGAAATGTTTAATTCAATTAAAAGGATGTAAAATGCAAAATGATCAGATATTTGCCTAACAAAATGTAGGAGGAAAAAATTTCAAACCTTTTTGGAAGGGGGCCGAACCAAGATCTCTTCCCTCTATATCCCCTGCATTTTGCAGTATGGCATGCCGCAACGTTGTCTCTCTAAAGGGGTAGCATTCTACATGTATATATTGCAATGATAACACTCACTTGGCTTTAGCTGCTTCCATTCTTCACTGCCAAGTGGAAGTCTCTTATCTTCATATTCAACTCCAGCAAGTTCAAGCATCATCCGGGCGGGTTCAGCTCTGCCCCTCAAGTCGAAATAAATAAGTTTGTAAGTTGGCATATTTCTTTAATTTGCAGTGGTACTGTTCGTCGAAATAGTCTTTGCCTACTCAGATGACTAGAAAGAAGTGGCTTGACTGTAGGACTTGATAGGGATTGCGATAAGATTATTTTGAAGTGTTTTCATGATGACCCGAATATGCAACTCTGTAGATTTGTGCGGTTTGTTGATCCAAGCAAAAGCAAGCTTGATGAGGGCTCGTTCTGTACACCGATGTTACGTAACGAAGGTAAAATACAACATTTGAGTTGTACACAGAAAAGTCTTCATTAGAATGGAACTTGATAGTGTAGAAACGGAATGCAGCATAATCTTCAAAATCCCCCAATGATCCAAAATACACTCGTTGGGAAAAGCTCTACGTGCTGTTAAAGAAATTCTTCATCCGAGCACTAATAGGTTGTTCAAAGAAAAGCTTTATTTAAGATTGTGTGCGTTCGACTACGTAAATCTCCGTTACAACCTGCACGGATACATGTGTGGTGCCAACGTGAGTATCCCCAGACTTTCTCTATCCTGTTGGAAATTTTCCAGTTTCATCGGGGCTCCTTACCGCGTGTCATTAACAATGAAATCCAAACGAAAGGATTTCGATTGGACGATTTGTGTACTTTTGCTCTAATTGGGCTATGGGAATTAAAGAGCCCAATTCTCCTATATGCCTTAAAGGGCAGGAGCAGTCATCCCAAATTGAATAAGTGTAGTAGACTGTCCAGTTTCATGACTGGCTGTTGGGAGTCATGTGACAATGTTTTTTCTCTTCAAATTGTGAAATTAACCAGAAATAACTGCTTGGTTTACCTTGATTTATGCAATAGTAAAGTCGTAAAATGTAATTAGAGATACTTTGAAAAGAAATAAGATGAAAACTGAGTTATTTAGCCTTTTCTTCAAAATTGTTTGGGGGGACTGCTCTTTACCCTTAATTGAGACCCACAGATACCAAGTTTGTCTATCTAAAATTGAAAATATTTCCTATTTTTCTAATGAGAATTGAAAATTTTGATATCCCGTAAGTTAAAATTCAGTTTTTGAAACTTTTTTAGTACAGTTCTAGACGTTTGTTAGTTCCTTTGACCCACGACAGTTTTATGTTTGACGTCACTGTATTTCATCGTCGATTTTGATTTGACCTTTGCTCACTGTTGGGCCAATTTTTCCCGGACAATCCAATGATAAAAGGAAACGGCATATGTAGCTTCTGTCCTGACGATGTCAGAGGAGACATAATCCCAAGTGTCTCTTCATCTTTCATTTAACGTCGTACTTTGGTAGCTATTCATCTGGTATTGTAACTTAGAAACACAAACTATCCCACACCAGATCTTTCAAACCCTGTCTCAATACCCTTTTCCTAACTCAAGATATCTCACGTTACAGATTGATTATTGTTACGAGACGACATTAACCAGATTGAATCCACGGACGAGCAAGTGGAAAATTCTAGAAAGTGCTAGCATCGGTGTTGTCTCTCGAGCATATTAAACGGGTAACCCCAGAGAACATTCGCACAGTTACGAGAATATACGATCACCTACTGGAAGCTACTGTATGATGTAATGGCCTAATAATAGCCAACTTGTGGTTATGGGTTACTGAGCCCAGAACGTTCACTGTTTGTTTTGTACGAGATAAAACGAGACGTTTCCATAAGAGTGAGTTCCAGACTTTTCTGGAAGAACTACCAGATATATAAAAGGTCATGCAAGCAGTGTGACAGGAGAGAAGAGAACAGAAGATACACAGATAATACAGAGACCAGACGCCTGCTTCGCCGCTTAACGCTGTAATTGTGTCGCCATTTACCGATCACTATAGTCTTCATCCTGCCTTCGCGGAACCGAGTCCTATGCTGTGCTGCTGTACAATCGACGCTAACAACACTACCCCTTGGACAAAGAGTGATACCTTAAGCTGTAAAGGATTGTAAGTAGATTTAAGATTAATTGTTGTAAATTTAAGGAATTAAGAGGTGAATAATAATTAAGTTGTTGATTTTAATCTCGCTCTTCTGTGGTCTTTCGCTGTTATTGGTTTGAATTGCGACCAAGCCGTAACAGAATTGGTGGCCTAATATCCGGGAAAGAATCATACTACCAGGTGGAAAATTCGAGAGATTTCGTTGTAATTTGCAACTGTATTGTCCAGACTTCTTAGTTGTTTGTGAGTGCTTGACACAACCTCAAAATGCCATTCGATTTAGATAAATTCGTGGCTAGCCCCTCAATTGAGGAGCTTAACTCACTAAAAAAGTCTGAGATTGTAAAAGTCGCAAAACACTATTGCGTTGAGTTTCAGCCATTAATGCGGAAGGACGAGATTAAGAGATACATTGTAGACTATCTGGTAGATGAAAGTATTCTGCCAATTACAGTGCTTGAGACAATCATGACCGTGCCTACTGACAATGCATTTGAATTCAAAAAGCTTGAATTGGAAAGAGAAGTAAGATTGAAAGTATTGGAAATGCAAAGGGAAAAAGAAGAAAGAGAAATACAAAGGGAGAGAGAGGAAAGAATAGAAAGGGAAAAGGCTAGAGAGCATGAATTTAGGTTGAAACAGCTGGAGTTAGGGGTCATAAAAGGCCCAGAACCTAAAATAGGCACGGATACTGGGGGATTTGATGTCTCTAACCACGTGAAATTTGTGCCCAAATTTCAGGAGAATAATGTGGAGAAATTTTTCAACCACTTTGAAAAACTGGGTGAACAATTAAAGTGGCCCAGAGATAAATGGTCAATACTCATTCAGAGTAATTTTACTGGCAAGGCCCAGGAAGTGTATTCCGCTCTGTCAATAGAGGACAGCATGAATTACGATAAAGTTAAGAAGGCCATATTACAAGCCTATGAATTAGTACCCGAGGCATATCGCCAAAAATTTAGAAAATATCGTAAGGCGGATACACAAACATATGTAGAGTTTGCCTATCAAACGGAAAGGCATTTCGATAGGTGGTGTGATTCTAAAAAGGTTTCCACATTTGAAGCCTTACGACAACTGATGCTGGTCGAGGAATTTAAACGGTGTGTGAGTGATGACATAGAGACTCACCTTGAAGAGCAAAAGGCAGACAAATTGAAAGAAGTGGCAAATTTGGCTGATCAGTATGCACTTACCCATAAGTTTGGTAAAGTAGGTCAGACTCAAAACAAGAGTCAGTTTAATAGGCCAAATAAAAAATATGGCAATGGCACTAGTGGTGACACAGCAGGTAAAATTAGTGGATCTCAGTCTGGATCCCTCTCTCCAACAAATTCTGGTAAAAAACAACCAGATTCTAGTCGTCAAAAGAACGACCAGGTCAGCTCAAATAAAGCTGCCTTTAAAGACATAGTTTGTGGTTTCTGTCACAAAAAGGGCCACATATTGGCAAATTGCTTTCAATTGGCAAAATTAAAGGAGACTGAAACAGCTCCAAATGCCTTAGCCAATGCAGAAAATTCTCCAGAGGTAGTCGTGACTTTACGGCCTAATTCTAATGACCAAATTAAGGAAGAATACCTTCCATTCGTGTCCGAGGGTTTTATTTCCCTAGATGGGGATTCAGCTCATCCACCCGTCAAAATTAAAATTTTGCGTGACACGGGCGCAACTCAGTCGTTGCTTCTTGATGGAGTTTTGCCATTAACGGACTCTACTTCCACAGGGGCAAATGTACTAATTCAGGGGGTTGAGTGTGGATTTATTTCTGTCCCTCTTCACAAAATTAATTTGAAGTCAGATTTAGTTTCTGGGTCGGTCATAGTAGGGGTCAGACCTACTCTACCTGTAAAGGGGGTATCGCTGTTGCTAGGCAATGACCTAGCTGGTGGAAAGGTAGTTGCCAATGCAACTTTGACGGATAAACCATGTGACTATAACAACACAGAGCAATTAGAAAAGGAATTTCCAGATTTATTCCCAGCCTGTGCTGTCACGAGAGCTATGTCACAAAAGCTTGCTATGGATGATAATCTTAAACATCCAGCCTCCAAAAGTGAGGATACAGTTTCCAAAAGTGAAACAAGTAGGGAATCATGTAAGGATGATAATCTTGAACATCCACTCTCTAAAAGTGAGGGTATGGTTTCTGAAAAGAAGGATGGTAAATTTAAGCCTCCGCCCTCTAAAATTGAGGAATTAGTTCCTAAAAATGGAACAACACTCCCGAAAGTGGAGTCAGAGTCCAAAGAGGACTCTAATAAAAAATATTGATGAAAGTGAAGATTCCTGGTTTGATCTCAGCCAAACTTTTATGGCCAATGTTCAGGATTGTGAGTCTCCTGTCCCCACACATGGTGAGGGGACAGAACAGGAAAGAAACATGTCTGACACACTCCAGCGAGACCAGTTGTCAGTCCAACAACAACATGATGAAGAGTTTCAGCCACTAATTGCTGGTGCCCTCACTGAGGATGAGTCGAAAGACGTCCCAGTGTGTTTTTACCTTAAGAACGGTGTTTTGATGCGTAAATGGCGACCACCTGATGCACCATTAGATGAAGAGTGGCGCGTTTACCATCAAGTTGTGGTACCTAGGGTGTATCGAAAGGATATACTGAGTATTGCTCATGAAATGCCATTTGCGGGGCACCTAGGGGTCAATAAGACTTACCACAAAATTCTAAATCACTTTTATTGGCCTAAGCTTAAGAGTGATGTGGCCAAATTTTGTAAGACTTGTCATTCATGTCAAATGGTTGGGAAGCCGAATCAGAATATTCCGGCTGCACCCTTAAAGCCAATTCCTGCTTTTGAAGAGCCATTTAGTAGAGTCATTATTGATTGTGTAGGTCCTCTACCTAAGAGTAGGGCAGGACATCAGTATATGTAAACCATAATGTGTGCTTCGACAAGGTTCCCAGAGGCAATACCTCTAAGAAATATTAAGGCTCGGACAGTCTTACAAGCTTTACTTAAATTTTTCACATTGTTTGGGTTACCTAAGGAGATCCAATTAGATCAAGGGTCTAATTTCATGTCAACTGTATTCCAACAAATGTTGTATGAATTAGGCATAGACCAAATTAAGTCTTCGGCTTATCATCCCGAAAGCCAAGGGGCTTTAGAAAGGTTTCACCAAACATTGAAAAATATGTTAAAGACATATTGTCATGACAATGAGAAAGATTGGGATGAAGGCATTCCATTTGTAATGTTTGCTGTCAGGGAGTCTGTACAGGATTCACTTGGGTTCAGTCCATTTGAACTCGTCTTCGGACACACAGTTCGTGGACCATTGACATTATTAAAGGAGAAGTGGTTATCAGATCCAGGTGAAAACATACATCTGCTTGATTATGTATCCCGCTTTAAAGAGCGTTTTCACAGAGCATGTGAACTGGCTCAAGAAAACCTGAGGAGTTCTCAGAAGAAAATGAAGGCGTGGTTTGATAAGACCACTGTGGAAAGAGAGTTTAAGCCTGGTGAGAAGGTGTTAGTGTTTTTGCCTGTGTCTGGTCAGCCACTTCAAGCTCGCTTTCAAGGACCTTATGTCATTGAAAGAAAGGTCAATGACACAGATTATGTCATCTTGACACCTGACAAGCGTAAATCGAAGAGAGTTTGTCACATTAATATGATGAAAAAATATTATGAAAGAGAGGATTGTGACATTTCTAAGGATGAAAGTGTACATGATGTGAATGTCAAAGTTAATGATGCATGTAACCAAGTGTGTATCATCAGTGTTGATCAAGCATTCAATGATAATGATGAGATCAATGCGGATGATGTTCCTGACATGTGTATTAAGTTAAAAAAAAACTCTGATGTATTGAGTAATCTTGATCAGAGGTTAAGTCACCTAGATGACAAAGAAAGATCAGAAATGAAATCATTAGTCAATGAATATGTATGCTTGTTCTCAGATGATGATCCTACTAGGTCAGATTTGATTGAACATGATGTTGATGTGGGAGAGGCTGTACCAATCAAGCAGCATCCTTATCGAGTTAACCCTCGAAAACGACAACATCTCAGGGATGAGGTTCGCTACATGTTAGACCATGATATTGTCGAACCTAGTAATAGTGAATGGTCTTCCCCATGTATATTGGTCCCAAAGCCAGACGGTGGGTACAGATTTTGTACTGATTACCGGAAGGTGAATGCGGTAACAAGAACGGATTCCTATCCGATACCCCGTATCGATGATTGTATTGATAGGATTGGGAATGCTACTTACGTATCAAAGTTTGACTTGTTAAAGGGGTACTGGGAGATACCACTCACTGAGAGGGCTCGAAAAATCTCAGCATTCGTGACGCCAGATGTCTTATTTCAGTATAAGGTTATGCCGTTTGGTATGAAAAATTCACCGATGACCTTTCAACGTTTAGTAAATGACCTTACGTCAGATTTAGAGAATTGTGAAGTGTATGTTGATGACCTTATTGTGTACAGTAACTCATGGAATGAACATGTGCAACATGTTAAGGCATTATTTGACAAACTTGCCAAAGCTAATTTGACTGTCAATTTGGTCAAGAGTGAGATTGCTTGTGCCCATGTAATATTCTTAGGGCATGTAGTTGGTCAGGGTAGAGTTAAACCAATTAAGGCTAAGGTTGAGGGCATTGACAGATTCCCTGCCCCAGCTGACAAAAAGCAGCTCATGCGCTTCCTAGGCATGGCTGGTTACTACAGACGTTTTTGTCCAAATTTCTCTGACATTGCTGCACCATTGACAAGATTGTTAAAGAAAAATGAAAAGTTTATTTGGACAGAAAATTGTCAGGCAGCACTTGAATCATTGAAAAGAGCACTAATGAGTTCGCCAGTGTTGATTGCTCCAGATTTTGAAAAACAGTTTAAGCTGGCAGTTGATGCCAGTGACAATGGTATAGGAGCAGTTTTGCTTCAAGCTGATGAGCATGGTGTTGATCACCCTGTGTGTTATTATTCAAAGAAATTTGACAGACATCAGAAAAATTATTCTACAATTGAGAAAGAAACATTAGCTTTGATACTTGGTCTTCAGCACTTTGATGTTTATTTGGGGACTTCTAGTTTCCCTGTTATTGTATATACTGATCATAATCCTCTGACATTTCTGTCTAAGATGAAGAACACGAATCAGAGATTGATGAGATGGAGTTTGTTTCTACAATCGTATAATGTAGATATTAGGCACATTAAAGGGAAAGACAATGTTGTGCCTGATGCTTTGTCAAGAACTTAATCTGATGGAGTAGATTAAAAGTCGTACTGTAATTTTGAAATTTTGATGTTGCCTGCAGCACAGTATGTGTTAATGATGTAACTACTCATGTATTATCATATTGTAAAACAAGTTGTATGTTATGATAGCACCTTCCACTTGATATTGGAATGCATACTGTAATACTATAGTTATTACTATAAGGTAATATTGTAGATATTGTAACCTAAGTTTTGTCCTAGATGTCCAAAACTCTTTCAAGGGGGGGGGGGGGGGAGTGTTACGAGACGACATCAACCAGATTGAATCCACGGACGAGCAAGTGGAAAGTTCTAGAAAGTGCTAGCATCGGTGTTGTCTCTCGAGCATATTAAACGGGTAACCCCAGAGAGCATTCGCACAGTTACGAGAATATACGATCACCTACTGGAAGCTACTGTATGATGTAATGGCCTAATAATAGCCAACTTGTGGTTATGGGTTACTGAGCCCAGAACGTTCACTGTTTGTTTTGTACGAGATAAAACGAGACGTTTCCATAAGAGTGAGTTCCAGACTTTTCTGGAAGAACTACCAGATATATAAAAGGTCATGCAAGCAGTGTGACAGGAGAGAAGAGAACAGAAGATACACAGATAATACAGAGACCAGACGCCTGCTTCGCCGCTTAACGCTGTAATTGTGTCGCCATTTACCGATCACTATAGTCTTCATCCTGCCTTCGCGGAACCGAGTCCAATGCTGTGCTACTGTACAATCGACGCTAACAACACTACCCCTTGGACAAAGAGTGATACCTTAAGCTGTAAAGGATTGTAAGTAGATTTAAGATTAATTGTTGTAAATTTAAGGAAGTAAGAGGTGAATAATAATTAAGTTGTTGATTTTAATCTCGCTCTTCTGTGGTCTTTCGCTGTTATTGGTTTGCATTGCGACCAAGCCGTAACATTATTTATGTAAAAAAGATACCTCTACTTTTCCACAAAGCCACAGAAAGTTATGCAATGTGGGTACATTGCCTCAGAATCCTGTCGTTTTTCCTTATAATTGAACGCCCTTTTTGTCTGTAAAATTTGAAACTGTTGGATTGATTAAATACTTTTTTTCTCTGTATCTGGCATTACTCTCCACCATACGTAGGAAACAACCAACAATGTTGCTAAATATTGCCTGCAGCGGCATCAAAAGTAAGAATAAATTGAATGCAATGTCAAATTAATGTACCAACTTTCAATACAAAATGCATCACTTTAAAACTTTGCATCTTCCGAAGGCCACATGCTATTCAGATGCATTTTTTTTTTCTAAATAAGGAATTCTGTTTCCAGAATATGCCTTTAAATATTTTCCTGGTCGAGATTTTCCTCTTTACCTTCCTTTGGAAATCACTCGTCGTAAAACAACAAATTTTCAGTTGGTACAACTCTTTTATTGACCAAATTTAAAAATACAGAGATCATATTACACAGAAAGCACTAAGGGTGTTTTAATTAGGGACTGCTCACCAGCCAGGAGAAGATAAAGGTGGATTATATCTGGAAGAGGAGAGATTTAGAAAGCTTTGGGAGGGGCTAGAATTTAGGTAGGCTGGAAGAACAGAAACTGTAGTACGTGATAATGAGTAACTTCCTTCTTATGAAGTTTATGCATTTTTCACCCAAAAGCAGTGATGTAAAAGTTTCTGGAATTGTCAAAAATGATCTTTGAGTACGTTTTCATTACATTGTGCTTTACACATATCGATAATATGACCATGGAGCTATTCTTTTGACAAAGTAATAGCTTCATGATATGACTAAATTAGCACCCACTCTGACATTCTCTCCGAGGTCCCAATTCTTGGAGCGCTCGACAAATATTTTTGAACGTACTTTAATTTAGCCTTTCCCGGCACTTATTTTCACTGGGGCAGGCTGAGCCTCCAAACATCACTGCCCCCCCCCCCCCCTTCGTGCCGGATCCTCCGACACGGCTCCAAGACATTCCTGCAGAAAACAAGGGCAATTCGTAGACATGTCAATTTGCTGCATTTTGTCATTTGAACAAGACAGTAGCAACTGTGCAACTCGTCATTCTTTAAAAAACTGACGCAATAACGAGATTAGAACAGGGAGGTGTACTAACACCTCCCTGATTAGAATCTAGTGAAAATGTCAACTTTCAGGATTTTGCTAAAATACTTTCACGTCAACTTGTCAATTTTAAGTAGAGTTCAGAGGTTTTGCGTCATCGGTCGATATTGGTTAAAGTCAAACTCTGAAATCTTGTTAAACCGACATATCTAGGTAACAAACTAACATAGGTTAAAAACTTCGTATGTGGATGCTTTAAGGTTCGATAAAGTAACCTGCAGTTTCTGATTAATTTCGAGAGTAATCTGCGATCTTGGTATGTGGTTGCAATTTTAACGGGAGGATGATCCCTGTTGTATGGTCTAGAAGAGGACAAAAGATCGTTTGGGAAGGCTTCGTGTTGAGGGGAAAATTTCTTATGACATCAGAAGACAGCACCGTCAGATGGTAAAAATATTAAAAGTGAAATTTTCTAAGAATTTACCAGATTTTCATTTGAGATCACATAATTTTCAAGAACCCAAACTTCCTCAACATCTGGGGACAGAAAATGGAATATTTCCCAAGAATTCAGTAAGTCCCAATCATGTGTAAAGACAATACTAGTTTTAATACATTTCAATTAAATATAAACAAAATATTGTTGAAATCTCAACGCATTTTTTAATTCTGTGTTATTCTTTTATCTTAAAGGCCCATTTCTCTCACACCAAACAGTTCCAATTCTCCTAACCTTCTTACTTAAGTCCCTCCCATGAATTGTCTGAAATTTATCCTCATCCAGATACAATCTCAGTTTATTGCTTCAAGGTGAGTATAGAAACACTAATCAAAACACTCTCAGTACCGTTCATGCTGTGTAATATAAGCTTTTGTACCCTGCATTGTTTGAATTAACTGTCAATCAAAGAGCTGAGCCAATTGAGAATTTGGGTACCCCCGTGCCAAAATTGTTGTTTGGGGTGAGAGGTTGGGCCCTTTAGGAGTGATTGAAAATCGCTGACGGCCTGAGAATATTCATTACGGTCACAATCTATTTAGTAGGCCTAACTACACACTCATTATTATAGCACTAATATTCCCAATAATATTGCCTATATCCATGGTTTGTTTTTTGTCCACAACTTAATTTAACAAGTGCAAGAAAACCATTCACTCGAAAGATGTTATAAAAGAAGGGCTTAAGGTCATTACAGGATTTGGTATGTCAGAGGGGTACTTTTTCTAAGCATTTTGGTGAAATTTGCCTTGAAATCCGATGTGTAGTTCTCAAGATACGAGCACGTAAAGTTTTCACATTTCAACAAAAAGTAAACTTGAAGCAAGCACATATGACATCATATCCCCACATTAGTGCACAGTTTTTTGTTTTTCTTTAAACTTTAGAGTTGATTTTCTCCTCCGCAAAAACCCACGTTACTTGTGATTGCCTAAGTGGCAACAGAACTTCACAAACTTTGCATCCCCCACAGGAAGGTCCTATTCCAGTCAACTCCAAGGTCAAACAGCAGTCTAATAAAACAAAAAGAAACGAAGTATTCCTTGTCAATGTGAGGAAGTGATATAATGTCGTGTAGCAATATCAAAATCCAATTACGTCAAGGGTATTCCCCGATAATCACATGTTCATTTATAACCAATCACGTAGTGACCCAATGTCACAAACGGAAAAGTTTAATGTTTTGATATATGATTTTCAGTGAAGGGTTTCCATAAGTGAAATGCAGGGGTTTTTTGGTAAAATTGTGTGAAGAAAGCTATACATTTGCACATTTTCAGATTGACGATAGACGAGCGTGCAAGCTAAACAAATAAACATCGAATATCAAGTTCATCAAATTTCGTTGTCAATCATCATTTTTTTTTTTTTTTTTTTTTTTGCTGAACGTCCGAGTATAAAATAACTACACCCCAAACCCCGTACGTACACGACAATAAGCTCTCCTTCCCTCAAACTCACTTTGGAACACAAATCTACTGATTTCATTTACTGATATCTCGAGAAATACATGTCAGATTGGAATGGAACTTTCACCACACTATGTAGTTTGGGTTCCTCTTTCCCATATGAAAATTAAATTTTTGCTTAAACCTTCCCTTTAAATATTTCATGAGCTTTGACAGGACATTGGAACAACTGGAAAATTTGGTAACTTAATTCGTAACTAGGCCTACTTACTGTGATTTTAATGTATGTCTCTTATGTTGATGATTTTTTCGTTCTGTGTCGGTACTTTGGAACGTATTTAGTGTTATGTTAGATACAAAGTGACCTTCTTTTAATTCTGTTTGTCAGAAAGGAGCTGTAAGATGAAACTCTACCAAATCTGTCAAACAATATGTACTGGAAAATAAATCATCTTGCAAGCACCAGAATTTGCCAGGTCACTTTATGTAGTACTCTTTGCCTTAGACACACTAGCATAGCCAGCGGGAGGCAGGAGGGCAGAGTGCCATTCACAAAAATTTTGGGGACGCGATAGGCGATGTTGAAAGAATGAAAGGGAGCCCCCAAAAAATAAATAAAAAAAAAGATAAACGGCAAGAGGAGGGAGGGAATCGGGGGCATTTTTTTTTACAGTTTTTCGGGGGGGGGGGGCTCTTAGTGGTTACGATAAAGTATGCAGTCCCCGAACGCAACTAGTCTCCCCGATGGTTTGCCTGTTTTTTGCTCTCAAGGGACAATTTCCCTAATAAGAACCGCAAATTTTCGGCGCGCTACGTGCGCTGTTGATTCACTCCAGTTTTTCAATACTTCCATTCCACATATCTAGGGAGTGTAAGTCCTGTCAACCTTACCAAGTAACGGGTAGGCAGAGTACACAGGCTATGAAGAGGTCGTAAATTTCATCACATATTTCAAAGCCTGGTTGCTTGTGTGTGTCATGCGATAGGTCAGTTGGTGAGCGACTCACGGAGCATAGTTTGGCTATTTTATCGGTATTCCAGGTTGTTTCGACACAATGTATGTTATCCCCGATACGGTCTTCAACCCCTACAGTTTCTATTTTTTTTTTCTTTTTGTTCTTAATGATTACAAAGGCTATGTTATTTTTGTAAGCCTACCAAAAATTATCGCGGTCTTCGCGCGCTTTGCAATATCGCGATACAGACTCAAAGAACACTATCAGTGCGCAACTCGGCTTTTAAAATATTAAGTGATATTGTGCAAAATGTGTCCCAGGCTGCAATGACATGGGATAGTTAGGCTCCTTCCATACCGTGACGTCTCTTCTTGAGAAAACAACAAAGACACCCCAGTAGATCAAAGGCGGTGTGGGGTGTAACTGATATCTGAGTTTTGTCAGATGATCCCTGCCCTTAAACGAGCTAAACATTCATTGTGTTCGCACTGCGTGAAAAGCAATTAGCACATGCGTGATTGACCTGTTAACTAACTTAAATGTTACGTAACTTTTTGTGTATTTTAATATTTCTGTTACTGTCAATCAATTAATCAGATGTGAAATGTGACCATATTAAGTGTGGGTGTAGTGAGCTTCATTTCCTTCCTGAGGCGATAAAAGGTAATCAGGCAGAGGAGAATGTAACAAAAAGTAAGAAGGAACGTTTCATCATGACATCCCTTCTCACCACCCCCTCGACATAGGGGCTGTCGGAACTTGTGGTCGATGGCATGGCCCGCCCCCTGTCGTGAATTATCTGTCGAATTCCCATGGTCGGTTTAGTTATTTTGGCTTTCAAAAGAGTTATTTCTGCGATAAAACCCAAAATGTTCGGTACGCTTTGCACACTCTTCCTCAGTTCCGTTACCAAGAGCTAATAAAGTACAAACCCTTCCCATCTTTTCAAGTAAATTAATAAGTATTTGGTGTCACGTTGCTTACCCAGCCATCTTGACCTTAATAACAAGAACCCACCCAACCCCACCACACACCGTAGGGGCCAATAGCGAATAATAACAAACGGTAAAACTTCTTGGGTTGAACGTAGTAGATGCTAGTTGGGCTCGTCTGGTTATTCTTCAGTTCTAAGGCTGGGTTGTTTATTTGGATATCACATGACAGTGGCAGATGCAGGGAAGGGGTGCAGACCCCCTCCCCCATTCGCTGTCATGTGTAATTTATATATGCTTCACAATGTGTCATATATGAAGTACCATAATGTATCTTAGGTCCAGCACACTTCCAAAAGCAAATATTTCCAAAGTGAACAGGAAAACCCTTCCCTTAGACCCTACCCAGGTAAGCAACTATTCAAACCTTGTACCCCCTTTTACTTCAGCTTCCTTTTTACACCAGGTTGGTGTAACAATTCATGTTCATGGAAGTAAATGAATCAACGCACAGTATTGCTACCCTAAATCAAATTCATCAATACTGTATATGGAGGTGACGGGTCAACGCGTAAGAAAAATTTGAGGCGCCAGAGGCATGGGCAGTCATGCCCCTCCCCCGTGTTAAAACATTTGTGCCCCAATCATCTCCCAAACTAAATACACTTAACCTGAGACTTCAATTTTCACCCAGGAATGTGCTAAAACCTAAGCCTCCAACAGGTCCATAGCCAGACAAGGCATTGAAAGTGGGCTAAAACCTTTCCAGAGGCAAAATATTAAAGGGGGGGGCACATTTGCACAGATGTATTAATTCATTGGCACACTTAAAAGTTTTTAGGGATGAAGAATTTTAAGGGGGCTATGGGTCTGGCTTCCAAAGCCTTAACACCCTGGACACCACAGGGGACCTGAAACAGGCACTCTACCTGTCCTGCAGATCTAGCCCTTTTCACTCAGTTTCTGCATGGAAATTTTATGCTCCAAAAATTCTTTTTTGCCCCCCCCCCCCAAACACTTTTGATATCCTTGCACCACCACTTAGGAGAGTGGGCAGTAGGTAAAGATACAATGCCAATGTCTGGAATCTGGATTCATTCATGATGGATGAGGATGCAGCAACAACCGTGGAACACTTGCAACTTGGTTTGTCATATCAGATAAATTTACAAATATTCCATGAGTGACTGAGGGTCAAGCAATGTGCACCACAGCTCTTGATATCTAGTTCACCAATGCAAATGATTAACAAGAAAAAGTTTTTTAGTTTTCTGGCATACTGAAATTCTCCTCCTGTATTAATACATTCCATTGATATAGTGCTTTCTACAAAAGTGTTAAATTAAAAATTGCTGATTGTGAACTCATGGACACAGGCAACTGTTAGAATAGGCCTATATCCATAAAAATGCCTTGATTGGGAACTTGCCTTTAGGCTAATAAACCATGAAAAATTATCAAAATGGCCAAACAGTACCAATTCTCTTTGGTCCATTATGTAGCTAGGAAGGAAATCTGTTGCCATCCTAAAATGGCACATGCACAGAAAATTTCAAAAAAAATCCACTGGCAATTACAGAGGCTGAAACCTTTCGAAAAGTGAGACAGACATTTTCAGTGGGACAGACATTTTGCCCTCTACAGCATAACGAAACTTCTACTCTCGCTTTGTGGGTTGAGCTAAGAGCTAAAAATACTCTGTTTTTGAAAATACTATCCACAAAAAAGTTAAAAACCTCATCTCATTTTTCTTGATCCTGTAGAAGGCAAAGCCACATTTTCTTTTGGAATTCCTTTAGTAATATCAATCCTTATCCCTTGGCTTCGAGGTGAAATAACTCATTGATTTTGCAAGGAAAAAAAACATGCAAAGAAAGGAACATGTAACAGGGTATAAAAATCTCTGGCAAACACTTCCACTACAATTCTGATTAACATTACGGTTTTTGAACAGCAAGTCAAAGAGCATCTATGCCATTTCAGTGTTAAATTTCCTTATAATTTACCACGGAATCACATCCAGGAATGTCTTCATTTCATTTACCTAACCTATCACAGCATTATCAAGGCCTGTCTTTGCAGTTGGAAAAGTCAGTTCAAGCAAATATGGGCACACAAACAAGTTTTTGGCAAACACTGATGATTTTTTTTTTTTTTTTTTTTTTTTTTTTGCAGTTTTCCTACAAATACTCCAGTTCGCACTGTTGTTGTATCTGTTTGATGTATGATGCAGACTGCAGGAGACAAATGACATTGCAGATGAAGACCCGCATAAATCAACAGGTGTTGTTCGGACTGTGTCAGCTTTGGTCCTGTGTCTGTGGGTTCTAAAAGAAATAAAAGAATAGAATTAAACTGAAGTAAATGCTTGAACCTCATTGTATCTCTTTGTTTACTTTCTGTACACATCAAGTTGTGAATAATGTAAAATTCAAACTCCTGTGGTATAGTACTGTAATTTCACTGCCAGAACCTACAACTTTCCTTGGAGGGGTCTAAAGACAGAGATGCCCCCTACCCCTTCGATCTTCAACAAAAATTATTATTATCTATTGTTTAAAAGATCTCATTGGCTACCGAGATATCAGGAGCCTTGCCATGACATCATTCTTGGACACTAATAAATCATTCAGCCAAACATTGCAACATATAATCATGAACACAAATTTAATGCAGTGGTTTCTGTATTGGCAATTTACTCAACTAAAGAAATTGCAATAAAGAAAAATCACTGACAGATCACAATTTAAATATCATTTAAATATAATTTTGCAGTTTTTTTGACTTGGCAATTTGAATGGTCGAGAATCCAAGTTAAACGAGCATATTGAAACTGACCTTGACCCACATTAGGAAGCCTGTTATATGACCTCCAGAAACATACTGCGCCTTTCAACCTAAAATTTTTTGGATAAGGTTGCATGTGACTGTTGTGGTAATTTTCAGCCAATTATCTAGCTATCTACCCTGCAAATTGAAACCGACTAGCTCAAAGGCAACGTGAGTCTTTGGTAGCTGTTTGTTGCTTGAAACCTGACTCCTGCAGCATCATTGGCAAAGATTGAACATTTACCTTCATAAATGAACTATTAATCACAGCAGTGAAAAACTTAAGCTGAGTCATACTATCAACAGCATCAAGTGAAGAAAAGACATCCACTCAGCTACAGTATACACTGCCACCTCTTCTTGAAGTATAACAGTGTATGGAAATGGTCAATGAAGCAGAGTCCTTGGTAATTTGTCATTTTATGCCAACTTTGAAATAAAACTTACCAGACAAGACCTTGCTGGATTCTCATCTGAGGTTGCCATCCCATCATGCCTTTCTAGCCCTTCTTTCAAAAAGACAGAAATATGAAGTAGAAAGCAATACATAAATATGGCTAAACTATTGTGGCAATTTTAAATGAGATCGTCTGAAATCTGTGACGACTCAGTGATGTGACGTATGTGACCAAGGTTAAAATCTGTGATGATGACCAAAATCAGTGACGGTACAATGATAACTTTGACAACACATTGGCTTACAATGATTTCAAAACTTGCATGCATTTACATTTTTACACACTGGCAATGGAAAATCAACTTGAGCGTTTGTTTTCCAAACATGCCGAAATTTGCGTCGATTACCTTGATCTACACAGTATACACCGAGAAATGTATTGTGTGCATTAAGAATGCCTTTTAAATGAATGCATGCTGACGCAGCAAATCTAACAGTGTGCAGATAAGGAGTTTGGGACCTTTGTTATACATAAAATATACTTCAATTGGGCATTGAGACTGCCTTTGAACGATCATCGATGCTGTTTGTATACACACACTTATTTGCTAAAAAGTAGGGATTACGTAATGCCTTAATAATAAACGGTTAGAAAGGGATTGTACACTAGGACTAACGTTTGGCCTATGATTCTGAGGTCTATGGCAATTCTGTGTTGTAACGTGCTTGGGTTTGCACAGTTTCGCTGTCTTACGACCATCGAAACTGGTAATTCAACCAAGTTCTCATGATTTATGTTATACAGTAATTTAATTCGGCCCTTACCTGTGTTCTGTACCTTGGTTCTTGCTCTGATCATCCTAATACACGTCGGTAAATCGCTCGACTTCTAAAGTTGTGGTAACTTACAGTAGGCCTAACACTAACAATAGGGAATCGTGCTTGGAAATTCACCATGCTTCAGTTCACCGTCTCCGATCATCTAAATGCGCACACAAAACCCCTCTTGTTTGCAATCAATTCAAAGAGTTCTTTGGTACAGGATAAACGTTAAGATTCCGTCATTCTTATGAGTGATAACAGATCCCATGATGAGTTTCCCAGACAATGTATTAAGCACCGGAATCGTTTATGTTTTGATTTTAAGATTGTCTTGTTTGTTGACGACTTTATACTTTGTGAGGTACCTGGCAGATCTTGTCATGTGATCCTCATGTGACCTGAATGAAGATCTGTGATTGGGCAGTAACTACGTCATAAGTATGTTGTAAACGAAATACTTTCGTTTTTTTTTGGCGAAAAATGTGATTGAATTTTAATCCTTATCTCAATAATGTGCAATTATCACGATTGGGAATCACCCTTTCATCAATGTAAATATTTTAAAGAACATTTTCAGTGACATTTGGTGTAGACCCCCGATGCTTGCCACGGAATGAAAGAATTTTGGACTCTGCCCCACGGTCTAAATGAACTAAAAATGGAAGCTGCATTTTTTGGAGAGCGGCAACTATTTTGGAGGGTCGGCCAATTTCACTAGGAGGGCGTGTCGCCCCTCTAAAACCCCCTGTGGAGAACACTGGAATCTAGTATAAAAAGAACAAAACGCAGCACCAAATTTCATCTAAGCTCTCGAGACGGCAAAAAAATCCGAAAGGGGAGGGGGGGCACCCAGGGAGACAGGCCCGTTGCCAGAGGCCAGGGAGTTTTGGCGTTTTTCAGGGCAAAATGTCAATTCCGCTGGTTTAGCCATTGTTAGCCTTATGAGTAGCTGTTTTGTTTCAATGCAACACAATTCCCTAGGGCCCCATTAACTCGCACAGTAACCCTCTGACAGTCACACACTTACTCTCGAGGGAATTAGGAAAACATTGATACAAGACTGAAAATGTCCAAAAAATTCCAGCTTAGGTGTTCACCAGATCGCTCAATTTTGATGTAAAATTGCACAATCTCCTCGGTGTAGGAGGGAGAGAACCACGCCCTCTCCCCGTTAGGTCGCTCGACTCGTCACTTGGGTGCTTCGCTCCCTCAAGAAAATGTCGCACCCCAGCGGCGGTGATTAAAAATGAAAAAGTGGGGGCTAAATGTATGTTCAGCCCCTCAATATTTGTAAAGTGCTCCAATTAAGAAGCTGGGAGGATTTCGAAGTCGGGCTGAAAATATTCTTGCTTAGAACACTAGGGAAGTGCCGTTTCCGGTCATCGGAGGGGTTTGTATAAATGCCAAAAATTTCCTGGTACGCTCCGGGCCAATCGATGGTAGAGCTCCGCTTAGAAACATGCATTAACATATTTCATAGATTGATTTTTTTTTTTTCCTTAACGTGAGAAATTTCAGAAATGAGATCCATATTTCCACGCTATGAACATGCAGCATAAAACACTCGGGAAGTGCCGTTTCCTGCCATCTGAGGGGTTTCTAAAACCAAAAATTTTCTTGTACGCTCCGCGCCAACTGATGGTGGCGCTCCGCTTAGATAGTCCCATCGGTCAAGACTGGGGACATGAGTCGATTTTGCCCCCCTCCCAGAGAAAAAGCCTTGCTACGCCCCTGCTTAGACAAAATTTTTACTCCTCATACCCGTAATTTCAGTGTTCCGTTTAGTCCATTATCAGATCACGAGAAACACGAATCATACATACACAAGAAACCGACAGTATGTTTCAAACTTTTTCAAGATCACCTAAGCCCACGCACCAGCAATTTATTAGCCCGGTTGCGCAGCTATATAGCCATAGTGTAGAGATCTGTCATTGGATGTGGCTGTATATCTGGTCACGTGTCATCACAAAATGGTTGTTGTAGGCAAAAAAAAAATTATTACTTGCTTCAAAACGTTTAAAAACTATCGCTTTTTCTTGATTGACCTTGCCCATACTTTAGGCAATTGATCAATCAGCAAAAGCCTCAGTATCTTCATGCTATGACGTTGCTTCTTAAGACTGGAACAAAGGCACCCAGGCACCCAATAGTTCGACGGAAGGCGGTGTGTGTGCAACTCGTGTCTGAGTTTGTTACATAATCTAAGCCCTTTAGTGACCTATGCTTTCATTGTGTTTGCAGTGCGTGAAAATCAGTTAACACATTCATGACTTACTTGTAAGCTAACCTCAAATGTTACGTAACTTTTTGTGTATTTTGCTTTATCTAGTACTGTCAATCAATAATTCAGATGTGAAACCTGTTTAAACCAAGTATATATGTTGTGTGCTTCATTTTCTCCCTTAAGCGACTAGATTTTTTCATGCAGAAAAGGAGGATGTTTCAAAAAGTAAGAAAGAACATTTCATCAGGTTTGTTTGAGTTTCACCATGATTGTTGTGATATACCTCCCTCCTTAAGTCCACCTTTCCGTCCATCCTTTCGTCCATCCATCCATCTATCGAACTAATTCGAACTTTGGTCTCGTTTTTATGTTTCGAAACTGTTGTGGTTAAGATATAAAGTTCGAAAATTTGGGAAAACAAAAATTTTTATAGAGTTGTTCCGTTGGGTATTTACGCAAACTTAAGTTATGTTTTTACGATCGGCGCCTTAAAAAGCTTCCCTGGACTTACTTGCGATTGTCTTCAATATGGTTTCTTTGCTATTGTACATTAATAAATGGGTCAATGGACCATAAACAATGGAATATGAGTGGAGTTATTGAAAAGGCTATACCGAATGTACGTCTACTTGCAGCCGAGATGACCGCCGTTAACATCACGTGATTCCCCAAAACGACCGCAATAATTCGTTGCCGCATGGAGGAATTGTGGTGCACATCGTGTTATATACAAAGCGAGCTTAGCACGGAGCGCAGCAATCCCTTGTTTTCGTCAGCACGTGCATCAACACTATCTAAGTGTGTAACAAAGTCGAACGAATATGTGGTCTCAGTGCTACTTATGGAAGATTAAAATATAATTTGTTTACACTAAAAAGACAATTTAGACACAATCCACTGCACGACACCACACTTGAGATTCCTCCTCATTTTATGGATGGATTAATAGAGAACGATTTCACCAAGTTTCCATGTTAGCTCAAATTTTGGAATACGTGTTGTCGGTGGGGGATTGGTCTGTTAATCCCGACGATTTGGACGATCTGCCCCTGGGCATAGCCACCAAAACGAATTACCGAACTGCCTTATTGGTTGGGGTTCCTTGACTCTTAAAACATATGTCACTTGTAGTATCATAGACTAAATAAAGTTATAGGAGAAACTGTGTGACATATAACTGCGTACGCGTACAACATGGGCGTTATGCACATGTGGTTTCTTGTACTCTATGCGACATGCAATCGACAATACGACAATGTGCAACAAATACTGCTGTTAGCAGTAAAAAGTAGGTGGAGGCCTACTTGATTCTCAAATAGTAACAAACCATTACAATACATAACTGAAAAAATAAAATCAGGTCATGTTCAGCCATATTCCAAACACTCGTGACAAAGAAGTCTCGTTCATGATTCTCTCTGCATAATGAGATCAACTGTAGGCCAAGGGCAAAGCACTCAAAGCGGATCAAGAAATATTGAACTGAAAAACTGTCTTTCGAAACTGAAAAGCGTGCGTAGGGTCAAAGGTTACCGTTCATGGCGTCATGAAAATTACAAAGACTACAATTAACAGATCACTTACCAAACATCTTTACTACAAACCTTAAAAACTGTTATAGTTAACTGAACCTTTAAGGAAAGGACCCCAAATTTCTGAACACCGTGTAGTGAACTTAGGAAACATTGAGCATCATTATGGCAAACCCTTTATATTGTGAAAAAGAAAATTTGTAGAAGTATATTGATATTTTTCAAAAACTGCGTCAAAGGGCCCACGCGGGGCGTACGGAAAATATTTAAGTACAAGAAACAGAACAGTAACGTAGCACCTTTATAAGAGGTTACCAGCTCTTTTAAACAGTACTGGAGGAGAGATTAATAATTTTGCATCATTCTGCAAAATGAACACGAGGACACATTTTCTGCACGTGTTCAAAAGTTCTGTTAACCCTAAAGTTACCACTAAGGCCTTCCAAGTATCATTATGGCAAACAATCAACAGAGCGCACAGGAATTTGTAGGACTATTAATTTGTCGAATTTCATTCAATGCACTATAGGATACACATGGGGCCTTTGACAAAAACGTCAGAATACAAGCAACAGATAAGTAATCAAGTACCATTTACAATGGCCATCAACATTGTTGAACAATGCCAGGGACAAAAATGAAACACTCATCCCTAAATTCATCTTGGGCATTGGATTAAAACTTCCAAAAGAGCTGAAAAAAGATTACTTCTTACAAAATATCATTACGGCAAAACTTCAACATTTTACAAGAGAATCTATGTAAAGGAAAAGCCTTTTGCAGAATTCCTAAAATTGACCATAGGGGAAATGGGAACTTGAACCAAAATTCCAAATTATAATAAAGAAGTTAAGACCAACATGAAACAAGCACGTTATGGCACATCGTCATGTTTGTGTCTCTTTGATGGCGAAGTTAACTACTTTTTCAATATTTTACCAAAATTGACCCTTGGAGACATTTTGGGTCTTGAACGTAAAACTTTGTGTACCCACTGAAAGAACCACTAACCAAGTGCTATTGTGACAAACCATCAACATGCTAGTTCGACAAAATTAGTGGGAGGGTACGCACCCTCTAGAATTTAATATAATAGGTTTGTGGGCCCACATTGCAGGATCTTGCACAAACCGTCCAGAATAACAGTCATAAAACATTTCATTTCATTTATTTGTTTCATCGTAACGACCAATAATAACAATATTTACATTTGTTGTAACAAATTACATTTTGAAAGTTACGAAAGGAAGTACTTTAAAAAACCTTGGTAGGCTTATGGGACAGATCACTCCATGTGAGAAGTACAAAGAGGAAAATATGAACATTAACCTAAACGATATACAGTGAACAAAGAATGGTGAATGTCATATGAAGCACTTCGTTATTCAATACTTTTCAATGCAGTGTTTGCAATACTTACTTTTGAAACTAGAAATTGATTTACAGTGGACTTCATTAGGGAGGGTATTCCAGATGGAGGATGCTCTTAGGTGTAAACATTAACCAAGCATGATTGTAACCGGCTGTAAACTTTTGTAACTTTAAGTGAAGAAAGGATTAGACCAATCAACATAACCTTTGAAACTGACGGTACCCCTTCAGAAGCTTAGAGGGATTCGCCCGTCTAGACCCCACCAGCGAAACTTAGGCTGTCCCCTGCAACCTAACCGTCAAGGATTTCGCGTGCGCACTTTCGGCATTAAATGTTATCCACCCAGGTCAACCCCCCACAGTTGGAAAGGAATCTATCCCCTGGTGCACACTAAATCTTAGAACGAAATTTTCTATTCCAGTTGGAATAAGTGCATAAACCAGGTTTGACCTTTTCTCAAAACAAGTCATCTCAGTTCAACTCCTTATTAATTTGTGAAATATATGAGTAATGCATCCTTTGTAGAACCTACGATTTATTTGCTTCTTCACTAAACTTAAAAATTTTTGTATGTTTTGTTTTGTTTGCACTTGAATGTTTAAAAGCGGCATGATCTGGCCAAAATGCCATTAAAGGTGACGCAAGTGACAGTGTCCTTTCGCTTTGAACTCTCCAGCTGTATTAAGTTTGCGTATTGTTATACGTGTACATTTTTTGAAACAATATGGAATAATATCTGTTGGGCAGTAGTTCGCCATCTAGATTGTGAACAACCTTGAAATTTGCAGCCAAGAAGACAAGGATAATATGAATGTCAAAATCCCAACTGTCATTTGATACTATAGAGGGGCTTTAATTGGCTGGTATGTCATCGTTCGATATGCACGTAAACATGTTTAAAGGTCATGCATATCATTTCTAAGTACGACCGATTCTTTTGTTACATACAGGCTGACAAGATGCGTTGAATGTTATATTTCAACTGCCGACCATATGTGCACAGCATAGTGAAACACTTGAATATCTACATCACGCGACGAAGTAAAAATTTAACCTGAAGATTTTCCGTTTTGCTTGACATATCCAAAATCGATAACTCTCAAATTTATCTTTAATAGTTGAACACTGAACTGGACGGATGGTATGTGATGGGTAAGCTTTCTTTTCCTTAGTTCATGTTTATGAAAAATGCCAACTAAAATCGATCCCGAATTAAATTTTGGATACGTTTTCTCGTTTCGTATTAACTTAGTGCTTAGTTACATTGAAAAAGGTTACGGTAGATTTACAGAACAGAACGAAAACCAAATTAATACACACTGGTAAATGCGCCAGTGCGATTGTGATTTATTCTCATGTTGCATTTTTCTCCTGAAACGTCACTAATACATACAGTTACTTTGATCAATTTTGCATTTGTACTGTCTGTGTGAGTGTGCTTGCAACGGAATATGAGGGATCTTCCCAAGTTTTTATTACTGGGAGTTGTACGGACATATTGGGATACAAGTGTAGTTAGTATTGTTTAGGCATGATACACACATACGTTATTTGGCGGGACACAGTAGTCTGCGTTTTATTGCTACATTGTTCTAAATATTACCGGTAAGTAGTCGGTATTTTCATCTTAGTAATATCGTCGATATGGGTTTTCAATATCGATTTTAATCCTTTGTAAGTTCCCGAAAATTGGGCAAAAATAACGTTCGCAAAATATTTTGCAGAAGTAGGTGTCAGTATGTGTACACCTTACAGCATGCTGTACACGTTCAAGTCTATGTAGGTTTAGTACGGTGTTTCCTTCGTTAACGCCCATATAATGTTGTAAATGCTAGCAAAATCGATACGCAGAATACGGAGTACCTATGAAACGAGTTGTCGAACAGACTGTGTATTCTAAGCACGTAACCTTTGACTGACAACTGGATCTGCTCACCATCGTCATACAGGGGATTTCCGAAATGTTTTTACGTACATGATATGTTTGTTTGCTGGAATTTCGTCTGCGATATTTTTCGTTGCCGTTTAAAAAAGATCAATCCGCGGGGTAGACTACAGTTGGTAAAAAATTGCTTCGTAAAGTTGGCATTTAACAGTTAATGAAAAAGCTTCAGACGGAAACCTTCGACATTCAAGGGGCTGGATATATGCGCGAACGAGTGCTAAAGCATGTTTGCTGCGTTGCAGCAGACTGCACGAATACGAGCCTGGATTTTGTTGTTTGAAGCTTGGGATCGAGTATGTGGGCAGGGATCAGTTAGGCTCTGTGTAGGCTAACACTTGAGACACATTTAGGACACATAAGTCGATAAATTTGCAAAAACACCTTTGGGCATTTGAAGGATCTGATTTTTCAAAATTCTCCTCACGCTCGGCGTCAATCAACGGTGGCGCAACGCTTATATAGTCTTTATAGCAAAATGACGTTTTGCTAGCTAAGAGAAAAACCGCAACCTGAAATGCTCCCGTTTTTCTTGCCGATCGAAGATGTTTAATTTTGGCTCCTTAAAGTATGTTAACTTGAAAAGCAAATTCTACTTTGAACGGTTCAGTTTTATCCTCATGAACTACCATAATTCAACTTTTAACACTGTTCCTGTAAAAGTCGAAAATCTTGCACCGTTTTGCATCTAAACTTCTTGAAAAGGCCAAAAGTGTTCAAAGCGGATCCCCTTCCCCCTTTGAACATTTTCGGCTTTTTCACCATGCCCCCCCCCCTGTTAATTACCCTGAGTACAGAGAAAAGCTGGCACTGGGGGTGTACAAATCTGTTGCAGCTCCCTGTTTTCAGGAAACCCTATCGGGACACAACGAGTGAATATCACTTCGACTAATATTCTGTTGGACTGAATATTCTGATTGGAATTCTCAAGTAACATTTTCTTACTTGCCTCAAAAGCTTCCTGGCATTCAGCCGTCCAAGCCCTTGACTCCCTGACATAGTGAATTATTGAGAGGTTGAATCCTGGAAGAAAGGTTGGGTATGAACTTGCCATAATAATTCAAAAGACCCAAATATGACCCTAACTCTGTCAAGTCTGTGGGGGCTGGGGCCCTTTCAATGGTTTTTTTCTTTGTGGGCAATGGGATGTAACCCCTTTCGGTCAACCCGGTGTCCCAGGTATTGAACCGAACTCTTCGAGAATTCACACTTACTCTTCTCAATCTAAATACCATACTTAGAGAATTTACTAAGCACACGATCAGGTGTTTGGTCATGCTCAGCTTGGGTAGGGGCTCAGATGAGAATGTCATCTAAGAAACAGCAAACATGCGGGGTCCCTTGCAGAATCTGTTCCATGGTGCATTGAAAGATGGAAGGTGCTGAGGTTATGCCATATGCAAGGCGATTAAATTGTTACAACCCAAGGTGAGTATTCACCGTTAAGTATTTCTTAGATTCTTCCTCCATTCGTAGTTGTACAGTAAGTACGCATTCGTTAAATCCAGCTTGCTGAAAACTGCTCCACGTGAAAGCTTAGGAAAAAGGTCCTCGGCTTTGGGAAGTGGGTAAGGGTTTACCTTAATCATCTGTTTGATCGACACCTTATAATCACCGCATAGCCTAACTATCCCATCCGTCTTCGTGACAATGACAATTTCTTCTGTTTTCGAGTCACGATATTTTTGTTTCTTCCTGCATGCCTTGTCAATGTGACCTGTCTTTTTACTATAATGACAGGAGGCATTTTTGAACTGACAGTCATTGGGGTCATGATTTGCTAGGCAACGATAACATGGTTTCCCTAACCGATCTCCTTGAGAACTTTTGCCCGAACTAGAACTGTAATTACAGTTACCTTTGTGTGACCCTTTTATACCCTTTAGGACGTTTACGTTTATGCCGGGTTTAGCGCCTGTACTAGTAGAATGTAACTCCTTAGTTTCATTCGATGCCATTTCTATTTCACGGTTTTCGGTTTCGGTTTTCACGGCGCCATCGAAGGTTAGTTTCGCTTCCGCTAGCAGACGTCGCTGAATTACTGAGTCCCGTAAGCCACATACTAATCTATCACGTAAGGCTTCCGTAAGGAAATCGCCAAATTCACATGAAGAGGCCAATCGCTTTAACTCCATTACGTACGTAGAGATAGATTCCTGATCCTTCTGATCACGTTTATGGAACTTGAACCGTTCCGCTATAGCTAATGGTTTTGGCCTAAAATAACGCTGTAATGTGTCCTGCAAATCCTTCAACTTCATATCTTTCGGTTTCCATGGGGATACGAGCGATTTGAGCAACGCATACGCCTTAGGCCCGATTACGGTTAGAAACACACTCACCCATCTGTCCTCGCCGATTTTGTTAGCGATGAAGTACGTATACTGTTCGAGTCTTTCGGAATAGCATTCGAAAGTTTCCTTTCCTTCCTGGTGTTCCCCGATTTGACCTATGGAATAAGTAGCCATTGTGTCACCAAGCGTGAGAACTCTACGTTCTTTCTGTGCTGTCAAAATCCCGTAATCCTCGTCGCCAATATGTAATATCGTCACGAAAAGACCAGAACAAGGGCAAACAATGGCGGTACGTTGAGCACTAACAAATTCTGTGTATTTTAAGCTCTGAGTTATCTACATGGCACATACATACCATATAAACGCAACGCACACTCATATACTGTATCTGCAGGGGGTTGACATGCATTCCTGAAAATCTGCATCTAATTATCGTAGGTTAAAGTGTATGTCATTGGTCAGTGCAAAATGCAAACAGTAGAAACCGGATGATATATTGTATATATTTATAACACTTTGTTTATAGTAGGCAGCTTCAGGATCTTTTAGGCCATGTATTAAATTAGGTAACATTACATGACGTCATGATAATCTTGTTATTATCATAAATTTACGTATTTTGTATGTAAAACATGCATCTTGACCTTGCAAATATACTGAAACTGAAAAGTTTTGGGGAAATTTTCGAACTTTGCCACCGTAGACGACTTCCTCGTTTCCAACAATTTGTTTTACCCTGGCTGAAATATCCTTAACTTGGCCAGCCGGTAGGCAAACTGTGACAAATCCTATTCACTTTTTCTTACGAATTGCCCGTCTTAAGAACTCACACTTAGATTTCCTAACAAGAAACCCTTCACTTAACATTTTCTCCTTCCAACACACCACTATTAACTTCCAGATTTGGCTGTTACCTGTCAGTCAAAGCCTCCTCCACAGGCAAACCAAAAGAGAATTTAAAAGCTCGACTCCAACAGGATCACCCACTACCTCATTTACAGAATCGGCAGAGTCATTACCCTTTTTTACAAAAACTCAATGTTTTCCAATGTCAAAACCAGCCAAAAGAGCCTCAAGTTACTTAAGCGGGTGAACGTCTGACAGACAAATACAAAATCCTCCCCTGGCAGAAGTTTCTTAAAACAAACACTTTAGCCTCGTCTGAAAATCCATCACCACATTCAGCAATCTTCACAATAAATATATAAGTCTACAACTTCTTCACTAGCCATGAAGACAGCTCTAAGTGTGACCACATCTAACGGTAAGGTTCTTTAGTAAAACTAACGTACAGTACACCCCAGTAGATCGAAAGCAGTGTGGGGTGTAACTGGTATCTGAGTTGGTTACATGATCAATGCCCTCAAATGATCTGTGCTTTCATTGTGCTCACACTGAGTTAAAAGCAATTAACACTTGCTTGACTGCAACATTAGCTTGCCCCTAATGTTACATTTTTTTTTTTTTTTTTTTGGTAGGCCTATTTTTAATATATTTGTTACTGTCAATCAGTTAACGAGATGTGAAACCTGACTAAATCAAGTGTATATGTAACGTGCTTAATTTTCCCCCTGAGAAGATAAAATGTAATCAGGCAGAGAAGGACGATGTAACAAAATGTAAGAAGGAACTTTCATCATGTACAATAGCCTACTTCTAGTCAAGGCCTAACGTTACTCACTAGCATAGAGAAATGGTATAAGCTAACAAAAAAACCCAACATTGTAATGCTAAATGAAAAGTACACATAGAGAGTATGAAAGGATACAAACACGAACTACAAACTTCAAATACCTGACCAGTTGAACATCAAACGATAACACAAAAAGAATAATGACATGAGTTCAGACAAAAATGAGTTCTAAATCTTGCTTTTAGATTATTGGCACCTAATATTCGCATGTGTTTTAGGAAAAGCAACACTACTCTTTACTTTGCAATTCTAATCTTGATAATGCTTCCGCGTGTTGGAATCCTTGCACTAAATAGAGAACAGGAAAAATTAAAGCAGTGCAAAAGTGTACAGCACGTTTTGTACTTAACTTCTATTATTATAGCTAGACGGCCAATCTTTCAACAAAAATCTCCCACACTCTAAAGTGGCAATCTTTGCATCATGATGAAACCTTCCCTCTTACTTTTTGTTACATCCTTCATTTCTGCCTGATTAACTCTTATCGCTTAAGGGAGGAAAAGAAGCCCACTACATGCAGACTTGATAAAGTCAAGTTTCATGTTTGATTTATTGATTGACAGTAAAAAATGTCTTTCAATACACCAAAAGTTACGTAACATTTGGAGTTAGCTAACAGTTCAGTCAGCATGTATTAGTTGCTTTTCACGCAGTGTGAACACAGTGAAAGCATAGCTCATTTGAGGTCACAGATGATGTAACAAACTCAGATATTAGTTACACCTCATACCGCCTTTGATGTACTGGGGTGTCTATGTTCCTTTTTCAAGAAGCATGATAGCTGATGTATGTATGTTTTACAAAATCAGGAACGACCTTGTGAACTTTCCATTCCCTCTTATTATTACCCCTTCATCTGACATTGTGACTGATATATTGACATTGGCTACAGACCCTCCACTCCGAGTCGTTCAAATACAAGAGATTCGCTAGAAGTGATCGCCTGTGGTATACCACCCCCCCCCCCCACCCCCCCAATGTATTTTAAATAAAACGGTTTGTTTTTTCCAATCGTACTGCTACCTCTAAGTGGATCATCTCTTTTATTTGGATCAGAGAACCATAGGCAAACAAATGGGTCCTTACCCAAAAAACTCTATAGGGCCCATTTGTCGTTCTTTTTTACTTGCACTTACTGCTTTGTGGTTGTGTCTCTATATATCAATTAAGCTCCAGTTGCTCATTTTGTTTGGTTGCCGCCCTTGTTGGCTTTTTTAAACGTTAACTGCACTGTAACTGTAAATCTGTCGGTGATTGCTCTCTTCTCAATCATTTGGAGTTATGACTGACCGACTGAAAGAGAATTCTTTCATTAAATGAAATGCACCACCATGGGCAAAGATGATTTTAAGTTTTGCGAATATTTTCTTCATGAATTAGAAGATGAAATGCTTTCCCGCTTCCCTTTACACCTGGGACATTACTATCAATACGTCGACGATATTTTTCATTTGAATCCATGGCAGGGATGCCCTTTACTTTTTAAAGACCATGTTGATCCTTTCCATAGGATCCTTAAGTTGCTTTTGAGGTTTCAAACCAACCATTTAGCTTTCACCGACGTTCTCGTAAAATTAGGCACTGGGACGATCTCGACTTCCCTACACCCACAGATAAACATCTCCTATGGCATATTGAATGTCGTATTTGCTCTTCACAGCTGACTACAATTGCTCAAAAAGTGACGTCACCGGGTACTTCCTTACAAAAGACTATCCCAACCACATCATCAAACAAGGTATTCTATTAAACTGCCTCTATCAATTACCAGAATCTTTTTCCCATAAAGTTTGAATTCTCTAATTTCCAATTTCTTGCAACCTCCTCAAACCAAAGCTTGTTTTATAGAAGGGATTGACAAAACACCCCAAATGCAATGAAACTGCTAATTCAACATGGTTGTGGTGCATACAACGGGACATTTGTATTTCTGCAGCACATATAACTGGTAACAATAATGAATATGATGACTTTTTGTCTTGACTAACGCTGGCAACAACTGAGTGGTCTCTAAAACAGCGGGTGTTTCATTAAATGGAGTGAAGTATGGGTCTCCTGAAGCGAATCTTTTTGCGAGTGGATTAACAACTCTGTATCATCGAAACCAGATCCGATAGGCTAGCCCTAGCTATAAATGCAAAATTGAGTTTGGGCTGGAAAGATAACAATTTTATGCCTTTCCTCCCTTCAGCTTGGTTGGAAAGTGTAAGAATCAGCAGACAAAGAGACAGGGATTTTGGTAGCCCTCTGTGGACAAGTTCTTTCGTGACATTACTAAATGGTATAGCTTAGCCGTATATCATTCTACTAAGGACAGACACATTGACACTGCCAGGGAATTCTCAGATTCATCAACTCGTCAAAAAAGTGAATCTTGTTCTTGTCACATTTCATAACAGCCGTTCAAAAGTGAAAGGTTTCAGACACACAAAGCACCAGAAATTATCCTTTACGAAGTGTATTGCATTTTGTAGTCGAAGACCACAATAAAAGTTTGTTTAGACTTTTGACTGGAACTTTTTGAGGCCAGACTTGGCTTTACTTCTTGGTTTGAACCAAAGTGAGTGGGGAAAATATTTGGGTCAAAAAAATTCATGAAACGTGAATTTGAATTCAGAACACCCAGACGATCCAAGTACATCATGTGAGATGTTGGTCGCGTCCTTATCGATATAAAAGAACGTGGTTCAAATGAGTTTTTCATTATTATAGTTGCTAAGCCATTACACGGCTATGCTTGCAGCTTAAGTATCGACACAAAGAGGTCAAACTTGATGTTTTTGGACCTTGATCACCTTGCCTTGATAAACTATCTAAAGTATTTTTTCTGTAAACATGACAAGATTAAGCAATCTCGTCCAGGTAACGTTGGCCCTGAAGTTGTACTAAGTAAGTATAAGGAAGATCAAAGAGTGTTTATTTTTTGATCGAAAAATATCTAGGGGAACAAAAAGCTTGGGAAACCAGAGCAAACTTTTCATATGCTATAAAAAGTCATGTGCACCAATAGGTATCGAAACAATACAGAGATTGGCAAGACAAGTATTAAAAGCTGCTGGAGTTAATACAAATATGTTTACAGCTCATAGAACTAGACTATAGCAGTGGCTTCTCCAGCCATGAATGAAATTTCTGTGTCTATTCAAGATATTATGAGAAATGCAGGTAAGAGTAATATTGAAATATTCATTAGATTTCACAAGAATCCCTTTATTAAGAAAAAAATCTCTTGTTCGAATGCATTACTGAAAGAATACAGTGAAAAAAGGTAAGTATTCTACTCATCGCAATGTACTTTGATTTTTTTCCATCCGTTGCCTTGAACCTGGGTCTTATTTATTTCCGGAATGTAATGCATTGTGAGAAATAGAATCAAACATGTAAAACGAACTATAAGTGAGGTTTGATAATGTTTCTATCGAATTTCTCCGTAGGCATGAAACAAATACGCGCTTACCCAAGTAGTTCACTTATTTGCCCCCTTGGAGTGAAGACGAAAACAATTCCTATTAAACATGAGGCAGATTAGTTAAGAGACGCAGACCTCGTATTTGTGACCGTTATTGCGCAATCGCGGTGGAATGCATTCTGGGAAACAATGCTAAAGAGCTAGCCATCGCAGAGTGAAAACAGACACCCGTTAAGAATTTCAATAATTCTTATACATAGTCTTACGTAATTGAGTATTTTGTGGCAGTTGAAGAAAAATAGAAAGTTTACTATTCATGAGGAACTCGTTTTAGTAGACAACAATTATCAGGGAGTGAACTTTGACTGAACATTTTGTTTAAAGCTCTTCGAGAAAACCGAAGAGCTCACTTGAGAAGTTTCAAACTGCACGTTTCCTGTCTTCCAGGTGAAAATATGTTGAAATGCCATTTGGAAGAGAGAGAACAAATAATATTTCCAAAATAAAGTGGTAACGTTCTTGTTTTCATTCTATCTGCACTAAAAATGCTATACATTAGACAGTGTGCTTTGTTCTGCTTATCTATGCATTATATATATATATATGTATATATATACATATACATGTATATATATATATATAATATATATATATATATATATATATATATATATATATATATATATATATATATATATATATATATATATATATATATATATATATATATATATATATATATATATATATATATATATATATATAGATTTGTAATACAAAGACACGTGGAAATATAGTGCTCGATTAGAAACTAAGAGCAGTTTATAAATTTGGATACTAATATTTTACAATAACAGCCTACTACACGTGTTTCACGCTATGAGCGATTCTCAAGTATGATGCTTATACACTCCAGCTAGGTGATATCGTCACGGTCAGGTGGTCGCGGCTGCAAGGCCCGGTGCCTACACTTAGACACTAACTCTGATCGACTATTAAGTCGATTCGCTCTGTCGGATAATGCGTGTACGAATAATGGCGACTTTCTCTTCCAGGCAAAGATTACAACTATCGCTGGGGGATTTAGTAGTAGGTGCTTTCCTGACCACTCTCCACTTTATTTCAAAGCTGCTGTTGGTTCGCTTGAGTGCCCATTTATGCTTTGACAACTCAGACTCTTTCTCGTAGTTTGGATGGCTGAACGGCGGGACGAAAGAGCAGAAATAGGAAGCGGAAAGTAATATGGTTCAATCCCCCGTTCAGTAGAAGTGTACAGACTAACGTTGCCGCCATTTTTCTAAAATTAATTAAAAAGCACTTTCACGAACGTCACGTCCTCCACAAAATATTTAATAGGAATTCAGTAAAGGTGAGCTACAGCTGTATGCCCAGCATGAAGTGCGCCATCAGTAAACACAACAACAGGATCCTCCGGTCAAAAGACTCTGCCAGCATCAGAAGCGAAACCAAATGCAATTGTCGCACGAAAAGTGCATGCCCGCTATCAGGTGCATGCCTCCAATCCAACCTCGTGTATGCAGCTGACGTAACCAGTAACCACTCGACCAGAACGTACATCGACCTCACCAGCAATCAGTTCAAAACCCGCTTCAATAACCACAAAAAATCGTTCAGCCATCCAAACTACGAGAAAGAGTCTGAGATGTCAAAGCATATATGGGCACTCAAGCGAACCAACAGCAGCTATGAAATAAAGTGGAGAGTGGTCAAGAAAGCACCTACTACTAAATCCCCCAGCGATAGTTGTAATCTTTGCCTGGAAGAGAAAGTCGCCATTATTCGTACCGACAGAACGAATCGACTTAATAGTCGATCAGAGTTAGTGTCTAAGAGTAGGCACCGGGCCTTGCAGCCGCGACCACCTGACCGTGACGATATCACCTAGTTTGAGTGTATAAGCATCATACTTGAGAATCGCTCATAGCGTGAAACACGTGTAGTAGGCTGTTATTGTAAAATATTAGTATCCAAATTTATATATATATATATATTTATATATATATCACGCTCGAAATATTTTGTACGTATTCTTCTTCGATAAATTCTAGTTGGAAATGAAAGTATCATTTTTTATTTCGTTTTTCTATTGCATCTATATATTTATATATATATATATATATATAAGGTCGAGATGCTGCGGAGTACTGTTGAAATGTGTAGGTCGAAAAGAGGTAGTAAAAAGTGCCTAAAAGTTTGCGGAAAACTCCACGACGTTTCGGGTACAAACCCTTCATCAGGTGGTAAAAACCAAACTGAACAACGAACAGTAACAATAAGACACGACAAACATCAAATCCGAAGCGATCGCTGTAAAAACAGAACCGGACGAAAAGTGACTATCAGAAAACATGAGTGCGAAGGATGAAACACAAATCAAAAAATAAAAGAGCGTCCTGGAAGAAGAAGTGCACGTAGAAATCGAACATGGTCGGGAAAAAAAAGTAGACAAAAACTAGGTCCGGAAAAAAAAAAATTAATTAGGCCTACACAGTAAAAAAAATTAGCACGAACGGGTTAGTGTAAAAGGAGTAAAAACTGGCTCAAAAAAGTGGTGAATATTACAAAAGGTCAATTCTCACGTTAAGGCCGTGTGGAGCGAGAGTACCTAGCCTCATGATCAATCGGTTTTCATCACTAAGGCGGTCACGATCGGAGCCTCGGCACATTACAGCTGCCGTAACGGTGAAATGCTGTATAGAACAAGGTGAAGGGGGATTAAAATGTGCAGCCACCGGGTATCCATGGAGATTCTGTTTGATGGAACTAAGGTGCTCGGTGACTCGATCCCCGAGGGGGCGCTTGGTCTCTCCCACATACAACGAGTTATATCTCCCACAAGCTAAAATATAAACTACATTGGAGGAAATGCAGGTGAATCTTTGTTTGACAATGAAGCTACTGCCGTTGGGGCCTGAAATATTGACGAGGTCGTGTTTGCCAACAAGTTGGCATGTCTTACACCTCTGTACACTTTGTAAACTTGTATTTAAAACCAAACGAAACTCAAAGCTACAAAATTCTCCAAGGCTACACCCATTGCAGGTACACCTTTCCCGAAGCTACAGGCTGACGGCTTCAGGGCGTGGTACACCTGCCGCCAGACCTGGAATAACTTCTCACACTCAGTCGATCCTCACTTACTGCTGCCTTGGAGAGAATTCTTTTGTTTCTGTTGGCTAACCCTTTCTGGTTCTTTACATTACAGCAACTACATTAAAACTTAAACTACACAATAGAACGAAGAATGCACAGCTCTTTAAAGTCATGACGAGATAAAAAAAGAATGAATATGCATGAACAGAAAGCAATAAACACCTGTACACTTAACGCAAGTCACTCTATCCCTAGTCGACATTGATTACTAAAAACATGCACATAAAAACATTACATCAAGTTACATAAGCGATTACGTAAGGTTACATGATCTATGAGCACTTGCGGATATGATCTATGAATGGGGACATTAATTAACAGGAGTAACCTGGAATGAGCCCCTTATCAGGTACAAAGGCAAGATAATCCCCTAAGAATGTACAGATGTTGGCGGAGCAACCCCACATAATTATAGAAGCTCCGCATAATCCAGAGAGGCTCGCAAAATACCTGAAGGATCCGCACGGACGAAAACACAGCGTTACAATATATATGTATATATTTATATATATATATAAACATGTTGGTTGGCGTGTGTTGGAAATATATATATAGGAAGAAAAACCAAACGACAAAAAAGATACTTTCATTTCCAACTATATACGTTTACACAAACGATAAAATAAAATTATAAACAAAATTTTTCGAGCGTCGTATACACCGCTCTTCCTCAGTTGAACTGAATAACAGTACAGAGAAAAGAAACTAGACCTTATCGGGGTGCATTCGGGCGTAGAAGCTTAGAAAAGCGAAGTCTTTGTTAAGTCCAGTGTGATGAGTGTTTAGACGTAAGATTGTTGTCAATTCCCGGTTGCTTCTTTCCTGGGCTGTTTTGAAGTTGCCAAAGAGAATGGAAAATTTAAGGTCGGATAGACCATGGTTTGGGAGATTAAAATGGTCAGCAACCGGGAAACCTTTCTTGTTTTGCCGTATGCTTAATTTGTGATTATTGAATCGGAGCCTAAACTTTGTACTCGTTTCGCCTATGTAGGTGGTTGTAACCTACCACCCCTCTCTTCCCACCCTCCTCCAAGACATCAAAAAATCCTGGGGTATGTTAAGTTCTGATCCAGCTTTAGAAAAACTCTTTAAAGAGCCCCCAGTGCTTGCCTATAGACAACTACGTAACATGAGGTCTGCATTAGTTCGAACCTCCATCCCTTCTTCTAATCATGAGTCTAACTGTGGAAATGTCACCTGCCAAAAACCTAGATGCATGGTGTGTACACACCTCGACCCCTCCCCCAACATTTCCTCATCAGGCTTCGGGTGTCTCTTTGAGACCGGGGAGATTTAACTGCGACTCTGAAAATGTAGTCTATCTGGAGGGTGGAGGGTGGGAAGAGAGGGGTGGTAGGTTACAACCACCTACATAGGCGAAACGAGTACAAAGTTTAGGCTCCGATTCAATAATCACAAATTAAGCATACGGCAAAACAAGAAAGGTTTTCCGGTTGCTGAGCATTTTAATCTCCCAAACCATGGTCTATCCGACCTTAAATTTTCCATTCTTTATGGCAACTTCAAAACAGCCCAGGAAAGAAGCAACCGGGAATTGACAACAATCTTACGTCTAAACACTCATCACACTGGACTTAACAAAGACTTCGCTTTTCTAAGCTTCTACGCCCGAATGCACCCCGATAAGGTCTAGTTTCTTTTCTCTGTACTGTTATTCAGTTCAACTGAGGAAGAGCGGTGTATACGACGCTCGAAATATTTTGTTTATAATTTTATTTTATCGTTTGTGTAAACGTATATAGTTGGAAATGAAAGTATCTTTTTTGTCGCTTGTTGTTTCTTCTTATATATATATATATATATATATATATATATATATATATATATATATATATATATATATATATATATATATATATATATATATATATATATATATATACATACATATATATATATATATATACTCAATCTGCAGACAGTACTGTTTCGACCTTGTTAGGTCTCCTCAGTGCAGCTCAGAGTAGATTTCAAGACGGAATGACAAGACTGACACAGGCATAACCTGCGTCAGTCCAGCCATTCACGGTACATTGCATTGAATATGTATATATACATACATAACGATTATATATATGTACATACTTTCGCATCGCTTACGTACTGTATGTGCACGCCCAACGGCGTTTTGTTGGATCTGGTATCAACGTGTTCTATCTACCATCATGCATTTCGTTTCAAGATAGCTGACTGACTACAGATGTACTGCAAACAGATTAGCATAAACAAACCGGGATCATTGACCGTCTTCAAGAAAATCGTAATAATTCATTAACGATCCTATGTGGGAGAGTATATTCCCTTATAAAATGTCAGCATTTGGTGTTTGTTTTGAACTTCGCGGATGATTTGTGGACAAATTTGTGAACATTTGCCCAACCCTCAGCCCCGTTGACCGAAAACCTCCCGGTGAATCTTGAGCCTTCTGGCCGATAATTTCACCTGAAATTAGGGTGTTTGATTCCCTGCGAAATTAGTTTGGTAAGAGTCATATTTTTCTTAATTGTTATTGGGAGTATAGAGAATAAAAAATAGAATAAAAACACCCGGAATCACAGTTAAGTTTCAGTCGTTATATGCCTGTAGATTTGGCAGTGTCTTTTACTGTAGTGGGTGTTGCCCTTAGAGTTGTGATCTGAGCCCAGTTCTAGGAGGAAGTGGGCCTCAGAACGAATGACTTATAGTCCTTTAAAGGGATATACAAGCTTTGCTTTGGGGCGGTTGCAAGACTGGAAATTGGAGGATGACACTCAAACACTATGTGAGAAAAGATTCTGGCAACTTTCAAAATGCTACAGCGCAGATTTTTATTTGTGGGTTTGAAGAAGTCGATATAGTTCCTGTGTCTTATTTTTAAAGAACGTCAATGAAAACTATTTGATGGTTTGAAACCTCAATAGCAACTTAGCTTCAATGGGAAGAATTAAGATGGTCTTTAAAAAGTTAAATGGCATCTCACAATAGAGCCAAATGAAAAAAATATCCCAGATGTAGTGATATTAATGAAAAGGTTTTTATGGAAGCGAGATAGCATTTCTTCTTCGAGTTCATAAAGTAAATATTGACGTCATTTTTTGCTCATGGCGGTGCCTTTTATTTAACGAAAGAAGTCTCCTTCAGTCTTCAATCATAACTCCAAAAGACCAAGGAGAGACCATCACAGACAGAGTTAACAATTACAGTTACAGTAGTTAAAAGAGGCCCCCAAGGGCGGCAACCAACCAAAGTGCAACTGGAGCTAACTTGATGTAGAGAGATAAAACAACAAAGCAACAAGTGCAAGTAAAAATTAACGACAAATGGACCCTACAGAGTTTGCTGAGTAAGGACCCATGTGTTTGCCAATGGTTCTCTGATCCAAATAAAAGGGATGATCCAATAAGAGGTAGTGGTACGATTGGACAAAACAATCCGTTTTATTTAAAATACATGGGGGATGGTATTCCAGAGGTGATCACTTCTAGCGAAGGGCTTGTATTTTAACGACTAAGAGTGGAGGGCATGTAGCCTATGTCACAAGGTTGTTTCTTTTTTTTTTGTAAAACAAACAAATATCAGCTATAGACCTATTTCCAAATAGCAATTACAAAGGATTGTTGGATAGAGTTTTGGTGTTTGTCATTTTTGTCAATGACATTTTACTGTGGTGAAAAACTGACGTACACCCAAAACTCTACTCCACAATTCATTGTAATTGCTATTTGGAAATAGGTCTATGGTCATACAATGAAATGCTGAAAGGCTCTTTTGGCTGCTTCTGACAGTGGGAAACTTTAGGTTTCTGAGGGGAGGTCTTTAACCTGCTGATTCTGTAAATGAGGTAGTGGGTGATACTGTTGGACCCAAACTTTTAAATTCTTCTTCTGGTTAGCCTGTGGAAGAGACTGTGACTGACAGGGAGGAGCCAAATTCAGGATTTAGTAGTGGTCTGTGGGAGGGAGAAAAATTAAATTTGGTAAGGCTTTGTTGTTATAATGACCAGTTGTGAGGTATTCAGACAGGGAGGTTTGTAAGAGAGATAAAGTGAACAGGGTTAGACTTTGTCTACCGGCCGCCCGAGTTGAGGATATTTCAGCGAGGGTCAAAATGTTGGAAACAAGGACGTCGTTCGGGGGTGAGTTTATTGACCCATAAGCAAAATTTCATAACAGACAGGATATTTTTTCTAGAAGGCTACATTTAACTGGCACCGGGGCCAATAAATTGAGAAGGCTGATTGCCATGGCTGTTGCCTCCCTGTTGTCAAACTAGTTTCAGGGTCAAGGGATTCCGGTTCTAGTTTGGTGGATTTCAGTTCTAGGGGTACAACACGGCCAAGTTGTGTGAAGGAACCAGACCAAGTTCACAGTATTTCAAATCAAACTTTCTAACTTAAGGCAGTTTCTGGGGTCAAGGTATTGTGTGCTAATGACGTAGTATTATTAAGAAATTTGATGAGATTCTCGCCAAATTTTATATGACAACCCTGATGTAGTTGGGGTCACCGAAATATGGCTCCATAGTCAGCAAAACTGTAATTCATGTTGCTGGTTATATGTTTTTTCAGGCAGGATAGGGTGGATACTGTATGTGGTAGGGTGGAGAGGTTTTATCGTTTTTGAAGAACATCAATTGTGTTACCGAAAAGTTTTTCTCTGGGTTTTCAGACTGTTTGTGGTGTGAACTTAGATTTAATAGTTGGAATGGCATTCCATTGCTTCTTGGTATTGTTTATCATTCATCAACTACCAGTGTTGATAAAGTTTAAACTTGTTCCAAAGTCTTAGGAAAGTCTCTACTAGAAATGTTGCTTTGTTTCAGGACTTTAACTTTCCGGACATTGATTTAATTTCTAATACTAGGGGATTACATGGGAGAGATTTTCTTCAGATAGAGTCTGATTGTTACCTCACCAAACATTTTCTGAGGTTGAATCACTTTTCTATTACCTTGGGTGCATTTAGGCTTAGTTCGTACATGTTTGGATGTTTTAACGATGGGCAGTCCTGTTTATTTTAAGGATGAGATTTGAAAAATATCGTTATTCACTTGAGAAATTCTTTATTATATTTTCGTCTAAGAGATAATGATGGTTCAGTAGTAGATTCGAACGAAAACGATTGCGAGTGGCATTAGCAATATCACTCCTATTTATTGCTTGCTCTATGTTTGTGTTGCTGTGGAGTATTGAACATTAATATATTATTGCGCATCATTGACTACGGCATTCCGGGGGGTATGAAATAATGTTTGCCACCTATCCTCATCGAAATTTTCTATCGTTCTTGTTATTTTATGGAAACTGAGCAAAATGTAGAATTGTCGTTTTGATAATCATTTATTCGTCCTCATTGTTCGAATGGACTGTTTAAATGTTTTGCGAAAAAATCGGTGAAATATTTGTTTAATCCTTCTGTCAAACATATACGATAAATCTTAAAAAAAGGAAGCTTGCATGATTGTCTTTATTAAAAGTCCCACGTCACTTGATGTTACTAAAATTAAATAGGTGAAATGTTAGAAATTCCAAAACAGTACTTCCGATTGAATACTATCAATACCTAGCTGGAACTGTTTAAGAATATTATGTTTTCCATCAAATTTCATCCAAGGACACGAGAAAGGAAAATGGGATACCTGACGAACGACTGCGATATCCTGTCACAAAACAAAACATGGAAGGTTCCCATTTATTTGAATATGTCTTATATTGACTACAATATTGGTTTGTACCATAGTGTTTGTGATGAACATTTGAAATGATAATCTCGTAAGCAAGGTATTTCATGAGCTTTGATATTGATGACTCCTAAAGAGAGCATGTGTATGCTACAAGTTCACAATAATCAGTTCGTGAAGACTTAAACTATTAAGATCAATGGGAGTTAAAGATCATTTAAGGTTACCGACAGTTAAATAAGAAATACTGTTATTTCAAGTGATATTTCCAGACGAATACCTTTCAGGAATCTCAATAGTAAGCACGCACATTCTTTAAGCAGAATTGAAATTCCTCTTTCCATTTATTGTGTTACTGGATCACGGATATCCAAAGTTTGTATTATCGTAAGTATGATATACCTATCAAGGACAGGAAAACTCAAAACTGATTTTGCTCTGTTCTAGAATGTGTAAAATGGAAGAACATCACAAAAAAGCGTTAACCAGATCTCTTGTGTATTTGGCCGACAATTTAGAAGTCGAAAAAGTTACAACACATCTTCAGGCACAGGAAATTATAGATGAGGATGATGTACAGAAAATACATGGAGTAACGACAAGACACAGGAAAGTGGAAATGCTTATATCAATAATTAAAAGGAGGGGTAAACAAGCATATCATACCTTCATTGATTCTTTGAAACTCAACCCCTTTTACAACTACCTTGCCGCCAATCTTGAGGAAGGTGCAGTTCAAGCTATGAAGGAAATCACTGAACAAGGTAAGTTCAAATAATCCTTTGGCAATAGATTTAAACATTAATCAAAAATGAAACATGGAAATGCTAACCCATACACTAACTGTTTTAAAATGTTACAATTTCCCTTTCTTCTATCTTGATCAGCCAGTGGTTGTCCAGAAAAAGTACAGTTAACTGTCTAACGCTACTGAAGATGTCCCAGGGGCCCTTAACACTTTGGATTTACCGGATCAAAAACCTTTAAGGCATTATGATGATGCATTGTGATCTTAGGCATGAAAGAAATTTTATGGAAGCTCAAAATACCCCTAAAATCACGCTCTGGTCCATTTGTCTTGTATGTTCTTTCTCCAAATATGACTACCAATTACCAGAAGTGAATAATGGATAAGTTGACTAAGAAGAACGGGCTATTTGAAAGTTTTCTTGAGGCTATGGAAGTAATAATTAAATATTTGGAGATCAAGTGTCCAGGAATTGCATATTGGGCGAAATAATAATAAAATACATAAGAAAAAGAATTCGCTCTAACGTCTAAACATATAATTAACGTTATTTCAATGGCCAGACATCCCTTCATGTTAACAGCTAGGTGTCCGTAAATTTGACAACTTTGAAGTTTGTAAATTAAGAGGGCGCCCTTGTCCGCTACGTATTCCTATAGAAAAAGTGGTGTGGAAACGTTGGGGCGAAACTAATACTTTGCCCCCAATTTTTTTCCCCTAAGGTCGACTTTTCAACAACAACTTTCCCCCTAAGTGCCGAATTAGACAAATATATAAGTAAGTCCATGTATGCTCCATGTAATATATAAGAATAAGTAGAAAACCCCACAAATATGACAATATTAGAGGACATACGAGATAAGAAAAACGTATATTTCAAAGACACCTGTCTCCGTCATCATCGTCAATGCGGAGGGAGGAAAAATTTGCAAACAACAAGAAAAAGAGAGAAAAAAGAAATACAAATCCTACCAAGAATGCTAAACAGTATCGGCTTCCCTGTAAACCACAGAAGGAAACTTGCTCAAAATGCCCCAGGTCTTTGTTAAGGCCGCGGGTATGTGTGGAAAGTTTCAGCATCCATTTGCTTTCGGATATAGGCCTCTGAGTGACAGATGGGTTATTAGAACTGAGTAGGACACATCTTAAATTAGACAAAGAGTGGTTTGAGTCACGAGTGAAATATTTGCATATAGGATAACTTATTGATTTATCTAGAATATTTTTTTTTGTGGTTGTTAAACCTCAACCTAAAGTTTATGCAGGTCTGCCCCACATAGTTGCATTTCTCACACACATTTCAGCACATTAAATAAACTACGTTAGACGTGTTACGGTTTAAGGGTGGGGGACGGATGTTACAAATAGTGCACGGATGGGTGAAAGTTTCGTCTGTGATAATGAAAGTGCACACCTGACACCTAGACTCGCCACACTTTTTGTTGCCTGTGTTTCCAGCTGTACGAAGCCTGGATTATGTAAGGAGGGATTTGAGGTTGGGGGTTGTCGTCTCGCAGTTTCTTAACATATCAGATATTAATTTGGCCTTTGACTATTCTTTTAAAAAAAATGTGAATGAATGAGTGAGGGATGCGTGCCAGTGTGAGTGGGTCAACATCTCCATTGCTTTAATAAACCGTGAATCAGGTGACATCCAAACTAGACTAATAAATTTGTAGCTTGGTAGGTGACTAGGTTACTGCAAAAACTTGTTTCTGCGTCATTTCTAAAAGTTTCAGGCAAAGGCTAGATGCAAAAATCATAGCATCTGAGAATCATTTAGGACTTCTGGGAGTTTATCAGGATGCAAGGAATGTCATTCAATAGTTTGGGAGATAAACCCTTTCGGGGAAATCAATTTTCACCCGATCGAGCAAATATGTTGCCATGGGTGGGGCCATTTTTAAAATATCTCCCACGATGAATTGCGATCCTACCGCGCAAAATCGACGGAGATAACGTTCAAATCAACCTTGCAATATTTATCGATTGAAGGAAAGAGAAATTCAGGCATATTTAAAATCTCTGTTGATAGGGGAATGCAAAAGCTTTATCTTCTTTGGTTGTTTACCGAGCAAAGTTTGAGATATCGAGCAAGTTAGCTAGTTCTTTGTTCTAAGCTTAATTTCTAGACTCGACACGGTCGTGGGTCTTGGGCAATATTTTTGGAATAGAGGTGTGAATACACACACAATTTTTAAACTCATCGCCCCCTGTGGAAAGTTAGATTCTAAATTGTTCATAAACATTCATACCATAGCGACAGGCAAATTTCCTTCCGATCAAGAGAAACCTCATTTTTCCTCGAAATAGGTTATTTCCCGAACTGCTCAAACAAGTGATGTATAGACGAAGCTGAAGAAATATCATTATGGTTTAATGAATGTCAATTTCGTCATTTAAACGTAGAATTAAGGTTAAATTGGCGTAACAATCCAAACATGAGCATGAATTTTGCCTTTTGTGATAGGCCTACATATGTGAAATTTTTACCTATATTGTTAAACAATTCTTTGAAATAATAAGTTTAACAGAGACTTAGAGGGTTCCAAGGAAGTCCCAGTATGGACGTGTTATATACAGAAATGTCGTCAGTGGTCACCATATTTCACAATGGCCAATATTTAAAATTTTGTCTTACCACTATTATGAACCATTTCTGTCCCCATTCATTGTAAAGGCCGGTACATTTAGCACATGTTCACCTGTCAAGTTTTCATCGAGTACCTGCACACAAAGTATTATGTGGTTTGCAGAAGACGATGTGGTTAAGGCTAATCACTCTATTATTATGAAGTTCTCCCTTTTTTGGATATTTCAAATTTATAGTAATGGATGGAACTCAAAATTTCAATCTATTCGGGCTACGAGTGAGGCATTGTGAGATGAATCCTATTTTACATCCGGATACAAAACCTCCCTTGCACGACTGTTTAAAACTAGGTGCAAATATACACACATTACCTCTCCATTCCGTTGCAATGATTCGCATCGATTTAATGGTCATTTAGTTCTCTAAATGTGGCCATGTTTCAGAATAGCCATCGATACTCACTGCTTTGGTACTTGTTAGGCACAAGGGGTGTTTTCACTGACATTACAGCCCTCTCTGACTGACGGGCAAACACATCGTGTAGTCATAGAGTAGGATTACCATCCTGTAGAGTAATGATAGTACATGTAACTAGCTGAGAAGCAGCTGCGACACACGCGATGATTTTTGTTGTTTTTGGCGGTGGGCTCGGTTGTCCAATTTTAATGTTACTCTATACTTGGGAGATAAGCATGTAAATAAGTTCTGTGCATAATTTATATTGGCCTACCTTTTTCACTAATGAAAAGGTCTTGCACAATCTGAGCATCACAACTTAATTTTTAATGTCAGTGTATGGCCTGCAATCTTTGCCTTTTTCCGAAATGTTCACATTCTACAACTCTTTTTAGCCGGTAGAATGAATTTACATCACTTTTCGTATGCATATCGAAACACGGTTTATTTTCGAATTCGAAGATAAGAGATAAACCTTATGTCGCGTCTTCTTTTGTACGTGACATTACTTAAATCGTTAACACAATATCTCAGGACGAGCCACTAGTTTCCGAAGTGCATGGGTGTCCCGTCCGTGTTCAGAGAAAGAACTCTAGCGCTACTGAAAGTAAAACATTGAAAGCCTTGTTAACATGATATTGCGCCTAAGAGGTCGCAACTAAGAGAGCGTGGCTAGATTTAATATTAGTCAAGTTGATGCGTTTTGGTCGGAAAAGAAACCTTTTTTCACGGTGGTGTCAAAGTCTACTTTGGTCACACCAAGTCAAAAAGGAAAATGAAACCAAGTATATAAATTGATCTGTTGGTCACAAGAGGTCATAAATCAAAAGAAATTCACAGGATCAAATATGATTTAAAAACTGCTTTTTTCTATTCAATTCAAAAAGAATATGATCAGTGGCTGAAATATGGGACCCCATCACTATATTTGGATATATCTCACTGAAACTTCAATGTTCTCTGAATTATTTAAAATAGGTATATAACTGAATGATGCTGGACATACCTGAAATTTCTTACTTAATGTTTCAATAGCTCTAAAAGTTACGAGCCTTCACATTTTTTGTGCTGTACTACTATATTATCACTAAAGACAGCTCTCGATTAGTTTTTGATTTCGTTGAAGATTAACGTCTCAGATTTTACAACCTGAGTTGATCTAGAGGTGAAGACAGTTTTTCCGTTTGTTCGTCACTGGATTTTTTCCCTAACCACATTGCTTTAGAGAGGTGAAATTCGGATGCCGTATCACCAGAAAAATCACCCGGCTCCGTAATTTCTAACAACAATGAAAAATTTGATACAGAGCTAAAAATCTGACTATGAAGAGATATGCTTACAAAAAAAAGTCAAAACCTTCACTCCACTAAAACTTTCTCTTTTATTCTCTTGATTTTAAGAGATTCAATCTTTTAACGTTTTTTTGCCAAAGTTTAAAAGGTCCTTTATCTAAAATCAGCATTTCGATATAAAACACTCATAAAGAACTATTTCCACTAGTGAACTCTCATGCAGCAATTTTTGTTGGAAGTTCAGTCGTCGACATGGCCCATTCGGTCACTTAAGAGGCTTTTTTATCCGAATATGGTAAGACAAAATGAAAATTAAAAAATACCTTTAGATAGTAATGGTACCTAGAAATTAGTTTTAAGCAGCAATTGAATCTCAGTCTTGTTCCTATTTTCAGAGATTCTGTTACGATACTTTAGAACATCAGTTGCATATTCAATGCTCTCAAGAGCCTATCATAAAATGCGACAGACTACTACCTTGATCTGACTTGGATGACTACATTTCCCCTGCAACGTCTAAAAGGTTTTAGTTTTAGTGCCCGAACGTTAATTTTGAATTGGATTCTTTTACCTTCTTTCCAAATAATTTAGCTTTGAAAACGTCAAAACTGTAAATCCCCAAAACTGTTTCTGTTAACTCTTATTTCATTGAAGTGCCTCAGTTATAATGTTGAACTTTTATTTCAAAATTTTGTATTTGATATCAATATTAAACATTGACTTGTAATATCCTTGGTTTACCTTCGATCTCACAGTCACAATTTTGTGTCCTAAGCAGGATGCGCTTCAGTGAGATGTCTTGCGTTAAAAGTCAACATCCTAAGCTATTAGATCATTACTTTGAATATAGTGTCATCATTTTGTAAAGTAAATAACGTACATGATATCATAAGAATGAACGACACTTTTCATACTTTTTATATAGATTTTTTGTTGAGGAAGGGAACCTTTCGTTTTTTATCAGAGTCAAAGGTAATTTGAGGTCACCAGTTGTCAAAAACCGATAACCTTGTAAACACTATATTAAAGACAGGAAGTCCCAACACCCTTCATACTTGGCGTATAGATTTTTAATGTCAAGTGGAAATCCCTATTGCTTGTGGTTGGGATGAAAGGTCATTTGAGATCACCAGAGCGTACGCTGCAAAACCGTGTAATTGGCTTCAATTTTAATTTTCTTACCCGTTTGGACCTCCTGTTAGCCAACGACTAATTATTTCTACCCACCCAGCGTTAGACGTGATGTCAGCTACCGTTACTATATCTATACTAGCTTGGCCAAGGATTTACCACTTCGACGTTCAAGACGACGGTTCCGGTCATGTTTACAGATATTTTTAAAGGTGAGTGTGAGGCAATCCCCGGAACCCTTGGGCCCCTTTCCCCCCTGAAGTTATGTTCAATCGAATGTATTCATGCTGTCAGTTTGATAATGTGTGAAATTTACTTCGTATTAGGCCTATAAGATTGTAGTACAAAGCCCAGTGTATTCGCCTGAAAAGAAAAGTATTTGTTTGCTCATGCTGGCATTGAAAATTTGCACACACATACAAGTTCAATTATTTAAATCCTGACCATGTTTCGCCTGTATCTTTAATTCTATTCTACGTAATGTTCCATGTTGTGTAGGCTTAGCCTGAGGTACATAGTAGGAAACAAAAGTGAACGTTAGTGATGTGAAAGTATGCAAAGTTTTCCATCGTAGATTTCGTGGCTGAAAATTCGTTAAACTTAACTGTTGGTGCTTTTATTGTAACTCAGGTTCAGCAGTGTAACAATTGGGAAACGCTCAGTTGTTGTGAAGTGTTTTGCCATCGCAGTAAACAGCGATTTGCACTTGTTCCTGTCGTTGCCGCAGACCAATTAAGAATAGTAAAATTCAGAATTCCTTTTTTTGTGAAAGACAGCCATTGTATGTTGTTTTGGTGAGCGGACTTGCAATGCGAGAATTACGAAATGCTTCACATTAGAATCTTTTATGACATTTAGTTCATATTTTGCCAAGTAAGCCTAGCCCTAGGCCCGTCTTTTGACCCAGAACGTTATTATATTTGCTTTACAACACCAGTTATACTGTTTTTTGCGTTTGTCGTACAAGTTGAAATTTAACAGAACGATGCTATTCTTTGTAGTTTTCATGATCCTACTGCACGTAGTATTTTGCGCTGAATGTCTAGTTCATGGTTCGTAATGCGCACCACAAAGGAGTCGTCTCATTATGCAGAGTTTGTGAATACTGTACATTCCATTCCGTAGGTGTAATCGAAGGTGTGTCAACTTTTAGCCAAGCAGAAAGTTTGTTTACTTTTGTACTCGAAGTGAATGAATTATTATGTGAAGACAAAGAGTAATAACACCGTGTGAATCAGTTTGATGTGAACCGATTGCAATGTAATCATTAGACCCAGTCATGTTGGTATATATTTTTTTTCGTTTGTAGAAGAGTTGCTAAATAATCATAGAGGAAGTCATACGCTTCGGCGGTATTTTTAATGCTTTTGGGGGGAATTAGCCAGCCCCTGCAAGTTAAAGTTTCAGGAGCTGTCCTCGAACTTTTTGACCAAATTTTGCTCTCGGTAATTACTCCCTTGCTCATGAAATGCAGGTACGATATAGCATATAGTTGGTTTTAATTTACAAGTTTGTCCAGTCCGTATGTTGCTTAAGGGGGCGCGACCTTTAAGTTTTTTTCATTGTGTATGAAGTGAGAGTTCGAAGTAGCCATTGGGGTTTTTGAAAATTTGCCACTGCAAGGAGTTGCGTCATTGTCCAGATACCTTTACATAATTGGGTCTACCTTTTTCACATTTGTATATGAACAAAGAAGGATGAGGATTGTGACTCCACAACTTAGGAAAATTTTAGTGAGCTCGTGCAATAAGGTTTTTTCAGAGAAAAGTGAATTTTGAATATCGATACTTGAATGAAAATATTTAACATGAAAACGGTATTGTTCTCTTGTAAGTAGCCTTTTGACGATTTGAACACCAGAATGGTCAGTTTTTGTTTAGTGATATGCTTCGTGGAAAGTCGTATACAGATATGTCAGGATAGTGATTTGTTTTGCAATACATGTCAAGATAGCAGAAAGTATTTATATATTCTGTTAAGACAGTACAGTACATATTTTAAAAATGGATGAATGTATGCATGTTTTCAGATGAACTGTTTTGAAATGAACCTTGGGTTATTTCCCTCTCCAGGTGACCCTACCCTCCCTGTGTTTGCCTCACACGATCCTGTCTTTTGTAAAAGAATTGAATGTATATTTCATGATATTTTATGTTTTATTATACACTTCTCGTATGCATGAGTGCTCATGGAGTAAAATTTTTCAGTGTTCAAAATTTTAAAAATGCAAAGGGGATGTTATGTAGTATGGTGCACTCTCCATGACCTTTAGCAGACGCCATCTTGCTGTTTACGAGCAACTCGTCGTTCCTTTGTTCTAGATTCCCAGGGCCGTTCCTGTTTCCCGTCACGTGTTACCGGTGGACGTGGCATATTTCATCGTTCATCGCTGTAGTTCCACGTGCACACTGTAACCCATATTTTCGAGGTGTGGCCATTTTCTCCCTTTGGAGCCTCCTCATTGGTTATTTATATCATTACATTCATTTGCATTGGTGCTTCATAACTTTTGACCAATCAGGGGACTGCAGGTGTTCAGGGCTCGCACGATTCACAAGACCGCGCCTGCGAGCTGGACACTCGTGCAACCGACCTCGAAGCAGAAGCATGTAGTCACCGTGTACACAAATGATTTAAACAATCTTTTTTTTGGGGGGGGGGAGTGGGGGGCTGGCCGTTGATTGAAGTTGAACTGAATAAAAATCATTAATCATGCTGAAATAGAACTGAAATCTTTACTCTTCCTATTTGTGCGTCTATCTCATCTCGTATCGCCATACTCAGCTAGATCCCCTACCTAAGCCTTCGTTATACGATTGGCCCATTATCTCACACTTGTAAGCCTGATGGACAATTTTGGTATGCAGATTTGCCGTGTTGACAAGAGAAGCTTATTGTTTAGTAGAGCTCATTAGTCATTTGACTTCACCATAGAGAAATTTTAAAAATCTTATTAAACACAACGAGGAAATGAGCTGTGTTTTAGGCGGAGATCAGCCAGGTCAACAGAGACCATATGCAAGGCCACCAAAGGTCGAATACCGGATCGAAAGTGTTCAAATTTCAGGTCTCCCTGGTCAAATGCAAGATCATTAGAGGAGAGAAGCCAGATCACCAGACGTCAAACGTCAGGTCACCAGAAATCAAATGTCAGGTCCCCAGAGGCCAAATGCCAGGTCTCCAGAGGTCAAATACCAGGTCAACAGGGGTAAAATGCAAAGTCAAGCGGGTCAAATTTAAGGTGACCAGAGGTCATATTCTAGATCACCAGAGGTTGAATGTCATGTTAACAGAGCACCAGAGATCATATGAAAAGTCAACAGAGTCCAAATGCTCAGTACCCAGAGGTCAAATGCAACTTCACAAGAGGTCATATTCCAGATCATCAGAGGTCGAATGTCCTGTCACTAGAGCAGCAAAGGTAATATGACAGGTCAACAGATGTTAAATGCCAAGTCCCCAGTAGTCAAATGCAAGATCACCAGAGGTCATATTCCAGTTCAAAACATGTCGAATGTTAGGTCACAAGAGCAAGACAGGTCATATGAGAAGTCACAGAGGTCAAATGCCAAGTCGCCCGTGGTCATATATCAGGTCACCGGAGACTAAGTACCTGGTCACCAGACGTCTTATGCTAGGTCAGTAGAGGTCAAATGCCAGTTTACCAGATTTTAAAGCAACTTCACCGGAGGTCGTATTCCAGATCACCTGAGGTCAAATGTCAGGTCATTCAAGCGAAATGCCAGATCACAGATCACAGGGGTTAAAAACCTTTCTTAACAAGACACCTTCAAGTAGTAAAGCTGGGAAATGGTCATAATTGGTTTAAGGGTGCACTGGTTAGCGAAAGATCTCTAATCTGTTGGGGAGGTCAGAATTGAGTCATCTAAGGTTCGTAGCCATCAAAAGGTAGTATATCCATAGAATTTCTAAGATTATCATCTGCGGTCACCAAAGGTCAAAAAGCAAAATTTCTAAAGTTTCCCTTTCGGCAAGGAATCACTAAGCCTTTTGGCTTTCTGGCTATTTGTTTTCCATCAAAATGGTTTTGAATTTAATTTTAATGACCGTCAATTTCCAAAAGTGAGGTTTATGAGATCCACATTAAAATTAAACATTTTTTTATAAGAGAGGACATAGACTGAAGCTAGCACTAATGACATGTGAACCTGTCATATGTTTAATTATAGCATCATTATAACACTTAATTTTAAGGTCGATGTCATTACTTAACTACAAGTAATCCAAAAAAGTTTCAGTCAAGCTCTTTTGACTCCAGTGTCGAAGTTGACGATTTTGATTCTTAAAGACTATTTTGAATCCCTCACTTCAATTGTAGCAAACCTAATCGTGACATGTCATTTTCCAAATATATTTAGGTCTTTTCACTGCAAGCCTGAGGACCAACGTTATCATTTTTGCCTAATAACCGGTTTGTATTGTCACTTTTTCATTTCAAATTATGATTTTTGATCATTTATTTGTTTATTTCGGCTTTTGATTCAGTGTTTTATGGCAAAGACGTATCAATAAGATCAAGGTCAGGTGATTAGACCAACAGTTACCATTTTGGTGTAGAATTTAAGAGACAGATGAAATATTATGCCGAACATCTGACCCTAAAGTAAAAGTAATGATTTTAAAAAGTAAAAAGACAAGTATTTTTGACAAAAATTTCTTTCTTGCCCTTAACCTGTTAATATATCCATCAGAATGAACTCACCTCCAAAAACAATTTGGCCAGTGGACGCCAATCATGTTTGATTCTATATGTTAAGTTGAATGTAATGGAAGCAGTTTGATAACATTAATAATCTCTGTGCAACCCATTTTTGTTTAAGTTATGGAAGACGACTGAAAAAATTTTCAGCACGTTCACATATCATTGAACTTTTTTAAAAAGGACTCAGTCTACAAGTGAGGCAGTTACTTGAAAAGCCCTGAGGTCTACACATGTGACTGAAAATATCACCTCAAAAGCCAAAAATTGTCCAAACGTAGTTTAAAACAACAGTCAGGGCCCTCTGATTTCTTCTCACTTCTCTTTAGTATCTTATACAGCAATTCAGGAATTTTACATTGCAGATTGAAAGTGCAACAATTTTCACAAATTTGAAATTGGGGAGACTACTTTTACCCCTTAAAGAAGCAAATGCTGTCTGGAATACACTAATTTTCGGTATCTAGATCGATAGGTGTCCGAACTACTACTGTAAGGGCTATCAGATACATGGAAGTTCCCTTAAAGGGGAAGTCACAGCAAAATTTTAATTTTCATATGTAAGCCAGAAAACACATCTACACAGTGTGGGGAAACTTCGATTCAAATCGGACATGATTCTCTCAAAGTATAAGTGAAAGTAGTCATTAGATTTGTGTTCCAAAGTGGCTTGAGGTCAGCAGAGAAGAAACTCTGCTGACCTCAAGCCACTTTGGAAAAGAAACCACGTACTCCCTCACATTGACAACGAATGGTTTTTCCCCCTTTTTCCCTGTTTTTTTTACGTTGATGGTAATAAGAAAAGACCTCAATCTGTTTGTGGAGAGTTTATAAAGTTCTCATACCACTTATGCAATCACATTCTAATAATATCAGATTGTTAAGGAGAAACTTGGATGTAAATTTTAACGAAAGGCAAATCCCTCTCCGTTAATGTCAGGATATGATGTCTTATATGCCCTCTTCTAGATCTTTTCTTGTTGGAAATGTGACAACCTCACTTGCTCATAACTTGAGAACCACACATCACCTTTCAATATAAATTTCACCGAAATGCTAGAATAAGTATTCCTCTGACATATCAAAACTTAATGGGACCTTGAACCCTTTAAGTGTAAAACGTAGTTCCCGTGCACTTTCCACATCCATTTTGGATAAATGGCAACTCGTCCCGATTCCGCTCAAAATTATGTACTAACACTAGCAGTCATGTACTGTCTTTACAGATTACGGCCATATGGGCCAGTACTGCATTACTCGTTTCCAGAGAAAAGCTGCGTCTTTTATTAAATAACGGCATTTTATATGTAACATTTGTTGTTGTTGTTGTTGTTGTTTTAATGCAGAAGATGGACCACAAGGTTCCTTGGAGAGAGGTTCCACGCCAATCTTGCACCAAAATGTTCTTGAAGAGGACTGTGGAACAGATACTGATAGGACCCCTGCAAGGGAATCCTTTTTTATGACTCTTTTAGAAAGAACGGATTTATTGCAACATTTTAAAAAGAAATTAAGTATCCAAGACGGAATGCAGATTAGTTCTGTTCATGTAGCTGGAATGGAGAATGTTCCAGTTGTTACGAATTTCATTTCCAAACTCTCTGCATACGATTACAGAGTACAGCAAATCAACATAAACACTACAAGGGGACATGATGACTCAAATCAGAGTAACCTCAGTGATGACTGGGCTATCATTGACACCGACTTGGTCAGAAGAACGAATGAAATAAAGTTCTCCCCAAGGGATATTTTATACGCAATTTTTTATTGCTTGGACCCGTTTTTCTTACAGGAGGTTCTCATGAAACTCTCTGCATGCCAAATTGCAGTACCGGTGCTGATTCCTGATTCAACTGGAAAGAATGTAACTTTCCTTTTATGGGGTCTTCGAAAAATAATGAAATCGTGGTGCAATGACAAAATCTCTTCTTCCATTGAGGAGAAGACAGTTGTTCAACATGAAATGCCTACAGTGACTGCCATACGCATTGGAAACGTATCAGTGTCCAAATCGAATATATTAAACAAGCTTCTTGGACCTGCCCAGGGTAATGACGAACACGCATTTTTTATGAGTTATGAACAAGATTCCAGCCCAGCAATACTATCTGAAGGTACCGTAGAATGTGTGTGGTTTTTACCTGGTTATGAAAAAGACCACATACCATTCCCATTCGCCTTAATGAATTTAAGAGGCGACTACCTAAACCATAGTAAACAAGCTAAATTTGCAATTGGAATGTCCTTCGTCACTATTGTTTTCATTGATGCCAACCTCAGTAAAACGTATAAAGAATTGATCGAAAAAATTAGGTTAGCATCTCACATTATTGTTGTGTTTTGCCTGAACAATCCCAATGGTAAAAGACAAAAGCCAAGGTGTCGTACATTTCACGATGGGGATTTTCAGCTGGCCCAAATTGTTTCGAACAACTCCTCGGCCTTAGAAATCAGTGCGGAAATTTCAAAATCAATTAGAGACCTGATGGAGGAAACTAAGATTAAATTATCATCGTTAGTAAATGCTAAAGCATCCGCCAGTCAGCTGAAATTTGAAATTGACGAGGCTGATAAGGACAGCATCAAAGCAAGGCATTTGGCTACTAATATCGTTAATGCAATTAAGGACCTAAATCCAAGTAAATACAAGAAAAAGTACTTCCCACTGCAAGGCCTTTGGAAAGAATGGTCGAAAAATGACACAATGACACAAGTATGGGACAGTACGCGCAATTTAGAAGCTGACTTAGCAAACCACCAAGCAGTGCAAACGGATATACGTCGAAATCAAGCAAAGATTAAATTATCAACACATCTGCAAACGTTATGCGAATTTATGGTAAATGGTAATAAGAAAAAACGTGATTATCTTTTGGCATGGTTACAAATAAATTTAAATGATATATCTGCATGTTTTTTAAAACCCCTTACAAAAGATCTGATTGACAAATCGTCAAAGAGGAGGAAATTATGTATGGAGATAAATAAAATGAAAAAAAGGCTACGCACTGCATGTTCATCAGATGCAGACAATGAGCAATTGGCTGATATGAAACGCAATGAAGAAAAGGTAGCCAAAGATGAACAAAACTTACTTCAACAGTTTGAAGAAAACTACTTAGGTGTTGAACACTTCATGCGTGAATTTGGACAATTAGTTGAAAGTTACCATTACACAAAAAATTACACTGACAATAACTTGAATTACATACAAAAACTGCCTGATGTAGCTGCCGAGATGTTGCTCAGTGGACATCCAATTGAAATTTTAGACGGCGACGTGTGGCACGTCCCACTTGTATGGCTGGAACAAGTTTTTAAAGCTTTAGCTGTTAAAGTACCTAAAAAATCAAGAGTGTATGTCATATCGGTCTTAGGGATTCAAAGCAGTGGTAAATCAACTTTGCTCAATAGTATGTTTGGGCTGAGGTTTGCAGCAAGTGCTGGTCGCTGTACTCGGGGAGTTTTTATGCAACTTCTACCAATTGAAAATGAGGCAAAATGTGCCCTTAATTGCGATTACCTTGTAATAGTTGATAGCGAGGGTCTATGTGCTCCTAAAAAGTCTTCACAGTCATACACTCATGAAGACAATGACCTTGCCACATTCACCCTGTGTATTTCAAATTTAACATTAATCAATATCGGAGGACAAACAATGGGCGAAGATATGACAAACGTTCTTCAAACTGCTGCACGTGATTTTGTCCGCATGACACAAGTGAACCTGAAACCTGAATGTCGAATTATTCAGCAGTTTGTTGCGGACGTTACGGCTGACCAGAAAAACGAATCTGCAATGCAAACCATACTGATGAAACTTGATGAAGCGGCCCGTGAAGCTGCGCAAAAAGAGGGAAAAGGACACCTCTACCGTCAATTTTCAGATATTTTTTCAGTACAAAATTACAGCTCAAGTATCAAAAACGTACAATATACCCCAAGTCTATGGCAAGGGTTTATGGGTGCTCCAAATTATCAGTACAGTTTGAGAGTTCAACAGTTAAAGTCAACCATACTGCAGTCTATTAAGAATCCAACACCTCTGACGTTATTAGAATTTTGTCAGCGCATAGCTGATGTGTGGAATGCTATGAAAAAGGAAGAATTTGTCTTCAGTTTCCAGAATGCAAAAGAGGTGAGTCTATATCAGGAAATAACGTCCTAATATAGAAGTCTTATTCAACCGATACTTCAGGAAGTTTTAGAAATGGAACTATCGGCACGATATAGCATTGAAAATGCAAAACCAGAAAAGATCAATGATATTATAGACAAAAACATGAATGACATTAGAACAACTCTGTCTCTGAGATGTCAAGATGTTCATAAAAAACTGAAATTCAAATGCAAAGAGCAAAAGTATGAATCAGCCTGTGAATATTCCAAATACTTTGAAACTGATTTACAGGTTTTTCGAGGAAGAGCTGAAAAGCGTGTTAGCACCACATTTTCAAGGTTTGCCGCTATTACTAAAGCATCACATAAGAAAGATTCTGTTTTGTAGAACCTATCTTCAGAAATCCGCAACAAATTTGCAGAGTTTGCTGAAACATTGCGCAGGCGGACTGAAGAACTCCTCTCGGGAGGCAGTGATACTGATGATGTTGATGATATACTAAACAAAGAATTTGAAAAACAATGAATATTGATGATAAATGACGTACAGAAAAGATATCCTCTACGATCACTGAGAGAGATCACTAACGAAATCAGAGACATAGTAACAAGATGCATTAACGATGGTTTCCAAAATTCGGTTTTAAGCATTGAAGATTCTAACATGCTGAAGAGGGAAATGGATTTGTGTTCATCTCAGCCAACAGAAATATCAAGTAAAGACATAGATGTTTTAAAATTACTATTTTGCAGGATAGATGATTGCTCAGAAAATTTCGAAAAATTGTGCTCAGCTTTGAGAAAAATCGGTGAATATGTTGAGGAATTTAAAGAGAATCTGCTAAGAGCTTTGGAAAAGATAAATGATTACACGAATGCTACCGACTTTGTAACAAACGAGGAATTTATTCTGCTATATATATAGTCAGTTACCTTCTGATGCATGTACACAGATCTCAGCAAAAAATTGAATGGAGAATTGTTTCAGAAACACAATCAGCGCTATCTGAAATGTGCACAAAGTTCAAAATTTTGGAATACCATAAAATAAAGCCCACGTTAATTAACTTTATTATCGAGGCAATACCACAGCAAATGCTTCCAGAAGATCTGGAAACTGAGCTGCATGAACTAAGCGACGGTATACTTCTGTCACAAGGGGAGAAAGAAAATAGAGTATATGGGGAACAATATTGCAAAAGGTAGGCTGGTCTGAAGATACAGACAAAGTGCTTTCGGACATAGAAATTGCTATAAAAAACGAGTTGTCCAAATGTCTTGAATTCCACGAAGGGAAGTGTTCTGTTGAGATGGTACAAGAGTTTGCCAAAACCTTAGTTTCGCACTGTCTAGATGAAAAAATTCCAGGCAAGTTACGGACAATTGCCATAAAATACTCTTTCAAACTTGCTAAAATGTTTTTCATTCAAACCATGTGCGACAACATACAAGGACATATCCACAAAAGCGAATACCAAATGAAATTTGCTCCACCCCTTACCTTTTCTACTATCGAGAAAAAGTGAAAGCCTTATTTACTTTAATGGAAGGTGTCTTTCCTTTGGAAAATATGAAATTTCTGAAAGAGGAGATAAACGAGGGCAATATGTTTAAGCTAGAAGCTTGGCCGAGAACATTTACCCTGCTGGAGAAGCTTGATTTTCATTTTCTAAAGACTCTTACAACACACTACAAAAGGGACTTAAAATTTATCTTAAACATAATACAAAATGTAGAAAGTTTGATTTTAACGACCGAAAAAGCAAAGCTACCTTCTCTTCAGGTCCATTTGCTCTGCATGTGCAAAAGATCGTAGAAAAAACGGAAAAAAGGCTGGCAAACAATGTTCGCGCAGCCTTAATAGTTCACATAGGGGCGTGGTCCTTGCCCATTTATGCTCGAAGACAGTTTGATTTTGAGAAAGAAAAGAACGTTGGTGTTCTCATTCAAAGTGATAAGAAATTATTCGAAACGGAATTCAAAAGCCTTGCTTCAAACTGCCAGGATGCAATGATTGCTGAATGATTTGTTGAGACGGTTGAGCGTGCTTTGAAAGAAGGTTTTTTTGACATCCTTTATCCCAAGTTATATCTCTCTATTTTGAATGATTATAGTAAGTTTAGAAATAAGAAAAGATTCATAGGATCCGTGGTGAAACACCTGTTTGAGAATAAAAACATTACCGGCATTTGCAATTTCTTTACGGATTTTCCTCACTACAGTAAAATGTGGATACTAGACCTGGTTGCTAAAAGGATACATGACAACCCAATTTGGCTCAAGAATCATGTGGCAAATTGTGCTACATCATTGGCAGCTTCAGCGAGGCTCACTATTCGTGAACTATCTGAGCATTACCAAACTACCCCAGGAGAGTCATTCTCAGAAATTCTCGATTTTTTTTTCGGACAGCTTCAAGAAAAGTACTAAATTGACATGTAAAAATGCCGATATTGAAAAACTAAAGAGATACCTTAAAGTTAATGAAAGTTGCTCATTTTCAAAAAAGTGTGAAGAATTAGCAGAAAAATTGGAGGAATGTATGCTAAGCTTCTTCCAGTTTCTTAATTTAGATGACAAAGATCAAATCAAAGCATGGTTGATAATTTCCCTTCCTAAACAAATACATGCCGATGTATTCGACTCATTTAAGGGCTGCGACGAGCAATGTCCTTTTTGTGGCACCGTTTGCGATGAAGATCTTACACATCATCCGACACATGTATCTCTTTGTCATTTACCAAAGGGTGTGACCGGGTGGCACGATTACCATTCTCATGAATTGAGCTCATATACATGTATCTCGGCGGTTGGCTCTACATTGAGCTACAGGACACGGCATGGAAACCCTGAGTGGAGGCCCTATAAAAACTATAGGACGGACTTCCCGCATTGGAAAATACGCCCTTCTGAAAACGATGATCCCTTTGTATTCTGGCAGCATTTCTTCGCTAAGTACAACGAAGAATTGGCGCACATTCACAAGCGAAAGAAAGCTGATATTCCACCTGAGTGGTTTGACATTGAAAGAGAAAAAGCCCTTGAAAGCCTTTGTGAAATATACCTTTTAAACAAAACAGAGACAAAGGAACGCGGGAATGAAAGTTCCAGTGGTGACTCGGATGATGAATAAAATGTTATTACATACAGTAAATTGCATACTAAGGAAGTTCACACTCCCAGCAGCAATCGAATGAACCTTAAACTTTTCACAATAAAAAAGATATTTTAACCAATAAAATTATTAAATTAGATATTCGATTAGCCCAGTGTTTCTACCAAACAATACTATATAGAAGCATCAATTAAGTGTTTTTGAATATAAGAAAGGGCATTTCTTAACTATAAAAGTATCAAAAAGAACCAAGTAGAGAGCAGAAGTATTGATTTGTACTCTGAAGTGAGACGTGATTTAAACTTGGAGGTGTGACGGACCTTCAAAACATTTGTAACAAAACACACACTTTCCTAAAGGATGTGATTCTCCCATTTGAGACTCACCAGAAAATTTTAAAATGCTATCAACAAGTGTCTGTAAGAGATATAACTTTGAAGGCATAATGCGCTTACTATAAATCAACTCTTCATAGCATGTTCCCATTTTTATCGCCATTTCATCATCGCGTTTATTTTGTAGGTCGCTTCTACCAGATCTTGTTAAGGTGTATCACGGAATAATTTCATTTCTTTGCGTTTCTTATTTTGTCCTTATTCTCTTCGCTTTTACTTTTCGTTTCTTTTATTTCTTAATCTAGAGATGAACAATTTATTGGGAAAGCTTTGCTGAATCATTCACTTCATGCAATACCCTGAAGCGGGTTATGTCTAAATAAGAAGAAGATCATTCTTCATGGCTCATAAAAACTGAAGTAGCTTCTTTACATGTTAGGTACATTGCAATTTCACCTCACCAAAGTAAACAGTGCAATAACCAAGTTTTCTATTACAAGTCATTTGGCCGAACATTTTGATAATAGAGTGTTCACATTGTGCAAAAACGAAAGGTATAGCGTGAACGCGTGCCATCAAATTTTAGTCTTATTCATGTGAAGCACTGACTCACTGCAGTTATACTAACTGTAGCTTGACTTCTTAAATGCAAGCTTTTAGGTGTCTGTTCTTTTCCCCGGTCCCCTCTATCAAGAGCTGTGTCTATTCGGGGAATGCCCAGACTCCAACTCACGCCTATTTCCTTTGTCATAATTTTCGCAAGATTTAACAGAAGCTCGGAGCTAAAGGCAAAGCATGAAATGGAACCGTCCCTACTAGAAGTGAACATGCAAGTTATATGAACATTGTGTCAGTTTTTACAACGAGTATAAGTTTAGGCGTTTAATTTACATTATCATTATGGTCTGTTCTTCTCTTAGTTTTATTGTACATATTGTAATTTAAGAGACAGTTTCAAGCACACCTCCTTCATGCTCATGCATTGTATTCAAGAATTACGATTAATAGATGACATTTATTTAAAAAAGTTTTGGCGTGTGCATTAAAGAAGTAAATCAACCGTGTTTTGGTGATTATCAGACTAGAATATATTACAGAAAAATTAAATGGAGTAAATCTCATATTTATTGTAGAGCACATTAAATTGTCGTACCTTTAACAAAAGTTATACACATTTGCCTGTTCTGTTGTTCGTTGAGATGTTGAAAAGGTTAATTATTTCATTCAAAGGTGTTATAATGAGATATGTATAGGTCATATGGGCTATACTAAATTTGCATATGAATAGTTTGACATGTTTCCTACTCCTTAACGGTTATTCAACTGATTTTCGATGCTTTTTGAGGCCCCATTTTGCTTATACTGTGCACTGATATTTTGGCGAGAAGTTAAAACCAATAAAAGAAGTGAATTTAAATATAATTGCTTCCTACGAGGGCCATCTCTCTGGTCTTCAGAATCACTTATTGACCAGATGTGACCAAATGTGATGTTATGTTATGGTGTACATCTTGAAACTCTTCTTCTTATTGGCCTGCTAAGGGTATTAACATCTGGCTCGCTCCAAAATGAGGTCATTAAATATGTTATTTAGCACGAATTTTATTTGGAAGAAAATGATGAATCGATCATTACTTTTTTAAAGTACTCGAAAAATTTATTGTCTTCTGCACGTAAGTTAAATTTTCAGAATATTTACTTTCCCCCGTGCCACTTATAGACTCTACAGAAAACAAGGATATTTACATTTGCCTTTTCTGCAATAGGGTTTGCAAGACAAAAGAACGTAAACTTCTGAGTGTCCATTTTCCACTAGTATCCTCTTTCACACACTGAACGTCAGTTTATGGTAATTAATTTATATTTAATCAACCAGTAGATTTTCTTCAGATGTAATCTGCTCTCGCACCATCTCTTTACTTCTTATTTTAAATTCGAAATATTATGGCTGAAAAGAAATATGATGAAGTTGTAACGAGTTTCCTCAACATTTAAATAGAAACATATGAAACTGAAAAACCCCCAGAGTTAAGTGGATTCGAAACAAAGTTTTTGTTTTTTTTTTTTTTTTTTGCTAACCGATCCAGTTTGTTTGAAAGCTTACAAGCCATCGGTTATGTATCTTCCCTCGTTCTAAAGTTTATTACCCTCAACCTTAACTTAACTGGTAACCTATACCCCATTGTATCTGCCTTATCATATTACTCATCAGGTTCATGAGTAATACTGTTGTTCTTCAAGCTCCCAGTTAATTTCTTTGCAAAAAAAAATCCCCTTGACATATCTATGTTACAACTCTCCAGGAAGTAAAATAACATTAGCGGCATACTTTTCCAGCCTCTATCTCTCCCTCTCTCCGCAGCTATTTGCATGTAGCTCATTTTCATTCATGAAAAAGTGTGAAATAAAATGTACTGTACCGTACCGTAATGTACCGTACGTATAGCATGGCAAATTGTTATGGCTATGATGAGTATTTTTTAGGTTTTACATGTCTTTTCCATCTAACATCTATGATATTTTCATAGAACCAAACCTTTGAGAGTCATGAAGGATTTCGATGCTTTCAACACCTCCGATATCGGATCCTGCTTAGCGAAAGAGCTAAGACCGTGGATGTATGTAGCAATGAATACTACCATAGTCTGCTCACTGGAAGCAAGCTGTGAGCTGGTCTGCTTAAAAAAGGGCTTCATCTGGTTGTGTAGATCAGAAAAGGCACGAAGGAATCTGACAGTTGGCACTAGTCTATGAGTTGAAAACTCACCCAGAAGATGGGTTTTGGACGACATTTTCATAGCAAAAAGAAATGAAAAAGGACAATTCAGCAAGAAGAAATGTTCATTAAAACTTAGTGACCCCCCCCCCACGCTATTATTTACCGTAGGATAGCCGGTAGTGATTGGCTCGTTAAATTAAGAGTATCAACTCATCGGCTGACGAATACAATAATACCGTGTACTATACCATATAAGCAGAGCTACCCGAAATTCTTTGGTAAGGGGGTTAATTGCCATAGGTCTTTTTTTCTCTAGTTATCTTACAAAATCATAATTTTTGTCCTTTTCAGGCTCTTGAAGTTTGTAAGCAATAGCCACATTTCCCAAATCTAGTAGTTATATTTCCATGATTTGTAATGATTTAGTGAAATTCATTTTGTTTAAAGGTAATTTGTTAATTGCGTAAGAAAGTTTCTTTCAATGATTGTGAAAGTCATCTAAGCTGGTAGCTGTGCTTTTAATAAAATTATGATTATTTGCACATAAATTTTTCTTCCATCTTCGTCTGTTTTGAAGTGTTGAAGTGAAAGTACCGTACGGTATGAAAAAGGAATCAACGCCGGACATGTGTATTAAATTAAAGGGCCAATCCTTTCACCTCAAACTACAATTCTTGTATGGGGTAACAGAAACTCTCAATTGGCTCAACTCTTTGATTGACTGCTTATTCAAACAATGCAAAGGGCCATGGCTTATATTACACAGCATGAACTGTGTTGGGAGTGTTTCCATTATAAACATTGAGCTTTTCTCTGCTCACCCTTAAGCTATAAACTGAGATAGTGTCTGATGAGGATGAATTTCATACAATCGTGGGAGGACTGTAAGAAGGTCAGGAGAACTGGAACTGTATGGGGTCAGAGAATCGGGCCTTAAAGGAAAACCCGGTCTTGGGTGTATGATGTCGCTTGATGCCCTCGGGCAGCTCCCTAGCCCATCGGTTCCAATAACCCCACTCTTCATTATTTTCCATTAATACGCGTCTCAGCGTCATCTAACCCTCTATTTACTATCATCAGTTCCGACCGTAACTGCTTTCGGGGAAAATCAATTATCACTCGATCGGGGAATATTTTCCAAGGGTACGCCATTTTCAAGAATCTTGCATGATGCATTGCGAAACCACCGCGCAAATTCAACGGAGGTAACGTTCAAAACAACCTTGCAATTTTAATCGATTTTAGGAAAGTCGGGCTTGTGTAAAATCTCTGTTAATAAGAAAGCTTTGTTATCTTTGGTTGTTCACCGCGCCGATTCTGAGTTATCGAACAATTTTGTTAGGTTTTTTGTCCTAAGCTTAATTTGTAGACTTGACACAGCCGCAAGTTTTGTGCACTATTTCCCGCAAAAAGGTGTGCAAGTGGATCGTGACAGCATTTGTTTGTAAATACGTTGTTGAAGGTTCTTTGTGGTTTAGTCCTCTGTATCTTAACTACGATCTCACATTTGAATAAATGCACATTTGTTGAACAAATCGACGACTGTGAAGAGTTTTCACCCGATCTGGGAAACCTCGTTTTCCCCCGAAAGCGGTTATCTCCCGAAATGATGATACAAACGATTGTGTGGCCATGCACCATTTGTGTGGTAAGTTGGAATATATATGGTTTTCTAGAACCCCCCCCCTTCAACTCGGATCTGACTGTGATCACTAAATAGTTCCCCATGAGCTTTCCGATGAGTTCTCCATACCACCAGACCGTTATGAATGGTTGCTGACGAGCATTTTTAAGTCATGCCTTACAGCGCCAGAACTTCAATACAGGTATCCATTTCGTAGCTAAGAATATTTCCTAAAAGACCAATGTACGAAAGCCAAAACGGTCACTGTACGGGCGGGTCCCAGTGTTCTAAAGACTATTTCGATCTACGTCAGATATTTTAAGTGATGTATTGGAGGGTTAAAGACCTCCAAACCTCAACCATCTTAAATAGTGATGGTTAATATCAATAGACCAATTGTGAAATTGGGCAGTTTGGGCTGGGTCACGAGGTCAAATGTGCCATATATGACAACCGTTTCGCCGGTGCGTGCTTGCTCGGCCCGAATGTGCTATTCCTGCACTTACAGTACATTAACTGAATTAGCAATAGTGTACGAATTGGAGATGTTGTATACGCGGAAAAACTGCCGTGAAGGTTAAGGCACAACTTCACATTCGACCTATCCCCTACAGTCTGAAAATGCCCTAGTCACATTTGAATAGAATCTAATCAACTGTGGCAAGAATTGGAATCTTGTCAAAACTTTGACCAGATTCGGCTCGGTAAATGAAAAAAAGAGTTACATCATTTCAGACAATTTTGAAACAAACCTTGTCAAATATTTGACAAGATTCCGAATTTACGAAGCTCTATTTAGGACATGGTAAAAAAAATTGTTGCGTACGTACGTACGTAAGTAATAATTATTACGTACGTACGTAATAATAATTACGTGTGTACCTAATAATACTACGTAAGTGATAATTATTACGTACGTATGTACTAACTTTTTTTTACCATGTACTAAATAGAGCTTCATACGAATTGCCCCATTTGACTAGATTCTTTAAGATTGTAGATGCATTGCCTGTGAATATTTCACAAGTTGTTTAATTCATTTTCAGTGATGGCATGCGACATGCGAGCGCAATACACCTTTCCTACAATACCCAATCTTGTATTTACCAAGTAGAGTTCATTTGCTCAACCAAAGTGAAAAGTATTTTACATTTTCTCCAGTGTCATTTATGAAGGCCAGAAGAAATGACCTAGCCTGACTGATGACATAAACACAACGAAGGAACGTTAAATCAGCTTGCTTTTACAATGCCGAAATCTCAGTTATGGATAAGAGCCAGGCCAACTGTGATTTTTTTTTTTTTTTTATTCCAGACTGACTTTATGGGGAGTCACTGTGTTAAACGTTCTAAGTTGCCGACCGTTTTTTTCCTAACCACTATGCCTCTAGCTTGCTTTCCTTCCCGTGAATCAGAATCCGGCGGCCGCACTAGTTGGTGGACGGGTAGTACTTCAGTTAGAGATGTAGTCTTTGACTGAAGATGATCGAGGTTAGATCGAAAATATGAATAAAAAGGGGAGTATGATGAAATTGAGAACGTTTTTCGTTTTTATTAGCGTGACGCATGTTATACATTAAAGAATGGCTACTAATACCCATCCACCAACTATTTTCAAGATGACTTTATCGAAGGTCAATAAAATTCTTCGGAATTTTAACTTTTTTTGTTTATGAGGGTTAGTTCTGGTCTTGTAATCTTAGTCATTACCTTTCCATTTAGTTTATTGAATTTTCCGTCCTTTTTTCTCTTATATCCTCTTTTCTTTACGCTTATTTATCTTTGCAACACAACTACTATAGGTAACATGTTTTTGTTGTAACGGGGAGTAAAACTCTCGACAAGCCCCTCAGGGTTTTTTAGTTTTACTTCCACCTACTTCAATGTTATATATGTATTCATTATTTTGTGTATCCGTACATTTTGATGATGTAGAAAAACAAATAAACGAAACGAAATGAAGTGTCATTTTCAATGACCTGGAAAGCATTTTCAATAAAAATTACCTGGCGATCAGGGCCAAACTTTGTTGGTACTACATTGAAATAATTTGCAGTCAGGTTTCGTCACACTGGCATATATTCTCGGATACACGACAGTAAAAAGCTCCAACACTTAGCAATGAAGATTTTTTTCTGGAAGGAAAAGTGTCCCCTGATATGTTTATAATCAAAAGTTTGTCCCCACCCTGTGTTGTTTCTTCTGCTTACGTCCATGTGCTGGATATGTGTTTAGACCCTCTAAAACCGCAGTCACACTACAACGAATGTGGATCGGATTCCGATCCGAATTTTCGGATTTTTGTTAAAATCTTCTGCAGGGTCTGGTCGGAAAGAACCAAAAATTGTTAACCAGTGTATATATATGATTTTAATCTCGATGTTCTTGAAAATAAAATGCCAGCTGTTTTTATTACACTGACATAGATGTTCCAGCGGACAGTGTAGTCCGATAAAATCTGGCTATCGACATGACGTCACGGAATAATTGGCATAAATTTAGTCCTGAGTTGCAATCCATATATTTGTACAGGTTGGCAAAGTTTTCGCTCTTTGCGACCAGAGATGGAGAAAATTTTAACGAAAACTCACCAAAATCGGATGGGAACCCATATTTTCTGTTTTACTCCATTTTGTTAGTAAATTATGTTTAGAGGATCATTGATAAGATGTCACATTAATAAAAGAAAGAAGTGTTTTAACATTAACTGTATATTTTTATTTATCATTGAAATCGGTTTTGGACAAGTCCTAGTTCTTGAGGTTGATGGTGAGGAAATGCCACAAAGTGGAGCAATTTACAGATACGTGGCAAGAGAATACGGTAAGTTTAAAATGTCGAAACATGTATAGCCATGCTGGAGGGGTCATTTCACAACAACATTGACAACTACACTGAGAACCAGAGGTTCCGTCCCCCATTACTAAATAGCAGTGCATTCACACCAAAGCCAAATTCTGGTGTGGTTTGCAGTTAAACTGGCATTAGATAAATGTTTGTCCGAAAAGGAAAAAGTTTGCGTCCCGAGCTAACCGCCGCAGATTTCGTCTTTGGTGTGAACGGACCTTAACGGTAAACAGATAACAGTACTCATAATTAGGGCTGTATGCGTGAGAAGACTGGCATCTCTTGTACAGTTGTAAGAACAATGCCTTATCTAAACATACTTTTATATTCCCGCTTCATGTTTTAGGGATGATGCCCGCAGACTCATGGGAATTAGCCCAAGTGGATGCTGTCATAGAAACCGTTAAAGACATGGCTCCAGGAATAGGGAAAGTTTTTCGAGAAAAAGACAGAGCGAAAAAAGTAAACGTGATAAATTATCAGTAAAAAGCAATAAATGATACTAAGTTAACATTCTTTCCATGCCAAAGTTTATTTCTGTATGTGCGTATGAATGGTTAAAGCCTTCGATAGCTATAACACACTGAGACACATGCCGTGGAAAGCGGGGTCGTTGTGAGGGCGATCTGTTACCCCATTCCCACTAATCTCCCAAAATAGTGAAAACCGCAAACCGTGGACAAAATTTGTAGAAGAAGTGTCCAAAAAGGTCCACAATTTAGATAAAAAACACTCCTGCACCCAATATCTGCCCATGCGATGATCACACACAGTTATGCTACGTTTGATCAGAATGCTTTCATATTGCAGGCAGACTGCCGGGTCATTCGGTTACTTTTGTAGCATTTTCCCCCTCCTTTTATTTTTAGGTTTTCACAGAGAATATTCTTATAGCTCAAGCTTGTCCTCTGGCAAAATCGACTCAGCCCACTCATTTTTTGAAAAATTACCATGAATTCGTCTAATGTAGGCTATATGGGATGGAGACCTACATGCTAAAACGAGGCCACACTGAGGCATGAACGTTTCATTCTGTGACAGAGTTGCATTCTGGGACAGAATTAAAGCTAACAAAGTTAACAAAGCGGATTGCATGGATTAGGCTGTTTGCTTAAAACCTCCTCCCTTTGGGTTTGTGTGTTATTGTACGGCCACACTCACCACAACACGTTAACAAAGCCTAAGCCCGGGATCGATTCCCAGGTCGAGTCATACCAGAGACTCTAAAGATGGAACCTACTGCCGTTTTGCGTGATGCTCCGCATAAGCAATGGGGTAGGGAAAACAAGCCAGTGAGCCACAACTAGAAAAAGGCAGTGGCCGGCTCGATTTGAACCAATAGGTTGAAAACTGGGCCGTAAAATTTCATCCATCTAGCTAACTAACTAACTAACAGGAATACTATGGAACGCGTTTCACGCAAATCTCGTTAATAACGGCGTGATTGGTAGTAATGGCGTTGTACATTGAGTTAACAACGGCGTGATTATCATTAACAGCGTGGTAAATTTTGGTAACCAAGGCGAAATTTTAAGTAACCACGTGCTAAATTTTGTTAACAGCGACGTGATCAGAAGTAACCGCGTACTACAAGAGGTTAACAACGGCGTATTCGGTTTCAACAGCCAGCTAAAAGTTGGTAACGTCCTTGTCGCGATCAACCGCCGGTGTAGGTAACCATGTAATTTCAATCAACGACGTGCAAACAAGAGGTAGTGGCGCTGTTCCAGTTAACGCAAATACAATTAACGACGATGTAAACGGTAGTAACCATGTAAACTTAAATGGCGCTTGTAGTCAATGGCGCCGTTTAGATAGAAAGCTGCTGGGTGAGGGCGTGGCAAGGTGTTTCTTCCACTTTTGCTTTGATATTTTGTTGTGACTGAATTATGACAATCTAAAGTTACAAAAGAACAGTGACATATTGGTGAGTGGAAACCTGTATTCATTGACCGATGTATTTCCGATAACAAGGCTTTAGGCAATTTATTTGTAATTGACTCTACATTTCGACAACAAATGGGAAAAGACATGAAAAGCCAACATTACCTCCTTTCATTGTGTTTTGTGTTAGTTTTATTCCCCTCTGAGCACTCAACCGATTCATGTGATGGATTGTCCACACTATGTAGATGAATCATAATGTGTCGGTGGCCCAAAGATCATGTGGGGTGACCAGAGGTCAATTGGTCAAAAACTTGCAAACACTTCATCTCAAGAAGGGTAACTTCGGAGGGGCACTGTACATCGCATGTGGACTGCCAATATTAAGTAGATTATTTTTATGGTTTTGGTGTAGGTCAAAGGTGACTTGAGGTTGCCAAAGGCCAAAAGTTGAAAAGCTTGCTACACAATCTCAATATACCGGTATCATAGGAAAGGAATCGCGAAACCTTCTGGACAGTGGCGTAACCAGCGGGTGGCAGGGGGGCAAACTCTCCCCCGGACACAAAAAACGGGAAGGGAAGAAAAAAGGGAAGGGAAAATGGAAGGGAAGGAAGGGAAGGAAAGAAAGGAAAATGAGGAAAAGAGTGGGAAGAAGAGAAAAGGAAAAAGAGAAAAAGGAGGGGAAGAAAAGGAAAGAAAGGCAAAGGAAAAGTGGAAAACGGAAAAAGAAGGGGAAAGGAAAGAAAGGGGAAAGGAAAAAAGAAAAAAGAAAAAAATGGGCCAACTATAACATCAAAAGCAAGATTGATCTGCATTCATGGAACACTGTTTTGGTCAATATATGAACATTCATTTAGAAAAATATATGTACATTCATTTAGTCGCCTAAAGTTAACAAAATAATATCTAAGGTCCACTTTATCGGAGGAAAGACTTTCCCCTCTTGCTCTCCTCATTATAGAAAGCGACATTTCTGCGAGTATTGACTTTGATCCAGTCATCAAAACATTCAGCACAATGACCATCTGACGAATGGAACTTAATTACAGGACAAAACAGCCCACATTTAAAGTCCGTTCATGCAAGGAGACCAAGAACATCAAGTGTGTATCGTTTCCTTTAACGTTTAAAAAAATTATTTGGATGTTATATACCGGATATATTTTCATGTTGACATATGAATTGTTAAACTTGAGTTCGTGTAAATTTTTCATTTTACCTGAAGACACCAAGTCATGTAAGTGTTGACCATATTGCATGAAATTTGCTCGCATTTGGGATGTGAAAAGTAATCTTTTTCTCAAGTCCTCCCGACTCTCTGGCAAAGAGCCAGGAGGTGAAAAGTAATCATAATTATATTCAGATGGTGGTGTAAGAGGAGGGGAGCCGTCCACAACACAACCATATGCGTAGGATAGGAAGCGGGGGGCTCCGGGCGGCGACAGCCCCCCCCCCCCCTCTTGTGAAAAATGAGGAGGCGGAGACATGCTTCCTCCCCCCTCCCGGGTCAAAAAACCCTTTGTTCATTGTTCAAAATCTCTAAAGGAGCAAAAATGCAATGTGAGGTGCATTTGTTCTCGCACATAAATCAGTTTGGCACACTTCGCCGAGCTCTGGAAATGACAAAATTGGATATTTACCATATGAGACACCATGTCATCAATAGACACCGGCAGCTATATTGCCATTTTTGTTTACTGTCTTTCATAGAATTCCAAATTTTCTTCAATGAAAGATCTTGATTTTGAAATATCTTGTCCAAATAGTTTGGGAAACTTTTGAAATGTCATCGTAAAGTGTCAGCTCGTAGGCCTTAGGTAACATTGTGTAGCATCAATGATTGAGTTGTCGTGCAATCTAGCTTCTTCGGGAAGCAGTTTATAGTTTGGTTTCGCCAAAGGGCTCTTTGCCAGACAGTCGGGAGAACTTTAGAAAAGCAATCATTCTCAGATTTCCCACCAACATTTGAAAGAAGTGCAGATTCTTCAGTAAACCCCCAACTCTTTAAACTTCCTCATAGTAAACCAAGAATCCAACGCTTTCTGCAATACAAGCTCCATATCAAGATATCATTGTTTCAAAAGGGCAGAAATTTCGGCGCCGCAATACATCCCTACTACAATGGTGTTCACATTTGCAAGAAAAATCGGAAAACTTAGCTACTACTTACAAGCCCGAGACATGCTATTTCCGGCTGTCTGAGGGGTCGCGATTTTTCAAAATTTTCTGTACGCTCCGTGCCAACTGAAGATAGTCTTTCTAGCAAGACTTCATATTCTAGGCAGGGGAACCATTGGCCTACCGTACTCAAATGCTCTCTTACATACCTGTCATCAGATAACTTTCAACCCTGTCAGTTGTGTAGATGGATTCTTTAGTTATTGAAGCGTCAAAATTTTATCAATGTTCAATGTTGCACAACAGTGACGTAGCTACAGGAGGCAGGGGCGATTGCGCCCTTGCTCGAAAAAGTGAAAAATTCAAAAATTTGTTATTTGAATCACCAGTCAAATACAGTGCGGTTTTCCCAAGTTTTCGTTCATAAAATTCCGAATTCTTCCTAATAAAAGTTCCATATTTGAAATTATTAGTTTTAAAAAAAGGCAAAATTTTTCGCCCGCTTCGCGCGCCTGAAATTACCCTTAAAGCACTAAGTGATCGCTAATAATGCAGTCAGTGGAAACCTTTCCCGAGCCGCTACAGTGCCGTTTCCCTAAAATTTCTTTCATTTTTGTCTAAAAAAGGCAACAAAGTTTCGAGAGTTTTTTCAATGTCGCCGAGAAGCCTTAATCCGCTTTCCTTAGATAACACGATCTTCAGTCGACATGCTATCTTAGATATATGCTAATAGGAAACGCAGATTCTTCGATAGTCCCCCAAATATGCAAATTTCCTGACAGGAAACCATGAATCTAATCTATTTTCTGCAATACAAGCCCCATATTTACAAATGTGTAAAAGAACCCAAATTTCCGGTACGTACCTAATACAGTATAGTGTTCACACTTAAGAAAAAAAATCAGGTTTATTTAAAAAAAAGTTGTTCTTGCTCGAAGAAAAAGCAAAAAAAAAAAAAAATTAGCATAAAAATGTACCTTTTGGTCAATGGGGTAGGGTGATTGGCATGGTCCAAAATTGTTCCGCTCCCCCCCCCCCCACAGTGTACATCAACTCAACAGCTCAACTAGTACATAATCGGGAAACCTCTATGCTTTTGCCCCCCCCCCCCGACAGTCAGGTCTGGTTTCGCTACTGCTTCTGAGTTTCTGTTTTAATCCTTATTTTTTTCTTTTCTTTTCTTTTTTTACCGCGCTGTGATGTGATTCATTACTTGGTGAAGTCAGTAAGGCGTAGTGTTTTTATGAAAGGAGGTTATGTTGGTTTTTCATTTCTTTCCCTATTTGTTGTCGAAATGTAGAGTCAATTACAAATAAATTGCCTAAAGCCTTGTTATCGGAAATACATCGGTCAATGAATACAGGTTTCCACTCACCAATATGTCACTGTTCTTATGTAACTTTAGATTGTAATAATTCAATCACAACAAAAAATCAAAGCAAAAGTGGAAGTACTGGTAAACACCTTGCCACGCCCCCACCCAGCAGCTTTCTATCTAAACGGCGCCATTGACTACAAGCGCCATTTAAGTTTTCATGCTTACTACCGTTTACATCGTCGTAATTGTATTTGCGTTAACTGGAACAGCGCCACTACCTCTTGTTTGCACGTCGTTGATTGAAATTACATGGTTACCTTCACCGGCGGTTGATCGCGACAAGGACGTTACCAACTTTTAGCTGGCTGTTGAAACCGAATACGCCGTTGTTAACCTCTTGTAGTACGCGGTTACTTCTGATCACGTCGCTGTTAACAAAATTTAGCACGTGGTTACTTATAATTTCGCCGCGGTTATCAAAATTTACTACGCTGTTAATGATAATCACGCCGTTGTTAACTCAATGTACAACGCCGTTACTACCAATCACCCTGTTATTAACGAGATTTGCGTGAAACGCGTTCCATAGAGTACAGGATGTGAAAGAGAACACTCAGCCTCTTCCTACTCTTCTGTCACGGCCGGTGTGGTGAATCATCAATTGAGAGTGCAATGCTGCGTGAAATGATATTTCCAGTCAGGCATCTAAATCGTATTTTTATGAAAAAGGCCCGGCTAGGTCCTCGATCCATTCTGTGCCCCTCCCCCATGTGGTAGTATTAAAACAATTCACTTATCATTTTTCATTAGGCGGAATTTGCCATGGAAGGTTGTCAGCCAATTTTAAACAATTTACAGACACTTTTAACAGTTTAATGAAAAATAATGGAGGCTCAGGATGGTTTGTTGGTGATAAGGTAAGTGTAAAATGCAAGATTTTTAGATTTTTTCATGTCATTATGCATTTGTTGTGGGAAGCAAAACGTTCAATAACATTGTTTTAAACAGTGGCGTAGCTACAGGGGGCGGGGACAATTGCCCCTGGCTCTGAAAAATGCGAAAATTTAACATTTTGTGACACCAGTCAACTAGAGTGTGGTTTTACCAACTTTTCTTTCATGAAATTTCGAATTATATCCAATAAAAACTCCATAATTGTAATAATTTGTTTCAAAAAGCAAAATTTTCGGCGTGTTTTATTCCCCCTCAATTGCAATTTCTAAAGCAGAAGTGTACGCTTATTAAAGGGTTTGGTAATCTTTTCCGAGCTCTTGAAATGATAAAATCGGAAGTTTTGCCATATGTAACTACTGATCCTCAAGTGACATCGGCAACTACAGTACTTTTCATGAAGTTTCTTTCATAAGATTTCAACCCCCCCCCCCCCAAAAAAAAAAAAGTGCTTGACTTTAAAAGTGTAGTCTGAGAGCCTCAATTCGTATGTCTCAGATAACATTAGGTAACAACAACGACTTTTGGTCCCCGTGCAATCACAGATTTGCCAATAGGAAATGCAGATTCTTCAGGAAAAGTTGGAATCCGCCAACTTTACAAATTTCCTCACAGAACACCAAGAATCCAAACTGGGGGGGAATACAAGTTCCATATTTTCAAATATTTGTTTAAAATGGGCAAAAACCAAGCAGCAAATTATGTCTCTAGTACAGTGGAGTTCACACGAAAAAAAATCGGAAAATTTGGGTGATTGCCTCCTTTTCCCTTGGAAAACACCTAGCTTCGCCACTGTTTTGAAATATTTGAACATTAACAAAACCTAAGCAAAGCTTGTGCTTGTATCACTGTCCGTCGTCTTTTTAGTAAACGTAAATTTATCTATCAAAACTGACTTAGATCATATTATACAGTAATGTAAATAGGACTGTCGATGAACAAGGCAATTTTGAGCCACACAAAAGGCCGGCTTTACGGAGACTTAAGCCCGCCTCTGCCCAGACCCCCTTATGTAGGGGTCGTCTACATCTGATTTTCCCAAAATAGCGTGAGTTCTAAGGCCTTGAGATTATTGGGAAGTTAGTGTTTTCAACCGTCCGTTACAATTTTCTGTACGCACAACGTATGGTGGCGCTCCACTTAAATATCGGGAATAGCAGATGAAAGGCCTTAAACTATTCGAGCGCAGGGTCAACCTCATTCTAAATCAGGAACTGGCCACACATAAAACGTAATCATCCTTATCGGTTGACTATACCCCGACTCTCTTCAATGTTCTGTTCTCACACTCCTAAAAAAATGTGTTTAGCAATTAAACACTAATTTTGTCCCACTTTGTGGACACATTCGCATTCTAACTTGTTTGGCAATGAAACACTAAACGTTTAGAATTAAACGCGTTTAAAAGCGAAATGTTTAGGAATTGAACACATGTGTTTAGCATCTAAACGTGTTTACAAAGTGGGACAAAAAGTGCTCAGGAACTGGACGGGAATTACGATTTAGGGTCAGGATTCGGCCTTGGTCAGCCTGGTGAAATGAATTAAACAGAGCTGTTGTCTCAACGCTCAATGTCTGTGTAAAACAACTCTAAGCCACATACCTTACCCAACGTCTTACTAGCCAGTGTTATGTCATGGACGAATGTTTCGCAACGGGTGGGGAGATGGTTGTTGCATCTTCGAGTTTGTATGTTGACACCCTTCGCCAAGTTTTGACCACTAGAACTTTAAGGGCTTCCTGTTAAATCTGGATGATTTGCATACATTTAAAATGTGGTACCTGAAGGTGGCTGGCTCGACTTGAACCAATTGGTTGGAAACCGGGCTGTAAAACTGTATCTAACTAACTGCACTGTTAAAAATCGTTGTAAATTGTAAAACAACTCTAAGCCACATACCTTACCCAACGTCTTACTAGCCAGTTTTATGTCATGGACGAATGTTTCGCAACTGGATGGGGAGAGGGTTGTTGCATCTTCGAGTTTGTATGTTGACGCCCCTCACCAAGTTCTGACTACTAGAACTTTGAGGGTTTCCTGTTAAATCTGGATGATTTGCATACATTTAAATATGGTACAGTGTGCTATTTGGTGAAAAGCTTACAGGCTAGTCAAGCATGTGTTAATTGCTTTTCACTCAGTGTGAAAACAATGAAAGCATATCTCATTTGAGAGCAGAGATTATGTAACAAATAAAGACACTGGTTACACCCCACACCGCCTTTGATCTACTGGGGTCTCTATGTTGCTTTCCCAAGAAGAAACATTGTTATCTGCACCGATAAGTTATTTAATTCCTGTGTGATCCGTTACGTAATTTCTTGGCCGGGTTTCAGTTTTCCTTTGTTTCAGCGTGGAAAGAATGCACGCAGATGTTTTAGTTGAGCGTGGTCTCGGGAGGCTCGTTTTAGGCTAGTCACTTTTGTTCCTGTTTTCGTTAAGGTAGCCTCGCATCCTCTTGTCAACCGTTTCACTTCAATTTTTTCCACCCCTATATACCGCTGTGACCCCAGTTTAACGCCGTCAACCCCAGTTAACGCAGACAGCCGCTGTTAAAGCACTGTGTGTGTTCTACCCCGTAACGATTTTTAAGTGAGGGTTTTTCAGTGTTCTGTCAAGCCACGTATTATGTAACCTTTTAGGGTCTCGTTAAAGTCCGAGTGTTTGTATGTCTGTGAGTTTGTGTTAGTGTGAGTGCACGGGTGAAGGTGTGTGTGTGTCGTAATGTTTAATGTCTCTGTTCGCCTTAAAATGTCTTTCTTTCCGGCCTCAATGTTGTAATGTTTTCTGTAATGTATTGCTTGTTACTGATTATATGTTTCATTTCTCTTTTTCAAGCAGTTTTACCGTGTTTTGTGACACACGTACGAATAAAAGGGGGTAAAACTTCATCGATGTCTCATTCCGTCATTTTGTTGCACGCGCAGTGACAAACATCACGGCATGAAAGTTTTTTAAGTATTTAAGTATACGGTATGTACATTGACGATTGAACACCAGATACTTTTTCTATTATTTAATTGGCGAATCATTGACAAGGACTGTCAAAAGAGAGGACACAGTGTAACACCCCACATCATATATCAAGTACATTGGAATAGGGAAACTTTTCAGAAGGGGTTAAAATTTAGAGAGAAATATCTTGAGATCGTTAAAAGGTATTGAATTGTTTTCATAATGTTTGCTTAACAACATCAATGAACTCCAGGTGTAAGTCAGTTTTTTATTTGGCACAGGTTCATCAAGAGCCTATCGATTTTCTAGATATGTGACAAAATATTTCAAATCAATGAAACGACAGAGCAAGAGCAGTCACCCAAATTTATTTTGAAGCACCAGCTTTATCTCAAATTTATTGTTTCTCTTCAAAGTATATCTCATAATACTAGCGATTGAATAATTCATACTTAAGATAACCCAACCAGTAACACCCTTGTTAACTTCACAACTGGGTACACTGTAAAAAATTTCTATAGATTTACAGAACAAAAAATAAAGAAAGACATAAAGAAAACTGAAACAGTTTTGTAAATTTGTTTCCCATATCTGCTATGTGTTTCTTTCTTTCTTTCTTTTTTTTTTTTTTTCTTGTTCTGCAAGTCTGCAACATGTCTGTGACATTATTTAAAGAGGGCAAAAAATGTTGTCACATGATCCTTAAGGGCCAATCATAAAACAGGGAAAGTCTACTATACAAAGTCAAGTCAGAGTAACTGCATTTGCCCTTTTAGGTATCGGTTTTATTATGCTTTCCTTTATAGATGACTCTCGCTGACGTTCTAACCTTCTCCATGTTACATGACGTCAATGTCCGGAGGGGAAGCTGGTGACCTCTCTTACATGAAGGACCAAGATGCTCTTAAGGCGTTCGCGGACCGCTTCAAGGCTGAGCCAAAGGTAGCCGCATGGCTGCAAAAACGACCCAAAAATATATTTTAGAAAGATGGGTCAGACATAGGCGAGTCATGTTAGGTTCGATGGCATTGATCGCTGTTTAGGCACTGCAACGTCAGCTGTTCTACTTAAGAAGATCAAGATTTTGCAGCGGCAAAAGGACTCTATAATTTAGACAAATTTTAACGAAAAGGTGGACTTGTAGCGAATTTTATTTTTGAGTTGGTTTTATGACACATCTTCACTAACACATGGGCCTCAAAATTTTCTGAAGGGGGCATTACCTTATTTTGAAATAAATAGTATTGTATGAAAAATCAAAATCAAGGGGTAATTCCTTAATTATTTAAATATTGGAAGACATGTCCACCTGTTACCATGCCCCTTCCACCACCACGAGATCTTCACCCATGGATGTAGGAGCTGTGAGCTGTCCATTTGAAGCACGGCGTATACTGAAAGAAGGGTGTAGGTACATCTTCCTTTTGGAAAGATGAAGAATTGCACATCTTCATCATTAGGTGCAATTTGTTGCAGTTACCGTACATTAAAACACTATTCGAAATAATATTCTTTTAGAGTATCAGTTTCAACAAACCATTGTCAGCAAAAACATCTAGCGCCCGGCTCCAGTCGGGGCATACTTGCGCCCCTCGGGGTGGGCGGAAAAGCGGACGTAGCATGTCCCGTATCGGCTCCCGTAAGCTATTGACCCCGTGACCTTAAACTATTGTCTCTCCGTTGTTGTGGCCGAATTTGCGAGTAGCTACTCGCAGTTTCGAGCTCCGTGTGAAACAGTAAAGACGTGTGACAGCCGCGCTCTCCGCCCGCAGCAGAAGTGACCCGTGGGGCAGAAGAGGGCCATCTTTAGTCAGCCTCCCGCCCTGTGCGGCACTGTTGTTGTAGTATATATATCGTTCCTTCGACATCAGAGCGTTTCGATTTGAAACTAGACGCCACTGATAATGTCAAGAAGGTGGACTACCAATTCGCACCAGCGACAGAACTCGGTTGCTTTGCAATGGGTGCCTCGACGACAAAATAAAAAGATGCGCAGCTCAGTGTCGTCGGTGAACGAGCTCTTTAGTAGGCTACGCCATGGGTGTGGATCCTGAGGGGACCGGGGACAGGGGATCCGTCCCTCCTATTTTTTTCTTTACTTTGGAAGAAAGAATTCTTTTAAAGGTCCCGCTACTAATTACAAAACTGATAAAAACTGAAACTATGATGGATATAATTTTAATAATGCAACGGAGTCTTACGAAATGAGTATTACACATTAAGAACAAAATTGAGCTTACATATGACACCATTTGCAATCCAAGAGTTAGCATTACGTAAGACTAATGTTGGCAACCGTTAGCAACGGTGAGTATAACATTGGCCCAACATAACGCCAACGTTATGTGCTATCAGGAATATAGAAAATTTCCAATTTTCAATTTTCTGTACGAGAAGGGGGAGACCATTATACTTAGACCCATCTCCAGAACAGTCGGTCGCAAATGGTAAATCCCACACACACGCGAACACACGAGCACACACACGCGCGCACACGATCTGGTGTTCTGCTTCCTATGGAATATGATTCGACGTTTGGTCTTTTGTTTCGTCTCACACGAAATTCTAAAGCCTTGAAAAGTCTCCTTTCAAAATTTGACTACCTTCATACGTATAATCGTAATTAGCGCGTTCGTTGCATGTGTGTAGTCGGCACTTAGGCCTCTCTTTCAATTCGAAAGGTTTGAAAAAAGTCTAACAGTTCAAAAATAAATCCATTCGTTTGGAATTAGTGACCAACCGTATGACCAACCGGAAGTCCGATTGGTCAATAATTCCAAACTTTAAGATTTTAGTCTCCAATATTTTAAATTTTACAAATTAAGAGAATACCAGTCAAAGGTAAAGGATAAAATGTTCCATCTGTGGCAAAATATAAATTCCTTTCACCTATTCGTCCCAAGCCAAGCCCATTTTGACAGTGTAGCGAGCTGACTGAGAAGCAGCTGACTATCCACGGGTGGCTGTTGCATTGAAACACTGTTTTTGCCCGACAGTGCGAGAGGCTTACCACTTGTGACGTAACGTGAAAGCATACTACAATGACAAAGCTACATACGGGTCTTTGCGTGGGTGAAGGTGCCGTAGAATATTCCTAAGACTATCTTAACCATATTCTGAATCCCTAACTCTAATCCATAAACCTAAACTGCCCCACATTAGTTCAGTGTTATCTATCATTCTGTGCTTACTACTGTGCTGTTAGTATGTCTTGAACGTTTTGCATGATAATTTATTGTACTCTGGTGTTGAGGACAATTTGGAAGGGGCAAAGTCGAGTGATCCATGATATTGGAGCTGTGGCTTCGATTAACTTCGGTAAACAATATACTAATCACATTACGAAAGTTACAAAAGGGCTTACAAAATGCTGGGGCTAATAATGTTCATTGATGATACAATTCGATTGTGAGAACTGGTTGCAATCAGCTCTGTATCACTCGAGACCGATCTCTAGTGACAATAAGCGAGTTCGGTAATTCGTTTTGGTGGCTATGCACATGCGCACATCCTGCAAATCGTCGGGATAAACGAAAATATCCCGCACCTGCAAAGCAAATTCCAAAATTTGTGTTTACATGAAAATTTCGTGAAATTAGTCTCTCTTAACCCATCTATAACATAAGGAGGGATCTTGTGACTAAATTGTCTTTTTGGCGGGTGTTAAAGCTTGAATTTAATCTGAAGTAGGACTAATTAAAAGGCTCCTATTTTCGTTCCGTTTTCGAGACACTTAGCCTAGATAGTATTGTATGGACGTACTATTACGAAAACAAGGGGCACACCGTACACTACCAGAGTACGCGCGGAGCTCGGTTTGTATATCCCACGCTGTGCCCACAATTCCACCTGGCAACGAATTACCGAACTCGCTTACTCAAGGACTTAGACCCGATATCGTACCGTGATTCTCCTCTAAATTTCCCGGACGTAGCCGGGCTTGCAGACCGGCAGGTTTTGGGTATTCCCGATAAGAATTAATTCCTCGTGACTTGCTCTACGTACGGTAGAGATCAGGACCACGATCAGTCATCATTTCATTCTCCCTCAAATAAAATCCTTGCTACGTCACTGTAGGATGACTCCCAAATTTTCCCGTTGATATCCCAGGTAAGGCTACCCCGTGGAGCGGACTCGATTTGTTCACTCCCCCTTCAAGGCTTCACAAACCATCTTGATGGGGATATGACTGAACAAGGAATATGCCCTACCGTCTGCTACGCAGGCAAAGGTAAGGCTCGACGGGACAAAACGTCACTTTCTTAATAAAACATGAGAACCATGGCAGTATAGTTCAAGGTCATGGTGCCTGCCTGGAAGAACGATGGATTAAATGAATAATCCCCTCTCCCATCTGAAATGCAATTAGCCGATAAATATGTACAAAATGATACTCGAATGAGTACTGGCAAGACGAAGGCATGGGACTGGTAGAGGTTTATTAGTATACAAATAATGAATGTTTATGAGTGCGATAGCGTTGAATTATTTCTTGAGTTGAAAGATTCGCCTCGTTGAATAGAAGGATAGAAGGTGGCAATCTTTCAACTCAAGAAATAATTCAACGCTATCGCACTCATAAACATTCATTATTTGTATAATATGATCTGTCGTCTTATGAAAATGCGATAAAAACTATGCCGGTTTCTGGATAAAGTCACAGAACCGCAGAATGTCTTAGCATCGATTGCCATCTGATTTGATGCACTGTGACGTCCGTAATGCAACGTTATCGATACATTATCGCTGATGTGAAATTATCGATAGTGTATCGAATCGGTGCCCAATAGAAGTCAGCACAAGGGTATGCCGTGACGTCATCGAAAATCAGGCAAATTTGTATTTCATCTTTGTGAGATCATCTTTATGTGTCATTATAGTTCCAAAAAAACAACTTAGTACTTATTCATAAATATATTCATTTAGTTTTGGACTTTGAGGGATTTGATTTGTGTGTGGTGTGATTGATTGACATGGTAAGGAAACGTAAATAAATCAGCATTTGTGACTCATATTGATTAAAATTTGATATCAGGATTCATTCTTAAAGTTTTGTTTGAAAGTCACTTTGTTCAATAACAAGTTTGTGTTATATTTCCTATAGCCCGAGTCCCTTGAGTCCGTTTTCTTTGTTGCACTTTGGTCAGTTTGATCAACTATTGGCTTAGATCGAGGCACTTGACCTTCATCCTTATCATTAACTAACCTATTTCTGACTGACTTTTTCTTCTTTTTACCTGAAGTTTCAACCGGTTTCAACCGGTTTTAATTAATTGATGTCAAATTGCCACTTACTGACAATGTGTAAGTTGTGTGAGCTTTCACTAAAACACAATCTCTTGAAAGAGGTCCGGTATTGTGTTAAAGTACAGGTGCCTCTCACTCAACATCGGGGTTTCTAATTCTTACCAGAGGTATTACATATTCATATCTCATGCACGTGAAGTGATCTGTCCACATTGTAAATTTTATCTTCTAACTTTCACTTTTATTCAATAGTCTACTTTCTCATGTTCTCATATTTTTATCTATGTTTGTTCCTATTTTATATTGTTACCCTCATATGTTCTTATACTTTTATTATACTTTACTTGTGCTTTATGTTTTTATACTTTGTTCAACATTTATTCTACTTTAAGTTACAGGATTTTATGTTTATATGCCTTTTTCACTCTCTTGATTTGTATATACTGTGCTCTGTCGACGGAAAATCCTTTTCCTTTTTTTTTCGATTGGAATGGAAAATAAACAATAAAGTTATCTATCTGTCTGTCTGTCTGTCTGTCTGTCTGTCTGTCTGTCTGTCTGTCTGTCTGTCTGTCTGTCTGTCTGTCTGTCTGTCTGTCTGTCTGTCTGTCTATCTATCTATCTATCTATCTATCTATCTATCTATCTATCTTTCTATCTATCTATCTATCTATCTATCTATCTATCTATCTATCTATCTATCTATCTATCTATCTATCTATCTATCTATCTATATATCTATCTAACCTTTCTATCAAATCTACATAGTTTAAGGGTTTGGGTTTTTTGCTGGACTTTTACGCTATACCTTCTTACGTTCTGATTTGAAGGGGACATGCATTCACTCCAACTTGAAGTAGTGTAATATAGGTTGTCCTGTTTAATAATTGGCCCTTGAGAATCATGTGACAACATTTCTTCTCATGAAAATGTGAAATTTACTGGAAGTAATCTCTTGGATGGCCTCAAATATGAAATATTGAAGTTCTAAAATATGATCATGAAAGATGCTTTGGAGAGAAATAAAAAGAAAAATATGAAATTTAGCTCTTGTTTCAAAAGAAGTTTGGGGAATGCTTTTGACCTTTAACCTAGCCGCATCTAACAAGTTCAAGGGAACGTGTTTATCAGACAAATATTTGATAACGTGTCTAATCTCAGTGTGCATTGTAAGCTATAAACCTTTTAAGCAAGCTTTTATGGTCACATAAACTTCGCTGTATTTCAAGACAGATATCATCCATTGGCCTTCCTAACACCATCACCATGCCTTCATACAAGTTGATTTACTTTGATCTCAAGGCCCGGGCCGAGCCTGTCCGCATAATGTTCGAGCTCGCTGGAGTCGAGTACGAAGATGCAAGAATTTCTTATGGGGGTGACGAATGGGAGAAATTGAAGCCAAGTAAGTTTATACTATTTCTTTCTTCTAGAAGTCATTGTCTCGTGACTATGCAGTTTTCACAATCCGAAGTACAACAAGGCAATACGGTTGGGGCGATGCGCGCTGTTTAACAAAAAATTTCCTTACTGGCTAACCTAACCTAACCTAATCCCTAACCCGAACAAAGAATACAATCGATACAATACAATGGCAACAGCCAATCAAGAAATACCTTGTTAAACAGTGCGCTTCAACCCATACGGTTTATAATATTACGGCACAGGATGGTATTCAGTTATGTACGTAGTTATTGTCACAGGTTCTAGTTATATCAGGCGCGTAATCGAGGGGCAGAGGCGGCGCTACCGGGTCAAAAGGGGGCAATTTTCCCTCAAATCTTGTGCTTGAACCCCCACTCCCCCTCCAAGTTAAGTAAGTTAGGAGTTGGGTTAACCGAAAATATAAATAATATCCAGGGGTATCCGTAATAAAACCTCGGAGCTTCCAGGGGCTTCGCCCACTGGAACCCCATCCCTAGGACCGGGCGCTTTGGGCTCGATTTGGAGCTGTCCCACACAATTTGCCCCCAACATTTTCCTTTGCCGTTAGCCCCCCCCCCCCCTTATTTTGAAAATCTGGGGCCGCCACTGTCGAGGGGATGGGGGTCTGGAGTTTGAACCCCTCTTTGACCCAATTGAGAAGTCCAAAACATTAATAAAATGGCAGAAAAGGGATCACTGTACAATTAACTACTTTTCACATCTGGAGACCTTAAACATTTTTTTCCATATTGGAGACCCCCTTAGTCCCTTCCCAGATGTCACACGTACTCCAAACAACCTCTCCCCCCTTGCACCGGCTGCATACCTGTTTCCTGTGCAAAAACGGCACATCCCGATCATAAAACTGTAGAAACCCTAGAATGACCCAACATATAGGACGTACAATTCTGGACAAAAGTACATGGGACAGTCCCCGCTCCGCCGTTCACTGTTGGAATTCTTGAAATTTTTGGTACATTTTGTCGAGGACAACAATGATTTAGGGGAAGGGGATTTTGGGAAGACCAGCGAATCTGTGCATACGTGTTGCTACATTTGGGTAAAAGTGTCCAATCATTTTTGTCCAGGATTGTAGAGCATTAGCATATTGTATGTAAAAAAGGTCATGCGATAACACCATATGTGGAATAACACCGTAGTGACCTATCTATGCATCTATCTTCATTCGGCTTTTCCGTGTGAATAATTGCTAATATTGCCCTTACCCAACCACCAAACTTTTTCTACGAGTAGGACGGGCAGGCAGGGAATGCCTTTCACCATTTCTTTAGGCCCTTACTTAACGTTTTGTTTAAAACAAATTGCAAAAAGTCGTGGGTTTCCATATGCTACCATGCGTAAACTCGATTCCTCAAGGGAGGCCCAGATCTGGGCAAGGTCCGCTTTAGATTTTTCGGTCTCAAACCTTTAAAAGCTGACAGTACTTAAGTTGAAACAAAAAATAAAAAAGTTTAAAAATCAAAATTGCTAAATGCATGTTAAAACTCTGCGCTCTAATATCGTTTCACAAGTGAGACTGTAAATTATTCAGTTTTTGTTTGTTTTCTCCGTTTTATCAAATTTGTTTAAAAGGTAATTTTTGCTACGTACAAAGAAAGGGTGTCCCGATATTTTAGTAAGCGTCGTACCTGTTGGGGTCGGGCCCTCCAAATTGTTTTCAAACGTTCCATAAAATGTTGTCCGAAAATGCGTTTTAAAACCCTTAACAATCATGTCGAGCTAGTAAGCGAAGTTGATTATTTTTAAAAGATAAAGGTCAATGGAAGTGTGTTAATTCCATTATGGTTAATTGCTTCCATTTGCTGGGAAGGATGTTTTCAGATTCTCACACATCCATCTTGACAGTCACTCATTTCGGGGAGATTCACTAAATGAAAAACGTCCAAAATTACAACGCAAACGATTTGTCATGCAGATGTGGATGTCTTGCTTATGAACAAGTGATAATTCCGACCGCTATCCATTCCTAATATAACACCCAATCATTTCCAGAACAAAATGTCACCAATGTGATAAAACTCACAGGAATGTATTTAATTAGTCACTCAATAAAAGCTGCCAGTGCTGCCAAAGCTTTCATTTGATCCGTCAGGCCTGTTGGACAATTCAAAGAGAGTATTGCATTCCTTTTGAAGAGTCACTTTAAGCATTGCTTTCTCGAGTACAGTTATGTTTATCGATGCATTATTTGATAGTGTGAGCTTGCTAACAGTAACAAAACCATAGTCCCAGTCAGAAACAAATTATTCCTTCATTTACATTTCTGTTCATTCCACCTCATTCATTATCAGGGTATATTTGTATTCGACACATGCCGGTAGGCCTCGAAAGTTTCTTGAAAGTTCCAGGAGCAAGAAACATCTGAAAATGGCAGTTCTGGGCATGCAGTAATAATACCTAATTTTCTGGTCATTTTGCAATTTGTCCATTTTTTTTATTGAAGTGAAATTTAATTGCGCACGAAACTTCAAAATGACGTACGCCCCAATTCTACTAAGCATCCAGTTCTTCCAAAGCATGGAAATGTCAGTTTTGGCTGTGTGGGGGTCATGACTTTTCGAAATTTTCTGTACGCTCCGCGCCAAGGATGGTGGCGCTCCACTTATATAATTATCTGAGTAACAACCACCTCCCACGCACCCCCTACCCACCCCCCCCCCCCCAAAAAAAAACAAATATCTTTGCACGACGCCAATGTTCAGTCCTATATGGTTCTTTTATGACAGAGATTGGTTTTGGACAAGTTCCAGTTCTTGAGGTTGATGGTGAAGAAATGCCACAAAGTGGAGCAATTTACAGATACGTGGCAAGAGAACACGGTAAGTCCATGCAATAATTTAATTCAGAAACTTCATGCTGGTCTGCAGTTTAGAGGGGAATTGGGGCCACTTCCTCCTCAGTTCCGATTTATTTTTTAATTATTATTATTTTTTTTTTTTTTTTTTGCGCCCCATGGTCTAAAAATTTTCAAGTCGACTTTCACTAAACATATTTTAAACATTTTTCTAGTCCAGTAGCTCACAATGACTGCGGGGAATTTTAAGCATAAATTTAAGTTTCATATGTGAAAGAGGAACCAAACCTACACAATGTGGTGAAAGTTCCATTCAAATCGGATATGTACTACTCGAGATATCATTAAATGAATTCACTAGATTTATGTTCTAAAGTGATTTTAAGGGCAGCAGAGCTTATATCATTTTCTCACTTCGACAAGGAATGCTTTGTTTCCCTTTGTCTTATCAGGATGTTGTGTTGACCTTGAAGTTAATAGGAATAGGACCTCCATGCGGGGGATGCAAAGTTCGTAAAGCTGTCATGTCTATTATGCAATCACATTTTAATAATATGGGATTGTTGGGGGAGAAAATCGTTTAAAGGGCCAAACCTCTCACCCCAAACTACAATTTTGGTACGGGGGTACTGAAATTCTCAACTGGCTCAGCTCTTTGATTGACAGCTAATTCGAACAAAGCAGAGTACCAAAGCTTATGTTGCACAGCATGAATGGTACTGAGAGTGTTTTGATTATATAAATTGAGTTTTTCTATACTCACCTTGAAGCAATAAACTGAGATTGTATCTGGATGAGGATGAAGTTCAGACAATTGTGGGAGGGGCTTAAGTAAGAAGGTTAGGAGAATTGGTACTGTTTGGGGTGAGAGAACTGGGCCTTTAAAGAAAAAAAGACTGTGCACTAATGTGGGGATATGATGTCAAATGTGCTTGCTTCAAGTTCATTTTCCGTTAAAATGTAAAAACTTTTCGTGCTCCTATCGTGAAAACCACAGATCGGATTTCAATGCAAATTTCACCAAAATGCTTAGCATGGGTACCCCTCTAACGTACCAAATCCTGTTGAGGCCCTAACTAAAACCCTTCTTTGGAATTAGTTCACGACAAAGCTTGCAAAAGGACTGTTTTGCAAACTTGACACCAGAATCAAGGGGGTTGAGAGAAAATTGCATATGGAGCTGTAGTAGTCCTTTTTTATTTGTGATGGTCACTCTTTCCATGATCCTGTTGGATATTATTGCCTGTTTTAGCACCAACCTTTTTTAAGGATTGTGTTAGTCCTACACCGCTTTTCCCCTGCCTCTTGAGCTTGACTCAGTAAGCTAGTTCGGTAATTCGATGCTGCATGGAATTGTGGGACATATCGTGGGATCTACAAACAGAGCTCTGCACGTAGAGTGCAACAGTCCCTTGGTTTCGTCAGTACTTGCATACATCATCAATATCTGTCTAGAGAATTCGAACGAAAATAGGTGTATCAGTCCTACTCTACGTCAGATTAAAATGCAAATTTTCACACAAAAAAGGCAATTTAGACACAAACAATGCACTGCACAAAACCAAACTTGATATCCCTCCTTATGTTATGGATGGATTAAAAAAGAATGATTTCACCAACTAAGCTCAAATTTTGGAATACGTGTTGTAAGTGCGGGATTGGTTTGTTCATCCCGACGATTTGGAGGATGTGCGCATGTGCATAACGACCAAAACAAATTACCGAACTGGCTTATTGTTGGTCCAAAGGGTTAGCAAGGCGACAGACTCTGCAATGCCATTAGCCGAAACACAAAATAAATACAGCTCAACTTTCTCAAGGTGTAGGCCTACTAATTTTATTAACCTAAACAAGAAGCTGGTTTTGTTAACTTTCTTGCTGTTTTAATGTCCCCTCCCATTTCTGTGGAGCGGACTCTCGTTTTCTCATCTCCCCAGCTTCCAAAACCACCTACTGAACATGCCAATGAATATGCCGTGTAGCCTGCTATATAGGTGAAGTTGTTTTATGTTCAATTTTACATTTCTCTCATGAGCAACAAAGATCAGTTTCTTAAATTAAAGAACTGTTCATATTCCCGCTTCATCTCCCAGGAATGATGCCCGCGGGTTCATGGCAATTAGCCCAAATGGACGTTGTCATAGAAACCGTTAAAGATTTGTCCCCGGGTTTGGTGAAAGTTTTCACAGAAAAAGATGCAGAGAAAAAGGTAAGGTGAAAGACCAAACCGACTCATAACGATTTTGCAATTTCAACAGCAACGTGCTCAGGAATTTTGAAGTGGGGCAGACAGGTGAATCCTCGACTGACATGTGGAGGTTGTTGGAAAATTTTTTTAATTTTTGTAGGAGGCTGAGGTGATGCTATATATGATGCTATATTTTAGCCACTTTGAAGCAATATTTTAACTCGCATTACGGCCAATAGACTCATTCAGTGTTTACAAACAAATGTCGTCACCGCTGGGCGTCAAGAACTTTGGTAAGGTACAGCCTTACACTGCCGTCACAATGAAAAGGATATTGCAATTCGCCTACTTTCTGCAAGCTATACCGCAAGCTTTAACACAAAGAACACCTAACATACAAGCATGTGTTCTTCCACATGCTTTATGTCAACCAGTGATAACCATAGACTCAAGCGTGAATACCCTAACGAGGGCACGCACCTGTAGCTCGGTCATACACGGCGAGGCTACTTCGGAGTTATTTCCCCGACTAGCTGATATTTAGCCCCGACTACTTTCAAAGGTGGGTGGCCTTTCTCCAGTCTCCCATTGCGCACACTACTGAAGTACAAGACGTAGCTACCGGTACGATTACATTAAGGAAAGGGTCCATGCCCGTAGACAAACAAGGCACTGACAGGGGGGGGGGGGCAAAAATACCTTGAAGGTGGGCGGAAAAATTCAGGGGCAAGATATACAGAGGTCCTACACGTGACGTCTTCACGTTTCAATGTGGTAAACTGGATGTCACTGATCATGTGCAGTACATGTGTTACCGATACGCGCGCACGACAAAATCTTAGTAACACTAATAAAAAGTTCGATGTTCATATCAATGCATGCGTCAGTGACCTTTCTGTTCAGGGCAATTAAAACACCTGAGCGCTGCACCATCCGCATGCTGTTACTGTTTTACGTGTGTTTACACCCCGCTATCAGCTTAAACTCACGTAAAAGTGTTACCTGTTGACCTTTGACCTATTGCGAAATACTGCCCCTTGAAGAAACTTTGAACTGGTCTATTGTTGTACAATGGACGCCTGGATGGCAAAGTAGGAAGATGGGGCGCAACGCAGTGACGGCGGTGCATGACCTTCGTAAAATGCTTGAAGACAGTTGTAGCCAGTAGCCAGGCAACGTACTGAAGGTCAGATTTTTTACTTAAAGGGCAAGGGCAGTCATCCCAAATTGAAGTAGTGCAGTAGACTGTCCAGTTTCATGATTGGCTGTTGCGAGTCCTGTGACAACGCATTTTCTCTTCAAATGTGAAATTTACTCGAAATAACTGCTTGGTTTACCTTGAATATGCACTGTAAAGTCGTTAAATGTAAAGAAAGATACTTTGAAGAGAAGTAAGACGAAAAATTTGGTTATTAAGCCTTTTCTTCAAAATAAGTTTGGGGGACTGCTCTTTACCTTTAATGGGTATTTGGCTCCGGGCATGCTATGGGTCACTTGATTTTCCCCCTGGTTCCGGGTCTTGAGATGGTTGTAATGTAGCTAACACAATTTTTAAATGCAAAAGTATTAGTGCCAAACACCTAAGTTGTAGCATTTCATCCAATTGAGGGCAAGAATGGGTCTGAATGAGTCCATAAGATGGAAGGTTCCAAGGGATAAAATGGGGGTGACAAGTCATCCACATTTTATTCCTTGGAACCTACCATCTTATGGATCTTTTCATGATTAAACATTTACTTTCTTTTTACACTGAGATGAACAAAGACCCTACTGCTGCTGTTTTTGAAAATCTTTCAAGACACTTGAGAAGGATGTTGTGCACCGAAAGGTTGTGCTTTTGACAGATTGAGTGAGTTTATGCTCCTTTGGGCCTTAGCTTGGCTCCAAATTTGTTAAGAAATAGACTGTCGTATACGGCCTACTCTAGGATTAGGGACATAGTTATATCAGAAGAACTTCTTCCACTTTCTTTCTTTTATCAATAGGCACAATTAGCAAAAGAATTTGCTACAGAAGGTTGTCAGCCAGTTTTAAATAATTTACAGAAGCTTTTGAAGAAAAATAATGGAGGAGCAGGATGGTTTGTTGGTAACAAGGTATTGAAAATTAGTCCAACTATTTTGAGATTTCTTACGTTAAAGTCCCAATTCTCTCACCCCAAACAGTGCCAGTTCTTCTAACCTTCTTACTGAAAGGCCCAGTTCTCTCACCCCAAACAGAACCAATTCTCCTAACCTTCTTACTTAAGTCCCTCCCACAATTGTCTGAAATTCATCCTCATCCAGACACAATCTCAGTTTATTTCTTCAGGGGGGAGTATCAAAAAGCTCAATGTGCATAATCAAAACACTCTCAGTACAGTTCATGCTGTGTAATATAAGCTTTGGTATTCTGCAGTGTTTGAATTAGCTGTCAATGAAAGAGCTGATCCAATTGAGAGTTTCGGTACCCCCCTACAAGAACTGAAGTTTGGGTTGAGAGGATTGGCCCTTTAAGCCCCTCCCACTAAGTGTCTGAAATTCATCCTCATCCAGACACAATCTCAGTTTATTGCTTCAAGGTTAGTATATAAAAGCTCAGTGTGTATAATCAAAACACTCTCAGTACAGTTCATGCTATTTTATATAAGTTTTGATACTCATTTTTTGAATTAGCTGTCAATCAAAGAGCTTAGCCAATTGAGAATTTCGGTAAACCCCTATTAAAATTGAAGTTTGAGGTGAGTGGATTGGTCAATTAATATAAAGCAGTCACAAAACAAAGTTTTAAACATTTTCAAGTTAAGTTTTGAGCACTTTCTGTAGGTATTTATCGTACCGAACTTGCTTACTACTTGAAAATCACCTTAAAAATTCCAAGCTTAAAGAACGCCCTCCATGTAATTTCAAGGCGGAAAAACTGTAAGAAAGTCCATCACCAGGTCTTACGCAATACGGGTACATCAGGTCGGCCGAACAGTGCGTGTTGGTGGTAACCGTGGCCAGGCGGCACGGAGTCTAAAAATTTGGGACACCACTGGCAAACTAGCTTAGATCATACGAACCGACTGGAGATGTGTGGTATTCCGATACGTTACACTCTAAAATCAATAGAGTGAACTTTGTCACTCTCTTATGTATTGAAAAGTGTGATTTCACTCCAATAGAGTGTTAATTAACTCCCAGAAGATGTACATTCACTCCAGGAAAAGTGAAAATTCACTCTTCCATGGGCGCTTTCAATGATGACTCTCTTTTTAAGAGCAATCAGTTATAAGCACACCATCAAGAGTGAAACTTCGCTCTTTTGTCTAAGTGAATTTCACTCTTTTTGAAGAGACTTTCACTCTTAGTGGAGTAAATTTACACTCTAAAGGAGTGAATTCACTGTTTTCATTCTAGTTGATCGTGACTAAGTGTTGACTTTACATCCTGTTCTCATTTCTAGATAACTCTCGCCGACGTAGTGACCTTCTCAATGCTGTATGACAATATCCCAGGCTTGATAGGAAGTGAAGCTGGTGACCTCTCTTATATGAAGGACCAAGATGCCCTTAAGGAGTTTGTTGACCGCTTTAAGGCTGAACCAAAGGTGGCTGCATGGCTGCAAAAACGACCCAAAACTCCTTTCTAGATGAACTATACTAGAAAAATTGGGAATGGGGCAGCAGTCGTCGCATACGCACAACACATGTCCATTTCTACATAACAAGGAGAAGACCTGTTCGCAAAGAAGACATAAAACGGAAGGATAGAGACGAACATAAAATTTATTTGTGATTAGTTTTATGAAACATTTTCACTAACATGTTGACTACGGGAGTTGTTCTAAGTTGGCGGACGGAACATTTTAAGCACCGCCGAGAGGGAAGGGCCTCATGTATATCTCCTTTACTTTGAAAAATAGAAGTAATCCGCAAAATCACCAGGTGCACCTTAATGTTTCGGAATCTGTAAAGCTATATATATTGACCCAGGAGTTGCAACTCCCTGATTTACCGAAAGGGGGTTAAAGTCATCTGCAGTGAAGCAGCGTTTTGCTTCACAAAGTACAATGCTAGTATAAAGTATAAAGCGTTGTCCGTCGGTTCTTCAAAGTGAGGGCGCAAGGTTACTTTAGTCCACAAAGAATGTTTCTCAACTTCCTACTCATGATGAAACGTTCCCTCTTACTTTTTGTTACATTCTTCCTCTCTGCCTGAGTACCTCTTATCACTTCAGTGAGGAAAAGAAGCCCACTACATGCAGACTTGATTAAGTCAAGTTTTATATCTGATTTATTGATTGACAGTAAAAGATGTGTTTCAATACACAAAAAGTTACGTAACATTTGGGGTTAGCTAACAGGTCAGTCAGCATGTGTTAATTGCTTTTCACGCAGTGTGAACGCAATGAAAGCATAGCTCATTTGAGGTCACAGATCATGTAACAAACTCAGATATAAGTTACACCCCATATACCGCCTTTGATGTCCTGGGGTGTCTACGTTGCTTTTACAAGAAGCGACGTTACAGCATGTCGTATGACTGACAGGTGAGCTTCGTGCTGACCAACCAGAGAGCTGCTTCTCAAAGTAGCGTAGGCTTAGCAGCTCTCCGGACCAACATCTATCGCAAAAAAAAAAGACTTTGATTAAGAAGAAAATTTGTTTCATAATTTTTCACATCGTGTAAAGGAGAGCGTAACTGTAACATAAATAAAAGACAAGCGAGTGTTGGAACTGATTATACTAAATGGTTTTATTCTTGCTGTTATTGCTTTTGCAACAATTTGTTTCTCAATTGCTTAAAAAACATTTGGAATGCACTTTAAACTGTGTCATTTATTTGAAAAAAGTACCGACATGTTCTCTGTCTTTGCCCTCCTCGTTATTAACAACGGTGTGGCCAAGAAGGGTGATAGGGGACGCCCCCACCCCCACCCCCTAAGAAAGAAAACAAAATAAGGTGGGCATAAGACTGAAAAAGAAAAATGGAGAAAAAGATGTAAAGGAAGAGGACATCTAGATATATTTCACTTAAATCTAGCATTAAATGTAGCACCACTTTGCATCTAGCTAACCGTCCGTAAGACAAACTTTCATGTCAAATTTCCTTGCCTATAAAACCTCTGGCCACACCTTTTTGCTTCAGAGAAGAAAGGTCAACAAAAACCAGATAAAAATTTGCCTCACTGCTTGCCTTTCACACCTCATAATCAGTGGCACATTTGTATTATTCCACCTTTGTTTACATCTTCCTCTAGCTGCCTCTCATCAAGCTTGTAGTTTCTTGGAGCATGCTTGAATGAGTTGAACAGGAAGTCGGGTATAATTTGATTACCCCACCAAATCTCACTTTTGGTGGGGCTCAGGTGAAATATCTAATAGGGTAAGAAATCCATCATGAGTGTGCCAGTGAGTGAGTTCTTGAAGACTTGAAAGACATCCCCGCTACTAAAACCACCCACAGTACCCACCGCGTGTTTTTCTAACGGTAAGAGCACCCGCTTCTCACGCGGAAGGTCCGTGTTCTATTCCCAGGTCGAGTCATACCAAAGACTCTAAAAATGGAACCTATTGCCGTTGTGCGTGATGCTTCGCATAGGCAATGGAGTAGGAAAAACAAGTCAGCGAGCCACAACTGAAAAAGACCGTGGCCGGCTCAACTTGAACCAATAGGTTGAAAACTGGGCAGTAAAACTCCATCTAACTAACTAGACCTCCCACAGTACGCCGATTAGTCATCATTTCATACCTTCCCCTAAGTGCAAAACCTGGTCACGCCTTGGTTGATAAACTCCAGTTTTACCTTGAAAACAAAATTTTGTTTGCACATAGTTGGAAGGTTAACAATTTTGAAACGCAGATATCGTCGTGATTCTCATTTGAAGGGTATAATCAAATTTTTCCTAAATGCGGTGAGATCCTGAGCGCATCTTAAGGACTTTTGTTGAGTGGGGGGTACTGTCTGGGTGTACTAGGTTGACCGAGTGTAGCGGGGAGGGTTGTTCATCTGAAGAACTCAGAAAAAAGAATGATCTCAATATGGTGTACCGGTGGCTTACGCGATACTGCAAAACTTTGAGAGATCAAAAGTTGAGATGTATACGATAGACATATTCACAACTAAAAACTTTTAATTTTGAAAGAAGAATGGATGGGACAAACAAATTTATACCGCAAACTGGTTTTTAGTGTTACGATAAAACACTTCCGAGGTCATCGTCAAATAGCAACAAAATGCACTGACTTAGTGCCGCGAGGGAGTACTCAGCTCCCTGTTGCCGCTATAGTTGAAACCACACCTCAAATAGAAATTATAAATATCATGTCACAGAGCAAAAAGTACGCCCTCCTTTGGGGGAAAACACATTAACACTGACAAATGCAGACAGCTAATTCGTCCCCCAGTCGGATACACGCATAGTGGGCTACACGTGCAGAGCGAATTCCTATGCGTGCGGCCACGTGTCTCATTGTTTTGCCACCAAGGATGACGTCGGTGTGTCGTGGATGCATAATGTCTATATAGTCCACCTCAAATAGGTCCACCGTGGTATTTTGGGGGTGTGCACTTGCCCCCCACAACATCTTAATGTATTTCGCATCACTGAGACTTAGGGTCGACACACAGAGAGACCCAGAGACGGCACGGTAATGTCCTTACGGATGTTAGTACGGCGTGCACCACTGATCACTACACTCCCTCTAAAACGTGTTTAGCAATGAAACACTTCTTTTTCCCCCATTTTGTAAACACGTTTGAATTCTAAACATGTTTAGCAATTAAACGCTAGATGGCAACCAATTAAACGTGTTTACAAGCGAAATGGTCAGGATTAAGACCCATGTGGTTGGCATCTAAACATGTTTACAAATTGGGGGCAGATTAAGAAAAACGTCTAAATCCTAAAAACCGTTTTTAGAGTACGTGTCTCATAAAGTCTATAGCAATACGCAATTTTGTTGGACTAAAAGCGCTGGTTTAATTTGTAAGTTCAACGGTCCCAACACCCTTCAATTCATTAGTTGGTAGAATAATGCTTAACATAACATAACATAACATAACATAACATAACATAACATAACATAACATAACATAACATAACATAACATAACATAACATAACATAACATAACATAACATAACATAACAAAACATAACAGGTTGAAGGGCAAAGGAGGGCCAAGGCCCCATAAGATGCCCTGAAGTCCAAGCCCTAATCAAAAGTCAAACCACCAAAGCTTGGCAACAGCCCCAAACAATCAGATTCTACCACAGCCATGGAAAAACTTGTCAATGTTAACGTTAAAGCAGTGAACCGACGGGGAGTTAACTACCCAATCTGGTAGACAATTCCACTCGTTGACAACTCTATGGGAGAAACTAAACTTCCTAATGTCAAGCCTTGCAAAAGGCTTTTCAAGCTTTTTACAATGCCCACGCACCCGAGAATTACCTTGAACCCTTAAATAACTACAAGTCAGAAGGGGATTCCTTTCACAAAGGAACTTGAAAACCTGGAGCATGTCTCCCCTAATCCTTCTCAGCTCCAAGGTGGTAAGCCCAAGATGTTTAAGCCTAGCATGATAAGGCAAATTTCTCATCTCAGGAATGAGGCGAGTGGCTCTCCTCTGAACCTGCTCTAAAAGAAACTTGTCCTTTTCATAGAAGGGACTCCAAGCCTGAGCTGCATAGTCAAGATGGGGTCTTACCAACTGCTTATACAAATTAAGCACAATATCCTTACTAAAATTGATGAAATTCCTCTTGATCAATCCAAGCACTCTATTAGCCTTTACAGCAGTGGCTGCACACTGCCTTGATGACTTTAAATCCCCAGTAATTACAACACCCAGATCTTTCTCAGAGGTGACATTACTTAAAACACAACCATTCATGTTATAATCATAGCTAAAACTTTTGGGACCAAAATGAAGGACCTTACACTTATCTACAATAAAAGACATTTGCCAGGTCTGAGACCAAGAAAATAACCTATCCAGATCTTTCTGCAGCAGTAAGGCATCATCCAAAATGCTAATCTTCCTATAAAGCTTAGTATCATCTGCAAACTTACTTATACGAGATGTAAGAGAACTATCAATATCATTGATGAAAATTAAGAAAAGAAGTGGGCCAAGGACAGAACCCTGCGGTACTCCACTTGTGACTTCTTTCCAAGAGGAGAAGTTACCATTGACAGAAACTCTCTGAGATCTACCATGAAGCCACGAATTTATCCAATCAGCACAATTGCCCTGAACCCCTAAGCTATGCAGTTTAACCATTAGCCTACCTAATGGAACTTTATCAAAAGCCTTTGAAAAGTCAAGGTAAATGACATCAACGCCATACCCAGAATCAAGAGATGAAGAGACATCTTCAAGAAAGCTCAGTAAGTTAGTAACACAAGATCTGCTTGGCAGGAAACCATGCTGTGACAGATTAAGTAACTCATTATCTAAAAGATGCTTAAGTAAACTATCCTTAATCAAAGATTCCACAGCTTTGCACAAAACACTGGTTAAACTGACAGGCCTGTAATTGCAAGGATTACTTCGATCCCCCTTCTTAAAAATTGGAGTAACATTTGCTACCCGCCAGTCAGTAGGAACAAAACTCGAATCCAGACACTTCTGAAAAATGATGGAAAGAGGAACTGACAAAATCTCAGAGCATTCACGTAAAATGACTGGGTGGACCCCATCTGGCCCAGGGGCCTTACTAGCTTTCAAACTCTTTAACTTTTTACAAACTTGTTCCTCTGAGAAAATGACATAACTGATTGAAGAAGAGACATCAGAACCCTTACAAGTCCCCAGCAAAGATGATTCCTCAGTAAAAACAGATACAAAATAGTCATTTAACAAATTAGCCATATCCTGATGGTCACTAACCAAAGTATTATCATCACCTTTGAGAGGCCCCACACCCTCCTTAAGCTTCTGCTTAGACCTCACATAGGCATGAAAAGTTTTGGGGTTTATCTTAACCTCCTTGGCCAACTGCTTTTCAAACCTAGTTTTAGTTCCATTTACCCAGTTTTTAACTAAGAATTCCTGCTTCTTGTAAGCTGCTAAGTTTTCTGGACTTTTACTGGCCCTATAGCGACGCCAACACTTACGTTTCTTCCTAGTTGCTCTAAGAACTTCTCTAGAAATCCAAATTGGCCTATTTTTAACCGCAGCTTTCTATTTGTCATGCATGTGAAATTTTTTCTACATAGAAACAATTTTCTCGGTCTCTGTGATGGTCATTTGGTGATGTTTGCAAAAAATATTGGGGAGTTGGGAAATAAGCTTATTTTCAAAACAAAAATGTTCGAAGAATCGAAGTCAATGAGCGAATTCTCAAGGATTGGAGGCCAATTCCCACTTTCCCATGCGATCGCCGGTTTGGAGGTATGACCCATCGTATATTCTAGGTCTAACAGTTTACGAAGATGCGTAGAATTGACCTTTCGTGACCTTCGACCTCAAATGACTTCAAATGAAATCTTATTTTTGACCTCCATCAAAGCAGTAGAAACATACTTCCTTATGAAATTAAAAGTCCTACATATACGTTTTGACAGCATGCATCTAACATAGTCACCCAACATTTGTGACCACTGTGTAGTTCCAATGTAACTTTAAGACTATTTTTCGCGTTACATGGAAATTTTAAAATATGAGACATTGTATATACATGTACATAATCCAAGAGTAATCATATTCATGTGGTGCTACTCCTCAAATGACCTCTGACCTTCCTTAAAAGAGGGTTCTTCTCCATTTGACATGGTCCATTTACATCTTAGTGTGAAAAATATTTCTTAATTCCCTTTATCGATGAAATATGTTTACAAGTAATTTTCTGTGTTTTTCCACCTTAAATCTTAAATCTACAAATCAAGAGTTTGAACTTGGAATCGAATCATCAACTATATCAAACAAATCAAATAAACTTTCATTGTTTAGACGTTTACCTTGGCATATGTTCTGATGTAGCGCCACACCTCTTTCCTATACCGACTGAGTCCCTGACCTAAGCCATGCGATGTAATTAGCGATTGGTCCACAACACGAAAGTAATAGAGTTACCCTTCCAAGGGCCATGCCATTAAGTAGGGGTGGGGGTAAGGCATGAGGCCAACGAAAATATTGCAATTTGAAAGATTGTAAATTAAGCACCGGATCGCGTGATGTATAAGCATTGACGGCAGGGGTGGGGCCAGGATTTCCCCGACAGGGGGGCCAAGCTCCACGACAGGGGGGCCAGCATTTCAAGGCCCCGACAAAGGCTTTGAGTTAGTCCCTGTGGGACGTAACTTAACACTTTGAGGCGCGGGCAGCGCGCGAAATTTTGGGCCTTCTTTACAACAAATACTTAAAAATCTGGAGTTTATTTTGAAGACAAAATTTAAAATTTTTTAAAGAAATTTTGCTTTTGTAAGGACCTTTAAAATGTTGGAGTGTTTATTGAAGGATCTGTCCTCCATAGGGGAAAAATCAAAAACGTTTTATAGGCGACAGCTGTCAATATTTTGGGGTTACGCATTAAATCGTACTAGGCCTACGTGCTAAGGCTTCAACTCAAAACTAGGTTGCCCGAAAAGGTTTTTCCTTTTTGAACGAAGATTTGAAAATTAAGAGCTTATTTTATTGGAGAAATTTTGGAATCCAATGGAAGAAAATTTGGTTTGGGGGTACAGTTATTATGAAATACTTGGGTTTTTAATTAAGTGATATGACTTTCAAGAGCAAAATTAGGTAGAATGTTGAGGTGATTAACAGAGTTGGCTTTGGTTATTTATTGTACGGAGTATCCATCGAAATTGAAAAATTTTTGCCACTTTTAACAATCTGAAGCTTATACTGGAGAAAACTAATCTTCTTACAAGAAAATCAAGTAGGGCGTGATCTATAGTTTGGTTGGGGTTTCTTTATATCATCATGCAGATTAAGGCCCTCGGACCATATTGGGAAAATTCTCCCGCGGAAACAGTTTAGCTTCCCACACATTTGAAGTTTTATATTTTATACATTGACATAGACGTGCGGGAGCGTTTCAGTCTGGGAGGGGTAAAATTGTCTCTTTTGTCCGAAAAATGTAATTTTGCCCGAACGACTACTAAAGTGCAGAGCACAGAATTTTTTTAAAAATTGAGAACCTCCAGACAGCAGGATATGGCATTGCCCGGGCTCGTACCTAAAAACAAATCAGTCATTATTTTGAGCTTTCTTTCGCAATAAAATTTTCACTTCATAGTATTGTCCCAAAATGAAGATTAATTTTCAAGCTTGCAATGTTCTGTTAAGTAATCTGTTCGACCAAAACACTCTATCTAAGCGGAGCGCCACCATCATTGGCGTACAGAAGGGTACAGAAAATTGTTAAAAAATCTAACCCTTCAGACTGCCGGAACAGGCATTTTCAAGACTTTTAACTAGTAACGAAGCAGTCGTTATTCTGAGCTTTCCTTTAAAATGAAAGTTTCACTTCAATAGAAAAACCCAACTTGCTAAGTGATCAGAATATTACCAGATAAAAGGGTACTGCTGCAATTAATTAGATGTAATGTTCTTGCCTCTATTAGGAATCGTCGTTGTAGTCCATTGCAAGGCCCGCTAAAAAGATGAGATTTTCTACGTGACTTCCTGAACTCCAGTGATTTTTCTTCATATGTATTTGAATTTTTGAAAATATCCCAAGTTACAAGGTGGCTTCGAATGAATTTTCAGTCAGACTTTTTGGGAGACATTTTCACACTACTGTTTATCATCAGCCTATGTGTAGCTGAAACGGCCTGTCTAATTTTCATCACCCTTACTAGAATTCGGCTGTAGGGGCAGGCCAGGTGGCAGAACATTGGGCACTCCATGCACCTGAACAACCTCTCGTCTATTTTTGCCAGGAAAATTCGGAATTGTCAGTTTTCTTGAAGAATATGGCCTTCTAGTGAGCAAAATCAAGAAGACCGTCCGGATGACCGAAGTTTATAAGATCCGCATCTTTTATCAGTTTAACGTCGGCATGCAGATGAAGGCTCCCCGACAAATTGGGTTTTCTCAACAACAGGGTGAAGGGCAGCCTTCCCAGACGGGGGCATGACCTTGCGGATTGAAGAGGGCTAGTAAGAGGTGATTAAAACAGATTCAGATAGACATTAAAATACCGTTACAAAAGAATAAAATAGTTCAAAAAGAAAAAAAATTATGATCATCCTTCCAGTAACTTCAGTCCTTTACCTGTTTACGTTCATTTTTAGGCCTCCCCGAAAGAAGTTGCCGTCCTTCCACGACGGGGGAGGAAATAGGACAAGGTGCATGAAATGAGGTTTAACCGAGCAAAGAAGTGATTGAAAATCAATTCCGATATGTACTAAAATAGCATTTAAAAACAAAACTTAGTTCACCCATCCAGTGATTTAAGTCCTTGAAGGCTTTTTTCTTTTTTTTTTATTGTGTTTTTATTTTTTTAGGCCTCCCGACGAAATCGCCAACCTTCCCCGACGGGGGGGGGGGGGCAGTGGTCCTCGACGGGGGCCATCCCCCCCCCCCCCCCCCCCCCCCCGGCTGGCGCCACCCCTGATTGACGGGATTTCCCATGGTGGCAACCCACTTATTTTTTGCAAAAATAAAGTATACAAAAAAGAAAAGAGAACCCTCCCCCCCCCCCCCAAAAAAAAAAAAAAAAAAAAGGCGAAAGGAAGTGGGACTGCAGAGACATTGTAAAATAACGTTTAAGAACGTATCGTTCGGGTTATTCTTGGTCAAGTTTTATCTTGGTCAAGACGTGAGTAACTCAATAGTTTGTCAACTACACTGTGCGATGTTTGTGTTGTACTCTGAACAGATGTGAAAGGTGAGGGTGTCAAAGTAAGGATGCGTTGTATGAAAAAGGTTTTAAACACAAGACAACCATCCAATTAAACAGAGTAACACTTCTTAAATAGGCCTAACACCCGTCACATTTCTCTGAGAGCATGGAAACAGCTATAGGCGCTAGGCTACAGTGACCGGAAGCTCTGAAACAAGGGCCACTGTCTCACCAGAGTTGCTAGAGCATATATATCCCTGGTCTCACTGAAAACACTAACACTAACAGGTCATCCTATCGGGACCAAGGTCATTCTAAACATGATCCATAATGCAACTGATTTACAAAAAAGAACCCACAGTTCTCGATAGAAGCATTTTGGCGCTCTTTTCGTTAATCCGTAAAAATGGCGTTCTTCATGTGAAACTTATACATCGATGTCTAATCAGTAGACTATATTGCTAAATGTCGAATAAGGCTGGAATTGCCCACTACCTCACATAGGACAGTTTAAGTAAATAACTATTTCCAGAACCCTTGCTACTTTTCCGTTTGTTATTTTTCCCACATACTAACAAGTGTACCATCCCCATGAAATAAACTGACGGTAACTCTCTTAAATCTGCAATCATCACATATAGTTACGAAAATATTTCACGAGCCTCTGAAGGGGTTTCTCTACAACGCCCACAAAATCCGCAAAAGAATTTTAAAATTTAAGAGAAAGTGATAATTTCAACAGGGCAACTTGAGACTGGTTAGAGCCGTCCGTTTACACTGCAGGGTTAAAGTGTTCTTTGTCGGGGTTGGTGCACACCCGTGTGAAGTATTGAATGTGTTTTCAAGATTTCATCCCGCAAACTATTTCGCTTGGCATAGTTTCTTAAAATTCTTATAGTACCGTTTAAATTACCAGCTACGACTACCAAATAAAGTCCAGCATTTTTCAAATTTTTGTTCAGGTTTCGATTCGCTCACCCCTTGTCCTAAATGTCAATGCTTTCGTCGCGACTGGGGCATTGTATGGTCACGTCATCATGCACGACGTCATGGCCTACCGTATTAAATAAAGTCTAGACTACTTCGACATTCAAGGAGGACAAACGCATTACATGGTTGGGACTGTCAAAAAAAAAATCACTAAAACTGAAGATTAGGGTAACACTTCCATGAAAAATCAAATTGAGAGTACAAAAATTTATTTTTCAACCTCTTTTCATCAGTATAGAAGTTTTTCATATGACGTCATAATACTCCCCGGCGGCCATGTTGGAGTACATGTACCTACGAAAAAGACCTCAGTCGACGGGGTAACTCGATGAATGTGTACACACGGCGCATACAAGCGCATACATGCGCACACTGTGCAGCGTTTTCAGCACAAAGCCACGTGTATTTGGCACGATTGTCCTTCGGCATGACGGATCCGTGACGTCATCGTAAATCTCTTTATAGTCTTGCGCAAAACAATGCCAGAAATGGTCCAAAAAAAATTTGCCCGAAAAATAAGTCTAACGATAGTCAAAATAAAATTTTCCTAAAGAGTCAAAGAACAAAAATATTCACAGCACATGTGAGCAGTTCGGGAAACTTTCTTCTTCATCCCCACGTCATACCCTTGAACAAAATATTAAATATCACGGGCGAGATTCCGAGATGTTTTCAATTGCCTGATTAAACGGAAAGACAAGAGGGTGTACAGATATCAAGTCCCCAATATTTTGTTCGAAAATGTCAATCAAAGGTCTTCTTGCGATGTGTCATATTTTTAATGACACCCCCGCCCCGCCCCCCTTGCTTCCCTTCCCAAATACGACTGTCAGGAGTGGAAACGATGATTCGACTTTGCCAGTTTCTGCACAAAGACCTTGGGAATAGCATAGCATTCCCTACTGTCGAAGGGGTTACGATGAGTTTCAAAATTTTTTGTACGCCCTGCCACTGATGGTGACGCTACGCGTAAATATTCTGTCAAGCAGGATTACAAAATAACGAATGGTTGGAAACTTGGCCGTAAAACTCCACCTAACTACAAAATAACGACTACAAAAAAGTCGACTTGCAACTAACCTCCTCTTCCTCTTCCTATCCTCTTCTGACGGCCCGTTATGTCCGGCTGGCGATGTGCTAATGGGCATGATGCTGATTGGTGTAAAACTACCTAACCATCATGCACTTCTGTGGATTCCAGCAGATCTCGGGCGGTTGCCGGCGGACAGTAACATATTGCTGATAGCATGGTTAGATAATCTCTCGAGCAGGATATCAGGTCTTGGCAAGGGTGGAGCCAGTAAGGAGTAAGAATGACCCTCGAAAGTCCGCTCATTGCCCCCTTCCCCCCTCCGTGGAAGAGAAGATCCAATTTCGTCGGGGAGCTTTCATCGATACGATAAAAGACACAAAGCCGGAAATTTTGCCCCCCCCCCCCCCCCCCGACGATCTTCTTAACTTTGCATACAAGGAGATCATATCCTTTCTAGAAAACTGTCAAATTTCCCAATTTTACTTACAAAATTCCAAAGTATTGTCATGTGATCTCAAGCCTTTTCCGACAAACATTCTGAACAGAAAGTAAAAAGAACCACTTTCACCGCACGACAAAATATGAAACCTCAACAAACTTCAGCCTTGATTTTGACCATATGAACTTGGACAGATTGATCTTCAGTGAAGACTCAAATTTTTCAATTCTTTTTCAAATTTCCTGTGCCTAAAATACCTTCAAAATATGAACTCGAGGTTTTCAAACATTTGTTAAGAAGGAGCCAATCTTTCGGGAATTTGTCCAATGTCATCCGAGGGACTTCGAGTTAATCTCAATGATGGTATTCAGTAGCCCCAACAAACTACAAGTCGCCATGGCAACCTACTTAATTTTCTTATAAGCAGATCAGTACGTTCAATAAAAAACGAAGAAGGCAGATTACTTCATAAAAACCCAAAATTTTCAGTTTCACCTTACAAAAAGCCCAAAATTTCTCACTAAATTGCAAGATTTCTCTGGTATAAGCTTTTGATTGTCAAATCTTTGTTTAGAAAAGTTCGGCAGGTTTCCAGTTTCTTCTGCAATAGAATGCTTCACCCCACACGTATTGCAATCGTCGCCCACATGTTTGATTTTGCCTAAATGAAAGGTCTATTCTTCAATAAACGCCTAAATACCACCCTTTAATTGTCCTTACAAAGAGCTGTAAAATATCTTCCATAAATTTCAATTTTTTTTCCAAACAATTTTCGGCTTTTTAAACATTTGTTAAAGGAATAGTCCAGGGCCAAAGTTATTTTTGATGCGTTAAAGAGAAGCATATTCTAGGAAGTCTGGACAAGTTTCATTAATTCCCCACATTGTTTTCTCCAGATATTAGCAATTGAAACTAACACATTTTCTATAAAAAAGTATACTTAAATCAAGCAGGTGTCATAGGTTCACATTATTGGCCAATGATTTGGCTTTATTTATTTTTCATCTTAATAGTTTGACCTTGAATTGATTAGGGATGCTATTTTACCCCTTGGACATGTGAAGTTTTTAAAAGTGCAATACCAAGGATGCACCTACGGTGTCAATGTATCAAAGTTTAGTTGCGTAAGATTGGCGATAAATTATAAATAAAATCAAAACATTGGCCAACAATGTGAATCCAAGACATCACGCCTGATTGCTTGAAGTTCATTCTATGTAGAAAATTTACCACAATCAATTGTTAATATATCGAAAACCCAACATGGGAAATGAATAGGAATTTCACCAGAGTGTTTAGAATGTCCATCTTGAACACATCAAAACTAAATTCAATTCTTTTAAAAAGAAAGCCAAACATTTCTACAATCTTGGCGCCAACCATGGTTTTCGACTGATCAGATATCCTTCTGCCCCAAAACTGAAATCATCCCGTATGTCTATAGTAATGTAATTTGAACTGAGAATTGAAATCATGTTAGCTGGTCACAATATAAAAATGGCGCACCAAGATGGCCGCCGTAAACCTATAAATCGTCTGATTTGACGAATAATCTGTTTTATTTTAAGCAAAAGTTAAGCTTGAATGGGACAAAATTCATATTCCTGCAATAAGTGTAGGGTTTTTGACCTTACCTTGCCATATTTCAATAATTTTTCAACTTTCTTTCAAAATATGGCGATATACTTGAGCAAGTCCAAACTTTCACACAAACAGATAGCAGACGTCCATCTTGGTGCGTTTTTTCTTCCACATACGGTAGCGACAATGTACCGTGCAGTATGCTCTGTCCATGTATAGGAAGTCCGTGTTCCATTCTCATTTAAAGGCAACTATTCATCACGCAGATAGTTCCACTTCCCCCAATGTAATAACTTAATAACAATAATATAACGACGACGACAAGGAAGAAGACGACGATCGCGGCGACGATGATGATGGTTGTTGGTGGTGTTGTGGTGGTGATGTGGTGGTGGTGGTGATGGTGGTGGTGGTGGTAACTAGTCTTGTAGAGAGCTGAAATCAAAGTTACACAGATTATGCTCAAAGCGCTTCGCAGGTACAAACAGCAAAAAAGGAAGAAGAATTAAACAGACAGCCAATGAACAGTAATTCCTTCAAAACAGGGGTAATGTGAGAGCGACGTTTGGCCCGGAGAGCAATTCTATCAGCTGAACTTTTAATCTTTAGAAGACAAGAAATATACCTGAAGAGTTACCGCATACAGCAGGGGGTTCAGCGTAATCAAATCGGCTAGATAAAACAGCATGAATGAGTTTCTCATAAGTTGATCTATCGAGATGATACATGTACCCACGAAGAAGGCTCACTTGCCTAATGTGGTATAAAATAGTGTTATGTGGGTAATTAACATGTTTGTCCACACTACAGATGGGCATCCTTTTTATATATTTGACTTGAAGAAACCTCCAGATGGCAGGAAAGGCACATCCCGAATTATATATCTCATGTATGGAATTTCTAATGATGGAAAGAAATCGGTTATGGAATATGGCAAAACATATCAAATGAGTCGAGATGGTGCAAAAATTAAAATGAATTATACATCGAAGACTCATTTACACTACCTGCAGTGCCCCTATTATCCAACCTCTTATATCTCTGTTACATTTGCCCAGAACCCCTTCTACCCCGATTTCCATTATCAATAAAACATCCCCTTTCTTTTGCTATTTGTCCCCAACCGCCCGGCTCCTCCCTTGTGGCCCACGGCCGGCAACCACCAAGCTATTGTCCCATCTACTGTCGAAATCTCTGTTGCATTTGCACGTGTCCACTACCCAAATTACTCAATGATCTCTGAGATCACAATGCGCCAACAACCCCTCTGGAGTGCCTCCCACTCAAATCAGGTCACAAGTCCCATTCCACGAAAAAGGCTGGCTGACGCATTTATAGCCTCAGTACACAACTAGAATATGCAACTACAAATTGAGAGCTGAGCTGCCGAAATTTTCTTCACGTTCCGCAAAATGCAAGTTGAGTATTTTTTTTCTGAGGAAATAAATGTCCAAAAGAGAGTACTAGTAGAATTTTGCCCACACGCCGTAACAATCGTCGGTTTCAGAAATTTCTTGGCCCCACCCCGGTTAAGTGACGCTCCTGTCACTAGATATAAGATGTGTAATGCAAGCTGCTATTCGGTTTTATTTTGTTTCTTGTTTTTTATTTTTTTTTTCAGTTTGAATGTACGAAGTACTGTGCTAATGGTCAATTTCTGGAGATTCGCGGTAAAATGATGAATGGTGATGAAAGATATCACCCAAGATATCAAGAGCAGTCCAGGCTCCAAACTCATTTTGAAGCAACATTAAAATATCAAAATTTTCCTCTTATTTCACTTCAAAGTATCTTTCATCATATTTCATAACTCGATATTGCATATTCAATGTAAAACAGGCAGTTACTTCTAGTAAATTTCAAACTGAAGAGAAAAATGTTGTCACATGACTCTCAACAGCCAATCATGACACAGAACAGTCTACTTCACTACTTCAATTTGGGGTGACTGCTCTTGCCCTTTAAGAGAATGAAGTAACAGTTGACATCGCATGTTGGCTGTGGAATTGGAATGATGCCTACTAAAGTCAAACAGCGAAGCATTTTGGTCCTTACATCTATGCACAAGATGAAGGGATGAACTCTGTGCATTCATCAAGAGTACAAAGACTGGAAGTGCAGGAGGCGTTTTCCAAGCTCAGTAAGTTCTCATCATAGAGCAGGATATAGGAACTAGAGTACGGACTCCCAATGGCGCGTACGTTAATCGTTTGTGATTGCATGGAGACACGGCATCCACGTTCACTCTGGGCATGACTTGGGCAAAAGTCACGCGGGGAACGATCATGTGTGTACAAACTGTATGGCAGAAACCGATTCGGCCAATTCCTGCGACTTATTTGTCCTTGCAAAATGTGTACTTCGTCCTAAAAAGTGGCATAAGCTGTTCGCTTTGACGCGTAAAGATATTTTCTAACCTTTCACGTCAACAGAAATGGTCGGCAAGGGGTTGAATTTGTTTTTCAGTGGTAAAAAGAGTAACGTTCAAAGAACGCACTCATGCAGGCAAGGACAACTCGCCCTTGTAAGGCAAAACGGCCTCACAGTTCCCTGTGCTTTTGTAAAGTCGGACAACTCGGCACCTACTAAAGGCATATAGCCCTTCATATACAGACAATTCGGTGTCTTCATGAAGCTGGCTACTCAGACAGCTCGGCACCTAATGAAACTCCGAACAGAGGACACAACTCGTCCCCAAATGAAGTCGCAAATATAAATGTAGGCCTATCCTAACATTCCAACATTTTTCTCATGTTTGATTTTACATATTTTCTGTGGAAATTGAAAAATGGACGTTAAAAAGGAAGGCATATTCTTCTACTAAACTGAATACCTGGGTCACTGGGTGGGGAAGGAGTTTTATCATTTTTTTTTTTTTCCTTTTCATTCTCAAATTAAAAACTATGCCTACGTAGTTTAGACTGGGCAGCACAAGTAGCATGACATGACTGATTTTATTTTATTTTAGTAGCTGGTCAGCTGTTAGTAATGTGTTGTAACTTGTTGACTGAAAAGATGAACCAGAATATTTTTGCCAATTGAATCAGTCAGCTTGATATACAGGGGGTAAAAAAGAAGTTATTTAACGTTTCTCCCTCATTCTACGGCTGACTTAAAGTTCGCATGAAGTGACTCACTCAGTCTTGTGAATTAGGGGCAGCTAATAAAATACTGTAACTACTGTAGATGCCAAACTGAAAAGAGATGGCTTGAACAGACATTCCATCTTTACTACATTGTTTTATTTTTGTATCCTTTTTCTTCCTTTTTCACATACAGATGTTTTAATTTACAGCTATAAGGGATAATGATGTAGTAGGGCTACAGGTGCAATTTCTTTCTAATCATTTGAAAAGGAGTGCAAAATTTGGGAAAGGGAAGACTGGCAATAGCCACAATGCACCTTTGAATTTTTTGAAATGTCACTCCACAATTTCCCACTGTACATTCCAAGGTGTAGGCTGCAATGTGGTACCATGATATGCAAACTACAGCCTAACTTAAGCCAAACTAAAGCCTGCTATATGTACCTCTTGTATAAAATACTTCTCAGCTTGTCACAATGGCAACAGTGACACTTGCAGAAACCAGTGTTGTAATCGAGTCACTAAATTTAGTGACTCAAGTCACCAGTTTTCAAACTTTTAAGTGGCTCTCCTCGAGTCATTGACTTGAGTCACTGTACTATTCCAATGTGGAAATAACTCCTGAATTCTATCGAGTCACTATCATTTTGAGAGGAAGTGACATAAGTCGTGATTTGTTACAACACTGGCAGAAACTATAGGCACTAGTTTACTGGTATACATGAAGAGTAAAAAGCAAAACATGAATAGGCCTACATGTATACATTTGTCTGATCTACTTCCTCTTCAAACAATGTTAAATAGGTTCTGTTCTACCAACCATTTTAGTCCAATCACAGTCACATATTACAGTATAGTACTTTTCTAATTTCTCTGGGCACTTGGAAGCCTTTAAAACTGTTTTCAAGTATAATAAAGAATGCAGTCTTTCACCAGCAGCTGACATTATTGCTTCCCATAATTTTGCTTTGGCTTGTTGAATGTCTCCCTCAACTGTCTAAACTCCAATAATGCAAGGTACGTAGCCTCATGGTGATCCAGAATTAACATTTTCTTTCAAAATATTCAAGGTGTACATGATGATAATTAAAAGTCAGTTGACACTTTGTAGGTTAAATGAACCTGGACTTAAAAGATGACACCCAAGCAGTTCCAATTCTCTTAACCTTCTTCATTATGCCCCTCGATCCCTCCTCTGCCTAAAATTCATCCTCATCCAGACACAATCTCAGTCTGTTACTTCAGGGTGATCATACTTGATCCCATGTGTAATCAAACATTCTCAGTAGCGTGTGTTATATGACATCTGTACTCTCCACTTTTTGAACTTGCTTCCAGTCAAAGAGTAGAGCCAATTGGAAATTTCTGAGGATGTGGACTAACTACAAAAATTATAGTTTGGGGTGAGAGAATCAAGCTTTAAATGTCTTTGTTCATTTCATTATCTGCTTGTGTGGCAGATGCCTTCAGACATGACCATATCCAGCGTAAAGTACAGGAAACAGTTCATGGCCAGCAGCACTGTGAATCTGATATCCCTTGGGTTTCTCCCTGCAAGTGCAAGAAAAAATGAAACCATCAGTTTCTGTTTGGGGTGAAGATTGTTATCATTTACCATGATGTATTAAAACCAAATGCAACCCATAGCATAGTACATATAGTAGCCTACAACTCAAGACTGACATCAGGTATTCTTTTCTTTTTCTTCTTCTTTTAAGTGTTGGTAAAAGTAAGTTTAACTGCATCAAGGAATGAAACACTAACATATCTCACGATTTCCCCAAATAATGTACCTTTCCAGTACAGAATCAAGCTTGATTTGCCCCCAGTAGGCATAGGCCCATAAACAGTATAGCCTAACGTTACACATGTACATAAATTTGAGGCATCGGACCTTAGTCATTTAAAAATTTGGCTCCAAAAATTTGTCTCAAACATACTTGGGGACTCAAGACACCCTATCCCCTGTTAAAAGTTTTAAAGAAAGTGGCAAAGTATGGTTAAAATTACTGCAAACCCTCACCCTAGTCCCTAGCAGTAGCAGACCAAATTGCATGTTTTACAGCCTGCTAAATAATAACAAGCCTGGTAGGCCATTTTTGCCCCATCTGACCTAAATTCCGAGCCCCACCAGTGTAAAAAGACCTCGTGTTTATATAACATCTCATTGCATCGTGAAAAGGCTCCATGCACAAAGATTACAGAAGGAGGGTGGATTATTTAGATTCAGAAACTATTCAGTAACGTTGGGCGTAATATATACTGTATACTACGTATATAGGCCTATTGCATACTAACTGTGTTACAGGAACGTGTCCGCACTAAGTGAAGAAAAATGCGTCTTTTTCAACTTAAACAAGAATAAAATACAAAACCATCACAAGAAACTTACAATTTATGAGAGATAATACATCCTTCTCTTTTTCTGACAGAAGTAGATGATTTTAGAAATCAAATTTCTGGACGTTCATGTGCGTGTGATTTGTATGAATCTTTATGTAAGCGATCCGTCTGTTGCCCAGATAGAATATGGGTACTGAGTGCCCATACAATCACAGCTGTTTTGGGGAGTCCGCCCTCCAATTCCTATTATCCTGCTCTATGGGTCTCATTCACTTTTGGGATAACGGTAATTCAATTAACTCATTACACCCTCTACAATACCGCGGTGTAAGGGTTTGATTCTTGATCAAATTTCAAACATTTAAAAAGAAAAATGCCAACAGTCCTGATTGTTCTCTAGTACATGAAGGACCCGCTGGAAACGTTTTTGTTGATAAAGCTGAAAAATGATAAAACATATGAAATTATCTTGGAAAAAGATGTCTACACGTCACCCACTCATCGTGTTTCCGACCATAGTGAGTGCCGGGCACGGTGTCAGTCAGTACCAGGGATGGGTTAACGCGCCAAAAAGTCAAGATAGACCACTCCACACACACATAAAAATCAGCCCAGTACATCATATGGCAACAAAACCGCCAAATTCACGTAATGAACGTTGAAAATTACGCAAAGTCTTCGTCAACTCCAACAAACTCTACTCACTATATTCTACTGCAAAATGTTTCAATTGCAAAAGTAAACCATCAGATCTGTTTTTATTTCTGTGCGGCTCTTTCAGTATATTGCAGTAATTACATGAGCAGGTTAGGTTAGGTTTCGTTTCCTTTATTAAGGCAGAAGTGTTAATTAGGCAACCGTGACGGCAAAGGTATCAAGATTGACGAAACATATGCTATTGAAAATTACAACGTAGAGGAAAACTTTGAAACATAAGGTAACATATGTATTACAGATTGTTGTACGGGGGTCTTTTGCACATGTGCCTTGTAAATACTTTGAATGTTCAGGTTCCGTCACAGACGGTACACTTATTTATTTTACAATAGTATATTAGTCCTATATTTCTTAAGTTTAGCACAATTACTCATACCCGTGGTCATAGTCAGAAGCTACTTAAAAAGTTTTGTAGACTCAATATTAGAAGTAGAGTAATAATTTCACTGCCCGATCGAAGAAACGTGCATTTTGGGCTGAAATTTGTTCTGCTGAGAAGATAAACTTAGGCTAGAAAAGGATTGCTAAGAATTGTCAACGGCATCGTAATTAACCTAGCTTTATGATTTTTTTCTCAAGCCCAGGGGGGGGGGGGGGCAGGCCAGTGGGGTTGGGGTTGTACAAGTGTTAAGGTTGGATTATAAAAATTTCCTACTAATACCCATTGTGGGGCAGTGAAATATTCTGAAGTGGGGCAATGCGCAGAACCTCACCACCTGTGGCTACGGACCACTTTTCCATCTTTAGGCCCTACAAAATTCAGGAGGCTAACGTTTTAGATGATTCCGAGGGCTTGAACTTGAGGCACATTGCATACACAGTAACAGCAAAAGGTCTCGAACGCTCCAGGAGGCTTTCAGCTATCATTCTGTCGGTCCAACATCCGGGCTTTTGCCTGACCTGGGTCATGAAAACCAGCTGGAGTGAAAACAACAACAGTCTGGCAGTGGGTGCAGTGCACGTCACTACTGCCAGAGCCTCAGAAAACACGACTGTGGGCATAATTGGCAAAGTTTCTTGAGAATAAGGTTGAATAGATATCCCAGAATGACAATGGTGAATGCGAAAATACTGGGTGCTTGTGCACAAAACACTCGCTTACGAACAGCAAAAGACCCATTCTTATCGGACGGTAGGCCTGCTAAGTTGTACGAGACAGGGACTAACATGTCTCACTCTGGCCTGGTAAGATTTAATTTCATAGCTCTTTGTTAGGGACAAATTTGTGAGCTCAGCATAGCAGAGCAATGCTCAGTTTTGATACTTTTAAAGGGGGACTTTCAGCTTTGGAACTTAGGGTAAATTGGAAAACAAAACTATTTCTGGTATGGGGAAGCTTTTAATATGTATGGCAGTCAAAATAATTATATGAGTTTATCTGAGGCTCTAAGGATATAATTGGGGATGTAATTTCAGGCAACAGAGTGAAGGGAACTAGATTTACTGGGTTTTCTGCAACCAAGAAGAGGTCTTGTGAGATTATTTGTACGTTGTTCATGTATCGAGAAGAAGAAGCTGGTGATCGAAGATTTTGATTCTTGAACGCAAGCTTGAATAAAAGAAGTGGTACCTTATAATACTTGTTCTTGGTTTATTTGAGTCACAATGTGCCATGTTTAGTTCTAGTTTTGGCAGCTGCAAGCCCTTACAAAAATTCCCTACATGATTTCCTACAGGAAATTGGTATGTAGGAAATGTATAGGATTTTGGGCATCTTCCTGTAGGAAATCAAATTTCCTGTAGGAAATGCTTCCCACGTAGGAAATTGCTTTCCTACATAGGAAATCACTTCCCACATGGGTCATTCCATTTATATTGTGGGGTGTCTTTGCATCTTTGTTCATAAATAAACATTTTAGGCTATGAGCATCATGGTGCTGATTGCTGGGGACTTGTGCATAGGCGATAGTGCCATGGCCGTATAGTTGCATGCATTTTCCAATTACTGAAACAGGTCACCATGCAATCCTCCGAGGAAATATGTGGTATAGGCTATATGGTAGAGGAAGATAAATGAATATCCAGAACTCTATGATTAATTAATGCCTTTGCTCCGATTAAAGGGAACATTGCTAACTTATCTCCAAAACTTTGAAATAGAAGGAAAAAAAGAACATGTTCCCCGTGTTTGTTATGGACTTTTCAGACAGAGCAATGCAGCTTAAAATTAAGGTACAACCATCTTATTCACTTGTTGATATGTCCAGAACTGCAGTTATCCCAGCTTCTTATCCAAAAGAAATGTTCAATATCAAGAAATAAAATATGCCATGACCTGAACTAGTGCATGCATGGATATATCTGTACTGCACAGTCCTAAGCAAATATATTCCTCAGATTATCCATGAGTGTCCACCATGTAAGGAACAGTAATATTCTGAACATTATACTATGAATCACTGCTAGAACCACTTAACATTATTTGCTGCTTGAAGCCCTGAGGCCTGATACTGCACTGAAGCAATACACTGTACTGCTATACTACAACATATGGTCAAGTTCATAGCTTTACACCGAAGCAGGCCAAGTCGTCCCCAAACCAACTCGTCCCCAACCAACTCGTCCCCAATCCAAGTCGTCCCCAAACCAACTCGTCCCCAATATGAACAATGGTGTGATTTTTATGGCGTGAGAAAGGGGAATATATTACCAACCAAACATATATTATCAAAACTGAAATATTTATGTGACAAAACATGAAATTTATTTAGAAGCATCAAACATTAGGCCTATATTTGTAACACAAATTTGCAATAAAAATACAATTGTAGAAAGCGTATGTTCTTAAGAAGATATATATTTGCAATTAAAATATATTCCCAACAACAATATATGTTTGCTCTAAAATATATATTTAGAAGAATATTTTTTCCAACACTTGAAATATATTCGTAAAGAAAAATTATGTTTACACCAAAATATATTTGCAAGAAAATGTATCTTTCTTGCGGAAAAAGTTACCATGTTCGCCACAAAATTATGTTTGCAACAAAAATATTCTTCCAACCAGAAATATATTTTCAAGAAGAAGAAATAAGTTTGCAATATAAATGTATCTGCAAGAAACATTATTTTTGCCAAAACATTTATTTGCAAGACTAATTATATTTGCCAAACTAAAATATGTCCCCATCAGTTGTGTTTAAAACATATGCTATCAAACTCCAAAAATATATATGTTGTTGGTTAAGATGGGTAGACAAATTGTGACAATAAAGTTTTCATGCTATATTTTATAGCAATTTGTCATTCTCTGTATATGCATAAATTACGGCTTCAAAAATTAAAAAATTTATGGGTCATGAAATCTCCCATTTAACTAGCAAAAGGGAAGGAAAAAATAATGAACAAACCAAAAACAAATACAAAGTCTGTGTTAGCTGGTCCCTTGAAATAAGGTAATTTTATTTCCCACTAATTTTTCACTAATTTCTCATATTGGGGCCGACTTGGTTTGGGGACGACTTGGCTTGTGGACGACTTGGCTGGGGGCGAGTTGGTTTGGGGACGAGTTGACATGGGGACGAGTTGGCTTGGGGACGAGTTGGCTTGGGGACGACTTGGCTTGGGGACGACTTGGCTTGGGGACGAGTTGGTTGGGGACGAGTTGGTTTGGGGACGACTTGGCCCGAAAGCCTTTACATAGCACAAAACACATACAAAGGACAGATTTGAAAAGCTCTTTGTTGTGACTCAGTTGGCTTTACTGACCAATGACAATGGACTTCCTTTCATGTGCCAATGAATGCAATGGTCAGTATATTAGGAATAGACTCTTCAATTCCTACGTAGGAAAGTTGAAATTCCTGTAGGAATTCGACAATTCCTACAGGAAATGGTCTTTCCTATGTAGGAAATAGCAAATTCCCACATAGGAAAATTGAAATTCCTGTAGGAATCTTAAAATTCCTACAGGAAATGGCTAACTTCCTATAGGAAATGTGCTTTTCCTACAGGATTCCTACAGAAATTGTACTGGAAATTTTTGTAAGGGAGGGGTTACCAGAATACCTCCACAACCCCACCGCAACTCTACTACCCCTACCCCAGGGCTTACCCAGAAGCACCTGCAACCCCCTACATTCATCGACAATTGAAGGAAGACTTGGAGGCCGGCGACGCATTGAAAAATATCGCCGCGCATCTGATCATGAAAGCTAGATATTTCAATAAAAATCGGTCATTATCTACTTACACAATAAACCTACTATGTCTGTACTGTTGCTGTGCTGCGCAACGACAACTGTTTCCCTCCAACACGTCACGTGCTTGACTCTACGCCCCGGATGTGACATTCTTTGGACCGGCAGAATTCCCGATTGGTGCCAGCTGAATCCATAGACCGCTTTCACACTTGATCTCAAGCAGGGGATCAGATCCGGATCTGATCCACCACTCGAGATCAACTTTGTAGTGTGAAAGCTCTCGCACTCAGGATCAGATCCGGAGGCTTTGATCCACCCACCGGGGCAGATCAGATCTCGCGCGGGGGATCGAAAAACCGTGTGTGAAAGCTCGGAGGATCAAGGTGACCCGAGATCAACATGACCTATGACGTATACGTGTATACGTACAGTGTATGTACTCGACGTTGTTTACACTTTCAGACAACTACGAGGATAAGGCGGGTTCATTGCGTCACTTCCTGTTTGTTGATCGCTTGATCGGGGCTTGATTCACCGCAGGGGATCAAGTGTGAAAGCAAAACCTTTGATCTCGAGGGGAGGATCTGATCCCCCCTCGAGATCAGCTCTCAAGTGTGAAAGCGGTCATAGGCTCCATAACTGGGTATGTCGGGGTGAGGAAGTATGCTTCCACCCCTTTTCATTTCAAAAGCACGAAAACCCCTTTTTCAATAAATTTAATCCTAAAACACAGGCAATAAAGCATCGAAAATGTGTGACCCTCGAATCCACTACAACTCAGTCCCCAAGGGGGAGGATCCATACCGACATGATAGCAACCTGAAATGTTCACCCCTTCCCGGCCGCCAGGCTGACAAAGTAACTGCTCTACTCCTGCTTCGAGCAGATAACAAAACAGCTCCCCACAGTCATAATTTCACTGTTGTCTGTTCATGGTGGCACTTTACGAAGTTTTCAGACCCATGAAAAACCGAAGAACGGTGCCGAAACAGGCGTAGGCCTACGTAATTTTGAGCTAAGATGCAGTCACGGTCAAGTTCTTACTAAAATGGTGCACATACCAGGGAGTTGCTAGAGAGCCGCTCCTTGATGTAGTATGCGTTCGGGTGTGAATGGTCTATCTTGCGTATTGGCGCTAAAGAATCTTTGGTCAGTCCACAGTTTTCCCGAGAAGTTGAATCCATGATCCACTCAGCATATCATACATGTAATATGGTGATGCACCTTTACTATATAATTAATGCATGCTATTTACACACTGCATGTACGGAACCAACGAACGTAGAAGTAGGCCTAACGTTACTCCACTTGAGATCTTCTGCCGGGGCAAACTGTTGCTTTCTTCAGTGTCGTGTCATTTGCCCTCTCTTGCTGCTTGTCTTCAGACAGATGTAACGATTGTTCTTCAAAACAAGATGGCTACAGACTACGAGAGAATTCTTCTGGTCAAACAGGATGTGAATGTTTTCAGAATACCACCAAGAACTACCAATCGAGGATACAGGTTCAGTAACGCTAACAATAATATTAACTAAGTTAGGCTAGGCCTGGCCTAGCCCTGTCTAGCCTAGCCTAGCCTTTAAAGGCTAAATTACTGTGGCCTAGCCAAGGCCTAGGCCTAGTTCTAATACTAGGCCTAATAATTCTAACAAGTAACATAACACAAGATGACAGGTTGAAGGGCACAGGAGGGCCAAGGCCCCATAACATGCCCTGAAGCTGGAAGTCCAAACCCTAATCCCAAGTCAAACCACTAAACCTAAACAAACAGCCCCAAACAATCAGATTCTACCACAGTCAATGGTCATGGAAGAACTTGTCAAAGCAGTGTACTGACAGGGAGTTACTAGGCCTACACAATTTGGCAGACGATTCCACTTGTTGACAACTCTATGGGAGAAATTAAACTTCCTAATTAATGTCAAGCCTTGCAGGCTTTTCCAGCTTTTTACAATGCCCATGAACACGAGAATTACTTTGAACCCGTAAATAACTACAGGACAAGGAACTTTTCAACCTGCAGGGTGTCCCCCCTAATTCTTCTCAGCTCCAGTGTGGTAAGCTCAAGATTTTTAAGTCTAGCATGATAAGGTAAATTTCTCACCTCATATAACTATAAGGCGAGGGGCTCTCCTCTGAACTTGCTCTAAAAGAAACTTGTCCTTTCCATAGAAGGGGCTCCAACTCTGAGCAGCATAGTCAAGATGGGGTCTTACAGACTGCTTAAATACAAAAACAGTACAATATCCTTACTAAAAACTGATGAAATTTCTCTTGATCAATCCAAGCACTCTATTGCCTTTCATACCAAGACGAGTCCACATCGAGACTTGAACGCATCCGGTTGTTGCTGGGTAGGGTGGGGTGTGGTGTGTGGTTTGGGGGACGGGTTTCCAAGCTGGGAAAGATCTCTCTCTTTTTTTGACCTCTGCTATGTTATTGTAACCTCCCTTTTTTGCTAACTGTATTAATTTTTTTGTGTTTATCAGTAGTCTGGTTGTTGTTGTTTTTTTTCTTCTTAGGGAGTGCATGTTTTCAAGCCCCCCGGGGTTTTTGTGTACTTCCTTTCGCTTTTATATGTCCTTATATTCTTTTGTTGAGTTTATACTCTATATGTATATGTTTATATGTAAAAGCGATAAAACAATAAACAAAACGAAACCTACTCCCTGCGGAAATGCTCTCCAACGGATACAATGAATGCTTGTGTGCGTGCGCGCATTATATTCATGCCACACTAGCACTAACATGAGTATTCGATACTGTGTGACAATGCCTAGTGCTCTGGTTTACTTACATACACTATGAACACAACCCAAAAACTAAGACTTATGCATCTAGGTCTGTCTCTCCTCAACTTGCGGAGTAAAGGATATCAAAGGGAATAGCCAGTTTCCGCTCTTAGTCCCCGCAGATGAGGTGAGTCATCACTCTCAAGTGCAACCGTGCGTAAAAATAACGGTTCAACATCGATTGTGGCTTCGACTTGTCATGTTGCAGCAGTGGCTGCACACTGCCTCAATGACTTTGAACCCCAGTAGTTACAACACCCAGATCTTTCTTGAAAGTGACGTTACTAAAACACTACCATTCATGTTACTGTACAACAAGGCTAGAGGCCTAGTCTAGGCCAAGGCCTACTAAATTTTTAACCTTGGGCCATCCCACAGGGAGCAATTTGTTCGGGTTCGCATCGCAATTTGCGATGCAAAAACGAGGAAAATTTGACAATTGCGATACATCATTCGATCTTGAATAGCAGACTTGCGATGCAAAATTTCAGCAGGTATTGTGTCATTTTGAATGTTCACAGAACAAAATAATGTTCGGGGAAAATAAAAACAGGAATTGGAAGTCATGAAAACTGATCATGCAAAACAAAAAAAAAGAAAATGGCCCCGTACTTGCTCCACAAACAATGTTTGTTTCCAAGTAAAACCACCGTTATTTTCCGCTTTCAAGAGTTTAAACCCATGAACTTGCTCCTCAGGAGATGCATTGTTTACTACTACACAGGCTGCCTAATTACTGTAACAGTGTGTAGGGCAACTAAACCTCGGCATCAACGGCAAAGCCGCGCCGGAAAGCAACTACTGTAGTTTTGCCCTCGATTATTCTTCTAACAAGGACAGGAGATTTTTGCTGTCGATCAATCTTTACATCATTTTCAGTCAAACATGCTCTACATGCTCACACATGCCCTAAAAGGGTGAATATTTAAGGCTGTAAACATGGTTTGAAATTATAGATCACTGCGTAAATATTTCATGCTTTTGTTCATGTTGCATAACTCAGGATTCCGTTCTCTTTGGTTCTAAATGAAACTTCGCGCCAAGCCACACCGCATTCCAAATCAGCAACTGCCTATCAATGCAAGTTTGCCCTCGAGATTAGGCTAGGCTCTGAAATCTAAATGTAAATCCTTGTTAGGATAGCACAGGAGCCAAAGCAAGCAGTTATTGCACAAGGAAATTGCTGAAGTAAAGTTTTTAAAAATGTTAGGCAGGGCTTCGTTTGAGTATTTTACACATGCCGTGAATGTCATCTAGATAATTTTGTATGCCTATCAGCTTTTACGATTTGGGCTGGCTACCTTGAGAAGGGAATACCTGTACAGTAGAATGTAATGCTTCACTGTCTTTCTTTAAGTCAGATTTTAAGGGACGCTAAGGAGATCCTAGGTTCACGTTTACAACAACTTATGAAAGGATTTAAGAAGCCTCACAACTTGCTCAGATTATCATAAGTTTTAAAGGTAATTGATTAATTGAGCTGATGACCTTTTTTCATCTGCATTAGGTTAAAGTGGGTGAAATGTTTTTGACATTTTGGGGTGAATCTATGGCACAGGTTGAGCTTGATTCTGCACATCGGCAGTCACTCTGCTTGGTTATACATTGTAAGAGATGGAGCTTTGATTCATACTGTAGAATATAATGGGCGTGGGCAGAGTAATTGGTAGTCAGTATGTCGTTACAAGTAAGTGGTGGCCCAACTTTAGGTGAGGGAAATCAGCGAAAAAGGGAGGACCACCTAGTTACAATCTGGACAGTGATGATGAGGAGGATTAAGGAAAAGGATTAAGAAAAATGCTGAGGAGATACCATGAAATGTGGTCGAGATATGCTGTCTCCATAGTTACAGAAATTGCCTTGGAGACATCTAGGGGAATTTTTTGACCTGAGTGTAGATACTCCATACGTGATACGGGTCATGTGGATGTGTAATGCATGATGTTTCATTACCTGTAATATCAAACCTACCCTTCAGTCCTGGATTCTGTAGTTTTTTACAAGCTGTTGTAAAAACACATACAGCTAGGAAATGTCAATGTAAAAATTTGCCAATCATTTTTGGGGGATTGCTAATCAATTTTGAATAATGATTAGCAAAACTGCTAATCAAAATTTCAAAAACAAATTGCTCCCTGTCCCATAGCCAACCATTACTAGTCATCACATGTGTACCATTACTCATTAGGCCTAGGGTGGTCTTAAGCAGATTTTCATACCAGGGATAGCGTTTTGCCTGGATAAGACTGAAGGCTAGCCACTTAGGCTAGTAAAGCCTAGTCCCTGAACAGGACTCTGTACTGCGCTTAACGGTAGGACCTGCTGTACACAGTCCTTGTCCATACGCCTCTTGAAATCAAGATGTTTGCATGATGAGCTCAGCACACCCAAAATTTTCTACAACTACTGTACCTAGGCTAAATGCACCGAGGCCTGTACATACAGTAATTACCATACCATACTCGCCATGAATGAACTTTTACATCTCATCTACGCTTGTCATTCACCTTTTCTTCAAACGGGGGGGGGGGTTAGGTTGGTGAAATTTGGAATTAAAAATCGACTCTATCACAAAGTATGTTACACAATCTACAAAATTCCTGTAACTGTAATATAATATGACGCAGTGCAATCGCTTCATGTAGTCAAGGTTTGATTTACAATTTTTTTTCTACATGCACTGGTGCATGTAGGTAGAAAAATCTACATGCACAGCAAAATACATGCACCAAACAACTAGTACTGCTACAGCTAGCTATTCCAGTACAAATTATCTCCTGCGATTGAAAAACAGATATGCAGGTTTGTACCCCTTTTCTTACATGGCATGTTCCATCAGCCCCTTTTTTATATTCCCACACATTGGAGAGTACTACTTTTATGATGATGATTTATGTATTAATTCCCTCCAGCCTAATCCTTTGAACCGGAACTTGAAAATGACTTTAAGTAAGTCTAATTTCTGACGCTTGCACGCCGCGAACAATAATGGGCCTCTAAAGTGTGTTATTGTCCCCTTCAAGGGCGAAATGTTCCAATTACTTAACTGTGTGAAAGGATCGTAGGAGCAACGCTACTTGGAGAAGTACATGTGTGGAGGGATGATTGGTGACACAGATGTTGTGGTATGAAAGGAGACGCGCTGAGACTTTTTGGTTGAATGTCTGCTTCTCTTACTTACAGTATGCAAGAAATTAGGATGCAAAGAATGATTGGTACTGCTATGTTAGGATTATTTTGTTCTGCAACTTGACCTGTAACATGGATTTGACCATGAATTGTCGGCCTTGAAGCCTAGGCTAGGCTTCTGAAGTTTACATGCACTTCGTGCGCACGCAAGCCTCTGCAGTTACATGCACTTAGGAAATTTCATGTGCATGCATGCACCCAGGTTAATTGAATCCTCGTCAGGGTAAACCTTCCATAGAGTTGACCCTGCCCTATTATACACCTTGAGGTATATGAACAAGGCAGTGTCACTCAAGGGAAGAATTACCCTGACTACACTTTATGATGAGGACATTTGTTTCCACTTTTTAAAATGACCTTATTTACCAAAAATTTTGTTAAATTTATTAAATTTAGTTAATTACATTTTTAAAATTCTGGAAAGTATTTGAAAGCAATTTTATTAATATATCGGATAGAGTTCACATCTTCCTTTTCAAGTTTTAGAAAGATGCAACAGATTTTATGATATTTATTGGAGGAATTGAACTTACGTAACTTGTCCACTCATGAGTGTAAACACTCTAGGTACTGTACTTGCTGTGTATGAGCTTCAGTTCTGCATTTTTTGAACAAGGCCTAGCTGTCTGAAATCAAAGAGCTGTACCGAGAATTTTTGTGAACTAGGCCTGCTTCTAAAATTGTAGTTTGGGGTGAGAGAATTAGCCCTTCAATGCAACTGGGTGTTTGATTATGTTTACCACAATTCTTTACATGCATATTCTACATTTTAACTTTGAGCCAACCAAAATATAGCTTATCCAGACTGCAATTTTTGGTGTCTTACTGGAAGCAAATCCCTTTGAAAGTTCCCAGCAGATTTCTACTTTCATCGATTACATCATTTTTTGACACTACCTTCACTTAAACTATTTAAAATGTATTTAACTAGAAGAGGTCTATTCCCTAGCAGAAAAGTGTTCAGTTGTTGGCTTGAATAGACAGCACACTGTGTACAGTGATCATTCAAAAGTTATTTTTAGCATTATTCTATGAAAACTTACAGTACTGTGTCTTACATACACCAGCAGTTCATGTACAATGTTACATGTTGCTGTGTCATGTATGGTTGGATGTTGGTTGTGCATCCTTTATAGGCATCCGTACTTTACAGTATTTTGCTATAAAATGCAATGTCACTGCCCTGTAGGTTGCTTTAAAGAGTGTCCTCTCTTTAAAAAAGAAGCCCAAGATATTGACAATTGTTTAACATTTATGGAAATAAAAGGGTTGTTTTATCATTTTACACACCTTTTGTAAACTTTTGGAAAGGGGGAGGCCAGTTCCCACCCCCCCCTTTCCCCCTGTTTGGGAAACACTGGCTGTCTTATGGTCATATTGCGGAAGAAAGAAGGGTTTATCAGTTGCACTTCAGTTTTGGCTTAGGCATTCATGTTTGTGTTTAAATGTTTTATTCATCTCACATCCTAACAGGCTTACTTGAGTTACTTACGGCATTCAAGTGCAACTTAGAAAAGTTTTGTTCACTATATAGTTACGGTACTGTTCCTATCTTTTCCTTTTTGGCAGAGCTGCTGATTGGAAGCTAGACAGTCCTGACTGGATAAGCAGACTCAAGATCATTTCAATCGGCAAAAATTGTTTTATTCGCATAGAAGATAAGAACTCTGGAGAACTGTTTGCAAAAGCTCCAATTCCATGTTACCCAGGGGAAGCAGTGGAGGGTGTTTTAGATTCCAGTAGATACTTTGTAATTAGAGTTGAAGATGATTCTGGTACGTATTTTGTGGTAAAGAAGTGTAAAATTTTTAACAGGTATCCAGACACCCATGATAATAAACATTTTTGAAGGACAACCAAATGTCAAGAAAACTTGACCTGTGTAGAAGGTTGTCCTGTAGACAATCAAAACATTTGAATGCAATGAGCTTGAATTTCATGTGTTCAAGAATGAAGATGAAGTCAATCAACTCTTTTAAGACATTTTTGCCAGATTCTCAAATAAATTTAGTTGTAATCACCATGTACCTTATACTGTATCTCAGTACCTCAATTTTTTTTCTCAATTTAGTGTATGACTTACCATTTTGAACATTATCCCTAATACAGTCAAACATTGTTAAGCACAGTGTGGTGTAATTATTGTGTAGGGGAATCCCCTAGGTAGATGGTCTTCAACTATTTTCAGCCTCAAAGTGCACCTCAAGTCAAAAAATTCAAAAATATATATCTTAAAAACCATGAAAAATAAATTCTAACAGTCCAACTCCCACCTTCATAAGACATTCTTGAGCTGAGATTTAGATTGTTGAAATTTATTCATTCAACTTAAAATGGTACATTGTGCAATAAGTTTTGATGTCATTGTTGTACTACTCAAATTAAAATCTTTGTATTTCTTTGTTTTTCTGAAAATTACTGCATCTTGTACTTAGTGTGATAGCACTCTTGCTCTTATGGGGAGATGTAATAAATTAAGCCCTCTCTGTGCAACATGCTATGCAAGCAAACAGGAAGTGTTCAAGGTCATGAAAATTTTTCAATTTTAAAGGGTAACAAAGCAGAAAATTTGAGATGTACAAGAAGAAAGTCACAAAATATTGCGCAATGGACCAATTTGTTTAAAGTAAATTCACTTCAACATTTTATATCTCAGCTCAGGAATGTCCTATGAAGATGGGAGTTGGACTGTTAGAATTCACTTTTCATGCTCTTTAATATTTATTTTTGAATTTTTTGACTTGAGGTACACTTAAACCCTTTGCCAGCTGCTAAGCAGGTACATTTACATTTTCTAAAAATTTTGTAGTCTTCTAACCACGGACATTTACCTTTTTTTCACAACTCACTTTTGAAAAGCTTGGCCCTTCATGGAAATATCACAAAAACCATCAATCTACCTACCATATGAAAGCTAATGAAATAAGCTGGCTAATGATGGCACTTTTACACAACATAAGACTGTGTAGGGTACAGTACACTTGCTTTTAAAACCAAATGACAGTGCTCCCAAAAAAGGAGTGCTGAAGTTTAAAGATCAGCAAAATTTCCTGGAGACTCAGGGGATGAAGAGGAATGAAGTCGAAGAGGATATGGAGAAAGTTGAAGATCAAAATACAGATATTCATACCAGTTATCAAAGTCTCCTGACTACTTGCACTAACGTCAAGCCTAACGTTTATGCTACTACTGTAGCACTTAACTCCACATATAGGCCAAACAACAACATTCTGTACATGGAAATTGCTTCAGGACCAAGTATGCAGTACACACACAATATAGAGGCTTTGCAATTACGTCACGGAACCGCCATGCTGGAGGACATTCATGCCAAATACACTTGGCTTTGTGCCGAACGCACTGCACAGTGTGCACTGTGATACGCACGGTGTGTACAATTCAACGAGCAAGCGCGTCCCTTATGGTTTGCTACGTAGGTACATGTACTCCAACATGGCCGCCGGAGAGTATTATGACGTCATGTGAAAAGCCTCTATAGCATTACAGTAGCTGGCAAAGGGTTAAAAGAATTCTTCAGGACCTCATTTAAGTTTGTTAACTTGAAGGGGAACTGTATTTTAAGTATTTTGGTGAAATTTTCATTAACTTTTCATGTTTGGTTCTTGAGACATCAACAGAAACTGACAGATTTTAGAATTGTGTGTGAACTTGAAGTAGGAGGGTATGAATTCATGCATTCATATTAATGGATAATTCTTTTTTCAGGGCTCTACAGTGCAGTACATGGTTAGGTGCTGTATTGTGCCCTTAAAGATCTTTGTTGAGGGTTTGCATTGAAAAACAAGAGAGATGCAACAAAAACACATGACCCATACAGTGGATTACTTTAAAAGTATAAACTACAGTACTTACCTGCAATGATATTTATAATTTTTGGTGTTTGTACCCATTGTTCATTATTTTCCTTTGCTATTACAGATTCCAGTGGGCTAATTTGCATTTCTCATTCTTGACATTTCTCTACAGGTAAAAGGGCATTTATTGGGATTGGTTTTCAAGATCGAGGAGACTCATTTGACTTTAACGTCGCGTTACAAGATCACTTCAAGTATGGTTATCTTTTGCTTTTCTTCTTTTTGTTTTTTGGCTTCATGTATATAAGGACGTTTTAACTTACATTACTGTAGTCAAGGTTGGAATACCATAGGTCGACTCAAGGGCAAAAATTGCCCATACTGTTGCTCTCATTTATGAGCAGCACATGTGGGTGAAACTTTTTTGACGGTACTAATTGACCAAGGTATCAGTGACAGAAAATTTGGATCGTGACAAATGAAATGAGTTCAGCATCAAATCATGCACGTAAAGAATGTGTAAATTCACATGAAATTACCTGAAAAAAAAAATGCCAGCCTACTTGGTAAAAATATTTGACAAACTTTTCATCTGACTGGCACAATATTTTTTAGCAGGAAGGAAAATTCAATAAGATCACACTTTATACACATCAAGGTAAGTGCAGGCAGCCTTGTGAAGAAAGCTGCAAAATTCCCACGTTTCAAAATTACTTAACTCTGGGTCTCTAGAAATTTCTTCTGGTCAACTCCAGAAGTTAGTCTACTAGGGACAACTTTTTGTATCTTTATCACTGACAGATACATACTGTAGTTGTTTTCCATGGTTATCTGGGACAACCGAAGTTCTGTACGGACAATGACAACTTAAAAGCTGGTTGTGCACAGGTCAATAGGCAACCACCTTTTATCATTAAGAATTAAAAAACAGCTTATTTCTATGCCGAATCAAGCATGGACACCCACACTCTACTGAATTCCAACAACAAAAGATTGCAACAGTAGTGTATGTACGGTAGGACAACCGTAAAATTTTCTGAAAATTGAGACTTGAGTCTTTGCATCTCTTAATGCCTTGTACTCAGGGTTCGCACTGGTGCTGGATAGTAAGGGGAAATGAGTAATTTCTGAAAATGTCTTGGAGAAACTGTGGATTTATTGCTCCCATTTGGTCATGCTCAAAGACTGTTTGTAAAGGTCATTTAGTTATCAGTCAAGGTCCTTGAGAGTTTTGGAAAAGTTGCAGAATTCAGACTTTTCGAATGTGTGCGAACCTTCCTGATCTTGCAACTTGATGTGAACATTGGAATATTGATAGTACATTACTGTGCAGTGGTAGCTACTGTCAAATGCCAGATTAAAGCCAGCTAGTGTCACATGCAAAACCTTAATTCAAACTGCCCCATTATAACAACCAAACGCTTTAATATTCTCCATGGTGGAAACATTCATTTGTTCAAAAATATTTGAAATTGTAAAGAAGGTGCACTGTGCTTTTAAAACTAACCCTGAGTCATTAACTGAAAATTGTGCACTGCTCACCAATTTCTGTCAGCTGTGCTGTCTGTATGGTATAGTGGACATGCCATATTCTAACAGCATTCTGCTGCAAGTGATCTATTGCTATAACCTACTGTACCTACCAATGTAGTTCTCCAAGGAGAATCTTATACATATTGTGAGGAATCAAATTGGATTCAAGTTTGACCAGGTTCCAATTTGAAATTTCTTATTTTGTAATGTCATTGTGACTTAAGAATTACTTGGTAAAGGGCAGGGGGAGATTTCAGGGGGGATGTTAGAATTTCTGTTCCAATGAAGTTTTCTTTAAGAAATGGGCGTTTTGTAGTAAAGATTGAATATGTCACAGATTTAAAGTTTTGTCACAGCTATGCAATCACCAAAACTTTGGCAGCAATTTGGAAAATGAAATGTTTCCAGATTTCTTGAAGGAAATATTACAACTTCAATTAAACTGCACATCAAAGAAAAAGAATAATGTTATGATCACGCTCACGTGGAAGGGCTTTGGGTAGGTAAGGAGAATTCGAACTGTCTAAGGTGAGAAGACTTGCAACAAAGAGAAAGTACTCTAGAAACACCCCATAGATGTGCTTACAGCACTTTGTGTGGTGAATTACCATGAGGTGCTGATGAATGCTTATCTGGTATCTCAAAGAATATGGTATTGTAACAGGATGTACATGATCTATGTATTAACTGCCATTTGTCATTTTTTGTAATAAATTACAAAGAAAAATAACCATGGAACTTGTGGGTACTGTAGGTGGAAAAGATGTTTGGGCAGATGTGATCGACTTGACATTCTATGACATTTTTTTCATTTGACTTTTCATGGAAATGATGCGTAGTTTTAGTGACATCATCATTCTGTAGATTGGATCTGGAATTGCCTCTGTAGGCCAATACTTCAATGATTGTCTTAACCTGAAATGGTATACAGGTTTTACATTACAGTGTTTGATGGGGGTTTATACTTTCCTGTCAAGCAAACAAAAAAGGAAATAATTGGAGATAGAACAAGCATGTAGTATTTCCTGTGTTGTAATGTGCATCAGAGCACTTGTGTCACAATGGCCTTCTGTGTATCAGAGAGGAAAGTTCAATATAAAGGTCTGATGTGAGTTGTATTGCAGGTTTATAAGATGTTAAGTACTGTACATGACTCCAATTTAACCTTGAATGCTGTAGTGTTTAGTTGGTTGGGAGTTCAGGAATTTTTTAGGGCTAGTTATGGTGGATAGCTACAGTACCGTGGACTAGGGTTGGGCGGTACCATGAAATTATTGGTACCGGTACTGTAAAGCTCACAGAACCGTTATTGAGGCAATACTGGTTCTCAAATCTCGGGAAGGAAAGTCAGGTGGGAAGGAACCTAAACTGTGCATGGCACCCGTGTTATTCTGTACTTTGATGAGCTGGGCATATGATTGCATTATTACCGTGCAGAAACCTCTGCTTTGACTTTGTTTACCACATTTCTTTACGGTCATGCACAATCTTAATTAATACTCCTGTTTCCTGTCTTGACCTTTCCAGGGAGTACCGGTATTTTTTCAAGAACCGGTATTAGAAACACACCAAATATCTTCGGTATTTTTATTACCTGTACCTCTAATACCGGTATTCACATCAATACCGGTATACCACTCAACCGTACCGTGGACTTAACTTCCCAAAACTGAAAGTTTCCTTTTTTTCAAAGTATTGTATATAATTCAGAACCAATCTTACTGAACCAAGGGGGTGTTTCGTAATCTTTTTTAGTACATTGTGTATTTTTTGTTCCAAATGAAATTGCTTCTTTGAAAAACCCCAGTATTGTAGCCTTAGGAATGTTGTGTGTGTATGTGGGTATACATGTGTAATACAGTATGTGTGCCTTTCTTGTACAATGGCCTGTAAACATTTCCCAAGGGAGTAACAGACAATTTGGCAAATTTCACATCTCATATTGTGGATTCTTTATAAATATAAAGTAGGAGCCTATACTAGTAAACAGCTGAAAATACTGCATTTTTTTTTCTGAAAATCCAGGGCCTGGTATGGGTGAGATATCAATTTGTGGCCACTTGGAGTGGGATACTGAAAATCATATAAAGATGACACTGTGGTATAGAAATAATTTATACTTGTGGTAATATTTTGTATGAAGATGCATCTCACTGTAAACAAAGACTCTAAAATGGAACCTACTGCAGTTGTGTGTGATGCTCCCCATTAGCTATGGAGTAGGGAAAACAAGCCAGAGAGCCACTACTGGAAAAAGCCAAGGCCAGCCTGACTTGAACCAGTATGTTGGAAACTGGGCCGTAAAACTCCATCTTACCAATTTAGTCACTGTAAACAGCCACCTATCACTCTTGGTGGAAACCTCATGGAAGGCTTAAAAGACAAATCATAGCAGCTAGTGAAGTTGGCCATACATATGAGTTGATCAGTCTTAAATGGTCTCCAATTTATTGTCTCTGTGCAACTTTTAAACCCTTGTATTCAGGGACACTGAAGAAATCAAGAGGTATTTGAGTGTACAATCATCCATGATATAGGTAAACAAAGAATTTGAAAGATAAAAGCTGATGTACCCTAGATATGTCCCACTAAATTAGACCATCCTTGTCTTTCTGAATTTGTCTATAATTTCATCCAGTGTAAAACAGGAGAAAAATTTCCCTTCCAAGTTCTTTTGCAGCCTTTCTTCAAATTTAAACATTGAAGCTACCTGTTCACTCATCTCTAAGACAGAGCTACACAAGCATGTACTGAATTCAACTTGCACAAAGTCATGTGTTGTACTGTATACTAAATTGATAACAGAGCTGACTACATGTTTTATAACAACCAGTGAGGAAATGTGGCTAACTGTGTAGAGCTTTGTGTTGATAAATGTCAAAGTGCAATGCAGTCACCATTTGTAAATGCAAGAATTATAGTGCATTTTCAAGATGCCAGATGCCCTTAAACCATGCTGCAATATCATTGTTTGTAGATATGAACATCTGTAAGTTGTCTATTGTAAGAACCACTTATGTGGAAAATTTTGTTTCTAGACACAATTGTCCTAGCTAAAAAGCATGTATTGGATATGGCATCTCTAGTTAGTCTATAGAGACTAGATTAGCACAAAATTGTACTGGCTGAGCCCATCTAGGAAAGTGTCAGGCCAAACAATAAGTCCAGTTGGTTAAGTTAAATTAGCAGTGAACATTGGCAGAGGGTAGGGAGGACTTAAGAAAAAGGAAGTTAAATTGGTAGTGAACATTTCAAAAGCTGAACCCACTTTGATTGGACCGCCATACAGTACAGTAAGTCTTGTACAGTAGCAAGCTGGCTCTACTGCTGTTTTTAGTAAGGACACTGACAGAATGTTAATTGTTTTTGAAAGAAGTATTTTTTTCTGTATCACGTTTGGGATAAATAAATATGTGCAAAATATTTGACTTTCATTTGGATGAAAAGTTAATTTGTTAGATGATTATTAAAATGGACATTATATGAGTAAAATGTTTTATTCAGCTGTCAAAGTTTGCTGCATGTTCTTTCTTGTAGCAGACTACGTAGACAGCTGACGGTAGGAGCATCCACCTCTCATGCAGAAGACCTGGGTTCTATTCCCAGGTGGAGTCGTACCAAAGACTCTAACAATGGAACCTACTGGTGTTGTGCGTGATGCTCCGCATTATAAGCAATGGAGTAAAGAAAACAAGCCAGTGAGCCACAACTGAAAAAAGACCGTGGCAGGGTTGTCTTGAACCAAAAGGTTGGAAACTGGGCCGTAAAACTCTATCTACAGTAACTCACTAACTGTAACAGACTTAGCAATGTATGAAAAATTCCTTCTTTATCGTTAGAAATTTATGTCAAGTTGATACCATATTCCTCATTTGTTTTTTGTGATTTTCACACCAACAGAGTGGTGAAACAAGAGCAGCAATTTGCAGAAGAAGCTAAAAAGTTAGATTCTGGACCAAAATTAGATCTTGGTTTTAAAGAAGGACAGACTATCACGATAAATATTGGTGTAAGTGCTTTCTTTTTTTTTTTTTTTTTCAGTGTAATAGAAACCCATGCAGTCATGCTGGTATGTGTATGTGTGCACCTGTAAACAATGCTTTAGCGGTTACCAGGGTTGTTTGATTTAAATCAACTTGATTAAAATCAAAATAAAATCATGATTTTAATAAAAAAAGATGGTGATTTAAATCGATTGATATGATTTAAATTACTGATTTAAATCATGATTTTTTTTAAAAAAAATCGACAATCCTGGCGGATACAGGCCACTCAGGAGAGTTCAAACCTCTCACGACTTTCCTTGCTGACCCAGAGCTTGTAACTGGCATCACTACCAGAAAATTCAGACAATTCAATCAGCTGTCACCTGATATGCAAGAGCCTGCCCTGGCTCATAACATCTACTTGCTGCATGACTTAACCCTTTACTGTTGTGCTCCAATTGGGGCATATTTCCGCACCTCCGGAGTGGGGGGAAAAGCGAACATAGCACCCCCTGCATCAGCTTCCGTAGGTTATTGACCTCATGACCTCAAACTATTGTCTCTCTCATTTTGGTGGCTGAATTTTCGGGTAGCTACTTGCAGTTTCGAGCTCCACGTGAAACAGTAAAGATGGGTGACAGCCGCCTTCTCCATATGGATCCAAACGGACCCACACAACAGTAAAGGGTTAACAGGCTAAAGGGGAATTTGGATGGTTTCCTTATGGGGAACTGTTCTCTGTTTCCTGTAAGGCTTGTAAATACGGGTATGTGCTGTACCCACAGTATGTAATGATTAGTGTGTGTGCACTTGTAAACAATGCCTTAGGGAGTACAGGCTGCTCACGAGAGCTCAAACCTCGCAAGTCTTTCTTCCCTCGTGGCAAGCTCTTAACTGGCATAGCTACTGGAAAATTTGGACACTACAATGAGCTCAGTCACGTGATATGCAAGAGCCTGCCCTGGCTCACAGCGTCCACATGCTGCATGACTTAATTGACTAAAGGGGAAATAGGAAACTTACATCAATCCACACTATCATTCATACTGTAAAGATACTGTAGATTGAATTTAGAGGTGTAATCTTAAACATTTAGTTATGAAAATTGAAAAGACCAATCACACATAATGAAAGTTTGTTTCAGTTCTACATAGGACACCACATTTTACTTTCTAGATTTTTATTTTGAGTATACTTTTTGATACTCATTGAAAAATTTGAATTTCTGAAAAAAATTCATGGATTTTTTGTAGCATGTCCCTTTACTTTTATTGATAAATGTAATTCATCATATTTAAAATAGGATGATTGAATAGGTAAATAGAAACCTTTCCTGAGTCCAAAGAAAATACCATATTTAGAAAAAAGAATTGATTTCCTAAATGTCACATGATATTAAAGAACCAATCAGGAAACAGGACAGTCTACTGCTTTAAATCAAGTTGTGGTAAATGCATTTTGCATATTAAATGATGAATTTAATGTTGACTTATCATTTATTTTATTCAATGAATAAACTTGGACACTAACAAAATGTCTGCAGAATTCATCAAGACAACTTCTTTAACATGATATTGCAAATGCTCCTTATTTTATCTGTAACTGACTGCATGGTCAAGTGGTTAGAGCATCTGATTTGAAGCCAGGAGGTCTGGAACTTGTCTCCTGACCATGTTATACAGAAGAATTTAAAAATGGAACCTGCTGCCACTGTTCTTGGTGCTTGATGCTCAGCATGAACAATGGTGTAGGGAAAACAAGCCAGTGAGCCACCACTGGAAAAAAGTCTGTGGCCTGGTAGACATCAACCAGTTATTAGAACCTGAGCCATAAAACCTTGAAAAATTAATATCCTTTCTTCAAAAATTTATTCTTTCAGAAGAAAGATGGAGCTTCTAAACCAAGAAATAGACCAACTGGTGCAGCAACAACTGGTGGCACACCACCATTATTATTACCCCCTCCTGGTGGTAAACCTTTAGCTCCGCCCCCACAAGCTTCATCACAACAGCCAGCCGCAGCATTTGCACAACAGCAGACAAATTCCAATGTATTTGGTGAGTTTGAAACAATGTGAAAGTGTTATACTACCCTGTGTAGACATGTCATGAAAACCTAGCTTTAGTTCGCTCCGGATATGAATTTAAGTACTGTCCTACTGACATGGTAGTTAGAAATTTCCTCTACAAGAGCTTGGTCATTGAAGGAGTAGACTGTTTACCATCAAATTGAGTCACTAGTTCAGCACAGTGGCAGATCTAGGCATGCAACCCTTTATTGGGTGCCATGCATATTTAAATAATGCTCCAGAATGAATTGAATCAAATATATCCCTTTTAGCTCCCCTAGTCTGTAATAAATCAAAGCTTTCTTCTCCTTTAGGGAAACATTCTGGATACAAACACCCCTTTCAGCAAGAAAAGATGATCCCCTTAAAATGCTTGTATTGTACCTCCAGGACAATAGCTGCAGCTACTTTAGGTAAACTGGAATGACTGTAGCCTAGCTTTGTTCTGGCTGTCAGTACATTGTCAGGATGGTTGTTACTATACAGTATATCTGCAGCTGCTGCAGTTCGGCTGAGATTACCAAGATATCTCTTACGTTTGGGAAGCCAGTGAGCCACTCCTGGAAAAAAGGCCAGCCTGGCTTAGAACAATTGGTCAGAAACTGAGCTGTAAAACTTTATCTAACTGAAATGCTCCTAGGTTAAGGTGACTCTGATAAGTTTGCAGTCTGGTCTAGTATGGCCTTTTAACAACTTTTGTTTATCAAGTGGCCAAAACTACAACTTAGATTATAAGTGAGAACCCCAATTCTATTACAACAACACTGTTCTGCCCATCTGTTGTCCATATAATTGTTAATTCCTGTTCAAAATGTTATATAGTGAATATGTGCACATGAAAGTCATGATGACATCGGACCAATCCCATGTTGGAATCACAACTAGTTTCAGAGTTGCAACTACAGTATTCAGAGTTTGGGTATCAGTGTAAAGGATTCAATACTACCAATGTACAGTAGTGTAAAGCACACACAATAAAATATTTCAAGTGTGCCCATTTATAGCTCTAAAAATTTTGACTCTAAGGAAGTTGGGGTGGAGTCACAAATCTTGTCAAGAGTTTGAACTCTGAAGAAGTTGGGTGATCCACCCAAGCCTAATATCTACAGCTTGGCTGTTCTCACTTGGTGCCCAAGTTTTGACTGTAATGCAAGTTATTTACTCTCAAGTTGGATGCTTTCATTTGTAAGTGTGAGTCTTAACTGGAAAAAAAGACTGTGGCCTGCCTGACTTAAACCAATTTGTTAGAAACTTAGCCATGAAATTTCATCTAAGGAACTAACATCATATCTAAGTACAAAGTAGAGGATGTCCCAAAGCTAATATCTACCATTTCAATTAAATGTCATTGGTGTCTTTTGTTACAGGTGCATCTCAACCTTTTCCAAATCCAAGCCAACCATCAGCTTTTGCTGCCCCTCCAACACAGAACCAGACTCAGCAAGGGAGCTCTGCAGACTGGGGTGACTTCACCAGTGCAACGTGAGTGCTATTGCTGTTTCATATCTTGGCAGTCATGTCCATACTGGCTGTGCAGGCTGTATGGTAGGGTATTACATCTTAACTCCAACCGACTGGTTGACCTAGTGGTTAGAGCATTCACCTCTCAGCCAGGAGTCCGGGGTTCAAATCCCGGTCGAGTCATACCAAAGACTTTAAATGTGGGACCTGTTGCCTTCTTGCTTAGTGCTCAGCATAAGAGATGGTAGCAGGGTAATAATACATATCGAGTGTTAAAACCATGAGCGCAGGTAGGTTTGTATGGCCCCCAGGGGCCTGAGACAGTTTTGGAATGAACAGATTGTGAATGATTTATGTATAGCACCTTGAACACTATGGATATGTGCGCTCTATAAATTCAAGGTATTATTATTATTGTAGCTCATGACTTTCTGGTTTTAATCGAGTTGTACCCACATCCTATTTTCCACTCTGTCGGTCTCTGGATTGTTATCCCTACTCCATAGACCTTGTGCATTGATGATATACTGACATCATCCTTTGAGCAGAACAATGTAACACATGGCCACACACATAAGAATTCCCTCTGAACATCCTGTACCAGATTATGGGCGTATCCGACTGGTTGACAAATCAGCTGTCTGCATTTGTCTGTGTTGGTTTGATTTACCCACAAAGGAGGGCATACTTCCTGCTATGTGACACCATATGCACAAAGATTGCTTACAGGGAGCATCATACACAGTGGCAATGGTTGCATTTTTAAAGTCTCTTTTGACATGACCTAAGAATCAAACAGTGGCCTCCCACCTGAGCAGTTGATGTGCTATCACTTAGACGAAACACACAACTTTACTGGGTATGTAGTGCAAGTTTAAAAGTGTACAGAGATGCAAAGGTGAATAAGTGGCTGAGCGTGAGATAGTGGAAAGCCACTCCTGATGCTTAGCCAATCAGGAGATTTATATATATGCTTTTGACATGAGAGCACCAAATTCTGTAGGTGCAGCACATGTATGTCACAAATTAGGCCTCTAGTTTTTCTCTAAATAAAACAAAGACGTGATTGGGTTCATAGTGTGAGCTGTGTTTCTTAGGTTTATGTCAGTTTCTGGAGGGTAAGACTTGCTGTGTCTGAGCGTAATGTAGATATGGTTCAAGGGGCCAGTTTGATCTTTCCTTCATTTCATTCATATAATAATGTGACCCATTCAATTAAAGTCAGGGACATTAGGCAAAATACAGTTATGAGAAAAGCGAGTTGTTTCCCTTATTTTATTATTTACTTTTCAATAATTTGTACAGAAAATGGGAAACTTTTCCAAAAATTTGGAAAAATATATTTGTTGGGATGATTATTTCATACACAAATTGGCAGAATTGCTAATTTCCTCAGAATTGTGTATTGTGGAATGTCAAAATTCTGAAAAGTGCCATCAGTTAGAAAACTAAAGTTATTTGTACCCTACACAGATGGCTCAGGTATCATTTGTAATGATTTCATTTCTAATGAACCTGGGTCCCCATGATTCAGACACACAGAGAGTCTCCATGAACACTTTGGAAACAATTCTGTGTGTCAGTCAGCAAGATTCATAAGGTCTGGCTACTCATCCATTGATGTGTTGCTCATGCCAAGGGTGAGATTATAAATTAAATGTTGCTTACATTATGACACAATAGACCAAGCATAACCTATAAAATTTGTGTCCATTATTAAAACTGGTTGTTGTCTCCTGGTTAAACCAAAAACAAGTCAGGGAACCATGAGACACCCTTGGTTCAGAGAATCTCTTCAATATTTAGTCACATACATTCCTAACACTTGTATTGGACTATTGAAAAAAAAATTGTTAGACCCTTCAACTTTCACTCAGAGATATGAAAAAGAAAATGTCAGGCATCTCATGATACTTGGACTTGGGTTTTGACCCATGACAAAAACACTTACTCAGGATGATAGCAAAATGGAAAATTAAAGGGTAATCTGTCTTTTGGGTCTTGTTGTTTATTTGTGTCTGTGTATACTTTTGAGTGTGGAATTGAAGCTTCTTTCAGAAATGGGTATTGGAATATGCTTGATAATCTGACCATACTCAAGTTACCAATGCTCTTTGTTGATATTGCACGAGTTGTATGTATAGGCATCTCTGATGTTTTTACTGTTTTCACACTTCCATTGTTAACCCTTTACCATTGTGCTCCAATCGGGGCATATTTGCGCGCCTCGGGAGTGGGCGGAAAAGCGGACGTAGCACGCCCCGCATCAGCTTCCGTAGGTTATTGACCCCGTGACCTTAAACTATTGTCCTTCTCGTTGTTGTGGTCGAATTTTCGGGTAGCTACTCGCAGTTTCGAGTTTCGAGCCTACTGAAACAGTAAAGATGGGTGACGGCCGTGCTCTCCGTATGGGTCCAAAAGAACCCCAACAACGGTAAAGGGTTAAAGGAGACACTAGTCACCTCAAACTACAATTTTGTCAGGGGCAGGAAAATTCTCACATGTTGCTTCCCTTTGATTGGCCTCAAATTCAAAAGATGCAGAGTAGCTCACATTAAGAAGCATGTACCTGGAGTGTTCTGATGACACATGAGAACTTTGCATGTTAACCGGGATGTGCCATTTATCAATAAACCAGGGTTGTGTCTTCCCCACAAGAGCGTTTGGGGACATTAGGGGGAGAGTACATGAAGTAAAGGTTAGAAGAATTTGAACTGTCTGGAATGAGGAAATTTGGCATTTAAATACAACTGCCTAAAGAAGCTCTACTATCAAGAACAGATAGTTTACAAGCTTTTTTATTGCTAAAGGCAGTGTACACAAGCTTATTCAAGAATATTCTGGCCTCAGATTATTTGCTCTCAATAAAGTCAAGACTGTATTATTAGTCAACTTGGGCATTCCATGAGATCTTTGATATTTTACTTTGTTTTGTATTGTTTGTGGAGGATAGTTTTTCATGTCATCAAGTAGACAATAATGTGGATATAATGTACATCTGTGACTTGTCCAAAGTGTGTGACTTGATCAGTCTGAAAAACAAAGCTTTTTCATAATCCACATTTCAGAAAAATCGCCCTTGCAGGCAAACCCCTTGCAAGATTCAAAAAGAGCATAGCCAAAATCTGTTAAATGGCCATTGGTCTCTGTTACACCATGGGACAATTTTAAGGGGTATCACATCAGGAAGGGTGCAATAGCTATCTATGGGTGCCATTGGCAATTATGAGCCCTGTCCTTGCATGCAGTGTTGAGTGTAGGCCCTACTTTGTCCCCTTTACATTTGAGTATATGTTTTTTTTTTGTTTTTATTCACAGATCATCCACAAATAACTCATCAAATTGGGTGCAATTCTGAGTCTTCAGAGGGTTGATGCTTTCAAGGGTACTATTTTCATACAACTTTTATGTTTCCGTCATGGATTCCTCATGTTTCCTTCTCAGCCAAACTTCATTTTTCTGCAGCCACACACCAGATGCAAAAACAAGCTTGTATTCAAAATCATCTATTGCAAATGTACAATGTTTGCAGCAGTACTTGATCATAAAACAGATGTAGCCTATTATCTGTCTTGTTTGTGAAATAATAGTAGGGTACAGTAAGAGGTTACCATAGACCAATTGTAGGTACCATGGGTTTTTAATGGCAGTGTAAAAAGTTAGTAGGGCATTAAAGGTTAGGTTAGATCTGCATAAGAAGCTTCTGGTTTAATTGAGTGGTGGTCCTGGCCTTTTTTCTCAACTATGGGGTGCTGTATTGATATCCCTACTTGGTTGCTTATGCAGAGCATCATACTCAACAGTAGTAGGTTCTGTGTTTGAAGTGGTTTTTATGGCCTGGGCTTGCAGTTGAAACCCACACCTGAGAAAGAGTCAGATTGATGCTCAACCAAATAGAGGGCATATTGGGTAGGGCCCTGAAATATTAAAGCAAAAACCAGATGCACATACTTAGGCAAACGAGGCAGGGGGCACCAGCCCTCCCAATTCGAGCAAAAACAGTTGGTCTATTCTGGCAAAGCATGGGAAAAACATGATGAATGGTGCAATTGCCCATCCATTCAGGCAAAATTTGCTCTTGCCCTCCTACAAAATGTAACCCCTGGAAACCTATGTGTACATTTATATATACAGGAAGTGTCAGAGAAAGCAAAGTTAGACAGTAATGCCTTTGGTACAGGCAAAAAGTTTTAAGGTGCCCTTCTACTTGTGCATGTTGTAAGTGTTGCATAAAAAAGGCATGCAATCGTTTATATGCAGCTTATTTACATGTGTGCTGCTATCTCTGTCATGTTAACTAAAAAAGGTGACATGAAAGGGGTCCCTGGAAGACAACCAGGGTCTGTAGAAAATAAACAGGGGTCTCAGGAAGATAAACAAGGTTACTGGAGGATAAACAGCAGTTCCTGAAAGAAAACCTAACTCTCTCAAAACTGAGATATGTTATATATTGTGATGTACCAATAGTTTTGTATGTTGATTTTGCAAATTTGGTGGCAAATGTGACAAGGGAACAAATCTAATAGAAATATGAAAACTGCCTGCTGAACAAAATGTTTGAAACATCCATGTGGCATATTTTGTGATGTAAATGGTATTTTTAGGCCCTTAACTATGAGGACATTGATTGGCATAAAGCTGAGATGATCGACCAACCCGTGGGGTTGGTCGATCACCAGGGTCTTTTTCTTTACCTAACAATGTTGGAGTTTAAACAACCACTAACTGCAGTATGATCGTAATTACAGGCAATGCTATGCGACTCTTTGTTGTTGTGAAAACATCCCTGCACTTAACCAAGTGCAGAGTACACATAATACATTTGTTTTCACTCCAACACATTGTTGTCATGTTGTCATGGGGGAAGGGAAGTCATATGACAGATTCCATTGCATGCTCTCTACATCTGTCAAGAAATAAATTTCTCTATATTTAGAGAGCAGAATTATACACCTTTCATTTAAATGCACAACTGCAAATGGTTGCAAGGGATTTTTTTTTGTTTGTTTTTTTAACAAAAATTTCTTACTAGACATACTGAATATCATGGAATTGACCATGCCATTTTATGTTCCAAATGATTTATGTCAAACCTGTTGAAGTTACCATCTGCTTGCCTTCTTAAAAGGATGTCAGATTTCTTCTTCATCTTGCTGAGTCTCACATCTCTTCATTTCCTGAGATGATATTCCCAGTTGGGATCTTCAGGGCCCCATACCGGCCTACATATGGTGGCCATATAATTTTTCACCCAACATTTATAAGGGGTTCATGTGGACCAGCCCATGTGACGTATGTTGGATACTTCTAGGGCCACTTTGGCTACTGATATAATAAGTCAGGTGCACAATATTCCACATGCATGTTGTTTGTCCATGAGATTCCCTTGTGAATCTTGCGTGCAAAGTTTTGTCAGTCCCATATGGGACCCATATAGGTTTGCTACTTGGGTCAAAACTCCATTTGGGAGTAATTTCAGCCTCAGGATTTTTTTTTCTTTTTGCTACAGTGTGAGGAAGCCTCTTGCACATTCATTGAAATAGCACACTGCAGAGTTTCTAAATTTCATATCATGAGCTGCTTAAAATGAAAAGTTGTACGCTAGTTTTATGTGGATATGAGAAGAATTCAGCTCTCTATATATATATTTTGTACAAGTGAAAATAAATCTTACATTACAAAGCCAAGATAGGAATAAATATTCAAAAAATTGATTCCACACCAAAGAAACTATGTAAACCTGCCAGTGTTTGCATTTTAGCATAGTTCTGTTGGAAGTCCTGGCCAGTGAGTCGTACAGTTTCTGATAATTTTTAATAAAGTGGACTAATTAAATTGGATGCAATATCCTGTCTCTAATTTGAAAAACATTTTCTAGAAGTGGAGAAATCCACAGATGCATTTGTTTTCTAGTGGAAACACTAGATGCAAAGTGTAAAAAGCCAGGCAGTAGTATATATTGTAGCCTTATAAACGTCACAATACATATATATCTAATTGAGCAAAACCATAGTGTATAGTCTTCAAATATTTGTCAAAATTTGGCTGCAGGGACATCAGTTTGCACATCTGGGCTGTAAACTGAAAATTTTAGCATAATGCTTCTTAAAATGCCCCCCCCCCCCCCACCACTTTTTTTTGCATGCCAATAGCTACAAAGATGCAATGGTTGATAAAAGTAAAGTGTCTGGATCTCACCTTCCTTATAAACAGAAGTATTAATTGTGTTGTTGTTGTTAAAGTAGTGGTGGCCCTCTTACTTCATTTGGGGGATGGGATTTTAATTGCTTTGTAGGAGTCTCTCTCCATCATGATTGTTGAAAGTTGATTTTAATATTGTAATTTAGGAATGGCCCTCTCATGACTTTTTGAATGGGATTTGAATTTCCTTGTTTGTATATTTCATATTTAGCATTTACATTGGCCTCCTTTGTGGAAGAGGTTTTGCTCTTTCGATCTTTTTAAAAGAATCTGTACATGGGACATCAAAGAATCCCAATCTGTAATTATTCCACCATGGAACTCCTCCCTTCAAATTCAAAAACATTACAAGAAGCAGCCACAGAAAGGACTTTTAGTCAAGCTTCCTGGCAGAACATCAACAATCAGTTTCTCATCACCTGGCCGATTAGGATTGACTTGTTTAAAAGTTACAACATACAGGCTTTGAATTGTTAGGCTTGTCAATGTATAAGTACACCACCACTCACTTCAAATCACTGTGATGGGTGTGATATTTTGCACACCTACATGAAAACACTGAGCTCATAATGTTGTAAACAGTAAATCTTAATGAAGTTAAATTGAAAAGGGAAGCTTCCATAGCATTTGAATTTTTCTGAGGAGTGTGATTTGTAGCACACCAAGAGACTGTAAAACTCAAAGCTTGAAGATCTCAGTTATTTTGTTAAAAATTCGAGAGCAATGTCATCAGTTTTTTCTTCCCTTTCTTTGGGGATGGGGGAGGAGAATGATATTTTTTATACTTACCTAATCTTGTTTAATCTAAACTAGAAATCTATACTACATTTATTATTTCTTACTAGCAGAATCATAGTACTCTCAGAGTTTTCTTTTTATTTTTGGCCACATTATGTAGCAAACTTGCCAGGTATAAAGTGTTATTCTGTACAGTTTTACAGATTAATAGTATTATTACTGTGTAATGTGATAACACCATAATGGTCACTGTTGGTGCTGACAAGGAGAGTGTTAAACACAGGGTAAAGCCTACTACAAGTTTTTGTGTATGTGGTGTGCAAGAAATACAAGCAAAGGGTTAAATCTGCAGACATTGCTGCAAAGCATGACCTTGCATATATGGAAAGCCAAGCAAGCTCCTTCTTCTTGTTGGTCAAGTGATATAGAGTGATCTTTTCCAATTTCTGTGCATTAATGTGTGTGATATGTTTGTGGGATCAAATCTGGTGTGATGTTCATGGGTTTCTGTGGCTACTCTGACTTTCCCACATGGCATCTAGCTTTCTTGTGAAATCAGTCCCCCAGCTGAAAAGTTTGTTTGCATACCAGACTGAAGCTCCCTGAGAGAAACAGTTCACTTGCCAAACTTTGCTTTGGCTCTCTCCTGCTTCTCTCATGATGACTTGCAGTACTAGAGTACCACAACACTATATCTTTGGCAGAAGGCTGGGGCTGGGGGATGGGTGTTGGTTTGAGTAGCAATGCTTCTCTTGATTTCTAAAAATTTAATTCTTTTGTGGTGGTATAAAGTTTTGAAACCCTACCAGTAAGTATTTCTGTTACCTGTGTCAGTAAGTTAAAGATTCCCTCTTCCTTCCACTATTAGTATCCCATCTGCATATTAAAAGTATTGCCCTGCATATAGGAAGAGCTTGGTCTTTTAGATCATTTAGAGCAAAATATGCTCTAGAGAGCCTCTCAAAGTTGGCACCAGTTGTTACTTTTTATATACCACAACAAAAAGAGAGTTGACAGAATACTCTTTTCATGCTCTTTGCACTTGAGAGTTCATGTTTTCTATAAACAATGAAAGGAAATGTTTTCCAAAAACCACAAGAAAGAAAGTGAAAGTTCAGCAGAGTTCATACACAGACTGTATTTTCCTTCTTGTGGTACAACAATATATCTTTTGAAGTGTTTTTTCTAACAGAAGCTCAATGGTATTTGTTAATGGGTGGTTTGATTTAGGTTTTTAGTGTTATATCTATATTGCAGCTAATGCAGTGTGGGTAGCAGCAGGGTTATCACCAGACCATTTGGAGAGTCAGGTAATTTGTGATTACAATCCTGAGGGAGTGGTCTAAGAGGAATCAGTGTCCCATCTTCCCTTTGAAAAATTTTTGCAGGTTGGAGAGTGCTGTCAAAAAAAACTAGGATTTATCACTCACTTCTGAAGAAATCTAAGAAATTAGTTCAGGAAGGGTAAGAAATTTGTGCCAGGCGATGATGCTGATATTGACGGCGTGTACCGGGTGGAGATTTTGAGAGTTGGGTTGCACCGCCTGGTGCCATCCGGTGTGGTGACAACCCTGATGGGTAGCCAATATTGGTGGGGCAGTTGAGTAAGGTATGATGTCAAATACTGTGGCCAAATAGCTCCTGTAGTAGAACTGAAGCAGAGCTGAGCCTTAGAGAGCTTTGACCATACTTGGTGCTATACACATGATAATAGTACACTAGTTAAATTCAGCTATTGTAATATCTTTCAACTCAGCATGGCTGAGGCAGCTGCAGCTTGGAGTTTTGACATGATACTGAAATGATGTGGAAGGTTTTGTTAAAGATTTAGCTAAAGTTGCAGTTTGGAATAGTTCATAAACAGTTTCTCAGTTTAACAGAGATATTTTTCTAGGAGGGACAGAACTTTTATCTGTGGGCATCTGTATTTGTCCTCTCGGTATCCTTAACCAGCTGTTCCAACTTCCAAAAATCATGCAAACATTTTAGGACATTGACCCTGCAACATGCCCCATGCAACCTCAGGCCTGCTTTGGCAGAGTACTCAAGCAATTTCTTTTCAATTCCTTTCCCATTGCCTTTTACTTTTGAACTTTGAAGATTTCAAATATTTGTTCGATTTTGTAAATTTTACATGTAAAGGCTGCATATTATGATATGGTTTCATAATTATGAACTTAAAACATGAAGCCCGAATATGTAAGAGTTAATGTACATTAGGGTAGGGGGATATTTTCAGAGGTGGTCTATTGAAAGTTGTAATATAGAATTGAATTGTCATTACAAAGTACTTTCCTTTCATGTTAATATCTTATATTATGAAATGATAGATTTCCATTGTCTCATCTTTTATTCTTCATCATGATAATGTTGGCTAATTGCATTAAAATTATTTCATATGAAAAGTTTGCTTCTTTGTCATGGTAAATTTTTAGGCTTTGAAGCCCAGTTGTTTTATTATGCCAAGGACGCTATATATGTAAGAGAAACTCATGCATTATAACTTCCCATCTGGTGACAGCCAACTTAACATTTTAGATCATTTTTTTTTTTTTTTTTTTATGTGTCCATTCAGGTAGGAAAACTGTAGCTTGCTTTTGGATTAAAGACATGATGCTAAAAAGGAATATCAACTTTTAGCCATCTCTAGGTGGCCACTTTTTATCCAGTTTCTATCAGAGCACTTTTCAGATATCTAGAGATCAATAAAATTACAAAAAATTGGTCTCTTTAAAGACTCCATATTGGCAAACTCGTTGGAAAAGTGAGTAATTGTTGCAATTTTAGAGGTATGCTTCACCTGGGGAAAGGCCTTTTTTTCAGGTTTTAAATATTGGCTCAAATGTTCTATTCAATCCTAGCAGCATGCAAACTTTACCTTTTTCCTTGACCTCCCAGTTGCTAAGCTTCCTTACTCCAAATACCACTGCCTTCATTTACTTGGCCACCACACTGGTGTGGCTGAGTTCAAAGACTCCTCACTTGTATTTTCTAGTTGAATTTACCAAGTTACATGCCTAGGATTTTTTGCTGTCCAAGAGGGTTTTGTGACGTTGACAACAAGAAGAATGCCACCCTGTGGTATGTATTATACACAGAATGTCACTTATGCATCTTATACTGTCCACATTGTGCAAAGTAGTGGGGCATCCATGGTCAGAGGGGCAATTCCCTCACGATAGACCAAAAATGTCTGTCATTGGCTTTTCTAAGATTTAACAGCCTGCCCAAACATTCCCCTGCAGACCATTTTCACCCCCTCTGACCAAACTCTACCACTAGTGAAAAGAAAGTTTTACTGAGAATTACTTCATAGATGTGTGAACAGCCATGGGATGGGGGAAGGGTTTATGAGGGGGGTTGAATTCTGTTACCTACAAAAAAAAAAATGGCAGAAAATGGCTAAAAATTGAAAAATAAAAGCTATATTACATTTATCTTGGACAAACCCCCGATCTTTAAACATCAGAAATCAGGAACATACAGTAAAATGCTTTTCCTTCAAAGGGTACACCAGCCCCTCCCCATAGTCCTCCATGTCACTCCAACAACCTCTCCTATTTCACAGTCCTGGTTTGGCATCATCTCCTGGTAAAATAGCAATAAAATAGGTCTAAATCATTATGCTTGTTGGTGCACAAGTGCTGCAAAGTATATTAACTGGGCAGGATCATTTGCTTTAAGCATTTGAACTCTGATTCAGGGAAATTGTGTGAAGTCATGGAAAAGACAAAAAATTCACACAGTGACACAGTTTCATTCTCAACAGTGGCAAAAGATCTTCTTACCCCAAATATCAAAATTAGTTTCTTTACCTCAAATTTATTACTGGCTACTAGCCAGAAATAGCAGCTTCCAACTATACATGACACTAGAAACAAATGGCAAGCTGGCAACTAATAATCCAGAATCTATCAGAGAACTTTCTATTCAGGTATCTTTAGATCAATGAAGTTAAAGGCATTTGCCCCCTTCAAAGAATATTTGCTCAATGGAGCAACAAGTTGGTTAAAGTGCGGTTAACTGCTGCAATTAAGAGACAAGCTTCACCCGAGAAAACGCCTTTTTCTTGGGTAACATTGGCTAACGCATCCTATTCAATTCTACCGCATTTGGTCTAATGGTAAGAGCATCCGCCTCTCATGCGGAAGGCCCGGGTTCGCTTCCCAGGTCGGGTCATACCAAAGACTCTAAAAAAGGAACCTACTGCCGTTGTGCGTGATGCTCCGCATAAGCAATGGAGTAGGGAAAACAAGCCAGTGAGCCACAACTAGAAAAAAGGCTGTGGCCAGCTCAACTTGAACCAATAGGTTGGAAACTGGGCCGTTAAACTCTGTCTAACTCTAACCCTATTCAATTCTAGCAGCATGTATAAAGGTCATGGAAATTCTTTATTTGGTCTTGGGTAAGTCTTGAAGATTGACTCCTTGGAAAGTGAGGAAACCCTAGGAATTGCAAACTGAGGTTTACTGTGTACATGCAACAATTTTCAAGTACCCCGAGTTGTAAATTTGGAAGTGGATAGATATGCATCAGATGGTTACCTAGGCTACCAGTGCAACATTGGTAATCAAATGGGGGAGAGGGTAAAGTTTCGTAATTTTTCACACGGTTTGCCAAGTGACAAATGCAACACTGGTAACTATGGGGGAGGGGGATAATGTTTCACATGGTTACCTAGGTTACCAGTGCAGTCTGGTAACCATGGATGAGAGAAGAATGTTTACTCCATGTGTCATAAAATTAAACATTCACCAGATTGCAAATCAAGAAGTATTTTAATTTAACTGTGACCACACCTGAAGCAACAGAGAGTATTGGTCATGACCCTTATACCAGTTTTACAGCATTTGCTACGTCCTTTGAGTACCCCCTCTATAAACTTCAGAAATTCTCAGCTATTTGTTACAGTTTTGTTACTGAAGCTAATCTCCCTGCATAATAAGTTTGATGCCTGCTCTCTATTTTGAATTTGTGGCGAAAAGGCGCAACTAACGTCTTGACCAAGACTACGATAGGGACAAGTAAAAAGGAAAGAGAGAAAGACATGGAAGTTAAACTTGTTTTTATTTGAGCCTCAAGGTCAAATCTTATTGCCTTAATTTCTGGTTTTCTGAGTTTTTGCTATTTGTAAAATCAAAATGTGTATTGATTTAATTAAAAGTTACCCAGGTGTCACCTATTACACATTTACAGTATTGCCTATGTCAGGTCATATAAAAGCCTTCTACCATACACTGATACCTTTTGATTAATCTGGAGCAGTCAAGCATCTTATGAAAAGCTTCAAAGGTTCATATGTTATTTCATACAAAGGAGGCCAATTTAATCATGCCATGTTATCTCCAAAGATGAAGGGGGTATGATTTTGAGGGTCTCATCAAGATGGCACCACTCCACGTTAAGTACGTTACCATTACCTCAGGGGTAAAACTCTCCTCATCTGTTAAGGAAAGCATTTTCCTTGCAATTTCTATCACTCCAAATAAAATGGTCCAAAAGATACTTTCATCTATTTTTTGGAGACAGGTGTATCTATGCAAGTCAATGGGGTCTTCCAACTTACTCCCATAATTGATCCTGAGTAGTTGCCCCAGTCCTTCCCACCATAACAGTACCCACAGATGATGCTGAACAATCAAAACAAATTTGTCTTCATAGACTGCCATTGTCATGGAAACTAGTATCTTCTTCCTGCTGCCAATACATTGCCAATGGAATCATCCACTGACACTTTATTCTGTAGGTGTTTCCTACAATAAACCTTTTTCCAGATAGCTAGTACAAAGGATTGTGGGACAGGATGTTGGTATGCATTACTTTTAGCTACGTACTTTGGACCCATCCTGCACCCTTTAGACAAAAGTACAGATATCTTCAATGTGAAATTGGTGAGTGATGAGACAGGTGACACAGGACAAAATCTATTTTTACACAACTAGGAACTTTAAAGGCCCTGTTCTCTCACCCCAAACAGTACCAATTCTCCTAACCAAGCCCCTCCCACAATTGTCTGAAATTCATCCTTATCCAGACTACAATCTCAGTTTATTGCTTCAGGGTGAGTATAGACAAACTCTATATACTAATCAAAACACTGTCAGTACCGTTCATGCTTTGTAATATAAGCTTTGGCACCTCTGCATTGTTTGAATTAGCTGTCAATCAAAGAGCTGAGCCAATTGAGAATTTCTGTACCAGGGTTCCACAACTGTACAGTAGTTTGAGGTGAGAGGTTTGACCCTTTAAAGAGGCTCATTAAGTTGGTTAATTTAATTCAACATTTTTCCAAAGCTGTCAAGTTTTGTCCACATATGATACCAATGACTAATGGTCAAATTTAAATTTAGACAAATGCCATATCCTACATGAAAATTACTGTTTTATGAGTTAGTACTTAACAGCTTAATTTGGTTTTCAAGAAGTTTTGACCAGACATTTTTTCAAATAATGCACAAAACCATTAGAAGTCAAGACACCACAAAGTTAAAAAATTTAACTTTTTCCATATCTATTGGATATGAAACTTGACTAATCATGCTAATTATGAACATTTTCGTGTGGCAGTACCCTTTAACACTTTCATTAAGTCATGAATATCAACTCAATGAGCCCCTGTAAAGGGAGATGTGACATGACAAAACTGTCTCTCCCCAAACTGCCAGGGAAACACTGAGTTGTGGTTAATACAAAATGCCAACCTCTGAAGCAAATTTAAGCCTTGGAACATACTGCACCTTTTAAGGTTGCACTCGAAATATTGTCTCAGAATCTACTGTGAGAAATGTGCTACAGTGAGAATTTATGTACATGACTTTTTGACTGACTAGACTTGGCAACTCCTGAAGACCATTTCTAGGTATTACTGTAACTACTAATGGCAACTGAAGTCACCTCAAGTCCAATAGCATACACCTGGGTATTGTAATTTATGAATGACTTGCCTAATCATGTGACAATAATATTTACTGTAACTCAAAATAAAATGAACAATGCAACAAAGTAACAATTTTTAAAATAAGACGTGCAGTCATATTAAGCAGTCATATTTGGCAGTGATAACTAAGCATGAGAGCATAAATCAGATTGGAATTCTGAAGACTGAGAATTAGAACTTAAAAATTGTATTTCATTGACAGTCCTTACAGAAAAACTGTCCTTTTCCAAAAATTGAAAGCCCTGTGATGTTTCAGATGGAAAACAGAAAGATAATGGCAATGTTTGACCAAAAAAAAGATAAAGATGCTCAAAAATGAAAAGCACATCTTTGATTTCGGTATTTTTTTTTCTTTTTTCATTTTGATAAAAAATGAGGACAGGTGTCTTGGTTTTTACACATGGGGCTATTGAAGTCAAAAGCCTTGTGTCAAAATTTTGTCCCACTGAAACATACCAGATAATCCAGATGACTTTCTCACATTTTTATGCAATTTTCTTACAAAATTTTTAAAACTTATTGCATTTGTAACCATCTCAGCAACTGCTCCCTTTTTTCCCTTTCAAAGGTTTACTCTTATCCATGAAACCATTGGTTGTCAACCTTGCCAGCTTCTTCACTTCTTTGGTTTTGGAACCTTTTGAGAACCCTTCCGTCACCATGTATAACACCACAAACACTAGTAGAAACAATGTCACGATTATCACAAATGTGTAGAGGGTAGCGTTGTAAGAGAACGAGTCACCCATCCCAAGCTGGTGGAGGTGACGTTCTGCAGGCTGAAAATTTGGGTTCAAGTCCAGCACTTGTCTGAAATGATAGCCCGCATCCTCCCTTCTTAACATAGCTTGGTGAATTTCACCCAGTGTAAAATGCTGCAACCATGTGTTCTGGTCCGAGCTTTTATTGTCAAGAGACTCCTTAGCAAGTATCAATGCATCATCTTTGTAACCCAGGTTGAAGAGTACCCTTGCCAAGTTTAACAACACATCAGGATGGTTTGGATTTATAATCAGAGCTTTCCTGAAACATTCCACTGCCAGGGAGGTGCTACCTTTGACCCTCCAAAAATTACCAACTTGGTTAAGAACAGACAAAGATTCTGGACTCTAGAAACAAAGAAAGAAGAAAAAAAGGAAAACTTGATTTGCCAAATGTTCAGACTTTGAAATTATGAAGAGAATCTGAATGAAGATTGGGGCAGGGCACGGGGGGGGGGGGGGGGGGAGGTGGAGGTGGTGGAAAGGGTACAGACTTTGCAAATGAATTCTCATTCATTCTGATTACAACTTTCAAAATTATCCCCCAAAAATACCCATTTTATATATGATAAAGAATTTGCATTTTTCCCCCCAAAGTCCCCCATTTTATTTGGGGTCTCCTACTTAAATTTCTTGCGGGATTTGAAACAATTCAAACATTTATTAGCATGTTCATTTGACCCAATTTTACTGACTTTTCAACACTTTTGGGGAATGAAAAGGCAGTTTATCACAAATTCTGTATTTTTTTAATATCATCCTCGACAAAAGGAAACTTTATATTGGGTAAAGGGTACATACTTTGCAAATGAGTTCTCATTCATTCTGATCACAACTTTCAAAATTGTCATAAAAATACCCATTTTATGTACGACACAGAATTTGCATTTTTCCCCCAAATTGAAGGAAATGGACAACCTTTTATGAAGTTCAGTACCTTCTCAACAATAAGAAAAGGTAATCAGGGTTAAATTTGGGGTCTCCTACAGTACTTAAGCTTCTTGCAGGATTTGCAACAATTCAAACCTTTATTAGACTGTTAATTTGACCCAACTTTACTGATTTTCACCACTTTGGGAGAATGAAAAGGCAGTTTATCACAAATTCTGTATTTTTTAAATATCACCCCATAGCTTTCATGTGACACCAAATTTGTTAATGTAGCATGTTTCATATTTGCATGAAACTGCTTTTTTTGCATTTTAACTGATTTATTTACAGCATAACCATGACAACTTACAATTTGCACTGCATCTCTCAAGTTATACTCCAATATGTCTAGGTCCACCTCATCAGATTCACTTCTTTTAAAAATAAGAGACACCTCTGGTTCAGGCATAAATGGGTGCTTCTCCCGATCTCTGATGCCTTGAAGGTTATCATACTTGCTGTCATTGGTGTAGTCTTTACAATGAAGAGGATCATCATCAAAGTCTCTCCTGAAAACAAGATAAGGATTGCCTTATTGTACAAACACAGGTTTCAAAAACATTCAAAATGACAAAATTCAATGACTTTTCATGACTTTCAAGGACCTTGCAGTGATTGACATTTCTAGGACCAGGCCTTGACATTTTGATTTTCCAGGTGTGCTACAATCACACTCCTCAGGAAATTAAGGAGTGTGGTACAGTACTTTTCTGTACTGTACTGTAAGTTTGCTGTTTTATTCAGCTTTCAGAGATTTATAAATATGAGCTCACATATCATCCAGGTGTGCAAAAAACCACACCCCTTGCACTGATTTTACGTGAGTGATCGTGTTCTATTGCATTTGCACGCCTTAGAAACAAGGCCACAGGACCTTTATAAAAAGTCAGTCAGATACCATACTTAACCTTTTCCCCACAAAATAATGTGTCTGAGCATTGAGAATATAGTCACAAATAATTTACCATTTCCACTTCCTAAAATTCCCTGACATTTCCAGACCTTGTGAAAATTGTGCTCATTTTCCCTGACATTTGACAAAATTTCCAGGATCCATGCAAACCTTGAAGCATAATACATCATGGCATCAATGTGAAGATCTAGACCAGGGTTGTCCAACCTTTCGCAGCGGTGGGCCACATGTTATGGCTATGATGGACGAGGGGCCGCATTCTATACTCGTCTCATTTTTCTTTTCAAATTTTCCCAACGCCCAAGGCCACAAAATGCAATCACTGCGCGTAGGGAACACTGATTCATTTTCGTTTTTGATTGAACAAATAAATAAATTTTAGCAAAAGTTGATGGTGTTGGGCAGAATATTCAGACAAAGATTTTTTCATATTCCTCCTGAATCATTCTCAACCCGCCCCTTTGGACAACACTCCAATGTAGCTACATGTAGCAGACATTTGAAATGAATTATTTCATTCAAAAGTACAGTAAGCATGCAATAGCGGACGGTCATCAATTAAATTGCTTATTGAAAAATTTTGCAATATAGGTTATTTCTGACAGGCCGGACGCAGCCTTTTCGCGGGCCGGACCGTGGCCCGCGGGCCGTAGGATGGACAACCCTGATCTAGACAAACAATATTTTTAAAAAAAAAAAAGAATTTGCTCCATTTATTCCTTGCCTGATAACACCAGTTGCATGAGTTTAGTTTGTCATTTTCCAAAAAAAGTGGAAAGGCTATCATTTTCACCAAGCCTGAAATCAGTACAATTTGAAGTTCTTCTAATTGGGTCAAAATCTAGGGCCATTTTCAGCTCTCACAGTTGTAGTAAAAGATGCACAATTGGAAATAGAATAGAAGAAATGGTAGCTTGGTTATCTTGATGTATTCTTCACCATAAGCATGATACAGATTCACCATTTCATAAGTTAAAAAGATCTATGATTTTTTTTTATGATAAGTTAAAAAGATCTATGATTTTAAAGTAAATCAAACCAAGTTTAGTACAGTTTAAAATTTACACTGCAGGACTTAGCAGACGCTAGCTAGAAGGTTACAGTACACAACTTCTGTGTTAGAGGAAGACAAGATTACAACTCAACTACTCTACTAGCGTCACACACTTCCTGTCTTGTTCAGGGAAAAACACACCAGAGTTAACTTTTTAGAAATTTTTACATTAATTAAGGAAACAGTCCCTCTCTCTGTCTCCAAGCAGGGAGGTCTGAGAGGGAACCAAACACCCTTGATGGATGTCCACGTGAATGACAACTCAGGGACCGACTACGGAGACAGGGGGGGGCTATGGGGGCTTTAGCCCGCGCACTTTTTTTGCTGTGGGCATTTTGGGCTGCCTTAAACTGCATTTTGGACCGCCTAAAACTGCATTTATTCTATTGGACATATTGGGTCGCTTCAATGATTAGCCCCCGCACTTCAATATTGGCTCTGCTGCCCCTGCACATGGACACATGGAATTTTAGGTAAGGAATTAGTCTGGGATAACAGGGGGTTAAAGAATTTTATGACCATCAAGAGAGCTGACGGAAACTCAGGACTCTTACAAAAATAATAACACTTAAAAAAATAACAACACTTCCACTATTGTGGAAGTTCTTACTTCTATTTTTTTACCATTAATGTTCAAAATTTGTTCACATAAGAGACGATCAATGTTTATTGGTCCCATATAGCCTAGCAAATATTGAACTAAAACTTAAATATTGAAACTTAAGTGTAACATCCAAAGAATATTTAGCCTAGTTAAAAGTGTGGCAGTGCTGAATTGTTCCTGGCAGCAGCTACCAACATTGACCCATAACTCAACTCAAGTTTTGTCATTTTGACAGCGACATGTGAAAACTTTGGAAAAGAGAACTGCCTGAGAACTGAAGTATCACAGTACCTATGGAACGAACAATGAAAGTTTCAACACATACAAATGTGGTCAGCCGGGAAAGTGTGGGTATTATGCCAGAACCTGCAATTTAATCTTCCCAGTTAAAAAAGCTGGGCGACTTACCTTTCTGTGCATGTATAGGCCTTGGCATTGGCCATACATGGTACTGTACATCATCGTTTGTGGGCTACGCTAGGCCCTAGTGTAAGCTCACTATAGCCTAGGGCCTAGGCCTACGGTAGTAACTAGTAGTATACAAAGTAAGCAGTAACACTATGTAGGCCTATGACATTACTTACAATTCTTCATCTTCTCCAATTCCACATTTCACACATTCTTCGTTCTTGTTATCATGGGCCTTTTCACCTTCCGTCCCAAAACCATATTTTTCTGCAAGCAAAATACTCAAGACAGGATCTTCACTCGCGACCTTTGCAAAGTCTTCTTCTGCAGGCAAAACCAGGGTTTGGCCATCAGGTTGTTGTTGGAGCTTCCAATGGGTCGCGGCCCTCGGAGTTGACGATGATATGATCACTGATAAAATATGAAGGGCACAGAGGACCCTAGGAAAAAAATCTGCATGCATATTCATCCAATATTGATATATTTCTCGCTGGTGAACCATGCTTAACAGTAAAAGTAACAAGTTAGCCTGTAACTTGTAAGGCTGTATTCTAGTTCAATACACGTAGCACAGGCCTAGTCAGCACAATTCAAAACACACAACAATCGATACACGCGTAGTGGTTTACATCAGTATCTTTCACTGCATGTATCAGTAGCGCTAAGTTATGTGTACTGTGTATCAGTGCAACTACGTGTATATTGTTCAAGGTTAAAGTTCACCTCTCAAGTTCACACACACTGCTTATGTTGTGGCTTGCTACGGGCGAACAACCGAATTTACACTTTAGAAAATGGATCCTTTCTAGCTTAGTACCGTCAATTATAATTCATTCCAAAATTGCAATAAGCTTGAACAGAAATCACGATAAGAAGTTCTTTCTAAATTCTTTGACAACTGTACCGTTTTCATGAGAAAGTGCGCGGAGCGGATAATGTTTTCTAAGCTACTAGCTGCGTCAAGTTCAAGTTATGTATATGATTTTAACAGGGAACACGCCGTAAAGCCTGCCATGTAGGTTTATATAAGGAAAGCCAGGGAATTTCATTCATATAAACCAATCAGGTTATTGGAAATTGACCACACCCCTAGTTCCAAAATAACTCTCTTCCGTCGAACCCGCCTGTTTCATGATGAATTGGTCACGGTAAAAAATATACACTTGATTTCCTTCCTTGTCTCATGACACAATTTGATGATTGACAGACAGTTATAAATTCCATGCAAAGATATTTAATCCAAGTCAAGAAACCCTAGCCACAGTATGCAGAGCATGCAGGGGGGGGGGGGGTTATTACAGTTATTTTTGCCCAAAGTACCATGTTATTTTTTGCAGGCTAAGTGGACAAGAAGCCCAGTGATCAGTGATAATAATAGACCTCCAGCAGTGGGTTTGGAAACTTGATACACCTCAGTTGAACAAAAGATTACGGAGGTTAGAAAATCAACATTTTTACCGCAATCGAAACAGCATGTTCTCTTTCCCTCAAAAAGATTTTGTATCTGAGGGAGGGACAGGAAAATTGCAGGTGTACATTTTATCTGGGTTTTTTTAGGGATTTGGTCCAGGCCACCACGACTCTGGTCTACACCAGTTACTAAATTGGCAGCCTATAAAGGTTTGGTAAGGCCTTCATTAGAGTATATGCTTGTCCCGTTTGGGATCCAAATCATGTTTCACTTCATGATAAACTAGAGGGAGTACAAAGAAGAACTGCTCGGTTTATAGTCAATGAGAACTACTCCCGCGGCGTGATATTGCCGGATCAATGACTACCCTTTTGAAAGATCTCGGTCTTGGCATGCTTTCTGATCGCCGCAGGTGTTGTAGGCTTCAAATCCTCGCCGGCCAAAGGTATCTTCAGTCAAGCTAATATCCCTCTGTCTGACCTTTGTAAACTCACCCGTGTTACTCGTAATTCATGCTTTGCACTAGGTACCGCCCCCTCTGCTAGAAAATGCTTTACATACAGTTTTATCCCCAACAGTTCGGGATTGGAATGATCTTCCCAGCAGTCTCATACTGTTCCCCTCATCAGGCTCATCAGGCCCACGTGTAAGAGAATGAATGATATAACTATATCCACCTTTGGCGTTGAAAAGCTTTTGCATGGTCTTAAAATCAACAAGGCCATGGGACCAGATGGCATCCATCCTTGGGTCCTGAGAGAGATTGCCACTGATTTTGCACCTGTTCTAAGCCATCTCTTTCAGCAATCCCTTACAAATGGATGCATTCCAGAGGATTGGAAGACTGCAAATGTTTGCCCTATTTTCAAAAAAGGTGACAGTTCAATACCTTGTAATTACAGGCCTGTTTCTCTTACATGTATCTGCTGTAAATTGTTAGAACATATTATTGCCTCAAACATTATGAACCATTTTGAAATACATAACTTACTCTCTCCCACCCAGCACGCCTTTCGTAAGTCTCATAGTTGCGAAACACAACTTGTGTCGATAATTGAGGACTGGGCTTCCTCCCTTGATGCCCATAAACAAATCGATGTGTTTATCTTGGACTTTGAGAAGGCCTTCGATACTGTTCCTCATGAACTGCTTAAGACCATTGCAAGCTGTATACACTTGGTGTTTCAAATCAGATTCTTCGTTGGGTTGATGACTTTCTTGGTGATCGTAAACAATCTGTTGTTGTCAATAGAACCCGGTCTCCTCCGATGCAAGTTCTGTCTGGAGTTCCCCAGGGGTCTGTCCTAGGACCGATTCTCTTCTTCGTTCATATCAATGATATCGTCGATGGTGTTTCTTCCAAGGTTCGTCTTTTTGCAGATGATTGTGTCTGTTACCGTATAATTGAGTCCGATGAGGATTGTCATAAACTTCAGAATGATAGCATGCAGTTGGGGCTGTGGGCTTCCACGTGGGGCATGAGATTTCAGCCCACTAAGTGTAGCGTTATTACTTTTGCCCATATATACTTTTTAGGTATGTTCTAAATAGGATTGAGCTCCCGAGGGTAGATAGTATTAAGTATCTCGGAATTACCATCACTAAAGATTTGAACTGGGAAAAGCATATCCAAAATATCTGTAACAAGGGAAATAAGATTATTGGTATTTTGTATATATAGAAACCTATCTTCCTGCCCTGGTGATGTCAAGTTATTGGCTTATAAAGGAATCCTTCGGCCTGTGCTGGAGTACGCCAGTACTGTTTGGGACCCCCACCAGGTTTACCTGCGCGACAAGCTTGAGAGTATACAAAAACGGTCTGCTAGATTCATTGCCTCTGACTATTCTAGGGAGCCAGGATCAATGACCAGGCTCCTTAAGGAACTAAACCTTCTGCCCTTAACTGATAGGCGGAGGAAAAGTAGATTGATCCTTTTTTCCAAAGGTGTGTTTGGCCAGGCTCAATTACCTGTTGATTGTCTCCAGCGGCCTACTCGTAGAACCCGTTTAATGCACGACCTACATGTATGTCTCCCACATACCAGTACTAACTGTTATAAATTTAGCTTCCTGCCTCGGACCATTAAGGATTGGAATCGTCTCCCCCTGAATGTAATGAGGGTTGCCTCTGTTCATAAGAACCCTGTTACCTATATTACTGGGCATATTTAGCCTCTCGACGCATGCGTGGTGAAAGAATGTCCTTCGGATGTATCACCTTTTCTGAAGAAGAAAGAAGAAAGCAGTCTCATCGTGGGGATCATTAGTCACCCTAAGCCCGTAGAATTTATAACCAGTTCTCTTAAGGCTTGACCTACCTCACGGAGCGTACGTGGTGTACTAATGCAGAGACCGCGGAGCCAATTTTGAAGTGCGGGGGCTAATCATCGAAGCGGCCCAATATGTCCAATAACTTGAATAAATGCAGTTTAAGGCGGCCCAAAATGCCCACAGCAAAAACGTGCGGGGCCGGGGTGGGGCGGGTGTCGGGGCGGGGGCGGGGCGGGGGTGTCCCGGCCTGTGTGACATTGGAGCTGCGCGCACTTGCCCGAGTCACTTCTTGGTAGTCCAAGACTGTGGGCTAGGGATTTTTCGAAGGTAAGAGAACTTGAACTGGAAAATTCCGAGGCTTTTCTTAAAAACCATTGGAAGTTTCAAGTGAAATTCCGCATAATTGAAGTCAGGTTGGAAATTACCAGATAATATGTACCGCCCCTATTGAATGCAATGTCTTGTATCTTTACGGGGAAAAATAATACCGACTTGAAAAGATTCTATTGCATTTTACTCAATTGCGACTCAATTCAATAACTGAACTGATGAAACTGCCAGACTATAAATTATTTTACTTCTATTAGTATAACACCTTTGAATAAAAAATGTCACGTTGCGAGGTTGGTAAACTTGACTATGAATTTACTACATGCAGACTTATGGGAAGACAATCTCACATTTTGTCATTATAGTAAAAATAACCCGATTTTCATTGCCATTCCCAATATTCGACTCTAGGGACAGGATATATGGCAAACTATTACACATACACCCTCCCGTCTGTCCGTTGAATTAACAGATTAATTTGACAGTTAAAAATGCCCCATCATTTTTCAACCTTCTCCCGAATATTTTACCATTTCGGACAATGTTTTTGCGATTACACAGTCCAGGACGTGGGGATGAGGAAAACCCTTTTTCACAAGTTACCGGAATGTGTCGCATTTTTTCCATGATTATTTTACTATGAACATAGCGTTTTTTGTTTTCGGGCGAAAATTTCAAAAATTATTAAAAAATCGGTTATTTGGCATTGTGTTGCACAAGATGTAAAGACGGGCTGAAGAATGATGATTGTTTCTTGTTTCTGATAAATTGATTTTTGTCTGTTTGATTTTTGGAAAATATGTTGCTCTGATATGATATACCTGTTCATTTTCGGGCAAATGCTTGAATTCTGATATTCGACCATTTCAATCATTTGGGTTGTGGAAGACTGTGAAGTAAAACTGCTAAGGAATAATAGCTTTTTGCTAGTTTGTCTGAACGTGTAACGGGTTTTTAGAATCTTGTTGATTTGTCATAAAAAAAATGTACAGCGACTCTGACGCCCGGCCAGTGGCCGACTTAATGATCTTTCTTTCTTTTTTCGGGCAAATTTTTGAAAGATTTCGGACATGGTCTGGAATTTTTGGAAAAACCATGTCATTTTTCTAAATCTCAAGGGGCTGTCGTAATGAGCCTGTGCAGTCTCCGCTAAGTCACATGACGGGATCTCGTTGTCCCAGTTTATTAGGAGCTAACTTAATGGGTCATTATTAGAGTTAGATTTAACCATAAACCACAATCTATAGCCATAATTCTTATCCCTTACCCCGGCTAACAACTGAACAATAACTCTCCTAACAGGCCGTCACTTCTCACTGCACTTTTATAGTTACAGTGCTTGACCGCTCTGCGACACCGTCGTGTTACCTGTACACGGTCGCAGTTGGCGAAAGTGGCGCAGTTAGCGGCAAGTCCGCTCAATCAGATATTGAGGTGAAGATTTTTCTCAAAGGACAGTCGGGTAACCAAGAACTCTGATGTGGGGGAGGGCACCGAAAAAGGGTTATTTTTTGTAGTCAGTGGTAACTCCATGCACTTCTTGTGAGAACCAGATGATATATCAGGGGCAGATTAAGGGAGCAAAGGGGCCCGCCCCCCCCCCCCCCTTCCAAAAAATGATTTGTTCCCAAGGTCCGATAAAACAAGAAGAAAAAGAAAATAAACAGTATTGTTTCTCGATCACTTTATAAGTTACATTACACAGTACTTCAAAAATTTTCCAAAGGGAGCAATCTTATCTAAGTTATCCAGTGCCTAGTTATCTTCACTTATCTGCTTCCAGACCCCACACAAAGCAAGTGTCTGTGGACTATACTAGGAGAGGCTCAGTCTCCTTCAACTAGGATTCAGTTACTTGACATCCGAGTCTGGCTCTACGCTGGTGCCTGAAGGAATTTGTGAAATTGCAAAATATGTCAGGATTTCATGTATTTTTCACGGGGTCTGAGAAGGTTTTTCCCTGAATTGCTTGCTGGCTTAATATTTTGAAAAAATTTTCTGGTCGTAGTATTGGCCTGACCAAGTAATATGCTGCTGCTGTGAATAGTGGATAATGATAACAGTATGCTACCTCGTATTAGTATTTTACAAATGCAAGGACCACAGATGCCCTCGAAATCTCATCCCACGTTTGCATTTTATACTACTTCACGTGTAGTGACGGCCAAGTGCATATCGCGCGGGCTACCTACTATTGCACAATTAGTACCCCGTCTGTTACCTTTGTTACAAAACAGCACGGTCTGACAGTTCCGTATTCCAAGAAGGGGAATTCACACGAGGTATGGCAAACATCAGTTTCCCAATGTCGCCGGTAGCATAAACACGCCCCAATTATATTCCCTCTTTGAGAATTCCAACAACGTGACCTCAAGTTTTAGGTACACTGTAAAAAAAATTCTGTTTTTTACAGACTTAGTCTGGCAGCAGAGTTTCCATGCTTTTTCCATAAAATCAAATTGCAGAAAACCTCGGTAAAATTTACAGAATACAATTATTATTTTTACAGTTTCAACCTTAAACTTTATGCCTTGATCTGTAAAATTGGCACAATGTTGAACCAACTAACATCACGGCTCACCTACTGAAACTTCTCTATGCTCATCATGGGAATCCATAGGAGGATAATCAGGGTTAATGTTACAAGTATGAAAGTTACCAGCAATTTCAGTGCTGGCCACGAGCAGTTGTAGCAGGATTTTCATTGAAAGTCAAATATAAAACAATTTACTGGCTTGGCTATTATTTATTTGAGAACTGTTTGTTATAGTTTATGAAAAATTAATGATACAATTTTCTCCATCATATTTCAATGTTTCCCTATTTATATTGCATTGCACAACTAAGTAGGCCTATATGATGACCTTCAAGAATTCCACATTGGCAGCCAAAATTTATTTTACTTAGACGTACAGTCAGTGATAAACACAAATCTTTCAAAAATTTTGGAATGCTCCATTCACATGAAAGGTAAATAAGTCTGGTGTATAAAATATCACATATATGTTCAGCACCCACTTAGAAATTCTTCTCGAGGTCCCTACTTCTTGGAGTACTTGGCAAATATATTGTGGGATATGCTTTAGTTAGCCCCCTCTTTCGTTGCAAGGGCTGATCCCCCAATCCCCCACCCCCATTTTAATAACTGTACACCAGGTTATGCAAACCAAGAAAGATCTGAGAAAAACATTTTTAAAAACCACTTTATGTGCATCAGACGGAGAAAAATATTTCGTAAATTCTTTACATGTAAATATAGGAGCCGCACTTGCTTTAATCTCAAACAACTTCACTGTAAAATTTCATTTGAGAGAATACAGACTTTGTTTGTAAATCAGTTAAAATACATATTTATTTGGTTAAAATAACAGAATTTTAAGTAAATGTAAAAAACAGACTTATTCTTGGAAATTTTACAAGATTTTACTGTAAAACTACATTTGAGAACAAATTACAAACTTTTTCTGTAAATCAGTTGTTTAAAGGGAAAGTTTAAGCAAAAATTTTATTTTCATATGTCAAAGAAGACCAAAATCTACACAGTGTGGTGAAAGATCCATTTCTTGAGATATAAGTGAATGAAGTCAGTGGATAACCGAGGTTCCAACTCATAATATCTGTAACGACTCCAAATTCGTAGCTATGTAGAGCACTGAGCGAATTCATGTTACATTTTAAATATATATACTGACTCTTTTAAGGCTTTTTAGGATCTGACTTGAAGAAACTCTCGTTAAAGCAACAACTATTGCATAAGTTTGCATCTAGACACCCTTGAAACCGACAAAATTTCCAAAGGGAAGTGAGTCACCCATCCTAACTGAGGTCTCCACCGCACGGCGGTTCATGTGTTTTCTCCTTCCCTGAAAAAAGCATGGTAAACCTAGCCACCGCCCCGTCACAAAGTGAATTCTAAAAAAAATGCACCTACAAACGTATTGCCCATATACACACCTGGAAAGGAACAACAAATTGACTTCAAAAGATCTTAAATTTAGCACCAGATAAGATTGCATCTAAGGGTACTTAAATATTCAAAAATTTCTCAAAGGGGAGGGGGGGACGGCCCCTCCCGTTACACCCTTCTTTCATACCAGCAGTAAGGCACTGCAGTTAGCCCCAAAAGCAAAACTACTGCCTAAACCTGAGTAGATAGTATATATGTCTACTCATAGACATGTGGCAATATGCGTTCCCCTCTGATTCATTAGAATCTCGTGGCTCCAGACTTCAAGTTAAAGAAACCCTGGTTAAAGCAACAAATATTACACCATTTTGCATCTAGACACCCTTGAAAATCATAAAAAAAAAAAACATTCCACAGGGTAGGGGAAACATTCTCCCCGTAGATCCCTCCCCCATGATGGCAATACATGCAAGTTCTCTTTGCCAGAAAATAAATATGGCCCCCTACTTTTATCAATCCCCAACCTCGTTTCCTGTGGCCCCTGAAAAGTGGAACCACTGGCTGAAGCAGCAAGGTATATTACTGCACATTTTCCTCACTTATTTGGAAATTGTAAACATGAGGTGCATACTACAAGGCTGGTATATGCATTAGAGCACGCGAAGAGTGCCATTTCCGGCAATCTGGAGGGTTTGTAAAGCCCAAAATTTTCTTGTACGCTCCGTGCCAACTAATGGTGGCGCAACGCCTAGATAATCTTGCCGGCACTTTTCCTGACCTGGGCCCCTTCTGGCAAATCCTGGATCCGCCACTGTATCTCAAGCCTAGATATACAGATAATTGAGAAAAATTGGACTCCTCCGATGGCCGGAGATAGCATTTCCCAGACTTACACGTAGAATGTAAGGAGTGGCTCTCTTTCTTTGTTCTTTTTTTTTTCAATAAAATGCCTACATCAAAATTTTTCTTTGTCCTTTTTTTTTCAATAAAATGCCTACATCAAAATTAGTTCGCAAACTGCAAGTAATCAGAGAGCTATTAAAAAGTACTTCGACCCCAAAATGGAATTGCGTTTTTATGCTTGTAAAGAGAATCTAAACAGTCTTTCCTTTTAGCTTTCGTTTGTAATAATAAAAAAGGCAGCAACCTGCTAAGTGATCGGACAATTACCACATAAAATAAACCAATACCATTACAGTAAATGGTCTCGAATCTTTACGGGGGAACTAAACAACGGAATTGAAAATGTTCAAGCTAATGTTTCTCTATTGCCTAGGTTCCAACCTTTTTTCATCCGCGAAACCCTTAGGCTGTTCCATATTTTTGGGGGGACCCATGTCGGGGCAAAAAATCTCTTGATTGAGTTACTACCTAACACATTATTGGAAACGGATGATCTTACTCAAATTATAAGAATTTGAATTGTAATGAAATTGGAAATAGAAATTGTCGCAAAATTATACAACCACTGTATGCCTATTAGTGAAAATTAAATCTCTTCATCAAGATACAGGTATAAAATTTGTTATCATTAAGTTTATTGGAGTAGCTACACATTTTTCCGGGAAGCAAGCGCCAACATTTTCCGAATTTTAATTTGCTGCGTCCGAAGAGCGTCGAAATATTTCAAAATATGAAGCTTGTATTACAGAAATTTTTTAATCCTGGGTTTCCTTTAATGAAATTTGAAAAGTTGGACGATGACTGAAAAATCTGCATTTCCTGTTGGCAAATCTGAGATTGCACGGCCACCAAACAAACGGTTGTTGCTACATAAAGTTATCTTAGGCCTACAAATTGAAGCTCTCCTACTACATTTTGAAATTCAAGAGTTCATAGTGGAGAAAATTTTGAATTTTATGAAATTAGCACTGTAGTTGCCGGTGTCACATGGTGATCTGATGTCACATGTGGCGAATTTCCGATTTTGTCATTTCCAGAGCTCGAAAAATTTACCAAACTGAAGATATGAGCGACACTACTGCGTTAGAAATTGCAATTTGTGGCGCGCGGAAATTTTTTGAGACAAATAATTTGAAATATGGAGCTTTTATTGGAAAGAGTTATGAATTTCTTGGAAGAAGAGTTGGGAAACTGTATACACTGTAGTTGCCTGGTGTCACAAATGGCAAATTTTGGAACTTTTCATTTTTCAGAGCCAAGGGGCGATGGTCCCTGTCCCCCTGTACATACTCTACTGATTTTAGTCATCATTTGTGTAATGTTTTGCTTTCATACATTTCTATGATCACCCCTGACAATGATAATGGATCAGCCCATATCTTTTATCTCCTTCCTCCAATGGCTGTGAGAGTAAGTTGGTTCTAGACAAAACAATATCCTTTATCTAATTTAATATGTATCACTTTTACTGTTGTATTCAGAGAAGAAAGTCTGAAGAGAAATATACTCAAATAGAATAGCATAAACTGTGTGTGTCTTAATCTTGAATTCTCTGTATCACGGAGTTCAAAACTTTACCATTTGGTGTAAAAATGTTAGACTAAAAAAATCGGATCACCGTTAATAAGAAACAACTCTAGTAGGTTTACTTGTACCACTATCCACGATTGACCGACCCTCCGTGGAAACCAGTAATTTATTCTCATCAGTTCAATATACAAGATTGATTTTCTGCTTCCGACTTAGTAGCAGAAATGAGAAGCAATAAAATCAACCTTCTTCAATATATATAACGTTAAGGGATATTGTTTTGAGAGTTAAGAGAAATGAAAAACCTAAATCACAAACGAATTTTTTAATGTAATCTGTCAATAATCCGTTACGCCATCAAGATTGTGAATATACCAATATCTTTTTAAGATACTTCAAAAATACTCAAAATATATACTTTGCCTTCCTTTAATATAAAACGTACCTTTTATCGAGTGGAGATTGTGCATTGTGATTGGATGGCATTACTTGGATATTCAGTTGTACATAATGTTTTTCCAAGGGCTTCGACGCGGGCAGATAAGAAAATCGACAACGTAGCGGGTTTAATAGGGGACTTCAGATAACAACGAGTATATGAATGTGGACTGCATTGCATGTAATAAGCCAAAATGCCCAATTAGCTCTTACAAGGGTAATGGTAGTGTATATAAGGCTTATTGACCCAATTAATTTACAGCGACAAGTTCAAAATCGAATGTGATTGGTCCGTAGTAGCACAAATTGTGAACATCTGCTCTATTGTAACAAATTGCTAGCGGTGAATCAAAGGGGACTTGACCTGCTACTATATGACTAGGAAATTTTATTCAAGCCAAGAAAACGCCAAACTAGTGACTTGTAATTTTATACGCCTACGACTTTTTATTTGATGTTTCAAAGCACTTAAGCTTTCGCGGACCAGTAACTTTTCTACGTATACGGACCCCAATTTTTGACGCGGACCCCCACGGACCCCTTTGCCATTCGCGGACCCCAAAAAAATTTCGTGGACCCCAGGCTGAGAATCACTGCTCTACTAGCTAAAACTCAAGATCCGCTGGATTGATGAAAATATTTATTTGACGGCCGACTTATAAATGATTTTACTCCTAACTTCTTTTGCAGGATAAATATCAAACTATTCCTCACCGAACCTGAACACCAACCACTCCCCCCTGCTGTCCCCGTCGCCCCGTTCCCGTAGGTCTATGCCGGCTGGGGTAGTCTAAGGGATAGGCCCCTCCCCCTTTGAGAATTTTTGAAAACGTAGGCGTCCTTACGTGCAATCTCTGGTGCCACAGATGCTACATTTCGAAGTAAAATTTCAAATCTGACAAAATGTGCGAACTTATAGGATGAAAAACATGGCATCATTAACTGAGTGGGCCTTTAGGAGACAATCCCTCCTTTTTGAAATATTTTGAGAAATTGGGTGTCCAGACATTTAAACTGGTGCCACATGTGCTACCCTTTGAAGTAAAATTTGTATTACTTAAGTAGGTATTTTTAGAATCTAAAATAAATAGCATCCGTGTGGGGGCATGGTCCAACGTCCCCCTGCAGTACGTCACTGGGTGCTTTGATAGAATAACGCCTGTTCGGATTAGACTGTTTGCAAAAAAGGTGTTCTTTTATTCAATCAAAATTATCTGAAATTCTCGTTAAACGGTTTAAACCAAAATACAATTGTGGAGTAAAAGCTCTCGTAAATCTTTTGTTATTTGAGAAAAACTCCTCTACACCCTTCTATCAATTTGTTTAATTTGCATATATAACAACCTTACGTTTTGGAAATGATGCCTATTGTAATTAATTATGGAGAGTATTGTATTTTTTTATTTTATGGTTGATGAGCTACGTTACAGATTTGGAGGAAAAAATATTTTAGAACAAAATGCTCTAGAAATTAAGCAATGTTGTAACAAGTCACGGCTCGAGTCACTTCCTCTCAAAATGATAGTGACTCGATAGAATTCAGGAGTAATTTCCCCATTGAAATAGTACAGTGACTCGAGTCAATGACTCGACTCGAGTCACTTAAAAGTTTGAAAACTGGTTACTCGATTCACTAATCTAGTGACTCAATTACAACACTGTATACATGTCACATTAAGTGCAAAATATATGGACTTAAGCCTACTGATTGCAACAATAAACTAAATCTGCCACACAATTGTTTCTTCATAGCTCAGATATTGGTGGACATTTGATATGATGTCCCCCCCCCCCCAAAAAAAAAAATGTTAGACATGCCCCTGCCCTCCCCCCTTCCGTGATCGTCGCCCTTGTTAGGACAGTCACACTGAGCTACTTAAAATTCGTAAGTTAGTGTGTCAGAAAAAAAATTCTGATTGGCTAGGATACTGACGGTATCCTTGTAGATGACACTCATTTAATGAACAAGGTTACTGAACCCAACTTATTCGACTGTACCTGAAAAATCTTACTCAACAGTTGGTCTAGCCCGCGGGGCGGACGAATTTTTTTGGCCAGCTCATCGCTACGAAAAAAAAAATCAATCTGAGGGGTGGCAGCCTGAAGGGGGCTGCAGCCTGCACAGAGGCGCTACGCAGGCTACAGTTGGTCACGCCGTAAAATCCCATCTAACCTAACTTAACCTTATTAAACAGTTTCTCAGAATTTCTTTCACAATTAAAGCAAGTCCTGCTTCCCATGATCCTGTTCAATTACCATAATTAACAAATCCCCCCGCTTTCTATCCTTAAAGTCAACAACATAATTAATTTTGCTGTAATTCATCCTTACCAGGTGCGGATCCAAGACTTCCAGGGGGGGGGGGAGTGGGGGTGCAGAGTGTGATGGCCGGTCTGGGGAGAGTTGAGGCAGGGGTGTCCCCCTCCCTCTTTGAAATTCTTTGCAATTTCAAAGGTTCTGAAGGTCAATTTGGTGCACTCTATCATATAAAAAACAGCATTTTCAGCAATAAAATTGGATAGAATGGAGCAAAATTTAGTCTTGAAATGAAAATTCTTTTTTTCTATTTCAGTAATGTTGGACTAAACGATACTTTGGCCCCCATAATTTTCACTGTGGGACTAGTGCCACAACAGTCCTGCAGGGAAAAGTTAGCCCGGTTGACTGCGCCATCCAAGGGTGCTTCAGTGTAACATTCAACCGGCTTCGCCGGCTGAGCAACCAATTTTAGTGGCAAGCAAGTGAGAGGACAGCCAGGAAAATCAGGAGAAAAACCCCTCCTAAGTCGAGCGTGATTTGTCCCCATGCAGATGTGAATCACATAAGCTGGGGTAACAACTCTGTCACTGCACGATTCAAGACCCTATAGTACTTGGTTGTCAAACCTTCCGACTGGTGGAATTTTGTGCACTATGGCAACGTAGAAAGTGGCGTAGCTGGGATATTTTCCAGAGGGGCAAAGCTCGAAAATTTCCCCCAAACTTTTCAGTTTCAGTTTATTCTCGGTTTCAGTAATTTTCAAGGTCAATGTGCATGTATTACATAAAATAACATAACAGGTTGAAGGGCAAAGGAGGTCCAAGGCCTCATAAGATGCCCTGAAGTCCAAACTCTAATCAAAAGTCAAACCACCAAACCTAGAAAACAGCCCCAAACAATCAGATTCTACCACAGGAATGAGAACTTGTTAACCTTAACCCTTTACCGTTGTGCTCCAATCGGGGCATATTTGCGCTCCTCGGGAGCCCGCGGAAAAGCGGGCGTAGCACGTCCCGCATCAGCTTCCGTAGGTTATTGACCCCAAGACCTTAAACTATTGTCTCTCCCGTTGTTGTGGCCGAATTTTCGGGTAGCTACTCGCAGTTTCGAGCTCCGCGTGAAACAGCAAAGATGGGTGAGAGTCGCGCTCTCCGCATGGGTCCAAACTGACCTAAACAACGGTAAAGGGTTAAAGCGGTGAACTAACAGGGAGTTAACTGCCCAGTCAGGCAGACAATTCTACTCGTTGGCATCTCTATAGGAGAAACTAAACTTCCTAATGTCAAGCCTTGCAAAAGGCTTTTCCATCTTTTTACAATGCCCCACGAACCCGAGAATTACTTTGAACCCTTAAATAACTACAAGGCAAAAGGGGATTCCTTTCAGAAAGAAACTTGTAAACCTAGAGCACGTCTCGCTAATCCTTCTCATCTCCAAAGTGGTAAGCCCAAGATGTTTAAGCCTAGAATGATAAGGTAAATTTCTCACCTCAGGTATAAGGCGAGTAACTCTCCTCTGAACTTGCTCTAAAAGAAACTTGTCCTTTTCACAGAAGGGGCTCCAAGCCTGAGCTGCATAATCAATATGTAGTCTTACTAACTGCTTATACGAATTGAGTACAATATCCTTACTAAAATTGACGAAATTCCTCTTGATCAATCCAAGCACTCTGTTAGCCTTTGCAAGCAGTGGCTGCACACTGCCTCGATGACTTTAAATACCCAGTAATTACAACACCCAGATCTTTCTCGAAGGTGACATTACTTAAAACACTACCATTGCTCAAACTTTTAGGACCAAAGGGAAGGACTTTACACTTATCCACATTAAAGGAGTGACATTTGCCAAGTCTGAGACCAAGAAAATAACCTATCCAGATCATACAAAATACGTCAACTTATGATAATAACATGATTACCGTGACGTCATGCTGTCATGTAATGTTACCTAAGTTAATACATGGCCTACAAGATCTTGAAGCTGCCTGCTGTAGGATTAAGACAATGTCATCATGGGCCCATTGTCACCCCCACCCCCAGTGATTAATTAGTTTAATTTTCCAAACCGTATTAAACAGATTAATTTTCCGAACCAGTCCTTTAAAAATAAGGTAAACATCATACGTTTTTCCAGGTTTGCAGGGTTATTATGTCTAGAAAACGGCAAGCTATTGTTTTTAGCTCCATCCATGGTTAAATACAGAGTAAGGTCAGTCTATAACCTGCCCGGTACTAGCTTGTACTAGTTGTAGGATCAGAGGCCATTAAATGCTTTAACTTAACCCAGGGCGCTGTCAACCAATAGGTTTGAAACTGGGCTGTTAAACCTCGCCTAACCTAACCCATGGCGTTGACAACTTTAGTGACGGGTGAGAGTGATACGCGGAAGGCGACCATCGGTTCGCGCGGAGCGTCCCGCCAGGGGAAATTTCACTAAAAACACCCCTAGGTTGCAGGAAATGACACTCCCCGTGCTTCATTACTGCATGCTTAGAATGCCATATTTTTCTTGTCCTGAAAACTAAGGAGCCAATTTATTCACAATACATATAAAAAGGGAAAACTGGAAACTCTTAGGCCTACCGGTATGTAGGCCTATTTCTGACAGCCGTAAATCGAATATAAATATAATGGTTGTGCATATCGAAAAGGATTGAACAAAAACGATCATTTGCTCATTAAACACCACAATTTCTAAATTGTTCTAATTAACGTAAGCTTTATCGGCTATATGCTTCGAAATGATATGTCTAGGTGAAAGCAACACATGAAACGCGGATTTTCATTCAAAATACATGATTTTTGACGATTTCAAAATTTTTGACGTCATAATTTGGGGGAATTCCCCCCCCCCTCCCCCTAATAATGGGTTATTTTATGTCACACAAACGCGGTTTACGATAAAATTGATCCAAATAAAACCAACTTTTTTCCTCCTGCTACCTTTGACATGCAGTTACCAGAAACGTGTTTAGCCATTTCGATATATTTATGGCTAGAAGTAATAATCCTTTAAATTATGTAAATTTGGGGTGAAAAGCACATTTTTGCTTACAGACCTCAAGTACCATAAATTAATGACTTACGACAAAATCAAAGGGTGTGCCCAATCCAAAAAGTATTCACTGGGTGTGTATTATTACGACTATCACAAATCCAAATTAGCCAGACCTTAAAACACAACCCCGAGTACAACATTAAGCGAAAAACCGAACCATACACCATGCGTCCACACACTGTAACGCATTTGGGAGGTTTATGGTCGAAACTTGTCAATATGGAACGAAAAAACAGAAATTGTGATAATTAAATGAGGGAATATTTCGATCACGAGGCTATATGATTATGTTACTATTTATTAGCAACGTATTATTCAATAGTGCATCAAGTTGATGAAGATAACATTAGCACAATACGTGGGGAACTAGCTCGGTGATGGTATCCTATGCCCGGTTTTATAGCCTGTCAGTTCGCAGTGAACTGATCAAAATACCCTGCATGTGTACCAGAGAACATTCACACTGCTGCAGAGAGTCTGCGGAACGCGAGTCAAGCGCGCTTCATGCTGCAGTGACACAGATGAGATCTGGGGAAATACGTTGCATGGAAATTCGAGTTATGCATGAGAAATGATTCATAATTACTTATAGTGAGAGAACTTTGAAGAAATAGGAAAAGGAAGTATTATTTCGTCAACTTGAAATTTCCTCAAATTCCACAATGAAATGATTGACAATGCTAAACAAGCCTACTACCAAAGTCAATTTATGAATGCCGACAATAAAACAATCTTCAAAAAGGTGAACCATTTGTTGAACAAAACCGACAAAATACTCCCAGCTCATGATTCCCCACAGGAACTCAGTAATGACTTTTCGAAGTTTTTCTATAATAAGATAAAGAAAATTTATGAATGTTTTGAAAATAATAACATGAATAATTTAGCTAATTCTACACCTAATGAATCATCAGTCCACTGTAGACTCAGGCTGAGTTCATTCCTTTGAGTGAAGCTGATGTTTGCGATGCTATCAACAAAGCTCCCAACAACTTCTTGTGCTCTTGACCCTGTGCCCACTTGGTATCTCAAAGTAAATATTGAAGCATTTGTACCAATTATCCCTCCCCCAAACCTCTCCTTCCCTCCCCTTCCCTCCCCTTCCCTCCCCTTCCCTCCCCTTCCCTTCCCTTCCCCTTCCCCTGCCCCTTCCCCTCCCACCTTCCCCTTCCCCTTCCCCCTCCCCTTCCCCTTCCCCTTCCCCCTTCCCCTTCCCCTTCCCCTTCCTTCCCCTTCCCCTTCCCCCTTCCCCTCCCCTTCCCCTTCCCCTTCCCCTTCCCCTTCCCCTTCCCCTTCCCCTTTCCCTTCCCCTCCCCTTCCCCCTTCCCCTCCCCCTCCCCCTTCCCCTTCCCCATTCTCCCTCCCCCCAAACCGCGCTCGCCTCCCATATGATTAAAGAAAGGGGAAGGATACGTGGCGAGCGGTTGTAATGCAAACAGCACCTAGCATATGGTCGCTCTATACACCTGTAACACAAAGTTAAGGGTCATTGAACTCCGATGACACAACACGTACCGTAGCCCTACGTATAGTAGGGCTACGTACACGAAAATGCCCATTCTCGTTGTGTATATGCATAAGCCATAAACTTTTGTGCAGTGCATGCATACTTTCCAATCACGTCACGTAAACACATCAGTCACGTCGTAGATTCTACTTGAATCAACGTTCACTGCGTAGGTAAAAACTCAATTTTCTTCTGGCACAGCAGAGCGAAGCAGACAAAGTGGGGACGTTTCACAAAAGAAGATCATTTCGGACGGATTAACCGGCAAACAGTATCCAAATTATGTAAGTTTGGCTTCATATCAAGATTACTGCAGGAAAAGTGTGATACAGTAAGCCGAACATAAGTTAGGATTCCAAGTTAGGCTTGTGTTATATGTCACTGTGTTAGTGTGTATAGAGGCTAGAGTACACGTTTTGCGTTGAAGAGTGACACGTTGACAGTTGCGAAAGCAACTGAGCCTAACGTTAGGCCTAGGCCTAACTGTTAGTGTTACTAGTGTTAGCCTACTGGAGTTGCTAAATGTTGTTGTTAGTGTGCTGTAGTCAGTAGGAAATTTATTGCAACTGGAACGAATTAAGACACAAATGAGTTTTCACATGCAACAATTGATGCAAGTTCCCATAACTTTCCAGGCCGTTTTCAGTAATATTTCACATTCTTTGAATTTGATCAACAGTGTGCTCAGTAGGCCTAACATTAGGCCTAGCATAGGCTAAGTTAGGCCTAGCTGTGAATTGTCAAAACTGCCAATGTAGGCCTAAGTAAGACCCTACCTTTGATAAATTTTTCTTTTCAGTTTAGGCCTAGGACCTACCCAATCTGATCAAAATTAATATGGAGTATTGCCCTGCCTGTTTTCCTGAAACATGTCGCCATTTCTTTTTATTTGAAAACCAAGTTGCACACCCCAAAATTCTCCCAAATCTGGTATAAACTCAACTCCAATGCATTGGTGTCAGTGAATGTAATGCCTAAGTTTCTATTATTGACCATTTAACAAAGCTCGTTGCTTCCTAGTACTTCTGTAGTTTCACCTCTAGGCCTAGGCTCTAACATGGTTATTATTCCCACTAAGGAATTACATGGAATATAAGATATGAAGGGTGAATTTCTTAACTTTAATTTGGGTGTACAACAGACATGTAGGGTGGGACTAAGCCAATTGCTACTGCATCATTTAATGATTCATCTGCACAATAGGGTGCCTTCTTCTACATGGCAGGTGCACAATAGCTGTGGTTTTTGTTTCAGTTCATTTTGGAACCAATCACTTGCATCAATAGTTAGTATAATTTGTTAAAGGGCAAAAGCACTCACCCCAATTCGAAGTAGTGTGTCACACTGTCCTCTTTTATGATAAGCTCTTGCAAGTCGTGACAATATTTTTTCTCTTCAAATGTTAAATTTGCTAGGAGTAACTGTAAAAATGACACCTTGCAAGGTAGTGACAGTTTTTAATTTTTATGGAAATGAAAGGGCAAGGGGGGGGGGGGAGGAGATTTACCCACCTTTTTTGGGAACTGTTAAAAAGGGGGGACAAATCCCCCACCTTTGCCAGAAATAGTCATACTGTAAATGTACAGTTCATGATCCATTGCCAAGAAAGCATTTTGTGTTCAGCTCTCTGCAAAAAGAACACCTTTATCCTTAATTACAGTTACTATGCTAAATATGTACTTCTCTCTTTTTTTATTTTCAGTGGTACTGTTCGACACTGAAAACGACCCCTGACCATGAGTATGGAAACACAAGAGGCCATGGATGACCAGGGTGGCAATGTCAACATGGACCCATATGAACCGCCAGTCTTGGCATATGATGAAGTTTTTCCACCCCTAGAACGCCCAGTTGAACCCAGTGTGGGCCAGCCAAAGGCAGCTACTCAGACAGCAGGGCCAAGTTATGCCAAAATGGCTGTCAGGTCTTCCACAATCACTCAGGTTTGAAATCATTTGCTTTCAGCAGGATTCTTTTGTTCATCAAATGATGTGGATTTTCAGAAGTAGTTCAGAGGGTGAACTGGCTGCAACAAGTTCAATCTTTGGTCCAATCTCCACCCTGCAGATTCAGTGTCAGAATGTGCTCTTAACAAATCCTCTAAATTTAAGGTTAACTTTGGTGTACAGAACAGTTCTTGCCAAAAAAGTCAGCATTCACTAAGTTGACTGTCAACTCAATACTGTTTTAACAAGTGGTTAAACCTACAGAATTTTCAAATGGATTCAACTTAGTTAGTCCCTCCCACTGGTGGGACCCTTTCATTTAAGTTAGGTTAAACCAGGTCTATTATTCAGAAATCATTCCTATCTTATCTCTACTTCTCACCACAAAGCAAACAAGCATAGAACTTTAAACCTCTGTGACGAGGAAAAAGTACTTTGAATACTCAGGACTGTTACTGGCTCAAAATAAAATCTCTGGAAAACACAAAGAGGATTGGGGACATTATGAATGGAACAAGTTTGTCAAGTAGTTGGGGATATGGAACCATTTTGGATTGACATGACTTGTTACAGTGGTTCTATTAAAGTTCACAATGAAAAACCTTCAGTGGGTGATAAAATGCTGTGAGTCAACTTACCTTAAATTCATGTTCATGAGTTGAAAGTGTGCCAGACATTTTGGCAGCATTGTATGGTATGGGTACATGAACTGTAATAGTTGAGAAGTTCCATTGTCAGCCTGGTGATTTAGTAGTTGCATCAGTTGAAACTCAAGTTGTTATGGGTCTTAAAATATTAGACAACTTTGGTTAGCCTAGAATGTCATGGTTATGATGGGTCAGATTTTTTTGTTTTATGATGTTAGGAATGCTTATGTACAGTTTATATGTCTTCACAGGTATTCCGTGTGCCTTTAGAAGAGAGACGTTACAAGGAGATAGATCAAGGATTTGGTGAAAGTAACAGCATGGCCAACCAAATCTGTTACCAAATTCAGACGAAAACAGGTTAGCAAACTCCTCCTGCAAATATATTAAACATTGAAATTAGTCATTACCAAATACAGTAATTTGTCTCCTTAGTTTTCGAGCTTGTTGACCAATCCTTTTACTTGCGCCTCAGTTTGCTCCCCTAATGTATTCTTCTGAAACCATGACTACTGTAGTATCCTCATTCTTATTCATGCCTTTTTTGGTTGTTTTTTTTTTTTATCTGACCCTAAGCTTTGAGGATTTTCACATATGTAGTATGTTAACAGGCAGCAGTCTTTCACTGGCATCTTGTTTCCTGTGAGAGTTCTTGGAGTCGTAGTCCTTGCTGGACTTTCTCCTTCCCTCTTCTCCTCGGTCTATTAGTCTTGTTCAAGGTGAGGGGTCGGTCAGCTTCACCTTTAGATATTACAATATCTAGAAGTGTACATTACATTTCCAGCCCTTGAATTTTGGGGCCTACAAGTGCAATTGCACACTATCACTCGCCTCAAATCACTGTGAGAAGTGTCATTTGTTTCACACCTAGTTAAAGAATTTGAACTTTAAGTAAGTATTCCAAAGTTTGAAAAATGTCCCAACTTAATTTTTTGAGGAGTGTGATTTGTAGCACACCTCAAAATTTTAAAACTTTAGGCCTGCATTTCATGTCAGAATTAAGCATCTCCAAATTCAGACACCCTTCAGTTTTTGGGATTAATTCTCTATTCCATTACCAGGGGCTGGTATTGAGATGAGCTTGGCAAAGGACCAGAGTTTGACCATTGTAATCACAGGGAAACCTGAAGATGTCATGAGAGCTAAAAGAGACCTAATCAGCAAACTACAAACACAGGTAATGAACAAACTACTGTATATGCTTCTGTATAATAGTCTAGTGTTCTGACTTTAACAGTATTCCAGTATAAAGTTATTTGAGAGGGTAAAATCAGTAAACAGTTGTCATGAACATCCTGTTGCTATCTTTGGATGTCTCCTTTTATCATCATTTTACAGTGTTGTCACTAAGGTGCATCGTTGTGCTATTCTTGCACTCAATTCACAAGACCTGGAGACAAAATATTCATCTGCACAAAAGTCCTGCTCTCTTTCCTATGAAATTTCATCCAAAAATTTGGAAGGGGGCAGGGGTGGGGGATTTCTGAAACATATTATGAATCCTAGGGCCAACCCTGCAAGTATCATTTCTAACTTTGAACATTACCCATATTGCATGGGAAAGGCAAACCTTGGATGTTTTGAAAATATTTTAAAAAGTTTGCAGTCACAAAAATATTTTTGCATTAAATTGAAAGAGAAATTTAGAAGTGAATTTACACATTCACATTCAAGTTTTTATTGACTCGATTTGCCTGTGATTATGTGGGAAAAAAAATGAGTCATGGCCAAGTATAATACTCACTGGTATGTTAATGTTTGTATAAGTCATGCAAAAAACAGTAATGTTGATTATTTAACTAGTCCTGAAGGTGCTCCAGTTGGGCATGCAAGCCTTAAGTTTTTGTTGGCAGGGCAAACCAATTTTAGTGGCAAGCCTATGCAAAGTTGAAGGAAAGTCAGAGTACTAAGAGAATAACCCACAAACATAGGGAAGGATTTGAATCCATGCACAAATGAATCACATTGGTGCACAACAGCTATAAGGGACGCCTCTACCAATCACGACCCTACTTGATGTCAGCATATTTACTCTGTGGAGAATAATATTGCTTAGTCTGTACTGTGTCTTTGGCAAAGGGGACATTTGGCCTAACAATATCGCTCATCATAAAGGATATCAATGTTGCCTAGTTTGAAATTTGGTGGGCAAATTGTTCATGAGCTTCAACAAAGAAATTTTTTTTTTCTACAGGAATTTTTTTTTATTTTTTAAAAGCAGTCTTAGCTAGTATAATTTTTCAGTCAACCATTCTCTGTCTGTACATCACAGTTCAAAAGTTTAAATAATTGCAACACCATAAAGGGACTCCCTTACTTTATCTTTCAAATTCTGTATCTACAAATTGTGATTTGAAACTGTAAATTTTTTATTCTTTTCAAATACAAAGGCCAATGTAAAGATCAACATCCCAAGAGAACATCACCGTTTCATCATCGGCCGTAAAGGAGAAAAACTGAAGGAGCTAGAGTTGTCCACTGCCACAAAGATAGTCATCCCCAAACCAGATGACCCTAACCCAGATTTCATCTACATTACCGGTACTAAGGAAGGCATTGACAGGGCTAGTCATGAGATTCATCTCATATCTGAAGAGCAGGTGAGAATTCAAGCCCATAGTCAGGCTAGGCACCAAAGGTGTGGGGGGGGGGGCAGGCAAAACATTTCTAGGAGGGGCAAATTTTTTTCAGGTGGACCAGATGTGTACAAATGTACTAAGCCAGTGACAAACTTCAGTCTCTATAGGGGGCAAAAAAATATCTGGGTGGAGGGGGAGGGGTTGGCAGATATGTGAAAATTTTATTTGTGACAGGTGTACTTGCAGAACTGGAAACAAGGCATCATTAATTTATTGAGTTAGATGGTGTAGTAGATGGTAGAAGGTTTATAAAGACACACCAACACAAGTGTGTCATCTAGTGTCAGCTACTGTTTCAAATACACTTTTGATTTAATGTCAAATAGTGTTCAATTGTTAGAGACGAATCCTGACAGATTGTGATGGTCTGATTTTAGTCGGCCATTATTGGGGTCCATCACCTTTAATCTTTAAATTTCCTTCCTTACCTGTTCAATGGATGGTTGTACACTGAAGTGTATCTTGGTTTTCTCAACTTCACTGCATATGAGGATTTGAAATTCATGTAGACAGTAAATGAAGACGCTTAAAGGCTGATGGACCCCCTAATGGCTGCCTACAGTCACTAAAAACAAGAGCTATTCGGATTCGTCTATATTCTGCAACCAGTGTTGGTTAGATAGGATTCAGTGACACACCAACATGAATGTGTATTGTTGTGTCATGAATAGTTTAAATTTTGTTTCAAATTCTCTCCTGTATTTGCTTCTGAATGACAGGAGGGGAATAGCATGGGAATGTATTACAACTCTCAGTCCACAACCTGGGCACATAACCATGGGGGCAGTACCTATATCACAAGCCTTGAATTTTGAGGTGTGGTGGTACAATTGCACACCATCACTCACCTCAAATCACTGTTAGAAGTGTGATTTTTTGAACACCTGGATTGAGATTTGGAGCCCATATAAATTTATCAGAGTTCAATAAAATAGCACACCTACCACACTCCTTAATTTTCTTAGGGGTGTGATTTGTAGGACACCTGTAGAATCTAAAACTCAAGGCCTCATTTCATGTAAGCTATTAAAGGGCAAGAGCAGTCATCCCAAAGTGAAGCAGTGTAGTAGATTGTCCAGTTTCATGATTGGCTGTTGGGAGTCCAGTGACAACATTTTTTCCCTTCAGATGTAAAATTTACTAGAAATAACTGCTTGATTTTCCTTCCAATATGCAATAGTAAAGTCATAAAATGTGAGGGAGATAAGACAAAAATTGTGTTATCAGAGCTTTTTCGTCAAAATAAGTTTGGGGGACTGCTCTTTAAGGCAAAGTCATGTTTCATAAAGGGCATCACAGCTTTGTTGTCGTTGTACTGTATGTGTAAGGTTTGAATCTAAATCTGTAAGAGATGGTACGCTGTATATCAGGAGTTAAAGAGGGGATTATCTTTCCTTTTCAACCTGAAAATGGTTTTTAACTTGTAGGTACCCACCCCATCCAAGAAGCGAAAATTTGAGGCAAGATTGAAGCAGTGCAGCTACCGATCACCTATGATTTGTGACATGCTAATAATCGAAAGTGGTCCTTCACTAAACAATTGTTTGATCCATGATTATTTGATAATCGCCCAGAGCTCTTTGATTTTCAATATAATTATCTGTTCATTTTAGGCAAAGCGAGCATTGGAGAGACTGCCAATACCCCACGTATACCACCCCTTCATCTGCGGACCATACAACAACAGGACCAAGGAGCTCTCAGCAGCTACGGGGGCCCAGATTCATGTTCCTCCCCTGAGTATTCAGAAAGATGAGATTGTTGTCTCAGGAGAGAAGGATGGAGTTCACGAAACTTGCCACAGGATTATGCAAATTTATGAAGAGAAGGTCAGGGGTCAAATATTGAATTTTAATGAGTGTTAGGGGGTGTATTGACTAGTGAGATTTTCAGATAAGTTCACATTCTTATGTAGCTTCATGGGCTTAGTTTATGGCCTAATTGGAAATAGAAATATGTGAGGAGAAACAGGAAAGGTTTGTCAGAAGTATGATCACTTGATTTCAGAGGACATGCTATACCTGAATGAAACAATGGCTGAAATAGAGGTGTAAGAGGTGTGGGTGAGGTTGATAACAGTCCTCCCTCTTCTTACATCCCTACTTCTCCGTACCGTTTGTGGAGAATATTTACTGTGGAATTGGGAAGACATTTTTCCCTAACTTTTTAGACATAAACATTCATTTTTCAGCCTCCGGCCCCTTCTTTCTCCTTTTTCTCCAGTTTGAATATAGTCCCTGTCTACTTTTGTCATTTAATTATGATGTGGTTGGTATGGATGCACAGTGATTGATAAAGTGACCTGATTTTCTTGAACAACTGGTTAGTTTATCACTTTTTAAGGTTAAGAAAATTTGTGCCCTGAAGTGTTGAGACTTAATTTGATTTAAAAGGATACAGGAAAATTGTACTTAGAAATTATGTCACATATGCAATGTAAGCATTCTTCCAAAATTGTTATTCATTGAAAGTTCACAGGAATGTTAAGGGAAGGAAACAATGAATACTTGTCTCTCAAATAAAGTCACAAAAAGTAACTGCATCTCAAATCTCTTTTGCAACAGAAAAAGAAGACTACTACAGTGTCTTTGGAGGTCCGCAAGAACCAACACAAGTATGTGATTGGACCGAAAGGATCAAACATCACAGAAATTTTGGAGAAGACAGGAGTATCTGTAGAGATGCCAGCATCCACTAGTACATCGGAGACCATAACTCTTAGAGGAGAACAGGATCAGCTAGGCCCTGCAATATCTATGGTCTACTCTAAGGTTAGTGCTGGGAACTTATTTAATGGTCTAGCATGGTAATCTGGGAAAGAAAATTTGTCCCTGACTAGGAAGTCAATTCTGGGTTTCCACTGTCATGGGAAACCTAACATTAAACTCCCCATAGCTAGGAAAAGGACATCTATTGTTGAAAATCATCCTTGCATGACAGATTATTTGAATGCTGAAAATGCTTGATTACTTCTACTAGAAGAGTCACAAAATCGTTTGTGAGTAAGAGCAGTAAAGGAAATTGCAAAACTTAAAAAAGCAGTCAGAAAAGCTAGTCCTCTCTGCCAGGGTTGTGCCCATCAAACTGGGATTGTGGTTTGAAAACAACTTCACAGCATGAACCTGATTGAGTCATGAATATTCAAAGAAAAAAATCAAGACCTGGAAAAGTGTAGAAATTTAGGGAAATTGTGTGAAATCCTGGAAGAATCTTGGAAATTTCACACTTTAACATTTTCCCATTCTCACTCTCAATGATTTGTAATATCAAATTTTATTCTCTCTCTTAACATCAAAATGGATTGTTCTCCTCGCCTCAATTTATGGGAAGAAGAGAAGAGGACGGTCATGGAAAATCTTTATTTGGTCCCGGAAAACTCAGGGAAGAGTCATGAAAATTGATTTCTCTTAAATGGAATTATTGTTTTACAAGTAAATGTCATCCTTTTAAAATTAATGTTCTTTGGCAAAGAATAATAAATAATGACAAATTAGGCAGTATAGTAGTCTTCTTTTCAAGAAACAAGTTTCCCTCACATAGAAACTCAGCTATTTGTTCTTCAAGAATACTGTTCACCCAAACTTTCACATTTCAAAAGATGCAATTTCCGCCACTCTTCTTGTGCATAATGATTTTAGGAGATGAAGCTATTGCTTGGGTTTATTGTTGAGATGGAATAATTTAAAAATGACTATAGAACTAGTTTCTTTTTATGCTATGTTGAGTTGGTTCAGGAAATTAAACAAGTATTTCCAAACCTGTTAAGTTTTCTTCACATATTAGTGACAAATGCATCAAACTTAACCAATCCCATATCCATACACAGAACTGTTTTTTGAGTGAGTACTTAACTGTTCAATTCAGTTTCCAAAAATTTGTGACCAGACACTTTTCCAAATTGTGCACAAACGGTCACAAGTCAGGACACCAAAAAATTCAAAATTTTCGCTTTCCCAATTTAACTATTCTCTATTTAACTTGACTCACAATACTTATTATAAGCATTGTCATGTGGTGGTGACCCTTTAACATTCTCATTAAGTTATGAATATCAACTCAATGAGCCCTTTTAAGTCAGCGAGCCACTCCCCCTCCTTAGACCCCTCCCATTAGACCCCTCCCCCAGGGAGGAGGTTCACAAATAGGACATTCTGGAAATGGTTTCCTACTTCACTTAACCTCTAAATATTGCAAGCAAATGTAACTGAAAGGCCCTGCTCTCTTGCCAGTGTTGTTGCTAGAAGTTGGTGAGAGCATGGTAATGTCACATGGTTTTCACTTGCCAGTGATCAGTTGGTTACGGCTTTCCTTTAAGAATTGCATTTGTGTAACATTGTTATAGAGTTTCTCTATATCAGTATGAATCAATTAATATTCCTGTTTTGCTTTTCTTTTTGTTTTGAACAGGCAAACAGTATTGTTATTGACCATGTGCAAGCAGAGTCATGGCTCCATCGTTTTATCATCGGCAGGAAAGGAAAGAATATTGACAACATCACCTCAAGTTTGTCAAAGGTAAGACAGATTATAGACCAATCCATACAGTCAAGGGATGGTCTGGATTCAGGGGACCAAAACTGAGGTCTATCACCTTTAAATCTTTCAATTTCCTTGCTCACCTGTATCGGGCATGGATGGCTGTTCCCTAATTTGTATATTGATTCCACAGACTTCCTATATACACATGGACAGAGCATGTAACGTTTTACGCCCTATCTCTAGATTGTCTCCACCAACTGGGACAAAAAAATATCATATTCCTGCAATCTGTGCAGCGATTTTGATCTTATCTTCCATTATTTTGAAAATACTTCAAAATACTTCAACTTTCTTGCAAAATCTGTCGATTTTGAACGACCTGAGCAAGTCCAAACTTTTACACACAAAGCCATCTTGCTATGCCTATACTCACACGTACTGTAGTGACAATATATGGATAGTATGCTCTATCCAAGTATAGGAAGTCTGTGATTGATTCCTTCAATTGCAATGAATATGAGGGTTTGAAGTTCATGTAGCATTAAAGAAAGATGATTTAAGGCTGATGGACCCCACTAATGGCTGTTTACATTCACTAAACACAAATGCTGATCAGATTTGTCTGTAAGATCAAGCCAGAAGGGACTGTGCATTAGCCCAGAATAATGAATGATCAGGGTTGACCCTGCAAGTGATGTTTGAGAGAACAGGCCCTCTGTGCCAGAAAGCATCCAGCATTAGCATTCACTCTCAGGATACATTATACTGTTTTATAAAACACCTTCTTAATTTCTCTACATCTGTTTGGAGGATTGGTGGTCACATGCCTGTCATTGGTTCCCTTCCATCACACAATCTGTTCGTGTATAGTACAGTAGTAGTCCCTGTGTGCAATGGTAAAAGGACAAAAAGTGCATTAGTAGGCTTAGCAGTACGTAGGCCTACATACATAGTTCATACTTTAACATTGATCTATGTTGCTGCAAATCGATAACAACGTTGGGAATCATGCATTGCATATAGGCTATACAAATATAAAACAAGTACGTTGCAGACTGCAGATTTACATAAACAAATCCAGATACTGTGCCATAAGTTGTCCTCTACCAAGTGTTACAAAATGGCAGTTGGATGTACAAGTGTTGTGCTTCTAAACCATTCTAGCCAAAGTAGGTGTTGTGCAAAACAAATGATGAATGGGTTCATATGCATTCATTGAAAGATTGAACCCTCTATTCAACTCAGCTCGGCCTCGTTGATCAGAAGTGCAATCTCTCATCTCATGAAATAATTCAATGCTATCACACTCATAAACATTCATTATTTGTATACTAATGCACAAGGTCCAGAGCTGGAAAAATGAAAAAGAAATCCTACTTTGCTCAATACAAATAACCACATAAAAACAAGGCAACTCAAGTAAACTGGAGTATTGATTTATGTGTGAGCGTGTTACATAACCATAAGTTTGTTCTGGAATAATGCTTGGTGACCTGATCATTATTGGCCAGTAGAAGGTGAAATTCATTAACAAAGTATTAAAGAACGGTTACTTAAGTTGCTCCGTAATTTTGCAGTGGGTAAATTTAATTTACCTGCATTTTCGTACTAGTGTTGAGACCAAGGTGCGTATAATTCCAGCAGTTAACATTTCATTAGTTAGTTCATGTTTCTTCTCACTTGAGACCTGTTCGATGTCTGTTGTTTTTGGTTAATAATCAGTTGAAAAGAAAAAAAAAAAACAAAGCGCTGGAACAAAAGGTCAATAGTCTCAATCAAACTCTGATTGTCTTGTTTATACATGTGTATCTGATAGCAATTTGAGATCCTTGGTGACATAACTTACTTCGATATTATTAGGTGCACATTGAGTTTGCAGAAGGTAGTGACAGAATTGAATTGGAAGGTCCCCCTGAACAAGTAGAAGAAGCTAAGAAGCATTTGGAGCAGGTAGTGAGTGAGCTGAGGAACACTCTGGCCTTTGACACCATCAATATTAACCCACGGTTTGTGAAGCATATCATCGGCAAGAATGGAGCTAATGGTGAGTGGCGTTGCCTCCTTTGTAGGATTTAAAGAGGCTCATTGAGTTGGCTCATGAAATTAAACAAATTTTTCCAAACCTGTTAAGTTTTCTTAACATACCAATGACAAATGGTCAATCTTAGACAATCCACATACCCTACATACAAATAACTGTTTTATGAGTGACTTATTAACGATTCAAGTAGGTTTTCAAAAATTCGTCACCAGACACTTTTTCAAATTATGTACAAAACTGTTACAAGTCAGGACACTAGAAAATTCAAAATTTTGACATTTCCTGTAACTTTTGGACATGAAACTTGACTTGTTATACTAACTATAAGCATTATTATGTGATAGTGACCCTTTGAGACTTTCATTAAGTTATCGATATCAACTCAATGAGCCTCTTTAATACAGGCAGAAAGATGGGGGAAATATTATGGTGGGAAGGTGCGTGGGTGGGGAGGGGGAGATGTTGGTGCTTCACATGCTCAAAGTAGTCCCCCAAGTGCATACTTCATGATATTGGCAAAGGAAATGTTAAACAGCAAAAGTAATTTTGCAGCCAGCCAAGTAATATTACACATTGAGCCAAACCTGTTTTCAATTGTGTACTCATACACATTTTTAAATTAACATTATTTGAAGAATGTCTATTGTAAAATTGGTGTACTTTCTCTTTTCACTTAACTTCAAAATCACCACCCCAGATAATATACACACTTTCAAAACCAACTGCATGATCAAGCGGTTATAGCATCCAACTTGCAGTCAGGAGGCCTGGAGTTTGAGTCCTGGTCAAAACTTTAAAAATGGTACCTACTATCAAAGTGCTTGGTGCCCAGCATGGGAAAAACAAGCCATTGAGCTTCAGGGATGAGCTTTTTCTGCAAATTCCTGGATTTCTGTGATTTATTTTTTCTTCATCTGTAATTTACTTTCCCCGATTTCTGTGATTTTCTGACAGTCTTATTTTTCAGTGGTGGTCGCGCTTGCAACTTGCGAGTACTATTACTATAGTATACCAGACTCACTCTATCACTGCAAGCTCTATCCATGTTTATCCATGAATGACTTGGACCGCAAAACTGACAGCCTGGAGTTTTAACACTCTCTGTCACAGTGGATCACAGTGTCACAGTTGAACTTCAGAAATGGCAGAGGCCAGCTGGACTTAAACCAGTTGGTTAGAAACTGAGCCGTAATGCTTTATCTAACTAACTAACTCATGCATTATCTCACTAAAGGTTACATTATGTCTTTCAGTGAACCGAATCAAACAAAACTATGGCGTGTCAATCAGGATCCCAACAGAAGAGGAGAACAGTGGAGAGATCCGTATAGAGGGCAGCCCAGATGGTGTGGCCCAAGCAAAGAGTGAATTGTCTGAGATGGCACAGAGGATGGTAAATATTTCAGATTTAAGATTTCATTTCTTACTAAATATGAATGTGTAGACGAAGAGAAAATCCTTCATTGTAGACTGTTGATAAAAAGTTCGGTGTTGTATGTCAAAATTAGTTTCAGTTCTAAAACATTGGTAAGTTTGGATGCAATTGAGTGTTTTGTTCCATATTTGCTTGTGAAGGTCAGAATTTTTATTTAACAACACTGTAAATCACTGCTGCTGGGGTCATGCTATAGGAGGTCATGGTCGTACAATGCGTTCATAGTGTGAAAGATTTTTAACCCAAACAAATGCAAATTATGTATCAGAGGTCATTAACCTCATAGGTGACTGAGCTTAAGTGTAATTTTGGAACTTTTAGAAGAAATGGACTTGGCCCAACTTGAATAAGTGCAGTGCAATGTCCTGTTTCATGATTGGCTCTTGTAACTCATGTGACAGTATTTTTTGTTCTCAAATGTGAAATTTATTAGAAGTTACTGCTTGGTTTACCTTGAATATGCAATAATGAAGTCCTAAAATTATCATGAAAGGTACATTGAAGAGAAATAAAATAAAAATTGTGAGATTAAGCTGTTGCTTCAAAATAAGTTTGGGAGGACTCCTCTTGCCCTTTAAAACCTTCCCACCCTGTTCATAATTATTGGAATATTTTTTTCTGAATTTAAGGAAAATGAAAAGCAGCGTGAGATCCCTATAGAGTACAGGTTCCATCGCTTGATCATCGGAACTGGCGGAGAAAACATCAGAGAAATAAGGGAAAAATTCAACCAGGTAAGGACAGACCATCTTACTCTCCTTCTAATGTATACTTCTCTGTTCTAGTTTCCTGTTTTATGCCTCAATTACATAATATTGTGAGGTATTTCTGTATGCATACTAAGAGGTTAAAATTAAGTTGAAGAGCTTTTTTCTCCCTTCTCTTACAAAATTGTTTTTTTTTTGGGGGGGGGGGGAATGAATCTCATGTTGTTAAGCTAACACCCTATAAAGCACTTAATACATTCTAGTGTCTTAAAGCCAGAAATCCTTTAGACTTGGACAACAGGTGAGTTTATTTAATTTGAAAGTGTGGGCTGACTCAGACAATTTACAGAATTTGCAGACTCTAAATTTGCGATAAATGAGTTAATTTGTTAATTGCTTATTTTGGGATTTAATAATGCTTGTGCTTCCATATAGTTCCATACAGGAAGCACACCCCCCCCCCTCCCCAGCTGGCATTATTGTTCTGTGTACCAGTTAGCAGCATAATGTAATGATGTTGCAAAAGACTGGGTCCACAAATGGATTTACTGAACTCTCGTAATGTCATGTTGGCACATGTGTTTTGTAACTGTGTGTAAATTGTATATTTCTGTGGCGGCTAAATAAAATGAATTCTGTACTGTTTATAAGATTTAAGGCCCCCCCCCCCAAAAAAAAAAAAAAAAAGAATGAAACTTCATTGTGAAGGAACATTAACTGTATGTCAATTTTGGAAAGCAGTTTTCATAATCTCTTCCTTGCGCTAGTGCAGAATCACTAAAAACCCTATGGTCTTGCACATACTTGCATATAGTAATTTGGCCAGTTTTTGTAGCAAATCAGTGCTGCGTAGAATATCCTATTCGTTAAGTTTTACTTGTATCAGGGCTGTCATTAGGTGGAGTCCTCATGTGAAAACAGTTAATTTATTTTTTTCCTCCATTTGTTCAAATAGTTCAAAAATTAAGCAATTTAGTGCATAGTATCTTTTAACAGTGCACTGTCCTGAATACAGTGTAAATAGTAAAAGCAACATTTTGAAATTGTGAGCAAAACTGTGGGTGGCTTTAGTTAGATGAAGGTTTGTGGCTGGGTTTCTAGCCAATTGGTTAAAGTTGGGCCTCGCCATGGCCACTGCCTTTTTCCTGGTAAGAGCTCACTTGCTTGTCTTCCCCACTTCATTAGATGTTGATGGATTAGACCTGAGTAGCAAAACTACTTCTCATAGGAATTAAACAAGATATTGCCTCATTAGCATTTACTTTTCAATTGATTTGACAAATATGCAGATTTTGTGAAGCAATTGTTGTAAAAATTTCTACCTATCACAAGTCACATTAAAGTGGTGTTTGCTGTTAGTTAACAGCAAAATTAAGAAATAAAGAAGCAAAAACCTTAAATATTTCACAAATAGAAGAATTGGGAGTCCAGGGTTGTCACCACCCTGGGTGGTGCTCCCCAGCTCTGACAATCTCTGCCCCGTACTCACCATCAATTTCAGCAACACCACCTGGCACAAATTTCTTACCCTTACTGAATAAAATTCTTAGATTTCTTTAGAATTGCATGATAATGGCTTGTTTTTTGTAAGCACTTGTCAAATCTGCAATAATTTGTCAAAGGGGAAGAGGACACTCCCTAGCCCTTAGACCGCTCACCCAGGACGGTGATCACAATTTACCCGGGTCTCAAAATGGTCTGTTGACAACCCAGTTGGAGTCTCATTCTATTTTTTCTCTGCATCATAGTTTCTTACAAAAAGAAAATTGAGAAGTTACCTCTTTTTGTTTCATCTTTTCTGCAGGTTCAAATCATCTTTCCCAGTGCTGGCAAGAAATCTGACATTGTCATTCTGAGAGGACCTAAAACAGATGTTGATAAATGCTACACCTTTCTCCAGCATATGGCCAGCAAATTGGTAAGAAGGCATTAATTGGTAGGAAGTGGGAGATTGGGAGGAAGTAGGGGAGGGGCACGGGAAAGAAAGGTTAAGGCATTATTCTGAAATAAATGTTGATGCCCTTTTCAAATACACTAAAAGTGCTGTACAAAGAACCAGTTAAAACAAAATGCAAATTACTCTGAAACTACACAGAGTGTCAAAACAGAAAATACAGAAAAGAATAAAAAAGAATAGAAAATAAAAAAGCAGAGGTCAGTTTAAAACAATTAAAAAGATTGGTTTTCAAATCCTTTTTAATATGAAGAAACCTCTGGGGCATCCTATGTAAAAGATTTGGTTGTATAAAACATTGTCATACAAAATTGGAGGATGTGAAAGGAAGAATTCAGATAATGATGTAAGAATTCAGATAATGATGTAAGAATTCAGATAATGATGTAAGAATTCAGATAATGATGTATGAATTCAGATAATGATATTAGAATTCAGATAATGATGTAAGAAATCAGATAATGATGTAAGAATTCAATATAAGTTGTATTCCCAGCTTCATTCTTCTTTTCAGTTTTCAAAAACATTCTGATTTTTACAAAAGGTACAGAGTCAACCTCAACTTCAATCTGTAAACTTTGAAAATGGCTGCAGTTTCTTTCAATAATATTCAATCCACTGACCTTTACATTTCTATTTTGTTTAGAGGCTTTGCAGTTATGTCACAGATTCTTCATGCAGGACCAGAATCATGCCACCTACACATGGCTTTGGGCTACACACAGTCTGCACTGTGATGTACCCTTTGTGTACACATTCAATGAGTAAGCACTTTTGAGTGTGGTCTACTATGTAGTAACATTTACTCCACCATGGTAACTGGGGAGTAATATGACATCATATGTAGAGGCTCTATAGTTCCTTGATCTTTCAAATAATTGGGAGTATAAGTCTCTTAATTAGTCGTAAAACAAGTACTTCTGTCATCTCTAACTTCTGCTACTCTGGTTTCATTGGTTGCAGACGACAGAGAACTACGAAGAGCAGATTCCCATCATGAAACAGTTTCACAAGAACATCATTGGACGTAATGGAGCTACTATTAATAAGGTTTGTGTCAAAGATAAACAGGGCTACAAATTAACATTGGTATGCTTGCCCCAGACAAGTGATTTTTGCCTCCATTTATTTTCTGGTTTTCCATTTTGTGGTCACCATGATTGAAATGACCATAGTTGGGAAAGATTTTTAGAGGCTTTTTGCAATCTTTTTACACAAATTTATTATTTACAGGATAAAGATTCTTTAAATACAGAAACAGCAAACTTTTGCACCATAGCCTCCTAAGGCACCGTGTCAAAAGTTGGCCGCACTGCGGCCTTCAGGCCGCCGGCAAGTCGGCCGGAGCGGCCGGACGTTGCTATGATAAGCATCGGCACAATGGATGTGTGGCTGCAGCCACACTACACTAATGAGCAACAGTAGCGGACAATAGCTATTGTGCAAAATCTTTCAAGCTTGAGCTCATTTCCATTGCAGCGGCCGCCGTAGCGCCAAACATTATAGAAAAAATATTTGTTGCCCCTTCAGTTTTAACTCTGTTGGAATTAATAGTTTTGCCAGTCAGTACTTTTTACATGCACTTGCACAGAATTCGAAAGACGGCTTACTCACAACGTACAACATGCTCGGGCTGCAGCCAACGAAAGGATTTTTTTTCTCCCGGGCTGTGCTCATACTACCTACGTATATAAGCATGCCGAGCAGCAAGTGTAAAGACAAATTACGAATGCTGATACCATCATGCTCCTCCGAGATGCGAGACCATGTTGCTAAACCTCACCGCTCGATTAAGGTTAAAAAAAAAATTATGAAGACAAAAACAACTTCACTAACACGTGAAAATTTGTTCAAACGTATTTGACTTAAATTATCAAACATCGAAGGTAAAATTCTGTACTCAGAAAGCCCGTGGGGTGGACAAACTTTTTTCTTCTAGCTTTATCGCTTCGGAAAAAAATTAACGCCACAGCACCTGACAGGGGGTCTTCACAGAGCCGCTACGAGGTTACTATATACTGTAAATGTACTGTTTTAGATCACAACAAGGAAAACTTCGCAGATATTTGTCCCGAGACTGTGCTTCCATTGCACTTATCAACTACTGCTTTCGGTACGTAGCAGATATCTAGCATACAGCAGGGCTTATCGCAACAGAGAGTTGCCGCGATCCCATGAGGTAAGACTCTTCGTCGTAACTTTTGAAAAGAAAGCCCTTTTTGACAAAAAACACCAAAAACATTCATTTCGCAAGTGTAAAAGACTTTAATGCCAAGCTTCCAGTGCTCCAACTTCCAAGGATTGGGAGGGGATAGCTTGGAAGAAGGCATTAATAACCTGCTTAGTCTAGGCTAAGCCTAGCCTAGGCCCTCGGCCTAAATGGAACCGGAAGTTAAGGAACATGCAGTCAAGCCTGTATAGGGTATGTCTAAGTTGGTTCTTAAAGTCACAGGGTGCCGACGATCCATAAATTAATTTTGAAAATAGCAATACAGAAAACCTACAACGAGAAAAATAACGTTAGGCCTAGGCTGTAGCCTAAGCACTAACGTAACGTTAGACAGCCTATACAATGGCATCGTTAGTTAGAGATGAAGTTCGTAGGCAAACCGATGTGAAAGTCAGTTGCAAACTATGGTGAAAATCAGTCGCAGTGGTGCATACTATACAACTGCGGTCCGACTTGGTATTTTATTATTGCAAGCCCAAGTAAAATTTCTCCGCGCAATTTTCACCTCAGTACGTTTGCAACGAACTTAGAGAAACTCAAATGATTATGTTTTCAAAGTAACGATAATCACATGAGCCCTGCCATTTCTAAGAAACGTACGAAAATGTGGAATCATGAGTCGTTCACTTGTAAGGAAGGGATAAGTATTCAAGTGTGCATATGTGCTGACTGTTGATATTGGCCTAGACGAGACACCGATCGACTCATGGGACCGTCGGTTTCATCCACGATCTTACGCACATGTATACATGTACGTATGTACTGGGGTATTTGGGGCCGTATAGTTATGTTATAAATAAGCCCACGAACGATTGAAAAATTGTAACGAGAACGCAGGTGAAAACAATGCGCTAATTTTGTAGTGATTTGTGTAGACTTTTTTTTCAAACCTGTGGATATTGATGTTTGCCTTTTGAGGGTTTTAACTCTCATTTCTATCAAGCAAGTGGTTACTACAGTACACAATTTTCTATGATGTTACACGGCAGCCAACAGAGGCGGCGGCGGCCTCCCGGCCACATCTCTGTATTTGAAATCAACGATGCATATCGTGACCGCATATAACGGTACCCCAGCCGGCTGCACAAGCTAGCGAGGTGTTGCTAAGGTTTGTCTATTGTTGTGACTGCTTCCCAGCGGCTGCGGAGGCCTTGCCGGCGGCTGGGAGGCCAAGTTTTGACAAGGTGCCTAAGTGAAAAGTTTTCTCAAAGTGTCAGGAAATGGACCTCTACCTTTCTTACTTTTTCTCTGTAGGATCCGTTATCAACAAACAAAGTCTAAATAATGTATAATTTTTCTGAATTATCACCAATCATTATTTTTACATTGTCAGTTTTTTCCATTCTCAACTATCTTGCATTATTTGTAGATCAAAGATGAGACTGACACCAGGATTGAAATTCCTACGGAGACCAGTCAGAGCAACATGATCACAGTTACAGGACGAAAAGAAAATGTCCAGAAAGCCAAATCAAAAATCCTTGCTATCCAGGATGAACTGGTAAGAGAATTTAAAAGAGATGATACTCTTTCCTGTGTAACAGTGGGGTCCTTTTATGCATGAGAGAGTATTATAGATATTAGTTTTATCATTAAGACACAGGATTCCTGCAGCTGTTCTCAAAATCTCCCCCAAAAATAAAAATGCATGTTTTGAAATTTTACTTTGTAGTTTGTCAGAAATGTGAAATGGAATTTAAGCATCCCCTATTTACTTCTGCCTGGCCACACACAAAACTCAGAGCAAAGTTATTTTGTTTGACAGACAGCATGGTCTATTGATTAGAGTATCTGACTTGCAGTCATGAGGTTTGGAGTTTGAGTCCTGGCCTGGTCATACAGAAGACTTTAAAAATGGAACCTGCTGCCATTGAGCTTGGTGCTCAGCATAAGCAATGGAGTAGGGAAAACAAGCCAATGAGCCACAACTTGAAAAAAGACTGTGACAGGCTTGACTTAAACCAATTGTTAGTAAGTATGCCATAAAACCCATCTAAGTCTAAACTTCTTATGAATTTTACGCATGTATTTTTTGCAGGCCAACATTGTAGAGGAAGAAGTTACCATCCCTGCCAAACACCACCAGTCCATCATAGGACCAAAAGGTACCCTCATCAAATCTATCGTAGAGGATTGCGGAGGTGTAATGATCCATTTTCCAACTGGAAACAGTAACCCTGACAAGGTTCGTGTCCGAGGCGTGAAAGAGGAAGTCCAACGAGCAAAGAAACAACTCTTAGATCTTGCCAATAAAAGGGTATGTAGAGAGTTTTATAATGTAGTGCTTGTGTAAAGAGGGGGGAGGGGGGGGAGGGGGAAGATTTGAGTGTCAAGGGGAGGGGACTAATGTTAGAGATGTAGGACAGACAGTGAACAGCCCATCTTGAGCTTGAAGGTGAGAAATGATATACATTTATGATATACATTTTTTGTGAAATTGGTGGCTGTAGAACCCCAGTTTTTGAAGTTGGGTGAGGACGGGCCTCGAAGAAACTTGGGCCTGTGGGGAAATTGCAAGTATGCTTTTAAGGTACAAGGAACCCACAATTTATATGTGTAATTGACTTCCCTTCCCTTTCTCTACAACTACACGGGCAAGTGGCTCAAGCATCAGACTTGCAGTGGGGAGGTTGGCAGTTAGAGTCCTGGCAAGGTCATACCGAAGAATTTAAAAATGGAACCTACTGCCTTTGTGCTTGATGCTCAGCATAAGCAATGGAGTAGGGAAAACAAGCCAGTGAGCCACAACTGGAAAAAAGGGGGTGGCTGGCTTAACATGAACCAGTTGGTTGGAAACTGGACTGTAAAACTCCATCTAACTAACTAACTAACTCTATTTTGAATGTGACAGATGCTTTTTAAGGTGTGAAATAAACTTTTAAGACAAAGTGTTATAGAATCTGATAAAATACAGATTAATTGCTGATATTATTCCCAAATTACTAAACTGCTCTACACTCATGATTTTACTTTGTAGGAGGAGGCAAGCTACAGTGAAGAAATTCATTGCAAGCCAGAGTACCACAGGTTCTTGATTGGCCGTGGAGGTGCTAACATCCGTAAGGTGCGAGAGGAGACCAATGCCAGGGTAGTGTTTCCTTCATCTAAGGATGATGACCAAACATTGATCACTGTGATTGGTACTAAAGATGCAGTGAAGGAAGCCAAGACCAGACTGGAGACACTCATCAAGGAATTGGTATGTTTTTTTTGTTGGGAAGGGGAAGGAAGGTTGTTGGGGTTGAAGCCAACAGACACTAAGGTTAGAGAAACTAATGAAATGATTAGTATCAGTATCTATGCATTTGAATGCATAGATGTAAATTTCAAACTCATCTATTGCATGGCTTTGCAATTTTTTATGGTGGGTGTAATCAAACAACTGAAAGACATAGTTTTATTAAATTTAGCTTACACAATTTTCATGCTAAACTAATGGCTTTTAAAATCTGGTGTCTGCGTGCATTATACTGAGAGTATTTTGATTACATATTGGTGTCTGGTAGACTCACCCTGAAAAAACAAACAGAGATTGCATCTGGATGAGGATGAATTTCAGACAATTGTGGGAGAGGCTCAAGTGAGAAAGTTTAGAGAATTGGTACTCTTTTAGATGAGAGAATTGGGTCTTTAAGCATCCATATAGAAACATTTGGGAATCTTGTTTGAAAGCAGATTGCCATTTTTTTTTTATTTAAAAAAAAAAAAAAACTTGATGGTGTTTCCTATCATACAGGAAAATGTGGCAGAGATTCAGATGAATGTGGACCCCAAATACCATCGTCACTTTGTTGCAAGACGTGGGCAAGTCTTGAGGGAGATTGGGGATGAGTATGGTGGTGTGACAATCAGCTTTCCAAGGAATGGCAGTGACAGCTCTGTGGTAACCATTAAAGGAGCAAAGAATTGTGTTGAGGGTGCCAAACAAAGGATTGAAGCCATAGTGGAAGACTTGGTATGTACAATATTGAACTGAATCTATATTTTAAGCTCCTAATTTCCTAAAAAATTGCTTTGAATGACCCCATTTGGTAGCATATTGAAACCCATGTCCAAGTGTCTCTTCATTTGGCAATGCAATATTGCATTAGGGCAAATGATACTGATATCCATTCTTTGTGTTGTGTGCTAGCCTCTGTTATAAAGTTGCCTAGCAAATATGTCATACTTTTGACTTTGAGTAGTAATTAGTTTTAAAATATCGTCCTATCTGCAAGTATCAAAAACATTTCTCGTTCATTTTTTCACAGGAACAACAAGTGACCATTCCTTGTGTGATCCCCCAGAAACACCACCGGTCACTCATGGGACCAAAGGGAAGCAAGGTCCAGGCCATCACTTCACAGTTTGATGTGGCAATCAAATTCCCTGAACGCCCACAACAAACCAGCCCAACATCACCAACAGCACCAGGTGAGGCAGAAGGAAAAATAGCGGGGGCTAAGAAACAGTCACATGTTATCAAAAAAACAAGAGGCCCTTCTCAAATTGGCCAGTAGTGACAACTCCTGGCTAGGATATAGTTGGTAAAGTCTCCAAGTAGACTGGAAAAGTGCTTATTTTTCCGAGGATGGAGTAAAATTATTTCTCAGGAAGGGGGAAAATATCCCAAAATTTTTATCTACAGAATTTCCCTCCAGTTGCCAAAATTTTGTTCCGTATACCAACATTTCCTAGCGGGGAGTCTCCCAGCTTAACAACTCTTTCCTCTCATGTTTCCCAAGCTTATTATGAAATTATTAACATCTTGCCTTTGTCTGCATTTCTTTCTTATTGATTCCTTGCCGAAGGCAGGCAAGGAATCTATGCGATGGTGATGTCGTGTGTGTGTATGTGTGTGTGTGTGTGTGTGTATGTGTGTGTGTGACGCCTGCTTGTAAACACGATATCTCAAGAACGGTAACCCCCAGGGATCTCAAACTTGGCATGTAGATTGTCCACATTGAGTAGATGGTCCCTATTTTTTTTGGTAGAGGTTAAATGTCATTTGGGGTCACCAGAGGTCAAAATGTAAATACCTTGGAAATTGCTTGTAAACATGATATCTCCAGAAGGAAAAATGTGAGGAATCTCATACTTACCTTGCTGATTGTCCATATTGAGTAGATGGTCCCTGTTGTTTTTGATGGAGGTCAAAGGTCATTTGGGGTCACCAGAGGGAAAAAGGTCAAAACCTTGTAAACACTGTATCTCAAGAAGGGTAAATGTGAGGGATCTCATACATAGCAGGTGGATTGCCCATATTAAGTAGATGATCACAATTATTTTTGGTGGAGGTCAAAGGTCATTTGGGGTCATCAGAGATGAAAAGCTCAAAAACTTGTAAACACCATATGTCAAGAAAGGTAACTGCCAGGAATCTCATATTTACTAAGTGGATTGTCCATATTGAGTAGATGACCCCTATTGTTTTTATTGGATGTCAAAGGTCATTTGGGGTCATCAGAGTTCAAAACATCTAAACCTTGCAAACACTATATCTCAAAAGAGTATATAACTGTTGAAGTTAATATCCATGAGCGGTTAGGGTGAAAGGGTAAGAATAATTTGGCATGTGTAATGTAATAGGCATAGGGTATATAATTTTTTGGAACAGTTTATTAACTTCACTATGTAAATTCTTTAGTGAGGTAATTTTGAAAATGCATTTGTAAAGTACTGAAGCAAACTCATAGGAAGAAGGTCTAAGGTACACAAAAAGGCACATCACATGGTAGTTACTGTACAGTATGTTGATTCTGGCATGAAATTGTGCCCTGTTATTACATTAAGTTCCAAGTATTAATACATGAAAAAGTGGGCAGAGCAAAATATAAAATCTTAAAAGGCAAAATCTGTTCATCAGGCTGGCATACATGCTTCAATGCTCATGGGTATGCTGATTTTGCAGCCACAAGTAAATAGATTTTCATGAAACTGATGTGGAACATGTGAGTTTAAACAGTCTGTATAAGGGTCATTTAGGGACATAGTCTGAAAATATTAGAAGATGCTTCTGTGCACACTAAGTAGATGACTGATATGGAACTTCATAAGTATAAACTTTGAACAGAGAGTACTCTGTGTGATGCACAAGAATCTCTTTAATAACATACCTACATTGCTTTTTCAATAACCTTAAAGAAAACCTGAGGAAAACATTAAATTTAGTGGCAAAAAGTGCTAATATTTGACAAACCTTGTGCCTACTGTCCTCATGAGGACATGTGCATGCAAGCATGCATTAATTGGAAGTGGGAATTGATTAATTAGATATACCGCAGTTAGTTAGTTTTACAAAAAAGAACCTAATTTACACTGATCATTTGGTATCAAATACCCTTCAGCGCACATGAACTGTCATTGCCTAATAGAGTGAATCAAATTGTGACTGACCCATTCTTTGCCAGTTGGTCACAGTTATCTCGCCCAATTTTTCACAGTTGACTGCCAGTTATCCCCAGTGTCCTGAAGGATTACCTCATACAAACATATAGCTCAATTGACTTAAGCTTTTTACTGTATAAGTGGTGTTAATTGACTCTTATAAACCCTCTGAAGAAAGCTTATTTTTATCTCAGTACATAACCATGACAGCCCATTGTTTGTATATACTCCTATTTCCTGCCATTCCCTGCAGGCATTCAGTATTTGTGGTCAAAATGTCAGACCTCCATGAAAGTCACACCTCTGCTAAATCCAGCATAAAATAACTGTCCACATTATCTTGTCTCATCTGACCACAAATAAAAGTTGTTTGCCTAGCCATTGTCTGGAGATGGAGAAGTTCATGTACACTGATCAAGTTTCTAAACTGAAAGTCATCTTAGAAATACTGTAGATTGACACCCTTCAGAAATTAGTGTCCTTTACATAGAAGCTGGTGGAATTGAACAAATAGTGTGTTTGTATAAGGAATTTTTTTGAACAAAACTTTAAACATTGGCGTCTGTCTAGATTGGTGTTTCTGCTTTACAGTTTCAATATGCTCTACAGTGATTATTTGTCACTTAGTTTCATTCTAGAATTTGTTTTAAATTTTTGATAGCATAAAATGTATCAGCATACTACTTGCCTCATCTCTGCTTATATCTGGATAACCGCACCAAAAAGTAACCCCTGTGTGAAGGATTATATAGCTATGTCAAATATCATCATCGAGTGGGAATTCTTGTCTCACATTTCATTTTTATCCATGTCACTATCCCCCCCCCCCCCCCCAAAAAAAAAAAAGTGTACCATAAAGCTTAATGCATAGAACCATTGCTTCAAGATTACCCTTTATGACACTTTTCGAAAGTATTAAGATTTTATTTTGCATTGCTGCTGTCATTTAAAAGTAGTTCAGGTAATAAGAGCAAGCATAATGTTGTATACTGTGTATGAAACAAGGAAAACTTGTACTGTATGTTATGCTGTACCTACAGTATAAGTAGACAAAAGGCGAATTAAAAGTCTTGTTAAATTATGGATTAATAGGGATATCTGCTTTTGTTCATTTGCAAAGGATACCATAGACAATGGGTGGGGCATTTCCCCCATAAAGCAAAAATTGCCGTCAGTAATAGCCAAGGTTACACATCTCTGTTCAGATGTCTCTATAGGCTTGGTCTCACATACCCCGCAACACCCAGTGTTAACTCGTGTTTACAATCAGACAAAACCACAGGCTAACCCCGTGTTTTCCAGTCTGTGTTCTCACGTACCCAGTGTTGCGTTGATTGGATAGTGTTACCATAGTAACGAGGCCAAATATTTCACACACCAATTACAGCAAAATGTAAGAAAATACCTGTCATCAGTGCGATAAATACCTGTGACCTTGCTTGATTAAAATAAACACGATGTTTAAAACTGCTTAACCCTGCGATTTGAGGTGGATCGAAATTTAAACACCGACCCCGCGTTAACCCGCGTTCCCACGTTACTCGAGCGTGAGGTAATACAGTGTTACCTCGAGCGCGGGGTATGTGAGAACACAGTATTTGATCCAATGCTTGTAGGAGAGTGTGTCGATGAGGGCTTGTTTAAACACTAACCTCAATGCAGACTTTTCGAAACATAGAGGCATCGCAACATAGAGACTTCAGAGTGGAGAGCTGTCCCCATTGACCAAACTTTTGATAAAATGGTTTCAAAATACTGCTTTATCAAGTAATGAGACAGTTTTCTGGAATATTAAAGCTGTGTGAGAAATTCCTCTTGTGTGTGGAGATCAAAGGTTTGAGGTGACAGTTAGATCAAACTTTGTAGACATAATATTTTTAGGGGGATAACTGTGAGGGATCTCATACCATGGTGGTAGTACTTCCATACTCATTCTGTACTAAGCTTAATTTTGAATTACTCATGTTGATGGACGTGTTGGTAAGGTGATCACTATTGTTTTTAAGGGGTCGAAAGGTCATTTTGGGTCACATGAGGTCAAAAAGTTTTGACCCTACTAGTATTATATCTCAATTAAGTAGGATAATTGTATGGGATCTCATGCATGTCATGTTTGTTTCCATGTTTGCTATGATATATCATAGGGCAAGGAATCACTAAGCCTGTTGGCTTTCTAGTTTTTGGTTGTTGATTTATCAGCTGTTCATGTGATCAAAATCTCAACCCAAGGCATCATCTTTTTCATTGAAAGTTAAGCTTCATGTTAAGTTTAACTTCAGTTGGACTATTCCACTACAGATCAAACTTAATATCCATTTTAGCCCTTCAAGAAACAGGACAATGAGTTTAAAACCAAGTTTTTGAGACAGTTTAGCACCATGGATCAGTAATTTATAGCTTTCTCAACTTCAAGGTTTTTTCTGTTGTGTAGGTGACATTTAAGTTTTATTTCAAACATTCCTCCATAATATTGACCTGTTTTCTTTTACCATGAATATGCAGATGCTACCCTAGTTAATGGAGATAGTGAATTGGCCAATGGAGATGAACACAAACCGAAAGCTACTGACATCATCAATATCACTGGTAAGAAGGAGAATTGTGAGAAGGCCAAAGCAGCCCTGGAGGTAAGCACTGCTTAACACATTTTCCATGTTCCGTTTTAGAGATATTAGCAATTGAACTTGAAATATTTTATATAAAAACTGAACTTGAAGTTAGCAGGTATGATGTCATGGATTCACATTGTTTGCCAATGTTTGGTTTTCTTTATTTTCATACTATCATTTTGACCTTGTATTTGCAAGTAAGGCATATAAAGCTTTTAAAATTCCACTGCTCAGGATGCACCCATGGTATTAATATATCAAAGTTTAATTGCATAAAATCAGTGGTAAAATATTAATAAAAACAAAATCATTGGCTAACAATGTGAATCCATGATGTCATGCCTGTTGCGTTAAAGTGCATTCCATGTCGAGAATTTGCCGTATTCAGTTGCTGGTATCTTGAAAACAGAACATGGAAAATGAATAAACATTTCACCCTAATGCTTTGAATATGTTTCACTTTATCATATCACAAATAAATGGATCTGTGGACAATTCTGATAAGTCAGAAATATATGTTGTAGATTCTTAAGCAGTGACCCACTTGCCATGTGCAACTGGGGTCATGTTCGAGGATGTCCCGCAGAAGATTTAAGGACCTTGATAAATATGACAATGTAAACAATATAATCAAAATGAACCAGGAAAGCTTGGGTCGCTGATCATGGTGTAAATTACTGGTAAAGAAATGAGGCACAATGTAATTGTCTTTGAAGAAAGATAGTTTTTCTGGACATATTTGGCTATAACTAAAAATGAGGCTGAGGTTAATCCTCCTCCTACAAGTCAAATTGCTTGGAAACTGGGCTGTAAAACTCCACTGACTACATGCCAAATATCAGTGAAATATGAATTTTAAGTGAATTCCACCAACCATGCTCAGATCTTGAGAAGCCATCCTTGTGTTAAAAATTCAAAATCTCTGCTGTTTAGTGTGGAGAAGTGAGGTCCAGAGAAATGCCAGGTGAGATCCTGCCCTGCTCCCCCCCCCCCCTCCTTAAAAAGAAAAAAGGGGAAATCTCTCATGAGTGATGACTTAGCATAAAACTTTGACTCAAACAAAGTTGGGTATTACTTTATTCACTAAATGACATAGGCACAGATATTTGAGTATAGTGGAGTCACTGATATAGTCTAGTCTCATTATGTACTTGCCAACAATTCTGTTTTAAGCGGAATTGTTCTGTCTTCTCAACTTAAAAACCAATAAAAATTCAAAATAAATATTAAAAATATTAATAACTAAAAATGATCAGAAAAATTTTGAAACAAAAGACTTGGCTAAACTTAAGTCAGTTCTTGTATACTTGTTAGTGATTTCCACTGGTATTATGAACATCAGGAGAGAAGAGAGAGTGCCATTCCTTGGACCCCAAAGGATTGCAATTAGTGTTTGTATGCTCACTGGGCATAGTGGTTCATCTGTTACACTTGTTCCGTTTTCTGAGATTACAATGTTGGCAAGAATGCTCAGATGAAGTCTTGAAATTTGCATCTTTGGTAAAATCTAAAGAACACATCAATTTTTCAAACTCTTTGGTAAAAGGAAAGAGTTCTAAATGAATCATCTCCCAATGCATTTTAAAAATATTCCATTTGTATTAGACTAGAGTCCATTATGACTTGCTTTTATTGCAGGAAATGGTTCCCATTACCAAAGATGTCTCAGTTCCCTTTGACTACCACCGTTTCATTATTGGAAAGAAGGGAGATGGTATCCGTCAACTGATGCAGACCCATGATGTCAACATAACCATTCCCCCAGCAGATCAGCAGTCAGATACTGTCACTGTGGTTGGGACTGCACCCTGTGTGGAGAATGCTGTAGAAGCTCTGATGGTGAAGGTGAAGGAACTGGACCAGGAACAGGAAGACAAGGTAAGATGCCCCTGTTATTCTCTTTTAGGCTGGTCACATGACCAATGATTTTCAATCCAGAATCTGATCCAAATTTTCCTACCTTGGACCAGTAATTTTTTATTTAGACACTGATCTAAGAATGGTAACACTAAATGGAGAGTTGATCCTAACTTGCCTCAACATAAATTGTTCTTCTGTCATCCCATAACCTAAATATTGCCCTTTTGGGGCCATATCCGTTTGAAAACCAATCCGATGTTTGTCCACATGTCCAGTATGCACTATCTATTAATGTGATATTACAACATAATTAGTTTACATTTCATTTTCATAGCCCCTTTGATACAATTGGTATATTGACACATGTTTGCAAATTTTTGTCCCTTTCAGACCATATGGGAAGTTTTAAACTAAAATTAATTTTAAACACAAAAATTGGACTGTTATCCAATGCATAAACCATGAGTAGGGAAGGGGTTAATGCGAGCAGCACCTCTTCAGTTGAAAATATTTGAATCCTTTCTAAGTGTCTCGGGTGACTCTTTCTTTACTTGCAGAAATTGCGAAGTTTCACAGAGGAGTTACACGTTGACCCCAAACACCATCCCAAGATCATTGGACGCAGAGGAGCTGTCATAACAAAGATTCGTACAGAGTTTGATGTAAATATTCAGTTTCCAGACCGCAGCAGTGAGGAACAGGACAAAATAGTCATCCAGGGATATGAAGAAAAAGTCATGGGTGCCAAAGATGCCATAGAAAAGTTGGTCCAAGAATTGGTAAGCATTACATTTCAGTTTTCCTTTAAAACCACTGGTAGGAGAGAACTAGATGTCATGCAAGAAGTTTAGGGGATGCAGGTATTGTTTGATCGCTGTGCTGAGGAAGGTTTTATAGTCTGGGGACATTGCCTCCTTTTAAAAGAAGGGTTAGTTGCAAAATGGTACTAATTTTGACCCATTTTGAAGCATTTTTAAACAATCATGACAGGACAAAATTGTCATTTAGGGTTATGAAGAAAAAGTCAGGGGGTCAAAGAGGCAATAGAAAAACTTGTCCAGGAGTTGGTAAGCATCAGGTTTCAGTTTCCCTTTTGTACCTCTGGTGGGGAATCAGATGGTAGGTAGGAAGTTGGGATGCACGTTTTGTTTGAATCACTGTCCTGTGAAAGGTTAAAAGGTTTGGGCCAATCTTTCCTCTTGGAAGATGGACCAGATGTAATATGGTGCTCAATTTGACACATTTTGTAGCAGACTCAATCATGACTGCCCATTAAGAGGCACATTCCTAGCACCTGCTGGGTGCTCCTGTCAACATATCTGTCTGAAAGTTATATTTATTTCTCATGTGAGTGGTCTTTTGGTGTCTCGCAACATATTGTATCATGACATGCAGGCTCAATGTTGGGAATCCTTTTGAATTGGTGCATTATGTAGGACACTCATCTCTTTAGTAATTCATTCCAGAATTGGAGTAACAAAAAGTAGCAGTTGTTGGCAGCAATTTGATTGACATAAAAAGTGAGCAGATGTATGCTTTGCTCTTAATCATGTAAGTTATCCTGATTGGACAATGACGTACATGAACAGGGCAATGAAATTAACATGGTAGTAGTAGCCTGCACTGCATGGCAGACCTTGCAATTACCACCCGAGAATTCTCATGACCAGGAACAGTGCTCAGATTACAAAGAAGATTGATAGGTATGCAGTCAGTCTTGTTATCAGACTTGTCTATGGGGAACTTACTGGTGTGTGTGACTTTCTAAGAAGTTTCAGACAAAACTCTGTTGTGGGAGGAGGACATCACAAATTTCCTCAGCATTTGGAATGCCACATACAAGAATGAAACCATCTTTGGTTGAGATATAAGATTTAACAAGAGATGTAGCAATTGATGTAATCTCCGTCTCCTTGCAGGAGGACCAGATTACAATCGAAGTCTCAATTGACAGCCGTGTCCACAGCCGTTTGATTGGTGGTAGAGGTAAAACCATTCGCAAGATAATGGAAGAGTTCAAGGTGGACATTCGTTTCCCACGAGCAGAGGATCCTGATCCAAACATTATCTTCATCACTGGGCTGGAGGATAACTGTTATGAATGTAAAGACCATCTTCTAAACCTGGAGGAGGAATATGTAAGTACTTCATATTTGCTCTTAGGGACGGGGTTGGGCTCTAGGGGGGGGGGGGGTTTGCTTGGATGTACTTGTTATAGCCTCATGTTCTCAGAATGTCTTTGCATTGCAAGAAGTACAAATGTTGCATCTTCTGAAATTTTGGGCCTTCAAAGCATTCTTGAGCCTGAAGTAACCAAGTGTCCTAGTGTGACAACTCTTGTTCAGGGCTTGAGTTTTGTGGTTGTCCAGGTGTCCAGGAAAACTAAATTTCCATACATACAGCCAAAAGTTTTCTTGTGGATAAGAATTTTGAAGTGCTTGCTTTTATCTGATTCAAGACTTTACTGCTTACTGATGGACTTCTTCAACATTGTCATCATATTTCAAACTTCATCCTTAATGGGTTCTTTTCCTATCAAACATTAGATGTTTTTATTATGCAAGACAAATAAATAATATGTAAACTCAGACACCCTTCAAAGTGTCCACCAATTGTTTTGGACAAAATTTCCTTGTGGGCAACAAAAAAGTGAAATTGTTGCCAGAACGACAACCACAAAATTTTTGAAAATTGAGTTTAAGATTCATTATAAAATATCACTCTCTGTCTACAAATATTGTTAAAAAAATGTTTGTGTGTACAACAAATGCAAGAATTATATATTTTGTTGTTTAGGGTAATCAGTGGTCAAAGTTGTTCTGAAAACACCTGATTAAATAAAAAAAAAAATGTCTACATTTTATGAGTATGATGCTTTTAAAAAAAGTGCCATTATACTTTTACAACTGATTGCTTTTTTTTCCACAGCTGCAAGACACCCTTGAGTTAGAACACATGCAACAATATATGAAGCCTCCCAGCAAGAAAGATACAAAGCCACAGGCCCCTAACCCAGGATTCTTTGTGAGGGATGCCCCATGGAACAAAGCACCAGACACGACCAACACAACAGATTTCCCCAGCATCAGTGCTTCAAACAGCGCTCCTAGCAAGACACCCTCGTGGGGACCAAAACGTTAAATCATAATCTTTTTCTGTTTCTTACATGACTGGCTCCATACTCTTACATCTCAAGTTTGCTTAATTGCTGTTAAAACAAAATATTTTGTTCACTTTTCTGGTATTCAAAAAGTTTGCTTTTGTGTCATAGAATTTTGAATAACTGGTTGATTCTGCAGCACAAAGGGTCAACAAATTTCACTTGTAAGTTGGCAGAAGAAATTTTGTAATGAAACAAATAATAAGTCCATCTAAAATTATATTTCCTATCAAATAGTGGCTAACAAGCTATTTTAAGACACGTTTTTATTTCAAAATCTTTATTGAAAGCATTTTAGGCCTTACAGTGTCAGTTCAATGCAAACAGGCCTTAGATAACTGTTGGGCATATCAGTTTTTGGTAACTTTTTGGGGGCTCTTCAGCCTTACAAAGGAAGTATGAAGTAGTGCGTTTTCTCATTCATTCTTTGTGAAATTCCTCTTGAGCAAAGCTTTATTATTGTCTTTGCCATCCATTTCCAATATCTCTATGTTCCATCCCTTTTATTTGGTGGCAGACTCATCTTCTGTTCAAATGTTTTTGTTTCCAAATTTTTTCAACTTTCCATTTTTCTCATGTTTAACAACCCAAGGCCTCGCTTTTCTTCCTTTTGTGGTGTACTCTTACATGGAGAAATGAGGGGTAGGGAAGGGTGGAAGTGATAGTTAATTGCAAAATTTAATGTTAGTATATATAACATTGCTTACTATAATTGTGTGGGAAAGATTTTCATCTTTGTGATTGAAGATTAATAACTCTTGACTTACTTTTATGACAATACTGCTTTATATAAAATTGTAATAATTGCATGCTGCTTGTAGAGCCAAGATAAAAGTTTAATGTAGAATAAAGTCACATGGAAGACTTTTTGTAGCCTTGTGGTACAGAATAATAATTCTGTTTCATTTTATAATTATAAAAAAATTGATTTTGCAAAGAATATTGTCATAGTTTAAAACTTTTCTTTTCCATCCTATTTTTGTGATTTCTTTTCCTTCCTTTAAAATTTCTTTCTTTTGTTTTCAGAGTAAGTTACTGATGAAATAATTCTTTAATACAAGATAGAAAAAGTAAGAAAAAAAAAAAAAACCTTAACAACGTGAGAGAGGAATTAGCAATTATGATGGCATATCAACTGTAATATTATTATTGCATAGTAATGGCATTCCAAAGTATCTGCCATTGGAGAAATCATGGAAGCCATGATTTTCCAGCTTTTAATACTTTTTTGAACCTTTTTTTCTGTTTTCAATGTTAAAATGAGGAATTTGTCTTCATTTTAAAGTGATGGATGATGTTACAGCTCAAAAAGTATGAAATTCATGAATGGAAGAGAATTTTCATCAAATTGGTTTAAAGATGTAACACTTTTAATATAAAGTTTACTCGTGTTTGGTATATATTTTCATTTTAAGAAATAAGTAAGGTTGTGTGCTCATATTCAACCCAAGGTTCATGATGTTTTGGGGTTCGTGATGTTGTTGTTTGTTTTTTTTTTTTCTTGTCATGTAAGAGTAACAGAAGGGAATTAAAAAGGAGACTTTCATATTTTATCTGCCATTGATGCCTTGTAAGAATTCTTGGGATGACCGAGCAATTACCAAGTAACAATACCCCAAGTCAGTTGGGTGTAAAGAGAAAACGACAATAAATAATACGCAAGTTAAAGAGATGTGTTCAAATGCTGTTATCTTTTGAGTATATTGGAAACTTCAATGAAAAAGTCTGAAGGGCTGCTGTTTCTCAACTGCAAATATGCAAAACACAAGGAACCCCAACACAAAGGGTTCACTGCAAAGCAAGTCATTAATGTCAACATTTATTTGTAGATCATAGTTCTGTAGCAGGACTTAAGCTCTTGAGATACATCTACAATCCTAGACAAAAATGAATAGGACACTTTTTTTCCAAATGTAGTAACTTGTATGTACAGATTTGCTAGTCTTCCAAATGCTCCCTCTCCCCCCCCCCCCTCCAGTAAGTGTTGTTCTCCACAAATTATACTCCACATTTCAAGAATTTCAACATTAAACACAAGACTGTCCCTTGTACTTTTGTTCAGGATTGTTGCTGTCTTTGAGGCAATCAAACAAATTTCAGACAGCCAAAATTGCAGCAGAATGTTTCAGAGATTGACAATAAAAAGTGGAAGGTTAAAATAAAATTGACACTGAGGTTACAGAGGGGCAGGCCCTTTTCCAAGGCAGGTTTGGTTAACATGCCTTTAGCGCTCAATATAGACAGCCAGTTTGTCATCACTGTTCATCAGTAGGAAATGAGATGCCCCACACCAACTTCTTGTCTAAGGACCTGCTTTCCAACAGAAGGACTGCTATTTTTGGTTTCGATGATAAGAGAAACCAATGCAATCATGATGGCGTGTGTGTGTATGTATGTATGTGTGTGTGTGCGTGTGTGTGTGTATGTGTGTGTGTTTGTGACACTTTGCTCGTTAACACGATATCTCAAGATAGGAATGTGTGACAGTTTTCAAACTTGGTACATAGATGTGCCATATTGAGAGGAAGAACCCTATTGTTTTTGGTGGAGGTCAAAGGTCACCTGGGGTCACAGGGGTCAAAGTCTGAAAATCTTGTTAACACAATATCTCAAGATAGGAAGCTTGGATAGATTTCATATTTGGTATGTGGATGCGTTATAGTCAGTAGATGGTCCCTATTGTTTTTGGGGTAGTTCAAAGGTCACCTGGGGTCACCAGGGGTCAATGCCTGAAAATCTCGTTAACACGATATCTCAAGGTAGAAAGCTTGAATAGATTTCATATTTAGTAGGTGGATGTGATATGGTCAGGAGATGGTCCCTATTGTTTTTGGTGGAGGTCAAAGGTCATCTGGGGTCCCCAGGGGTCGAAGTATGAAAACCTCGTTAAGGTAATATCTCAAGGTAGGAAACTTGGATAGATTTCAAATTTGGTATGTGGATGCGTTATAGTCAGTAAATTGTTCCTATTGTTTTTGGCGGAGGTCAAAGGTCATCTGGGGTTACCAGGGGTCAAAGTCTGAAAATCTTGTTAACACAATATCTCAAGATAGGAAACTTGGATAGATTTCATATGTGGTATGTGGATGTGTTATAGTCAGTAGATGGTTCATATATTGATTTTGGGGTAGGTCATCTGGGGTCACCAGGGGTCAACGTCTGAAAATCTCCTTAACACGATAGCTCAAGGTAGAAAGCTTGAATAGATGTCATATGAAGTATGTGGATGTGTTATGGTCAGGAGGTGGTCCCTATTGTTTTTGGTGGAGGTCAAAGGTCATCTGGGGTCATCAGGGGTCAAAGTATGAAAACCTTGTTAATGCTTTATCTCAAGGCAGGAAACTTGGATAGATTTCATATTTGGTATGTGGATGCGTCATAGTCAGTAAATGATCCCTATTGCTTTTGGTGGAGATCAAAGGTCATCTGGGGTCACCAGGGGTCAAAGTCTGAAAACCTTGTTTATGTGATATCTCAGGTTAAGTAGCTTTGATAGATTTCATATTTGTTATGTGGATGGGTTATGGTCAGGAAATGGTGCGTAATGTTTTTGATGGAGGTCAAAGGTCATCTGGGGTCACTGCTGGTCCAAGTCTGAAAATCCTGCTTATGCAATTTCTCAAGATAGGAAACTTGGATAGATTTCATATTTGGGTATGTGGATGCATTGTGGTTAGAAGATGGTCCCCATACTGTAGTTTTTGGCAGAGATGAAAGGTCATCTAGGGTCTCCAGGGGTCAAAGCCTGGAAACCTTTTTAAATGTGATCTTTCAAGATAGCTGTTTGTCCATTTGTCTGTCTGTCTGTCAGTCATTCTAGCTATGTATGGCTTTTATGGAGGTCAAAAGGTCATCTGAAATGACAAAATTATTTTTTGAACATGCTAGTATAACATTTGAATGAGAAGATAATGGTGCATGATGGCACTCTTTGAAACGGAACATTTATGTATCATCGAAACCTCAATGCATTTTTGCATTCTGGTTTACAATCCTACCTACTCTATTACATTTATAATAGGCCTACAATGTTAATACTACTAGTCCACAGAATTGGAAGGGTAAATATTTTGGGGATTTGGGTTCAATGTGGTGGATCTTGATAAAGCAACATGTAAGCTCTACCAGCAAAATATAATGGTTGAAAGTGTTGCACAATTTTGCTACTTTTAAGTCCAATAATTTAGTCGTGTGATACAGCAACCAACCTCAGCATGACACCAGCATACCTGCCAACCCTCACAGTACAGGGAGTCTCACGGTTTCAGGCATGCTACAGTCAAATTTTCAGATCCCTCGGTGAAATAACAGTATTCGAACAGATACAAACACTAAGGCGCACAGCAATTATAATTATCAGATTAATAGAGCTACTGACTTTCTACCTTTTGAAATTCCGGTTTTCATCTTCAAAACTCTTGGTTGTTATTTTTCTGAAGTCTGTAAAATTCTGTGTGTCAGGCCAAGTCAAATTCTGGAACGGTTTCTTTTGACATCATAGTAGAGACCTAACATGTGCATGTGTTGTGACATATATCCATGTAAAATGCAATATTTAAACCCAGCAGAAGTTTGCTCATTCACAATAACTTGCTTGTTATCTCATCGCTCCGTGAGGAGGATGAGATATTGTAGTCACTTTGCCAATGGGGCTATATATGGCAATGCCAGCTAAAATCGCAATGGTTACCATGGTAACGGTAAATTTTCCCAGGTTACTAGTCTCGAGGTCTAACCCATGGTGAGGTACCCCGGGGTGACTGCAGGTCCAGGGCTGAGAGAGGGGTCAAAACCTGCCCGTGTGTGTGTGTGTGTGTTGGTGGGTGTGTGTGTGTGTGTGTGTCCAATTTTGTTTTCCTAATATCTTGTAAACGGCTGGGCCGATTTTCTTCAAAATTGGTAGGATGGTACCTTAGGTGAAACAATTGCATTTTAATACACAACCGGAAGTGAAGGTCAAAGGTTACGGGTCAAAGGTCAAATTTAGTGAAATAGACATTTTCTGCTATATTTCCAAAAGTAAAAGCCCTCCTGACACGAAACTTCACACATATGATGATTGCATCTAGAACTACCGAATTTGTGGTTGCCATAGCAACAGAGGTCAAAGGTCAAGTGGTAGAATGGAGCAAAAAAATTTCAAGTGATAATTTGTTCGTAAAACAACGTTTTTGTCTTTTTAACTCCTCCTAGTGGGCTGGACCGATTCTTTTCAAAATTGGTAGGTGAGTACCCCAGGGTGAGAACTTATGTCTCCCAGACCCTCGGGAGTACAGGTCAAAGATCAGAGGTCAAAGGTCACATTTTGCAAAAAAAACACTTTTCTTTACTATTTTGTACTAAAACTTCAAAAGGAAACCTTCATTTTACATGAAACTTCACAAGTATAATAGGGTAGACTAGTTCTACCAAAATATGTAGTTTCCATGGCAACCAAGGTCAAAGGTCACGTGACCGGGGGTCAAATACTTTTTTGTATTCACTTAATTAACTCTTAACGGAAGCATCCCACCAGTCTGAAAGTTTAAGTGTAATAGCCTAGGCATGATAAGTTGTACCGATATGTGTGGTTGTCATGGCAACCAAGGACATAGTTCACCTTACAGATTGTCAAAGGTTAAAGAGGGCGTGACACGGCCATAAAAACTTATGCGTGTATTGCAAGATTTGATACAGAATTGTACAAATATCATCTCACACCCCATTAAAAACCCGTACAGTACAATTCGGCATAAATGATATTCGAAGGAAAACTGCGTTCGAAATTCAATTTCGAAAAATGGCGCAACAGCTAACCTGACTTTTAAGACGCAATTGGCGGCGCAAACCCCGCCCTACGGCGCGCGTCTAGATGTGGAACTAATGTAACGCTCGGTAAAGTTATCTTATCCTAGCAACCTCATGAAAACGATTGCATCACAATAAAGAGTCCAACATGAGCGAAAGGCGCGGACCATGGTGGGGATTCAGAGCAAATCATTGGCCAAAATGTTCGCGTGCATATGCGCGCGGGTAAAAATAGTTCTGTTTTTGTGCAAGAAAGACGCGGTTCGGGCGCTATAGAGAACAGCTATGAACATGTATGGACAGACCACAACAAGCGCATCCCCACTACGAGCGCGTCTTTACTGTATGAGCTGTTTGGTGAAGATGCTATTGCGAATACTAAGCAGTAACCGTGCAATGCACAATTCCCAATGTCAGTGGCCACACTCACTGCTATTGTAATTTGTAGCACCGGTGTTTGCAATTATGTATGCGCTAACATGCGTTACCATGCACATGATTCGATGATTGTGAGCTCTCTGGTACAGTGTTGCTAACCGTGCCTCCAATGACGTCACCATTTTTGAGACGCGTTCACATACGTTTTTTCGCATTAGTTCGAATTTCAAATGGGCTGAGCCTGGCCTGTAATTGGGAATTCAAAACATCGCATGTCGGTATTTATGGACATTATTTAGTAGGGAAATCATTCACTTTATGTCAAGGTGTACCCAAAGAACAGTTACCGAGGAACTTAACTTTAGAAGATTTTCGGCCGACGCATTAATCTTTTCTGCGTACTGGCCTGTGGCGAATCTTAGCCAGTGGCAAGGAATAACCCAAGATATGAAACTGTGGGTGACTAACATTAGGTTATAGGCATAGGGCCTACCTATCTTACATATTAGTTCCCTGAAAACTTGGCGGTTCTGAAGCATCGCCAAAAAAAAAACGTACCTGACAATTTCCTTGCCACGGGCTAGGATTCGCCACAGGCCAGTACGCAGAAAAGGTTTGTGCGTCGGCCGGCAATCTTCTAACGCCACGTGTTCAATATGGCACACACGCCCAGTTTTTTAATTGAGACGCACTTGATGGGCAAATCAGCTCCGGGGCACACGTGAAGTTTGCCGTCGCGTCAAAATGGAGAATACGCTCATACAGCTAGTGCCTGAATAATAACAATTACGCACTTGTCTGAAGCGTCCCTGAAAGCGTCTTACTTTTTTAATCGTTGCGTCCATATCCGTATCAGTTAAGTGTAACAGTCAAGCTAGTTTTCTTTAGAGTGTTGCAAGGGGATACCAACATCTTAAAAATAAATTTGTTCCAAAATCTTGGATAGGCCTACTGGATTAAAAGGGCAACCGCTACAAAGACTGGGTAGCCCTTCTCCAGTTCTTTTATAATCCGGTGTCAGAATTTAAATATCCAAATGATGTTTTTTGTTTTTGAATAAGGGGTGCGCCTATAGTTCCAAGAACTTGATTGGTCTGTGCCATATTCTTTCCCCTCGCTATCTTAAGAAAAAAAAAACTTCCATCCCTTGGAACGGAAAAAAAAACGCTTCCCAAATGGACTTCAAATAGGAATTTCAAAGTTTTGTTGCATGCAGCTTTAGTATGGTAATTTTTGTCAATGAAATTCTACTGTAGCATAAAAACAGCACAGATTAAACTTCTAGCACATAAATAGTTCAAGTTCTGTAACCAACTTGCGCACATGTTAGCGATGAGACATGCAACTCCGTGGATTGCCCTCTTGTTCTTTTTTTCGGATCCTTACTTTCCAGTTGAAAGATTTTGGTAAAATATGTGGTAGAATTGTAACACTAGACATAATGGCAAAATATTTGAGGCATTGATAAATGGGACATTGCTTGACATGGTTTTGCAGAATAACAGCTCAATATTTGTTATAAATGGCAAAAAAATTGCTCATTTTTGCCTCTCCTCCCTTTCTGGAACTCTGATTGCGGGGCCTTTGTCAGAACTTCAAGGTACTGTCGGGGAGCTAGACAAACCTGCCATGAAAACATTGGCCCCACCCCTTAATATGGCAACCCTTGTATGTGCATGCAAATTATTCAGTCGTTCCAAGCAGGTGTGGAAAAAACTCCAGGTTTGAGGTTCCAATCTCCAGGTGACTTCATATTAATCTCAAGGGTTCCTTACTTGGAGGTTGGCAGGTCTGCACTAGAAAAGTATGCACCATTTTAATTAGCCAATCCTTAATTGTCACGACCACTGTAAATCCAGAATGAGCTTCACATTCACCTGTCTTGAGTTCAATAGGCCTACAGTTAAATGGGTACATTTTAGTGTTGACCACGATGCCACTGGTCATGAAAAACATGGCGCAGTTCTGAAATTCAGAGAAATTTTAAGAAATTTGGGAATGTCAAAAGTGACATTTTCCTACCTCACTCACAATTACACATCAGCATGTAATCTCACTCTGAAATCTCCCTTAAATTATTTGCCTTAGGGGCAAAATACTAGTATTCCTAATCAATTCAAGGTCAAACTAAAAAATAAAAGCAAAACATTGGCCAACAATGTGAATCCATGACATCACACCTATTTGCTTCAAGTTCACTTGCTATAGAAAACATCTCAACTTCAATTGCTAATATCTCGAGAAACAAACATGGGAAATGATTCAAACTTTCACCAGAATGCTTAGAATATGTTCATCTTTAACATGTCAAAAATAAATTTGTCTATGGATTATTCTTTTAAGCCCCTCCCGGAACTGTTTAAAACTTTTCCTCCTCCAGACACAACCTGAATTTATTGCCTAGCTTAGGGTGGGTACATACAACACCATGTATAAATCAAGACACTCAGCACAGTAGGTGTTGTGTAATACACCCTTCAAGTTAAATTTGGTACTCTGCAATTTTGACTTTGCTATCATTCAAAGAGCTATGACAATTGAGAATTTCTGTGCTACTACAAGAATTGTAGTTTGGGGTGAGAATTAACTGTCTTTGATGAAGGAAATGATGAGGAAGCTCATTGAAATTCTTTGTCTGGTCCTAGCTGGGATAGTTTAAAAAATTTATTCCTCAGAGAGTGCAGGAACCAAGAGTATAGCAGGGAAACAGATGTTTGTGGTTAACTTAATCACTGAATAAGGGCTTTTAAAGGCCCAACTCTCACCTGAAATGGTGCCAGTTCCCTCAACCTTCTTGCTTCAGCCCCTCCCACAATTGTCCGAAATTCATCCTCATCCAGACACAATCTCAGTTTATTGCTTCAGGCTGACTATTAAAAAGCTACATGTGAATTCACTCTATGTACAGTTCATGCTGTATAATGTAAGCTTTGGTACTCAACATTGTTTGAATTAACTGTCAATCAAAGAGCTGAGCCAATTAAGAATTTTGGTAAACCCCTACAAGAATTGTAGTTTGGCGTGAGAAGATTGGTCCTTTATCAAAGGTACGCATGACTTTAATCCTGAGGGAAGGGCCATTTGTGAAGTAACCAGATATCATGCAACTGTCCTACTGGATTCAAGCAGCATTTGGTATGCATACATCCTCACCTTATGAACTTTTGGAAAAATGTCTTAATGTTGATATGGAATAGCTTAGGTTGGATGGTACCATGGTAATGCTCCTGGATTCATTGTTCTAGAAGTTCAATGGTCCTGAATCTTAAGAGGAACTTTGACGTATCTGGAATACTGGACTCTGGGAATAACAAACTTTGTAAATCATCTCCATCCATTGCAATAATATGCCTACCAAAACTGGGAGCATTTTACCTTGGGAATATTGTACCCTGGAAACACCAGGTGATGACCCAGTGACACAGGATCAGTAAAAACAGCTCAAAGGTAGTCCCAGTGTCTTCCCAAATTACTTTTTCAAGAGGGGAAGCAAAATTCTCACTTGGTTCTGCTCTTTGATTGACATTGAATTAAGGTGTCCATTCGTCCGGCTTTTCGCCTGACAATCCAGCTTTTTTTAATGTAAAACTCCTCACATCCCATTTTCAAGACTGAAACCATGTAGCTTAGAACACCGGGAAGGGCCATTTCCGGCCATCGGGGGGGGGGGTTGTAAAACCCTACATTGAATTAAAAGGTGCCTTTTGTGTAAGGAATTTTAGACAGTTGTGGGAGGGACTACAAGGATGAAGGGTGGGAGAATTTGGAACCATGGAGTGATGAATATCTGCCTTTTACATTATTCACCTTACTCTAGAGATGGAATGTCTCAGGCCTGGCTGTTGAGTGTGAAGGAGACCAATTGGTGAACACTGAAAATTTTTTATATGAGAAGAATCTTTTTCCTTTCCTACAGCTTTCCTATCACACTGAGAAATGAAAACAACTAATTACAAACTTTTTGCTGTAAGTATTTATTTTTCATTCCTTTGCAAAAATGACAGGTTCACAGAAGATGTCCCAATCATGTCATATAATGATGTTAAAACCTGCAGTACCTCAATTGAAATTTTTGCATTCCTTATTTACATAATATCAGGAAGAAAAGGAGCTACCTGCAAGATAACAAGTTTGTAAGAGATCCTGTCCTTGCTTTCTAGAGAACAACCTAAGTGGGCACCAACAGTCTAAAAGATTAGCTCATTACCGTCGATTATGATCGACAATGTAAATAGTCTGAAGGCCGTGATGTTGGTCATTAAGTGTTGTCCTTCAGTGACAAAGTGTACGTGAATGCTTCTTCGGGAAGCAGTTAAGTTTGGTTTCGCTGGACGGCCCTTTGTCAGAGGGTGGGGAGGGACTTTAGAAAAAGTATGATCAACTTAGAATTTCACTGCACAATGCCCTCTTCATGCCATCACAGCTTCCAGACTCCAAAATTAAGAATGCAACAATGATTTTGTATTTTGGTTGTACGCATACTTGCACAATATTGTGTAAAGAAAAAGATTTTTTTTTAATCCCTCCTTACCTTACAATATAGTACCTTAAGACCTCAACCATAGAAGAGCATGAAAGTGAGGCAGACAAGTAATAACAACATTGTAAAAGGAAGACACAAACCAAAAGGTGACAGGTAGCTGACTCTACAATTTGCTCTTGAGCAAAATTCCACTAGCGTCCCAGACTTAAGAAGCATGAGATCAAAGGACTGTGAAACTAATCACCACAGAACCAAATGGTCACAAGAATATTGCTTAACCAGATATTTGTTTCTCCTGGTAAAGTAGTATGTTGACTTCTAAAATTCATAGTTTAGACCTTCAACTCAAGCCAATACACTATTAACATAGACAAAAGTGAATAGAATAAACTTTCAAAGTCAGTGCCAGATTTTGTCATAAGGTTATTCTTGAGCAAAACTGCAATGAGTCCACTTCTAGCAAACTTACATTTTATGCAATGGAAACTCTCCAGGTTGCCAAACTGGCTGTCCTGTATAAGGTCTCACAACCCAAATTGATGCAACAGTCTTTCAGATCTCCTAAATGCTCTTTCGTACTTTCCCTCTCTTTAATCTAATTTCCATCTCATGCAGAGTGTTCATTCACTTTTGATCGAGGGAACCTCAAGTCTTGCAAAATGTGAGTGCTTTCCCCTGCTTCATTTACCATTTAAGTTACAGTTTCACTGAGAGTGTGCTCATACTGTAACTCCTCACAAACTGATATATCTATGATACCAATTCAAAAAAGACGAGAACAGCAATGCTGTTGTGAAGTTCACACAACCTGTTTTGTCTGTTAAAAACAGGAACTCAAAGTTCAACCAAAGTTTATATGTTATCTGTTTCCTAAACCTCCTTACATTTAGATCTACATCTGATATAGTTCTATCGTAAATCTAAATATCCCTGTGTACTTTTTCAAATCATGAAAGCCTAGACTGTGTATTCTGAAAGGCATCAGGCAGTAAGATAAAATTAATAACTGTGTATGGTGTACCTGTAAACTGCCCAGGTATTGCAAAGTACATTCAGTTGCACCTACAAATCCACACGGAAACACTGCATGGCTCTGGGCTGACCAAAATAAAACACAGACTAAAGAAGTTCAAACTGTGCTGTGCTTGTTGAACTCAAACAACTGGTTTTGCGATTGGCTCGGCCAATTCATGATAAATTCAACAGAAAAGAATGAAAGGTATCTCCACAAAAGATAAGTTACAACAGGGTCTGTTGTAACTCCCTGGTTACAGCTTACAGTATTCTCTCCACACTAGCTGACCACAGCTGATTATGAGACCACATACTGTACACAAGCATAGAGTGACAGTACTGTGAGTGCTTTGTTCAACCAGCTGTAACATGAACCAGGTTAAATAGCCTGCGTATATGTGCATGATAAGAACTGAACATACGTATAACCAAGCTATTAGTGCAGTAAGTAAACAACTAAACTGCTCAGCAGGCAAAATGAACCCAGCCCTAAAAAACAGCTTTAAAACACAACTTAAATTTCCTATGTTAGAACGCAAACAGGTAGGTATGAATGCTCTCCTCCAAAGCAATCATACACCAAAATTTCAGCCAAAAATCTCCAAAAATGAGGGAGAAGAAGACCTTTGTTAAAAAGTTGACGCCATCTGCCCCATTTGATAACCTTACACATGTACATATGGGAAATAAAAATAAAAAAAAAAAAAAAATCCCGCACAATACCACCAATTGTGCCATGAAAATGATGTTACATGTCTGTTGCTCATTGTCTCACTCTGTCTACCAGAAAGTCCCCACAACATACTGAAGAAAGCTCTTGCACTGCCTTTTAAAGAAGACTTATAATAAACCTGAAAGAAATGAAAAACAAAAACAGCTCATACAGAATGCTACAAAACTAAAGTTTGTATGAACTACAGGTCTCAAAATTTACGAAGGCAATGGAGGCCATGGCTGCCATAAACTTTGCTTGGGCCTTCGACAGGCATTTTTCACGCACTTATTGAAAGCCACTTTTGGCTGACAATGTGTCAGTTAAGCTGCTCTGTATGTGTTGAACTACTGTAAATACTGAGTGCAATTCCTTTATCATTTTTGCAGGAGCATTCACAATGCAGTTCATATGAACCAATGTTTTTTCACTTTGGCACTGTTCTGTTGATATTTGATTCACAGGCTATGCAAATCAACCATTCATAGTGAACTGCACAACTCAATACAAATGCCATTTTGGCCTTAGATTGGGAAAAAAGAATTTTGAGGCTTGAACTATAGAAAGCAAACACTCAATATCTGCATCATCTCATAAAATGTCAAACTTTCTTTTCTTGTTAATTTCATAACTGTGCAACATTACCTCTAATGAAACTACCTTGCTGGAATTATTTGGAACAGGTCTTACACAAATTTAAGGGCTGTTGCTATTCATCACTCACACAATTACAGTTTTTCCAAATGTACTACTTTCTAGCCCCTCCCACAACTGTCTCGAAATCATCCTCATTCAGACACAATCTCAAGTTACCACTTAAGGTCATACCCTAGCTGGCATACTGTACATTTTACAAGGTCCTAGGCTAATGTGTCATTAATTAGAACACTCTTTAGTACATGCTGTGTAATATGAGCTACTGTGAATTTTTTTAATTTGATGTAAATCAAAGAGCTGTCCCAATTGAGAATTTCTGTAGACTACTAGTAAAATTATAATTTGAGGCACCAGTATTTTGGATCTCCTAAACACTCCCCCTCTTTTAATTTAATCTCTGTCTCATGCAGAGTGTTTATTCACTTTTGATCCAGGGAAACTTAAGTTTAGCATGCAAAACCACGTGCCTTTCCTATCTTCACATACCAGTAAAGTAAGGGGCCTACCTGATGTTCCTGGGGTTCAATGTTCCCAAGGTTCGATGTTCCCTGTTTTCATTTATCCCGATGATTTGGTAATGATTACAAGGTTCGTTTTTCCTGTGGTTCTACGTTTCCAGAAGTGTGAATGTTCCCAAGATTTGGGAACATTGCACCTCGGGTACAGTGAACCTTGGGAACATTGACATGGCCTTGTAAAGTGACTGCCTTTATGTCAAATGCCTAATTTGGCAACAGGGTGCCCAGAGTTTTGAAATACTAAAATTCAGAACTTTTGATTTAAGACTTTTTTCAAATCATCATGGGCATTTTTACAGTTAAAAGATTAAATAATTACTAAAAAGGAGAAAAAATGGGCTCTTTTTGTATGCATTTACTCAACTTTAGCACAAACTTAACATGATGAGAATGACAAAATTGTGAGCTTTTCAATTTCAACACCAAATGGCAATTTTTATGGACCATGCACCCAAATTTCAAGGATTTTTCATGACCATGAAAAAAATTCAGACTTTACCTATTTCCCCTACTAAGTGGGAACCCTACGGAAACAAAATGGCATCCGAAATCCATTTCATATACGCAATGGAGTACCATTTTACCAGCAACATCAATTATACACTGTAACTCTCTCTATGCATGTATCCTACCAATAAACACAAATTCCAGGGTTCATAGACATTCAAAAGGAAAAAATTCCATGACTTTCAAAGACCTTGACTGCTATTTCCATGAAAACAGTCTGATCCCATATTTTCACAAAATCATGCATCTGAAAATTGATAAAATCAGAGTGGCAATCCATCCACTTAATTAAAATTCCACAACTTTTTCAAGACCATTTGAAAAATTGCTGATTTTCCCGGACTTTCCCGACCTTCAAAATCAAATTTGTTTTCCTCAACCATCCTGGATTCCCAGGTAAGTTAGTTGAGATTTAATGACACAACTTGATAAAAAGTTCAAAGTTTAAATTTCTTTTCATGCACGGTTCAAGTGCAAATTTGGTTTCCATTTAGTCAGCTCTTACAACAGGTGGGAAACACAATGGGCATATTCTACAACCCTCAAGCCACAGGGGCCCTTGATACCTAGGATCTGTATGAACCTGGAATTTATATAAAACATATTTTTCAAGTGTTAGATCACATAATAGTTCCGTCTCAGTATTTTCTCCCATCTCATGAGAGAGCTGAACCAGGGTGGAGTGTATCTCTTTAATCTATCCTCCAACTTTCAAGAGGATGGTTACCATGGCAACCAACCTCTCATCCAATACAGTTTAGAGGAGTCATAACAGGACACCAGATTGTTTTGTTTTGTTTCAGTTGAAAACAAATCACAAATGGTTCCTTACCTTGTCTTAGGTTTGATGAGATGAAGGTTTCCATTAGGCTGCTTCAAAGATTCCTGCTTCCATCTCACCTGCAAATAAAGACAAACACTGATAAGAATGAAATAAGTGTGACTATGTAATCAAAGTATCTGCAAACCACTGCAAAGTGTAAGGACACAAAAAAAAAAATGATAATAATAAGAAATTGATTATCATTATCGGTTGGGCAGATTTTGGAAGGCAAATGAATTTTTTTTTGTTTCATTTTTTATCAAGGAATAATAAAACTCCTGGGCCAAAGAACAATTTCCATGTGAATTTCTTCAAAGGAAATTTTATCTCTGGCCCTCTTTCTGACAGACTGGTCAGAGCATGACTAAATTCCACAGTAACAGATTCTTGTGGTCCGTGCAACCTACTAGACTGACTTGACAAAACACTTTGTATGCACAATGCTGTGTAAATATGATCCACAAGGAACACTCAAAATATAATTATAAGTTTCAAAGTTTTATCAAAGATGTTTTCAGAAGTCAGTTAATTGCATCAAGATATTCCTTTCAAGTGGCTTTAAGAAAAATAAATTTAATTTAATCCCTCACTATAAAAGTACTTTTCCTAGGGTCATCTCCTCCTAACATCAAACAATAAACGCTGACACCTTCATAACTACTGTACATGTATTAACCAAGGCACCAGATAGGGTCAGAGTACCAACAGAACAGTCAAGTCAAAGTTGAAGACCCTTAGTAAGATCAGTTATGTACCAAAGGAGTTTTTAAGGCCTCAACTCATAACATTCTGAATAAATCTAGCACTGATCCATCTTTTTTCCAGTTGTAGAGCACTGGATTGCTATCCCTCCTCCATTGCTTAGCACGGCATGGTAGCAGTAGGTTCTATTTTTAAAATCCTTGGTATGACCCGGCTTGGGAATCTAACCTCAGATCTTCTAAATAAATTAGGGATGTTCTACGAAATTGATCGCACATACAGTCCCTTGATAAGAGTACCTGATATGCAAATTTTATGGGTACAGTAAGAGTATGGAACTTGATTTTCAAATGCTCCAGGTAAACAGATCAACTATGAAGTTGTCCTACTAAATTGAAGTACTTAAGGGCCAAATCTCCACACCAAATACAGTTCCAATTTTCCCAACATATTAACTAAAGCCCCTCCCACAACTGTCTTAAACTTATCTTCATTTCCACACAATCTCTGTTTATTGCTCCGAAGTGGGTTTAAAACACCCAATAGGTGTAATCAAAACTCTCTCAGTACAGTGCATGCTGTGTTATATAAGCTGTAGTACTCTGCATTTTTTTTATTTTGCTTTCAATCAAGGAGCTATGTCAACTGAAAATTTCTTCAGACAACTACAAACTTCTTCTTTGGGTGAGAATTGGCTGCTTTTAAAAAAGAATTCATTGCTAAATGGGCTTACTTAAAGGCTCAGTTCTCTCACTCCAAACTACAATTTTGGTATGGGGGTACCAAAATTCTCAATTGGCTCAGCTCTTTGATTGACAGCTAATTCAAACGAGGCAGAGTAACAAAGCTTATATTACACAGCATGAACACTACTGAGAGTATTTTGATTATACAAATTGAGTTTTCCTATACTCACCTTGAAGCAAAACTGAGATTGTATCTGGATGAGGATGAATTTCAGATAATTGTGGTAGGGGCTTCAGTAGAAAGGTTAGGAATATTGGTACTGTTTGGGGTGAGAGAACTGGGCCTTTAAATATTACATAAGAACAAAGGTGACAAACTCTGTGTGTACATACTTCTTTATGTGTGTCTAGATAATAAAAAAAAACAAATGTTGCTCAAAATATCTGTACATGTGACATTACAAGTTTTAAATTTACCTCAATGTTATTGCATTTCTGTGAAATTAATAGTTGCTCCAGTATTCATAATTTCCAAATATAATACCTTAATGAGATTAGAGTTACATCAACATAAGGAAGTAATCCCCAATTTTAAGTGACCTGTATAAATTGTAAAGTCACTAGTATTTTAGAATCCTCAACAAATTTTTTCAGTGATATTTATGGGTGGTATTTAGAGGCCTGATCCTTTCACCCTAAACAGTTCCAATTTTCCTTGAGCTGTGCCAATTGAGAATTTCTGTGGACTACTATTGTTGTTGTTAATTGTAGTTTGGGGTGAGAGGATTAGATTAGCCGTTTAAATGTTGGTTGCTTTTGATTGTAAAACAGTCACTATTAAGACTGCTACATGTGGAAACAACCATTCTGATCTATGCATCACTTAGTCACTTGAAAACTGAGGAAGACTGTTAACAAGCCGGCTTAATTGGATGCAAGGGGTAAAGCTTATCTTTGAACAATTGAAACACACACTGAATGAATACTAACATAAAATGATCTGTCATCATGCACAGGCAGTTAGTTTAGTTAGATGGAGTTTTACGACCTAGTTTCCTGGTTCAAGTCCAGCTGCCCACAACCTTTCATCCAGCCTTGGCTCACTGGCTTGTTTTCCCTACTCCATCGTTTTTATGCTGAGCACCTAGCACAATGGCAGAAGGTTCCATTTTTTAAACTCTTCACTATGACCCAGCCAGAACTCCAATCCCCAACTGCAAGTCAGATGCTTTAATAACTGCTTGACCATGCAGTCAGTCACTCATTCATGGTCTAATGTTGTAATTGGTCACTGTATGGATCAAGGTGTCTAGGCTTGAATCTCTGTGGAACTTAGAAAACTCCCATTCAACAGTAATTATAACACAGCAATAGCATTGCTTCTCACTCAAAACACCTCTTCAATGTCTGTTCGTTCTGGAATAATAATTCGTTAAGAGAGGAAAAATGAAGAGCTAGAACAAAAGTTAACACTCACTGTCAAACTCAGGTTGCCTCTTTATATAACAAATTTTTAAAATAAATGACCCCATCATCTCAAAATGAGAAATCAGATACACTAAGAACATTTACTCAATAAAGCAAAAATAAGAGCTATGTTAGACCTTAGAAGAAATCCATGAAAATTACCATCTAGGAAATGGCCTTAAGTTGCATTCCACATCCTTATTCATCCTTCAGCAACAAAACAGCTGAAGCATAAGGACACAAAGAAACAGAAGCCAAAGTCAAATCACACCAAGAGATGACGATACTTCAGTTTTATTCTCTGCCTTCCTCTGGTTCAAGTCAGCTTCTGTAGTCTATCACAAATTTAGAAGAGAACATTCATTAATACTCTATAATAGCCCCAACTCCTATTGGACCACTACAGTCATGTGACCATGCATTATCCTGCCATAAACTCATCTTGGGCTACTTCATTCTACTTGTGGTTGTGCTTTTTTAACAAGACTGTTTACAACCAAAAGTTTATTTGTTTTACATTTTTTAAATCAAACTTGTGTTGTTTATGAATTAACAAGGTTAAACAGCTCTAGACCTGTGCATCACAACAGTATAATGCAGAGCCCATCACTGCTTAACCTAAAATTAACAAGATGTGAATTTCTGGCATGTTATCCTAATAAAACAAGTTTGCATTGGCAAGCAGGCCCAGTATTTTGACTATCTACACCACAGCATGAGCACAAATCCATGAGGCCTGGAGTTCAGGACCAAGTCCTAACTTGAGTATTTTGTAATCCTTGTTCCCACATGCGACTTAAGCCTATTGAATTTTAAACTTCTTTTCTTGCAGCCACCGTTTTTTTGCCCATCTTTGAAGCTGTTCTTTGTGATCTTAGCTGTCTGTACGTTTTGACTACCTCACAGACGACAAGATGTATAGCCAGTTCACAAGCCTTGGTTTTGTAGTTTGGCAACTAGGGGTTCCACCAAATTGCAAGAACTTAGGTTAGATCAGGTCAGGTCAGATCAGGTCAGGTTAGAGGTTAGGTTATGTTAGGTAACGTTAGAGGTTAGGTTAGGTTAGGTTAGGCTAGGTTAGAGGTTAGGTTGGGTTGGGTTGGGTTGGGTTGGGTTGGGTTGGGTTAGGTTGGGTTTGGTTGGGTTAGGTTGGGTTAGGTTAGGTTTAGTTAGGTTAGGTTGGGTTAGGTTGGGTTAGGTTAGGTTTAGTTAGGTTAGGTTAGGTAACAAATCGGTTTAAGTCCAGCTGGCCAAAGCCTTTTTTCTATTTGTGGATTACTGGCTTGTTTTTCCATCTCCACTGCTCATGCTGAGCACCAAGCACAATGGCAGTAGGTTCTGCTTTTACATCTTCGGTATGACCCAGCCAAGACTCAAAATCCTGACCTCTGATCTACAAGTCTGATGCTTTTACCACTTGACACATGTTCATTGGGGTAGCTGTTCTCTAAGTTCACTTCACTGCTTGAGTATTTACTTGTCCCACTTTTAATATGCCTTTGAACTCAGTTTGTGGAGAAATTTTGCTGGAGTGCTTGCCAGGGGGCTTTTTAATATTTTCCGAAGTAAATCTTTTCTTGTCAGGATAAAACTTGTGAAAGCCTGCTTACTCATTAATATTGTATTTTCATAAGGAACAACTTTTCAGAGTCAAAAAACCACTTAAATGTTGGTTGCTCTTGATCGTAAACAGTCACTGTTATGACTGCAACATGTGAAAACAACCATTCTGATTTATGCATCACTTAGTCACTTGATAACTGAGGAAGACTGTTAACAAGCCGGCTTAATTGGATGCAAGAGTAAGAAGAACGCTTTATGCTATTCCCTAATCCCTGTTTGCATTGCTAAGCATTACATTAAGCTGGTTTGTGAAATTCACCAAATTTTAGTGACCCTACAAAGTTTCCTACACATACTAATGACAAATGGTCAAATGTAGACAATCATCATATCCCACATACTAATAAATGTTTCATGAAATAGCAATTGATAAAAAAGTTTGTTTTTTAAAAATTCATAAATGAGACAAGTTACAAGCCAGGTAAAATTTCACAAAAAAATTTAACTTCTTGCATAATTATTGGGTATGAACCTTGAGTAATTATGCTAATAAATACTGTACTGTCATGTTGTAGTAGTCTCCAAAAAAAGGATGAATGTATTGATATCAACTCAATGTGCTACTTTAAAGGTCAAGAGCAGTCCACCAAAATTACTTTGAAGCAACATCTAAACATCACAACTTCTTCTTATCAATTTCTCTTCACAGTATCGTTCACCTTGTTTTACAACTTCAATATTACATATTCAAAGTACACTAAGCAGATATTTCAAGTTAATTTCACATTTAAAAAGAGAAATTGTTGTTACATGACTCTCAACAGCCAATCATGAAACAGTACAGTCTATTACACTACTTCAAGTTGGGGTGACTGCTCTTGCCCTTTTTAAAACAAGGTCAAAATACAACAGTTGAGAGTAAGTCACTAGCCACAGCAGAGATGACAATTTAGCTTCACTGACAATTTCTCAGAGAAGGAGTCAATACCTGATAAAATGATGCAATATCTGTTTATTTCTACCTTAAGCTACAGCCACAAAAAGACCAGACCTCTTCAGAATGACATTTGGAGTTACTTTTAATATCCTCATCCAGGTATATAAATACTATAGATATGACTCATGAATATGATTTTTGCATTAATAGTCCCTCTTGTCTAAAAGATATTAATTTTTAACATACCATGTTGACATACCTCAGATTTTCTTAACAGTTCTCCTATTGTTGACATCCTGTTGAGGAAGCCAAAAAAAAAATTAAAAAGAGAGTACATTACAAACAAACTTTGAAGGTTTAGATGGACCTAAGGGGTAGATGAACCCATAAAAAGATTTTTGCTCCCAACAAAATCAAACATTTCCAAACCTTTAAACATTTCCTTTCCTTTTCAATTCATTTTAATGTTCAGCCTCACAACACCCGGATTTTATCAAGCCTCCCCCAATCTTCAGTACACTGACTGACTACACACTTCGAGGTCTTTTACAGAAATATGTAAGAACAAGCAATCAATTTATATTGAAAAAGATATTCAGTTTTTTCTCCAAAGACACAACATACGTTTTTGCAAACTTACACAACAGCAATGTAATGACAGGTGTTAGATCACATAATAGTTCTGTTTCAGCATTTTCTCCCATCTCATGGGAGAGCCAAACCAGGGTGGAGTGGATCTTTTTAATCTCTCCTCAAACTATTAACAAGCTGGTTACCATCACAACCAACCTCTCATACATTTGCCTTGAGGAGTCACATCACATTCATAAGATTATTTTTTTCTTTCCATTTGGTAATAATTTGTGATCAAAATATGTTCTACAATAAATATGCATTTGGTTCTCCTTCTTACCTTGTTTTTTAATTGAGGGATTTTCTTTTCAGATTTCTAAAAGGGTTGAAGAATTCTTCAGTTATGTCACCTGCAAGATCAAACGAAGCTTGTTCTAGGACAAAGGGTAACCATACAGTAGTAACAGTATCAGGTTTTTATAATAGTGAACTATTATGACAAATAACAACCCTTTGACCCAATGTCAAAACCTAAGACTGCAGCTGATTCAGCTTCATAGATTTAAACACTATCAGTGTGAACAATACTGTCCCAGTTTAAACTTTGAGGTATACATTTCTGACTTTACCTTGTCCCAGATTTTCAGCATGTGATTTGTAAAAGCATGCTAGTTCATTAGTATTGTATTACAATAACAAACAACTTTTCAGAGTCAACAAAACACTTAAATGTTGGTTGCTTTTGATTGTAAAGCAGTCACTGTTTTGACTGCTACATGTGAAAACAACCTGTTTGATCTATGCATCACTTAGTCACTTGATAACTAAGAAAAATTGCTAACAAGCCGGCTTAATTGGATGCAAGGGAAACCATTTGGATTAAAACTGAACTTTTTGGCCTACATGAACAATCCAGTATATGATTACCTGGTGAAACCCCTTTGCAGTTTACATCAGTGGAACATTAAGTTGATTTGTGAAATTCACCAAATTTTATCAAACATTTGAACTTTCCTTCACAAACTAATGACCAATGGGTTTGATTAACAAAAAGTTTTGAGTGAAAGAAGCCATGTCTAATAAAATAATGTTTTAACTGCCCATTTGTACTTTAAATTACAGCCACAAAATGACCTCTCATGGGTAAAATTGGTTGTTGCTTTTAGTAACATTATTCACACATGTAACTTTTATAGATATGACGGATACCTGTTTAAACTAAGGGGAGCCACTGCAAAATTTCCGTTTACAATTCCCAAGTCCCACAAAGAAAATATTTTATCTGCAAGAAACAACTACACTATTTCCTATGTACCATCTGAAATTTAGAAAAATTGTGGATGTTCAGAAACTCCTGCACATATTTTTTGTCCAAGGTTAAACCTTGTGACTGATTTAGGCTACCTGATTTTTGTGTTTGCATGAATTGACTGCTTGTAATTAATTTTAAACATACCATGGTGATATGTCTTGGAAGTTTTTATCTGTCCTCCACTGGTTTCCATCACATTGAGGAATCTAAAGCAAATACAATGGAAAGAGTAAATTAAAAGCCAACTAAAAGGTTCAGATGGACTTTGGGATTGATGAATCCATAATTTGTTTGCTACAAAATCAAACATTCCATACCATTATGCAATTTGCTTTCCTTTTATTTCCATTTAATGTCCAGCCTTCCTTAACAAAGCAACCTGAGTTTCTCTAAAAGTCCTCTCCCCCAGTCCCATTCAGTACAATGACTGGCTGCATACTTGAACCACTTTTACAGATAAATGTAAAGTCATCAGTGCAAACAAACAATACATATTGTACAGGATATTCACCTCTTCCAAGGACACAGTTCATTCACATGTTTTCACAATACCATGATAAGTGTTAGATCACATAATAGTTCTGTTTCAGCATTTTCTCCCATCTCATGGGAGAGCCAAACCAGGGTGGAGTGGATCTTTTTAATCTCTCCTCAAACAATTAACAAGCTGGTTACCATCGCAACCAACCTCTCATGCATTTGTCTTAAGGAGTCCAAACTCATTCATAAGATTATTTTTTTCTTTCCATTTGGTAATAATTTGTGATCAAAATATGTTCTACAATAAATATGCATTTGGTTCTCCTTCTTACCTTGTTTTTTAATTGAGGGATTTTCTTTTCAGATTCTAAAAGGGTTGAAGAATTCTTCAGTTACATCACCTGCAAGATCAAATGAAGCTTGCTCTAGGACAAAGGGTAACCATACAGTAGTAACAGTATCAGGTTTTTATAATAGTGAACTATTATGACAAATAACAACCCTTTGACACAATGTCAAAACCTAAGACTGCAACTGATTCAGCTTCATAGATTTAAACTGTATCAGTGTGAACAAGACTGTCCCAGTTTAACCTTTGAGGTATACATTTCTGACTTTACCTTGTCCCAGACTATCAGCATGTGATTTGTAAAAGCATGCTAGTTCATTAGTATTGTATTACAATAACAAACAACTTTTCAAAGTCAACAAATCACTTAAATGTTGGTTGCTTTTGATTGTAAAGCAGTCACTGTTTTGACTGCTACATGTGGAAACAACCTGTCTGATCTATGCATCACTTAGTCACTTCATAACTAAGAAAGATTGCTCACAAGCCGGCTTAATTGGATGCAAGGGAAACCATTTGGATTAAAACCGAACTTTTTGGCCTACATGAACAATCCAGTATATGATTACCTAGTGAAACCTGTTTCCAGTTTACATCAGTGGTACATTAAGTTGATTTGTGAAATTCACCAAATTTTATCAAACATTTGAACTTTCCTTCACAAACTAATGACCAATAGGTTTGATTAACAAAAAGTTTTGAGTGAAAGAAGCCATGTCTACTAAAATAATGTTTTAACTGCCCATTTGTACTTTAAATTACAGCCACAAAATGACCTCTCATGGGTAAAATTGGTTGTTGCTTTTAGTAACATTATCCACGCATGTAACTTTTATAGATATGACGGATACCTGTTTAAACTAAGGGGAGCCACTGCAAGATTCCCGTTTACAATTCCCAAGTCCCACAAAAAAAATATTTTATCTGCAAGAAACAACAACACTATTTCCTATGTACCATCTGAAATAAAGAAAAATTGTGGATGTTCAGAAACTCCTGCACATATTTTTTGTTCAAGGTTAAACCTTGTGACTGATTTAGGCTACTGTACCTGATTTTTGTGTTTGCATGAATTGCCTGTTCGTTATTAATTTCAAACATACCATGGTGATGTGCCTTGAAAGTTTTTAACTGTCCTCCACTGGTTTCCATCACATTGAGGAATCTAAAGCAAATACAATGGAAAGAGTAAATTAAAAGCCAACTAAAAGGTTCAGATGGACATTGGGATTGATGAATCCATAATTTGTTTGCTACAAAATCAAACATTCCATACCATTATGCAATTTGCTTTCCTTTTATTTCCATTTAATGTCCAGCCTTCCTTAACAAAGCAACCTGAGTTTCTCCAAAAGTCCTCTCCCCCAGTCCCATTCAGTACAATGACTGGCTGCATACTTGAACCACTTTTACAGATAAATGTAAATTCATCAGTGCAAACAATCATTCCATATTGTACAGGATATTCACCTCTTCCAAGGACACAGTTCATTCACATGTTCTCACAATACCACGATAAGTGTTAGATCACATAATAGTTCTGTTTCAGCATTTTCTCCCATCTCATGGGAGAGCCAAACCAGGGTGGAGTGGATCTTTTTAATCTCTCCTCAAACAATTAACAAGCTGGTTACCATTGCAACCAACCTCTCATGCATTTGTCTTAAGGAGTCCAAACTCATTCATAAGATTATTTTTTTCTTTCCATTTGGTAATAATTTGTGATCAAAATATGTTCTACAATAAATATGCATTTGGTTCTCCTTCTTACCTTGTTTTTTAATTGAGGGATTTTCTTTTCAGATTCTAAAAGGGTTGAAGAATTCTTGAGTTACATCACCTGCAAGATCAAACGAAGCTTGCTCTAGGACAAAGGGTAACCATACAGTAGTAACAGTATCAGGTTTTTATAATTGTGAACTATTATGACAAATAACAACCCTTTGACCCAATGTCAAAACCTAAGACTGCAACTGATTCAGCTTCATAGATTTAAACTGTATCAGTGTGAACAAGACTGTCCCAGTTTAAACTTTGAGGTATACATTTCTGACTTTACCTTGTCCCAGACTTTCAGCATGTGATTTGTAAAAGCATGCTAGTTCATTAGTATTGTATTACAATAACAAACAACTTTTCAGAGTCAACAAATCACTTAAATGTTGGTTGCTTTTGATTGTAAAGCAGTCACTGTTTTGACTGCTACATGTGGAAACAACCTGTCTGATCTATGCATCACTTAGTCACTTGATAACTAAGAAAGATTGCCAACAAGCCGGCTTAATTGGATGCATGGTAAACCATTTGGATTAAAACCGAACTTTTTGGCCTACATGAACAATCCAGTATATGATTACCTAGTGAAACCTCTTTGCAGTTTACATCAATGGGAAATTAAGTTGATTTGTGAAATTCACCAAGTTTTATGAAACATGTGACTTTTCCTTCACAAACTAAAGACAAATGGGTTTGCTTCATAAACAGTTTTGAGTGAAAGAAGCCATGTCTACTAAAAAAAATGCTTTAATTGCCCATTTGTACTTTAAATTACAGCCACAAAATGACCTCTCATGGGTAAAATTGGTTGTTGCTTTTAGTAACATTATCCACGCATGTAACTTTTATAGATATGACGGATACCTGTTTAAACTAAGGGGAGCCACTGCAAGATTCCCGTTTACAATTCCCAAGTCCCACAAAAAAAATATTTTATCTGCAAGAAACAACTACACTATTTCCTATGTACCATCTGAAATTTAGAAAAATTGTGGATGTTCAGAAACTCCTGCACATATTTTTTGTTCAAGGTTAAACCTTGTGACTGATTTAGGCTACTGTACCTGATTTTTGTGTTTGCATGAACTGCCTGCTTGTAATTAATTTTAAACATACCATGTTGATATGTCTTGGAAGTTTTTATCTGTCCTCCACTGGTTTCCATCACATTGAGGAATCTAAAACAAATACAATGGAAAGAGTAAATTAAAAGCCAACTACAGTAAAAGGTTCAGATGGACATTGGGATTGATGAATCCATAATTTGTTTGCTACAAAATCAAACATTCCATACCATTATGCAATTTGCTTTCCTTTTATTTCCATTTAATGTCCAGCCTTCCTTAACAAAGCAACCTGAGTTTCTCTAAAAGTCCTCTCCCCCAGTCCCATTCAGTACAATGACTGGCTGCATACTTGAACCACTTTTACAGATAAATGTAAAGTCATCAGTGCAAACAAACAATCCATATTGTACAGGATATTCACCTCTTCCAAGGACACAGTTCATTCACATGTTTTCACAATACCATGATAAGTGTAGGATCACATAATAGTTCTGTTTCAGCATTTTCTCCCATCTCATGGGAGAGCCAAACCAGGGTGGAGTGGATCTTTTTAATCTCTCCTCAAACTATTAACAAGCTGGTTACCATCACAACCAACCTCTCATGCATTTGTCTTAAGGAGTCCAAACTCATTCATAAGATTATTTTTTTCTTTCCATTTGGTAATAATTTGCAACCAAAACATGCTCTACAATAAATATGCATTTGGTTCTCCTTCTTACCTTGTTTTTTAATTGAGGGATTTTCTTTTCAGATTCTAAAAGGGTTGAAGAATTCTTCAGTTACATCACCTGCAAGATCAAACGAAGCTTGCTCTAGGACAAAGGGTAACCATACAGTAGTAACAGTATCAGGTTTTTATAATTGTGAACTATTATGACAAATAACAACCCTTTGACCCAATGTCAAAACCTAAGACTGCAACTGATTCAGCTTCATAGATTTAAACTGTATCAGTGTGAACAAGACTGTCCCAGTTTAAACTTTGAGGTATACATTTCTGACTTTACCTTGTCCCAGACTTTCAGCATGTGATTTGTAAAAGCATGCTAGTTCATTAGTATTGTATTACAATAACAAACAACTTTTCAGAGTCAACAAATCACTTAAATGTTGGTTGCTTTTGATTGTAAAGCAGTCACTGTTTTGACTGCTACATGTGGAAACAACCTGTCTGATCTATGCATCACTTAGTCACTTGATAACTAAGAAAGATTGCCAACAAGCCGGCTTAATTGGATGCATGGTAAACCATTTGGATTAAAACCGAACTTTTTGGCCTACATGAACAATCCAGTATATGATTACCTAGTGAAACCTCTTTGCAGTTTACATCAATGGGAAATTAAGTTGATTTGTGAAATTCACCAAGTTTTATGAAACATGTGAACTTTCCTTCACAAACTAATGACCAATGGGTTTGCTTAACAAAAAGGTTTGAGTGAAAGAAGCCATGTCTAATAAAATAATGTTTTAACTGCCCATTTGTACTTTAAATTACAGCCACAAAATGACCTCTCATGGGTAAAATTGGTTTTTGCTTTTAGTAACATTATCCACGCATGTAACTTATAGATATGACGGATACCTGTTTAAACTAAGGGAGCCACTGCAAGATTCCTGTTTTCAATTCCCAAGTCCCACAAAAAAAAATATTTTATCTGCAAGAAACAACTACACTATTTCCTATGTACCATCTGAAATTTAGAAAAATTGTGGATGTTCAGAAACTCCTGCACATATTTTTTGTCCAAGGTTAAACCTTGTGACTGATTTAGGCTACCTGATTTTTGTGTATGCATGAATTGACTGCTTGTAATTAATTTTAAACATACCATGTTGATATGTCTTGGAAGTTTTTATCTGTCCTCCACTGGTTTCCATCACATTGAGGAATCTAAAACAAATACAATGGAAAGAGTAAATTAAAAGCCAACTACAGTAAAAGGTTCAGATGGACATTGGGATTGATGAATCCATAATTTGTTTGCTACAAAATCAAACATTCCATACCATTATGCAATTTGCTTTCCTTTTATTTCCATTTAATGTCCAGCCTTCCTTAACAAAGCAACCTGAGTTTCTCTAAAAGTCCTCTCCCCCAGTCCCATTCAGTACAATGACTGGCTGCATACTTGAACCACTTTTACAGATAAATGTAAAGTCATCAGTGCAAACAAACAATCCATATTGTACAGGATATTCACCTCTTCCAAGGACACAGTTCATTCACATGTTTTCACAATACCATGATAAGTGTAGGATCACATAATAGTTCTGTTTCAGCATTTTCTCCCATCTCATGGGAGAGCCAAACCAGGGTGGAGTGGATCTTTTTAATCTCTCCTCAAACTATTAACAAGCTGGTTACCATCACAACCAACCTCTCATGCATTTGTCTTAAGGAGTCCAAACTCATTCATAAGATTATTTTTTTCTTTCCATTTGGTAATAATTTGCAACCAAAACATGCTCTACAATAAATATGCATTTGGTTCTCCTTCTTACCTTGTTTTTTAATTGAGGGATTTTCTTTTCAGATTTCTAAAAGGGTTGAAGAATTCTTCAGTTCTGTCACCTGCAAGATCAGACAAAGCTTGTCTTAGGACAAAGAGTTAACATAGTAACAGTACCCGATTTTTACTATAGTGAACTATTATGACAAATAACAACCCTTTGACCCAATGTCAAAACCTAAGACTGCAGCTGATTCAGCTTCATAGATTTAAACTGTAAAATGCTAAAAGTCAATCTAAAAGTTAAAATGTCATATCTACAAGCTTGTTTCGTGAGGTTCATAAGAACATCACTCTTCAGGATAAAACATTGTATGAGCTGGAAGGGCAGAGTCAGCTCCTTTTATTTCAGATTTGGGGTCTAAATGACCAGAAAATCAATTATTCCACCCAATGGAGAATTGTTGGAAGAAGTAATCCCTACTCAAATTCGACCAAAACCTGTAATCTCTGCCTGAAAGAAAAATACTTCATTATCTACAAGCCAGACATGGCCAGTCTGAACAATAGAAATGAGCTAGGATCTGCTTGCAGACACAGAAAGAAATACCTATTGTGCAACTTTAATCCGGGCTAAATCTGAAATAAAAGGAGCTGACTCTGCCCTTCCAGCTCATACAATGTTTTATCCTGAAGAGTGATGTTCTTATGAACCTCACGAAACAAGCTTGTAGATATGACATTTTAACTTTTAGATTGACTTTTAGCATTTTATAGTATATCTGCTCCTACTTTGTTGAGCACTCTACCATCTGTATGGTCCCAACCTTCATATTCCTAGATTTAAACTGTATCAGTATGAACACGCCTGTCCCAGTTTGAACTTTGAGGTAAAATTTTCTGACTTTTCCTTGTCCTAGACTTTCAGTGTGGGATTTGTGAAAGCATGCTAGTTCATCAGCATTGTATGACAAAAACAACAACTTTTCAGCATTGTATGACAATAACAACAACTTTCAGAGTCAACAAACTAATCACTTAAATGTTGGTTGCTTTAAATCCTAAAGCAGTCACCATTACGACTGCTACATGAGGAAACAACCTGTTTGATCTATGCATCACTTAGTCACTTGATAACTAATAAAGGTTGCTAACAAGCCAGCTTAATTGGATGCAAGGGAAACCATTTGGATTAAAACAGAACATTTTGGCCTACGTGAACAATCTAGTACATAATTACCTGGGGCACCTTTGCAGTTTACATCAAAGTGATACATTAATTTGATTTGTGAAATTCACCAAGTTATATTGAACATATGAAGTTTCCTTCACAAACTAAGGACAAATGGGTTTGTTCACAAACAGTTTTGAGTGAAAAAAGCCATGTCTACTAAAGTAATGCTTAAACTGTTTATTTGTACTTTAAACTACAGCCACAAAATGACCTCTCATGGGTAAAACTGGTTTTTGCTTTAAGTAACATCTACAAGTGTAACTTTTATAGATATGACTGATACCTGTTTAAAATAAGGGGAGCCACTGCAAGATTCCCATTTACAATTCCCAAGTCTCACAAGGGAAAGAAACAACTACACTATTCTATGTACCATCTGAAATTTGGAAAAATTTGGGGAAGTTAAGAAATTCCTGCACATTTTTTTGCCCAAGGTTAAACCTTGTGATTGATTTAGGCTACCTGATTTTTTGTGTTTGCACGAATTGACTGCTTGTAATTAATTTTAAACATACCATATTGATATGCCTTGGAAGTTTTTATCTGTCCTCCACTGGTTAACATCACATTGAGGAATCTAAAACAAAAACAATGCAAAGAGTCAATTACAAACAAACTAAAAGTTTAAGATGGACATTGGGCTGGATAAATCCATAATTTGTCTGCTACAAAATCAAACATTCCATACCATTATGCAGTTTGCTTTCCTTTTATCTCCATTTAATACCCAGCCTTCCTAACAAAGAAACCTGAGTTTCTCTAAAAGTCCTCCCTCCCCCCATTCAGTAGAATGACTGACTGCATATTTGAACCACTTTTACAGATAAATGTAAAGTCATCAGTGCAAACAAACAATCCATATTGTATAGGATATTCACCTCTCCCAAGGACACAGCTCATTCACATATTTTTAAAATACCATGGTAAGGGTTAGATCATAATAGTTTGGTTTCAGCATTTTCCCCCATCTCTTGGGAGAGCCAAACCAGGGTGGAGTTGATCTTTTAACCTCTCCTCAAACTATAACAAGCTGGGTACCATCACAACCAACCTCTCATGCATTTGTCTTGAGGAGTCACATCACATTCATAAGATTATTTTTTTCTTTTCATTTGGTAATAATTTGCAACCAGAACATGTTCTACAATAAATTAGCATTCCATTCTCCTTCCTACCTTGTTTTTTAATTCAAGAATTTTCTTTTCAGACTTCTAAAAGGGTTGAAGAATTCTTCAGTCATACCTGCAAGATCAAACAAAGCTTGTTCTAGGACAAGGGGTTACCATAGTCTTCAGGCTTACCTAATAGTTAACTATTATGACAAATAACAATGCTTTGACACAATGTTGAAATGACACAAAGAAAGGGTTACCATAGTTATCAGGCTCATCTAAGACTTAACTATTATGACAAATTAAGGGGTTCAAGTGACAACCATTTGACACAATATTGAAATTACACAAAGGGTAACCAAACTTATCAAGCTTATGGAATAGTTAACTACAGTATTATGTCAATCAAATTGAGGGTTCAAATCACAACCCTTTTACACAATGTCAATTCCTAAACTGCAGCTGATTCAGCTGCAAAGATTCAATCAGTATCAGTGTGAACAAGACTGTCCCAGTTTGAACTTTGAGGTACACTTCTCTGACTTTATCTTGTCCCAGTCTTTCAGCATGAGATTTGTTAAAGCATGCTAGTTCATTAGTATTGTATTACAATAATGAACAACTTTTCAGTCAACAAATCACTCAAATTTCGGTTGCTTTTGATTGTAAAGCAGTCACTATTAAGACTGCTACATGTGGAAACAACCTGTCTCATCTATGCATCACTTAGTCACTTGATAACTAAGAAAAATTGCCAACAAGCCGGCTTAATTGGATGCAAGGAAAACCATTTTGATTAAAACCGAACTTTTTGGCCTACATGAACAATCCAGTATATGATTACCTAGTGAAACCTCTTTGCAGTTTACATCAGTGGTACATTAAGTTGATTTGTGAAATTCACCAAATTTTATCAAACATTTGAACTTTCCTTCACAAACTAATGACCAATGGGTTTGCTTAACAAAAAGTTTTGAGTGAAAGAAGCCATGTCTACAGAAATAATGCTTTTACTACCCATTTTTACTTTAAAGTACAGCCACAAAATGACCCCTCATGGGTAAAATTGGCAGTTGCTTTTAGTAAAATTATCCACGGCTTCGCCTCGTTGAACAGAAGGTGGCAATGTTTCAACTCAAGAAATAATTCACCGCTATCACACTCATAAACATTCATTATTTGTATACTGTTCAATAGTGTATAGGCTGTATAGCCATCTGTTTTTACGAGCAAATGCCAAGTATAGCAGTCGCTTTATGGACTTGTTACAGTGTTTTCAATCTGTACCATGTTGGTTTTGTTATTTGTAAGTGTTTGTAAATTAAAAGACGTTAACCATGAAAGCAGATAATTTATTTAAGGATTTCTCTGGTTTCATTTCACGTTGAGGCATATTACTTGAGGGATATTTCAATCACATGGTTCTTGGAGCGACTGTATGGGGTTCTCAGAAGCCCTTTCTATAGTTTTTGAAAACTGCCGTTCTTTATGACATGGTCGTTACCCTTCTTTTCTTGCAGTTTGAAACATCTGGGCAACCTGTTGACTTAAAAGTTTAGGCGTTGTTTTAAGAAAAACATTGAACGGAGGGTTTCCTTTCATAATGAAGCAACTTATAACTGTAACAAGAGCGACAAACTTAAGTTATATTTTATTTTGTTCAGAACTGAAGACCGTCACATAGGGTTAGGAATAGAGAACGGATAAGAAAACATAGTCTCGCGGATGCGAAAATTGCGCAATATTAACTGCGTAGTTTTCTTCTGACCTAGATGTTTCAGCTGAAACATGAATCGCCCTTACGAATAGGGGCTTGCTTTGCCGGTGACCAGATGATCAGTCGAACGACATATGATACAGTTGATGATATCAATTGCTACTGTGGCTTGAAAAAACCATTGAGATTTTGATGAGTTTCAGTTGAAACTCAAATGTGCCATGCGCAGAACCTATACCTATATACCTGTATGCTGTGGCTGTAGTTGATGGCATGGTATAATTAGATTTAGCAATCTTGTGAGACAAATTTAAAACGGTTCCATTGAGCAACCGTACTGTAAAGGAAAAGACCACAAGCTGCGCACTTATTCAACCAAAGAGAGAGGAGGTCAGTAAGAAATTCTATACTGTTTTTTGTTGTTGAAAATTTCAGTAGGAATAAGAAGAGAGATCTCTGATGAAGAGTAGCAAAATAAAAGAATTTATAGTTATCTCTCTCTACTCTTAAACCTCATTCGCCAAGAAGATAGCTAAGTTACATCTCTTCTGATCTGGAAGCATGTGCTTGCTTTGTTGGTGATCATGCGATGCATTCACAGGTGATCCGGTAGAACTGCCTAACCGTAATAAGCACTGCCATGGAACAATACTGAGAACACTAAGGAAGTTAAAAAAAATACTGAAATTGTCATTCGTGAGGAAATTTTGATATTTTGATCTTCCAATAGTATGCGTGAAATTCTGATAGTTTTGGCTACGGAAGGAAATTACTAGTAAAATAATTCTTCTGCAATCTAAACAAGTCTATTTTCTAGATCTAGTAGATAATATCACCCACTACTTGTTTTATTCAGTAAATTTTAACATCGTTATAAATGTATCACTCACATATACTTTTCTAAAACTCAAGCTTGTATCATAAACACTTCTTTTTCCCTCAACTCCCATCACTAATGTTTCACTTCACCTGTATAAATTTTCAACACTGGAATACTTTTCTGAAATGCGCAAACCTCATTATAAAAAATTCACGTTGGTCTAACGGTAGAACATCCCCCAAACACGCGGAAGGCCTGGGCTCGATTCCTAGGCAGAGTCCTACCAAAGAATCTAAAAATGGAACCTATATTGAGGCCTAGGCTTTTTGCTAAGTTAGGCCTCTTTGCTAAGTTAAGCAACTTTTTATTAATTTCACTAGAACCGGTAAAGACTGTAAGGACCGAGGGATGAAACAGAACCAAAAGAAGGCAAACACAGCAACAAAAAGATAAAAGAAGACATCTGCACACTCTGGAGGCCAGTGCAACTATGTTTAATCACATGTCAGGCCTGTCTGGCCCTGACAATAGGGTTGTCGCACTAAAAATACGACTACACGAAAAATATCAAACTTCAAGAATTTGACTGATTCACATTGTTAAGTACCCTTTTCTAAGCAACCATGCCAAATTTTATCAGAATCCGACCAGCACTTTTCAAAACATAGCCGATTTTATGTCTCCATAATCCTTACGATTTCTCCAAATTGCCGTATGCTTCAGTGTTACGATCTGCCTGCAAAAGTTGGTCTAAAACAACATCGTAACTGCTCACTCAGACACTTTGATTATTCATCACTGTGTTACGAACACCAGATGTGCCGGCATGAATATGCAACGTTACTGGGCAAGACACTCGGTGATCACGCGTCTGTGTCATGATAGCTTGCATTCTGTGTACGTAACATGCACTAACAAGTCGCACATACCCTGCTTACACACAGTCTATGCTATAGCAATCCATACACGTGCTTACACACACGTACACAAGTACGTAATTTACTAACCATACTTCGGTATTGCACGTACAGTGCAGTACTGTATGTAAGCATATTGGCGGGAAATCCCTTGTTGCTAAGCTGAACAATGGGCTTATACATAAACATATCAATGTTGGCTCAGTACAAAAGATGAAGGCGGGGATCAATGGGCTGTTTCATTTAAATCGAGCGTGCATCGGGGCTGAGCAAGAAATAATATTTTTTCTTCGGAAATGGAAAGATCATAAAAAACGCTTCAAAATGATACCTGGAAGCAATTGTGGATTTTTCTGGAACCCATTCTAACCATGTCACTTATGTTTTTAGCCCAAAAATGGTAAAGAAATATTATTTTTGGCGATCGCTTCCCTCCATTATAATGTAGAGTTCCTTTTCTTCTTTCTAACAATATATGGGTTATAGGGGTCAAAGGTTCAGCCCCAATGCACGATCAAGTCAAAGATGGCTGTGTGTGGCATTTTACGTGTGACCAAAACACACTTTTGACTGTCACCGTTGCAATGATGCTTCAAAGGGATTGTTAGAAACTGTAACATATTTTTTCTTCTTTTTGTTTTAAAGCTTATTTGGTGAAATATTATAGTAGAAATATGTCTTTGGTGTACTAATTTTACAGTGTAGGCAAAATTTCGACAATTTTGAGTGTCGTAAATTCAGTTTTTAAAGACACTGTTTTAGCGACTTCGTGTTTGGGTGTGACTGTGAGTAGTTCCGCGAGAATTTTGGAGAAAAATTCCGTGTGCAAGCAACAACCCTACTGACAAGCTTGCAGACACATCAACCAATCATAAATGTAGTAGGCTTACTTAAGCCAACCAAAATCATTATTCAAATAAGGCGTAGGCCTAGATAAACTAATTTCTCTTACTTACAATACACGACATCACCTTACAGTAAGAACACCTGTAGGCTGTAGTAGCATGCCTCTAATAAGAATAACAATGTTATAAAGATTATTTTACCATGCCCAGAGCCACTCTCAGCTACTGTATACCATGCACAAAAGGGGACATTCCAGACATATATTCTTTCTGCAGATGTAGTACACTTAAAAGGATAACACACCTAGCAGTGCCTGCTGTAAGAGCTACTGTACTAAAAGTAGGGTTGTCGCACTAAAAATACGACTACACGAAAAATATCAAACTTGAAGAATTTGACTGATTTACATTGTTAGGTACCCTTTTCTAAGCAACCATGCCAAATTTTATCAAAATCCGACCAGTACTTTTCAAAATATAGCCGATTTTATGTCTCCATAATCCTTACGATTTCTCCAAATTGCCGTATGCTTCAGTGTTACGATCTGCCTGCAGAAGTTGGTCAAAAACAACATCATAACTGCTCACTCAGACGCTTTGATTATTCATCACTGTGTTACGTACACCAGATGTGCCGGCGTGAATATGCAACGTTACTGGGCAAGACACTCAGTGATCACGCGTCCATGTCATGATAGCTTGCGTTCTGTGTACGTAACATGCATTAACAAGTCGCACATAGCCTGCTTACACACAGTCTATGCTATAGCAATCCGTACATGTGCTTACGCACACGTACACAAGTACGTAATTTACTAACCGTACTTCGGTATTGCACGTACAGGTATACACAATGCAGTACTGTACGTAAGCATATTGGCGGGAAATCCCTTGTTGCTAAGTTGAACAATGGATTCATACATAAACATATCAATGTCGGCTCAGTACAAAAGATGTAGGCGGAGATCATTGGGCTGTTTCATTTAAATCGAGCGTGCATCGGGGCTGAGCAAAAATTCATTTTTTTTTCTTCGGAAATGGAAAGATCACAAAAAACGCTACAAAATGATACCTGGAAGCAATTGCAGATTTTTCTGGAACCCATTGTAACCATGTCACCAATGTTTTAAGCCAAAAAATGGTAAAGAAATATTATTTTTGGCGATCGCTTCCCTCCATTAAAATGTAGAGTTCCTTTTCTTCTTTCTAATGATATATGGGTTGTAGGGGTCAAAGGTTCAGCCCCAATGCACGATCAAGTCAAAGATGGCTGTGTGTGGCATTTTACGTGTGACCAAAACGCACTTTTGACTGTCACCGTTGCAACGATGCTTCAAAGAGATCGTTAGAAACTGTAACATATTTTTTCTTCTTTTTATTTTTAAGCTTATTTGGTGAAATATTATAGTAGAAATATGTCTTTAGTGTACTAATTTTACAGTGCAGGCAAAATTTTGACAATTTTGAGTGTCGTAAATTCAGTTTTTAAACACACTGTTTTAGCGACTTCGTGTTTGGGTGTGAGTAGTTCCGCGAGAATTTTGGAGAAAAATTCTGTGTGCGTGCGACAAGCCTACGAAAAGTTATCACAGCCGAGCATCAATAACAAGCCTTAATCCCTACAAGACCGCCTACATTTGCAAGTATGAATGCCTTGCATTCTGGTTACCGATGGAACGCTTCTCACAAGTTGTGAACTGGTGCAAATGCACCACTTCCCCACTTCACAACCTCAATGGAACGCGGCACTAACTAGGCCTATGCCTAACGTTAGTCCTCGCTAGGCACCAGCCTACTGTATTAAACGTTAGGATAGGCCCATAGAGCAGGATATGGGAACCATAATCCTGCTCTATGGATAGGCCTAATGATGCCTAGCCTAGGCCTAGGCCTAGCCTAAGTCCGTTGATTGTGAGGTGTGTACTCGATTCCTGAAAGAAAGATCCTTTCGCCGTTTGCCTAATAAATTGGCTAGGCTGGGTTTTAAACATACCTAAACAGTTACAACTTCATATTGATGAACGATCAACAGAGACCTGCAAGAATTTCGGATTCCGCCTGTGGGAGATTTGGTGCGAGAATTAGAAACGCATGAACAGTCTGTATTATGTGTATCTTCGTATACTATGGCCATGTGCGCGTGCATCGATGGTGCATACCAAAGATGGTAAGGCGCTGACGGTGCAAGATGAACCACTCTCCCGAAAAAAGGATGTCAAAGGAAAAACATTTCCGACATTTTAGGAAGCAAATCCAGGGGTCAGCCCCGCCCGTCCGTTCCAAAACAGATTAAAGTTTTTTTTTTTTTTTAATTTTTATAAAACAAAAATAAGGTTCCGTACCATTATATTCGGCTTATATGCATGGGCGTCACCAAGGGGGGGGGGGGTAGTGGGGGCGCGAACGCCCCCCTTGCCAGGTTTTTTTTTATTATTAGAAACGCTTAAAAGATTTACCAAAAGTCGAAAAGGATTTCTTCTGCAATTGCAAAGTATAAATTTCGCTAAGTAAGTTGATTTCCTCAGTCTCGCTGCAGTTACATATCGAGTCCCCAAATTACATCCAATTAGTTCCTTTTTTGTATAAGGCTATTGTTATGTAGTATGGTGCACTCTCCGTGACCTTTAGCAGACGCCATCTTGTTGTTTACGAGCAACGCTCACTTCCCTTGGGCCCTTCCTGTTTCCCGTCACGTGTAACCAGTGGACGTGACATACCACATTGCCTTAGTTCCACATGTACACTGTAACCCATATTTTCAAGGTGTGGCCAATTTTACACTTTGCAGACTCCTCATTGGTTATTTATATCATGATACTTATTTACATGGGTGCGTCATAACTTTTGACCAATCAGGGGACTGCAGGTGTTCAGAGCCTCGCACAGTTCACAAGACCGAGCATGCGAGCTGGACATGTGAACCAGACTTCAGACGAGGAGCACTTGAGTAACCTAGCCTGTAGATAATTAATCCCTTTTTTGCCGGCCGAATGATTAAAACTGAATATCTTTTTTTGGAACTTAATCAACGAATAAATCATCATGAAATCGATTGGAACCCTCCATCTGTTTTTTTTTTTTTTTTTTTTTTTTTTTTTGTTTTTGTTTTTGTTTGTTTGTTTGTTTGTTTGTTTGTTTCTGGATACTACCCTACGCAGGATCCCCGTACTACATCACTTTACTCAACACTATATAAGTCTGTCGTCTGCTAGCAAGTCATATTGGCTCTAAGAAGCTATAACTTTCCATGGTATTATAATCATATGTTCAGTGGCGTAGCCACGAGGAGGGTTTGGGGGGTTAGAACAACAACCCCCCCCCCCCCCCATCCCCATGACCCAACCTTTTAATGCAAAAACACCTAATATAGTGTTTATTTTTTTTTTTTTTTTTTTTTTTGCTCTCTTTACTTAGACTTTTCCCTCATATCGTGCCCCAACCCCCATGACACCAAAACACCCTTCGCATGACACAATCCTGGCTACGCGCCTGTATTTGTCTAATAGTACTTTTCATTAAATACCTTTAAATGATATTTTTTAATCGAACAACCATTTTTATTGAAACTATGTAATCGAATGATTTGTTCATCGAATCATCTTTTTATTTCTATTCATTTGGATGGGTAACCTGCTTCATGTCAGTATAGGCTCCAGTATCACCTTAATGTTAAAACGGAAGGGCACCTGCGGGATATTTCAAATTAACTTAAAATCTAAATGAAAAATAGTTCCAAGGATGATGACATTATTGAAGCAATCGACTTTTTCGAGGGTTTTAACATAACTACACAATATAAAGCAAAACTATAAAGTAGGATGCTCTCCCTAGATTTCGACTCCTCGCTCAGGCAAAATGCATACCATATGCTTGTCTGTGTATAATATCCACCTGTGACTCAAAGGTGCTGTATGTCAGTAATAACTTGTGTTTAGTTGATCGGATATATAGTCCTATGAAAAGGTAGTTATCTCACCAAAATCTACCGAGTCAAAGGCCCTTTAGTTTTAGGAAAGGATGGTATTGATATTTAGGAAATAAATCGCATTTGGCTGACTATGGTGAATATCTACCGTCGAGAATCCACATTGGCAAAATAAGAACTGACGAGGCGAAGCGGAAGGAGTCCGTTATATTGCTAATTTGGAGTGGAGACGATTTATAAGACAGCAATGGTCAGACAATTGTGGTTTATTTCTATTCTGCCATAGGCGGGATGACGGGGGCAAGGAGGGCACTTGAGCCCCCTCCCACTTTGTTCTTGACCTTAGGTTTTTTATACGACTTACCCTGGCTGTTACTTGCAGGCCGTACAGCAATACTAATTTATACCTGACTGGGCTAATCGAGTGATACATTAACCAGGAGCTACAATTAATTCTCTGCTTTAAAAAAAATTGTATATCTTTACACATGCTATGTAAATGACCGAACACTCTTTCTAGTTTTGAAAGGGTAGAGTCATAGTCAAGCGCAGTCATAGTTTTCGTTCCATTTTGAAAGTTAATCTACCTTGCATGTATTTAATTACTGAAAACTAGGTAGCCCATATTCCTTGGCTATGACGCATAAACATAGAACGTAACGCAGTCATGGCTGTTAGTGTCTTGACTCTGAAAGACGGTTCTGCAGGGGTCTTGAATAGAAATTTCAATGAACCTGGATGTGAATGAAAGGTATAAAAATGTATACCATGTGCACATTTTGCCGTCGGTAGGACGTTAGTTTTTGTCTACCGATCGGATTGAAACCCGACAGTGGTTGGAGGTTGGCCTACACTCTAAAATCAAAAGAGTGAACTTATTCACTCTTTGATCGAGTGAAAAGTGTAAATTCACTCCAAGAGGAGTGAAGTTCCCTCCAAAAAGAGTGAAATTCACTAGAGGAAGAGGGAAAATTCACTCTTCCACGAGTGCCTGCAATGATCGCTCTTTTTTAAGAGCGATCACCGTGGGCACTCCATCAAGAGTGAAACTTCGCTCTTTTTGGAGTGAACTTCACTCTTTTAGGAGGGAACTTCACTCTTTTTGGAGGGAACTTCACTCCTCTTGGAGTGAATCTTCACTCCTCTTGGAGTGAATTTACACTTTTCACTCGATCAAAGAGTGAATAAGTTCACTCTTTTGATTTTAGAGTGTAGGTCTTACGTCGGACTGACCGCGCTCTAAGGAACAACTTTTTGAGACATAAGCAGTCATCCAAAACTTATTGAACAGATAGATCTCAAAAATTTCTTCTCATTTCTCCCCTTAGTATCTTTCTGAGATATGACTCAATTATTTATTTCATAATCAAGGTAGTAAATCCAGGACTACTCCTCGTCAATTTTACATTTAAGGGAGAAAAGCATTGTCACATGATTCACAAGAGCTATTCATGAAATGATAGGGTACTGAAGCGTACTACACTGACTGGGGTTAGTACATTTTTCCTTTGAATACGTCAGATAGAAGTCTGAAAATATTAATTCTAGTCCTCTTGCTGACGTCGGAATGAATTGGTATTCAACAGTTGTGTTCAAAGCCCAAATGACGTTCCATGGCAGTCTTTGTCGACTTCGATTTGCAAACGGAGACACAGGGGACTTCGGTCGGGCGTAGGCCTACTTAGACGCCTTCATAAAACCGACGTCGAACCGTGAAATTCAGTAAAATATCAACCACATAGCTTAAAGACACTGTATCGTGGACCGAAACGGGGGCGGCAGCATCTTTTTAGAATTGTTCTTTTCTCCTTTGCGCATCAAAAACTGTTACAGCGCCATCGCCCTCCTTAGCCGTGAAAAATGTTCGTGCAATCGACGGAGGGAAGTTGAAGCATGGAAGTAGTAGACGGTACTCATTCGGGTGATGTGGATTTCTGCAAGAAATTTGCAAATACCACATACAACGAACAATCGTCGGCAATAATAAGAGAAGTCGGCGAGGGCAACTTTTCCCAAAATTAACATGAGATTGACGGCACGACATCCAGGGAACGCTTTATCAGCTTTAATTAACGAGTAATTTGTGATGTTTAAAGCTGCGAGAAGGTAAGGAAAAGAGATAAGAACAAATACGATGGCAATTAGTAGACATTGACAGTAATTCTGCGAAAAATCATTTGCTTGGCGATGTGTAGTATTTTTTACGTGTATATGCCATACAAAATTGAACAAAGGAGAAATTTTCCCAAGATTATGGGCACAAATTCCCAAGGTCCGATACAATACAGAAAGAAACAAATTCAACGTCCATCACGTTGCATGTGGATCCTTGTTATTTTATTGAGTGTATAATTAATGCTACAGTAGTTTCTACGGGGATACACCATCAAATTAAGGCTGATATATCTTAAACAGCTGTGAAAGGGACAAAACGCTAGCTCGACAATTGGCTTTTCACCCCCTAAATTAGGACAAAATAAAAAAAGACTAGTTGTGTGGTGCACAAAAGTTTAGGAAGGGTTAGCTTGATGAAAGCATTATATACAGTATGATCAGAAATAAATTGGACTGACCATGTTCAAAGGATAAGAATGCTATCCAACCAGCTCAGTACTGTTGTAATAATGCCAACAATTTCCACTGAATGCTTAATTGACATGTGACAGCAAATTGCATCTAGGGATAGTCTTGCCATGATGGTTGTCTGAAACAGTCCTTCCACACCCAACCTCAGGAGAACTTAGTTTACTAGACCAAAGATTTTAAGACTTTCAGGGTGCTTGCTATAATCCATTACCTAACCTCATTTTAAAACATCAGGGTATTAAACAGCCCTCAAACAGGTCTATGTCGTCAGTTAAAGGGCCTAATGAAATTCTCTACATGTAACAGAATACACATGCAGCCCTGTTAACTAGGGAAATGGGGTGGCAATTAGAACTTCTCTCCACTGATACCCGAAGTGTAACTGAATATAAGTCTATCAATCATTTAAAGCCCCCCCCCCCTTACCTTCCAAATTAGGAAAAAAAGGTTCTAGCTACCCCACATGACAAAGTTTTTCGTCAAACTATGTTTGCCACTGCTAGGCTTCTTTAAAGGGTGAATCTCTTCACTCCAGATGGTTCCAGCCAGTTCTGGTAAAATGGCTAACATCTTTAGCTCCTCAAAAAGCACACAAACTTTTGTTGCTAAGAGGCTAACCCTGACAAGTAGCTGTCATGTTTAATAAAACAGAACAATTGCAGTGCATGCAACTGCCTGTTGTAATGAAAGCATTAGCTCCCTACTGCTTCTTCTGAATTGGTCAATGGAAGAGCAGTCACTTATTACAAAGGTTACTCTCTCATAACTAATCCACGTGAGTATCCATATTTTTTGAAACAGATTCCCTTCACAAGCTAGCGTACATCTCTCATGTTTCATATGCTAACTATTTTGCATTTTAATTAACATCATATGAAATAAACATCATATTAATCCAGGCCTGTGTCAGTCATGTAACAGCTTAGTAGCCTCTGCCTGTCACAAGAATCTTCAGTATGGCTACATGTACATAGCATGAAGTAAATTAAAATATCATACCAGAGTAATCTAACCTTCGAGAGTACAACATTTTCAACAGTTTAATCAAACTAAAAGGTTGTTACTACATGTGACATATAACTTATTTATATTATGCTCTTCTTTGTATCCTTGAAGGCACTAGCACTACAGGACCTGCATCAACTTTCTGGAAAAAAAATCACCTACAATACCTACTCTATGGCAGAACCCATGCATGGGAACCTACCATTATCGTCTTGTTAGGCTGGAAGGAAAATTGATGTCTTCTCTTTAAAGAAGAAAGTGCAGGCCAGGTCTGTATGGTGGCTTTGAGAACTACATCTCCACTGCAAACTGATTACCTAGAGAATTCAACTATTCAAACTTGCTTCGTATGACTGTCAATATTTACTTAATGCAATATTCCGAGACTGGGGAAGATGGCCGCGGTGTCATCATGTTAGGATACAGTGACAGGAGTGCAAGTATAGGAGTGGAAAGGCCACCCAGAAGTACATTGAGATGGGAATTTCATGTCATGATATCAGTGACAAGAAATGAACTTGTAGACCCAAACTATGATGCAAGATATATCATGAAAGTTGCATGAAAGCCTCGGATTCCTACATTTTAAAAACTTCATTTACAAAGATGGTAGTAGTTTTCATATCACTTGAAGTATAAACTTTTTTTTAGGAAAAACAAGTTTTTGTATCATTTTTTAAGTGAATTCATAACAACATGCAAAACAGAAGAGTTATGTTTTGTTTGGGAATTAATCATAGTGTCTACTATTGTAAAAAAATAAGTGCTTTCCACTGTCATGCTTGTTGATCAAGAAATGTATTATGGCATGTTGATGGGAAATTTTAAGTGTAAAACAATAAAGTGAAACAGCTGGTACAAGATTCCAGTAAGAATATGGTACTCTACCTGATTTTCATCTTTTCTTTTATGTAATATTTCTGTCAACTGACTTTTTAGGAGTTCCAGTAATTATTATAATTTTGTCAAAAAACATTTAATATTACTATGAGATATGAGTGAATTACATATTTCCTATACCTTTACATATGTCTTGAAGACTAGTTGGGTCAGGCTATTCACTTACAGAGGTAGATCAGAAAAATGATGGGGTATTTACAGGATGTAGAGGAATCTATTTCCAGTGGTTTACAGCAGTTATGGTAGTGTTGTAAATTGCATTCACTGGAGCAAGGACCTGTAGCACAGATGCATAGCCTACCTACCATTTCTTTTGAATGAGAATAACAGTGGCTGTTTTGATGATTTTGAGTTTGCAATTAATGAGCTGTTCATTCTCATATAGAATCTAGCATGCACCTAGAGTATTTTATTGGCATTCTGGACCAAAATGGGGGGGGGGGGGGAGAGGAGGGGGAGAAAGGAGGAGGTGATACTTACCATACACACTGTCCTGCAGGTTGAAAGGCTGACAAGAACTAGTCCACCTCCTTTTTGAAATTTACAAATCCATCCATAGAAAATGTATGGTCAAACTTTCAATAGATCACATTCCCCTTTTTTCTGAAGGGCAGCAAGTTTTTACATAGTTTTCAGACTTCAAAAAGGATCACAATGAAGCCCTATTTTAAAAGCTGTGTTCTACACATGCTAGTACCTATCTTTGTGGATATGCTCAGCACATTCCCTTCAAGTGTAACAGTGCTGTTTGTACAGTAAGCAAGTGCACATACTGTATGCATGCAATTTGCACAATTATATTTTCTCCTGCTTATGACAACAACTTAATTCTGCATCATCCCTCCATAAACTAATGATGGATGCTAGGACATATATGAGACCCATTGAAGCAGTGCCACAGTCTCTAATTTAAGAGGCACCATGCATGCACCAGGATGCACCAGCATGCACTGTTTACTACCAGGCTGGTTTCTAAATGGCACTCAGGTGGGGGCACATAAAGTACTGCACAATATAAACAAGCTTGTTGATCAGGTGTAGGATTAAACGAAATTAGTGGAAGAGAGCTGATAAAAGAGTTGGATTGCTAAATGCTTGAAGTAAATATAATCAAAAGTTTTATTCAAGTCATATTTGGTCCTTGGGATGTTGGCATAAGGTACATGAATGTGGCAACACAGACCCAAAGCACGTCATGAAGTACTGAACCTGAAGGAAGTACTGTTCAAGGAGTGATATCAATGTTTCAGCACAGATGGGCAATGCTTACAGTATCAAGTCCTGATTTTACAATTGCTCTTATTCAAAATGAAACACAGGGATTTGATTTAACCCATTCATAGAAAATTTCAAGATTGGAAAATTTCTGTGTCCCACTAACCATGGCGAGGGCTCCAAACATGATGATAGCTAGGAAATGTGTATTTTTAGCACAAATAAAATTTACACTGGAAATTAAATGTTCGTCTATAAAAAAAAAAATATTCTTCCAAATTTTCAACAATTCTTGGCAAGGAGCTTCCCATTTTGCTGGTTTTTCCACTGGCACGCTTGCTCATGGCATATTCAAATCTAAGAAAAGAAATATTTCGATCATTTGCACAAGAAGTTTTAGAAAACACATTTGATCAGTGCAAGTGTAGGATATGTAACACAAGCTTGCTCCAAGTTCACAAAAATTGAATTAAAAATCTGAAAACTTTAATTGCATATATTTTGAGCATCTGAAGAATTGATTTAATAATTTTATCACAAAATTCTACTTCACCGTATTAAACATAAATTCATTTGAAACATTTTTTTACATGATATCTTTTAAATGTGAACTAGGGTCTACTTCTGGAGGTAGAATATTCAAGCTAGGCCAAGTCCTCTCACTATTTCATACATTTTCCCAACCTTTTTAATTCTACCCACCCACAGCTGTTTAAAACTTTTCATTGCGCAGACACAATCCTGGTCTACTGTTTGAAGGGTATATCATCAAAGTGAGCATACAAAACCCTGTTGAATCAGACTGCACTCTCTGTCGGAATATGAGCCACTTTGCGTTCTTGAATTTGATATCACAGATCAGGATGATGCATGGCTATTTCTTACACAGTACTGTTACTACAAATAAATAATTTATAATTATCAATCTGAATATCCTGAACATGCAGTTTCAAACTTCCACTTCCTTTGGCATACCAATGTCTCTATTAAACAAATGACTTAAACACCTTTAGAAGGGTTCCTGCCATCATTGAAAACCTAAAAAGTCATGAAATTTGAAAAAATATTTTCCAGGGCCTGGTAAAGTTTTCCAATTCAAAAAATTGTGTTAACCAAGTCATGAAAAATTCATGGAAATTTTCACAAATTTTCGTAATTTGATGTAACAGCTCCCCCCCCCCCCCAAAAAAAAAAAAAAAAGTTCTGCAAATTCTTTTAATATTTGGTCCTGGAAAAGTGAAAATTTAGTTTCCAGAAATGTAGGAACCCTGCTTCAACTTATGATTCATTTGAAGCTTACAAAAGACACATGCTCCACTGAGTGCACCAAAAATTGTTCCTATATTCTTGTTGTCTTCATTGTGCATGATATGATAGTCCCATTATTTCTTTCATCCTTTTTAGTAGCTGGAATAAAATTCAGACCTAAAGTTTCAGGTATAGCTGATGTTATAACATATAAATGAAAGGCTTCAATACAGTTACAAGCTGGTTGGCAATACTGTTCAGGTATCACACCATCTTCCTATTCACAAAACTTCATACACAAAACACATTTGGCCAATAAAAATTGCTTTTGTGATGTAAACCATTAAATGGCAAGCAAGGCAAGCAATCTTCCCAGTATTGATGTGGTTTTCTGGGTTCTGCCAGGTTACTCAAAATCATGCATAAATCCATCCTGGTTGGGAAGTATCAACCAGGTGCCTTTTACACCCCAATTGTAGCTGAGATTTTGAATCTTCAGTCCAGTTGAACGTGACACATGTACATGACTAGCATATGCAGAGGTGAACTTGACAACTTTGGGTGGATCCTTGGGCTGGTCCTCCTGTGCCAAAAAAAAAAAAACAGAATAATATATGAAATGCCCACAGAAATATTTTTGCTCTGTCTGAGTTTTGTTTCCTTGCTTACTTGAAATTTTTCTGGATTGCTTAGTAATCTGCATTGGTACTTCTTCAAATTAAATGTAATAAGCAGGCTCAGCTGGAACTAGAAATGTATGAAAAACACTTATAATTTTTTTTTCTTTATTTTCCTTGTCACAAATTCCAAAAAGATGAAATTGTTCTCATATTTCTCACTTTCTTGAAGAGAGAGCAACTTATAAAAGATTTCTTTGAAACTTGTGGTGCCAAAACTTGATTAACTGGACAAGGCCAGAGCTTCAGAGGTGAGGTTGGTATTACTGTCAGTGGGTCTTGGAACTGGGGATAGGCAATACTACCATTCCGGAAATATTGTGAGCAGAATCCAGATCAAAATGGAAATTCAAAAGATATAACAAAAACTTGATATTTTTCCATCAGGTACAAGGATTCTCTTTTCAAAGAAACTGAAACAAATGCATAGTGAATTTACCTAGATAGTCTACTTTCATGTTTAGACTTGACTGCTTCCTCCCACATTATATTGTCTGCCTCTGCCTCATCAGTGTCATTTTCATTGTGGCAATCCAGGAAATCTTCAACTGAACTGTTGACAAAATAGATTGTACTGCACTTAGACCTGTACTTCAAGTCACCTCTTGTCCAAGCAGGCAATAATAATGGAGCAATTAGCAAAGCTTAAAAACTACATTTTATCCTTTATATCATATTTTGAAGATAAATGAATGAAGAAAAATACTAACAAACTGACAAATGGCAAAAAATTTGCAACTTGGGTAAAGGTATTTTTTATCCATGGATGTGTTCATGCCAAATGCAAATGGTGAATGTTCCTACCATGCAGTTTCATGATACTGTTTCAGTCTAGGGAAATCTCAGATCCTCTTTTCTGCCCTTTGATATCAAAGCATGATGAATGAAAAGCTTAAAGGGCAAGAGCAGTCTCCCCAACTTGAAGTAGTGTAGTAGCCTCTCCTGTTTCATGATTGGCTCTTCACGGTCATGTGCCATTTTTTGGGGAGTCACTGCTTGGTTTTCCTAGAATATGTAATACTGAAGTCCTAAAAAATTATTAAAGATACTTTTAAGAAATTAAGAAAAGTGAAAAGTAAATTATCAGCTTTAGCCTTTGCTTTGAAATACGGTAAGTTTGGGATGACTGTTTTTGCCTTTCAATGTGGAAAAATGACAACAGCAGTCATGTACCTTGGAGTAGTATGGTTAAAATGGGAAGACCCAGTGATTGCAGATCTGCCAAGACTGAGCCTATACAGCACATTCACAAATTACAAAACAAATTCTGTTTAACAATTAAAGGATTTTTTTCTTTCCTGGTCAGCTTTTTGATGTTAATATCCGACATTTCAAAAGCACGTTGGAAAGCAGGTATATATGTTTTGCAAGCATGTGACTGCATTTGAAAGTGGTCAATCAGTTATCACTAGAAAAAAACTTGCATTTTCAGAATTAACACCCAAAGAAACAGATTGGGTAGTATATGTTGTTGGAATAATAGATAAAATAAGTAATAATAAAAAAACATAGGACTTCTGACTTCATAAATCCATTTTGAAATGATGAGAGTAGCCTAGCTAGGTTAAAAAATAAAAGGAAATACAACTACTGTGAGTAGAAGAGAGATGCATATCTGACAGTCAAGCTACGGTACTGTACTCCAGAAGAAATGCTTACTGTCATGAAAATAGTCAAAGCTTTAGAAATTTATGAACAATTACAGTAAATATAGCACCCCCTCCCACACTGTGACAAAGACATCACACTTCCATTGCAGAAAGACATGGGAAGACTGTCATCCAATACCCCCATCCCTTTTTGTTTAGGCAGAGGGCAAAATAACTCCATGCTTAAATCTTGAATGACCCTTTGTGTTTTGGCAATTTATTTTGCCATAAGTTTTCAGTAAACCAGGAGTGCCAGAGAGGTGCTAAGGGGAGTGAGGTGGGACAGGGGATTCATCTCCCAGTTATGATGGATGGTCCCCGCTGTATATGGGAAACATTTTAGGAAACATTTACCATTCTTTTCAAGGGAGCATAGATGGGTATGCTATTTATTGTCCAGAAAGTGACAAGTAACATTCCAATTGTGTACTTCCTTCTAATTCTTGAAGGAAATGCAATTGTCCTTTAAAAATCACAAAACTTGAAATTTAATATTCAAACCCAAATCAACATTGAATTTAAAATCCAAATTTTCAATTTTTCTTTCATAACATTTTATTCAAAATAATTCCCAGACAAGTCTCTGGGTTTTGGCCACAGATTTGGGTTGCTTGTGCCTACAGTATTATGAAGGATTTCATCATTCCCTTGGAAAGAGACTGCATGGCACCATGCCGGATGTTGTGACTTATTACAGCACGTACTACAATGCTATAATCATGGGTGAAAAGAGTTGTGAAGCTGAGATACGATCGCTCCTTCCCAGAAAATTTGGACATCTGGAGGAAAATTTCCCTTTTCATGAAAATGCAGGGAGAATTGTGGAAACTTTTACTCTCTTCCTGGGAAATAATGCAACTCCCTTCCTGGAAAATAAATATTTTTTCCAGCCCTGGCTGTAATACATGTTGTAGTTAGATGGAGTTTTACGGCCTGCAGTTTCCAACCTATTGGTTCAAGTCAAACAGGCCACTGCCTTTTTTCCAGTTGTGGCTCACTGGCTTATTTTCCCTACCCCACTGCTTATACAGAGCAGCGATCATGCAAAATGGCAGTAGGTTCCTTTTTTAGAGCCTTTGGTATGACTCGACCTGGGAAGTGAGCCTTCTGCGTGAGAGGTGGATGCTCTACCGTAGTACCATTAGACCAAACACACCGTCTGTGTAATACATGTTGTATAAGGGAATCGTGCGTATAGGACATGATGTTTGTCTGAACTCAATGAAAGTGCAGCTAGTCTTGGGCAATAACTATTGGTTTCAAGTTGAACAGCCATTTGCAATCCTCCCTGTGTTTGGCTTCCATAATTACCTGTAGTTGCTGATGAGGGACAAACTGGCTCTAATATACTGTCATAGTGGTCCTTGACAGGAGTAGATGTCAATGCTGCAATTCAATGGAATACCATATTTACAGCTGGTGATGCAAGTTTGCAGCACAGGATGAACTGTATGGATGATTTTCAATTATTATAACCACACTTCTAACTACTGTAAACTTCATAATAGGGCAAGGCTTGTTTTTAAGGAGGTATCTCACAATTTCCTTCTCATTCCATAATATTGGATATTTAGGCAAACCAAGCAATTAAGTAAATTGCACATTTCAGGAAAGAATATTGTCACTCGATACTATAGCCAATCATGAAACAGGGCAGTCTAACTACTGTACACTTCTGTACTGTATACTGGGGTGAATGCTCTTGTCTTCAAGGAAGGGAGCACATCATATCAATAGAGCAACTAGCCCAATTTGTAGGTAAACTAATCAAGCACATTACAATTATAATTCTGAAAATGTTGGCAATGTCAAAACATTACCATAGTGGGTATATTGTGCAATTGGGAGAAAATAATATTCACTCAGGCCTTGTGGACAATTAATTGATACTGCAACTCGATCTGCATCATTATCAAACAAGACATTGGATAAAGGCCTAACAATGCTCATAAACTGTGCAATATTTTAGTAAATATAGATATAAAGTTTCTAGATAGCAAAGATGAGATTTAACTATACCCAACATGAACATGTCATGTACAGTATTGTGTCAGTCAATTCAATAAAAAGTTCAAAGTTTAAATTTACTTTCAAGTACAGTTCAAGTACAATTCAAGTACAAGTTAGTTTTCCCTTTTAAGTCACCTCTTACAGTAGGCAGGATCAAACAGGCTTCGCCCCTGGAAGCTCTCAGGTTTTAGCATACTGTATCTCTGAATGAAAAATGTAGTCTCTGGAAAGGTATGTTATTTAAATTCTTTTCAGTAAACCCAAACCCAACTCCTTTCTGACCAGCTAATATTTGGGCGGGCAGAGGGAGGGGGATTGAGGAGGGCCAAGGACAAAATCTATGGAGGGCAAATGCCCCCTCTTGCCCCAACATAGAGCCACCATTCATGGTGCTAATTAAAGCTGTGAAAACGTTACAACCAATTCTGAACAGCACAAGGTAGACTGTTCTGTGCTATATTGTTGTGAACCATGGAAGTACTACCTGGAAGTTAGCTGGGAAAACATGCTTTTGGAAATTGAAAGACTTGTTTTAATACATCCTGCAGTTATTTTCACTCACCTATGGGTGTAACAGCTAGCAACTGAGGTGAGGTTGGTCATTCACTTGGCTCTGTCTGTGTGGCCCACTGCATGTACAGTACTTTGAAGAACACCTGAAAAGTAAATCAAGACTACTTGCAATGAAACAGTATTTTATCTTAGGGAAGAGTGCATATATAAGACTTCCATGATTTTAAATCACATGTCCCTCAATGATTAAGGGGTGGTGTCAAAATTGGTTGTTATAAGAGACATAATAATGATGATTGATGATGATGTGAACAATAGGCCCCATTAAAACAGAAAGGGACAAGGGGGGGGGGGGGGATTGCAATCTATTCTGTCTAAAGGAATTTTTAATCAACCTATACCGATTACCAGTGGCATCAGCAGGCACTCGACATACAGTAGGAGCATTTTCTTTGGCCCACCACTTCAGCACTTTCCCTCTCCCAATGAAAAAGTTTAGTAATGCCACCGTCAATAACCGAGGACATAAATTTTGCTCGGGCACTAATTTTTATTGCATTTGGCATTTCATGTACACTCAACGTACAGATTTCCAGGACAGTCTCACTGAAGACTTTCAAAAATGGAGCTACTGCCATTGTGCTTGAAAAAGCAATGGAGTAGGGAAAACAAGCCTGTGAACCAAAACAGAAAAAAAGGTCAAGACTAGCTTGACTTGAACTACTTGGTTGGAAACTTAACCCAGAAATAGCATCTATATGCCATTCCTGTCTAGATCTTGGGGAAAACAACTTTTAATACTGTATGTACAGGTACAGCAGCTATACTTTGCTTAGCCTACCTTACAGTACCCCTCATAGCCCAGGCCTCCATTTTTAAAACATTTAGTGTTGTCTTGGGGCAACCATTTCACTCATTTTGGTTCAGAAGGAAATTTGGTTGTCCAAAATATTTTCCACTTAATTACAAAACAGAAGGCTATAATTATGTTCATCAAGGGCGGATCCAGGGGGGGCAACTAGGGTCAACTGCCCCCCCTATGACCAGTCTAGCGCCCCTCAATACAAGAAAAATGCGCCCCCTGAGTCCTTAAAATTAAGTTAAAACTGCCCGAAAAGTAAAAAAACAAAGGTCCCCAAAATTTCGAACCATATAGCTATATATAACTGCGGCAATGGGAGTTGGTCTGAGAAATGAGGTCGGTCAAATTCAAGAGTATGCGGCCCCTGTATGATGTTGGCGTCCCCTCTTTCAAACTGCCCCTCCTTCAGCTAGGGGCTGGATCCGCCCTTGATGTTCATAAGAGGAAACTCCCCTTAGCTCATTTGAAAAATCTGAATTACCCAAGCAGAAAAAAGATAAATCCTGAGAGCTATCTCTACTTTGTGTTCAGTGTCATAAAAGAATACAACCACAATGCCTCTGTTGTGCTGGTCACTGGACATTTCCTAAGTAGCTTTATAGATCAATGCACACACAATACTGCATTGAAATTTTCTTAATCCATCTTTCCTGCCATGTGCCTGCTATGACAGCTGGTACCAAATTTGAAAAGTAGCTAAGGGGCTTTTCCTAGCATGTTCATGTATTATTGGTCTCGAAGAATAAAAAGATGTGATGTTTGAGAGACAGGAACACTCCAAGTCTGAAATATGGTTATGAAACTATTATGGAAAAAGGTGAATGCATGAATTTATCAATCAGCAGTATACTTTTTCAGTCCGAGAGGAAAATGGTTGTCCATGGGACAACCAACCTGGTTGTCTGTATGGAATTTTTGTTGTCCCAGATATTCTGACAGCCATGAAAATTGATTCCATATGTAGCCCAACTGGTTACTGGTAGTAGGCCAACAGCTAGTACTTTGGCTTGAACTGAATTTAGAATGCAGATTTCTTATTTCCCTTGTGAGGAGGGGGTTGTGGGGTGGTGGTGATTGAGGGAGAGGAGATCAGCATCAGTTTTCAATTGCATACAGGTACAACCAATTGTTGAATATTTGGTAATTATTTATGCCAAATTGTATATATGAGCATATAAGCAGAATTGGGTGACCCCCAGTGCCCCGGTGTATGGTTTGTTGAAGTTGTCTAAATTCCCCTCTTTCTCAAAATCCTTGATCTGTGGCTGAGCCCAAAATCTGCAGATCCAGGTTTTCTTAGGCCACTGATGAAGGCCTTCGTACTGTAGTTAACTTTCTATACTATAGCATTGTTCCACACATGGGGGGAAATTTATGATGTACGTACTTGAAAGCAGTAGGCCTATATATGGGGCCTTACCTTACATTAGGAAGGCAGTTGCCTTACAACTCTTTTTTACCACATACCTGGCAAACCACTACTGGCATTTGGATGGGGACCTTCATCACCCTTATTGAATGCTTTCAGTAAGCATTCATTATGCCTTCTGAATGTATCAATTAGCATTCGAAGGACTGTCAGTGAGTTGGAAAGCTTATTTTCTTCCTCAAATGAAGTCTTCCTTGCATTCAAAATAAGCCTTCATAATTTCCTTTGAAGTCTACCAAACCTTCAGTTACTGTATGAATGCATTCATCAGTTTTTTAATGTGTTGGAATGCATTCACACATGAATGATATATGAATGCTTACCAAATTAAGCCTTCATTTCCTTTTTTTGCAATTCATATAACTAGTATCAATGCAGCTGGCTGTCACTCAAGCATAAGCAAAGTTACAGAAATCAATTACTGGATAATGGCGCCTTGATCCTGCTCACCTGATTGCACCAGATAATCTTCATTTATATTATAGGCCTACAGTAAATCCAATATGCTCAGGCTTAGTACAGAACTGTTGTTCTCATCAAGTCTCTTTGGCAAATTACTGATCCAGCAAAGCTGAGCACTTACTCATTGTCAAGTGGACTGTAGGCTGATGAAACACCTAGGATTATCTAAGTGATAGCATATTGTAGGTCTATGCTTGATGAGAATTGTTTTGAGAAGACAATATTGGGGAAAGTGCAAACTCCGCGCCAGGCCCTCTGAGAGATCATAAGTGCAAACTATTTGGGGCATGTATATGAGCAAACTGAGGACATAGGCTAGTCACATTTTTCAAGAGTAGTGAGTCTTATTCTGGGGTTAAGATTTCGATGAAGTGGTAAATGTAGTGCTGATCACTTCTGCTGTAACCTGTGCTAGCTCGTCAAAAGCTTTACTAGGCATGTAGCTGCTAATAAAATTGTCCTAACGTTAGGCCTATGCATACTCTGTACTGCACATAAGCTAAACACGCGTGTGGGATGGGTATGTGGATCACTAACGAGACGGGAATCCTGTTTACTTTTTACTATCAGTAACTGAACAAACACATTTCACTTACCTTGAACGTGATCTGTGAGATGATGTTTCGCAAAATCGCCGTTATAAACAAGAGACTTGTTATTCCCCAACCAATCAACCTGCTTTTCTGCGGCGATCTAGGCTAACGTTAGGTAGGGCCTATTCCGCGTGAGAATGAGAAAGGGAACTCCGTCTTTCGTTTGCTACTGTATTTTTCTCGTTTGATTTCTCCTTCTCGTGACAACGTGTGCAAACGCTGTCCTTCGATTTTTTCTTTCTGAAGTTCTGAACAGGAAGACATTTTGCTGTCGTAAGACTAAGACTAGCCCCTTCGCTTCGACCAATCTCTCAAGTTCAATGCAGGTTTCCTAGGCCAGTTCGTCTTTTAGAAATTCCCAAGATCACGTCTCGAATAACAACGTATAGCCTCTCAACGTTGGACTACAGTAATGATTGCCTATAAGAGCATCGCAGTCAAACTGACGATTAAAACACAAAACAATTAAGCCGGAAATTTAATACAAATTAGCCACCTTGGCATTCTTATTAGAACTTATTCACATATTTCATAACTAATTAATAAGTGACTTAAAAAAGTAGAAAAAAGAAACAATCACACAATATTTCTTTTTTCAAAGTGGGAAGGAAAAGAATGATCGAGACGGTTCAAAATTCCCAAGATATTGGGAAAATTCCCAAGGGTCTCTCTGTTGTCACTGAGCAAGGTACTCACTTGTATCAGGAAAACAATCCCTGCTACAAACAAATTAACACAGATACTACGCCTGTTAACGCTCACACAAACAAGCATATGTAGCAGTACGCTATCCCACGCAATCGTATGAACTGTTATCACACGGTGTCTATGGGCTACATCCGGGATTTTGGGTGGGATAACAAATTTTTTGAAGGCTGTCCAAATGTCGCCCCCGTTTCGCGCCACGATACCGTGTCTTTAAGGGGAAATGACTCTCGTATACTTTGAAATGCTGCAGTTAATAGTTTGCAGTTTTTAGAAAGTTTATGCGCCGATTCTTCGGCTTCCGAAAAATACTGATTGGCTCTTGTTGATTCCGTCTGGCGCTTTTCGAGAATCGCAGGGTTCGTTTGTCACCTTGCAACCCACGTACTGTACACCATCCAGGAATACTGTTATTCATAATATGCAGGATTACAAACGTTTATGTGACATTTTTGTGGTCGCCTTTTATGTTTTGAAGTTGAACCTAAAATGCTTTACTTTTAAAGCCTACAATTTCGGTCGGTACTAAATGTAAATGCTACCTAAATGTTAGATCATATGGCCAAAATAGCGTATTGCGAAATTTAACGACTCTCCTTAACTGTGCCTAGGCATACGGGAGCAGTTTTTTTTTTTTTTTGGGGGGGGGGGGGGATGGGGAAGTTCAGGGACGAAGATTGTTCGCCCTTAAAATGTAATTTTGCTAGAAAGACTATCTAATCGGAGCGCATCGTGTGCGTGGAGATAACAGAAAATTTTGAAAATTCGTATGTCTCCTCATACAAGCAGAAATGGCATTTCCCGGGCTTAAAAGGAGGATAAATAGTCGTCACTTTCAGTTTTCGTTTGAAAACAAAAATTCATTTGAAACTTTAAGTCTGTCAGGAAAATTATTTAAGTGGAACGCTACTATTAGTTGGAGCGTAGCGCATAGAACTTTTGAAAAATCGGACCCTAAGTAGGAATGGCATTTCCCAGGCTTCCCAGGCAGGAAGCTGTATGAAGCAGTCGCTTTGTCGGGTTGTTCGTTTGCAGTAATAATAAAAATAACTTACAAGTTAATTAAAAAAATACCATGAAAAGTTCCAATACATTGGATGGAATAATCTTATATTTTTTCGGGGGCAAAACTATATAAACGGAATTAAGAACATGATGTTTTTCCTCTATTGCGATTCTTGTCTTAATTCAAAATACATGTCGAATTGATAAAAGTGTCTATATGTGACTACCCGAACTCCTGAATGTAATTTTTTTTTTTACTTCCATTAGAAAACGACACCCTTTGAAAAAATGTCATGTTACAAATGGGTTTGAATGAATTTTCACGTATATTTATAGGGGGAAAACATTTTCACATTGTATCATCATAGTATTGAAAAACATGCTATCCGAAATTTCAAAACCATTGCCCGAATTCGGTTCTAGTGGTACCCAAGAAAGATGGAAACTATTGGCCAATGCACCTGAATACCGTTCCAGTTGTCCGTGTAGCTAACTAATTTGGCAATTAAAAGCGTCCTGCAGCATTTTGTAAACTTGGCCCAAGTATTTTTACAGTTTCGGGAAAAATTTTCGCAAGACTGCAGTATAAAGTGGGGCCTAGGAAAACCTTTCTTTACACGCTACCCACATACAGGCCACATCGTTGGTATCATATTTATTTTCCATTAAAACTTTACTTTGAATATATATCGATCTTTGTTTTTTGGGCAAAGATTTGAAAGTATTAATATAATCGGCCATTTAGGGCATATGTTGTACTAGATTTAAAAACCGGCTTAAGAATGATCGTTTCTATAAAGCGACAGACTTCCCCAATGTGTTGTGATGTTTTATCTCTTTGATTTTTCATACAATGTATTCCTAACTTTGATGCTTTCTTATTTTTCGGGCAATTGATTGTAAGAATTTTGGATATTTGACCATTGTGTTGTAAAAGACTGTGAAGTAAAACTCCCACAAGGAATGGATTTTTGCGCTGCCTGAATGTATAACAAATTTTTGAAATCTTTAAAATCTTTCGCGAACATTTACCGTGACTCTAGCGTGTAATTACTTTTCGAAATATCTTTTAAAATTTGGACACGCTTAGGAATTTTCTGGAAAACCATGCCATTTTTTAAAAACCAAGTGTCTGTCTGCATTTTTTCCAAATTCCTGCCCGAATGTTAGATTTTGCGAAAATTTTTGGGGGCACTCTCCCCCCTGCCCCGCCTTGTACGCCTATGGAAATGTTGAAAGTGGCATATCAATGCAGGATAATAAACCCCAGTTTAGGTTTCCACTGACCAACGTCGAACCTGCTATTCATGCTCTGAGTATGTGCAGATGTATATGAAACGTCGAATTTGAAACTCTTAAGTCCCCTCTATCTCTGTACATATAGTACAATTCGTAAGGAGGTATACGCGACACTGCTCATGGATGTCACACTTTGCCAAAAAAAAAAAAATAAATAAATTATAAAAAATAATGTGCTTTCCTTGCAAAATTTAAAATACATTGAGCTCCCCGAACATTTTGCAGTATATATGAACATGCTTTTATTGAATTGGAAGTTTTGTTGCAAAAACTCAACATAACGACTGGTAGATTCAACCTACAAGCCCGTGAAATGTCGCCATTTCCAACTATCTAAAGAGGTTGTAGATAGCGGGCCACTAACTCCAATACTCGTGCCTGTGAAAATGTTTACTGACAGACAAAGCGCCATAAAAATTTTATGGGATGTTGTTTCTGACTGTGTTACTTACAAAATATGATTATTTTTACATTTGGATTTGGTAGACATTGAGTTGAAATACAGACTGTGCAAATTCAAGGCAATCTGACCAATTTTGGTGCCATTTTTGTATTGTATTACTCCGCTCTCTGAAATGCCGTTTTCGAGTAGCTATTACAGCGGGAAACACATCCCTATCATTCAAGGCTCTCTAGCTCAAAATTTCAATGGTCTTGGTATGGGAATTTTAAAGTGCCATGAAAGGCGAGATTGTAAGCTTCAATCAGAGAGGTGGCATGTCCTGGTTGAAAACTTCTACTGGGAGCTAGGGGGCACGGAAGTAGCCTAATTTACACTCTAAATTCAAAAGAGTGAACTTATTCACTCTTTGATCGAGTGAAAAATGTAAATTCACTCCATTAGAGTGATAATTCACTCTCAAAGGAGTGAAGTTCCCTCCAAAAAGAGTGAAGTTCCCTCCAAAAAGAGTGAAGTTCACTCCAAAAAGAGTGAAATTCCCTTAAAACGAGCGAAGTTTCACTCGTGATGGAGTGTCCACGGTGATCGCTCTTAAAAAAGGAGCGATCATTGCAGGCACTCGTGGAAGAGTGAATTTTCCCTATCCCTCCAGTGAATTTCACCCTTTTTAGAGTGACTAAGTTCACTCTTTTGATTTTAGAGTGTAGTGTGTAAGTCAACGGGACTTACAATTAGTGGCCCGCTAGCTGTAATTTTGAAAATTTTCGGTTGATGATATCGCCGCTTTGTGATGCCGCTACTCTTTTATAGTGAACCTCAACACGGTTTGTTCGAAATAGTAAAAATGGCAGTTCGGTAAAAGTTGCAAAATGTCTCGGAATGTTTGCCAGATACATCGAGCAGATACAGAAGTAAATATATCTAGGGGAGCAAGAGCCAACAAGTTTGCCTGGAAAGTGACCGTGGTAGACTTCATTAAACATTTTAATTTTTATCATTTTGATTGAGTAATTTTCCATTGAACTGAAGCCTTGCAAAGGAAAGCTAGTCAAATGACAACTGGTTACTAATTCTACTCACACTGGGCCTGGGACTTGCTATATCCGGTTCTCCGAGGTCGTAATTTCGCAACATTTTCTGTACGTTCTCCGCCAACGAACGCTTAATATATATCGCTTTTTTAACGGAACGTCAGAACTCCAGTACCGCCAAACTGACCATATGTGCAGCCCCACCCTTAGGCCTCAGTCCTAACCATTCAGAAAATTATGATAACAGGCACTGATCCAAAGGAGGGTGACTTTTATGGGGGAAGGGGGGGGGGGCTTTTAAGGCCCTCCATCTTTCGCCAGATCAACTGTACAATAAAACATAGGAAAAATTAGCAGTACAACTCCCTCACTTTCCTGCTTTACTCTTAAGTCACCCCCCCCTCTCCTTCTTTGGAATGTCTAGAACCGCGCCTGAATGAGACTACTGTTCAAAATCAAGGATGGACTAATGTATAGCAATTATGGGAGAAGACAAGCTACGAATTGAACAAATAGAATACACAATTTAAACTTTCTGGGACGGATATGACCCCCAGAATTGCCCTTAAGAGGTTGTGAGACATGAAAATGACAAAGATGTGCATTTGATGTAGGCCTAGTCCTAAACTTGAAATAAAAAAACAAACAAACAGACATTGAACACAAACAAACAAAAAACATTGAAGAACTTAAATTCACAAGTGTCTCAATTTCGGGCCAAATGCCATATTTGACTTTTTGCATGTGCCAGTAGCGTAGCTACAGGGGAAAGGGCAGGGGTGATTTTCCCTGGCTCTGAAAAGTAAAAAACTCGGAAATTTAAATTCCAAACTCTTTCCAATTAAAGCTCCACATCTGTAAGAATTTGTTTAAAAAGCAAACTTTTCGGCCTGTTTTGCGCTCCCCAAATTGCAAGTCTAATGCAGTATGTGTCTTGTAAATTTTTCCGAGCCTCTACAATGCCGTTTTTCCGAAATTTTCTTCAGTAAATAGGCCTATAGGCTCAAAAGGCAACAAAGTTTTTAAATGAGAAGTATCAATCCTCAGGCCTTAGATAGTATGACATTAATTAAATAGCAACAACGATGAAATTTTCTGGCGCAATTCCTTTGCGGTGCACTACGCGCGCGGTAAATAACATCCCTGATACATTAGTAAATTCACACGTGGAAAACCCTCCGTGAAGTTTGGGTGCTTGCTCAACGGGGAAAAAGTTAAGCTATGCCATGGTGCCATCTTTTCATTTTGCGATCTTTATTTTTGAGTCAAGGACAGACGTAACATAATGAAAGTACGTAAATTGTATTCTTGAAAATCTTCATTGTCACTTAAAAAACCATAACCATCTGATGAATAATTAAGATGAAATTAATTGTTAGAGAAAGAACTCTTTGCAGCAATGTAATCCGCAACAGCGACGGTTGTTAAGCATAACAGGTTGCTACAGAAACAATCAAAATTTGATGAGATGTATCTTGAAAACCCTAAAGATGCTTGCATCAATTTCAAATGATTTATGAATTATATTGTTGAATATATTCGGCCGCTTTGGTGATCCGCCCCTTCCCCCTCCTCTGCATTCACTTCAAATTTGGCTCCGCATGTAGCCTCTGCATGTCCGCAGTACTAAGTGAGGACTCCTTGTATACATGTCACACTACCTCTTACGCAAACATTTATAAAAGAGCCGGACCCAACACTTTCCATCGTACCTTAGCATGCAGCTGCATATGGCATGGAATATCATCGAGCCCCCCCCCCCCCCCCCCCTTAGTCATTTCTTCCGTTTTGTTTATTCCGACATGTAGGCTGTGGCACGGCATATAAATACAACGGCGTTCCATGTTTTAATAACTTTGCAATGCTTCCACTTCAATGGAGATTTTCCTATTTCCGGAAGAAAATTGTTTGTGAAATACACGTACATCTTCAAACAACAGGCTACAAACAAATAAATAATATTATTTTGGGCGCACATTTTGTTAAAACTTGCAAAATTCATGCTAAAACTTTCAAAGATGTTCCCTATATTCTATCTATAAATATTAACCAGCAAATTCGTTTTGTGTTAGCATGACATGCTAGAAGAGTCTCGAAAATTTTTCATTTACCATAAAAGCCTAGGCGAAAAAGAATACTAGATCTGATATTCTGTGTATATGTGCAAATCTTTTGGTGAACTTAAGTATTGCGACTTGTGACCCATAGAATTATATTGCATGATTCTTTAAAGTTACTATAGACACACGATTGTGGTAGCCCGCTGGATCTGTGCATAAAATTGGGACGTACGTGGCTTCATCAATATAAGTCCTTTCACGGTGTGTGCCTTATATGTGTGGAAGTATAAACTGCTTTTCACCGTAGCGTCAGAAACCCCATGAATTCGAACGGACGGGAGAGAAATGGAAACCGAAGAAGACACAATTTGGAAAAATCCTTCCAAGTCTGTTGTGTACTCATGGATGACAGACTACATTTTTCAAGAGACATGGGAGGAATTTTGTGAAGAATTCTCAGTTGACTCAGAAACAGATAGGAAATTAATCAGTGGTAGGACCTTGGTCATAGACTTAACGTTAGGCTACTTATTCGCACGTAACATAAACGGCAGCTATAGCGTTAACGTTACCAACGACGTTAATTATTTACAGTTAGCCAAACATAGGCTAAGCCTTCACCCTAATGCAGTAAACAGGTTGGTGACCGTTCCCTTGCCTATAAGTTTAACTATAGGCCGGTCTCCCTTACCTCAATTTGCTGCAAAATCCTTGAACACACCATCTCCAGCCATTGGGAAAGTGGCTAAAGACTGGGGTTACGCTCACGTCCATCGATGGCGGTCCCAGGAGCAGGATTGGGAGCAATTAGTACACGCCTGCCTCATTACCTCTGAGCACTAGGCCTAGGCCCTAGTCGAAAAGAGAAGGCGAAGTTTGCCGGTGTTCATCCACACTCACTCTGGGCCTGGCATAGGATCTTCGATGATCCAAATGATAAGGGCCTGGACTTCAGGGCATCTTATGGGGCCTTGGCCCTCCTTTGCCCTTCAACCTGTTATGTTATGTTATGTTACATTTTAATTCTCATATCATGATATAGCTATTCAGTTATCATGAACAGGCAGCATGGCTTTGATATTCTGCCCCTGTGAATCTCAGTTGATCTTAAAATAAATAAAGGCTAACAACCAGTGACCTATGCTATAGGCTAGGCCTAGCCTAAATCTAGGCCTAGTAGTGCAATCTCTAGATCACAGATCCCAGACTGACATGATAATTACGGATTTTTGTAAGGCATTTGATATGGTGGGGTATTCTGAAATCTGTGAAGGCCTCATGGCTGTCATTCCTACAATTTGTGACGGCTACAGTACCGTTCCATCCGTTTTGACACTCGTAAAAAATCGATAGCCGTCCCAACCGTCCCATACCTGTCTCATCCGTCGCAACAAAATTTCCCCCCATGAAATTACTATCAATAGCCCTCCAACTCGTCGCAAAATCCCTTCTTTTGTGCAAGGATTTAGTGCACAATAAACTCGTCCACGAGCGGACGGGAATTCGTCGCACGCAACAATAGGATTTTCTTTTAGAACAGGTTTAGCGAACAATAGCGGTCTCTTTTGTGTTGTGGCTGCTTGTTCCAAACACGGTATAAATGAGATCCAGGTAAATTGAGCCACAATATAGCCGTCCCCTAGAGGACGGAAAACCTTCCCTGACAAACAATACAAATTTATTGATGTCCAAATTAACTAAACAACTTGATGTTCAGTAACTGTAATTGAACTTCGGTGAAATCGATGTCAAATCCGTACGTGCAGAGCAAGTTACACACAATGCGCCGCTAAAGTTGCATTGGCATTTACTTGAGATAACATCGTATATTCCCTGAGAAATTTTGAACAGTTACCGTATACAGTATATCGTTCAATTTTTGCAAGTCTTTTGATCGTTATTTTTAACTTATCCATTTTTAAGTAAACGGCGGCGGTACTGCGTTTAAAAATGTTACTGCAGTCATTTGACATTTTGCTACCACTTTCCATTTCGCTGTGCACGGATCATGTTGTAAGCGGTTGTTGAGCAGTCAATACTGACCGCCCAGAGCCGCGGGTTATTAAGCAAATACGCTCGGAAAACGTAACAGCTTAAACACTCTAACATCTTTTGGGTATGTGGCAAAGCAAACAGAGAGGGTCTATATGAAGTTTGAATGAAAGTACTATGTCCTATCGGTTTGTTTTAAAAGTTAAACTACATTACTACTATCGTTTTGCTGTACCGATGAATAGTTTAGGAATGAAAAGTCTGCGTAATTAACTGTGAAGAGTAAACGCCTTTTGCAGCGCAGTCCCGTGAAAAAAAAAAATAACAAGTCGACAATGTAAACCTACTCGGAAATTATTTGACTGCACTGTGTGTTTTGGGGGACTTCACCCGTTATGCAAATGTTGCGTGAGGTCCACATAGTAAGAAATATTTTTTCATTCAAATGTTTCAAGAAGTGACACCTTTACAACATTAACAGTAAAACTGCGTCCAAATTTTAGGCTATGGTACTCGTTTTGACTTATCTTTCAATTGACGCAGAATGAAAGCTAACTATTGTTAAAGTATTGATTATTTGAAGAGGTAACCCTTTGATACTGTCCTCATCAGGACATATTGTATACTGCATCTGGTTAAGAGATTTTATGAAAGTAGATGTTAGCCTTTCTGGCACGGGAACCACACATGGTATCCAAAGATCCGGTCATACGGAGGTTCAGGTTGTCATGTAGCAGATTGTTTGTTACAGTGCCGAAACGTTGGCGTTCGGCGCTAAAATCATGTTGAAATTATTAGCCGATTAAAATTTTTTCTTGCACCCGCCAATGGAGCTTCGCGCAAATTTAGTAAAGCAACAACATGTGCTGTACTTTTTCCAAAAAATGATACATGCATGCTCCGTGTATACATCCCATTCCTACCTCACACGACCCATTTCTTTTCAGGTTAACCTACGACCAAACCAAAAAAGTCTAGCAAGCGAAAATAGCAATATGAATTTACCTCCAGCTTTAACTTTGAAGGAAAAAGTAGCTGGACCTTCAGAATGTCAATATTAGGGGAGTAAAACTAAGGGTAGTAAAACTTAGGGCAAGGAAATAAGGGGGGAGGGGCATTATTTCTCCGACGCTGCGCAAAACCGAGCTCAAAGAGGGTGGGGGTCCAGGGAGGCAAAACCCCCGAGAGTCCTAAGGTTTTAGCATATGAATGGATGAAAAGTTCTCTCTCTATAGGGTTGTATTTTTCGGCTGTCCCAACTCCTAACTGAAGTTGGGGCGGGGAGTCAACATTTGAGGAAGGCGGGGTCAAATTCCCCCTTTGTGTACCTTCAGTACAGCTTCGAAATTCCTCAGCCACGGTAGAAAAGTACACAGAGCTTAAAGATTACACGATGTAGGTGGTACTGAATTGAAATTGTTCGTAGGCCGATTTTAAGTTGCAGGGACAGTTCTTTCTCTCGATCCCGTAATGCACCGCCTTGTTCAAGAGCTATAGCTCTTTCCGAATTCCTAAACAAGAGATATGATTCTCTTAGTCTTACCTTTTGCAAAGATTATATTCCCACACAAGCAGATATGTATAAATATGTATAAATCCAAATTAAATCCATTGAATCAGTTAAGCCCAATCAATATCGGCATATGTTATAATCCAAACGAATTTTAATTGCGTACCGTGTTAAGAAAACTCGACATAAGCAACTTTCACAAACTACTAGTTTAATAGCACTGCACAAGTTTTAGTATCGCTCGATTCCATGGTTTCAAAACAAAAAGCAGCCCCATTTCCCACGGTTCAAGAACGTTTAATCGTGCAACCTTATTCGTAAACATTTCGTTCACCTGGGTTAGTGACCATATTTTCATTGCTTCGTATTCGCCGCACCCTTTGATGTTGACCGTGTAGACTCGACAACGCGATGACTGTCTAGAATCTGTCTGGAATCACAGTCACAGAGGCGCGGCGCCGTGACCTGACCAGAGCGTGACCTGTATTTTCTAGGGCATCAACCTTAGCCTGACCAAAACTGAATTGTTCCCAGAAAATGGGGAAGGGTTGTGCGACCGAAAGTAAATACCTGCCGAACTTTACACATTTTCGGTCTACCACGCCTTTTCTCAGTTTCAGTCTTGCGAATCTTTTCACACTTTTTCGGCCCGTGAACCCTTCCAGATTTCGATCCTTTTCTCATAGTTGGTCATGCGGGCCTTGCTCATTGTAATTTCCGGTCTCACAAACCTTCTCTTGCCGGAACCCTCCCTCCCTTTTGTCCCCCCCCCCCTTGGTGGACGTAAACTGTTATTCCTGCCCTTCTACTGGCTGCGCGAGTGAGAGCATACTTCAAAAGAGAGCACATATTTGACACTCCCTATGCAACGTTATTTCCCCACCCCGGCCTTGTAGACCACTCAAGACCTAAATTTCCCCACTGCAAATAGATCAAACACACCCTCATCTAAGCTGCAGCGCGGTGCGATCTTTAAAGCCGGCCGTGGTCGTTAGGTGGATTTTTATTCATGAATAACTACGTAGTCAATTCCATATTAAATTTGATCTCCCAGATAGTTTTTAACAGATGATTTTCCGTAAATATATTGTCCTTAATCACTCCAACTTGATCATGCATGGTCATGTGGTTAACTTAGATTATTCAACATGCAGTCAAGAGGTCGGGGTCGGCGAGTCCTGGCTCGTAAACATATCAACCCCAACCCCCCCCCCCCCCCATTCTCCAGACCGTGTCTCTGGTCTAACGGTAAAGCATTCGCCTCTCACGCGGAAGGCTTGGGTTTGATGAATAGATTCCCATGTAGAGACATACCAAAGACTCTTCAATGGACCTTACTGACATTGTGCATGATGCTCCACATAAGCAATGGAGTAGGGAAAACAAGCCAGTGAGCCACAACTGAAAAAAAGGCGTGGCCGACTCGACCTGAATCAATAGGCTGGAGACTGGGCCGTAAAACTTTGTCTAACTACCATCATCCCCAATACCCCCACCCTACCCACCCCTACTCCCACCCCCTACTCCATCCCCCACTCCATCCCCCACTCCATCCCCCATCAAGAGACCAGAACTACACCCCCGATTTTCCCACGGAATCCCACAATCAATCAAACATTCCCCTCGTTCTTGCGCCCAACAAGGCCGACTCGGCAAGAAGACTTTAAATCCACAAGGGATTACAAAATTTAGTCCAGAAAAACACAGTATACAATGAATAAAAAATATCAAAAGTCAACAGTTGAAATCAAGTCATTCAACACGACCTATGTCTCTGCACATAACTGCTAAAAGCTACGAATTCCAATTGGGACTTTGCTGTATTTATTAGTCATCGTATTCTCAATGAAAATATAGCCCGATAACTTCGTTAATCTATCACACAAAAATGTATAACAGTTAAACGTCAACATGCTTTGGTTACAGTATACACCGCACCGCAATGAATCGAACTTTCTTGTCTGACTGTCCGATCTCGTGGATTTGTAAACGTGTCGTAACGCTTACGAGCTGCAACCAATCGGGAAGAAACAGAGCGATGAAGTCACCGAAAGTCCCCAAACCGAGACCTCTGATTTGCTGAACGTGTTGCCAGGACCTAGCACATGACATTTTGTGCCACGGTCATTGGAGGGGGCAAAGGTGAACCGTGAAGGTGAAAGGTCAGGCTGTGCGAGAACGACAGTCCAAAACATGTTCAGACATGTATTCCTATGACGGGCCACGGGCGCTACAGAAATGCCGCTAGTTCTGTGATCAACGGCGACTGCTAGCTAGCTCACTGTACTGCATTTCAGATCTTAGTCGTAGGGGCTTTCGTTGGGACTAACCCGTCTTCAGATTAAAGCAGAAGCTTGCGTAACATCTGTTCAGTCAATCTGGCCTGTTGGTATTCATTGGCCAACCAGACCGTTGAAAAGAAAGCAAATGCATGTTTTGCATCAAATTAGCCAGCGATTTTAGAAACATGCAACTGATCAAGTTTAAGCAAGGGAAATCATAGCTTAGGGAACTGGAGAATGTGTGGGTCAAAGAGCTACGGTGTCGTATGGGACCTAATAAAGTATGCACCAGGCTATTATTTAAAAGTACGCAAAGGTGCGACGGGCCAAGGAAAGTATCCAAATTTTTATCAGGGATGGCGGATTCGTAAACTCAATACCGCGTAAATCTCTCTTGCTGGTCTTTCTGTAACTGTGGATTTTATTCGGATTAACTAGTATTTTAATTCTTTGAACTCAAGGCACATAACGAGAGCGGTAAGTTTCTTTATTTTTTTAGTGGACAGAAAATAGGCCAACCCCACCAATTGTCTGCCCTATATTCACGGACATCCCCCCCCCCCCCCCCCGTGGACTGTGAGTTGTTTGCCCCTGTATACCCGCCTGTCGAAAGAGGTGACTTATGGATAGGACCGTGCACCGTATTTAAACTACAGTGGGGCCTATAGGACTATTTCAAAAACCGAACTTGAACTTCAACAGTATTTGAAACCGTCTACCCTCTTAGGATCATTTTTAAATTTGGGCAGAATTCTCCGAAGAAATATGTACCTTCCGATTCGGAGTTTACGAGAGACAAAACTAATTAGGACTGCCTATTTAGGCGTACTATATGGCCTAGGCTAATCAGGACTATTGGAACTTGGAATGTAATTAATTGGTCGGAGTTTAAGGGGTGTCGCAATACTATAACTGGATGTCGGAACTTGGAATGTCGGAATATACGAATGTCGGAAGATATTACTGTAAATCCCGGAGCTGCCAACACTTTAAAGTACCCATTTTTTCATCCGTTCGGGGTTCCTCGTTGTTTTATGGACTACTGTAACTGTACTACCGGTACTTCTGTGAACCCACGAGGGCTTAGGAAATAGCAGTTACACCCGATCAGTTTTCGGAGTATAAATCGGCGCCATCCTTTTGTACCCTTATTTGACCGTTTAGGGAAAGTAGGCGGTACACTTTGCAGTATTTTAAGAAAGGCCCGAGATTATCATTCATGATTTCAAACTTATTTTTTTTAGATCTCATAATTTTATGCCAGGTGTGAATATTTTTCAGTTGGATCTCATGATGGTGTTTTTATATTTAATTTCTTAGGCATACAAAAGTCGCATTCGCCGGCAATTTAGAAACGGACAGAGATATAAACAGAGCATCACGCAAAAAGTTTTGTTGTTAAAACTTGATCATTCTTCCAATAAACCCGTGAGCAAATGCTGGGCAAGTCAGCGGTCGATCCTCCGTTTTTTGCTGATGTTAATTGGCAATGTAGACGTTTCCGTGATGTTATCCGACCCCTCCCTCCCCCCCGAAAAGCGAGCTGGTCCACGCAGGAGGTTCGTAGAGGCCGTGTTTGTTTTCAGTCGGGGCAGGGGGGGGGTGCAACTACTTGGTTCAGTAGTGGGATATCGGCGTGCTGCCACGCAATGAACTAGGGCCTACGGTAGTTTTTTCCTTTAAGAAATATGAAACGACCGTTATATTTTTAAGTGGGTTTTCAATGATTTCGGTGAAAACTGACTGAAGACGTGCGAATATTTTTTTGAATTTCCATTACAATTTTGTGGTCAAATTTTTGAAAGGTTTTTGATAGCTTGGAAATCATGAACACCCGGGGTAACGCCGCAAATCGAACAGGAGTTAAACGTTTGATAGGTCTGTTACAACTACTACAGTACCTGTGTCCTGTTCGTAACGATGCGGCGCTGAAAATGTGCAAACGTGTGAGAGGTTCGCAGCGCTGAAAATGTGCAAATGTATATGAGAGATAAACCTCTCAGTTCTTATACATGGACTTCCCCTTAGTAAGTTAACAAAAGAGGGATTATAGGACGGTTTCCCGTCGCAGCCGTCGCAGCAAACAATTGGGGGATTATAGGACGGTTTCCCGTCGCAGTATTGATTTTTGGAGGACAGGTTGGACTGTTCCACTTTGCCATTGTTCTCAAACTCGTCGAGAAATCGTTGCCTGTGGACGGTTAAATGTCGCACTCGTCCGTCGCAAACTCGTCTGTCAAAACGGACGGAACGGTACTGTATACTGTCACATCACATACTGTAAATTGCAATTACAGAAACGTTCAGCTATCTTTTCAATGTACCCTAGCCTATGCCTAGGTAAGAACTGTATTAAAACATTTGCAGTAACGGGCTAACACTTACCAATGGGCAGGTCACACTACAGCAATTTTGGATCGGATTACGATCCAATTTTTTATTTTATTTTTTTTATTTTCAGTAAATATCTTCTCTGTCCCTGATTAGAAAGAACCAAAAATTTGCCAACTTGTGTAAATATATGATTTGTATCAAAGCAAAATCCCCTTGAACTCCAATTCACCAAGTGTAGGGTGATATCATGACGTAGGCCTACCAAAATTTGTATGGTTTGAAAACTGTGCTCCAACAAATACTGTACCGTCACAGGCAAACACTTACCGTCATGGCGTCACGTCACAGTATGTTAGAAATACTTAATGTTTGTTTGGGCCATAATTTCGGCTAAAAATCACAGCACAGCAGCATTTACTGTAAACAGTATTGCCACAGGCCCTAGACATTGCTTTCTGTGAAATGAAAAACATCTAACGCTGGAGCGGGATGCCTAGCAAACCATTCGAGATGCTTTGCACATTGCTCACTCAAGCTCAGACGGTGTGAAACCGACGCGCATTTGACTATTGTTTTCCACGCTTTGCTTTGCTCTTGATTTGAAAGCGTCTTATGCTGAGAATGTGCTACTTCTAGCCTAATGTCACACTGTCATGGTTTCATCACCGATTTTAATTTTTGTCATGTTTGTCACGTCACAGAATCGTCACAGGTTTTAGATGATCACAGTATGGTACATCGTAACCATCTGCTTCGTTAACTACAGAACTATGGCATTAATGTAAGAGGTCATACTTTCAACTGGATTGCCAACTTCCTCAAGTTAAGAAAATGGAGGGTTGTGGTGGGTGGTGATTTTTCTGATTGGGTGGATGGTATATGTGGTGTCCCCCAAGGTACAGTACAGTCCTTGGTCCCCCGTTATTCTTAATCTACATTAATGACCTGCGCAAAAATATCTCTTCCGAAGTCAGACTTTTTGCTGACAATTGTGTAATTTAAAGACAGATAAGGAATAATCTTGACCAGGTTTAACTCCAAAATGATTTAAAGGCCCAATTCTCTCACCCCAAACAGTACCAATTCTCCTAACCTTTCTTACTTAAACCCCTCCCAGAATTGTCTGAAATTCATCCTCATCCAGGTACAATCTCAGTTTATTGCTTCAAGGTGAGTATAGAAAAACTCAATTTATATATCAAAATATTCTCAGTACTGTTCATGCTGTGAAACATAAGCTTTGGTACTCTGCATTGTTTGAATTAGCTGTCAATGAAAGAGCTGAGCCAATTGAGTCTTTCGGTACCCCCATACCAAAATTGTACTTTGGGGTGAGAGGTTTGGCCCTTTAAACACCCTGTCTGAATGGTAGAATAGTTGGCAAATGCATATTAACACCAAGAGAGCTTTGCAATGAATGAGATTAAATCACTCAAGGAACCACAAGATTTTTTATTATACTCTTGATAATGATCCTCTGGGGTCCACTGACTGCCACACTTACCTGGGAGTTGACATCTCAAACACCCTTTGGCCTACCTTGGATAGACATATTAATTTAACGGTATCACTTTTTCAGCAAATACAGTAGGTCTCTAGCTTTTATCAAAAGAAATTTATACTCCTGCCCCAGGAGTATTAAAGCTAATGCTATCTTACACTTATCAGGCCTTTATTGGAGTACTCATCTTCTGTTTGTGATCCCTACACTGTCTCTCTGTCCATTAAGGTTGAGCAAATCCAACGAAGGGCTGCTAGGTTTGTTTGTAATGATTGCTCTCCTCATAGTAGCGTGACTGAAACGTTGAGAGACCTAGAGACCCAGGGTGTACATGTAGGCAATCGCTTATCACAGATTTCCCATTTAGGCTGATGGAAATTCTTTAGGAATTAGGCCTAGCCTAGGCTTGGTTCCTTAAATTACAAAAATTGTTCACTTCTTAAAGGAATCCCAGGAAGCCTGTACGGTATCAGTGTAAGTTGAGTTGGAAAGTAGCCCCAATATTTGAAAGGTACAGTAGACATAGAGTGCTTTCACGTGACGTCATGAAATTGGTAAGCCACACCTACTGCCAGGCAGAAATGAATGTGTTTTAGTGAAGCAGTTACCTGTGAGTCATCAGCTGTTTCTTTGTTAATAGCTGGACTACATCAAAACAACTGTGCTGTACACTGCTGTACAATAGGCTAATTCTGCCTGTCAAAAGGTCAGAAGGGTCAGGGTTTATGACATCAGTGAAAGCACTCTATAGGCCTACTGTACATATTTCTCATGGGATTGGTAATTACAGATTATGATAAATTAGGGCCAGACACTAACATTTCATTTGTTTGTTGAGTTAAAAATTTTGAGACAAGCCCACCCCTTACCCATGAAGCAGCCTGCATAGTTTTGGTATAAATGCAAATAGTCTCATTGTATTTGGCTCCTTTCATTACCAAACGTTCATGAAAATGAAGTGTACCCTATGTAGTTGTTTTGTTTTCTTTTTCATGTTTAACTTCTACAACAGGAATTGTACAAAAAGTTGCAAATGGCAAGAAGAGTCCTGAGTTCATCCTCAAAACCAGCCTTCTCATCTTCATGTCATTACTCTCTGATGCAAAGGATGACTTGAAAGACAAAGATGGTGACTTTGAGGAAACTATCTTAGAAAAAGCCCTGACTGTCCTTGAGAAAAACTTACAGGTTAAGCAATTTGAAAAAGAGTTACGTCAGTTAGCTAGAGCTTTAAGACTACAGGTTAGTTAATGGACTATTCTTTGGGAGTGAAACGAAAAGTCCTGGGGCCCGTTCCATAAAGAGTTACGCACAATCTTAAGTTTAATTTTCTGTTGACTTAGGTACCCGGAATCAAAATTAAGATTGTGCGTAACTCTTCGTGGAACGGGCCCCAGGAATGAATGTATGGATACAATATACTGTATTTTACATGAAAAATATAGAAATCATTCTGCGAAATTTTCATTAACTTTAGACTATAGTGCTGAACAAAATTTAACTTCGTACTGTATTTGCTTTTAGTGAAACTTTAATTGATTTCCCATGTTTGGTTTCAGAAGTACTGTACTGTATTAGCTATGGAAGTTGACACATATTATACAAAATGTGATCTTGAAGCAAGCAGGTGTGATGTCATGGATTCACTTGTTGGCAGTTTTTTCTTTTGTTTCTCATTATTTTTCAGTCTATTGTTTTGACCTTGGACTGATGAGGGTTGAGCACTATCTTGCCTTTAGGTCATAATGTTTTGATTGTTTTCATTCAGGGTTGTTTGATTTAAATCACCTTGATTAAAATCATGATTAAAATCATTATTTTAATTGAAAAAAATCATGATTGAATAAAAAAAAATCTGATTTAAATGGATTTATTTGTTTTACATCACTGATTTAAATCATGATTTTTTTTTTAAATAAAAAAAAAACAAAAACCCTGTTTTCATTGCTCAGGATGCATACAGTATCAATATTGCATACAAGAGTTTGGTTGTGTAAAGACTTTAAATTTGTTGGAAATTTTTAAAGAAAAACATTGAGCATCAACCAGAATCCATGACATCAAACCTGCTTGCTTCAAGTTCAATTTTGTTAAATTCACATCAGTTTCAATATCTCAATGGGAATGAAAGAAAATTTCATACAGTACAGTATGTTCCTCTTTTAAATATCAAAATCATGATTCTTGCAATATTGTAAATTTACAATTGAATTGTGTCATTGATAAACTGTTAACATTTTTCTTGATGTTCAGGCTGTGCTGTGTTGCTGTAGAAGAGGTGAATGGACCTTGGCTGAAGAAGTATCTCAGAGACTGTGGCCTGAGGATAGCCCAGGTGCTGAAAAGGTAAGTGGGCCCAATGGGTATGTGCTTCCATACCATTTTAGCCCTTTAGCCCTTTGAATAATTTACTGCAAAGGTCAAACTTACTTCACAATTTGACACCCACTGCTGTATTTGAATTTCACATGGGCTAAATAGGATTAAATAGGGTTATGCACTTAGTTCATGTCCGCTGCTACATCTTGAAGAGTACATCAGTGATTTCCCCCTATTACTTCAGCATTACCAGTTGCTCTAATTGCAGATTAATTTTATTGTTTGTTATGCCCTTTGCAATGCATGCAAAATAGACCAAATTGATTAAAATTCTAAATCCATTGTATAGACTCTTAACTAATAAGTCAATTTGAACAATATTTTATGGCACTTAGAATGGCTTAGTAGCACCAGCATGTGCCCTTAAAAAATGCTAACCAATCAATTTGATTTCTTATCCTGCATTTCTTACTGCCAGACAGTACAGTAATTTCCTCAAAAAAAAAACGACTAATCTATTTAATCCATTCATAAGGATAGCGGTAGACCTGAACGATGCTGAAAAGGATAAAAAGTGTAAACTGTAAGTGCCAGACAAAAAAAACTGAATACTTCTTGTGTCTTATTATCGATCATTACAGGATTATCTCCTGAAGTGTATCTGGGACTAATTGAAAATTGACATAAATTGAAGTTGAGATTCTTCTTCTGTCAAGGTGGTTAGTACTGTAGCTTTATGCATACTGGTACACTTCTGTGTTTGAAGACCTGTCCAGCAAACATGTCTCTTTCCTGTACAAGTCAGAACACCACAATATTCAAAATTTCAACTTATTCATAACTATTGGATAATGGATGTGAAACTTGACTCATTATGCTAACCATAAGCATTGTCATGTCATAGCCACAGCGGGCTACTGGTAAAAATGTTCACATGTAAAGTTTAGTTTCTCAATTTATCCATGTTTCCTTCTTTTTGATGAGGAAAAGGCAGTTTTACAAAGTTGTTCATGTTGTTCTATTTCTAGAAAATTGTCTGCCATATCTTATCCAGCAAAAAGGAAGACAAACATTTAGACAGGTATATGAACTACCCTGCCTTTCTGGAAAAGACAAAGAACTTACTTGCCAAAGTGGTAGCACAATTTTCTGTTCCATTTTTACAGACAGTAAGTATTTTTTAATTATGCAGTCATTAATCTTCCTGTTGAAAAGTGAACGAGGAGCAAGACCGCCCTCAATCATCCTCTTCTCACTTACCACCAGACTGCTGTGATTGCAACTTTTGGCCCTACATTGCTTCTCTCGGAGGAATACAGGGAGTTTGGGGGAGACTACTCCAAAAATTATATTTTGGGGTGAGAGTTGACCATGGCTGTATGGGGGGCGGGAGGGGGGGGGCAGGGGGTATTCAAAGAGGTTTTGGCAAGTGGGAGGCTGCCCTCTGTCCTTTACAGCCATGGAGTTGACTGCCCATATATTAACAACTTCATCCAGTCAAATTTGTTAGACAATACTCAATGTTGCAACCCCTTTCAAGTATCAAGCTTTTATTGAAATTGCTCCATGATGCTATTGTGAAGTCACTTGAATGAAAATTCCTCATACAGTAGATGATACTTGTTCATTTAGTTAACCTTAATGCAAAAGTCATAGTTAAGGTATACTCAGGCTCAATCTGAAATTTCAAAAATATTACAGAGCATGTGAAATGAATTCAAACTCCAGCTCCCATCTTCATAGTTCAGGTTATTCCAGGCAGACTGCAATAATTTGTGATGTGCTAATACAGAGCTTCCTATGTGCCATACTGCATGTATGATGGTGAGATAATATTATCTTACCATTTTGACATCTTTTGCTTATAGAAAAGTTGACTTCCTACGTGAACAAATTTATATCGCAAGAAGTTACTTTTTGACAAGGTTTTTCTTATGTTAATCTGTGCAACTGTGCCCACTAGGCTAATTTTCAATGTGCTAAATCTTAAACCAGGCTCTGTAGAAACTTTTCAATGAAATGTCAACTGGAAGTAAAAAGAACTATAAAGTTATGTCCCTGTCCAAGGAGTTATGAAGCTGCTCCTTGAACTATAATTTGAATTTCCATGTTGTCAGCACCAATTGAAATCTGATGATTTTCCCATTTAACTGCAGATTTGCTGTCGTCTGACCACCTTGCCAAATAGTCAGGAAACTGATGAACACTCAGAATACCATTCAGCCGAAGAAGGGAATAGCCCTAATCCTGGTCAAGTAGAGCTCATTGACACTGATTTAAGTCAGGAGAATGACCTTACAAGGGGTCATGCTGGAGATTTGAATAACAACCAGAATAATGCTATGCAAGAGTCCTTGATGGAAGCGCTAGAGCTGCAGCGGCAGAAGGTAAGTTTGCATACAGTACTTGCCAGCTGTTCCATTTTAGGTGGAACTGTTTTGTTTTCTGAGCTTTGAAATCCATAAAAATCAGAACATTCTGTTTTTCCTGGTATAAGTATTACCAATAAACTAATACCAAAAATGCACAATGCTGAAAAGTTTTGAACTTAGTATTGTGGATCACTTGATAAATGTTCCGTTTTCTTTGATATGTTCTGTTTTCTGGGGTGGTATTGTTGACAGGTATGAGGTTGCCATGGTGAAAGACTGCAACTCTATGAGTGCTTTCTCTTCAAAATATCTCATTCATTTTACTTCCATTTTGCCTTCGTTTATTCTTTCACAATAGGGTGTTACCCTCTGGGAAAAACTGCTAAATGTTTTACAAGGAAAAAGACCTTTATAAGCCCTGTACCCACTTATCTCAATAGCTTTTTACTTATCAGCTTCCACAGGCATTTGCAGGAAGTTTTAAAGAAAGGCACCAGATTTGAATGAGCACTATGTTGAGGGAGGGGCAATGGGTGGGGTCCTCCTTCCCTTTGGAGAAGTCTTTCTGAGCAGTCTTTCTTTTGTAAGAGGGGTGAGATGAAAAGTGTAGTAATTAGAAACATTTTTAGCCTCGCCTTATATTAAACACATAACAGCCAGCTGACCAGCGTTGTAGGTGCAACAGGTTGCAAGGGATGGAAAGGAAAACACTTGTTTTAATACTGACTCATACTTAGGACATAACAAATCTCTCCTGACCCTCACAAATTCCCACTATAAACATTGATCAACTAGAAAGTTACTGCCAAATCTCTTCCAGCATTTTCAGCTTGCCCACAAAGAGAAAAACATAAACAAAGTATTACTGCTTTAATAATAAACTAAGAAAACAGACAGAGGGAATGCAATTTCTTGCCATCTGGGAAGCATGTTTTTCAAAAAGGGCATGTTCCAGTAGACTGTAGTGCTAGGAGTCTTCAATGGGATAAGATTACCCCAATCTGATCTCCTGGTTGCAGCCCTCTTGATCACTTTTATTTCATGCATGCTAGGAATCTGAAAATTTCATACTATTGATTTAAAGGCCTGGACCTCTCACCCCAAACAGTGCCAATTCTCCTACCCTACTTAATTAAGAAATTAAACCCCTCCCACAACTGTTTAAAAAATTCATCCTCTTCCAGACAAAATCTCGGCTTATTGCTTTAGGGTGAGTATACAAGACCTCAATAGGTAATCAAAACAATCTCAGTGCAGTGCTTGCTGTGTAATATGAACTTTGGTACTCTGCATGTTTTGAACTATTGATGTCAATCAAAGAGCTGTGCTTATTGATAATTTCTGTGTACTACTACAAAAATTGTACTTTGTTGTTAGAGGGTTACCCCTTTAATTTTATCTGTTTACATTTTAGAAAACTGTTCAACCTGATAAAACTGGAGAAGAGACAGAGGAGCAAAGTGAACAACCAGATGCTGGGGATGACGTCGATGTGGAAGTCTCCTTAATTGAAATAAGAGAAAGAGAGTTAAGATCAAGAACAGTTCCAGGTTATGTGAAACAAACAATGACTCTGAAAGCTCCCAAGAAATTGGTGGTTAATACCAAAGAAGAGGAAAATGATGAAACTCAAATTGACAATGAGACTGGGGATGGGGAGGGTGACCATGATGCTGGAGATCAAGTAATGGAAGTTCCAGAGTCAGAGGATGAAGATGGTGAACAAAAGGAGGGGAATGATGGTAGGGAGAAGAGGAAGAAAAAGGTTGGTGAGATGGAGACTGAGGCTGTGAATAATAGAAGTGAGGAAGATGATGATGATGATGAATACATTTCTGGAATTCCTCCTGTCTCTCTCACGATGTTGAAACATTCATTTAGGAAATTAGGCTATGGCCGTCCATTCTGGAAAGGTGTTGAAGAAGAATTAGGTTCCTTACATGAAACCCTGGTGAGTGACTTATATTGTGTTCTTCCTTTGGTACATCTGACCAATTGATGATAACTTCCAATGCTGATAACTGTTGTTAAAAGAGTTCCAAATATGAAAATGTTTAACGTATAAATTTAAATTTTGTAATTGGACAAATTATTTTACAGCGTGAACCAGTGGACTGTCAAAATGAGGAAAGCCCTTCTCCAGAAAAGCTTGAAAAAGAATCTTCTGATGAATCTGATGCAAGAAGAACTTCTACTCCAGTCAAAAATAACTTTCAAAGGCCTTTGACCTTCCCGCCATTGGTGCCTTCAAAATTGGGAAGGATGAAACAACTCCAGATTCGACCAACGGTAAGATGGCTGACAATTATTTACCAGAAAAGTCATAAGCAGTCACTTATTATGAGAAACAGCTACATAGTGTTACATAGAGTCAGTCAACTTGATAAAAGGTGCAAAGTTAAATTTATTTTCAAGTATGATTCAAGTGCAAGTTTGATTTCCCTTTAGTCGCCTCTTACGACAGGTGGGAAATACCATGAGCCTATTCTGAAACCCCCAGCCCACAGTGGGCTTAAAGTGTCTTTCATGATAGTTCATTATTTAATAGTGATTGCATGGTCAAGTTAATTCAGTTAGTTAGCCCTCCTATTTCTCCTCGTGAGATGAGGAAATTTTGTCACATTATTCTCAAGAGCCCATAATGAATTAGACAACTACACTTATCCAGATTGGGGTGACTGAATTTTCCCGTTAAAGGTAAAAGGGCAGGAACACTGGCCCCAATACTCTGAAGCAATAACTCTTGCAATTTTCTCCATATTCAGTATATGTTTCATAATATTGCAATTAAAAGATTAACCAAGTAGGTACTCCTTGTAAATGTCATTATTGAAAAGAGAAAAGTATAGTAGCAAACAGTTGTGTATCCCTGGGGGTGGTTTTGGGGGTTGAAACCCCCCATGACCCAACTGTGCAATGCAAAAAACACCTAAAAATCCTTTTTTCTTCTCTCCCCTTGGAGACTTTTCCCTCATGTCGTGCCCCCAAGCTCCCCCATGACACAATCCTGGCTACGCTACTGGAAGCACGATCCTCACCAGCCAATCAAGAAACATGACAGCCTATGACACTAATTCAAGTTGTGCTGACTGCTTTTCTCTTTAACTTACGCCAGGAAGCTTTGTTTGAACTGTTGTTAGTGCTGACGGCATAATCTCTTTCTTGATAATAAATCTCATAAATTTGCCAGTTGCATTTGAAGTTAAATCTTCAAATTTATAACTTGTTTCTGTTTATTTCAGAACTCAACCAATGGAATCTTTCTTTCATCAAAGAATTCATCTAAAAGTGTAGATGAGGCAGGTCCATCGGGTTATAGTAACGGTAAGTGGAAAAAGCTATTGCAGGGTTCACACATGTTCTTGGAAATCCTGACATGCTGTGATGTTGCTTCTTGAAAAAGCAACATAGACGTCCCAGTTGATTGAAGGCAGTGTGGGGTGTAACTGGTATCTGAGTTTGTTACAAGCTAGATCTGTGCCCTCAAAGAGCTATGCTTTCATTGTGTTCACACTGTGTGAATAGCAATCAACACATGCTTGACGGGTCTGTAAGCTAACCCTAAATGTTACATAACTTTTTGTGAACATGTTAATATATATCTGTTACTGTCAATCAATTAATCAGATGTGAAATATGCCTGTATCAAGTGTGAGTGCAGTGAGCTCAATTTCCTCCCTGAAGCAATAAGAGGTTATTGGGCAGAGAAGGAGAATGAAGCGAAATTTGAGAAGAAACATTTCATCATGGAAAGCCAGGAAAAATGAATCATTTCTCAAAAGTTCTTGAAAAAATTAGGTAATTTTGGAAAGAAGACATATTGGTCTGATTTTCTCAATATCCAGATTCATTTTGATGTGATAAAAGGACATGAATATCGGATTTGACTACTTTTAGAGGTCCTGGAAATATCACTCAATGTCTTAGAAAGTCATGAAAGAGTTATTGCATTTTGTCATTTTGAACGTGTGTGAACTCTTTCATGGCATCCATGGCTTTTATAAACCTCACAAAGCTGTGGTACTCTTCATTTTTTGAACTTGCTGTTAATGCCAACAGAACTTTTTTCCCAACTTTTCAATGTTGACTGGTGGTAGGATGTTATGTCATCTGTTGTCTCACCCCAAATTATGTGCCTATCTATGTACGATAAATTATGGTTTGGCGTTTCAACATAGCCAAGTTAATTTGTTATTTAAGTGCTCATCAGTAATTGGGTATTCCTGCTGGATCCACTCGCATTGGCAAATATTTGCTATTAAAGGGCTGATCCCCTTACCCTAAGCTACAAGTTTTGTAGTAGTATACAGATACTCTCAGTTGGCATTCCCCTTGTCAGCGAGTTAAAAAAATGCAGAGTACCGCGGCTCATATTATGCAGCATGTACTTTTGTGACATCTTCCTAATTACACATTGGGGTAGTGTGAAGTAATAAACTGAGATTGTGTCTGGATGAGGATGGGTTTTAGAGGGTTATGGGAGGGGCTTGTAGTAAGTATGTAAGTAGGTTAGGAGAATTTGAAATGTCTAGTAAAGTAAAGGTAGATGGTATGCAATCTAACATTATCATTGTTGGTGAACCTTGCACATTTTTTAGGAAAGGCACAAAATCAGGTGTGATTTTATGGGAAAGATTTCAGGCTTTTGTATGAAGCTGGGGTTTGAATGAAAAGACTGATTCTTATGACTGAGCCCTATCCTGCTTGGAGTGGAGGGGAACAGGATAACATTTATTATTAATTGAGTAAGGAGTTGTCAATAGCACAATTTTAATATCTTTGGAAGAAACATGCAGAACTTCAGCTTATGCAATTTTTTAAGGAAATAAAGTTTGTTTATTCTTTCATGTCAGGACACACATCAAGTGGAAAAAAGAGACGAAAAAGGTAAATTATCACCAATATTTTTATTTACAGAATAAGGTGGGATTTTTTCAAATTATTAGGACTGTCAAAGTCATTGGAATCAAAAACTGATGGATGATGTAGCTGTAATAGTCTGCTTATGTTAAACTAACATTAGAGACACATTCCTAGCACACATTTTGTGCCAGTGACTATCTTAAACTGAAGCACCTGATGTGCATGGATATTATACAGCTGGCCATTCAAAATTTCATGATAACATCAAAAAAATGTATTCTGTTTATTGAAGTGATATTTATTAAAGATCGACGTTTTTTTTATCTAGGTGAAAACATTTAAAGGCATAGTCTGGTGGCCTTTTCTAGGGACCTCATATGAAAAACAAAAATTTTACATTACATATCATTTTAACCCCAAACCAAAACTCCATTCCTATCTCAAGATATCTCTTTCTAAAAGTTAGACAATTTTAACCAAAAATACCTCCAGGTTTCCTCAAGGTTGCAGAAGGTCAATCCAAAGTGAGTGTATTGCCTTAGATACCTTTTGTTATTTATTATAAGTGAATGCCTTGTTTTTTCCTTGAAATTTGATAATGTTGGAATGTTTTGATGTTTTTCTGTGCAGATTTAGTGAAAAACTGTTACATACTTTTGGTATTGTGAATGAAATTATTAAATAATCAGTACAGTGGTATCAACATTATAAAAAGGTACACCAGCCACATCTAATCAATTTGCCACAATGACATAACAGATTCCCATCATGCACTACAGAAACTGAAAAATATAGCATTTATTAAAAAATTCATATCTTCCAAATTCAAGATGTTATTGAGATGGGGTTTTCACTGTCGTACACATAAAAGTTTTCTGTTTTTTTTTCCAAAACATCAAATTTACACACCAGAATTTGCTTTTAAGTGAGTAAGGAATCCTTCATTGAAGTCATCAAGGCAGTTAAACTGGGCTTAATGTCAATTGCTGTTTTATTTTAATAATTAAGGAACGAAGCAGTCAGTCATATAACCTCTCATGGAAACATTTGGCAAGTGTAATAATTTTTTCTTTGTTGCTTTTACACGATACAGTACATATGATGTGTGAGCATCAGTGCTGTAGCACCCATACTATACTCTTAATTCAAAACTCTAGTACAAAATGTATACTCATACCTATACTAGTACTCATGACCTGGTACCTGTACCCTACTTATGGTCTGATACCTGTAGCAGTACTCATGCTTCAACACTGGTGAACACAGAGCCAAAAGGGGACGTTTAAAAGTAATGCTGTGATGTATTATACACGGCATGTATATATATTTGCAATATTTGAACCAAACAATTTTATTAGGATGCTCCCTTTACAGACTCCAAATGTGAGTTTGTAACAATTTCATGTGAAAAGTGAAAGGAGAAACTCATCCATATAAGGATTATTTGTTATTGAAATCATTGTGAAATCATTTAAAGGAGCAACTATTAAGGGCAGTGTCATTTTTCTAACTGGGGGTAATGGGCAAGTCACTTATGTATTCCTTTGCCCACCTGCCCATACTGGCCAGTTATATAAATGACTCTCCCCTAAATTATGATACAGGTGATGAACTTATTCCAATGAGAGTGATTGCAGTTGTCCTTTAAGGAAAATATTGACTTCACATCTTGTTTATAGTTTCACATCATACAGCTTCAACCATGTTTTGCTATTTTTGTTTTAAATATTAAACAGGTTACGAGATCTTGAAAGCAATAAAGGAGAGGAAGATGGAGTAAAGGTGTTCTGGGATTCTGATGATGATTCAAGTGAGGCCAGTATTGGCAGTATGATAAGTATGTTTTTATTTCACCCATCAATAGTTTCCTAGGGGTTACATTTATAAAGCATGTTCTATAAATATGTAAACAAAGAATCTGAAAGCACAGACAAGGGTTTGCCCAAGGATGAGTGCTATTTAAGTCGTGCGAGTGGCATAGTTTCTGCATTTTCATCATTTACCCAGCCTGTGGTATTAACACAAGATTACAGAGCTTTCATTAGATTCACAACTGGCTTTTGATTCCTTGTCGTAGGCCAAGGAGTCTATGCAATGGTGATGGCGTGCATGTGTATGTGTGTGTGTATGTATGTGATGCTTTGTTTGTAAACATGATATCTCAAGAAGGGTAAGTGTGACTAACCTCAAATTTGGTGTGTGGGTTGGTCATATTAAGCAGATGATCCCTATTGTTTGTGGTGGAGGTCAAAGGTCATTTGGGGTCACGAGAGGTCAAAAGATCAAAACTTAGTAAATACGATATCTCGAGAACGGTACATGTGACTATGCTCATATTTGGGTGTGTGGGTTGGTTGTATTGAGTAGATGATCCCTACCGATTTCCGTGGAGGTCAAAGGTCATTTGGGGTCACGAGAGGTCAAAAGGTCAAAACTTGGTAAACCCAATATCTCAAGAACGGTACAGGTGACTGTGCTCATATTTAGAGTGTGGATTGGTCATATTGAGTAGATGATCCCTATTGATTTTCCCAAAGGTCAAAGTTCATTTGTCAGCATGTTCAAAGCCTGACAAGCTTTCCTGCACAGTCTTTCAAGAAAGGTCACTTGTAGGGTCCTGTAACTTTTCATGTAGATAGCACATAGCGAATACATGGTCCCAGAAGTTTTTGGTGGAGGTCAAATGTTATTTGGGTTCACAACGGGCAAGGGGGATCTCAATGTAGGAAGATTGGATGCCTTGCATGTGTACTTGGTGGGCACATTATGGAGCCCTGTTAATTGAAAAACATTGCAAAGCAATGTCAATGTGAAAAAGGCCTTACATTTCAGCGGCAAGGAATCACAAAGCCTTTTGGCTTTCTGGTTTCTAATGTCATTAGCACAGGTGATCTCATATTTTCTAAGATGAGGTCAGATTTGTTTACATAAAAGAGGGCAGCATTCATTCTCGATATAAGAGCATAATACATGCCTGTTGACTTAAAGGGTTTCTCAAGTCAAAAAATTCAAAAATATGTTAAGAAGCATAAAAATGAATTCTAGCAGTTCCAATACCATCTTCATAGGGCATTCCTGAGCTGAGATATAAAATGTTGAAGCTTATTCACTCAAATTAAAATGGTACATTGTGCAATAACTTGTGATGTCATTGTTGTACTACTCAAATTACAATCTTTTTATTTCTTTGTTTTTCTGAAAGTTACTGCACCTTGTACCAAGTTGTGATAGCACTCTTACTCTTATGGGGGTATGTAGTTAATTAAGCCCTTTCAGTGCAATATGCTATGGAGACAAACAGGAAGTGATCAAGGTCATAAAAACATTTTTAATTTTAAAAGGAAACAAAGCAGGGTATATGAGTTGTACAACAAGAAATTCACAAATTATTGCACAATAGGCAAATTTGTTTTAAGTGGATAAAGATAAACTGAAACATTTTATATCTCAGCTCAGGCATGTCCAATGAAGATGGGAGTTGGGATTGTTAGAATTCACTTTTCATGCTCTTTAATATATATTTTTGAATTTTTGGACTTGAGGTACACTTTAAACAAAGACATTATACTACACAGCCCAAGCTGGAAATTGCCCTAATACTGTTAATGACACAAAAGATGATCAAGCCCAAGTATGGGTTTTGGTGTTTATAATTTTTGGGGGGCATTACAGCAAATTGATGAGGCAAGAAGGCAATAACCTCAAGTACCCCCCTTCCCTCCAGTTACTTCAGTGCCTGCCATGGAATGCATCTGAGCCTACCAGATTGTAAACTGCAAATCATCTCTGTGACTGCTGCCCCTTGAGGCTGCTGCTATACTTCAGGTCCCCTGTGCTATTACCAAAAATTCCTTTCAGAGAGCCCAAAGTTGATGCTCTTAATATACTTGAGTAAAAACATTGATTGGTCTGTTCCTGAGATAAGTGGTGCTCAATGACTCAGATCTTTGCAATGCTTCATTAACCACAAATAGCCAATGTCCTAAGACCAATGTAAATGAAGTTTGCATTGGATTTCAATGTAATTGAAATGGTCTTGGTTACAAAGCTGGTGAAGGCTGGTGAACGTTTTTTTGTTTCTGTAAATTGAACTAAAAGGCCCCTCTGCAAGGTAACCATGTTGACCTTATTATATCATTACCCTTAAAGCTTGGTGGTGGGTGGTGGGGGTTGAAGGCAGCAAATAAGTTACAACCAGGTTGTTTCCTTTAGAATACTGTTGACTTAATTTATGGGCTCAAAAAAAGTCTGTTTCAACTGCTTTTCCTTGAGTTTCAGAAGAACAATTTATGTGAATACCATTTTGGAGAAAATATCCTATGGCCAGACCTGTAAAGAACTGTTCTCAGAACCAATTATATGCCCTTTGAAGCATTTCAAAATGGCCATGTATGTTGACAGTTGATAGCAATTTATCTCAGGATAAACTGAAAGTGGTGTAGCTTCCCCCTCCCCCAAACCGCCACGCACATGCTTTCTGCATGTCATCTAAAAGCCATTATAGGAAACCCCAGTATTATTCTGTGTCCTTCATTTTGTCAGGTAAGGCCAGCCTTAAGTCTCCGAAGCTGCGGAGATCTCTTGAGGGGACATCAGTGGATATACGCCGACCTTGGACCACAGATGAGGTGAAGAGACTGATAAGAGGAGTAAAACAATTTGGTGTAGGAAAGTGGAGTGAAATACGAGAGCATTATGAATTTGAAAGGACCAATGTCAACTTGAAAGACAAGTGGAGGAATCTTGTGAGAAAATACGGAACATCAAATCCCCACAAGATAGGTGCTGAATAATAACATTCAAGTTCAAAAGACTTAATTGATCAAGGATAAGTGTCCATTAAATACAGTAGTTCCCAGAGATATTGTAGGCATTACTTAAGAGAATGGTGACGGCTATATTCTTGTGTGAAATGCTTGACATTCACTTGTCTTGTGCAGATGATTGCATTTTGTGCCTTTCCCCTGCTATTTGAAGCCCTGTTTTTCATTAACATAAAGAATTGCTGCTTGGGGGGGGGAGGTGGTTATTTGGTTTTTCTTTGGAAATTACTCTAACTTTGTAGGTTTCTGTTAAGGAAGTGCCTGAAAAGTGTTGGTAACCTATTTCACTCGTACTTGCTTAAGTTTGATTGGAGTGGAAGGAGAGGGGGTGGTTAGGAAAAGTGGGTACTGTTGAATGAGCAAATATATGATAAGGAGAGCAGAAAAAATATTAGAACAGGGTGGAATCAATGTAACATTTGCATTTCTAGTACAGTTTACGGTATCAATAATTGGTAATGTCAATACCGCCACAAATGGTTCCAGTAATATGGTAATACCAGTACTTAGAGAGAAAGAGAAAATGTATGATTTTTAGCACACAAAAATATGTGGAAAAACAACATGCATTTACAAATGTTCTGCCTGCCTTCAGCTACACTTTAAAAATTTAATAGCCCTACACTTTTTTTTTCTATGAACAAAATGTAAAATTTGCAGAAAATCAGTGTCTGAAAAACACAGGGTGAAGACTTGGTCAGTGCGTTGCAATTCTGCACCAGCTAGTCACAAAATAGCACAAAAAATTCCAGAATAAGCACCAAGAAAGACTTGGTAGAATTTAACCAAATTATTACCATGAAATTTTGATTCATCACCCCCTTTCCTGACCAAACCTTTCACTATGAAAACTTATTTTGAACAGTTTTATGCTTGAGTTGTTGGTGCCTAGTAGAATGCTTAACAATGCAATTGGCTTGTAACATAACACTACTGCAGTAGCCATTAATAGACTAAAGCAAGTTTGATAGACTCAGCCATGTGGTGTTGTTTCAATGGGATTTTACTGTGTGGGAGGTTTCATTGAAACAATGTAGAAATTTTCACTAGGACACCCTTTTGAATGTTTCTCTAATATATTAGGTTAACATAATGGAGTAGTCTCTTAATTTTATTGTGATAGAAATTGTTTGAGCAACATCACGTCAGAGCTTGCTGTGCAATGCTTACAACAAACTGCTTATAGTAAACCTCTTGGTATGATAGTGTGGTAGTGTATGCAAAGTACAGTTTACCAATGTGTACTGTAGGAACTACATAAAGTGCACAATATAAAAGCCTGTGCTGATAATTAGCAATAATTTGAAGGGTGTGTTAAATGTCAAGTGAAAGCAAGTGCCATGTTAGTGTGGGGAGTACTTGTTAAATAACATCAAAGGGTGATCTCAGAAATTCATTAGTGAAATGTGTGACTGGAATGGGGAAAAATGAGTTTCAATCAAATCAGTTTTTCCTTTGTACATACATTTTAATCTTAAAAAACACCAGAGAGTTATGAAATGGTTGTGATGTGTAAATATATGTATTAGTATATTTGTGCCTTAAATAAGATATTACACGATCTTCCTTATCAAAGGCTGTAAAAATGGAACCTATTGCCATTGTGTGTGAGTTTCTTCATAACCAATGGAGTAGAGAAAAAACCAGTGCCCCACAACTGGAAAAATGGTAGTCCACACTGCTAGAAACCAGACAATCATAAATTGAGTTAGTTAGTTAGATAGAGTTTAACGGTCCAGTTTCCAACCTAATGGGCCAAGTCAAGCCGGCCACGGCCTTTTTTCAAGTTGTGGCTCACTGGTTTGTTTTCACAACTCCATTGCTTATGTGGAGCATCACACAAGATGACAGTAGGTTCCATTTTTAGGGTCTTTGGTATGACTTGGCCTAGGATTAGAACGGGCCTTCCGCATGAGAGGTGGATGTTCTTACCTTTTGACCAAACACTCGGTCTAATTACAAATTGAGATATAAACTGTAAACCCCAGTCTAACTACACCTTTCCTATGAGATTGAGGTCCAATGCTTAAATCCACATTATAACTGTGCTGTCCATTGGTTGCATGGTACTGGAAAATGAAGCAGAAATGCTTATTAACATAAAAATTTATTTGTAGAGTCAACCTTAAAGTTGAATGATTTCTTCTTTTGTACAAATTTGTAAATAAACTTGTAAATTACAGTGTAAATAAGGGATAAATGGTTTTATATGACTAATGTTTTAATAGTTTTTTGCACATGTATTAAAGGTCTTGTCATATATATCATAGTAAGCTGAGCTTCTATTGGGACATTCTCACTCCGCTTCCTGATGTCCCCACAAAACTATCCTGTTTATCTTAGAGGACCTTTGTCCTCTCAAAATTGTTTGGGCTTGCAGAAATGGTCTGTGGTATTAACAGAATGCTGTGAGAAATGAATGTCACAATTTTAAACCTTTTAGGCAACAATACAAGTAAAATGGGGGGGGGGGGGGGGGTGAGGGGGGTGTCCTATGGTCATTATAGCCTTTTCCCTAGGTTTTTTAGGGGTGGGTAGAGGGTGGAGGCAACTTGAGAGCAAGGTGAATGAGCCTGAAGGCCATTGACCCTGGTGCCTCTGGTTAATTGCACTCAATATTAACCTCAATCTGTAGTCAGTCGCAATGTTAGTGGTTTTACAGGGAGGAGGTTCACTTGTTCAAAATGACACAGATTTCTCACAAAGTGTCAATTGGTAATGTAGTTACCTTTATTGCTTTAGTCTTTGAAAACTGATCAGCTTTGCATTTTTCATGATGCTTGGGAACATAAATTTTCTGTTATTAAAGGTAACCAAATGACCTGGCACAAATTTAATTCTTCAGTAATGTTGTCAAAGATTCCATCAGTAATTGAGTTAAAATCAGTCAACAACAGGCATCGAGAGATATAGAATTAGTCAACTACATGCATCAAGACATAGAACGGGTCAACTACGGGCATTGAGAGATAGAATCAGTCAACTACAGGCATCATACAGTTTCTGGAAATCCTGCTAAGTCAGGGAAAACTGAAGTTTGAGTTTGCTGGCCTGGAAAATCAGGAGATGTAAAATTTTTTTTGAAGGTTCTGGAAGTGTGGCAGAATTTTAGGAAGTGAACTCATTTTTCTGACTTTCCTGGTGTTTGGATATATTTTATTTGGGGAAAGAGACAGAAATATGTGTAGAATCTTGTTGTTTTTAAAGGTCCTGGAAATGTCAGTTAAGGTCCTTGAATGTCATTAAATTTTGTCATTTTTACGATGAAGGAACTCTGGTTTACTAGTTAATTGATCCCTTTGATTCCACATCAGTCTGAGATGATTTTGACTGGACTACAGAATTCGATGCCATAAGCCATACCAGGAGGAAGGAAAGCCATGGAACTCACAAATAAACTCATTCCCTTTAGGTTAGCAGGGGGGGGGGGCAACCTGTTTTTTTTTTTGGGGGGGGATGTTGCCACATTTTCCAAAAAATGTCTGAACAAATAAAAGTCTTTGGGCAATTTCTCAAATATTGGGGGAACATGACCCCAGTCCCCGCCCCCCCTCTAAGCACCACCCATGCAAGTGAGGTTCAAACCCAGTCATTTGAAACATATTGGTGTATGGCAATGAAAACTACTGTAAAATTTTAAGGTCTCAAATGCAATTTGACTCATTGCAAGTAAATACGTTGTATTCAACTAAATTATAAACACCATACCTTCTTTAGTGAAAAAAGTGAAGAAAGCAGATGGTGGAAGTGTAACTAGTATATCAGTTTCTCTAGTTAGATAGTGCCTTGGGTGCATTAGCATGAAATTCCATCCTTTTAACAAGTTTGATTTTACTTTCTCTTTTCTTTCTATTGTAGATTAAGTTTTTTTTTTTATTTTGTTCAGGCTTTTGTTAACAAGTAGTAGTCATGTTTTCATGTCTTTTGATACTTCATTCCTTCCTGCATTTTACATAGCTGCAGAGGCGTTCAAGATGGGGGTGTACAGGCTCGCTGGAGCCTCTCAGTTAAAGCAAAAACAGTTCGTCCTTTGGGGCAAAACATGATAAATGGTGCCATTATTGAGGCAAAAACTACTCTTGCCCCCTCACAAAAATAACCCCTGTATACCTTTGCATGTCTGCAAAAGCATTCTTTTGTTTAATGGTGACCATGTATAATGGACACTTCATGGATACTTTGTAAACAGGAGAGCAGCTTAGATGTCATTTTGTGGAAATAAGGGATAAAAGAGCCATACAGGTATGGTGCAGTAGGTTTCATTTGGAAGGCATACCAGAATATAGTTCAGTGGCAATAGCAGGCACAGTGACTTGTTATGCAGGTGTAAAAGTGTTGTCAAATGGGAAGTGGGGGAAGTGGGAGGGTGATATGGCAATGTTCCCAAGGTTCACCGTTCCTTGAGGTTCAGTGTTCCTTAATCTTGGGAACATCAGCACTACCAGAAACATCAAACCCTGGGAATAACAAACCTTGTAACCATCGCAAAATCATGGAGACATACAAAAACGGGACACATAAAACCTTGGGAACATTGAACCCAGGGAACATCGGGTAGACCCCTGTGGGAGACAGGCTAGTTGTGGGATTCTGTTTAGAAATACAGAAAACTGGTTTATGAGGGTGGAAAGTAATAAAAACACAAAAACATCAAAACATCATGAATGATTTTCTCTTCAAGCTGATAAGGATCTCTGGATGCATATAATGAGGTGTGTGTTATCTTCACAATTTACAGTCACTGTGGCAAGGCTTTACAAGTAAATGAAATCTGTTTCAGAAGGTCGCAATTAATCAGTAAGTTTAACTGATGTAGATCATCAACCAATGTGTTCTCCTGTGTCACAACTTTTCAACCCTTGATATAAGGTGCCAACTGGTATAAGGTGCCAACTGGATGCTCCTGACAAATAGAACATACAACCTCCATCTTTGGAAGGTGCTCCAGCAGTTTCTTCAACATTTTACCACAAATGCAGCTTCAGGGCTTTTTGTCACACTTTTTATACATAGTTGGTGGTTTGGGCAGGTTTCCTATTCTTCCCCCTCACTTTTCCATACAGCTTATCTCTTCCTATGACATGATTGTTAGAGAAAAAAGCAGATGTAATTTGATTTTACTAACTTACTTTCTCACAATAATTTCTTCAGAAGTATTCCTCTTCTCTGTGAAATTATGTTAGTTTTGGAGATTTTGTATTTTTGTTGGTTTGATCTTTGTTTATAGTGCTCTAATATTTACATTCCCTTTAACTCAAAACCGTGCCCTCTTTGGAGATTTTTCAGTCTTTTAAACCCTGTTTGATCTCAACTATTTCAGTAATTTGATTAGCAATAACTTTACAATTGCTGGGAAATGATGATGGATATGAAAGATTAGGTGAAGTGGAGGGCGCTCGCTTCTTCTAAGTCTGTGCACACGGCGTAAATGAATAATTATACTTCAAGACCACCAATGAATAATAATCACTTGTTTCATATGAAGCGATCTTTTCTGGTTTGTTTCAATTTATCATAATTTTTATTATTTTTTTTTTCATGTCATTTTTCAGTTGAACATGAGAAAGTAAGTGTTCAAGGCATCCCCAACAGATCGCAAATTTCATTTCATTAATTTGAAATCCCCAAGCACTATTAATGTTGGTTAGCTAGTTGGTTAGATGGAGTTTTACGGCCCAGTTTCCAACCTATTGGTTAAAGTCGGGCCGGCCAAGGCCTTGTTTCGGTTGTGGCTCACTGGCTTGTTTTCTCTACTCCATTGCTTATGCCGAGCATCACGCTAAAATGTTGGTTCCTTTGTTTGTGGTATATGGTACCTTACCCATGCACCACATCTCCATATATTTAGAAAAAAAGGGAGAAAAACAAAACCTACCAAACCATGGACACCTGGTAGAAGTAGCATTCAGAATTTCAGAGATTATGAATATTCATAAATCCCTCCATGGCCCCTCCACATCCCTTACCCCGGAATGTCCTTCCCTCCTCCAATTGCAAGGTCCGCAAAGCTGATCCTAAAGTAGAAGGGCTAATTGGCAAACCAACCTAATATGTCCATGAAAATAAAGCTACTTTCTGAAAAGTCCCAAAGAACAAGTGCGGGGATGTAAAACCCCCATGTCCGAACCCCCCCCCCCCCCCCACAAAGAAAAATATTAATAATCTTGGGTTTTCTTCGATTTTATGCCTCAAATGTGGAGATGTCAGCTTTTTGAATAAGCATTCGCGGATCCGGGGCCCCTGGCCATCAAAACTTTTGAAAAGCATATTTTAAACTTTTATATATGTCTCGTCACGAGGCCGGTTTTCCTTAAAGTCAGTTGCAGCTTCAAAAGTGCTAAGTTAAAAATCCAATTTTCGCACCTTCCGAGCGCCTGCTAGTATCATTAATGTTTTTTTTTTTTTATCAATGGCGTATCAAACAAATTCACATTAGTCATTGATCCGATTAGGTTGGTTGCTCGAGTGCATAGGCTAATGGGGTTCGTTATGGAGGAGCACAGCAAAAAGAATGCAACGAAAGGGTTTATTTTTGTATTCCTCGGTTTTGAACTCATTTTATATGAAAATTTCAAGTTTTGTCGGGTGTCCAGGCAGCAAATTCTCCTTGTAAGATGTCTAGGCGCAGGGTCCGACATAGAAATAAATGATTTTAATACATAATTTCGGCACGCATGTGATTGCATTCGTTAATTTGTATCAGATTATTTCTAAAGGAAAAAAAACTCCATCCTCTGTTTGCAGGAATTCTGCGAGGTACATATTGCTGGGTCGAATTATGGGTGCGTCTTTATCAAATTCTAATATTTTTTTTTCAATTTGCCAGTTTCCTGAGATCAATTCAAGCTTTGCTCCTATAGTTCATCCATTAAATTAATCTCAGTAGCATTTAGCTAGAGTGTTAGACGGTAGTAAGTTTTTCAACAATTAGTTGTAATACAAAACTTCGTTGCGCTTCGTGCGCAATTGACAGTTCACATGCCATGGTCTCAGTGGTGTATGGTTGGATCAGCTCCCTGGTTGGATGATGAATAGGTGCGCACTCCCATCAATTTCCGATTCCCTTCAAATTCCTAAAGGCTTTCATATTCTTCTATGGGTAGGCTGATGAATGTCGTCTATCAACTTTATATTACTATTATTACAGCTGTATCATGTTCTGTCACAAGTGGTTTTCAACTAATATCGTAGGCTATCAATTTTTAGGTTATCCATTTTTCTCGCACTACTTCATACCCGTCCTAAACATAACCTATGATATTTATCCCTTAAAACAGTTGTCCGAGGACTCCCAAGACGCTTAGAGTTTATAAGCTTCCGTGGCTATGTCCCCTGAACCTCAACTGGGGCTTAGCTCATGGGCTCCATCCCTTTTGGGCTTCGTAATTTGCACTCTTCGTGCACGCTTTGCGAGTACACTTTCGAGTTTGACGTAATTCACTCGGCCATCCCCTACTTCCCTAAAAATTCCAAAAGAAATCTACGTCTCTGCTCGGGTGGATGAGAAAAGTATCGTTTAGTACCCCAAAACAGAGGGAAACAAAATTTTTGTTTCACACCTAAATTTTCCGCAATTTTTTATCAATTTTCATTGCAGAAAACCTTTTTCTTTCAAACGCTAGAGTGCACCACGGTAATTGCATTTCAGACCTTTAAAAAAAGAAAAAGTTTTCAAGACGAGAGGGCCATCCCCCCTTTATTTTTCCCCATCCTCTTCATTCTGATTTGTCACATTTTATACAGATAAGAAGACGGTGTACAATTGTTTTACATTTTATCATAACTTTCGGCTTAAAGATGTAAAATTGACTCAGTGCCCACACAACGATCAGTATAGTGAAATTAAATCCATACAAAAACCACCCCCCCCCCCCAAAAAAAAAAAATCAACTGCTACACACCATTTGATAAATCCCCTCCCAAAGAGTCTTAAAAGAATAGTCTAGAACCAAATTTATGTTTGATATGTTACAAAGGAACATATTCTAAGCTTTCTGGTAAAAGTTTCATCCATTCCCCATGTTCGGTTCTCAAGATATTAGCAATTGAAGTTGACACATTTTCTGTGAAATGTGAACTTGAAGCAAGCAGGTATGATGTCATGGATTCACATTGTTGGACAATGTTTTGTTTTTTTCTTTTATTTTTCTTCCTGTTAGTGTGACCTTGAATTGATTAGGAATGTTATCTTGCCCGTAAGGCGCATGAAGTTCTTAAAATCGCATTGCTCAGGATGCACCAATGGTATTTATATATAAAAGTTTTGTCGCATAAAACTGGTGGTAAATTATGAATAAATACAAACCATTGGCCGATAATGTCGTGACATCACACCTGCTTGCTCCAAGTTCATTTTATGTTGAAAATTTGCCACATTCAATCGCTAATTACTTGAGAACTAAACATGGGAAATGAATAAAATTGTCACCAGAATGCTTAAAATATGTTCCTCTTTAAAAAATACCAAAAATAAATTTGACTTTAAATACGCACATATATATGTCGAAGTTGTCAAAATTTGCATAATTGATTTACACATGTAACTGTTAAAATATGTTTCACTGACCATGCCTAGGGTAAGAAAAAACCTTAAACTTTCATAACTGAATACATTAAACTTTTAGTTGTCATAATTATACACCTTACTGATATTTTCATACAAACACGGAATATACGTTGGCTATAGAATATTTAATCATACAGTGCGTGGAATAGTAGATGGCATGGGCGTCGATTCTGGGGAATGGGGGATATACCTCCACTGAAACTGGATGGGGAATGCTGTACACTTTACCCCCCTCCCCATGAAACAAACCTTCAGATTCGGAAAATATGTAAGAAAACTTTAGCATGCTTTTCTGAAAACTTCCTAATAAAATGGAAGACTAAGAGATTACAAAAATCTACGCTTTTAAGTATAGCATATGTAACATTTCTAAAACCGTTTCTCTAAAAACAGAATGTATGATGACCATAAACAATTACTTAATATTTGGGTCCTCATTAAGAATACCAAAAGAGACGTAATTATAAAGAGTGTACACAAAAATATAAGTTGATTCATTATACAGTATACAACTATAACGAGCCCGAGGAGTGTCTACAAAAACCTTTAAATGTTCTGATATGCACCGACACTCTACAATGGAAATGGAAGCTATAATTGAAGCTATATAATGTAAGGAAATCAATGATACTCAATGACAGTGGTCTGGCTACAGGAGGACAGGGGGATGATTGCCTCCCTGACTCTAAAAAGTGAAAATTTGGAAATTTGCCATTTGTGACATCAGCCAACTACAGTGTAGTTTCTTCAACTCTTCTTTCATGGAATTTCAAATTTTCTTCAATAAAAGCTATATTTATACTACATCCTTACCAGTAAGGCACATTCATGTATCGCTACTATCACTGTCTCCTTCCAAATGTTTTTGCAACTTATTTCAACTTTAATTCTGACTTTCATTCCTATTATACTCGGGCAAGACATCAGTTGCGTCCCCCTTTTGTCTTGTTATTTTCATGAATTTTCTATAACTAAATTCCAAATTTTCCCAATATAAGCTCTTGACTCTCAGCTTACAATGTTTTAGATAACACTGTGTAGCAACAAAGACCTTTGCTAGCTGTGCAATATCAGACTTGCCAATGAGAAATAAAGATTCTTCCGTTATCCCGGACTTTTCACATTACTTTTTCCAAAGTCCTTCCGACCCTCTGGCAAAGGGCCGAACGGCCCTTTGCCAGCGGGTCGGGAGGCGAAACCAAACTTGAAACTGCTTCCCGAAGAAGCTATACCTCCACTTTTCACATTTCTTTGTATTGGGAACCTAGAACCCAAAATTTTCTCCAATACAAACTCCACATTTTCAAAACTTAGCTGACAAAAGGCCCAAATTTCGGCGCGCTTCACGCGTCGCAAGTAAGAATTTACTACTATGAAAAGCATGCTTCAACAACTCAAAAGATATTGGCTAACTAGATTTGTGTTCATACAAATACTTGGAAAGCAAACTTAAAACTTATAAATGAACTCATTTGTACCCTGGGGATCATAGCTAGTATTTTTTGGAAGATAAAATATTTTGCATGGAATATCAAAAGTTGTATGGGTGACTGAGGCTTAATTTATATCCGAAGAAGAAATCCTGTTTTGTAAAACAAAATTATTCCCCGATCACATCTTGCTCAGTTTCTAAAATAAAATTTGATGATTGTGTACCTACATCTCCCAAACAAATGATCCACCTCCCCCGTACCCCTCTCCCAAGCCGGCGATCACACTTCGGACTCCCCTCTGATGAAAAACACCCTTGATCCGCCCGTGATAAGTCTATGTACATACTTTATGAACGGTGAACAGTGAACATGGCCGTTATTTCCCAAGGTATTGAAAACCAGTAATTAGATTTTTGCGAGGGCTTTATATACGCAATGGTTTATGCTCCCCACCGTTGCCTTCTTGCTTGTGCTTTAATAGCCAGTGATTTCATTCGTGGAAAACTAGTTGTCTACGAAGCTATCTTGGATTATTTAGCATGCGACTATTTCTTTGAAAGTAAATTGTTGCTAATTAACATTTCGCCGGATCGCACTCTATATTAAGGTACCCAATCGATTCTCAGGGACATTTCTCGATTCCGGTGTTTTGTCCCGATGAACTACCGTAGTGTCCCCGGCGAAAACGTCCCCGATTAAAAATGTCCAGAACTTTTGAAATTTCCTGTGATATTGAAAATGATGTTTTAAAATATTTTAAAAGGTGCAGTCTGCGGTATATTGCACAAATTTCAAATTCAATTTAGTATTGAATAGTATTGAGTATGGAAATAATGTCCATGAGTAACGAAATTCAACGTAAGCTAACAAATAACGGTTCTGAAAAGTTGATAATCTTGCACCATTTTCCGTCTGAGCTCGGTGAAGTAAAAACAGTCAAAAAAAAAAGGGGGGGGGGGGGAGGAAAACACCCCTATCCTTATACCCAGTTTTCAAGGTCGACAAAAGTCCTACATTGACGTCGCGGTCCCTAATTTATATTCCGATACTTAATCGGACCCTTCATCAGTGTAAACAGACCTGACTGTCCGGGAGGGGAGGGGGGGAGGCAAAAGCATAGAGGTGTCCCGATTTTAGTTGAGCTGTGTTAGTTTGTGGGTGTCTTAGGGCCTTAGGGGAAGTGTTAAGGGGGTGGGGCATTTTGGACCATGCAATTCACCCTACCTCATTGAACAAAAGGTACATTTTTATGCTAAATATTTTTGCTTTTTCTACGAGCAAGAACAACTTTTTTAAAAATAAATCTGATTTTTTTTCTCAAGTGTGAACACTACTATAGAAGGTACGTTCCAAAAATTTGAATTCTTTTACACATTTGTAAATATGAAGCTTGTATTGTAGAAAATAGATTAAATTTAGGGTTTCCTGTAAGGAAATTTACATATTTGGGGGACTATCGATGAATCTGCGTTGTATACTAGCATATATCGTGTTATCTAAGGAGTGCGGATTAAGGCTTCTCGGCGACATTAAAACATTCTCGATTTTTTTTTGCCTTTTTTAGACAAAAATGAAAGCCTATATTAAAGAAAAGTTTAGGGCACTGTAGGGGCTAGGAAAAATTATCCTCTGACTGCTTTGTGAGTGATCACTAACATGGGAAATGAACGCAACTTTCACGAGAATGCTTAGAATATGTTCCTCTTTGACATATCAAAAATAAATTTGACTCTGGACTATTCTTTTTACGGTGCGCAGGAAATTGTAAGGTGGGGGGGGCAACTGAGGTGGGAGAGGGAGACGGTGAGTTCCCCTAGAATTTTTTTGTTCCAAATGTGGACATAAGTGCGGTGCACTTGAATGAAACTAGGCTAAGGATGCTCGCACCTTCCTTGTCTCGAAGAGCTTATAAATAGGAGTTGCGTCGGAATTGGCCCGGCAATGGAGATTCGAAGTCCCCATCGGAGGTAAAAACTCGTAGCCATGATATACACAAATGAGTTGCCAAAGGGACGGTGGCGTACCCGCCTCAATGTTTGCATACTTAAACAGGTATAGTGAGTAAAGCTAACAGAAATCACGGCGAATTATTTTCCCTTTTGGTTACAGTTCATCTTAGTACGCGGATTAAAGCTCTCCGACGAAATTGGAAACCCCTGTACGTTAGCTTTTTTCGCCCTTTGTCATGAAATATTTGAAAACCTGTCGCATATTAAGTTAAATAAGAGAAGTATTGGAATTTAAGGCCAAAAGCTTTAAAACTATGGGTTTCTTTGTAAAAATTCGAAAATTTGGGGTCTTCATTGAACTTGTTTGCAGGGACTTTCTGGGTGTAAAATCAAGCAGACCTTTGTGACAACCAAAGTTTGCCGTGCTTATTTTATCGAAAGAAATAACTATACGCACAGGTCATCCCGCTCGCTCTTTAAATGATACTTTAAAGTCTGGAGTTATGATATGAAGAAAATTTGAAAACATGAATTTTTGTACGGAAAATGTGACACTCAGTGATTTTTGTTGAAGAGTGTGTTTTTCTTGTAAGCATTCAAAGTCAGGAAAATGGTCTAGGAGCTGATCGTCGTTAATCTGGGTTACTACATATCGACATTCCGGACAACTATAAGGCTACTTTGTCTTAGTTTCAACACCATGAAAACGTCACTTGTGAAGCCAATATTTCCCTAGCCTGCGTAGCGCCTCTGTGGCTGCAGCGATGAGCTGGATGAAAAAATTCGTCCGCCCCGCTGGCTAATATTCCCCCAATATCGCTGTGAGGGGTGCTCTGTCACCTGCCCTTGCTCACTTTTCTGACCCGTTGGTGCTAACTTGATATGATGGCGCTTCTCTTAGATTGTCTTAAATCGAACAAATAGGCTTGCACGTCATACCGCATTTTTTATCAAGAATGTTAGGAACGGGGAGGTAATATTCACCTCCCTGTTAGGAATTAGCACTGATTACTTTGCTTATATATTTCAAATCAAAATTGTATTGTGAGCAAACCCTCAACACAGCGACTGCTTAAATTCTTATTTCAAAGCTTGTGAAATCATGTCATTTCCAGCTAGGGGTAGTGATTTTTCAAAACTTTCTTTTCGATAGGTGCCAATTAGATTCTACCACAGTCATGGAAAAACTTGTCAATGTTTAATGGCGCACTGATGTGGAGATAAAAACCCACATAGGCAGGCTATTTCACTCATTATTAACCCTATGAAAGAAACTGAACTTCTAATTTCAAGTCTAGCAAAAAACTTATCAAGCTTTTTACAGTAGCCTGAGGATTATTTTGGAGCTTTGGCCGTTTACCGTTGTTTGGGTCCTTTTGGACCCAGGCGGAGAACGTGGCTTTCGCCCATCTTTACTGTTTCACGCGGAGCTCGAAACTGCGAGTATAGCTATCCCGAAAATTCGGTCACAACAACGAGAGAGACAATAGGTTACGGGGTCAATAGCCTACGGAAGCTGATACGGGGCGTGCTACGTCCGCTTTTCCGCCTACTCCAGAGGCGCGCAAACATGCCCTGATTGGAGCACGGCGGTACTAAGGGTTAAATAACTACCAGCTAACAAAGGATTCAGTGGCATACGCTGGATTCCTCTGAAGGAGGGGTGGCATGCAGTATTTTCAGTGATCGCCGGCCTGGGGGAGGGGTTTAAGGGGAGGGCCCTTCCCTTTGAAAATTTTTGGCGTTTCCAAGGAGCCTAGATGCAAAATGGCACAAGATTTTCAACTTTGACAGGAGCAGTGTTAAAAGTTGATTTGCGTTGGTTCATGAAGATGAAACTGAAAATTTTGTGTCTTTACATGCAATCTTATGCCATTTACGCTACCTTTTGAAGTAAAACTTGCACTCCAATTAAGTTTGCATACTTCTAGGAGTAAACATAAAAGAGAATGAGCACAGGCGAACGGGAGCATTTTAGTTTGCGGTTTTTTTCTTGGCCACAAAACGTTATTCTGCCATAAATATTAGTCTAAGCGGAGCTCCACCATTAGTTGGCGCGGAGCTTAGAGAAAGTTTCGAAATATCAGACTTTTCAGATGGCCGAAAAAAAGCATTTTCCAGACGTATGTAAAGAATCTAACAAGTCGCTATCTTCTTTTGTCGTTTGCAATAAAATGCTTACTTCAAAGTATGTTCACAAACTGTAAAGTAAGCAGAGAGTTATTAAGAGCTACTTTGACCCCCAAAATGTAATTTTGCCCGAAGGACTGTCTAAGTTGAGCGCCACCATTAGAAAATGATCGCGACTCCTCAGATGGCCGATAATTGCGTTTTCATTGCAGTCTTTATGTTTAGCTTCTGCCTGCAATAAGAATAAAATCAGGAAAATGCTAAGTGATCAGAAAATTACCCCGTAAAATTTACTATTTACCACGTAAAATGTACCGCCACTATTATATTAATGGTTTTTATTCTTTCCGGGCCGGGGAAACCATACAGCGGAATTGAAAATATGCTCATGTTTCTCTGTTGTGACCCTTGGCTAAATTAATGATCCGCTGAATTGATGAAATTGGCCCTTCCCTTTTGAAAATTCTTAAACAGGTAGGTGACCACAGAAGTAATCGGTGCCACCAGGGAAATACAGAGGCTTCCTTTTTAAGTAAAATTTGGAATTTGAAAAATATTGCCTATTTAGGTGTTAAAAAAAGGCATCACTGAGGAACCTTGCAGAGACAATCCTTCCCCTTTGAAAATTTTTGAGAAATTGGGTGTCCTTCCATGAAATATGGTGCCACAAATTCTATCTTTTAAATAAAATCTGTGTTACTTAAGTGTGGGTATATATTTCAGGACCTTAAAAAAGAAATAAGAAAAAAATGGCATCCGTGTGGGGGGTGGGGGTGGTCCAATATGCCCCCCCCCCTCGTGTGCCTCTGCAAGAATTCCCTTCAGAAAGAAATTTGTAAACCTGGAAAGAATTTTGGAAAATATATATAGAGAGAAAACGATCATCTTTTTTTAAAGTCTTCCCGACCCTCTGGCAAAGGGCCTTTGGCGAAACCAAACTATTGCTTCCCGAAGAAGTTATACGCACAATGAAGGCCAACACTTGGCCAACCTTTCGTGGAGATCCGCACTGTTTAAAAATTTCCTAATTGGCTAATGATAGCCCTAATCCCTCTTATCCCTAAACTAATCCCTAACCCTAACAAAGAATACCATCGATACGATACATTGGCAGCAACCAATCAAGAAACACCTTGTAAAACAGTGTGCATCTAACCGCCTTAGCTTTCGGTCTGTCATGTATGGCTCTTTTCTAGACTGGATGAAAAGAACAGATGCATGATCATAGCTATAAGGCCGAAAACTAGTTGTACATAAAGCTAGCCTAACCCAGACGATGCACTGTCGCTGTCCGTTTGATGACGAAACGCCCACAGCATCAATTAACCGAGTATATTTGATCGCGTCCAGGTACGTATGTTGTGGGACTTTCCCCTGGGCAAAACAACAACGTCAACAATAGGGAAACGACTTGATCAAGTTGGGAATATTGAAAACAAAATGCAAAATCAGCAAAGGTCCACAAACTTGCGTACACACTACATAAGCAAGTCACGTATGGTAACAACATAGTGAAAGAGAAATGCAACTGCATACGTCGTACAACCAAACACAGCTCGTTTCTCTCTGGCAAAACTATCGAAGATCATTAAAGGCCTGACTACACAAAACTTGTAAGACCTGGTCGTATGCATCCGAAATTTGATCGTGTCTTATCTTTTAAGGTACTTTCGAATGTGATTTATTTCTGTGGTGTTTTTTTTTCCCTCGAGTTTGTGGAGTTAATGTCTTATTATGAATTGACTTAGGCTAAATAGGCTAAGGTTAGTTGTAACGTACAGCTCGTGGTATACTGAGGCCTGCTGTAGAGCCTAAGGTCATTATAATACTAGGCTAGGCCTGCAGTAATGAGACAAAGACCCAGGCTAGGCTAAAATAATATAAATGAATCAGCATAGTGATTGAAAGCACAGCATATTTGAAACATGAGAATAAGATTAGCAAGTGGATTTTCACTAAAGTCTTAAAGATTAGTTGATCAGCGAGTAGAAGCGCCCACACCCCTACGTGAGTCTTACTTAAAGGCTCTGTTCTCTCACTCCAAACAGTACCAATTTTCTTAACCTTCTTACTGAAGTCCCTCCCACAATTTTTTGAAATTCAATCCCATCCAGACACAATCTCAGTTTATTGCTTCAGGGTGAGTATAGAGAAAACTCAATTTATATAATCAAAACACCCTCAGTACCATACATGCTGTGTAATATAAGCTTTGGCACTCTGCATTGTTTGAATTAGCTGTCATTCAAAGAGCTGAGCCGATTGGGAATTTCGGTACCCGGGTGCCAAAACTGTAGTTTGGGGTGAGAGGTGTGGCCCTTTAACCTAGTTGCACCCCAAAGACATTTGGTGCAAAATAGATCTGTATACTCTCCATAATATTGAACTGAGTCTGGGTTGACTACAGTAGATCTGGATAGGCTAAATACTGTGCAACACTCGATCCAGGTGGAGCCAAATGTCAGGTGGTGTGCGTGATGTGAAGAGTTAGTCATCCTGTCCAAGGACCTGAAGCCTTGGCAGAGTTCTTGAATAACTTGTGGTTGTGGAGGTCAGTAATATCCCAGGAAAGGAGGTCCCAGTCTATGACATTGTGAGGAAAGAAACAGTATTAAATAACAGTCCTTGTTTAATTTGTTATTCAAATTACTATCTTTTTATTTCTTTTCTTTTCTGTAAGTTACTGCACCCTGTACCAAGCTTTGATAGCACTCTTACTCATATGAGGTGATGCTATTAATTAAGCCTTCTCTGTGCAACATGCTATGCAAGCAAACAGGAAGTGTTCAAGTTCATAAAAACATTTTAACTTTTAAAGGGAAACAAAGCAGGTAATGAGAGTTGTATAACAAGAAAGTCACAAGTTATTGCACAATGGACCAACATATATCTCAGCTCATGAATGTCCTGTGAAGATGGGAATTGGACTGAATTCATTTTTCGTGGTCTTTAAGTAATCCATATTTTTAATTTTTTGACTAGAGGTACACTTTAATAAACGTACCATCTAGTCAGGGCGCCAGCAGACTGTCAACTCTTGCATTCTGAAATAATAAAATATTCTCACCAAACTCTCAACATACGATCTATGGCACCATATTTACCTTTCTACCAAAGATTTGCAAAGTTTCATCAAAGAATGTCTAAATTTTTACTTTAAATTTTGATGTAACGGTAAGTCAATGCCCCATGATTTCCTGCTCTCAGAAACTGTTCTCAGTAGAGGTCAAAGGTCACATATTGCGAAAACTTGTCAAAACTTGATACTTCACCTTCGTAGATTTCTTCATAATGCCAACTTTCATTCACTAAAAATAACAAATAAATATTATTCTGAATGCCGTGTAGACTCAGGTGCTTCTGTCACCTAGCAACTGAATTTCCCTTCCCATTATACACCTTAAGAAAATGGTCCCTACTTGTGCATAAGACAACACCCTCAATGCTAGAATTTGCTTTATATCTTGTTTCAAATTATGATCCTTATTTGCAGTAGAATGCTGCTGGACCGGTTGTAGTTGGTTGCCAGTTGGCAAGGCCAGGAGGCCCAGTCTGGCTTTTTGTAGGGTAGCAATGGCCCCATGTAAAAACCAACTATCTTTGAGGCTATCCCACCCTAAATCCCTGAACCTTTCACAAACATGCAGAAACATGTGCTTTGGGTGGAGTACGTTAATCATTACAAACAAACCTAGTAGCCCTACCTTGCTCAATTTTATTAACCAAGTAGGTAGTGTAGGGATCCCACACAGAAGCAGAATCCTCTAATACTGTAGTGTCTAAAAAGTTTGAGATAGTATGTAGCTTTGATACTCCTTGGGCAGGAAAAAAGCTTTTCACAAAGGGGCCAAAGCCAAAATTACCGTATTGCAGTGGGACGGAATTTGATAGCCTTTTTTATTAGTGCCTGTTTACATGTAGCTTCTGTGATTAATTCATTGGTTCCATAAAAACTGGTCAGTTACAGACTATTACAAGGCACAATGAAAAGTAATTGTCAAGCTGTTACCATAGAAACACAAATTTAGGGATGTGGTGGGATGGAATGATAACTTACACACAATCAGAAACATGTGACCAATATTTAATTATTATCAAAAGTAGAAAGATATAAGGTAAAATTTCAAGATTGAAATGAAGTCTGATTATTCTACTTTCACTATGAAAACATATATATGTTGTTATGTCCTTTTTTCCTAATTCCGTCCCACCACATTTTGAATGAGCAATTGTCTGCAGTTTGCATCTTTGAGTGACCGCATCTCACTGATTATGCAATTAATCGCAACTTATTCTTCAGATTTCATAACTTTGGGCTGTAGTCTAAATTACCATGGGTGAATTGAACCAAGTCGAAATCGTTCAAATTTTAGGTTTGGTGATGACCATTTTTGGCTTTGGCCCAAAGCTAGTCTTTGAACAGAACTGTTTACCTGCAGTAACGGTAGGATGTACTCCTTGTCCTTAGACATTGCTGTACCACTTACATTAAACAGGAGGTAAGCAATAATTTCATTCACAATTATTAATTAAGGGCAAGAGCTGCCTCCTCCCCCCAACTTGAAGCAGCATAGTAGACTGTCCTATTTCATGATTGGCTGTTGATATTCATGTGACATTTTTTCTCTTCAAATGAGAAATTTACTATCTGCACATGGTTTACCATGCAGTATGCAATATTGAAGTCATAAAATATGATGGAAGATACTTTGAAGGAAAATAAGATGAAATTTGTTTGGTATATTTAAAGCTGTTACTTCAAAATAAGTTTTTGGCAACTGCTCTTGTTGAAGAGGATCTAGATGTACAGTTGTAATTCCATTCAAATCAGACATTTAATTCTTAAAATGGCCCAATCAGCAAATGGAGCTGCTAAATTTGTGTCTAAAAGTAAGTTTGAAAGCAGCAAATGTTACAGTGTATGATTCCCTCATATTTACAAAGGATGGTTTGCTTGTTTGTGTTTTTTAGGCTGTTGTGGGGACCTCCTAATGAGGAAGATGTGAAGACTATTTGTTTTCAGGCATCTCATGCTATCACATTCTGAGAGCAAGAGATACCAGAGGAGGAAAATAGACTGTAAGGTTAAAAGAAAAACAGAAGACATCACTGTACACTAATATGAGGTTGTGATGCTATCAATATAGGTTCAGTTTTTACGAGCGAATGCGAAGTATAGCAGTCGCTTTATGGACTTGTTACAGCGTTTTCAATTTGTACCTTGTTGGTTTTGTTACTTTGTAAGTTTTTGTAAATTAAAAGGCGTTAACCATGAAAACGGATAATTTATTTAAGGTTATCTCTGGTTTCATTACACGTTCAGGCATATTACTTGAGGGATATTTCAATCACATGGTTCTTGGAACGACTGTATGAGGTGCTCAGAAGCCCTTTCTATAGTTTTTGTCAACTGCCGTTCTTTATGACATGGTCGTTACCCTTCTTTTCTCACAGTTTGAAACATCCCAGCAGCCTGCTGATGTGAAAGCTTAGTCGGTGTTTTGAGAAAAACATTGATCGGGGATTTCCTTTCATAATGAAGCAACTTATAACTGTAACAAGAGTGACAAACTAAAGTTATATTTTATTTTGTTCGGAACTGAAGACCGTCAAAGAGGGTTAAGAGTAGAGAACAGATAAGAAAACGTAGTCTCCCGGATGCGAAAATTGCGCAATATTAACTGGGTAGTTTTCTTCTGACCTAGACGTTTCAACTGAAACATGAATTGCACGTACAATAGGCGTTTGCTTTGAAGGCAACCACATGATCAGCCGAATGACATATGATACAGTTGATGATATCAATTGCTAATGTGGCTTGAAAAAGCCAGTTCGAGATTTTGATGTGTTTCAGTTGAAAGTTCCATGCGCAGGACCTATATACCTGTATGCTTAAACGCTTATAAATAACTTAGTTAACATCAACCAAGTTTTTTTTGCTCTGCATTTTGTAAATATTCTCACATCAGATTATTTTTCTTTGGTGGCTGTACTTGACGCCATGGTTTAATTAGATTTAGCTATCTTGTAAGACAAATTTAAAACGGTTCTTTTGAGCAACCGTACTGTCAGGAAAAAGAACACAAGCTGCGCACTTATCCAGCAAAAGAAAGAGGAGGCCAATGAGAAATTCTATACGGTTTTTTGTTGTTGACAATTATAGTCAGGAATGGGAAGAGAGATCTCTGATGAGGAGTAGCAAAATAAAAGACTGCGTAGTTATCTCTCTCTACCCTTAAACCTCATTAGCCAAGATATTACATCTCTTCTGATCTGGAAGCATATGCTTGCTTTGTTGGTGATCATGCGATGCATTCACAAGTGATGCAGTTGAACTGTCGAAACGTAACAAGCACTGCCATCGCACAATATTGAGAACACTAAGGAAGTTAAAAAATACTGAAATTGTCATTCGAGAGGAAATTTTGGTATTTTGAACTTCCAATAATAGGCCTATGCGTGAAATTCTGACAGTTTTGGCTATGGACGGAAGTCATTAATAAAATAATTCTTCGGCAATCTGAACACGTCCATTGTCTAGATCAAGTAGATAATATCATCCAATTCTTGTTTTATTCAGTCAATTTTAACATTATTATATACGTATAACTCACATATACTTTTCTAAAACTGGAGGTTGTATCATAAATATTTCTTTTTCCCTCACCTCCCATCACTAATGTTTCACCTGTTTAAATTTTCAACACTGATATATTTTTCTGAAATGCGCAAACCTCCTCATTATAAAAAAAATCACGTGTTTGGTCTAACGGTAGAGCATCTCCCTAACAGGCGGAGGGCCTGGGTTCGATTCCCAGGTCAAGTCATATACCAAACAATCCAAAAAATTGGAACCTACTGCCGTCTGGGAGTTGCCACGTTTAGCAACTTTTTGTTTATTTCACTTGAACCGGTAGAGACCGCCTCCATTTGCGAGTATGAATGCCTTGCATTCTGGTTGTTGAAACTGTGACAAATTTTATCTGCTCTTATCTTAAAAACCATATGTCATACAGACTACAGTAGGCTATCTCAATGAAAATTTCTTCAGTATGATTAGTATTTAGTATCCTACCAAGTCTTTACCATTACCTTAGAACCTTAAACATTTCAACACTCCATATAAAGCTGAAACAACCTAGGATTCCTCAAAGCTTCAAAATGACCTATTTACTGTACCATACTTGCCATGGAAGATCTTTGACTTCTAGACTTGTCACTAGGTCCATCATAAGAGTTCAGAGTGACTCACATGACTGAGTTTAGTGTGACAAGTTACTGTACGAAAGGACTTAGCAATTGATGCAGGAGGGGTGCAAATTATGTCATGCATGTAAATGTTTTCCAGTTTGCAGAAAAATATAAACAAACAGTCACTTCAGCAAGGAATAAAATAACTTTTAAATATGATAAAAAAAGGAGTAACAGACTTTCAGGGAAATCCTGAAATGAGTCCCAGGAAAGTAAACCCTAAAATTTGGAAGTACCCAAAAGTGTTTTAACTTAGAACATTTGAGATCTTTCCTGTGGTGTGGCTTACAGTACTCTAGTCTAGAGTAAAATAAAGTAGGAGTAGCAAAGAGTCGTCTACAAGGACTTCATTTTCTAACTGTTGGTTTGATACTATACAGTTCTTTAAGATTGTGTACAGTATCTAAGTTTGTGTAAGAATAAATTTTTACTTCCAAATTTGTTCCCCCTTTTTGATGGAAAACTGACCAATTACCAAGCATTATAATGTGACATCTAGTACTCTAGTTGTCAAGTATGGTAATTAGGCCTATATAGTAGGTGAACTTTTTAAGCAGTGTGCAAAACTTGGGCATGGAGTATGTACAGATTGAGTCCTTCTTTGAAATGCACATGTACAGTACTGCCCTGCATTTCTCTCTACGGTGAGCCTATGGCTACGCCACAGGAACTTAACTTATAAATTTTGATATTAATAAAAAGTTCAAGATTGCAAGTTGGTCCAAACTTTCAAAAGTTCTGAAGATGAAATTTCTGTACTTTGAAAATGCATTTAATTTGGAATCTTGTAAACTTGTACTGTACATGTACAGTAGAGCTTGATCATTGGTGAAATTGTTCTATAAATAATTGCTTATTGTGAGCAGATTGAAATCATGGCTCACAGTAAGGTAGAGCATGTATCTTTTAAATGTTGTACCTGAGCATGCATTAAAAATGAGACATCAGCCAGGTATACAAGTCTACATTTTTGCAGACAAAAAACTTTTCCTTTTTTTCTGTTCATACAGTTTTGTGTTGTGAACTTGTAATAAGGAGGTGAAGCAAGTTGCATTACAAACCATGGCACGGTTTTACCCCACCACAAGTAAGTAATAAGAAAATTTCATTTCTATGTTTACAAATGAGTTTCGCCTAAAGTTGCCTGCCCCCTTACTGTAATGACCAACACTTACTAGCTCCTTTGAACCCTTCTTATTGGTTACAGTCCTGTGTTCCAACACCCCTATATTCCAACAAATCCATTACCTTCCAAATCAGGCTTTGTTCAGTCACCCCAGTGTTCCGACAACTTGATCGTACAGTAAATGAATAAAGCTAGATTGTTGGAACATTGGGGTTTCGGAACATAGGGGTGTCGGACTATGGGGCAGTGACTACCTTGTTACCTAAATCTTGCAAAATTCTAGATTTCTGCAGAGTATTTATTGATTAATATACAGTTAACAGCCCATCTGCTGTCTAATGCAATTGTTCTTGTGTATCATATGCATGTAAAAGTCTATAGTTGTGTTGATAAGATAAACCTTAAGAAATCTAAACTGAAAAAGAAACTTGAGCAAATTGGCTCAAGTTTTTCTTCAGTTTAGATTTCTTCTAAGTTACAATGAGGCCTCTAACTGCATGGCTGGATCACCAGTTAGTCCTACAGTAAATTGTGATTTAATTTAAGGTGACTGTACAGTACTTTAGATAATTTGCAATAAACACAGTTCTGTAAAAGTCTTACTGTACTTCATTCATATGACAGTCCATCAATCACATTCATTGGCATAGTCAGCAGGTGGTGCTAGTTTTACAGTAGGAGAGCCATGGCATACCAAAGTCTGAACAAATTATTTCGTAATGCTCTGACCTCACATACTTAATCTCAAATGATGGTAAATGTTGTATGGTACCAGATTTCATGATCTGAGGGTACTTTAATATTTGCAAATTTTTAATGAGGAGAGGGGACCTCACAAACACCCCTTAGACCCCTCACACAGTCTGATGATTATTCGACCAGACTGCAGTACATTTGTCACCTCTCAGTAAAAAAAAAAATTTTGGCTACCCCAGTGAACACATTTAGTGTCTCATCATATGAATTCACATTTGATGACACGTCAGCCAAAGCAACTCATGGAATCTTGTTTACAAGTTTGATAAATTACATAGGATTTTTCTCAGAAGTAAAGCACTCAAAGAGTATAATGGGATACTATCCCAGTAGATTTCCTGGTTTCATTTTCACTTTCTCAACATGATGTTTATGGTAAACAGAGTGCTCAATTTCTTTGAAAGTTGAAATGCAAACAGTGTCAACAAATGAAGTATCTGCTGTCTGTGTACCAAAGGAGATTGATTTCAGTTTACTTTTAAAGCACTGACTTGTTGGTGAAATTCACCAGTTTCGTTTCCGAACTTGTAGAATTTCTTCGTGAACATAAGTCTATATAGGCCAATTGATTGCAAATAGTCAAACTCGGACAATTGTCACATCCTACGCACACAAAATTTTAAATTTTTAAAAATTTGTAACCAGATATAGGATTCTGTTAAATATTACTGTATAGACAAGACCTTTTGGAGCCAGAATGAAAAAAAATCACTGTTGAGTAAGATTTGGATACATGTGAAACTTAATAAATTATGGTACAAATAGACCCTTTTGTCAAGTGGTACAGAAGTATGGTTCAATAGTGGTAGTGTACATGTACATCATTTATTTTGGATTTAAAATTTAAAATTTTCCTTTTTTGCTCTCTGCCTGTAACAACATTTTCAGAAACTTTTAATTTCAGTGAAAGAAAGCCTGTGAAATATAGTCGTTGAAATACATTACTGTTCACATCCTATCTTGTATCAGGATAAATATCTTGATTGAGCCTGTTCTTTGATCCCAATCATTTTCTTAATTATACAGTATGTACCCCTTTGAGCCTCTATACCATGTACCCAACATATGAATCCTTTAAAATATTGACAGACATTTACAATTTTGTATGGTTATACAGTTTGGTTTGTTGAAAAAGTTCAGGTCAGTTTATTTCTAATTTGCAGTAGACCCAGCTATTTCTCAGTAAAAATATGTTAACCCTTTTTACTACTTCTTCAAGTCAATAAATTAATCTGTCATTTAATTTTCAAACCTGCAGTACAATATTAATATCTTAACTTACAGTATTGTGTATAATCTCAGAACAGGATGTACAGTAGACATGCAACCTACTGAATATGTTCTGGAACTGAAATCAGATTTTTTAGTGTGTTCCCTGGGAGGCCTTAATTTTCATTAGGAAGTTGAATATTATTGTCCGGAATGCATTCTGTATTTATCAGCTGATGGCTTCTTAAAACCTGTCAACCAAGACTGAAGACCTTAAAACAGTTAGCTGTCAACTACTTATCTCTGACTTTGTACTGCAGACCATCTGGTGGGATCTATATTGTAGCTTCATGTACAGTAATGTGGTATAGCATATATAACAGAATGTGCAATTTATGATGGTGGCTTGCCAGAAGGTGTCATCTGTTACTTTTCTTTTTTATATATAAAAGCATCTTACACACCAAAGTCAATTTCAATTTAGCTTTATACTGTACATGTAGTGAGGCAGGACGGCAAGCAATCCAACAGATCTGGGGTGTGAGTAATTGGCAGTGGCCAGGCCAGTTGAAGTACAGGGTTACATTCTATAGTATGTTTCGACATAACAGGGCCACTTTGTCATTGCCAAAGTACATTTTCATCAGTGCCAAACTAGATTTTTATCAGCCCCAAAGTACTGTACATTACAGTAAATTGATCTGCAAATCAGTATTAAAATTATTGTCAGCTCCAAAGTATGTAATTGGTCAGCGCCAAAGTTCATTTTCATCAGTGCCAAAGTACACTTTTTGGTACCATTTGAAGTACATATTTGTCGGAATATACTGTATGAAATACAAGATAGGGATTCCTCTGAAATATAGTGTCACACATGTACAGTATGTTATGACAAAAACACAGTTGATTCATACTGTAAACATCTTTCTCAGAATTTTTTATTTCAATCCCCTAAAATTTGCAAGTCTTTTAATTCTTTTGGTAATGTCTTGCAGTACAGTATATTGTACGGTATGCAGGCATGGATCCAGAAGTTAATTCCAAAAAAAGGGGGGGGGGGTGACCTAAGAGAAAGCAGAGGTGTGAGGTATAGTGTTGCACTGCTAATTTCCCATATATTTTGTTGTTGATGTGGCAGAGAAGGGAGGGCTGAGGCCGTCAAAGCCCCCCCCCCCTGAATCTGCTTCTGGTATGTGCATGGACAGTAGGGGCACATCATTTTACCATACTGTACATGTGGCCAATTAACTTTGATGGTCTCTTGTGTAAAACTATATCAGGCTTGGCACTGTGCAGTATCCAACAAACAGATTGCAATCAAGATATTTCTACTGTACAGTTAATGCATGACAAGTGCTGTATTGTGAACCCAAAGATTCCTGTTTATAATGCTGTGCTTAGCAAACTTTGAAGTTGATAAAATGTCAGTTTTCTGATTTGGTAGATATGCTGTGTAGTAATTCAATTTGGACTAACTTCATTTTCCTAGTTCAAAAAGAACTTTTAAATCTGTCCAGGCCATTAAATGCCAAAATTAAGTGTGCAAAGAGAATGTGATGATTATTTAAATAAAGAAATATGGTACAGTATACAGTACTGTACTCTACCCAGTCTACAGTAATTAAGGGGAGCAAAATTTAAATCTCCCCCAATGCATGAAGAAAATGTTTTTTATCTCTGTTTTACAGTTGTGGCTCTTGGTGTCATAGTTGTTGTTGTCATCTTCTTCATCACTGTTCCAAAATTGAAAAAGACAGCAGATGAATTGGATCAAGCAAAAAAGCATATTATTCAAAAAAATGGTGAGTATGATAAAGTCAGTGTTATTGATGGTTTAAAGGGCAAGGGTAGTCTTCCCAAACTTATTTTGAAGCAACATATATTTCACACTTTTCTTTTTACTTCTCTTCAAAGTATCTTTAATAATATTTGTGCTGTTCAATATTTCACATTTGAGAGGAAAAATAGTGTCACATGGCTCTAAAGAACCAATCATGAATACTGTCAATACTTCTCTACTTCAAGTTGGGGTGACTGATTTTCCCCTGAGAGGTTGTAAGACTTCATTGATCACTAGCTGTTCAAGGCCCAAGGTGTAATGGAGGGGAGTTAGTCTGTCCATTTAAGGTTTGCTTTTGGAAGAAAGCTGAGATGCAGAATAGTGAGCATTGACAAATTTTGAAGCATCTTTCATATACTGTATGACAGCCTAGGGGATAGAGTTGTTTAACATGTTTACTGGAATAAAAGTTGTCCCTTTCACTAATGTAGCAGTGGTTCTCAGTTTTTTAAAACATGACAGGAATTCCCCATTACCTCCTCTTACCTGACTTGCCACAATAGCAACTCGGGATGAAAGTGAATCTTGGTCTATCGTTTCGTCATTTTCCCCACAGAAAGTACACCTTGGGTTTTCCTCCCTGTTAACCTTAGATAAATAATGATTTGTACCTAGAATCCTATGAATAAACCGAAACTGAAAGTACAGTATCTTACTGTCACTAAGGACAAGGATTATCTTACTGTCACTAAGGACAAGGATTAGGCAACCTTTTCGATTTGTTGGGGGAGGACATCCTATTGGCCAAGCACAGCTTTTCAGTGTGTCATGCATAGGTGACTTTCAACTTGTAGGGTCTCAGAAGTCAAGATGAGGCTCATGTCTGCCAGGAAGTAGTTGGGCTAAACAGAGTTAAGAGGATCAGTTGTGTTGGACTTTTCCTAAATTCTGGCTAATAGGCATTTCCTGTTATGAAACTGCCCTCCCTTGGTCGTCTTTATTATGTCCATGAAGAATATGCCCAGGATATTTCCTGTGTAAGTTTAAGATGTGACTTACAAATTGTATTTTAGCTGTATTTGAAACAGTATTTAAGGGCCAGATCGGTTTGTCAGGGATGGACATTTTCCATTTTTTGATAAAATGAAGGGCTGCCAAAATTATTTGTTCTGTTTTTTGTTTCATTCATGGGTGTTTTATGGAAGAACACTACAAACTAATACAAACTATCATAGAAATTTTTCTGCACCAACATGTTACTAAAAATAGAAACATCAAAACTGTCGCGTCATGGACGGACAAGATAAATTTACACGATCCCACATTTTGGTATTCATTTTAAATTTCTATCTAAACTTGTGTCAGTCCAAAATTAATACCTGATGGTAACTGAAGCTACGTATCTCCCCTTAATCATCAGCTATGGCTGACCTCTCCAGCAGTGTTCACTCATCAGTATTAGGGAGAAAAGGCAAGCAAATTTTGGCGTCATGGACGGACAGCAAAGTCAACATAGCGGTCGATGTAAATTAAAAATCATGAAATGTGATCAGATGGAAGACAACTGCTTACTACATCGTATTCTTGAAATTAGTTTTAAAAATTCAATTTACGCTAAGATAGTATATATGTGCTACAAAACAAAATTTGTCATGGACGGACACCATTTTGTCATGGACGGACACAGTCAAAAAGTGATGAAGGGAAATAGGAATAAAATGGCAGATTGCATTTAGGTAGCACTTCAGCTAAACATTGCAGTTGGAACCACCATAACCCTTCAATAAATCCACTTACAAACAACATATGAATTTAGTTAACAGTGCTTCTCAACCTGGGTCCAAGTGCACCCCCAGGGGTGAATTCGAAATGCTAGGGGTGAAATTTGGAAAATTGCTGAATTGGGGGTGAATAATACACAAAGGGGTAATTTTGTGAATAGGGAAAAATTTGCATGAATTGAGTTTTCATAATCAGAATTGAAAATAAATAGCTTCATCTGATTGGTATAGCATGTAGAACTGTACATAGTTGGTGTTTAGAGAGATATTCTAAACATCAGCTCTCTAGTTGTATGAATGGATGGTTACGGATGGCAATGATTGTCTATGTTTTCGCGCATTCCTACAATTGAAAAATTAATAGGAGAAAAGTATTGACCGAGCGAGGTAGGGTGCATACCATATTTATCCTTATAAACACCCCTGGAGCATTGCATTTTTCAAAAGGGGGACGTTTATTAGGGATCATTTTCAACAAAAATTTAAAGGCATATTTTCATCATCCCAAACAGTTCCAATTCTCCCAACCTACTTACTTCTAGCCCCTCCCACATTTATCTAAAACTCATTATTATCCAGACACAATCCTAGTTTATTGCTTCATGGCTTGTCCCAGTGGCCATACAAGTCCATAATGTGTAATCAAGACACTTTCAGTGCCCATGCTGTGTAATTAGCTATGATGCATTGTTTGAATGTGATGCCAATCAAAGAGCTGTACTAATTGAGAGTTTTGATATATGTATACTGAAACTGTAGTTTGGGGTGACGAATGACTGCCTTTAACAGTACCTGGTGTATGTGGCTTACTTACAAATGTAGTACAAGTTGAGTAGGCCTGCTGGCTGTGTTGTGAAAGCCTTTCGTTCATTGTTGATGTGCAAATTCGTCACTGAGAGATGCACAGGAATACAATCTTTCCTTTCAAAACATTTTCAATTAAATATGCAGATGAAGTATGATTGGAAAAAACACGGAAAGTTGTTCGCATCCAAACTAGCATGTTTTTAGTTTTTAGTAATTTGATGTTTTGTAGTACTACAGTAGAGGTGAATGGTGGAAGAATTTTTTCCCAAGTGGGGAAGTGGATCATAAAGGTTGAGAAGCACTGATTTAGTAAAAATTGTTCAAACCAACATTTCACAGAATCGTAATATCTCTGGAACATTTCTACCAAAATCCTCAAAAATCCTCAAGAACACTAAAAAATTTCCAGAACATCAACAATAAGAGTCAGCAGTGTACTTAGAAAATGTCATACTGTAATGGTGAAAAGTCTGGTTGTTCATTCTGTCAGAAAAGTTTCATGGAAATTGGAACTTCTTCTCAGCAGCTGAAATGTTGAAATGTTGAAAGTGAGTGTCTCTCTAGTTGCTGACTCTCGAACACTGTGAGGAGGGTCGATATTGCCACAATGCTGGACACTGGCTCCCTGTCTTACTCTTTGTGGCAGCTATCTCAAATAGAGCACAGGAATCAGTTGAAAGTCCAAAGTGCAAAATATAGTTGTGAAAGATTACAAAACTGAACAAATATGAAGACAATTTTTGTTTCAAGAATTTGATAAGTCTGCATTTATCAAAAGGGGGAGGATGTGTGAAAGGCTTTTCAGAGTGGCCACATTGCTCTTGGCCCCGATGTAAAGGTAAACTGATGTAAACAGATTCTCCAGAGACATATTCTGTGAAGGTTTTGCCTGACCAATCATGTGAGAAGTATGTTTGGCAGAGGACTGCTTTTGTCACGGACGGACATTTCATAGAGTGTCCGTCCATGACAAAATTTATATTATGAATTTGATGCATGTGGTATTAATTAATTTTGCTCAAATTTTATCACATTAAAAGACATACCAAAGATTGATACTTGAGCAGGTTTTCCACCCAAATTATTCATGACTGTGCATTAAATAAAAAAAAAATCTCCATTTTGGTGTCATGGACGGACAGGGCATCTTTCCACATGAGCAATCATATGAAAACATATATTTAGTTTCAAGTTATTTCTTTCTACTTCAGTGTGCCCATGGAACAGGGTTCTTCCATCAATTAAAATCAGACAAATCTCTGAATAGTTTATGAATTAAATAATTGCCACATATAAATGTAAAAGTTGCATATGTCCGTCCATGACACACAGTTTCATAACCCCATTGATAAAATGGAATCTCCCAGGTTATTCGGACATTGTCAAGTGTTTTTCTTGCTCATTCATGTAAGTAGACATACCATTCTATAATACTGGACCATTTCCAACATATAACTATGCAATAAAAGTTTTAGTGATGAGGTCAACATCTAACTAATCAGCCCCTTAACCATTTACTTTTTATCTGGTTGGCACAATATATTTAACACAAATATTGGTGTTGGTTTGTTGTTAAATCACACCTAACTAACTCAACCACTTTCAATGCCCCACCCCAGTGCCTACTACTGGTCCCCTGTACAGATAGTGCATAGACAAATCCAGACTTGTAATCTAGTGATGGTCTGATTTTAGTCAGACAGGGGATGTTGCTGAGTGTGTAGGCTATATGAGTCAATAGATATGAGAAGATTTATATCTGATTCAAGACATTTTATTCATTCATAATTAAGTTCCAAAAAGGAATTATCTCTAATTTATTAGGCCAGCCTAATTTTAATCCAATATTTACATGTTGCTCGTCGATGCTTATTGTCTGAAGTCTACTGCTAACTAACTCAACCACTTTCAGTGCCCCACCCCAGTGCCTACTACTGGTCCCCTGTACAGATAGTGCATAGACGAATCCAGACTTGTAATCTAGTGATGGTCTGATTTTAGTCAGACAGGGGATGTTGCTGAGTGTGTAGGTGATATGAGTCAATAGATATGAGAAGATTTATATCTGATTCAAGATGTTTTATTCATTCATGATTAAGTTCCAAAAAGGAATTATCTCTAATTTATTAGGCCAGCCTAATTTTAATCCAATATTTACATGTTGCTCGTCGATGCTTATCGTCTGAAGTCTACTGCACGAGTGAAGAGCTTGCGGACTCGGTCTTGGAAACCTTGTGAGATCAGAACACATGCAGTCCTCTGATTGGTCAAAAGTATGACACACCAAATTAAATGAATATAAATTAGTGTGCTGATCTAAATGACCAATGAGGAGGCTGCAAATGGTGAAATTCACCACACCTTGAAAATATGAGTTTCAGCATGCAGGTGGAACTAAATAGTTCACTGGTAACATTGACGGGAAACAGATAGGGCCCTGGGAATCTAGAACAAAGGAAGGGAGAGTTGCGTGTAAACAGGCATCTGCTGAAGGTCATGGAGAGTGCACCATACTACATCACAATAATGACCACAAATTACCTGGCTGTCAGAATGGTCTTGTGACAACCCTTGTAAAGACTGATATGTGCTATAGGAACCCCTGAATCAGTGTCTAGGTCCTTCTTTTCCCTATGTTCTGTAATCTGAAGCATGTAGTACCTATAGGCTTCCCACTGGCATCAAGGGCAGTATATAGACCACTGAGAAACACCTCTTGTATATGATGTGTCCATTTGTGAACAATTTGTGACATCACAGCTTTTATATTGGACAGTCTTTATACAATGTGTGATAATACTGTACACTGTCTGCAAATAATGTGACATTACCAAATGATGAACACAGTATAGATTTGATTTTCGTAGTTCTCTATTTTAGAAATCATACAAATACACAATGTGGCAAATTTTAAGTTCTTTTTGACCAGAGGTGGAGATGATTTAAACTTAATCCCCAACAAAAAAGTACTGTGGTTTACTACATGGTAAACTAGCTCTTGGTACCTTATTTAAAGGTAGTTCACAATAAACAGATCTTAATCCAATCCTACCCCTGTAGTATGATCCATGCTTTAATAGCCTGTGAAGCCAGCGCCTCTTTAGCTGCCGCCCCTCAGAACCTGCCGGCAAAAGTCAAAAATTCTTTTCAATTAGCCCAACAGTTGATTCCTTAATATTCATGAGCATTCACCACAACTGGTCAAGGTGAGCAGTGGTCAACGACTTCATCATTGCAATGCTTCATTTAGCACAAGTTTTTTAAGCCAAACAAAATCATAGGCTTATTATCATTTATATTATATGTCCCTTGAAGCTTCTACTGATTTAGATGGAAGTCTTGATCATGGACAGCCTCTCTCATACAATGCATTGACAACTTTCATCAAAGAGTTGTTTAAAAACAGAAATCTTTGGTTGTAAAGTATCTAATTGCCCTTTCATATGGCTTTGTGCTTGATTGTTAGTAATAAATGGCTTTACTGTGTGTGTATGCTTGCATGTACTACACAAGACCAGTATTGAATAACATCGACTGCAGGGACTCCATGTACTCTTGTATAATGGTACACATGTTTGCCTGTTAAATAAACATGTAATAGCCTTGCTTCAACCAATCCATGTAGAGCTATGTAAATGAATTTTGCATTGGATTTCGATACAAGTTGAAATGATTTTGGCTCCAGTGCCAGTGGACGTTGGTTTTCAGTCGCAATAAGCTGAATGAAAAGACTTCGCTCGCTCCCTGGGCTAAAGCCTTAAAGATGTTGAAAAGAAAAAGTGTTCTAGACACACTTAGAACTTGTGAACAAATTTTTCAATATACCATTTGCAGTGCAGTATTCATATGTGTATACTATTCTTGGGATGTGCCTGTAGTGGGGGGGGGGGGAATTGGGGTGGCAAGCCTTGAGTTGAAGAATTTGGAGGTGTGCTACAAATCACACTCTAGGAAATTTGGGAGTGTGATAGATGTGCTATTTCTCTGAATTTCTATTCTTTATGTAGGTTTGCAAATAAGCAATTTCTCACAGTCATAGAGGCAAGCTGTGCACAATGGCTCATCGCATCTCAAAACTCAGGCCTGGATGGGTTGGTGGTTGGGTATATTTTGCTTCAGTATCTTGAACAAAAGATGTTATCCTACCCATTGTGATGCCTTATGGTTATTTTTTGTCTTGTAGATGTAGATGACCTACCAAAGAGGCAAGAGTTACAAGATGTCAAAGAAGAGGTTGCGGAAGTAGAGGAGAGAAAGAGGAACAAATTGGATAAAAACCTTGATGTTGACTTTAATGAGGTGAGAGTTGAAAGTGAAGAGAAGCCCAAAGGAGATGGAGAAACTGTTGGTGATGATTATGATGAGGCTGACCCAGACCATTCAGACAATTCCGTGATAAAAGTGATGGTGACATCAGATAACAAGACCCTTGGGGGTCTTGTGGCAGCTGTAAATAGTGTGCAGAAAAATACTAATGCACGCGTCAAGTTTTATTTGCTGGTAGACGAAGTCTCTGTGCCACACTTGAGGTAAGAAACAAAGCTATAAACTAGCACCAAAGTAGTGTTAATCTATAGTCAGCATTTTCTTGAGAGGGGGAAAGGGAAATTTGTCCCCCCCACCAAAAAAAGGTGGGTAAAATTCCCCTTTACATTTCCATAAACATTGGGAAATTGTCAATATCTTGGCTTTTGTGTTTCTGGTGGAATCTCTGACAGTATGTTTAAGATAACTCCCCTACCTTCAAGCCTTGCTAGTGCCTCTGCCCTTAAAAAAAGAGTGACTGTGTTATTCTTTGTCAATTACCAACCTACCACACATGATCAGCTGAGAAAAACAAAGAAAATCATCTGCATTCCTGGGTAACAACCCTGTGTTTTTGGAATGATCTGGACACAGGTTTGGCATGGATTTGTAGCTCTCCCAAATAAGATATTGGGGATGGCCAAAAAAATTGCTCAGGTGAAAAGGATTGACTTTGGCAAAAATACACTATACATAGGCATTATTATTGGTAACTGTTTAATGCAAATGGAAGGTAAAGTCATGCAGCTGTTTTATGCTTATGTCTAAGCAAGTTAATTAGAGTTATTTATTAACTTAATACTACTGAACTGTAATTTGTTTTAGAAGCTCCGCAATTCCATTGATAGACCAATACAGCTGCTTTAGGAATTTTTCCCACTAACTGTAATTAGGCATCAAATTTTTAAAAATCGCGGTTCTTAAATATAAAGGTCTTTCTCAATCATGTGACATTCATGTGTTTGCAGTGGTGACTTACGTACAGTACGTTCCGTAAAAACTGATTGTAGTGAAATACTTTGCCCAAGATTTTCTATTAAAACTTAAAACTTTTCTGTTAAAATTGCAACTTAGTTGCCTTTGTAAAGAAATAATAATACTGCATTTGCTCAAATTTCAATCACGGTGGAAATTTCTGTCACAAAACAACTTCTCTTCAAGTCAGTTACTCAAAGCTTAGGTCTAATTTTGGGCCGTTTATTGTGCAATATTTTTAGGACCATCATGTAGGGACATAATGGTACAAAGTTGCACAATGAACGGTACTGTCCCGCAATCTACCCCCTCAGCAAAATTTTGGGGTGAAGCCAAATTCGACTTGCCTTGCTGCATTTACCTCGGCATTGCTGACAGCTGAGGCTATTTGCAACACAGGATTTGACACAGGTTGAAACATCTTTACTTGCATTCATTACTGGATATTAGCCTTTAAGGAGATCTGTCATGGCTACCACAGTTTTTAGGGAAAAACTGCGGTTCCAAATTATAGTACCCGACCACTGGTTCATTACTCCTATTAGCTGCCTCAATGAGCAGCAGATCTGATTACCATTCTGGCACAATAGAAGCCCAACAACTTTGGGGTTCAAATAACAACTTGCAACAAATCCTAAAATAAAAGCTGGAAAAAGGGAATCAAATTAATTAAAGTGCACTGAAGGGCTACATCTCCTTTCAGCTTATTCTGAGATAAAGTGTTATCAAATTTCAACCTTCATGGTCATTTTCAAATGCTTAAATGGGCATTAATTAGTACTGAGAACAGTTCGTGACGAGATTGTTCTAAGGGTATTTTTTCCGACATGTTCAATTTGAAGCTATACTTTTGACTCAAAATTCCCTGTTGATGTGTGCCACAGGTTTTTCCAGTCTAACCAGTGGTAAACCTGTGCCAACCTGCAGCAAGGTGACACAACAGGCAAACCTGTGTCAGTTTCATAGGAAAACACTGGTTCATTTATGCAAATATCTGCGAAAACCAGTGGAAGATAGTATGTGAAAATTTTTGGATTTGCAACTAATTGACAAACTTTTTCTTTATAAAGTTGTACAGGTATGTATAAGTTTCTTTATATCTGTGTTCATAGGAAGTGGATCCAACAGACAGAACTGGCTAGTATTGATTACGTTTTGAGAGCTTTTAATGAATCCTTGGTGAAGAACAAGATTAAAGTCAGAGATGCAAGACAAGACCTCGGTTCACCAGTAAGAAACTTTACAAACTATTGATCATTTGACCATTTTTTATTTCACCAAAGCATTTATGTACAATCCAGATAAATTGTAACTCAGCCTCACAATCTTCAGACTTTTTTGCAAATTGTTTAAAGGCCAAACCCTCTCTCCCTAAACAGTTCCAATTCTCCCAGCCTACTTACTTAAACTCCTCCCTCATAGATGTCTAAAACTCATCCTCATCTGTACACAATTTCAGTATGGTGCTTCAGGGTGAGCAAACAATACCCCAATGTGTACTGAAATCATTTTCAGTACAGTACATGCTGAGTATAATATGAGCTACAGTATTCTGCATTTTTTGAGCTTGCAGACAATCAAAGAGCTGTGCCAATTGAGAATTTCCATGGACTTCTACAAAAATTTTAGTTAGGGGATAGAGTTGACAGCTTTTAGTTAGTTAGTAAGTTAGTTAGTTAGTTAGTTAGATGGAGTTTTACGGCCCAGTTTCCAACCTTTTGGTTCAAGTCTAGCTGGCCATGGCCTTTTTTCCAGTTGTGGCTCACTGGCATGTTTTCCCTACTCCATTGCTTATGTGGACATTGCACAACGGCAGTAGGTTCCATTTTTAGAGTCTTTGGTATGACTCGACCTGGGAATTTAACCCAGGCCTTCCGCATGTTAGGCGGATGCTCTACTGTTAGACGAAACACTTGATCTGCCTTTAAATAGTCTCACCAGTTGCATGAAAGAAGGAATTAAAGGCAGTCTCTCTTCATACCAAGCTTCAATTTTACTAGTAGTCTACATAAATTCTCAGTAGGCACCACTCTTTGGTACACATCATATTCAAAAAAAGGCATGGAGCATTAGTTCATTTTACATGTCATGCACTGAGAGTGATTTGATTACTCACATAGGAACTTGCCTGCTCACCAGGGTTTGCCCTAAAGGAATAAACTAGTGTAACATGGTGGTTAACCATGGAGTTAATGGGTTCTAGCTACAATCTTGGACAAAACTGTTGGGACACTTTACATATTGTTCGTCATTTCAGTCAAAGTAGGCTAACAAGAAACCCCTTTCCCCTTCCCAATGTTGTGTCAAGAAAAATGGCTCTTTGCCGTGAACAGCATAACAGTGGTCAACATTGGAAGGGGGAACAGGGTGTCCCAACAAGTTTTTTCCAAGCTTTTAGCTGCCAGGAGTAATAAGGCATAAGCCAGAAATGAGAGAGGGATGAGAAGAGATGACACGATGGTTTTAGTGCTTAGCTTTCTGTGTATTGGCCTATACAGTAAATTCTTCTCAGTTGAAGGCCGGCAAAGGAGTGCCTGCTTATTCAACTTTATGCCCATTCAAAACAAAATAATCACAGCATCACCTAAACTATAGTACAATTAATATAAATTACAGAAATAATAATTACATACACAGCTGTCAAGACAAGTAAATTATGCTTATTAACTAACTATGGAGACACACACGTTTTCATTTACACATTCTTACACTTAGATTGTGTGTAGGTAAAAATGAGTTGAAGGCTGTTGTGGGAGGGGGTAGAAGAAAGGAAGCTGGGAGAATTGAAACTGTCTGGGGCAGTGGCACACCTGCAGGGGTGGTTTTGGGGGATTTAGCCCCATGACACGACCTTGCCAATGCAAAAAACACCTGAAATAGCAGTTTTTTTTGTCTCTCCCCTTAGACTTTTCCCCCATGTCATGCCCCAACCCCCCTTTCCCTTCATGACACAATCCTGGCTATGCTACTGGTCTGGGGTGATGACTAACTGCCTTTAACATGGTCCAGTATCACAGAAAACGTTATTTCACAACTCATGAGTGATTTGCATGAAGTTTTCATAATATGGAATGCTTAGAGAAGTTAATTAGGTGAGGTTTTATGGCTCAGTTTCTAACCAATGAGAAAGTTTTTCTATTTGGTGTATTCCAACAACACTGGAAGAGAAATTTTGATGGTTACGGTATTTATTAGGAGGCTTGGAGCAACCTTTTTGTGAATGGTGAAATTGTTGCAGAGGTTATAGACAAATCCAGACAGCAAGTGATGGTCTGATTTCAGTCAGCCATAACTGGGGTCTATCACCTTTATAATCTTTCAGTTTCCTTGCTTACCTGTACTGTATCATGGATGCATGCACACTAAATAGCATATTGATTCCACTTACTTTACGAAACATGAGGATTTGAAATTCATGTAGACAGTAAATGGAGACCATTTAAGCCTGATGGGACCACACTAATGGCTGCCTACATTCACTAAACACAAGTGCTGATAGAATTCATCTATATGATATTTGTAAAAGTAACAGAGAGCAAAATGCAACAAACTGAAAAAATAAATCGCAATGTTTTTCATATATGGCCATATCACATAAAAAAGGATAAAGCCTCAATCACACTACAACAAATTTGGATTCTGGTCGGAAAGAGCCGAAATTTTGCAAAACTATGTAAATGTACGAGTCGAACCGCAGAACTATGAAAATTAAATTTATGCTAATTATTCTGTGGCATCATGTCTGTCTGGTAATAAATGTCTGTTAGTGTGACGTCACGAAAAATTCAGTTGGCATTGTATTTTCATTAACGTGGAATACATATCATATATTTACTCTGTTTGACACATTTTTGGCTCTTTGTGACCAGATGTGGTGGAGATTTAAAAAAAAAAAAAACCCCAAAATCGGATCAGAATCCCATCCAGATTTATTGTAGGTTGACCTTTACTTAAAGGACCAGAAACCAGTCTCTTCCAGTCTGACCCTTATACAATATATGGCTGAAAGGAAAATGAAATGGTTGTCCAAAGAACACCCATTGGGCAGAGAATTGGTTGTCTCTCTGAAAATATGGTTATCCAGCTGAGTTTTCAGAGGCTAGAATTTTCAGAAGTGCTTTTAAATTAGTCACACATAGAGTCAAGAAAAAGTTATCTGGTGATTTTAGCAACTCCACTCAATTTACATCAGGGAATTAAAGTTGACTGACTACAGTAGTTCTTTAATTCATTGAAATTTTCTTTCATTGTCCTCAAAAGATTGGGTCGTTCACAGTTTGGACAACCTGCTGCACAATTTTTGAAAAATTTGGTAGTCCAGTAGAAATTCTGGTCATCTCTGACTCTCAGGTGTCTGTAAAAAACCCTCACGTACTGCCTATTCTATGGTTAGGAAGTCAATAAATTTGGAGTAAACATCAAAAAACCAACATTTAATATGCACTATTAAAGATGCATGACTCTGTGGTTCTTGGGCTCATTTCAAAAATTCCTGCAAAGAAATCAATTGTTCATCTCCTGTTTCCTCCATAGTCTCTGAAAACCTCAAAGAAGAAAAAAAAATGATTTTAAGGGAGAATTTACCCCACTTCTTTAAACCCATGCACTAACAGTAACACTGTGTGTGCCACCATCCTGCTTTTTACATGTATGTGCCGACTCAACTTGAACCAATTGGTGGGAATCTGGGCTGTAAACTCCATCTAACTATTTAACAGTATATATGTGCTTCAAAGAAGTACATAGTACAGTACAGTACTTGGCAGTTTAGTTCAATTAGTTATTCAGTTTTGTTGTTCTTTTTTCACAGCTGAATTTTGCCCGATATTACTTTCCACTTGTGTTTCCAAGTATTGAAGGTAGACTGATCTTTATTGATGCAGATTCTATAGTTCAGGGTGACATTCAAGAACTTTGGGACACCCACCTTGAGCCTGGCCATGCTGCAGCCTTTTCAGATGATTGCAGCTCAATTTCTCATCGTTCTAATCTGGTTCAGGTAATTGCACTTTTCCTGTCTCCTTTTCAATATTTTGCCAATCTCTATGTAGTTAAATTTACAGTGGACCAACCAGTGTTCTCAAAGTTTGATGTTATGCAAGAATTGGTTGCCATATTGCTGCCCAGGGTTGCAGCTACAAGGGTTGGCAAAGGATGGAAATGACCCACACTTGTTTTTGCCGACCCATTCTGGTTGATATGAAGCTCCTCCATCCCTTACAAATTTCTGTTATTAACATAATTTAGTTAAGAATTTACCACTAAATCTCTTCCAGGCCCACCAAAACACCCACACAAACGAAATTTTACTGCTTTAAATTTATAGTTAACTGTAAAAGACAAAGAAATTGCCATTTTCTGCAATCTGTGAAGCATGTTTTTGCCAAAATGACATGCACCAATTTTTGGATACTACACTTAGAAATCTTCATTTTGATTTAATGTCTATAGTCCCCCATCTCAATAGTTCCCCATGTCAATAGTCTTCATCTCATTGGTCCCCTGTGCCATGGTCCCCCATCTCATTGGTCCCCTAACCCTAAACCCTAAACTTTAACATTAACCCAGGGGGGCTAATGAAACAGGGGACCAATGAAATGGGGAACTATAGAGTGGACCCCCGTAGAATTGACCACACTACCAGGACAACAGCGAATGCAATGTCTAGTTGCTTACAGTATGTCATTGGTAGTTATGGAGGTGTAACTGGGGTCTCAGGTTTGTCTTTGTAAACTACTGCAAATTTAATTTGTCAAGTCTCAACTTCAAAAAAATGAGACAGCAGAAATATGGAAAATGAGATGATCACCTTCTGCATGCAGTCCAAAACTTGGCTTTAGTTTGGTTTTAACAGTTTATTATCACCAACTTCAAAATCAAACTTTACAAATAATATAAATTAATAATTACCATTTGATTTATGTAAAAGGAGTCAAATCAGAAGTTCAATCCTTACAAATAATATTCTTCAAAAGTGATGTGAAATGTGTAGACAGGATGTACGGTGTTGTACTCAAATACTGTTAAACAGCTGAAAACAAATATAGACCATGGCCCAAAATATGTAGCATCCTCCCAAAAAAGGAAAAAGCTGATTTAACAGCAACCATACCTTAGCAAAGGAGTTGTATGTTGCCAATGACTTACATTTACACTAAAAATTGTTTTCATCATATATGTAGATTTGCTATTTCATTAAGTGAAGATCTATTCAGTAAATTATGTAGGCCTAATTGTGCAGTCATCTTGCATAAAAACTTTTCCATGTTAACAATTAAAAGTCTTGACTTTGTTTTTTTTTCTTTTTAGACTAAGTATATGGATTTCCTCAACTTTAAAAATCCAACAGTTAAAGCCCTCAACCTTAGTCCTATGGCTTGTAGTTTTAATACAGGAGTTTATGTGGTGGATGTCAAAGAGTGGAAGAAACAAAAAATTACAGAGCAGCTTGATAGGTGGATGGCATTAAATTCATTGTAAGTATTTCTATAAGTAAGAAGTGTGTTAAGTTGATATCAAAGAGTCAATGATGGTGTTTGCAAGGGTGGCACCAGGATGTCAAAGGGGTGGTAGAGGCCAGGATTTGAGTGTTGGGTTATTGTCTGATCTGACGAAAGTGCCTCACCTTACCCCATGGCATGTACCCCATTTTTCAGCCATTAAGTTTTCATTTTTCCCTCATTTTACTGTAGGGAGTAAATTTGGGGCTAGTTGTATGTCTTGGTAGGCAGATTTGTGGTGAGCGCTGAAACGTGTTTGCCTGGAGTGCTAGGTGGTAATATCAAGGGCCGGGTGCAGCCGGCCAGCACTGCCCACTGTAGCTACAACGCTGGTGGGGGCAAACTAACGGCAAAGGAAGATGTTGAGGGGGAAATATTTTTGCATGCAGAGTGAAACCAAATGCCAAGGGTGCACTCCTGGGTTTAGGGACAAAACCAAGGTGGGGGACTTAGGGGGAGTCCAGTTTCTTTGGATGACTGTTTGTAGTTACTGGCATTCTGAAGAACACAGAACCAATTTCTTCATCTATTTATTGATAACCACAAACTGAATGATTTTTGCCTTATGCAATTAAACTTGAAATGAACACACCCTAGTTTCATTTTTTCATAGGGGCAGCACACCCATCCCAACTTAATTCCTAGCCTGCCCTCTCTGGTATATTGTCCTTTTTCACCCCTCTTTTTACTAACCTGTCCTTTTTCAAAGTCACTTAAATTTCCAGTTGGTTTCATTTTTCTGTTGGGTTTGAACTATGTAGAAGACCTTACTGTACAGAGGAGATCATTGTTGAATTCTTGAGCATTTGCAGACTCTTTTACTGAAGGAAGAACTCTCTCTCTTGGGGATGTGCCTAGAAAAGTATCAGTGATGATGGGACTTAAAGTAGTAGTGAAGACTTCAATGGAATGCTGTCAATCACATTGTGTAATGTAGGCTAACACCAAAAGTTAGTTAGTTAGTTAGTTTGTTAGTAAGTTAGTAAGATGGAGTTTTATGGCCAAGTTTCCAACCTATTGGTTCAAGTCAAGTCGGCCACGGCCTTTTTTTCCAGTTGTGGCTCACTGGTTTGTTTTCCCTACTCCATTGCATATGAGGGGCATCAGGCAGAATGGCAGTAGGTTCCATTTTTAGAGTCTTTGGTATGACTCAACCTGGGAGTTGAACCCAGGCCTTCTGTGTGAGGGGCGGATGCCCTTTCTGTTAGACCAAACACGCGGTCTGCTAACACCAAAAGAGAGTGGTAGGTAAACTTGACAAATTTGTAATGAGTGGTTCATAAAGTGTAGCAGTATGGGGTGTTGAGACTGAGTGCGGCCCAGCGTGGACACATCCATGTAACTAAAGTTGGCATGCTTGAGCATGGTTGATTGGTATATTAGCTGGCTACCGATGAATAAACCAGTATATACCTCAGGGTGTAATTATCACTTGCTGATACCAGAACTCAGTCCCAAAATCCTTTGCAGTTGCTATTTGGAAAACAGTCTATGAGAGCACCTGTCAATCTCTTTGGCTTATCACCATAAGATAATCACTGCCATTAAGTTTTGCTCCTGGAAATTATTCTAAATTCTAGAAGTGATATTAATGTCAGAAAAAGGACATGGAGAAGTAAGGGTATTTAATATTTAACCAGACCTACCCTGGCTGATGTTTGGTGAGATTGGGTAGATTTATTACAAAGCAGTTCCTGAACCTTACTTTTGTGTGCTGACACCTTGCATATTGTCTGTTGATCATATTACTTGGAGGGTTTAAGAATATCTTCAAATTTACGACTTAACTTTTTTCACTTCTTTTTTTCTTCTTCAGTGAGGAACTGTATGGTGCTCAGAGAGGTGGGGGTAACTCGGGTCCCCCATTTTTCATTGTGTTTTACAATAAGTACACACACATGTCACCAGCTTGGAATGTTAGATATTTGGGTAAGTACATTTGCAGTGTGCTATGTAGAGTGCAAACTGTATCTGTGTTTAAAATTGAAATCATTTATAAAAGTGCACAAATGCGCTGCATGCTCAGTGAAATGAGGTAAATCATGCAGTTATGTTCCCCAAGATTTTTTTGAGTGCCAGAAACTTGGATAAATTGTCATCAAAGAGTTTAAGTTGAGGAAAAATATATTTCCTATCAAAGACAGAAATTTGGTACCCCAGCTACATTTTCAGCAGGGGTGTCAGAATTCTCAAATGGTACTACTCTTTATTGGCATCACATTACAAAAAATGCAGAGTAGCCCATCTTACACAGCATGCACAAAGAGCATTTTGATTACACATTAGGACTTGGTTCGATTGCCAAGAATGCTTTTAAGTGATAAATCTAGTATTGTGTCTACACAAGAAGTATAAGATAGCAGTTGGAGCGGCTATAGAAGTAAATAGATTGTGATGGGAACTGCCTAGGGTGAGCAGATTTGGCCTTAAATAGAGGTATTTAATATACTTTAATGGACATATTGTGCCAGGGAGTAAATTTCATGAATGGTCAGTTAGTGCCAGATGGAATCCTATGGTCCTGACTGGTGTGTGCCCATCAATGACAAAAAACCTCACCATATAACAAAGTTAAAGCACTACACAGTGCTCCATCAAAGTTGAATTCAGTGTTTAAAAACTACAGAAGTTAAAATCACCAAAGAGTGCTCCATCAAAATTGAAATCATTGTTAGAGCACTACAGAGTAGTAAAAAGCTCTACAGAGTGAACTAGATGCTTCATTGAAGGGAGATATTCATCACATCAGTACAGTGCTTTCTTTGGAACATCAAACTTGGAAAATTAAAACAATGAAGCATAGATTACATTTCAAAGCATGCAGAGAGAGTAATTTGATTAAACATTAAGGGAGTGAATGCTTTCTAGATTAATAACCTTGGGCAAAATATCTGTTTGTATCTGCACATGGGGGAGCTAAATATAGTCTTTGGAAGGGCTAGATAAAATGTAAATGTAATGGAATAATTGGGAAAGAATTGGAACTCCCTGGGAGGTGAAAATTTGCCCTGCTTTCCAAATTTGACATCTTATTGGCTTGGTCAACATCTAAAACTTCATTCACCTGCTATGAGGTTATGTTTTTCCTGCCATAACATGTGAGTAATGGCTTTATATTCTTGGTATTGTCCCTGCTTAGTGTGAGTTGCAATATTAAGTGGTGCTCCTGTCTTCCATTCCAAAAAATTACTTCAATGCATCTATTTCCACAGGTATAACACCAGGCACACGCTATTCAGACTCCTTTGTAAAGAGTGCAAAATTATTGCATTGGAACGGTCCATTCAAACCATGGGGAAGAACAGCTCAGCACACAGATGAGTGGGACAAGTATTTCATTTCAGATCCATCTGGTAAATTCAAAGTAGTCCGAGTGTACGGAAATATTTAAAGCTATCCATGTTTAAAAAGATGAATCCTGTTAGTCAGAGTAATGGAATGGTCAGATCATTTTGGTGGCCATTAGCCATACATAGTCTTCCTTATAGACCCTTTCCCAATGGCTATTACAAAAGATTATGGAATAGTGTGTTGTTTTTTGCAATAGTAAAACTCTTCTGCCTTTTGGCTTAGATCATGTGTAGTATCTGTTCTTTTCAGCCAGTCTAGAATGGAGCCATACATGACAAACAAATAATGTAAATGGTGTGAGGGCCGTGAGGTTGGTCATGTAATGTCCTTTGGTGAGTGTGATGGTTTCTTCAGGAAGCAGTGAAAGTTTAGGTGTCGCTGAATGGCCCTTTGCCAGAGGGTAGGGAGGACTTTAGAAAAAGTAAAGTGCCATTGACAACAAAGAGCATTTACCAAAACCTATCCCACAATCCTTTATAATACCTTTTTCCAAAGGCATCTATTCTTTTGTTTAAGTGAGCTGTATGGATGCTGCTGGCAATTCAAAACCACACACAAAGAGGTCTTGAATTTGGTGGAGCTACTATGGTACAGGCAGATGAAAGAAATGAGAAGTAATGGTTTATAAATCTTACCATCAGACCTCAGCAAAAGTGCTTGCCACTTTGCCATTATGGGAGTCATTATTTTTAAGATGGCACACTCCATGCATTTACACCAGGTTCGCCAGTTTGGTGAATGGTTTTTGACCCCCTCCTTGTGTGTAGGCTATTAATATTTCATTCAAGTTGATGCCTATATACTAAAATTATATGTGAAGCTAGAATGTGTTAGGGAGCATAGCTTTTTCTAGTCCCCAGCAGTAGACAGATTACTACTGTACCCTGTGCTCCTACTGAATATTTTGAACAGCCAGTGACCACAAGCAGTCCACTGGGCAAGTTAATGCCCTGATAGCAAAATTTGGTCGGCCCGATGGCGGTCCGCTGTAGGCAGCTCCGGCGGATTGTCCGGTGGCAAGCCAGCGGTCCGCCGATGGCAGCGATGCTGATTGGTTAAACAACTGTATGAACTGTCATGAAAGTCGGGATTCAGCTGACGAACCTCCATCGGCCCGCTGTCGGCCATTTTGCCACCGGCGGACCGCTGACTTTTGCTAACAGGGTGGTCGAGGCAGCCATGGGTAGAGACTACAAGAAGGGAACAATAGTCTTTCATTCCAGCACAGCTGTAGAACTTGTTTCATGCTCAGTGAACACATTTGGAAGTGGCTATTGTTCCCTTTTCTGACTACTGCTGGAGACTAGAAAAAGTTATGCTCCCTAACAGAACCTCAGAAGACAAAGTTTTTCTTTGAATGGACTCAAAACCAAGTGTAGTTTTCATCATATTTTAATCTTCCTATTTCAGTACGTACTGAAACATAAACCTAATGCTGAAAGGGGGACAAGATTAACACTTGGAGTGATTCTAATTTCCATACAGTAGTCAGCAGTAATGTAACCTTTACATTGCAAGTGGATATTTTACCTTGGCCAGTGAGATATTGATACTGCTCTCCAACAGGCGAGTTGGTAAGATTCTTGCCAAGGCCTGCTGACCACATTACTTGATTACTAGGATTGATCTGTCCATGGTCATTCCATTATAATGAACTGAGGCTATTTTGTTTGTTCTGTGTTATTGTTCTTCTAAGTTTGCAAGGCCAACTTTACATTGAGCTTTTTTTGTAAGTTTCAATATTTTTCAAAATTTTTTTTTTGAAATGTTTGAAATTGTTGAAAAGAACTCATAGTGCAGCAAAATGGCATAGAATAATGTCATCGAAAGATTCATCTAATGCTTTTTTATTCTTATTTCAAAATTTGAAGATAATTTACAATAATCTGCAATATTGTTCAGGTCTAAAATTTTTTTAAGTGATCGAATTACACAGATACCCATGTTCATGTCAGTCACTATGGAGGCTTTACTCCTTTCTGGAGTAGTTTCAGGGTTTGACCTGCAATGGGAGGTAGTCTGTTGTATGATCCTTTATGCTTTAGGTCATGACGTAGTAGGTACTCTTTTACTTACAGTAATCTGGCCAACACAGGGTATTGGACATGTCCCTATGTCAGACTGTAAAATAGGGGCAATTTACAATAAAATGACTTGCTGTACTAAACTGTAAACTATTAAAAAATAGTGCATCAAAGATTAGACCTGTAGTAGGATGGTTGGATATCTCACTCCCTTCAAAGACCTGTGCGTGCACATGCATGGCCCCCTTACAAAAAAAGATGAGGCAGTTAGTTCCAAATCCTCAGGTTTTTACCTGTCTTTTCCAGAAGTTATCACAGGTTCTTGCATGAAAACCTGTGTTTTCCCTTGACATTGACTCAGGTTGGCCATTTGTCACAGGTTTAACACAGGTTTGCCACAGGTTAGACACATGTTTACATGCAAAACGTGTGGTGATTAAAACTAGTGTTACTAAAAAATTCTGCGAAAAAACCTGTGGCTTGATATTAAAGGAAAGGAAAGATGTGTCAAACCTGCATCAAACCTGTGTGTAGAAGGTTTCAAAGACCTGGCATTGCTACCCTAGAACATGGATGATATCTTTTTGTTTTCCACCTGTTATCACACATGGTTGCAGAGACAGGTTGATGCACCTTTTTTGTAAGGTCTTTTTCTAAAAAGCAATTGCAAAGAATTCCCAGAGGAAAATTCCTGCCTGAACCTGTTGAAATTCCAACAGGTATGAAGAGGTATTAACAGGTATGAACAGGCAATGTTCCAATTACCTGTTGGAGAGATGAAAGTCAACAGGCATCAACAGGTAGCAACAAAAAAGCTAACAGGTTCCTGTTGGTACCTGTTGGTTTTGTTTCCAATTACTTGAGAAGAACCTGTTCAATAGGTTTCAACTGGAAGTTTCACCTGGGTTGAAGGATGGATCTTTGGTGTGTGTCACAGTGAAATGTCATTGACAAAGTAATGTGTACGGTACAAAAACTGTATCCCACAATGCTTTGTAATTATTATTCGGAAAAGGGTCTATTGAAAGGTGTTGTTTCATAATAAAATATTAATATCTGGTATTAATTGTGTATATGTAAATTTTGAAAATTCGTGTAAAAGGATTTTTTAAGTGATTTAGACATTTGTGGGCATTAATTATATTTTAACAATTCCTTGCCCGTGGGTAGTTTTTACTCATCAAAACAATTAAAACAACTCATGAATGTGGTAAAAGCTGAAACAATAACTTTGATGAATGTATGCTCTTAAACTGCAAGAAGCGAGTTCGATTATTCGTTGACCCATGAAATTGTGGGACACAGCATGGGATATAGAAATGAAGCTCAGCACAGAGCATACAGTGCATGTTCCCTTGTTTTTATCAGAACATGCATAACACTCCTACTTAAGTGTCTATGCAACTCGCAGAAAAATAAGGAGTCCCAGTCCTACTTAACGACAGATTGTAACGTAATTTTTGACACCAAAAAAGACAGGTTAGACACAATACACTGCACAAAATCTCACTTGAAATCCTGCCTTACGTTATGTATGGGTTAAGAAAGAATAGTTTCACAAAATTTTCATGTAAACTCCAATTTAAAAATACATGTTGAAGGTGCTGGGTTGGTTTGTTTATCACAACGATTTGGAGGATGTGTTCATGTGCATAGCCACCAAAACGAACTACCGAACTGGCTTGTTCATTTTCTGCGTTGACTTGTGAAGGGTGCTGCTATATCCTCTGTTATATACATTGGTTTCCATGGGTCATTCATTGGCAAAAGAATGAGGAGAGGATTGCAAATACTTTACCAAGTTACCTGATCTGTCCAAAGCTCTTCTTGAAAAGAGGGATTAAGGGTGGAGTAAAGAGGGCTTAAACAGGTTTTGTAAAGGAATTAAAAAGGTTAAAGGGATGCATTGAGATTGCTTTTGAAATTTAATAATTTTTCCAAACCTGTATAGTTTTCTTCACACACTTGTGACAGATTCAATTCAATTCAATTTGTTTCCACTTAAAAATGTAAGACATTAACAATTATTAGACAAGAGAGTCCAGGAGGGCTGGGGAAGCAGAATGCTTTTACTAGCAGCCCCCTTAAACATATAAATAGAAATTAAGATAAACAGACGAATAAAGAACGTCCAGACATAGACATTCCTCATATTGTACATACAAATAAATGTGTTGAGGAGGAGTTATTATACCATTCAATTCAGTTTTAAAAAATATATGACACTTTTTTCAAACTATGCAACAAACCATTGCAAGCCATGATACTAGCAAATTCAAAATTTAAATCTTTTTTTTGAATTTGAATGTGGAACTTATTGTCATGTGATAGTTCCCTCCCACGACCTTGTGAGTTATTGACATCATTTCAATATGCTCATTTAATAGTTACTGAATTGACCTTTTGAACTTACCTTTTATCCGCCCACAGACCACATCCACAGTGAAAGGTTGGTCTGAATAATTCAATATTTTATTTTTATACTTTTGAATTGACCATTTAATTCTGAATTTTAATTGACTATGCATAACATTCCAAACCCATACCACTGTACTCTTATTGCTCAAGAGGTTGGCTTCTTGAAAAGTAGATCTTGGGTCTAAAAAAGGTTGGCCACCCCTGATGTAGCCCATGAAGGACAGAAAATCAGATCAAGTATTAAAGTCTAACAGGGCATAAGATTCAATACAGCATAATTTATGTGGACTAAAGTCACAGTCTGCTGACCTAGTATATGCCTTCCATACCGCAGTAGATCAGCAGTCTCGCCATCGCCAAATTAGTGAAATAGCACAGTGTGCACATGCTGTTGATAATACATGCACACATACTATACAGTCAGAAGACACACGCAACGCTGATTAGTACAAAATGCTATTGTGACAGGTTAGTAGGCTAAATAAGAAAGCCTAAGTATGTATACTAGAGTGCAGGTCTGAAAAGTCACTGTTGTAACTGATTCACATTATTATGGTATTATTCTCACAGTAGTATCCAAGGAAACCACTGGTGTGGCAAGGTCTTTGTCCTATTTCAGGAAACAAAGTGTACAGGAGAAGTAAACCAAGGTACAGTACTCTAAGCTAATTTAGACTATGGGTATGAGATTGTCCTTGGAGTGAAGAGGGCATCGGGGACAGTTTTTGCATATCTGAAGCATGAATTTAAAATTGGACCAGATTTATTCCATTTTTTGTGCAATTAATATTTCATCGTTTGATCTGTGTGTTGTGATTTTTAAACCTAACTGTAATGTTTAGTAGATGCTTAGCTTATAGAACTTTTGTTGGAGTGGTATTGTGCAGGTTTATCGTGGGCAACAGGGTCAACGTATCATCACCTTTTTCATGTGAATTCCTACAAAAAAGGTAAATTATAAACAAAAGCATTTCTTTGGGGTAAAATTCATGTTGATATTTGTTAGTACCATTTTATTAACATACCAGAGCAAACAGCCTGGTCCCCCAGATGTGTTAGTGAGGGAGGGGGGGACTTAGCAGGTACTGGGTGACTATGACTGAGGCTGATTGGTTAGAATTTAGTTAGCATTGGCCAGTACCTGTAACTAGAAGGCTGAAGTGTAGCGGACTTGTTTAGTTTGTTAGCTCACACATGCACACATGTGTGAGGTTATCAAATTGGGCAGATGGCGTCAACTTTTAACAAAGTTTTTCTTCTTCCTCATTTTTGGAGATTTGGGGCTGAAATTTTGGTGAATGATTGCTTTGGAGGAGAGCATTCATACCTATGTACTTGCATTCAAATATAGGAAATATAAGTTGTGTTTTAAAAGCTGTTTTTTAAGGGCCAAGTTCAATTTGCCTGCTGCATGAGCAGTTAGTGGTTTATTTATTGCACTTGTAGCAGTGTACTTGGTTTTGTGTTTAGTTCTTATCTCGCACATACATTCAGGCTATTTAACCTGGTTCTTGATGATACAGCTGGTTGAACAAAGCATGCATTCACAGTAGTGGCACAGGATGCTTGTATTGGTGGTGTCATAAGCAGCTGTGGTCAGCTAGTGTGGAGAGAATTAGGCTGCAAGTATGGAGTTACAACTTATCTATTGTGGAGATATCTTTCTTTCTGTTCTGTTCATCATGAATGACCAAGCCAAGTACTGATATACCAAACTGTTTAAGTTCAAAAGCACAGTACAGTAGGAACCTCTTGCGTCTCTGTGTTTTATTTTGATCAGTACAGAGCCATGCAGTGTTTACTTGTGGATTTGTAGGTGCAACTAAATGTGCTTTGCAATACTAGTGCAGTTTACAGGTATACTATACATAAGTTATTAGTTTTATATCACTGTCTAGAATAAACAGTGACATAACTGCATAGAAGAATACACAGTCCAGGTTTTCATGATTTGAGAAAATATGCAGTGATATTTAGATCTACCATCAAACTTTATCAGATGTAGATTTACATGCAAAATCACAAATGTTTAGCTATTTTTTACTTCCTTGCATTTAATTTTGTAATGTAAGGAGGTTTAGGAAACAGATAACAGATAAAATTTGGTTGAAAATTTTTGAGTTCCTGTTTTTAACAGACAAAACAAGTTGTGTGAGCTTCACAACAGCATTGCTGTTCTAGTTTGTTATGCAATTTATGTTATATGAAGAAATTGGTGTGATTTTTATATTCGTTTACTTTTCATATTATTCTTCTTTTGTTCAGTGGGATTTGTGAAATGAATGTAAGAAATTGATGTAAAGAATTAAAATTAGAACTTTAATTGAAATGAAACATGCACAAAGAATTGTTCGCAACTCATTGTAGGACCAGGTAGACAACAGAGGGAGAGATGAAAATTGGGTTTAAATTTTAAAAGTATATTCTTCATTAAATATAGGCTGATTTCATTGTAATTATACCTAGGATTTTGATATGAACTTACCTTGTAATGGTTGGCATGCTTCTGGGAGTCTTGATACTCTTCATAGAGGCAATTTTCTATGTTCACTGAAACACCAAATTCTGTTTTCAAATTTTACAAATGGGTAAACCCCTATCCCTACTCTAAATGTTTTGGTAACAGTTAGGGATAGGTTTCTCTGCTTGCAAAGAGCAGTTATTGCTCCTTTATATTTGAAAATTTCACAGATATTGGCTGGCACAGTGTTCTGGTGATACTTCAAGGCCTAATCCACTCACCCCAAACTACAGAAATTCTCAATTGGCACACTCCTTTTATTAACAGCAAATTCAAAAAATGCAGAGTAATGAAGTATTAATTACACATCATACACTGTCCAGTGAGACTGTTACATACACACACTTTTTCATACACACTGTTATATACACACAGTGTCCAGTGAGACTGTTTTAATTACACATTGGGGTCTTGTATATTCACTGTGGAGCAATACACTGAGAATTTCTGGATGAGAATGAATTCTGTAGACGAGTCCGATTAGCGCTTGTTTTTAGTGACTGTATGCCGCCGTTATTGGGGTCCATCAGCCTAAAATCTCCTTCATTTATTGTTTACATGAATTTCAAACCCAAATTGGAGAATTCAAAATACAAATTAGTGTACAACCATCCATGATAGAGATACGCAAGGAAATCGAAAGATTTAAAGGTAATGGACCCCATTTATGGCCGACTGAAATCAGACCATCACTTGCTGTCCGGATTCGTATATACATTTGATACATTTGTGTGAAGGGATAAAGTATAAAGTATGTTAGGAGAATTGGAACTGTTGTTGTGAGAGGATTAGGCTTTTAATTGGCAGAAGTGCCAACATCAACATGGCAAACCTTTGGGTTTTGTAAGAAAATCTGGAAATCACATCTCAAACCTAGAAATTTAAACAAGTATCATTTGTTATGAAAGTGTTCCCTAGACTTCAAAAAGATTTGAGATATTTTTAGTCATTATGAAATTACAAAGGCAGTTTGGATATTGGGTTTGACTGAAAAAAGGGCTGTCACATTAAGTGACTTCCCTTTAGGGCTAGGTCATGCCATTTAATACTGAGACAACTCAGAGCAAAGCTGGAGAGTTGGTTCATATAAATTAGTAGCATTATATCTTACCATTAATTTTACATCTCAGTTTCCTTGCAGGTAATACTGCATTTGCAATGCATAAACCAAACTGACAATGAAATTTTAAGCAAATGTTTTTTTTTTTTTTTATGGTAATTCAGCATCTCACAATTGCTACACAACGTAAGCTGATCAGGTCTTATTATTTTGTAGAGGAAACTCTTCATTATCATGCAGCTTTACAAACCACTTATTGGTCACAAACCAGGCATTAGCCAATTCTTGCCAAGCTAATTTATCTGTGTGCTGTTGTGTTGCTGAACTTAACAAAGATCCTTTGTTATAATGAATGTGTTATATACCTTTTTCTTTTAAAGTCATGATTGTTATGTTTCTTCTCAGTGAAATGTATCCATATGATTGAAATTTTAGTTTTGAAGTATACTGTTATCATCTCAATACCATCAATTATCCTGTAGTTGACTAACCATGATTGTGACACCATTAACTAACAAACAGACATCTACAGGGTCAATAAGTCACACAATTTTTTTCTGTGGGCACATGAGCCAGAGTGATTACATAAACTTTTGCCTCCTCCCTCCAGAATAGGAATAGGGACAACTTCCAATGTGTCTAGGAGATTATTGGCAAATCTCAGGCAAACTATGACAGGCATTTCCCAATTACCTACTACCTGATCTGCTAATGGCAACTTGGGTAAAATGATATGATCACCTTATTGATTGGTTAAGGGAGGGCCTCCTCTTGGCTCAGCACATATATTCAGGGTGTCATATGCATGGGTGACTTTCAACAATACAAGTTTTCAGGAGTCAAGATGAGATTTATGTCTGCCTGAAAGCTGAGCTGCACAGAGTTAAGCAGGTTATTTGTGGTTGGAGTTTTGGAATGGGCATTTTCTCTAATGTGATAATGGAAAGCTCACACTTAATGGCAGGGTGATCTAGATACAAATCATGTTACAGTTGTGGGAGGGGTTTATGTAAGGAGGTTAGGAGAATTGGACCTCTTTGGGATGAAATGTTCAGGTTTTTAAGAATAAAGTATAGTCAATAAGTGCATTTAACCACCTCAAATCGAATGAAAAGAAATGTGCTAAAAATATTTGGTGTTCAGTGAAATGTTATGACCACAGTGACTGTGATAATTTTAAAATAAAATATGTAAATTTGAATTTGATTTTGAATGTGCTAAAATTGTTTAACCAAGGAACAATGATATGTCCACATATACATTACCTTTCAAAGGGCAAGAGCAGTCACCCCAATTTGATGTATTGTAGCAGACTGTCCTGTTTAATGATTGGCTGTTGGTAGTCATGTGACAACGTTTTTCTCCTCAAATTTTAAAATTTACTGGAAGTAACTACTTTGTTTACCTTGTACATGCAACATTGAGTTCATAAAATATTTTGAAAGATACTTTGACAAAGTGAAATAAAAGGAAAATCGTGATACTTAGCTGTTGCCTTAAAACTGTTTGGGGTGGCCGCTCTTGACCTTTTACAGTATTTCACATGATACATATTTCATGTGTGCTAAATAAACTGTTTGAAACTAATATTTGAATGATGCTTCAGTTTTTGTTGTTTTTGTTCCTGGGAGCATGTCCCCATTTTCACATGGACAGGAAAAAAACCTGAATGAAAAACTGCACTGAGGTTTCGATGATACACAAATGTTCCATTTCAAATAATCCCATCATGTACCATTATCTTCTCATTCAAATGTTATACTAACATGTTCAAAAAATAATTTTGTTATGACCTTTGTCCCCGCCACCAAAAATAGGGATCATCCTCTTACCATAAGCATTCACAAATCTATTTAGGTCTGCCACTTTAAGATGTGTTAACACCTATTAAACAAGGTTGTCATTCACATTTTGACCAGCAGTGACCCTACAAAACCTTTAACCTCTACATATTGCAATTTCAAAAGGCTTTGAGCTGACTTCAAGAAATGAAAAATAGGAATCATGCAAACCTTCTTTAAAAGTGGACCCCTCTCATGCAAGGGCAACCCTAAAAAACCATGGTACAATTAAGAAATGACATAATGATGGTTTTGATGGTTTTGTATAATTACCTGCAAAAAATCTTGAGAATTCACAACACTCTAAATTAAGGACCCTCTCCCCATCCTTTCCAGCTGAAAGGTTTAATAATACTTTTAAGACTTTGATTGGGGTTAGATTTCAGTGCAGAGGTTTGAACCAACCCCATTGCAATGACACTTCCATAACATGAATATATATGGGAGAACTTTTGAACAGCTTCTCGTAACACTGTATTGGAGAGTTTTGTAAGTTTTCACCAGCTGCAGATACCACCCCGCTACCAAAATATGCTGCTGCATGCTTTATATCATGTTCTAGCACAAATAAAATATTGGTAGGAAAGCTAAATTTCCCAGTAGGCTAGCCTAAGGATATTACACAGAAGCATACATGTGTAGAATAGGTTCAAAATGTACATATATGCTATACTTTAGGCAATGGCGGAAGTGCCAAGACATTAGACATGATGAAGAAAATTACATCACAGGGAAAAACTTTACACCTAAAGCTCACAAAAGTACTGCAGATTGTTGTATAAGGGTTTTTTTACCAATGCCTTTTAAATATTTTTGATGTTCTTGGCCAACTGTATTTTTGTTAATCCTCTTCAGTACTCGATCCTGCTTTGTGAAAGATGTAGCATCGGCTAGGCCTAACTTAGGCCTACGTTAAGCCTAGGCAGAAAGTACTAGCCCACTTGCTCAATCGAACCATACAATTTTGGCCTAAACTTTTCAGTTTAGGGAGCTAGACACTTTGAGATTTCAACAAAGATCCTTAACGTGTGAAAAGAGCAATTTTTGGAGGATATTCGTAATTGGGGAATCAAGAGTGGAAATGGTAATTACTCCACCTTAAACAAGATACTTGGCATCTCTGTAGGGACCATCTCCTAACTTTAACCCATTCACATTCCAAATATAAAATCTATCCAAGTTCCCTACCTTGAGATATTGTTAACCCCCGGTAACCCCAAATGACCTTTGACCTTTACCTAAACCAATAGGGACCATCCTCTGACTATAATGCATCACCAAACCAAATATGAAATCAATCCAAGTTTCCTCCCTTGAGCTATTGTGTTGACAAGATTTTCAGACTTTGACCCCCCCGGTGACCCTAGATGACCTTTGACCTCCACCGAAAACAATATGGACCATCTTCTGACCATAACACATCCATATACCAAATGTGATATCTATCCATGTTCCCTATCTTGAAATATCGGGCAAATAAGATTTTCAGCTTTTGACCCCTGGTGACTCCAGATGACCTTTGACCTCCATCAAAAACCAATAGGGACCATCTTCTGACCATAACGCATCCACAAACTAAATATGAAATCTATCCAAGTTTCCTCCCTTGAGATATTGTGTTGACATGTTTTTCAGACTTTGACCCCGGTGACCCCAGATGACCTTTGACTCCACCGAAAACAATATGAACAATCTTCTGACCATAACACATCCACATACCAAAGATGAAATCTATCCAAGTTTCCTATCTTGAGATATTGTGCTAACCATATTTTCAGACTTTGACCCCTGGTGACCCCAGATGACCTTTGACCTCCATCAAAAACAATAGGGACCATCTTCTGATCATTAGGCATCCACATACCAAATATGAAATCTATCCAAGTTTCCTATCTTGAGATATCCTGCTAACAAAGTTTCAGAAATTGACCCCTGGTGACCCCAGATGACCTTTGACCTCTTCCAAAAACAATAGTGTTCTTCCTCTCAATATGGCACATCCATGTATCAAGTTTGAAAACTGTCAGACATTCCTATCTTGAGATATCGTGCTAACAAGCAAAGTGTCACAAACACACACACACACATACACCCATTCATACACACGCCATCATGATTGCATAGGTTTTTCTCATCATCGAAACCAAAAATGGTTTTAGTTATACAAGAGCAATATTTTTAACTGTGATTCACCAATATGGTGAAAATTTCAAATTTAAAAGTGCTTCACAAATATTAAGTCCATAAACAGGCATCACAGAGCCAATTTGGAAGGGGGGATCATTGAAGGTGCCAAATATTTTCAGGACAATGAAAGCTCTAGTTTAAAAGGCAAGTCAAAATGGTCCACAGAAGAAATGGTGTGGAGGTTAAAAAAGTCCATGTAGCTCCTGGCTCTGCCTCCTGTCTCTGTGGTCCCTGGTTAATTATCACTTGTTCATTGTTGATCACAGTGAAGTCAAACCAATTTCACCTAACACATTTCTCATCCCTAGTACAGTTTGGAAGACAATTTTGGCTGCTGAAGGGGTTACCTGATTGCCACAAAATTTCAGAAGAAATGAACCAGTGTTTGCCTTTATAGTAGACTTGTAAGAGAACTTTGGTTTACAATGAGTGGTGGGAGATCTACAGAAATTGCAAATAAACAAACTTTTTCTGGATAAGTATTTCCATGCAACAGTTCTAAAGTCCTCTGAACAATATTAAAACCTGCTGGTTTGTTAAAAAGTGGAGAAATCATGTACCCATGCTGCCACAGCATACACTGGGACCACAAATAGTTTAAATGCAGATCCTGCACTAATTCCCCTGCTTTTTATTTCCATAACAACGAAAAAGATATCAGTTTTTTGTGTTTTGTTATCTAAAGAGAGAACACCTTTGCAGTAATTTTTGAGCTTTAGTGTTTAAAATCCTCCAAAATGCACCTTACAGGGCCTTAATAAAGAAAGCTTTTGACCCTCTGAACCCTCATAACTTTGGCCAAGGGCACCATTCATTTGTACTTGGGGTTTGTCAGTAATAAATCTCCCAACCCTTTGAGTTTCTGGCAGAATCCATATAGACATGAAGAACAAGCATTCAATCTGTCATTTGCTTCAGAGTATTTTATTCCAAATTCATTTACCTAGATGTTACCAATACCATACACCATTTAACTTAAATGTTCAAACAGATGGTTAGAATTTCTTTTGATACTCCACCTGTACATAACATCCAGAAATATCGATAAAGCCGGGCAAGACAAAAGTTAATACACCATTATACCATCTGAAAGGGACCTACTTTTCCCTTATAAAAATTTTAACTTTCTGAATAAGCTTGAAGATACAGTTCAGCATAAATGTGAAGCCCTTTAAGGGGTATCAGGCATTTCAAAGGGAAGCTATTTTCTCTATCTTACTTGGAAGCATCACATCAAAATCTTACAGAGCCAGAGTGCTACTACCTTCTCCCCCTTTCCCCTCCCTGACATCACCCCTTCTCCCTTCATCTCAACTTACTTCCCCAACATGCATCTTAAAGACATATCCTGGGGGCATTCCACCTGGTTATTGTAAGAAACACAAAAATATTCCACACCATATCCTCCCAGACCTGAATACCCTTTTTCTTAAACTCAACATGTCTCACTTTAAGGGTTGGTTAGTTTTGTTACAAAATCCTCTGCTTTTCAACAAACCTGCAGAAAGTTATGTAATGTGGGTACATTGCCTCAGATCCCTTTTGTTTTTCTTTGTAATTGGAGAACTGTTTCACCTTGAAATTTGATCAAGTTCAGGGAATATTTTAGTATTCAAATTTTGCGTAGCAGTTTTGAAGATTTTTGAGGTCTCTCAAACATTGCTTGTGAAAATGCAAGGGTTATGCACACAAAAAATTGCTACACAATTTTTCATTTGCATAGCAACCTGGCCTGTTTGTGTAGCAAATTGCGATGCGATACTGGATAAATTATTCCCTGATGTTGGAATGTTTGAATATCTTTTCCTGTAGATCCAGCATTGCCCTTCACCATAGGTAAGTACAACCAAACAATATCACTTAACATGCTATCAGCATTAGAATTATAAATAAGTTGAATGCAATGTCATATTAATGTGCCGCAATGACATCACAGATTTCCCATGATATACAAAACCCCCCCCCCAAAAAAAAAAAAAAAAATGCAGGTCCTTAAAAATTTATCTTCCCAATATTATACACTATTAAGATGAGGTTTTCACCTTCTGAAAGAGAAAATGTTTCTGCATATTTTTAAATTAATGAATTTTGTCTCTGGAATATGCCTTTAAATGTTTCAGATGATAAACATTACATAACTGTAAACAATTCAGTCACAAAAATATTCTCCATGATGAAAGAGGTCAATCATAAACTAGAATACCAGAGTTATATACTACAGGTGCTTCAAACTGGAATGATTGTTGTCCTTCATATACCAAATAAACTCATCCTAGGCTAGAATGCTTATTATTGGGCCAAGCTTATTTCTAGATGCTAGTCTAGTTGAAATAGTAATAAAAAAGCAAGCTGTATTGAGTAAAAATGCACAAGGCTATTTTCTGTTCCGTACACTACTTTGAGTGATGCTGAAGCTCAAATTGGCTGTAATGAAACAGCTGTGTGCAATGAACGTCAGACAGATTTCACTGATTGCCGCAAGTCATGATAGACCAATCAGAGAGGCATGACCATTTAATTCAAAGCCTGTTTTTATGTCAAAGTACAGACATCCATTGTCACACCCAGGACTTAAAAATATCTTTGATGTTATTCAATAGGTTCTATTATCTATTAGTCATGGGTTTTGAGTAGTAGTAACCCTTTCACTATCATGCACTGTACATGCCCTCAATCCCCTGCCATGGGAAATTATAAATGTATACCACTAGAATGAATGGACATTGTAATACCTAAAAAACTCTTTCGACGTAACTTCTATAAAAAGTTTGGTACATTTGATATAACCCTTGCCTGTCTTATAAGGTCCATGCACGGACTTGTATACATGGACAGAGCGTGTAACGTGTACGTCCTATCTGTAGATGGTTGCCACTGGCTGGGACAAAAAAGGCCCACCAAGATGGACGCCATGAACCTATAAACCGTCTGATATGACGATGACTCTGTAAAATCTTAAGCAAAAGTTAAACTTGAATGGGAAGCAATATAGTATTCCTGCAATACGTGTAGTGATTTTGACCTTACCTTGCCATATTTTAAAAGTATTTCAACTTTCTTGCAAGATATGGTTATATACTTGAGCAAGTCCAAGTTTTCACACAAAACCATAGCAGACGGCCCATCTTGGTGCCCTTTTTCTCACAGGTACAGAAGTGGCAATCTACAGTGCAGTATGCTCTGTCCATGTATAGGAAGTCTGTGGGTCCATGGTATAACTAGGGGACTTGCAGTCACATGTGTCCTTGACCTACCCTAATGGAAGCTTACTATAGGTCAAAAAGTAACATCATTTTGTTTCACTGTTCAATTGCTCAGAGTTATCTCACACTCTACTTGATTCCCTTAAAAGTTATAACCTTAACTTTTCCCATATCCTGTCATGGTTTGACTCATTTTGAGAATCAAGTTCTAAGCTGGATGTGTCATTATCGCCTTCACCTAAGGCCATTATGATGCTAACTTCAACTTGATTTTTCAGCCCAAAACTCAGTGTGAATGTATATCATGTGATACAGCACCTGATCTATTATTTCATTTTCTGTTGGATAGAGCACAACTTGGAAATAGAGGGAGGGTATACAAGTATGTTTCAGTTATCATTTGAGCCAAGGCCAATGTTTTGGGGTTACTGACATGCCTACAGCAATACAGTAAGGGGTGCCTACACCAATTTTTGATTGTGGCGTGATGCAAATCACATCAATGACCATCTAATAGTGCCACCATCAGTTGATTGAGTGTTTAGAAAAATTTTCATGTTTGCGAACTGTAGTTGGGTATGTCAGCAAATAACTAATCAGAATGCAGTAATCTTGATTGCCACTGTCTTGACGTGGTAGAAATAGATTTTAATACCCTCAAATTGGTATTACTCCACATGATAATTGATTAATAATATATTTTCAAACTAAAGACTAAATCTACTTACAATTTTGAAACCATTCATAATGCAATAATCCCATGCTTTTGTTGCCTATCCGTTAGTAAAAACATTTTCACAACATAATTGCAACAATAGTTTGGAGGTAAAGGGTGGCAAGACCCGTAAAATATATCATTATAGTACAATCAGGAATTCAAAGTTCACAATTTTGTTAGCTTTTTCGATTGTGACAACCACAGGACTTCTCGGAGGTGAATACAGTGCCCTTTAAGTACTGCGACCACTATCCCATGCAAGTCCATAATGCTCTCTTCATAAGAATTCTTGGAAGCCAATCAGGGTTGACTATGATGTCTAGTTTCACATTCACCATGCTTTCTTTAAACCAAATAAAAAATGTTTTAAAGGAATGCTTCTAGGTTCATCTCTAAGGCAGCACATGGGTTGGGCAATTCAAATTTGGAGAGAACTTCAGGGTGTATAACCCCAAAGGTGCCTACCGGTTTGCCATAGACGACCAACTGGGCACATCTTCCTTCAAAGAAAGTTGGATCTGTAAATGAAACAGCAAAGAAAAACGACTTCAAGAGGATTGGAAGAATAAACTTGCTGAAGTATCCACAGTTTTTCTAAAGCCTGGGTACCCAATATTTTCAAACACCAAGCCAAACCATGTTGACGTGACCATCTGGGGCTGCAGTAGAACAAAGAGGTGTATATGAGGGTGGAATCTCACCTTTACCCATTTCTCCACCCGCCCTTGTGGAATGACCAATGTAGACAGACCCACATGTGCTCAAGTAATACTGCAGTTTGGGTCTTTCAGATAGACAAATCATGATAAACCAATCAACATGAACTTATTACAGTGCAAGAATAACATGGCATTCATCTAGTTCTAGCAAGAATACATACTTTATACTCAGGGGAGATATCCTTGCTTTCTTTTCATGATATCCAGTCTACGTTGCAATCAAATGGTACGACCTATGAGGGGCCAAAAACAGGGCAAATCAAAATTGTTTGGCAGGCTGCACAGAAGGAGGCTGTGGGCTCAGGTTGCACACCAATGCTAAAAAGTCTGTGGGCAAAATTTTTAACCACTGCAAACAATCTCAAAATTTTGCAAGTAACAGAGTAGTAATTTCATTCTACAATCACAGCTCTAGCACTCTATGCTATAAGTCATATTATCGAACTAAAATAACCTGATTAATGCCCTGTTAACTGAAAAAAAGTATTTTAATCTAGTCTTCAAGGTGGAAAAAAGGTATGGGACTGATGCCCATTTTAAAATAATTATACCTTCTGATGCCTTCAGGTAGTACCCATCTTCTTTGGAAAAGGGCACTTGAAGAAGCTGCATAATCCTGTCCAAGAGTCCATGGATTACCTGAAATTATGAGCCAAGAACATGTTTAATTTTTGTCATTGTGATACTTGTTTTTTTTTATTCCCTTTTATTCCCAATAGTCTGTGTTAATATGATACTACAAAAGGGTTAGAGCTGTATAGTCTTATAACAATAGGAATTGTTGTTCCTGCAGCTAATAGCATTGTCATATCACTGGGATGTTGGAGGGGGTAACAAATTGTTACCACGCACGAACCCGTTAATAAGAAAAGTTTAAGGTCACATTTAGTTTTGATATGTTAGAGGTACTTATTCTAAGCATTCTGGTGAAATTTGCATTGAAATTTAAATTTTTGGGTCTCAAAATATTAGCAGGAACGAAAATTTGTCACATTTCAAACAAAAAGTGAACTTAAAGCAAGCACATATTACACCATATTCCAACATTCATGGACAGTCTTTTGGTTTTCTTTAAACTTTAAACCAATTTCCTATTCAACAATGCCATATCATCAGAATGTGATTGCATAAGTGGCATGAGAATTTTTACAAACTTTGCATCCCTCACAGAGAGGACCCACCCCTATTAACTTCAAGGTCAATTCAAGTCTGAAAAACAAAGCAGAACAAAGCATTCCTTGTCAATATGAGGAAGTGATTTAACCTCTACTGCCCTCAAACTCACTTTGGAACACAAATCTAATGTCTTCATTTACTGATATCTCGAGAAAAAAAATGTCTGATTTGAATGGAACTTTCACCATACTGTGAAGATTCCATTCCTCTTTCATATATATGAAAATCTGCCTACACTTCCCCTTTAACTAAAAACCATTGGGCTGTATAACATGAGGACAACCAATGAAGGAGTTTAACATAGTGGTTTTCATATATTGAAGTGCATCAGACAAATGATTTCTAGTTTCCACACTTTTTTATATTAATACACTTGAATATTGGATGACTTTTCGAAAAGCAATTACAGAGGATTGTGGGATTGAGTTTGTGTTTGTGGCTAAAGTAAACTGCCTTTGACAAAATGCTGCATATAATAAATCTAACCAATAATCATTTTGAAAAAAAAAAAAAAAATCCAACTACAAAATGACAGGTAGTTGTGCAGAGATTCAATTTCATACTAGAGGGAAGACAATGAAAGAATTTTAACTAGTTTGTAAACATCTGAAATTTGCTGCATATTGTGCAGCTTTCTTATCTCACCTATAAATTTGGGAAAGGTTCAATTATTTGCCATTCAGATTCTCACATATGGAGTCTCAACTTTTCTCCAAATATCTCATTCTGTCAGATTTCAAGTTATGTCTATTTGTGCCAGTTGAGTGGCTGAAAGTCTCCTTCTCCCTTCTACTATTGGAATAGCTGCCAACATTGAAACCTCACAAAATGGAAATGTGCAGGCAGCAAATGATCTACTGTGTAGCAAATGCACTTGCACTCACGGCTATACAGGACTCTTCTCTCAAGGGGGGCAGTGACTTTTGCCCGACTGCAGATCCCCAACCATGGCATAATCTCTACCTGACTGAGGCACTGAAGTCTGCCCAATTCAGAAAGATTTGGGCCAACTGAGGGGGCTCCAGCTCCCCTCCCCATACATCCATTCTAATGCTAACTTAATTTGGATCAATGGTCTTGGAGGTAACACTCCCCGTTTCCTCTCTACATGTCCATGATATATAAGAAAACCACTATAGGTGTATGCAACAATTGATGATTGTTTGCTGTTGCCATGTTACTTTCTGATTATTTAATAGTGATACTTCATGTTTTATAGACCAAATTAGAAAATTAGAACATTCTATTTTCATGGGTTTTAAAGGTCAGAAGAGAGAACAGTCTAGTTTCAATGAAAAGAGCAGTCACCTCAACTTCATTTTGAAACAACAGCTGAATCTCACAAGTTTCCTCTTATTTCTCTTCAAAGTTTTCATTCATTATAATATTTGGGAAACTTCCAAACTGCATTATATTCAAGGTAATCCTAGCATTTATTCCTCGTAAACTTCATACTTGAAGAGAAGAATAGTGTCACATGTTTCTCAAGAACCAATCATAAACCAGGACAGTTAAATATGTTAATTTAAGTTGGAGAGACTGCTCTTTCCTTTTTAAAACAGAACAGTTGCCAAGCATGCTGAAGACTTGTCATTTTGGATTTTACCCCTAAACCTGTCCAAGAACTCACCTCAAAACCCGGAGTTTTATTGTAATGCACAGCACATATGTGCCTCTCATTCTTGGAGCCGACATCCTTCTCCTTTGTTTGCATCACAACGTCTGAGATTTCAAAAAGTTTCATTGGTAAAGGCATCTTGCGATTACAACTTATAGTCTTCAATACTCCAGGAAGCAAAGAGGTTCTCGCAATCTGACAAAACAAACAAAAATGAAAGTGTTCCTCAAGTCTTGGGTTTAAAAATACATATTATAGGATGAAGGTTGAAAAGGGGAAAAAAACCTTATTCATCCAACTCCCATTGTTGTAGCTTGTTCCATTTATGAGATATTAAATGTTGTTATTTAGTCACTGAATTCAAAATAGCGCAAAAGAGCACTTTTTACTTTCCTGCTTTTTCAGGTATGTTTATGCAGCAAAACTATATATTTTTGTTGGAAGATTTCAAAGAACCAGGCCGACAAATTCTCCCCACACTTGACCATCCCAACCATGGTAACCATGGCACAACATTTTGTCTAACAAAATTAATGTCTTGAAAATTTTGCTCAAGACTTTCAATTTCATTAAATCAGGAAATTTACTGAACTCTTAAAACATTTCAAAATTCCCTGGTTGGAACCATTTTTACTGGAATAGAGTCAGTAATACAAATAACCCAAAGATTTTGAGAGATACAGTTTTTGCCATTGATAGTAAAAGACTGCAAACTGACAACCATCAGATACTTAAAAAGATTTACATGATAGAAAGAGAAACGAAACTTGTAAAATTCTGAACATGACAAGGGAGGCACTACTTCATCCATTTAAAATCAGAAATCTTCATACACAACAAAACACTGAATTCTTGGAAACATCTTAAATACTTCAAAAATTTGTATTGACTTTTTCTTGGCATTACAGTCCCTGGCAATTCCTGCACATTAATACAAGAGTAGCAATCGCTGCAGTTGATCAACCCTTCTAAATGTAAGGACCTGTTCAGTTTTTTCTTTATTTTGAGCACAACCATGGTCTATACTTTATACACACATTTGTGCTAACCATGATGTAACACTTTGCACCTAGCAGTTGAACAGTGTTGCACTTTAGATGTAGGTAGTGTTGCTTGGTATAGAAAAAGAAGAGTCACCCCAAACTGATTTTGAAGAAACACCTAATTCTCATAATTTTTTCTTACTTCTCACCAAAGTATGGGTCACAATTTCTGGGGGACTTACATGTAAACCAAGCTGTTACTCCTAGTAAATTTGATTTCACTATTGAGGAAAAAGAATCATGAAACAGGACAGTCTACTATTCTAATTCAAGTTGGGGGGGGCTGCACTTCCTCTTTAGACAAAATTATTCCAAGCAATAAACTCCTTCACTGACACTTGACTTAGATGGAGGAAAGTAAAAAATCACATTTTCCAAGACTCCAGCTTCTATTTCCAAAAAGTGGGGTAAATTCCCCCTTCCCCCTCCTCCAAATCAACAACCAATCTGGGAACAATGATGTTGAAGCTTCCCTGGGGTCAATGAATCCTGAGAATAATGAACCCTGGGAACATTGATATAAAACAAAGAAGCCTCTCCACTGTTGAACTCCTTTTCTTTTCAAAGTTGCATGAATTTTTCAGGTATGCATTGGAAAAATGAGAATTCTGCCCAATCCAGGTTGTTAAACCTCTGACAGCTGTGGCTTTTACCTGGAATTCTGCTGTTTTAGGGTTAGCTATATGAACTGCTGGTATGTCTTCAATCTTATGCCTCACTTTGTCGGCGACATCTTCTCTTGAACACTGGTAAGAAAGGAATCAAAAAAATTATTCCACTTAATTTGAAAAACTTACATTTTAAGCAAAACAAGAATAGATAGTAAAATTTACTGAACCATGATTTAAAGCAGCTCACTGAGTTCATTCATGAATCAAAAAATTTACCTAAACCTGTTAGGTTTTCTTTATGTGGGCATGACAAATTGTCAAACTTGGACAATCCCCATATCCCACATACTAATATGGGTTTTATGAGTGAGTACTGAACAGTTCTGTTCCCTTTTTAGAAATTTCTGACCAGATCCTTTTTCAAATAATGCACAAAACTCTTGCAAGTCAGGAATCCACAAAATTCAAAATTGTAACTTTTTCCATAACTTTTGGATACGAACTCATTATGGTTACTATAAGCATTGTCATGTGATACAGACCCTTTAACACTCTCATTAAATTATCCATATCAATTCAATGAACCCAAAGCCTTACTGAAACTTTTGAAATCTTAGAAACATGACACAAGCATTGATTGCAAATATGAGAAAATTGCACACCATAATACTAACCAAGATAATTTTAAGTATAATGTTCAAAGACAGTTTTGCAAATGGCCTCACTCTGCAAAACTGAGTCTTCATCTTTAATAAGGTACTTCCCCACATTTCACCATAGCCAAACAAGACACTAAAGGTGGCAGAATGGCTTGGATGGGGCAAAACGTTTTTCAAGAGGGCCAAATGTGTCTAAATGTATCAAGTCAAGGCAACTTGAAATTTTGAAAAGGTATGTCTTTAGCCCCTGGCCACTTGCCTGCTGACTCTCTTCCCTGTGTGTCTATAAAGTAAACATATCACAAGTCTTCCTACAGGCTTCGCAAAAGATTGCTTTCAATGGAGGCAAAATTTCCAAACCTGGACCGCTTTGGTTGGCAGTTAATTTTTCGCAGATGGGAATTACATGTATAACTCTCATAAATCTAATATTTTTCATGATTTGGCATATTTTTTTCCATTCTGGCTGATTTTCAAAGCATGCTTTGGCCAAATATATATTACACTTCCAATCTTGGCAACCCTGATACACACTAAAACAACATTAACACTGCATATGGTGTGGTCAAAGATTAACAGACTCAGTCTTTTACTGTAGGGCTTAAATCCTCTTACCCCAAAAAGTTCCAATTCTACTAACCTTCTCACTTGATTCCCCCCCCCCCCCACAATGGCCTAAAGCCCACCCTTATCCAGATACAATCTCAGTTTATTGCCTCAGAGTGAGTAAACAAGATCATAACGTACAATCAAAACACTTTCAGAACAGTACATGCTCTGTAACATGGACTACAATATTCTGCATTCTTTGAACTTACTGTCAATCAAAGAACTGTGCCAATTGAGAATTTCTTTGGACTATTACAAAAATTATAGCTAAAGGCAAGAATTGACTACCTTCAAGAAGGGACCATTTAGTCTGTCAAGCAGACCAAAGGTATGGATAGTTATGAACAATGTCTGATATTTCTTTTCTCAAATAAAACTTAAAGGGCAAAAGCAGTCTCCCTAACTTGAAGTTGTGCAGTGCACTGTCCTGTTTCATGATTGGCTGGCTGTTCAGAGTCACATGACAGTATTTATTTCTCCCTAGATGGGAAATGTCCTGAGAGTACCTACTTGGTTTACTTTGAACATGAAATATTGAAATCCTAAAATATTATGAAAGATACTTTGAAGAGAATTGAGAAGAAAATTGTGAGATTTAGCTGTTGCTTCAAAATAAATTTGAGAGTAAGTTAGTTAGATGGGGTTTAATGACACACCAACGCAAATGTGTTATACAGTGTCACCAAGATAGGAAAGTTACATTGTTGAGGTAAAAAATCTAAAAAAAAGTAAAACGGGGGTCCTTTACCATTAGAAAGACAGCAAAGGTGGGAGTCATGTCAGAAACTTCTGTGAAGTTTACTTTCCTTGAGAAAGCCAAGAATAAGGGAAGAATCTGTTTGTTCAAACAAAGTTTTCAGATCGGGTACGGTGTAGTATTTCTGGCAAATATGGGAGTATTCATAACAGTCATGAGAATGTGGCTGACCGTAACAGCACAGTCACAAGATATACAATATGGTTGTTCATCCCCATGAAGTAAATAGGCATGGGTAGGGTTAGTATAACTGATGCAGGCCCTAGTCAGGACTAAATCATCCCTTCATGTGCTGGGGGCTCCATTTCCCTCAGTTCCTACCATAGGTAATAAATTTGGGAACACTGCTCTTGTCCTTTAACTCATCCAAGCATTTTCCCGATAAAAGCAATGAACATAAACTTACCAGGGCAAAGGTCAAAACTTCTGTAAACCCAGCAGCAGATATATCTATCCTCAGAAGATCAGTCAATTTGTTAATTGGGTATTGATTACCAATAGTAGACACTGGTGGAATGCGTTCTGTGATGTTATTGAAACCGTGGGCAACAGCTACATCTTCGATGACATCACAGGCATGAATGACATGTACACAAGAAAGGCAGTCAAGATAAAAGAATTCACAGTAGATGTCATACCAAAGATAAATATAAAATATGTTTGGGTTCCCAATTGTACGCAAAATCAAAATTTCTTGCTATTTCCCGAGAGGATTTCTGCACAATAGGCTTGGCGACTCTATTTTGGTGGTTGGGTACACCCAACCCTACAGGATACAAATTTGAATGGAGTCATGGCTGGCAGAATGGTATCATAGCTGACAGTGGCACAAGCATCCTTACCCCTAGAGACAGCCCATCTCTGAGACCTCCAAAATATGATGTTTTATGCACTTATCTTGAAAGTATTGAGAATACCTAGAGGTTGCAATTCAAGGAAATCTGCTACACTGCCCTGCTTCTAGCCAGCTGGTAGATACAACCCTGAGTTAATTTACAGCTAACTGACTTTACACTGACATGAATCCTACCACATATGCTTTGTCATAAACAACACTTCCACCTTCTCTTAAAGTTTTACATCTAAACAATGTATTATGTCGATATCCCAGCTCTTTTGCTACAAATATTATACATCATTATGTGTAAGTTTTGCCAGAATATCAAAGCTGTTCCATGACCTATCCCTATTAAACAGAGCTTCCCTGGAAGCCCAAAGTAACAAATATCTTCCATAACTGGTGGCATGAGCCCTTCTTAGAGATTTTTCTGAAAAATTAAAAGTTTTTTTTGAAAATTTAAGCCCCATAGGTTGAGTAGATAAAGCTCTACTGTACTATATGTTTTCAGTTAACAGATGTGAAGAACCTGTAACATATAACAAAGTATACAGTCATGTACTTAAAATTCATTTCACTCTTACACTTACTTTAAAATTACCCAAGTTTTGCTGGATTTTATCTCTTGTTTGCACTGAGATTACAAGAGTATTCCTCTTACAGAGAATATAAAATTCATTTCCACTTTATTTGATAATTTTTCTGAGATGCTCTGATGACCAAAATAGATCTTTGAAAAAATTAAAAGGATATCATGACGAGTTGGTGGAATCTCTACTTTGACCATTTTGTTGCTTTTTACAAGTTCGCTAGTGAGGCACATTTTGGTCAAAAGTTCAGCTACTCTCTCAGGACTCTCTCTAAAAGAGAATGAGAAAAAAACTGTTTAGTTTCTGAAATGAAGATTAAAGAAGAAAACAACAACAGGAAATTAAATTTAACTTCAATCTATGTCACAAGTTATGTTTGTATAAAAAAAATAAACTATGTTCTTCATCATTTCTCCAATTTTCATGACTGGGAACAGCTTTGAAAGGTTTGGCGTTACTAATTCTGGGCTAGATTAAAGGAATAAACAGTGGTCCAAAAATTATTGGCAAATATCATTAAAATTTTGAAAATCTCAGACTTTTTCAACCTTGTCTAGTTGAACTTTCAAACTCAATGGATGCAAAAAAGAAAAAGATTCATTTAAAAAGAAGAGTTGTTTTTTACCATTTAAAATTTTGAAGCATGAAATATTTAGTGCATTGTGGATGTTATTCACTATCACAATAAATTTTTTGTACTCAACTAGAAGGTAGAATTAATAAAGGTTGATTGGCTTTCACAAAGTTAAACAAAGTATGGAAGTCCAAGCAGTTTAGCAGGAAAACAAAAATTAAACTGTACAAAACCATTGTAGGACCAGTTTTGCTTTATGGTTGGAAAACCTGGGAAATGAATAAAAGTGACGAAAAGAAAATGCACTCATTTCAATCTCAGTGCCTTAAAGGAATAATGCAAATATTTTGGCCAAATGTCATCTCTGGTGATGAACTAAACGACCTAACTCAAGTAAAGAAAACCAGCCTAGAAGTGAAGAGAAGAAGATGAAACTGGTTGGGTCACATATTGAGAAAAGATAAGGAAAGCTACTGTATGACTGCACTGACATGGAAACCTGAAGGAAGAAGGAAAGTTGGAAGACCTAAAACAACATGGAGAAGAACAGTAAAAATTGAAAGGAGTTTGGGTGGAGAACTTGGGATGAAGCAAGGTTTCAGGCAAGGGATGGAGTTTTTTGGAGAAAGAGCATGGAGGCCTTATGTGACACTTGACATGAAGAGGATAGGTAAGCTAACTTAACTAGAAGCTTAATTGTTATAAGTCAAGGCCACAGACTTCCTATATATGGACAGGGAATCACACAGCCTAAACGGTCACCACCCATGCATCCAACCGAAAAAAAAAAAGCATACCAACAAGCCCGCAGTGAAGCTTTAATTTGTTTGAATGTGTGACCACTATATAACATCTCAAACAAAATTTAAAAGTGAAGGAGGAAATTATTATAGTCCTTCAATCTGTTAAGTGATTTTGACCTTACCTGACATTATTTAAGGAGAAGAATCAAGTTTCTTGTAAAATCTGTCAATTTTGACTACTTGAAAAAGTCCAAACTTTCATACACAAAACCATAGCAGGCAGCCATCTTAAAAAGCCTTTACTCACACTTACTGTATCTAGTGACAACCTACACATAGAACATAAATGCAGAATTCTGTGTTCATGTACCTAGGAAGTCCATGGTGAATGCTTAACAACACTGAAAATCATGAAAAAGTGTGATTGAATAAAGACCAGAAATGGAAAAAATTTTAGTTAGAATTTCAGGTTTATGACAAATAATGAAATGATTGTCGCAAACAAAGCAGAATGTTTGGATTTAAACAGTCGTACTGTCATAACTTACTGAATTCCTATTCTTTTGTTGACCAGATCTACTGGAATCTCTTGATGCCAATATTTCAATTCTGGGTAAACTAATGACTTCCCATCAGGGTAGACCACTTCAACCTGCTCAATACTGAAAAAACAAAACAGAATGAACTGATTACAAAAACAAATTACAAAGTATTAAAATGTTGTAACTAATGAAAGCAGAAAGCACTTTATTTTAAATGCAAAATGTAAACATTGAGCTGTTGCAATTACTGGCATTTTGAAGTGATGAGCCAGTTCTTACTCCTGGAGAGGTGACATCTGTGTACTGACAGGATTATGCCTACTGTCCCTTCTTTCCAGCTCCCCTTCTGATTGGTATCATCTCATTACTTCTGCATTTTATAAGTCATGGCTATGTGTATAAACCTAAGTACAACCCCTGACCATGACTAAAAAGAGGGGGAACTAATAAGCACAGGGGTGATGAACTGGAGTGAAGAAGGACTAAAATATTAGATGGGAGATCATAGAGGCAAATCAATTTTAATGGGAACGAATGAAACAAAGAACCAATGTGAAAGGGTACTACATAGCGGACCCAGTGCAAATGTTGGTATCATACTTGGTAAATGTATATGCTCATTCTAATGTGTTTAGACAAGCTGACCTAAAAATACATGATAAATTGCAAACAAAACAAGAGATTTGCTACAAGACTTTGGAAAAGGAAGTTAATTATATTTGTCATAAGACTTAAGTAAGTGTACTATCAACCAAAAAGTAACTCAAACACTGCAAAAATACATAAGGGTGTGAGAAACCGACACTAAAAATAGCATTACATTAAGACTTAAACACAAAGACTAAAGAAAAGTCAAAACAACATAAACAGAGTGTCTGGCACATTTTCAACCCAGCAATGTGAGTTTGATGTTAGTTGACCCACAGCTGGTGATCAATTAGTTTAATTCAGTGTAAACTTCAATTGAAAAATGGTATACAATCCATTTATGTCAATCCAGCATGGCCAAAATCCTTAGCCCATAATTGACCCATTCATCATTACCATGATCATCTTTTTTTATTTCCTCCTCAAGAATTTATTTTGTGTTGTTCATGCGTAAATTTATGTGTTAAAAGTACATCTTTTCATTAATTTTGATCAGTTAACTTGTGCATGATATTGAACTGTTGCTTGCTGGTCTTATGGCGATAAATAGGGAAAATATGGATGATTTCTGAACAATAAACTAACTTCCAAAGAAAGTCCCATCAGTGGGAGGGGCTCGAATCTAGTTCAACTAGTTGATCAAACAGTGTTGAGCCAACAATCAACTCCATGTTTGCTATTCTTTGTGGCCCTACTTACTGTAAAAACCAATTTGTGAAGTCCCCTTCCACTATATTCAATTGACTGCCAACATATGATAAAATTCCCTGATATTTTACCTTCAGTGAGAATCTAACTTGTATCTACTCACTTTGGGGAGGACACACATTCAAATAAAGAAGTTTTCAATACAGTTACTGGATTCACACATAATGTAACGTTCCCCCTTACTTCTTGTTACATCCTTCATTTCTGCCTGATTAACTCTTATCGCTTCAGGGAGGAAAAGAAGCCCACTACATGTAGACTTGATTAAGTCAAGTTTCATATCTGATTTATTGAGTGACAGTAAAAGATGTTTCAATACACAAAAAGTTATGTAACATTTGGGGTTAGCTAACAGTTCAGTCAGCATGTGTTAATTGCTTTTCACGCAGTGTGAACACAATGAAAGCATAGCCCATTTGAAGTCACAGATCATGTAACAAACTCAGATATTAGTTACTTCCCATACCACCTTTGATGTACTGGGGTGTTTATGTTCCTTTTTCAAGAAGCGACGTCACAGCATGGTAGTTCAGCTTTCTGAAACTTTGATAAATCCTGACATTAATACATATACAATAATAGATCTGAACTGCATAGAGAATGACGGCAATTTGCATTAGTGTTATGGTGTAGGTAACATGCCAAAACCCTAAGTTACAGCTGCCTCAGCTAGGCTGCAGTTGCCTCAACTAGGCTGCAGCTGCCTCAGCTAGGTTGCAGTTGCCTCAGTCATGCTTTGTTGCTGCACATTACAACACATGAGAAAATGTGGGATAAAACCTAAACAAAACAAACCAATTGACACAATTGCAATAGACCTATTTCCAAATAGCAATTATAATGAATTGTGGGATAGAGTTTTGGGTGTACATCAATTTTCACCATAGTAAAATGCCATTGACAAAAATGACAAACACCAAAACTCTATCCCACAATCCTTTGTAACTGCTATTTGGAAATAGGTCTATAGCAGGATTAACCTGATCTGCTATTGCAGTGTGTATAGTGACAAAGCATGGCTGCAGCTGTCACAGCTTGGCTGAGGGAGCTGAGCTGCAACTCGGCTATTATGAAATGGTTTATACTTAAATTGTTCCTGTGAGGTCAGTCTTAAAATCAATAACCCCTAAATTATACTTACATGTAAGGCTCTGCACAATATTGACTAAACATTGTAACAACTGTATCTAAGACAATGGTTGCCTTGTTGAGGTCTGTTGCAGTGCACTCGATAAAGACGTTTTTTGTTGATAGCTTGATCTTGGTATGGTCACCTGTTAAGGATAAAGGTCAGTATAGATCAAGACATTAATTGGCATAGCAATATTTATTTCAAGGACTTTCCCCTTATTTTTATTATTTTCATCACATTCACAGTTATTATACATTCACAGTCTGAATTACTAAAAAAAATACAATAACAGACCAGTTCAAAGTTTCTTCAATGAGCAGTACTGGGCAATAGGTCAAAGGTAAATGGGTAACACTTTTACATGTTTTTAAGCTGAAGGCAGGGTGTAAACACATGTGAAAACAGTGTGCTATGCACCTTCAGTGCAGCACGCAGATGTTTTGTTACCAGTTGACCTGAACAGAAAGGTCACTAAAGTCTGTCAGGCCCGTAGCCAGCCCATGTGGAGGGGTGGGTCTCTTTTTCAAGATGTGGATCTTTTTCCAAAAACGGAGGCAGCTGGTATGTGCCGTAAGGATACAGTTGCTAGGGGTCCGGGCATGCTTCCCTGGTAAAGTTTTAAATCTGCTGATCTCCTGCAATCTGGAGCATTTTAGAGGACTTTTGAACACAACAGAAGTCCTTTTCCCCCATGAATAACACACAGTACACCACTTTTAAAGAAGAGAACGGAAATTCGTCCTTAATATGTCAAGATAAAAAATATTTCATAGCTGACCCTTCAAACACATGGATGGTAAAATGGACCTCCCTCAAGTTGGGGTGGGTCGTTCGAATGCTCCCACCCCCCCTGGCTACGGGCCTGTCTGTGCAGATATAAACTTCAAATGAGTCTATTGCTTGCAATGAGGTATAAATGAATTAATCATGATTGTATTTAGAATGCAGAATGGTGGCATACTGGCCAAACTATCTGGGGTCACTTAAAGTCAGTCAATATTATGCTGTACCTGATCAGTATTACACAGAACTAATACCTACCATTGATAATTGGTGGCATAGATAGGACAACGTTGTTACTATCATAGATAATGGGGTACACTGGCTTATCCCTGATAATAGGCAGGTAGGCTTTAAGGTGACTGTCACCAGAATAAAGCTCCATTTGTTCTGTGGCAGTGTATTCCTTGGTCTGGAAGAAAACAAAAGGAGTGAAAATATTTTAATTAAAATTGCTTTAATAATTGTTTGAAATATTCCATTGAAAGAGAATGAAAGGTGGTGATGTTCATACCCACCCAACACCTTCAGTACCAACTCACCCCCCCTCCCCCCATCCTTTTGCAGTGGCTCATTTATGATGTTTTGCATCATGAGTTATGAGAAAGATATTTTCCTACGACTTAATACCCCATGCAAAAAGAGCTTCAGCAGAAACCATAAATATGGGATATGTTTTGAACATTATGAACAGGTGCAGGTCCAGACATTCCAAAAAGAGGGGGCTGACCTAAGAAAAAATGGGTGTGAGGGAGTTGCACTGCTAATTTCCTGTATGTTTCATTGTTAATGTGACCAAAAAGGAAGAGCCAAGGTGGTGAAAGCCCCTCTTCGGATCTGCGCCTGAAAAAAGATGCATGCATATGTGAAATCAGAGAACAGCTGGAGGACTTTGGTGTATTTCAAATAAGGTTGAGACAAGTCATTACATGAAAATAGCCCCTAATCATATCTCCAACAGTGTAAAATCTGACCTTCTGACAGCAAGTCAAATGGTTACACAGTTTGTACTCAATGTTTGCACCGACAGTTTAAAATAAGATTTTGTCATTTTTTTTTATTGATTTTACAAAAAGTGTCAATCATCACCATCATACAAAATCAACACTCACTGCTCTGAAGTTGAGTTTAAGGAAGTGTAGGGGCAAGCAATTTGAGTGAAGGGCTATTTCTTGTAATACGCTGACCACATTTAAGACAAGGAGAAAAGGAAGCTTGTTGCATGCACACAAATTCAATTCTGATTATGAAGTCACTACAAGGAAGTTGACATCCTAGCAACATAAACCCTGCCTACATTTTAAAGGCAAATTTACATTTAGAACTGATTGTTCCACAGCTTTACATTTATGCCCCAGGCTGGTAGCCAGACAAGGCACCAAAGGGGGCTGAAACCTTTCTAGGGGGGACAAAGGTTTTTCACTTGGGGGCCAAACGCGTGTAATGTATGTCATTAAGTCAAAAGCAAACTTCAGTCTGTAGGAGGTAAAAAAATTTCAGGGGGGTTTTTAATAGGGGGCCTGTTATACACACATATGAAGATTTACATTTAAAAAATGATTGTTCCACAAATTCACATCTACGTACACTTTTGTTTGCAAACAAGTGCAAATTGCAAAACAAGCAACCTTTACAAAAAAAATTGGCTTCAAAAGAGTGAACTTGGTGATCTTGGCAACACATTTGTAACGCAAGTCTTTCTGGGTAAAAATATACTGACTCTGAAGGCCTCTGGCAGCACATAAAAGCCTTTGGTTAGTTAGATGGAGATTTTAAGCCCCGTCCACACTACACAGTTCGATGCAATTCAACTCACTGCAATGAGATTGCTAAAGGTGTGTTGCAAAGTGTGGAATGCTTTGCAACTAGTTGCAAGGATATGGGCAACCCAGTTTCATGCGACTGAACATGTTTGGTCGCATGAAACTGAACATGAAACTGACAAAAATGACAGACTCCTTGAATGAAGCCCAGTTAATGAAGATCAGTTAATCGAAATAAACAGAACACATTCCTGTCCCTTCGACATAAAAAATAAAGAGTACCGAGATGTTAAACATTTGAATTCTACATGAATCCTTTCATGGATCTGCAACTTGTTGCATAATGGGAACACTATGCTCTTAAAACTAGTTAGTTGTCAGTCGCTCTCCACAACAAGATAGTCTTGTTGCAATAAGTCGCCTCAAATAGTGTGGAAGGGGCCTACGGTTCAGTTTCTTACCAACTGGTTTTAGACTGGCCAACCACAACCTTTCCTCCAGTTGCAGCTCAATGATTTGTTTTCCCTAATCCAATGGCTGAATACCAAACACAATGGAAGTAGGTTTCATTTTTAAAGTCTTCCGTATGACTTGACCAGGAGCTGATTTCAGCTCTTCTGACAGCAAGTCAAATGTTCTAACCACTTGACCAAGCAGTCTGCCTTTGGGTATATTAAAAACTTTAACAACCACAACTGAGCCCCACACTATGTTCTCTAAACTTCTGTCACAACACCTGTGTTGCCAGGTTTCTATTTTTAGGTGACTGATTGCAAGATCTCATTGCAGTATGGGGTGGAGTCTAAGGGTGGGGGTATGAGGGATGGTGAGGTTGTCAGCTTCCCCTATGAGGCATTTTTAAATGTTTCAATACCCTCAGATTCAGTTTGGCACAAAATATAGCATCTTTTGCAGTGTACTTGGTTGTTTTATTCCAAAATATTATTTTTTTCAGAATTCATTTGGGAGGGCACCCTACCTCCCTCCCCACTGGCTATGATAATGTTTCCAATGTTGCTATGTCCTGCTTTCAGAAATTTTACAAATTGCAAAGTTCATGGCTGAACTTATTGTTCAAGTGGTTATTCATATATCTTAAATTTGACAACAAACCTGGTTCAAAGGTTTAAACTTGATCTCATTGGGTGGTTCAGCATTGTATCTGAATGGTCCTTGTATTGTGTCCAGGTCGTGTGTTCCTATGGCAACAAGTGATCTCTTCCTATAAAATTCAAGTACAAAGAAACAATACAATTTCAAACAATCATAAATTCCTGTCTCTGGATAAAGTTATATTTATAGAGAAAAGTTAACCATGGTTGTGAAATAGCAAACCATTTAGCCAGTATCTCATGGAAACAAAGTCCCACATTTATTTTTGCAACTACTAGGCCTATATTTTTCAAAACAAACAACTGAGAAAAACATGTGTGAATTTGCCTTTAGAGGTCAAGAGCAGTCCCCCCAAACTTACTTTGAAGCAACTCATATCATCAAATCACAATCCTCTTTTTATTTCTCTTCAAAGTATCTTACATCATATTTTAGTACTTCAATATTGCATATTCAAGGTAAACCAAGCAGTTACTTCTAGCAAATTTCACATCTGAGGAGAGAAAATTTTATCACATGACTCTAAACAGCCAATCAGGAAACAGGACACTCTACTACACTACTTCCAGTTTGGAAGACTGCTCTTACCCTTCATTTGCAAATTTTCAAGTTCATGTTTGCAATCAACACACATACAATGGTCACAAAATATATTTCAACATCTTCAACTTACCTGCATATATTTTGATGTAATTTATCCTGGAGATCGATGAAGCTGTTGTACCTTTCCTGTGTGAATGTAACATTTCTCAAAATGGCTGCCACAGCAAATGGTCTCACCTGAGCTGTCTGTTGTTGGAAATAAAATCAAGCTAGCAATTAAATTTTCTTCCACTATTAGGAAATATACCACAAAGAGGTAAAACAAACTTGACACTAGAACTTTGCTATTTCTCAATTTTAAGTGGAGGCAAGCACCAAAATACTGTATAAAGCGCAGGTCCCACTACAGCCATATCAGATGGGATTTCAATCCAGTTTTTGTGTGTTTTAATTAAAATATCCTCCATCCATTGTCAGAAAGAACAAATAATTTGCCATACCATGTTAAAAATATGACTTGTATGAGAGAACCATGAAAATGAAATGTGAACTAATTATTTTTTGACGTCATATTGACAAAGAGCTTTCATTGGTTTTGGCACATCTGCAAGATGTCTGCAGATATGACGTCATGGAAAAATTAGCATACTTTTGATTTTCAGTTATTTTTGCCCTGCAAATAATCTGTTTCCATAGGCTGCCAGATTTTTGTTTCTTTATAACCAAAGACAAAGAGGATTTTAAGATTTTAAGTAAAACTCATAGAAATTTGAGCATAATCCCATCCAATATCACTGTAGTGTGACCTGCACTTAACACTACTTTAAAATTGCTATTTAAGAAATAAGATCATCCACTTGTGATATTTTGCATGAACCATAGTGGAAACATTCTGGCAAAGAAAGAACAGTCCTCAGTGGTGGGAATGAGCAGCAGCCATTCAAGTCCCTATCCCATGAAATCTACAGTAGATGCTAAATTAGAAATCAAGGGGCCCAGAAATAAATATAAATTTAAAAGGGACTGTTAAACTAAACCAACCAGTTTTTCCACATTCTACCTAGACCATTACTTAAAAGCCATACATTATACATGCAGTGTATATTTCCATGACAGAGAAAGTTTACACTGAATTTTTTTCTTGCCAACATTTATTTTTAACTGTGATGTGATGTATTAGGTCCATAGGATCCTGTTATTTCAACCCTTGGCCAGTAAAAAATTTAAGGGTATTTAATTCTAAATGAAAACATACGTAAAAGTCTGAAAACAATTCTCACTCAAGGCATCCTAACCAAGTCCTACCAAAGAGTCATGCCAAAGACTCTAAAAATGGAACCTACTGCCATTGTGTGTGATGCTCAGACTAGACTTGACTACAACTCTGAATTTAAAGGGCGAGGTTAGTCGCCCCAAACTTCTCTCTGAAGTAACAGCTAAATCTCACAATTTTTTCTTCTTTCTCTTCAAAGTATCTTTCATATAAATATTTCCATTCCTTCATATTACATATTCAAGGCTGATCTGAGCAGTTACCTCTAGCAAAAGATGTACTGTAAACCCACAACAGTAGGACACTCGAGTACAAAATTTGGAATGACTGCTCTTGCCCTTTAAAGTCCAAGAATTTGCCTGTCTGAAAAATAGACAACTCCATATGATATTACTGCCCAAAGCTGGCTGAACTTCAGTTAATTAAACTGAAAATTTCAATTCAAAATAAAATTATAATCAACACTTTCTCACCGCTGGCTGGATCACTAGTTTGTGCATGTTCCCTTCAGCAGGAGGAATGCTCTTATACCTTGGTGCTTCCAACTTACGCAAGAATACAAGAAGAGCCCTGGTTAGGCCCTCAATGCACAATAGATCATACCTGGAAGGGAGAAAAAAATACATTAGTTTTATACCTTAATCCCTTCACTACACATCATTTCACTGCGAAGCTATAATTTACCATTGATATATACAGAACATGTATGGTTTCACTGTGCAACTGTTGCCCTGCTGTGTCCTGGAAAGAAGTTTTGAACTTTTACTGATGAAAAAAAACTACTTTTATGTACTACTTTTACCTTAAAATTGTCACAGCAAGACAACACTCAGAGGTGATTCATATCCAAGAGGTTTTCAGGAGGCATGTTGGACATGCAGACATCGTACTCGTACATCTTCAGCAATAATAAGTAATAGAGTAATAGTAAGGACGCCTCAAATCCATTTTCAAAAGTAGAAGAACACATATCAAAATGTAAGTACAAGTCATAGGTATGGTGAGTTAAGTGGTTCCCTGTAACAAGTTTACATGGTCAGGAAGACATAAATTTCCTACATCCCTTTCTTTGCCCTGTCTGCAAACATTTCAAGGAATTCGAAGTCAAAGTTCAAATATCAACAATATGCCAGTTCGGCAGTTTGTTTTGGTGGCTACACACATGCGCACATCCTCCAAATCATCGGGATAACAAAAACCCTCCTGTACCTACAACACGTATTCCAAAATTTGAGTTTACATGAAAACTGTGTGAAAGAACTTTTTCCTTCTCCATCCATAATACAAGGAGGGATTTCAAGTTTGGTACTGTGCAGTGGATTGGGTCTTCATTGTGTTTTTGGCATAAAATTTTTCATTCAAACTGACATAAAGAAGTAATGGGATCCCTTTGAGTTGGATATTAAACCTAGATAGTGTTGGATGCACATACTGACGGAACAGGGGAACACCGTATGCTACAGTATGTGCTAGTTTTGGTTTGTGTATCGCACGCTGCACCCCACAATTCCATGCTGCAACAAATTTCGGAACCTGCTTATTGAAGATACTAGACAACTTAAAATTTAATTTTTTGCTTGAACTTCCCTTTTAAGAATAAGATATAAAAAGAAACTTCTTGCTTTGCAGGAAATTAACCTTTCCCAGCCTTTCATGTTTCCTTTTTCAAAAAATTTCACCCAGACATTACAATCACCAACTTGTAATGAAAGGCACTAAAGGTTCTGTGTAATTTATGATTATGAATTTTTCAAGTCTGGCATATTTTGTAGTAAAGGATAAAAATTGGATTTTGATTTTTTTTTGGAAGAGGTTGGGGAGTCAGCTCTTCCCTGTGTGACTTAAAATTGACTCAACGGTTCCCAATCCTACCGTAACCAGTCCTGCTGTGCCATATGTAGTTAGTTTTGTATACTGCTGCACGTATCACTTTGAAGTGTTTGAAGAGTTTGGAATTTAGGATCACTTTCTACAACACATTGAGGACATTTAATTCAACTCTCCGTTCTGTGACTGCTCCATCTTACCTATTTGCAGGGACATCAATTTTGTAAATGATGATATCAGACGCTCCTTCTGCTTTCTCAGATCCCTGCTCCTTTTCAAGCATGGCTTTTTCAGAGGTCTGACAGTTAAAAAAGGAAAGTATATACGAGTCCCTGTTAACTCTGGAACAAAAATGCCATTTTGTAGACCTTATGCAGTAGGCCTATACTGCATACATCAGTTAGAAAGGAAATATAATTTAAAGAAAAGTTTGGACAGAATCTAACAGAACAAGCAGCCATGGCTATGGTTCCCTTTCTTGAAACCTGTAGGCCCATTAAAATACTGCACAGCCTCTGTCATTAACCTTATGAAGTACAGTACAGTAACATGGTCCTCATAATATAAACTAGGACTCCATCAGGCTCTGAATTTGACAGCCCTCCCATTTCACTGATTTAAACAGGAATGTTTGCCAAAATGCTTTCTTCAGTGGCTATAGTATTCTTATTTTTAGATTCTGAACTATCTACAGACAACCATTTTCTTATGCTCATTCGAAATTTTTTAACCCCAGAAAATCTTGCACATTTTCAACTCACCCACTTCGAGTTTGACATTAATTAAAGAAAATACTTTCAAAAGAGAAACACCCTCCCTCTTGTGACCAATAAGATGGTGATTTCTATTAACCCTTTACCGTTGTTTGGGTCCTTTTGGACCCATACGGAGAGCCTGGCTGTCACCCATCTTTACTGTTTCACGCGGAGCTCAAAACTGCGAGCAGCTACCCGAAAATTCAGACACAACAACGAGAGAGACAATAGTTTAAGGTCACTGGGTCAATCGCCTACGGAAGCTGATGCGGGGCGTGCTACGTCTGCTTTTCTGCCCACTCCCAAGGTGCGCAAATTTTCCCTGATTGGAACAGTAAAGGGTTAAAAGTCAAGAGAAGTCCAACATACTTATTTTGAAGCAAAAGCTAATTAAATTTCTTGATTTTCTTCTTATTTTCTTAAAAGTTTCTCTCATTGTATGTTATGCCATAACTATTGCATATTCCAGGTATACCAAGCAAACTACAATCTTGGACAAAACTCCTTGGGACACCCCCCCCTCCCCTTCGCAATGTTGACCACAGTTAGCCTATTCACGGCATACAGTCACTCTTTCAGCGCAACATTGAAAGGGGGAGCGGAACTCATGTAAGCCTTTGAACTGAAATTCAAGAATATTATGGCAAAGTGTCCCAACAGTTTTGTCCAAGATTGCAGTCAATTTTAAGATTTGAGGAGAAAAAAGTTGTTTACATCAACAGCCAATCATGAAACAGGACAGTCTACTACTCTACTTAAAGTGTACCTCAAGTCAAAAAATTCAAAAATATATAATTAAGAGCATGAAAAATGAATTCTAACAGTCCAACTCCAACCTTCATAGGACACTCCTGAGCGGAGATACAAAATGTTGATGTTTATTCACTTAAAACAAATTGGTCCACTGTGCCATAATTTGTAACTCTCTTGTTGTACAACTCACAGGACCTGCTTTGTTTTCCTTTAAAATTAAAAATGTTTTTAAGACCTTGAATACTTCCTGTTTGCTTGCACAGCATGTTGCACAGAGAGGGCATAATTAATTACATCACCCCATTACACATCTTCTTATCTACAGTACCTTCACCTCCCCTCAACCACCAATCTCTCCTGCCATCCTTCCATTTTTTTGCAAAATACGATTCTCATGTGATGACCCCCTCTTTGGTTTGCTACCTGCTGACTTACCACTTCATCAAGTTCCAGTCCATAGTCAAAACAGAGTTCTTCAAACTCCTCCTCAGCTGCATGAACAAAAAAAAATTATAAAACACTTTTTTGAGACTCAAACAGCTCAAATGAATTTTATTGTTCAGCTTAATGAAGAGCCATAAAATCATCTCTGTTAAGAGTACCCTACAATTCTTTACACCAGCAGGTGGTCAATGGAAATGACAAAATTTAATTTTCAGTAAAATGATTAGTGCTGTACAGGCCTTCAGCCAGGATTTTGACTTCGGGAGTGCAGTAACATGCACCTGAAACTCAACATAATTAAATGTAGGCCTACGCTTAAAGTTAAAAAAATTTTGAACTTTTCTCTTCCAATGCATCTGCGCTGATCGGAATCATGTACCGTACTGTCCCAAAGGAGTTTCTGACTACTGTATGCTTTTGAGACCTTGTCAACTGTTTTCTTGTTGCTAAGCAGGTAGAACATAGACTGCTTCTTAATGGGTAATTTTAATTCAATTTTAATCACACTGATCGTATATGTAATCAATTTTTAAATCTGGTCCAATCCCATGCTTTTTACCCCTTCAAACTTTACCTATAGTACTAGGGTCACTTCTACCTCAGCAACTCTCTTAGATATGATTCTTACTGTACATGTATACACTCTCCAGGAGTCTTGTCTCTCTGGTGTAATTCTCGATGACATTTCTGACCATTTCCCAATTCTTACCCTTTGTGATCTGAATGCAGAAAGTGATAACTTGAACCCCAAGACCTGCATTATGTATAACAAGAAGGTCACTCCTGCAACACTTGAGTGTTTTAAATGTGTTTTACAAGGTGAAACTTGGGCTGATGTTTACCAGTGTAGTGATACAAACACAGCTTTCAATACTTTCAATAAGTTCAATGATATTTTCTTTTAATAACTGTTTTCCTTTTGTTCCTCGTAACAAAAGATCAAAGGGGAACGGTAATGATTGGATGTCTCCAGGTATTTTAAATTCATGTAAAACTACACAACAGTTGTGCAGGAAATATTTAAAGAGACATACTGCACTGATCAAAATTTTAATGATTACAAGTGATTTCGTAATCGTCTCGCTTCTGTTATTCGCAGAGCTAAAAATGAATATTATAAGACTTTGTTTTTAAGTTGTAGGAAGGATGTTAACAGTACTTAGCATTCTATTACTGTAATTACCTTCTCCATGGTCACAGTAATGATAAGTCCATTGATAAACTCATTCACCTGGGTAATGTAATGGTAGTTGGCCCTACCACCCAGCAAAATAACCCCACCGTGTGCTCTACTATTGTAATTTGTAGTCTTATCTTGGGGCCCCTGTTCCTAACTCATTGTATGTTACTCTGACAATGAATGATGAGATCTTCAATTTGATCTCATCTCTTAAACTTTCTGCAGCTGGGTCTGATGGCATCTCCCCTAAGGTTCTGTTTGAGACAAGGTTCCAGATTTGTGATGCCTTGTTGGTCATTTTTAAGAAGTCTTTTTTATCTTCCCATCTTCCTACAGACTGGAAGAGAGGTCATATAATGCCACCCTCTAAAAAAGGGAGGCATTCTGATCCGTCAAATTATAGATCTGTAAGTTTGACTTCTGTTGTATGTAAGGTTTGCAAATCTCTTGTTCATGATATTATTGTGCAGAACATGTTGCAGAATAACTTATTAAATTGGAACAGTATGGCTTTGTATCTGGTAAGTCGTGTGTATCCCAGCTTATTGTTACTTTTGAGAATAAGACTAAGTCTTTGGATGGTGGGTCAAATGTTTATGTAATCTTTACTGACTCTATCTATGAAGGCATTTGATAAAGTGTCTCACCAGAGGTTATTGCTCAAGTTGCAAAGCTATGGTATTAACGGGTATTGTCTTGATTGGATATAATCTTTTCTGTCTGACTGCAAGCAAAGGGTGTACGCTGATGGTCATTTTTCTGATTGAACTAAAATAATGAGTGGTATTCCCCAAGGGAGTGTTCTGGGTCCTACCTTGTTTTTGATTAATATCAATGATTTGCTAGATGTTATTACTCGAAGTCATATCTTTGCAGATGACACCAAGCTTTAGAAGTTAGCCCAGTGAGTGATTGTGAGTTATTGCAGATAGCTACTGTATTGATAAAGTGTTTGACTTGGCAACATTTTCACCCCGTTAATTGTCAGATCCTAAGGATGGGTAAAAACTCTTTGAGATTCACTTATTCTATGATGAATAAAACTGGGGCCTGGCACAATCTTGAGGTAGGTCCTAGTCAAAAGGATGTTGGGTTACTAGTTGACAATGATTTCCTTTCGTTCTCATACAGTATTTCTGGTACAGTAACCAAAGCAATTAGGAGAACTCTCAGGTATTTGGATGCTTCTTCTGTTCTTATGTTATATAGGCCTAAAGCAATGGTACTGTGCGTCCCATAGAGTACGGTATCCCAGTCTGGTCTCCTCTTTATTGGATTGTAAGGACATTGATGAAATTGAAGCTTTCCAAAGATGTGCAACTAAACAGCCATTACCTGGCTTTTGGGATTTTTCTTATGTCAAGAGATTACGTAAATTAGATCTGCCTTGTCTAAGTAGGTATGACATGATTTACATTTACAAGTAGGCCTTTGGCTTATGTGACTGGTGAAACGGCTGCGAACTGAATGCTTTTTCATAGGGCACTGGGACTCCAATACTCAGGGACACACATTAAAACTTTGATAAATTTTGAAAATGTAGTGAGGTTTACTTCAATTACAAGGCTTCACGGCTCTAATTTAGAATCCGTGCCCGGAACTGCGTCATAGCTGTAGGGTTAGGGGTTACGTATGCATAGTAATAAGGTTAGGGTTACGTATGCATAGTATAAGGGTTACGTACGCATAGGTATAGAGTTAGGGTGGGCCATATGCAGGTGTACGCATGCATATGAACTGTATACGTAGGGGTATATAAACCTTTATGTACAGTATACACATGTATCTCATACTGTACATATATGTACACTCTCAAGTACATACAGTTAGCTTTAGGTATACGTATATACGTATACCTACAGCTATATGTAATAGATAGTATTATTAGACAGTACTTATATTATTTTTAACCCATCCACTGGCAACGGCACTCGTAGCTCAGTAGGCAAGCGTGCTGGTCTTCATGCTAGAATCGCTATACCGTTAGGGTCAAGGGTTCGTGTCCCAGTACTGACAATGCTTTTCTTTCTTACACAGCACTAACCATTCACTTCTTTCCACAGCACACACTCACAGTGCTGTTCCTCGAGTGAGGAAAAAAAAGAAAACGGTTTCTTACTTAAAAAAAAAAAAAAACTTAAAAGTTTCAGCGCCCTCTTTTGGAAGTTGTGAAGTCAGTGAAATTATGTCTAACTTACTTCCGGGAACAGATTCTAAATTAGTACCGGCTTCATTAAGTGAACGAACTGTGGCTAATGACGAAATGGCCTATCCCCCAAAACGCCCGATGATGATGATGATGATGATGAACACTTTGCCCATACTTAGCCTGGGGCTTAGGCTAGGCCTAACTAGTCACTGAACGTGACCATATAATCCGCTCCTTGTAGTCACTCCTTACTACGGTCACTGGCCTACATGTACAAAGGTAACAACGTTTTAAGCCAAAACAACAAACGGAGCTCTAATTACGATGGAATGGTTCATAGAACAGATTTGAGTTAATATAATGATTTTGAGCATTCTTAAATACCACTTATACATTCTGGAATGTTTAATACCAGTAAATTCATAGCAAAAGGCAGGAAAAATGTGGTGCCATCCTTCACAGTAACATCGACATCTTGATCGTCTGCTACAGTGCTACTGTGTTGCATGATGGGAAGGACTTCCGCTAGACAAGCTGTCGAAGACCAATTAGTAAGCGCGGCTAGTCAATACTTGTACTTCATATAGTAAGCTCTCTGTACATTACGAAATTGTACAGTCAATGCGTAGGTTTCTCCGTTTTAAATGAGATCACATGACAAACACTGACTTCTTCGACTGAAAAAATAATCTGCACAGGCTTAATGTTACTCGCAGAATTATCCAGCCAAAATTTCCCTCTTAAAGGTCTTATTTCGTTAACAGACTTGTGTGGAAGGTGAATGTGATGACAAAGATCATCTGTGGAAAGTTTGGTGAGAAAAGGTATCTTTTTGGGGACGTGAGTAGGCAAGTGAGCTGTGTTTTTGTGTATACCGGGCAAGGGCCCAGAAATGAAGTGTTTAGCATAGAAACGTAATGCTGGGTCCTGTTCAAGGGCTAGGCCTAACGTACAACAACGTTACAACAGTAACACTTTGTCACAGTTGAACAACGAACAGGCCAAGACCAATAAGCCAGCTTTTTTTACTGGATAGTACGAGCTACAACAAAAAGTCGAAGTCAGGTACTCCACAATACTTACTGTAAACTCTACCCAGTGCTTCAAAAAGCAGGTCACATTTCACTCCAACAGTCGGCATTTTCGTTTCGAAGTCGACGAACTCGTACACTGGTTCTAGTTCCACTACACATATCATGCAATACCATTGCAATGAATGGTCAGTGTGCACCATAGAGCAGGATATAGGAACTAGAGTACGGACTCCCAATGGCGCGTGCGTAAATCGTCTGTGATTGCATGGAGACGCGGCATCCACGTTCACTCTGGGCATGACTTGGGCAAAAGTCACGCGGGGAGCGATCATGCGTGTACGAACTGTATGGGAGAAATCGATTCGGCAAATTCCTGCGACTTATTTGTCCTTGTAAAATGTGTATTTCATCCTAAAAAGTGGCATAAGCTGTTCGTTTTGACGCGTAAAGATATTTTCTAACTTTTCACGTCAACAGAAATGGTCAACGAGGGGCTGAATTTGCTTTTCAGTGATGAAAAGAGTAACGTTCGAGGAACGCACTCATGCAGGCAAGGACAACTCGCCCTTGTAAGACAAAACGGCCTCACAGTTCCCACTGCTTTTGTAAAGTCGGACAACTCGGCACCTACTAAAAGCATATAGCCCTTCATATACAGACAATTCGGCGTCTTACTGAAGCTGGCTACTCAGACAGCTCGGCACCTAATGAAACTCCGAACAGAGGAGACAACTCGTCCCCAAATGAAGTCGCAAATGTAGGCCTATCCTAACATTCCAACATTTTTCTCATGTTTGATCTTACATATTTTCTGTGGAGATTGAAAAATGGACATTAAAAAGGAAGGCATATTCTTCTACTAAACTGAATACCTGGGTCACTGGGTGGGGAGGGGTTTTTATCATTTTTTTTTTCTTTTTCATTCTCAAATTAAAAACTATGCCTAGTAAAGTAGTATAGCCTGGGCAGCACAAGTGGCATGACGTGACTGATTTTATTTTATTTTAGTAGCTGGTCAGCTGTTAGTCATATGTTGTAAGTGGTTGACTGAAAATATGAACCAGAATATTTTTGCCAATTGAATCAGTCAGCTTGATATAGAGGGGGGAAAAGTTATTTAACGTTACTCCCTTCCGTCTACGGGTGACTAAAAGTTCGCATGAAAGTGACTCACTCAGCCTTGTGAGTTAGGGGCAGCTAATAAAATACTGTAACTATAGATGCCAAACTGAAAAGAGAAGGCTTGAACTGACATTCTATCTTTACTACATTATTTTATTTTTGTATTCTTTTTCTTCCTTTTTCACATACAGATGTTTTACTGTAATTTACAGATATAAGGAATAATGATGTAGTAGGGCTACAGGTGCAATTTCTTTCTAATCATTTGAAAAGGAGTGCAAAATTTGGGAAAGGGAAGATTGGCAATAGCAACAGTGCACCTTTGAATTTTTTTGAAATGTCACTCCACAATTTCCCAATGTATATTTCAAGGTGTAGGCTGCAAAGTGGTACCATGATATGCAAACTAAAGCCAAACTAAAGCCTACTATATGTGCCTCTTGTATAAAATACTTCTCAGCTTGTCATAATGGCAACAGTGAGCTTGCAGAAACCAGTGTTGTAATCGAGTCACTAAATCTAGTGACCCAAGTCACCAGTTTTGAAATTTTTAAGTGGCTCTACTCGAGTCATTGACTCAAGTCACTGTACTATTCCAATGTGGAAATAACTCCTGAATTCTATCGAGTCACTATCATTTTGAGAGGAAGTGACATGAGTCGTGATTTGTTACAACACCGGCAGAAACTAGAAGCACTAGTTTACTGGCATGCATGAAGAATTAAAAGCAAAACCTGAATAGGCCTACATGTATACATTTGTCTGATCTACTTCTTCTTCAAACAATGTTAAATAGGTTCTGTTCTACCAACCAAATAGTCCAATCACAGTCACATGTTACAGTACTTCTCTAATTTCTCTGGGCACTTGGAAGTCTTTAAAACTGTTGTCAAGTATAATAAAGAATGCAGTCTTTCACCAGCAGCTGACATTATTGCTCCCCATGATTTTGCTTTGGCTGGTTGAATGTCTCCCTCAACTGTCTAAACTCCAGTAATTGCAAGGTATGGTGATCCAGAATTAACATTTTCTTTCAAAATATTCAAGGAGTACATGATGATAATTAAAAGTCAGTTGACACTTTGTAGGTTAAATGAACCTGGACTTAAAAGATGACACCCAAGCAGTTCCAATTCTCTTAACCTTCTTTATTAAGCCCCTTGATCCCTCCTCTGTCTGAAATTCATCCTCATCCAGACACAATCTCAGTCTGTTACTTAAGGGTGATCATACTTGATCCCAGTGTGTAATCAAACATTCTCATCAGTACAGTGTGTATGAGTTCTGTACTCTGCACTTTTTGAACTTGCTTTCAGTCAAAGAGTAGAGCCAATTGGCAATTTCTGTGGATGTGGACTAACTACAAAAATTATAGTTTGGGGTGAGAGAATCAAGCTTAAATGTCTTTGTTCACTTCATTATCTGCTTGTGTGGCAGATGCCTTCAGAAATGACCACATCCAGCGTAAAGTACAGGAAACAGTTCATGGCCAGCAGCACTATGAATCTGACATCCCTTGGGTTTCTCCCTGCAAGTGCAAAAAAAAAATGAAACCATCAGTTTCTGTAGTTTGGGGTGAAGATTGTTATCATTTACCATGATGTATTAAAACCAAATGCAACCCGTAGCATAGTACATATAGTAGCCTACAACTGCAAGACTGGCATCAGGTATTCAATGTTTTTTTTTCTTCTTTTAAGTGTTGGTAATTAAGTTAAACTGCATCATGGAATTAAACACTAACATATTTCACCATTTCCCCAAATAATGTACCTTATTTCCAGTGCAACAGCTTGATTAGCCCCCAGTAGATATATACTGTAGCCTACACATGTACATGAATTTGAGGCATTGGACCTTAGTCAGTTACAAATTTGGCTCCAAAAATTTGTCTCAAACATATACTTGGGGACTCTAGACACCCTACCCCCTGTTAAAAGTTTTAAAGAAAGTGGCAAAGAATGGTTAAAATTACTGCAACCCTCACCCTAGTAGACCAAAATTGCATGCCAGCTCTTTTTAACTAAAGCGCCCTACTGTTTTACAGCCTGCTGCTAAATAATTACACGCCCTGTAGGCCATTTTTGCCCCATCTGACCTAAATTCCTAGCCCCACCAGTGTAAAAAGACCTCTTGTTTATATAACATCTCATTGCATCGTGAAAAGGCTCCATGCACAAAGTTTACAGAAGGAAAGTGGAGTATTTAGATTCAGAAACTATCCAGTAACGTTAGGCGTAATATACTGTATACTACGTATATAGGCCTATTGTATACTAACTGTGTTACGTACAGGAACGTGTTCGCACTAGGTGAAGAAAAATGCGTCTTTTTCAACTTAAACAAGAATAAAATACGAAACCATCAAAAGAAACTTACAATTTATGAGAAATACTACATCCTCCTCTTTTTCTGATAGAAGTAGATGATATCAGAAATCAAATTTTTGGACGTTCATGTGCATGTGATTTGTATGAATCTCTATGTAAGCGATCGGTCTGTTGCCCAGATAGAATATGGGTTTAGAGTGTCCATACTGTAAAAGGTAAAAGTTGTTCGTTGTCTAGTATGTTGTTCTCTGTGTTTATCATCTTTGATTTGTATTCTCTGTTACTCACCTGTAGGTTCAGCGAGCTTTGCACATAGTTATGTCTTTAGTTATGAGCGTAGGTTAGTTCCTTTGTTATTTGCATTAGAATAGTTTAGGTGTGTCGTGTATGTTTGTATGTGCGTGTTAAGTTAAAAGTAGGAAAGGGAAGAGTTCAGTTAAGCTCACGATGGAATAAGAAGAAGGACTATAATAAATGGGTGAATGTCGAGTTCGTCTCTGTGTACCTACTTTGAACCCGCCTCGAAGTTTCCACGTTACATTTTGGTGGCAGCGGAAGTTTTACACAATTTCTTCGGACATTTTTCGACAAAAGCTTCAATGTATTTTGGACAACGCCCAAGAAAGATTATTCTGAATTTTAACGGCAACTTTAAGTCTTCAGTTTGTTTTACTTCTCAGTTATATTACCAGAATTGACAGCCTGAGATAAATTTGAACTGCCTTTCGATATTGAACTACAGGGAATATTTTATTTTAGCCCAAGAAAGGAGACTATTCTAACAATGATTTCGTCGTTTAGAAGCGACTTAGGAAAGCATTCCGGAGAGAGAGAGAAAAAACAAGTCCGAAATAAACTCTTATTGCCAGCCGGTTTCAGCATGTTCGAAGTGAACTAACAGACTCTACCAGTCTACTCTGAAAAGAATGGGGAAAAGTGTAACAGACATACGGTTTTACTATTTTTGAAGTTGAATGCAGTCGTAGATTACCGTTACTTCCAGTAAGAAAACCCAGGAGAGCCGTTAAAGTTGAAACAGTGTGACTGTTTGTTCAGATACAAGAAGACCTGTCTTTTACAGATTTTGAGAGGACTCACACCTTACGTGGAAGAGGGAAATAGGCGCAGAGAGGATAAAAATTAGATCCCGTAAGTAAAGCCGCGTAGACCGACTCGATAGCAAGATATCAGCCAACGCCATTGGTACAGCCGATTTCTATACATATTGAAAATACCAAACCACACCGTCAGTCTTCCCCAAGTTTTTTGTCATTTGGTGACACTTTATATATGAGAAAGAATTGAGAAATTTTGTAACGGAAGTGGCAATTTGAATTCCTGAAATGTAGTAGTCATAAGCTTTATTATAGAAGCAAAGACTGTGGAAGGGAAGCGAAGACTGTGAGTACGGTACTAACCTGTCATTTATGCGGATGATTCATAATTTCATTGTTTCTGTATACCAATAGGAACTTTCAAGATGTTCCCAATAAGCAAAGTTAAACATGAAGAGAAACCATACTGAGAAGGAACTACAGCTTCCAACAGGTATTTTAAGATTTTGTTACTTAAGCGGATGTTTTAAAAGGTGCATCACAAACCGGGCTGAGTTGCAGTCTCTTTGGAACAGAATTTAGTTTGAATTTTAACTGACTCAATGACCTGATTGTAAATACCAAAAACTTGAAAGACTTTATATGAGTACCGTTTATTTTTGGAAGACTGGAGTTTTTAACAATTGCGTTCCATTTTTGTTATCTTACTGGAATTGTAGTGTTAATGTTCTTCTATGTGAATTTCGTATATATGGTATATGTAAATTATGTGCAATAAACACTTTTCACATGCACTTTCTTCATATAAGAATTAGGCCTAGGATTTAGCGTCAAGTCATCAGTAAAACATACGTAGTGCAATATATTTAGGCGTAGGTAATTTGTAAAAATATACTTAGAGATTGGTGCAATAGCCTACTTTGGAATAGGAATTAGTGAAATGCTGCACGACTGTATAGTGATGAGCCATGTTGTTAGTATTTTTGAGAACGCCTTCAGTATCTTGTTAGACTGGTGAATTGAAAATGCTGCATTATTGTAGTCAATATTTTTTCAAGTGTCTTCTAGATAGCAACTGTTGTGCCAAAATTACTATGGTGTATCCCGGGCCATTATTAACAGCCATGTACATGCATTTATAGGCCTTCGTTGCATTTAGCTTGTACTTAAGAAGAATGTTAATTGGTAACTTAGGATAAAATGTTAGGGAGCCTCTGTCTTGCCTTGCACTTATCACTTTGAATGGGTTAAACAGTTAAATGTTCGTCGTTACTTTACCAGCGTACTTTACTCTCCTTACTTTAGCCATCGCGCTATATTTGTGCAATGAGAATGAAGACTTTCTACTTATCAGAACGTTACATTTTGAAAAATCAGTCATCTTTTATTACAACTATATTTCACATAGCCTATATAATTTTCGTATGGTAACTTACAATAAGAAAAAGTATTGTTCAAGAAATGATTTTTAAAGTAAACTATTTTTGTATCAAACACCAGAGCAAAACGATGCACCTGGATTTTTATTTATGCGAAATGTAGATTATTATGGCATGTATAATGTACAGTTCAATGACCAACCAAAAACGGTCTAAAGATAGGAAAATACTTATGGCAGACCATATCATAGCAGTTTCGTGTACCGCATTATACCATTAGTGAAATGTCTAGTTTTTGGTTAGTTATAAAAATTTACAAATGTTTTATCTGACAAGTGAATGAAAATTGAAATTTGATTCGGTTGTCCATCAAATGTGTTACTTTCCGCTTGTTTCTTAATAGTACTGTGAAATAAATGACGTAATATAGGCTAGTTATCCTTATAGATAAGAAATGAGGACATTTCTTTTCAAAGAGGGGGAGTAATGTAAAAGGTAAAAGTTGTTCGTTGTCTAGTATGTTGTTCTCTGTGTTTATCATCTTTGATTTGTATTCTCTGTTACTCACCTGTAGGTTCAGCGAGCTTTGCACATAGTTATGTCTTTAGTTATGAGCGTAGGTTAGTTCCTTTGTAATTTGCATTAGAATAGTTTAGGTGTGTCGTGTATGTTTGTATGTGCGTGTTAAGTTAAAAGTAGGAAAGGGAAGAGTTCAGTTAAGCTCACGATGGAATAAGAAGAAGTACTGTAATAAATGGGTGAATGTCGAGTTCGTCTCTGTGTACCTACTTTGAACCCGCCTCGAAGTTTCCACGTTACAATACGATCACAGCTGTTTTGGGGAGTCCGCCCTCTAGTTCCTATTATCCTACTCTATGGTGTGCACTCAGTCATGCGAACGTAAAAACAGGTGCGGGTCACCCTGCCGTTAGGGGTTTTCACTGTGTGCATAATTTATTTCGCTCCATCAGGTCAGGGTGATTCTAGCTAACTTGCAACTGTCCCACGCCGCGTTATCTAGCCTGCAAAGTTAGTATTCTTTCTAATATTAAAACATGCATGTTATGCGGTAAAGAAGAGTCCCAAAGTTGCATATGCAGTCATTAATTTTTCTGACGCAATTTTTGTTTACCGCCCTCACTTCCTCCTCAGGCTGAACCTTGAAGTTGCTGATGATACCATATGGCAGGCTGTGTAGTGAATGATCTGTTGCAAATCTGAATAATGATCGACATGTCCAAATGCATTGTCGCCTCCAAATAGGGACATTAGCCTAAGTAAATACTAGATACACGTTGGTAATTGAAAAATTATGGCTGGGCCCGCATGCCACGACCCATTTACGCCTCGAGTTGCAAACGTTCAACTTTTTAGGTCAAGAGCAGTCAGTCCCCCAAACTTATTTTCAAGTTAAAGCAACAGCTTGACATCACAATTTTCGTCTCATTTCTCTTCAAAGTGTCATTTTAGACTTCATTTGCATATTCAAGGTAGGCCTTTAACCAAGCAGTTAATTTGAAATTTGAAGGGAAACAATGCTGTCACATGACTTTAAACAGTCAAACATTCTGCTACACTACTTCAAGTTAGGGCGATAAGACTTCCGACTTGCCCTAAGTTTAGAGCAAAAATCCTTCCCACTGCCATATGGTCGCGCCAGCTTCCATCAGTGGCGGAGCTACCATATAGTCAGAGGGGCGGTGGCCCCCCTTGACGGACTCAAATTGCCTGTCAGCCCCCTTTTTGACTCTTTTTACCGTGTTGAAGCACATGAATCTACCTACATAAAAGGGCCCTCCACTCTATTTTTCGCCCCCCTCTGACCAAATATTCTTGTCCCACAAACTTTGAAGCGCCCTTGTGGGCCATTCTTGCCCCCTCTGACTGAATTCCCTTCCTCCACCACTGGCTTCCATAAACAGCATGACGTTCTTTGCTCAGCTGAAAAAGTACCATGGGTTTCAATGAAGTAAACCTGGTAAACCAGGTAGAAGTCCTTTACATAAATTCTCAATTAGCACTACATGGCACAAATTAGAAAATTTTGCCCCTTGTGAGCGTGACCGTATACCAGACGTGATATTGATCTTAGTGCAGTGACGTTATTTTGCGGCTCACCCTTATGATACCGGGAATCCACATTAAGGAATTACCATTGCCAGATACAATGTGACTAGAACCTACATGCTGCTAAAGAAGTCGTGAATTTTTGAACCATGTCAATCAGTTCAGATGAAGTCCGATCGAAGTTATGCACGAAAAAGATATTTAATAATTTACTACATGTTCCGAAATTAAAAACGTGTTTATATAATTACCAAAGAACATTATTTCTTGATATTTTCAGCTTGAAGGGAGGTACACCTCCGGCAGGCCTATACGGTTTTGGCTGTCAGTGAACATCCCGGCGGTAGAATATTCCAAGTGCAGTTTGTTATTTTATTTTGTTTTTATGTCATGACGCCCTCGTTTCAGCTGGGGACAGAATTTTTTAATAAACTTTTCGATTGACAGCAAATTAAGAAAGTGTTCTGAAAAGTAGGCCTATTCAGGTACACTGTGCGGCGCAAGGTTACAGCCTTTACCTATACAAGTAGACTTGGTCATCTCTTCACCGACTTGTGAAGAAATCCCTCGCCGGATTCTTTTTATTTAAATTCACTAGATTGAAGCTTAGTACGTGCTACTTTTGAATTCTGTATTATAGGCCGCGGACCGTGCAGTCTGTGGAGGCGCGGTTCTAGACTTTATTATCTTTTTTATGGGGAGGGGGCTTAGAGGGGGTTTGAAACGGCCGAATAATTTTTGGCAAAATACGAGAACCGGCACTACAGGCTGAAACCATGATGATAAATACTGAGTATCACACCAAATGTAATACATTCAACTTATAGGCTTGTACTCATGTCATGTACAGACAATTTTATTCAGTAACAATGAATTTAACGTTACTGAGAGGCTATGAGCTACGGGTCCTGTTCATGGACAGTCATTGGGGGAAACGCCCGCACCAGGCGCGTAGCCAGGATTCTGTCATCGGAAGGGTTTTGGTGTCATGGGGGGGGGGGACTGGGACACGGCAGTAGGGAAATGTCTAAAGATAGCCTGAGAAAAAACCCGCTATTTTAGGTGTTTTTGCATTTCAAGGTTGAGTCGTGCGGGGGGGGGGGGGTTCTAACACCCGAAACCCTCCCCGTGGCTACATCACTGGCCTGCACTGATGTACATCTGACTTAAGCCACTGCCAGTAAAAAAAGACTCGTTTTCAATGCTAATATCCATTAACTATATAATATTCGCTACCATGGAATTTCGCGTACGGAATCTGTCCCCAAGTTTCATAGTAACACAACTTACAGTACCTTTGTGATATGGAGGCTTACACGACGGTGGTCACTGATCAATGATTTATTCAACAGAAGTCGCCTAAGTAGCGACGTGTGAAGCGAGAATTACTAAATATTCTGTCTTCTGGCGTACCTAGACTTTTGCCAGGGAGAGCAAGCATCCATACTTTCCTATTTTATGTAAATAATCATATGGACCTTTCTGCGATTAGTAGGTACGCGTCTTTGGGCGCTCAAATCAAGGCGAAATTTTAAACCCTTTCAAACCATTTTTTTCGAAACATTGAGTTGTATTTCAGAAAATTTCGAATTCTGAGTTTCTTGTACTACAGCGAGAGCACATCATGCTCTTCATAGTTCAAATGGAAATAAGGCCTTAAAAGAGTGGATATAGGGATATCGACGTTGCGCGCGAACCGCGCCGAAAATTTTGCCTCACTTAAAATATTTAAAAATACGGAGCTTTCATTACATAAAATGTGGAATTCTGGATTTTCTTTAAGAACATTGAAAAAATTTGGCAATAATTGGAGAATCTGCCCTCCCTTTCAGCAAATCTGTGACTGTATCCTTTTACGGATCGTTGTTCCTGCTTAATGTTACCCATTAAGGATTGTAGATTGAGGCTCCTTACAGCATTTGAAATGTTTTCAAAACTTTGTTGTCTTTTGTAGTCAGATATTTGAAAGTAGTAAAGGGCTCATATAAAAGAGAATTTGGAATTTATAAAAGAAACGTTATGAAAAAACACTGTAGTAGACCAGTGTCTTTGAGAATCAGTTGTCATATTTGTTATATATCCGACTTTTCCTTTCCAGAATCAGCGCGGAAAGTCTTCTAACACTCTAAAAACAACTGAAGAAAAATAGTCAATGCTGGAAAAATGTATCACATAAATATGCAATATATTCGAGCAAGCTTTGCTAAATTTATTGGGCTATTTTAAAACAATAATTAAGATAGTAACGATGGTTTGCCCAAACTTAAGCAATTCATTGTTTTCCTCAACAATTCAGTATGGGCTATATGTTAGTTCAACTGATTTTCAACTGTTTCAAGAATGAAATTTTGATTGGTTTTAAAGTGTGAACACTTCTGTGTAGGATATGCAAAATGCAGGGCGAAAAGCGCCTGGAAAATGTCACTTTGTTAAGAGAAATATCTAAAAACATTCTTTTATAGGAGAGAATTCGGTATTCGGAATGACAAAAATGTTGGGACAATAGCAATGCAGTTGTCCGGTGTTACCGGTACTTGATGTTCTGGTGTCGCAGGATAGCAAATTTTGGGATTTTTAATCAGAGCCAGGGGACAATCTCCCTCCTGTCCCACCCCGCCGGTAGGTACGCCACTGATTATGTCGCTGTCGAATTTGCATTCACATGGCGTCGAATGTAAAAATACAGCTTGGTAAACAACTCAATTGCAGTGCATGTGTTTCCGTACCCTTTTCGCACCAACTGCCTGGTCAAGTACCGGTAGTTGGAGCATCACACTTGCAGTCGGGAAGTTGGGAGTTCGAGTCCCGGCTGGGTCATACCGAAGATTTTAAAAACACAGTACTGCTTGGAGCTCAGCATAAGCAATGGAGTAGGGAAAACAATCCAGTGAGCCACAACTGGAAAAAGGCTGTGGCCGGCTCGACTTGAACCAATTGGTTGAAAATTGGGCCGTAAAACTCTATATAACCGAACCTAATCCTTACCGTTTACAGTACGGTTTGCAGGCGCGGATCCAGACATTCCAAAAAGGAGGGGGGGGGGGTACTAAAGAGGAAGCAGGGGTGTGAGGTAGTTGCAATGCTAATTTCCCTTGTATTGTACTGTTGATGCGGCGAAAAGGAGGGCTAAAGCCGTAAAAGCCCCCTCCTGGATCCGCGCCTGGTTTGTCGACTTGTAAATACCTTCAGTCAATCATGATATATTCTTTATACGTGGCTCCACGCTTGGTGTACAAGCAGCAAGATCACGTTATTTTCTTGCATGACGCATTAATTAGCTATGACCTGAATCAGAGAGAAAGCATGCCGATTGTTTTCCCGCATAAGACTCAACCACATAAGGAAAATAAGGCTGGAGATGGGAGGGGGCAAAGCAGGATATATGTATATATGTTATAGATATTTTTCCCTCTTTTAATATACGCAAATACAGCATTAAGGTATACACATACACAACTTCGAATAGTTGGGTGGAGGTGGGAGAGGGTTTGAGTCCCCAAAGCCCCCGTAAAACCTCACCTGAGTCTGTGACTGTTGTGTTGAATTCGATATCCCATTAAAAATTGAATATCTCATTGGAAACAGTTGTCAAACCAGGACCAACTCCCTGATCAAGGGCTTACAGCAACCCCTCAGACAGCCGGAAATGGTATTCATCATGCTTGTAAGCAGTATCTATAAAGCAGTCGCAAATTTGTAATCATGTCCCTAAGAATAACCGTTTTCCGCACCATCGGTTGTCCAAAGCTAGAAGTAAATGTTTAAAAATCACAACCCCTCAGACTTGTGAGCAGATTTCAAACAGTCGTTATTTTGAAATAAACTGTAGGGGTTATTTGGTGTGAAGAAAAAGTAGCTTAGTAGATGAAGTTTTACGTTCCAATTGGTGTAAAGGAGAACAAACGTGGAGGGAAAAGGGAAAGTTGGGTCAATAAATAAATATGACAAATTTGCACACAGACCCATTTAAAAGAAAGGTTTAACATCAAAACAGGATTTGGTATGTTAGAGGGGTACTTATTCTGAACATTTCGGTGAAATTTGCATTGAAATCCGATGTGTGGTTCCCACTATATGAGCACGTAAATTTTTCACATTTTCAACACATAAATGGGCAGTCTTTTGCTTTTCTTTAAACTTTATTCTGGATTTTCTCCTCAACAATTCCATATTATTGAAATGTGATTGTATAAGCGGCATGAAAATTTAACAAACTTCCCATCCCCCACAGAGAGGTCATACTCCTGTTAACTTCAAGGTTAACACAGCAGTCTGATAAAACAAAGGGAAACAAGGCATTCAATGTAAATGTGAGGAAGTAATATCAGCTCTGCTGCCCTCAAGATCACTTTAGAACACAAATCTAAAGACTTCATTTACTGATATCTCAAGAAATACATGTCCGACTTGAATGAAACTTATAAACTGTGTATATTTTGTTCTTCTTTCACATATGAAAATTAAGTTTTTGCTTGCTTAAACTTTCCCTTTAAGTTGGAATAGGGCCTTTTTTATGAATTAAACAAAACTTCAACCTTTTTGGAAGGAAGGGGGGGGGGAGCCCCTAAGTTTTCAATTACGTAATTAATTCTCTTCGCATCGCTTGCTTTGTTCTACTGGAGATGTGAAAACTTGTTATGGGTAATTAAGACGTAAGCCAGTCCAATCTTTAACAATAAATGATAACAAATTAAAATCCACTCGACGGATTGGCCCGGCTGATGACGAAAATCAAGTTATTTTTTTTTAATTTTCTGAACTGAACAAATATTTATTTAAAATACAAAGTACCTCGCTTTTTATTTTTATTTTTTATTTAAGTTTGCATACCTAAAATGGAAATAAAAGTAGAAAGCGTGCTACTTTTTATTTTAAATGAAATATCATTCCATATCATTGATTTATTTACTCAATATGGAATAAAATTTCATATTTTGAACTGGTATTGAATCGTTCAAATGGATTTTATGGGTGCTTCCAGAATAACTTTGTTTATTCATCTCACCGCGACGCCTTGACTTTTTAACTAAACTCGATTTTATTACGGGTTCGTCAGTTTATGAATTTACTTAATGTTTAAGAGCATGTATTCGTACCAAACCTTTGGTCAGTAAATTCAAAATGTAAGTGTGAAGGTACATATTCCTATTCCAAGGAACTAATTCCGGTTTGTATTGAAAAAATAGTTCGATAAAACCAATACAAGGCTTACACCCTTCAAAGTAAGTATAACGTGTGCGAACGTTTTCTCACACTGCTGAATGTTATGTGGGTGTAAGATGTATTGGAAATAGCAGCATTATCTCTGTATAATCTTCTTAGCAGGTGTTGTATCCTTTTGGGGTGTACACTTTTGTGGTACAAGTGTACCATTCTGAGGCGGTGCATGTGTAATACACACCCGTCGAGCTGATGACGTTCAATACACGTCCCTTGGATGATAAATCTTTTATCTTAGTTGGAATGATTTTATGTGTCTTTTAACTCTTACAAGGAAATTGTTAAAAAAAATATTTAAATGCTAAAATCTGGATGATGGCGTTAAACTGCGTTCAAGGAAGAAGAGTTCTGTTTGCGTTGACAGCCTCTGTAGTGAATACTGCTAATGTGATCTGTGTTGAAATTGCTACAGAGTCTATAGATTTTCGAGTGATCACCTCGTTTTCTGGACTCATTTTATTCAGTCTTAGTATTATGCTTCATTTTAAGTATAGGACGAAACTACCAGAAACTACTCTAGACGCCATATTGATTTTGGTCTCAGGAATAATGCTTGGCATAACTGAAATCCTTGAAAATTATGGCATAGAAACAAAGGTATCAGCTGGGGACGTCGTTGCTCTCCAGGGCTCTGAAGTAATATTTTGTGGACTTTTAGCTTTCATATTCTTAAAAGAATTGTTTGGATTAGCTGAGATTGCCCTCTCCATCTTACTTTTAGCTGGGCAACAATTAATTATTCGCCCGTCTTTTTTATTTGGCTCTTCCAATCGAGCACGTGACAATGGATATCTTTCGGGTTGTCTACTTGCCATTCTAAGTGCACTAACCGTGTCAGTTTCCTTCGTAGCAATACGTAAGCTATCCAATCAAAAGCATTACTTCTCTTTAATAGTGTTTTTGCAAGCATGCATCCAAATAAGTGTCATATCTTTCACAAGTACGAATTTCTGGCCGATGGAGCCCTCTTTTAATGCTCTGGTGGCAACTATTGGAGTCTCAGCTACGACCGTTTTCTATATTTTCCTGTCTTTGGAAGCATTGTCTTTGACGTCTGTGCTATTGGTAGAGAGTGTAAATAACCTTGATTGCCCTATGACATATGTGATTGGTCAGGTATTCCAGAAAGTGCCCTCGTCTGATTGGTTGTCTTGGATTGGCGGTGCAACTATTTTTTCTTCTGTCATCGGATTTGCGATTGCAGACTACCAGAGATCTCACAGAAATGCACTGGAAGGGGAACAAGAGAAGCCTCTGCACGTAATTAAATCATACCCTAATAAACTACACGAATGCATTCTGTAGAAACACTCACCATATTGAGTGATACCCTACAAACTATTCTCTCGCCATTTTCTAGTGTCTTAGTTGCCGGTCTTTGGAAATATTGCGAAGAATACTTCTGCTCAACTAAATGTCTTTTCCCGACGAAATAACTCTACAATTGCAATTCATGTACTTTGAATTCTTAAGGTTCTAGCCGAAGGAAATGTGCACGCCATTTTTACCGACAGACATAATGTTTATTACAACTGGTATGACATGCTGATTTTATCTGCCTTCACTTGCAGACTTCACAAATGGAAGTTGATAGTGACAGATTGTAAAATTTGGGCACTAAGGGCAACGAAAAATGTGTGTTGCAAAAAGGTTTTTTTAACTTGAATCAGCGCGAAACCGAGCCAAAAGCACCACTCCTATGGGTGGGGTCAAGGGGAAAGCTCCCGGAAACTCTGAGGGTTTACCATCTCTGAGTGAGTGAGCAATGAACGGATCATCATCCCCCAACTCCCCGTTTCGACAGCCCCAGGCGTCCTGAAACTTCAACATTGATGCGGGAACGGGGTTTGTCCCATGTATTTTCAAAATTTTTATCCAGGATTGGTTGATGCATCCAGATCTGGTATAGGCTAAAGTGTCAACATCCATTTGGAACGGTATTATGCCATAGTGCTCCAAGGTGGCACCATTAAATTAATGGAAATAAAAATTTCCTTCACACATGAAATTCCTTCTAACGGATTATACGACAGCTACTACTTCTTTAAAGCCCTCCCAACTTTCTGGCAGAGAGCCGTTCTTAGAAACCAACCGTTTATTCCCGAAGCCGTTTTTCTCTCCAAGGAAGATACGTCCTCGATCAAAAGGACCACACTTAACGACTGATCAACCTCAAGGTATTCAGACCATTTATATCATTAGTCTTTTATGCGTGGCTTCATTCTAGAATGGATGGAAAGAACTACTGATGCATGCATGCAAGTGTAGAGACTGAGCCGTTTCGAATTAATAAATGTATTTGATTTGTTAGATTTACGTTGATCACTGGGGTAATGTTAAGAGATTGCACAATGGCAGAAGGTTCCATTTTTAAGGTCTTCCGTATGACTGAGTTAGTGAAGCAGTAGTACTTGTATCGGATGAAGCTTCCATAAATCATATACTTGGCTAGGAAACCACTTTCATATTAATTGGAAGCTTTGTCTTGAAAATGTTAGTTCCCACTCCCAGCTCACTTATTGGGTTTCACGATTGCAAAACTATCGTGAGTTAGATTTTCCAAATGTTTACACTTTCTATGGTTCCACCCCTTAAAGAGCGTCATTTGATGGTTATATAGGTGAAAGCTAGCCAGAACAATTTGGAAAATAGAAACATGAAAGCAAGGAAAACATAAAGGAAGTATGTGGTTGTACATGTGTGTGAGTGTGTGTGCGTATGTTTTTGATGTGTACTCGGGCACAACTGAGCGCGTGTTTGCTCCAGAAAAGTGAGGATATTCCTGCTGGGGGAATTTCGTTCATCTGATAAATAATCATTATAAAGGAAACACAAAGTGCCCGTTTATATATACAGTAATATTTTGCTTGCCTCTCCCAGGCATATGTTTTTTTTAAATATCTATACAGTTGATTGTATTTAGGCTGTACTATAAGAAAGTGTTTAGAAATTGAACGTGTTTTCAAAAAAAAAAAAAAAAAAAAATGGCCCACTTTGTAAACATGACGTGAGGGGGGCATGGCCCAGTGCTCCCCCTTCGTACGCCACTGCTGTAGTTCACTGGTATCACAAGTGGCAAATTTTCGAATTTTCCCTTTTAGAGCCAGGGGCAATCGCTCCCTCCCCATGTAGCTATGCCACTATTGAGTATCATTCATTTATTCACATTGTATGTCGTCCATTCCCATAGTGATTTTAGCTATTTCAAGGCGTTGTCGGTGCATATCAGAGCATTTCAAATTTCTTGTCGACACCCCTCGGGCTCTTTATAGTTGTTTGATGAATCAATTTATATTTTTGTGTACACTGTTTATAATCACGTCTCTTTTAGTATTCGTAATAAAGGTCTAAATACTAAGTAACTCCTTATAATTATCAGTTATTTTCTTAATTAAATTATTCTGAATGATGGCCTAAATATCTAGTCATAGTTTTGGTCATCAGTCATTTTCTGAATTAAATAATTCTTATATTTTTTAAATGAGAAACTGAGAGACTGAGAAGATAAAATTGAACCGAAAGGAATAAAATTAACAACAATGATTTTCAAAGTTAAAATCACCGTAAGATCCGTGTAGAGATTAAACTGCGGTATAATAAAACTCATCTGGAGAAGCAGAAACACAAGTAGCAGAATTAAAACTTTCAGAAAAAAAGGGTAAGGGGCGCCAGGCAATTATGTTAAAAGTCTATTGCAATTTTGATGGGATTTAAATATGCTTTCTTTCACTGCATGTAAAAATCACCTTATCAGAATATGTATGAAAGGAATGGATAACGTATTTACCTTCTATTTCAAGCAAGGAAATAAACTTATGGATGATCAATTTCGAAGTAGATAGGCGATTGAGGATACTGGTGCATACATGTCATATGTTCATATTTTATATACTACGTGGGAGGGTGTACAGAACTGTGAAGCCACATTCATACGTTCCCTTCTATTTGTAGAGAAACGGTTTTATGTAACATTTTAAAGCGTGGATTTTTTGCAATCTTTTAGCTTTCCGTTCCGTTAAAGAAGTTTGCCTAATACATACATATATATATATATATATATATATATATATATATATATATATATATATATATATATATATATATATATATATATATACATATAAATGCGTTCACACATACATATATGTACATAAACTTATATTCCTTCATAAACGCATATACAAAAGGGTATATAAACATAAAATGCATGTATATAAACATAAACAATCCACCTTATGAATATTCAAACTCATACATTATGCATGCATAGATACATATATATATATATATATATATATATATATATATATATATATATATATATATATATATATATATATATATATATATATATATATATATATATATATATATATATATATATATATATATATATATATATATACCACTAAATCATACCTTAGGCGGACGTTCGTTAAAATGAGACCTTAGAAGGACACATATTAAAATCACATATTTGCAGACATTTGCATATACGAGTCATTGAAATTTATAATTAAAATACCATAAGAGTCTATCATAACGGTCATAACCTGTAGTAGTTGTCTTTTAAGTAAATTGCCTATGTAGAACATTAAATTAATCAAACAAAATATTACGTGTTATATGTACTTGAATATTTAATACGTGCGTGTCCCTTACAGGACATTTTAAACAATATAACTAATATTCCAGTGCTGTACTATACGCAGTGCGTTTTGTGTACGGTTTTCACACGGTAACCCAATGCCAAGGGCCGTACAACTATTTCATAGGTATCGAAATTTTTGAACTAGCATGAGCACAACTGGACAAATTATGATGCAAACATTAGCTGGACTCCAAAATGTCTGCCTAAAGTATGATGTTCACCTAAGGTGCGGTTTTAGACGACTTTATGTCCACCTAAGGTAGGATTTAGGCAAATATATATATATTACATATCCCTATATTACTTTCAGGTATAGGCTTACATGAAGTATATACCCCTTAACTATTGAAAGGGACCTTTCGATTTCAGGACGGTAGTCAAAGAGGGCTGTTAAAAAAATTAAAAATACTTATTCAAGATCATGAAAAATGAGTTATACCAGTCTAACTTCCATCCTCATAGGACATTCCTGAGCTGAGATATAAAAGGTTGAAGTTTATTCCTTTTAAACAAATTTGTCCATTTCGCAGTAATTTGTGACTTTCTTGTGGTACAATTCACATAACCTGCTTTGTTTTCCTTTAAAAATTGAAAAAGGTTTTGATGACCTTGAACACTTCCTGTTTGCTTGCATAGCATACTGCACAGAGAGGGATTTATTAATTACAACACCCCATGAGAGTAGGAGAGCTAGCACACTTTGATAAAAGGTGTAGTAACTTGCAGAAAAAACAAAGAAATACAAAGATTGCAATTTAAGTAGTACAGCAATGACATCACAAATGATTGAACAATGTACCATTCGCATTTGAGGGAACCTGGAAAGTCCTATTACGTTGGAAAAAACTGAAAAACCGGGGGGGTTCTGTTGGAAAATCTGAGATTGAGCGGCCACCAAAGATTGCTGTTGCTACATAATGTTATCCAACGCCAACGAAATAAGGCTCTCCGACGAAATATTTTGAGTCAAGAGCTTACATTGTGGAAAATTTGGAATTTTACGAAAGAAAGTTTATAAAAATAACACTGTATTTACCATTGTCACTTAATGATTTGGTGTCACATGTGGCAAATTTACAATTTTGTCACCTCCAGAGCTCGGAAAAGTTTACCAAATTGAAGGTATGAGCGAGCACCTCTGCTTAGGAATCGCAATTTGCGGCGCGCGAAGCGGGCGGAAAATATTGTTATTTGAAACAACTAATGACGAATATGGAGCTCTTATTGGAGAGAATTTGGAATTTTGGAATTTCATGAGATGTCAAAGCCACATTGAAGACTAGTTCCACAAACGCCAAATTTCCGAATTCTTCATTTCTTCAGAGCCGCTTGCCCCCTGTAGCTACGCCCCTGGGAGTCTGAGAAAAGGGGGCCCAGATGCAAAATGGTGCTAAACTGCTAAATGTTTCAACTTTTTGAGTAACTAGAAAACTCCAAGTCCCAAAACATGACCTTGAAAGTGTGGGTAATTACTTCAACGGACTATAGCAAAGAATACAATTGATACAATACAATGGCAGCAACCAATCAAGAAACACTTTGTTAAACAATGCGCATCTACCTGATCATACACTATCTGCGGACAGAGGATGGAGGTGTACCTCTAATTCCAGACTGAAGTCCCTAATCTAGCAAAATTAACTGTGATTTTACTTCTCTGATATTGGTCTAAATAGGAAATGGTCGAATCGCTATACGAATGTGTAATGTGCTCGTGTAGAAATTTTCCATTTGAACTCATTTATTTTTCTGAAAAATTTGCGTGCGGACTGTGCACTACACATTTTCCTTAGAATGTGTTAAGCCTGCCAGACTGGTCATTCACTAAAGATTACAAATTTCATTTAAACATATAGGAGAAGATTTCTCCTCTTCAAATTCCCAAACGTTGTGCTCCTTCATAACCACACCTGCTGCCATAAACACCCGAATAATCGAATAATGTATGTTTGATATGCAAGTGAAAAAAGAACATCAAACAGACTGCGGTGCGCCCGAAAATTTTGGGGATTTGCAAAGTATAAACATGTAATTATTGATACAGAAATCGATCGCCGTCTTCCATAACCTACATGTATAGAATTTTGGTAGTACCTAAGTTTTAAGTTTCAGGTCAGAAAAGTAGGGGACTTTTACGTTAGTGTCCCCTCCACTCAAAAAAGTGTGTGGGTCGGGGGGGGGGGTATGTCCCCCGTTTCCCCCATAATGGACACCCCTGCTAGTAATGAAGTCAAACAGTTAGTATACGATAACAACTTCGTCAGTCTAACTATCGATCAATAGAAGGGTGTCATGTTACGTTACAATGGGGCTTCGCGGCGTTTGCGTCCCAGGGTCAAAATGGCGAAATGTCCATGCATTGAGGAAAAGGTTAGGTCCAAACATAGAGCAGGATAATGGGAACCTATTATCTTGCTCTTTCTTATGTGCACTTTCGGTGATGTACATGCTACTCACCCAGTTTGGCTGCGTAGGGTGTGCAAAAATTGAGAGGCAATTCCGGGGTATCGTGTCAAATGCAAAAAAAAAAAAAAATAATAATAATAATAAAAATAAATAAATAAACAAATAAATAAATAAACAAATATATAAACAGGGGGACGAGGATGGCCGTCGATCTCTAAAGTCGACACGTCAAGTGGCTCTTACTTTTCGCTGATAATTCCATCCTTTTTAACAGTTGGGGAACGGATTTGTCCCTAATCTTAACACATTATACCTTCTGGACATTCAGAAATGGTTTTCTGTGGAAATAATGCCGGCTGGGAGACCGAAAGGAAGCAAGAATAAACCAAAGGCACCGCCCAGTAAGTCTACCTTATATACTACATGCACTACACGTAATAAGGCTACACGTACAACAGCAAATTCTCAGCCTAGCCTTCATCCTACCACAATGGCCACCTCACATACTACTTTGGAACAGTCTATTGACGAAGCAATTGAGAAAATTCTTCAGAAAGTCGCTTCTGACCTAAAGACAATGAAAAGAGATTTCATACATGCTTTAAATGAGCATGATAAAAGACTTAAAGCTCTAGAAGCAGAAAACCTACGGCTCAAGGCTCAATGTGAGAATCTTGGGAAAGAGCTACAGGATCAAAAAAAGTTGGGAGAAGCGCATTCGCAGGACTTTAATAAGCTTGAAAGATTTTCACGAAGGAATAATATAAGAATCATCGGATTCCCCGAAAGAGATCAGGAAAATTGCGATACAATCGTTTCAGAGGTTGTACAGAAGGTTGGGTTGGAACATTGCAGGCTTGAGCGGTCCCATCGTGATGGGAGACGTATCCCTGGAAAACCGAGACACATTATCGCTAAATTGACTTATTATAAAGATAAAGTATTTCTTATGAAGAATGCACGTAGATCCCTTGCCAACGAGCGTTATTTTATCGTCAAGGACCTAACGATAATGGATTTGAATGAAAAACGACGTTGGAAAGACGAGGTATCCCGATTATTCGCTAATGGTACTTTCCTTCATTTTTGGGGGGGCCGATGGAGAACCAGGGATGGTCGTCCGTTTCCATTTCAGTCATCTTAATTATTGCATAAAATTGTGTTGGAAACTTTTATTGAGTGTCTTTTTTCATTTATGGGCCATAAACGTCTTCGTCTATACCTTTTGTCAACTGGACTTTTGCCTCATGCAGGACTCGGCAAGTTTGGTTGATTTGATCCTTTTTCTCTTTTTTCCTTTCTTTTTTCACCTCAGAATTGATTTTCTTCACTTTGTAGATTATATACGTATCTCATTCTTTGTGCTTTGCTTTAAAATGAAACGTGCTGTAATCGCTAGCAACGATCACTCTAACTTCACTTCACGTTTAAATAATATTAATATTTACTAATTGTTTACTGCCTACACCCTCTAGCTTTTATCTTATGGACGGTTCATTTTAATGTGCTTATATTTTTATGGATCGGACTTTTAGTGATACTTTAAGGAGTCCCTTAAATTCGTCACTTACAATGCTAGAGGTCTGAGGCAGTCTTCGAAACGTAAACAGGTTTTTGCCTTTCTTCACGCCCAAAAAATTGATGTTATCCTGTTGCAAGAAACTCATAGTGCCACTGATGATGAAAATTACTGGCGAAACGAGTGGGGAGGGAAAATTTTCTTTTCCCATGGTTCTATGCGTAGCAAGGGTGTTTGCATTCTTTTCAAACCTACTTTAAATTTTCACATTATTAAAGTTGATTGTCATGTGGATGGCCGTTATATAATTCTTGATGTAGATATTGCAGAATGCATTCTAACTTTGGTCTGCCTTTACGGACCCAACGTGGATCAGCCGTTGTTTTTTAAAAATTTCATTCACCTACTGGATACCTTTAAGGGTGAGAATATTATCTTTGGGGGGGATTTTAATTTTGTCTTTAACTTGGACTTAGATAAGAAACTAGGGAATCGTCGTACTAATTACAAAGCCCGTGAGGAATGTTTTTTAGCCTTATGAACTATTATGATTTGATTGATATTTGGCGTGAGTGTAACCCCTTTTTAAAGAAATTTACGTGGAAATCGAATATTTTACCCGGCCTTTTTTGCCGTCTCGATTTTTTTCTTATCTCAAGACATTTAAAATTGAATGTACGTTCAGATGGGCTTATTCCAGGTTTCCGATCTGATCATTCTTTTGTTTTAATGGTTTTGGGTATCGGCACATTTGAGAGAGGCCCAGGTTTTTGGAAGATTAATAATTCCCTTTTAAGTGACGAAAATTATTCACATTTATTAAATACTGTTTTAGCTAGAGAACTAGCGACTACTCGGAATCTTAACCCTTCGTCTAGATGGGATTTTATAAAATATATTGTACGTAGGGAAACGGTGTCTTACAGTAAAAATTTAGCTGCAGAAAGAAGGTATGAAAAACAGCTAATTTCCCATATCTCTGCTTTGGAAAGCGATCTGTATTCTGAATGGTCAGATGAGGTAAATTCCTCTTTATTGGAGGCACAAAATAACCTCCATCATTTGTATGACTATAAATTAAAGGGTATTCTTGTGCGTTCAAGAGCTCGATGGGTTGAGTCGGGGGAAAAATATACTAAATACTTTTTGAACTTAGACAATCGTAATAGGAACTCTACTTTAATCCAACAAATTCGTCAGGAAGATGGCACAACTTTAACATAAGCAAAGGATATTTTAAATTCTCTAGAATCTTTTTACAGGTCTCTTTATTCTGCGGGTGATCACAATTCAGATGTCTTTTTCAATACCTTACAACTTGACAGAACATTAGATGATGAGCATTCTCGCCTTTGTGACGGCCCTCTTACTCTCGAAGAATGTAAAGCTGCCCTTGATAGTATGCCGTTAGACAAATCTCCGGGTAGTGACGGTCTTAGTGTTAATTTCTATAAACATTTCTGGCACCTCGTTGGTCAACCTTTGGTTGATTCTCTTAATTTTTCTTTCTTTAATGGAGAACTTTCCCCAGAGCAGAGACGTGGTGTAATTACTCTTATTCCCAAACCTGGTAAGGATCCATCTATTCTGAAAAATCTTAGGCCTATCTCATTACTTAATTCAGATTATAAAATTGGTGCTAAGGCTCTTGCTAATCGCATGAAGCTTGTCTTGCCTTCCCTTATTGGTCATCAACAAACTGGTTTTCTTAAAGGAAGGTTTATTGGAGAAAATGTTAGATTTACCCTTGATCTTATTGAGCATTGTTCTTCTTTTAACAAAGCCGGTTTCATTTTTCTCTTAGATTTTGAGAAAGCTTTTGATAAAATTGACTGGAACTTTTTGTACAACACCTTACATGCTTTTAAGTTTGGTAATAACTTCATTCGTTAGATCAAAACCTTTCACCATAACAGCTCTAGCCGGGTTTTCAATAATGGGTATTCTTTGGGTGACTTTAATTTAGGAAGGGGGGTAAGACAGGGATGCCCACTTAGTCCCTATCTTTTTTTACTTTGTGCTGAGGTTTTGGCTCAAGTAATAATTCACAACAATGCAATCAGAGGCCTTAGGATTTTTAATACAGAAGTAAAAATTTTACAGTATGCTGATGATACTACTTTGTTTTTGGATGAAACTGCCGATTCTCTTAAAGAAGTTATTCGTATAGCGGTTTGAAGATTTAACTATGACAAGTCGATTTTGTTCCCGTTAGGTCCCTATGTTAAACGTAAACCAGCATTTATTAATGATCTTCCAGTTACCTGGTCAAAAGGTCCAGTTACTCTGTTGGGGGTTTCTTTTTCTACTAATCGCGAGGACCTTTTCACTCTTAATTTCCCGCCCAAGCTTTCTCGACTAAAACAGACACTTAATTTATGGTCAATGAGGGACCTTACTCCTGTTGGTAGGAGTATCCTTGTTAAAACGTTCGGTCTTTCTCAACTTGTTTTCCTTTTCCTTGTTCTCCCAAATCCTCCAAAGTCCTTCATTCGAAAGCTTAATCAGATAATTTTTAATTTTATTTGGGGTAATAAACAAGAAAAAATTAGTCGACTGACTATTATTAATCCCATTAGGCGCGGGGGGCTGAATGTAATCCATTTAGATTCCTTTATTGCGGGTTTAAAATGTACTTGGGTTCATCGTTATATTAAGGAAAGACGAGGTTACTGGAAGCTGTTTTTTGATTATTTTCTTTCTCGTTATGGTAAAATTTTTCTTTTTAACTGTAATTGTAAGATTGGGGACGTTACAATTGAAAATCCATTCATCGCTGATGTTGTTAAATCATGGCAAGGTGTGTCGTTTAAAATTCCTGACACCCAATTTGAAAACCAAATTATTTGGAATAATTCTTGCATAAGAGTCAATAATAATACTATCTTTTATCGTTTCTTGTTTGAAAAGGGAATTATTTATATACGTGATCTTTTGAGTGAGGATGGTACGGCAATTTCTTATGATGCTTTTTTAAATAAATATAATTTGTTGCGATGTCCTTTCACGTTATATTGGGGAATTATAAAGGCGATACCTGTTCCACGGAGAGTTGCGTTTAATTCAGATGTTGATATTAATGAGAATTACAACGAATATCTCTTACATACTTTTATGGCCACTTTACGTGTTTCTAAATTCATCTATGATAACTATATTTTAAACTTAGGGTGCAAAATAAAGGCAGTTTCAAAGTGGAATAATTCTTTTCATTTTGACGATAAGACGTGGGAATCAATTTTTCACTGCCCCTGGTATTCTGTTCGCGAAGTTAAAATTCAGTTTTTCAGTATCGATTTATTCACCGGATTCTTAGTACGAATAGATTATTATATCTTATGAAATTAATCGAAAGTCCCCTCTGCACTTTTTGTAAAAGAGAAGAAGAAACTCTAGATCATTTGTTTTGGAACTGTCACATAGTATCCTCCTTTATGTTAGACGTAGAACATTCGTTTCTGGACCGTCAATTTACTTTGTCAAAAGAAGATATTTTCTTTGGTTATTGTAGATATATTAAACATCCATTCAACTTTCTCATTTTGCATTTGAATTACTATATATTCCAGTGTAAACAAAAAGACATAATCCCTAATATTAGCGAGTTCTCTTATAAATTCAAGTTTTTATTGGAGGTTGAAAAGCAGATATCTAAGAAAAGTAAAGGTAAACGTTTCTTTCATTATGATGTTTTATGCAGATCGTTTAACTTATAGGTTACTTAAATAAACAATCATTTCAGTTTGTATTTGGACGTTGCTTGCTGCTTGTATGCATATTTGGATGTTCATGTGTATACTTACTATTAATAATTTTAAAAGCGATGATCAATAAACAGAGGTGTCAATAAAAAAAAAACAAATAAATGAATGAATGAATGAATAAATAAATATTTTTTTTTTTGCCATCATTTATTGAGCTACAATTAATTATGTACAATCACATCACTATCTTCAGTTACAAACAATTTACATATGTACAGAGTTCAATATATGAAACACCACTACTACAATACTGTCAGACTTCAAAAACGGTTACAATTCACCAGCTTTAATGTAGATACAAATATATCAATATCAATATCAATATATATATATATATATATATATATATATATATATATATATATATATATATATATATATATATATATATATATATATATATATATATATATATATATATATATATATATATATATATATATATATAAATATGGAAGTGTAAAGACGTCAGTGAATGTAGGCTATTACAAAAACATTTCAAGAAAGGAAAATAACATAAACAACAGCCATTGTTTCCCATTATAAAACAGATAGGTGCATAACAAAGAGTGGGCAAACTAGTATAACTACCCATAAGGGTATCGAAGGCAGTCCATAAAGCAGAATACCAATCTGAGTGGCTGTATACTACTGCCGCCCTGACGAGTATACCGCAATATAACTGGTATTTGGGAACATTTAAAATAAACCTACCCTCCAGCAGCAGTAGCAAAGATCAAATCTTACTCAAAAGGAAAATTGTTGGTGCTGAAAGCATTTTTCAAAGAGTCAAAAGAAATTGGTTGCCGAGACTTAATTTTATGTAAATGATTTTGCACTTGCAAAGAAAACTTAAATTTATACATGAAGTCGTTCACGGATGGAATCCTTTCAAGGAGTTTTTGTTGGAAAATAAAGTACTTAGCATGCAAAATGAGGAAGTTATAAGGATGCTTAAGAATTAATTTATAGCCAAAAAAGAAATCAGCCCTAGAGAAACAAAATTGCCTTCCTAATACAGCCTGCTCAAAATAAAATTGGAGGTATATTTGCAATCCCAGAACAGATGTCTGATAGTTTCATCCCTTTCCCCACAAAAAGTGCATCTTGGATTTTCCATCATGTTGATTTTGTATAAATAATAGTTTGTACCCAGTATCCTATGAATAAAGCGAAATTGGAAATATTGTAATTTACTCTCTTTAACAGACTTGAAAGGTATCAGGTGAATTTTTTGCCATTGCTCATCTTCGAAATCAAAATCAGTTTGCCACTTTAGGATTGCCTTTGGAGGCAGTGAAATACGTTTAATTAAAATATTGTAAATATACCTAGAGAGCAAAGGCGTACCCTGTATTCCATCGAATAAAGAGTCCTCATCATATGGCGTTTGCGAAACAACATTGAAGTTTCGTTTCCACTCGGATGGAATAGCATGCATAATACTATAATATAACAAGAACGAACATTGTAGGTTAAACTTGTTTACAAAGTGCTGAAAAGTTAAAAAATTATCGTTTTCATCGAGAAGGTCCTTGACAAAAATAATTCCATTATAATACCATTGTTTGTATAATACCACGGAACCATTTATCTTTATATCGGAGTTATTCCATAAGATTTGCCTTTTAAAATCTGATAATGGAACCTTATAGTTACACAAAGCCCAGGCATGACAAATATCGCCCAGGCATGACAAATATCATCGATAAAATTATTACCAGTTTTTACATCAGAGCTCTTATAATTGCACCTAAACAGAAAGGAACCACCAAAATGATTTAAGTAATAATCAAAAAACTTTGCCCAATGGGCATCGCTTTCATTAACGTAACGTTTAACCCATGTACACTTTAAACCTCGAATAAAACTACTTATATGAGTGACACGTAATCCCCCCTCCTTTATAGGATTTATCATTGTGCTTCGACGAACTTTGTCCGGCTTCCAGGACCAAATAAACTTATACAAAATCGACTCTAATGTTTTTACAAAATGAGAGGGTGGACTTGGTAAAACCTGAAAGAGGTAAACTAGCTGAGATAAAGCAAACGTTTTAACCAAAGTAATTCTGCCAAGTGGAGTGAGGTCTCGCTGTGACCACAAGTTAAGGATGGATTTAAGGCGTGAAAGTTTTGAGACGAAATAAGTTATCATCCCCCCTCTTGATGGTTATTCCCAAAACGGTGATTGGACCAGTAGTCCAGTTGAATAAATAGTTATCCATAAAACGAGGTTTACTATCCTTTAATGGCCCAAGAGGAAACACACTAGTTTTATCATAATTAACATTTAAGCCAGAGCTACGCTCAAGAAGCTGGAAAATGTTACAAATTTCAATCAAACTATTTTCACCACCTTCTAGGAGAAGAGTTGTATCATCAGCGTACTGAACCACGTAATTCATGATTATTCAGTCTTATACCTCTTATGTTGTTACTACATCTAATTTTAAGGGCGAAAATTTCAGCACACAGAATAAAAATATAAGGACTTAAGGGACAACCTTGTCTTACGCCTCTAGAAATTGGAAAATAATGAGATGAAAAACCATTATTGCAAACACATGCAGATGAGTTAATGTATAATGTACGTACCCAACGTATGAAATCATTATTGAAATTGAAAAAGCGGAGAGTGCTAAATACAAAATCCCACTCCAATTTATCGAATGCCTTTTCAAAGTCAACAAACACCATCAGGCCGGGAATAGACTTTGCATCACAGTGATCGATTACATCTAAAATACAGCGAATATTCTCGCCAATAAATCTCCCTTTTATAAAACCAGTCTGGTTTGGATTAATTAAATTACTTACAACATGCTTAATTCGTGAGGCTAATGCTTTTGAACAAATTTTATAGTCTACGTTTAAAAGACTTATTGGACGAAAATTTTTAACTAAAGTGAGGTCTTTGTCCGGCTTTGGTAACAGAGTGATAATACTACGAGCCTGCTCGGGGGATAAGTTACCCGAGGTGAAGGCAAAGTTCAGAGAATTTACTACTAAAGTGGAAATATCCGGCCAAAAGAATTTGTAGAACTCGGCCGTTAAGCCATCGCTTCTAGGACTTTTGTTGTCATTGAAAGAAAATAGGGAAGATCTGCACTCTGCGATAGTTAACTGACCTTCACAAATGTTGGCGTTGTCCTCCGTGAGGTAATTCAAACACTGAAGATTATCAAAAATGAGGGAAGGAGAACAACCGACACCATGATAGAGCTTCTTATAAAAATTACTTAACTTATCTAGAATATCCTTATCATTAAAAACCCCTTGACCAGAGGAATTCGTAAGCTTCCGGATAACACTTAAAGATTTATGACGATTCTCTAAATTAAGGAAATATTTAGTTCTTTTCTCTCCGTTTTCGACCCATCGAGCCCTGGAACGAACAATTATTCCCTGTAGTTTGAAATTATACAACTGATCAAGTTTACTCCGAGCATCATTTAATTTATCTAAATTTTCAGGAGTCTGCAAACTATAATAAGTTCTTTCTAATCTAGAAATTTCCTTTATTAAATCATTTTCATGCTTTTTACGAGTAGCAGCTTTCTCCTTGCTGTACCTAATGCTGAACTCCCGAATTTTATATTTAACATATTCCCAAAGCTGGGAAGGATTCATATCGTTGCTATCATTAATGATTCCCGTGATAATATCTTTTACTTTAATTGTGTACTCTGAATCAACCAATAAGGAATTGTTCAATTCCAAAAGCCAGGGCCTCTTCTGTTTTTGTAATCCTCTACCTCTAAATTAATAATGCAATGGTCAGACTGAATACTGGGAGAAAAATTACACTTTGAAACCAAATTACGAAAATGCCGCGAGATAAGGAAAAAATCCAGCCTACATCTAATACCAGGGGTTATATTCGAATTCCATGAGTATTCCGTTAAACTCGGATTCCTTTCCCGCCAAATGTCAATCAAGTCAAAAGTAGACATTAAACTTATACATTCATCCCTTGCCCTAAAATTGGTCATCGGGTTTCCCCCTGTTTTGTCCGAGTTTAAATTAAAAACAAAGTTTAAATCGCCTCCCAAAATAACATCACTAGTACTAAATTCAAGCAAAGTGGATGATAACAGGTGAAAAAAATTTGGGTCATCAGTGTTGGGTCCGTAAACTTTTACTAGGGTGAAAGCCTTATCAAAGAAATAAATAAATAAATAAATAAATAAATAAATAAATAAATAAATAAATAAATGAATGAATGAATAAATAAATGAATAAATGAATAACTGAATAAATGAATAAATGAATAAATGAATGAATAAATGAATGAATAAATGAATGAATAAATGAATAAATGAATAAATGAATGAATGAATGAATGAATGAATGAATAAATAAATAAATAAATACATAAATAAATGCGTGCATCCTTGTGCGCATATATATTATTATTAAACATCCTGGACATAAACTGATAACTTCCAGTGCGCGCGCACTACATAGACCTATATCGTATACTTTTCCAGCCATGCCGGGTGATTATGTATAACCTTATTACGTCGTTTCATTTGTGTTCTCTATGTGACACCAACTATGATTAAGCCAGCGTTAGCGTTTTTAAAATCATCCTCTTTAGGCTTGATTGCATCTACATGCCAGGCACGTGTCAAATCCTTGAAAGTTAGTTTCATATCCTGTGTGAATATTATACGAATTTGACCTCCGATAACCTCAAAAGACATTTGACGTCATTCTGCCCCTTAATTTAGAAAAATGTTCATTCAAAGCGCGAAATCCTTCAAAGTGGCCCTTCTAGAGTTATCGAATTTTACCAGGGGCGATGCGCCTAGGATGACTGAAAACACCAATTGAATTCCACCAAAACGGGGCGATGTGCACTGTTTGGCAAGAAATTTTCTAACTGGCCTACGACAGCGTAAATCCCGAAGTTAACATAATCCTTAACCCTAACAAAGAATACAGTCGATACAATACAATGGCAACAGCCAATCAAGAAACGCCTTGTTAAACAGTGCGCATCTACCACAAAATATAAATAAATGAATAACAAAATTAGTCACCTCCAAACTGAAATATTTTTCATGTAGGGTTAAAGGAATGTTTACACTTTTTTCTTCGCAATCGCATGGTTTCCAGGGCTGGGGGTTGCGAGTCATGAGAACACGGAGCGAGGTCACGATCTCCAAAAATAAGGGACATCCATCAACATATTGTGATAATTTGACTTCATTCGGAAACATCAGAATTTTTGTCCATCAATTATCCGACGAAGAAGACCATAATCAGAATGAACAGTCTGATAAGGGTCTCCTTATTCTAATATTTACAAGATTAAAAGCCTACAATGCATTTGCTATCACATGAACACATCAGATAGTACTATGAAGAGGTGTCTATTCCACCAAAATCTGCCGAGTCAAAGTCCCTTCAAGTTTAGGAAATGATGGTACCGATATCACTACGGATATGGTTGTGTTTTGCATTAAAGACTCTGACCGCAAAAAATATTTAATGTAAAAACGTTTGAATGAATTAGGCAGGGACTTTTTGACAAGCTAATTTATGGCGTTAAGTACTTACCATGAATGATATATATTTTATAAATGAAATATACTCTTGATGGAAAATTTAGTTTTTAAGTCTAACGTTGTTTATTATACCTTGTTATATAGTGAAGAACTGTGACTTAATGTTGGTCGGCCTTCTTTTCGTAAGATATTTTAGCTTTTTTACGTAACATCTTGTTAGGTTTCATAAGGCTCTGTATAATCAGATTATAAGGAGTGTAATTAGCAGTTTCCGTACCTTTTTGTAGATAGTAAACAAAGATACCATCCATGCAAAACACACTCTAAAATCGACGGGATAAACAGATTTGAATATAATCTGAATGGGAAATGCACGAAACGAAGTTTGCCTTGTGTCATTTGTAGAACTGTGACTAGATTCGGATGGAAATGCCGCTGCGCGACAAATTTAGTTTTACTAGATTCTGCCACCACAGTGATTACCTTCCTGTATGATGTTTTTCGCTGGCCTCCTCATTCGGGTTAAGGAATCTCTTGTTGTAATACGTAACAGTCATATGTGAACTATAGAATATGTCCAACCTTTCAGGGGTTACTTGTCGAAAGAAAATAAACGTTTCTCATGCAACCTTTGACCTCTATTCATAACCAGCAATGAAAGTACGAGGGTGATCGTTTTTACCTTTTGAATTCTGATGACCCAAGATGACTTTTGGCATCGAAACAACCACACGGTCTCCTTTCACAAAGAGGCATCGTACTACAAACTTTTCAAATAATTAAAGGGCAGGAGCAGTCATATTCCAAATTGAAGAAGTTAAGTAGACTGCCCAGTTTTATGATTGGCTGTTGGGAGTCATGCGACAATGTTTTTTCTCTTCAAATGTGAAATTTACTGGAAATAACTGCTTGGTTTACCTTGAATATGCAATAGTAAAGTCATCAAAATGTAATGAAAGATACTTTGAAGAGAAATAAGATGAAAATTGTGTTATTTAGCTTTTTCTTCAAGATAAGTCTGGAGGACTGCTCCTTACCTTTAACCCGCATCGACCCAGATCAGTGGCGGATCCAGTATTTGATAGCATGGGAAGGTCAGCGGTGGCTGAAAGGAAATATATAGGGGATTGAACGCCAGCAGACTATCTAAGAGTAGCGCCACCAATATTGGGCACGTCAGTACAAGAAAATTTTCGACTTTGCAAACCCCCAAATGACCGGAAACGGCACTTCCCGACTTCCCGAGTAAGAATAATAGTGAAAATGGTGCAAATAGTTTTGTTTGTTACGTGGAATAACAGTAGTATAAAGTATAGCAGGCTAAAAGAAATGCCACATTTTTGAGACTAGCACTTGCAGTTGTCACCTTGTGTAGAAGTATACGTTTCACTGATGTTTAATATACATACATATATATTTACACGCCACTCTCAGATATTGAAAGCTATGTTCAGAATGTCGCCATAAGAGGCTAAACACCGGCATAGGCGTAAGGATGGTAACATTTCAGTTAGGGGAAGGAGACAGAAGATTGTCTGCCCGAAAAATGCAATAGTGTCCGCTTAGTGGAGTGTCACAATCTTTGGCAAGAGGCGTTTAAAATTTTGAAAAACACCCCTCAAATAGCCGGAAATGCCATTCCTCGAGCTTGTAAGCAGAACTAAGCACTCATTATTTTGTAACTCAGGAGGAAGGAGTATCCAACTGGAGCACCACCATCACTGAGTTTGAGCGGATAACCTACACAAAAAAATTTGAAAAACTCGCAACCACTCAAACAACCACAAATGACGTTGCCTGTAAGCATAGGCCTACGGGAAAATGTCAGTTTGGGACAGACGACTTTTTGCCCCGAAAGATGTAGTTTTACCCCACAAACTATCTAAGCGCAGCGCACAAAGCATCTGGAAAAATCGGACCTAAGACAGATCAAAATAGCATTTCCCAGGCCTATAAAAGGGATTTAAACAGTCACTATGTGTTTTAAGTTTGCGTTTGCAAAAGATGTTCACTGGAAGTATAAAATCCTGGTGGAAAGACTACGGGTACATAAGCGGAGCGCCACCATTAGTTTGCGCTGAGGGTACAGAAAATTTTGAAAAAACATGGACTCTCAGACAACTGCATTTTCCAGCTTAAGTGTTAAGAAGGAGCCTGGATCTAAGCAGTTGCTTTTTCGAACACAAAACTATACCAGATCAAAGGTACCATCATGAAATGGTCTTGTATCTTTTCGGCGGAAAAAAACTATAAAACGGAATGGAAAACATGCTGGTTTATTTTAGTCCCTCGTTACTCTTGGCTTAATTCAATATTGAATTAATGAAATGTGATTGCCCGAACTCCCGACTATATTTGTACTTTTATTGGAAACACAGACACTTTTTGAAAAATGTTACGTTACGAGATGGGTTTGAAATGAGTTTTCAGGAAGAATTTTGGGAAGACATTCTGCGACTAGCTACCCTGTAAGACTACGTAATTGAAAAGCAACCTAAAGACCCGATTTTCATTTCCGTTACCTGAGTTTAGGCTGTAGGGGTAGAATAGATGGCAAACTAGTAGACACTTCAACTGAACACCCTCCGATCTGTCAGTATAACTAATTTGCGCATTGAAAACATCCCAGAGCTTTAAACTATTTTGCGAGTATTCCATCATTTCAGGCCAATATTTTGCAAGACTACAGTATGAGGTAGGGCTGAGGAAAAACCTTTTTGCACAAGCTGTGTGGCAAAGCTGTGTTATCATTTTCACTCTTCATGAAATTTTACTTTGAACATAGCGTTTCCTGCTTTTTGGGTAAAGATTTGAAAGTATTAAAATAATCGGCCATTTCAGGCATAACGATGCACGAGATTCGAAAACAAAAACAAGCTTTTAAACTCTTTTAAGGGACAGGTTATCAAAATGTGTCGCGATTTTTATCTCTTTTATTTCTGGTAAACATGTTGCACTGGTTATGACACTTTTCTATTTTTGGACGAATGCTTGAAAAAATTTGGATATTTGACCGTTTCAGTCATTGGGTTGTGAAAAACAATGAAGTAAAACTACGAATAGTCGATTTTTCCGCTGCCCGACTTTGTAGCGAATTTTTGGAATTTTGTTGATTTTTCATGAAAATTTTACCGCGGTTTTTTCCTTTTTCGGGCATATATTTTTCAGATTTCGGGCACGTTTAGAAATTCTCTGTAAGAATATTTTTTGAAACTCAAGTTGCTGTAAGAATTTTTTCCAAATTCCTGTCCGTTTTTTTTTTTGGGGGGGGGGGGGGAGGGAGTAAATATCTGCCCGATTTTTTTTTTTGGGGGGGGGGGAGTCTGCCCCTGTCTCTCCGATTCGCACGTATATGCCCGAAAGACTGTGAGCGGAGCAGTATCATCAGCCGGTGCGGAGCGTTCAGAAAATTTTGGAAATCGTAACCTCTAACACAGTCGGAAATGTATCCCCAAGGCTTGTAAGCAGCTTTCCAGCAGTCTTTATTTTGAGCTCTCTTTTCGAAATGCAATCTTTCACTTAAAATCAACAAAAGGAAAGTTAACAAAAATGATCAGAAATTTGCCTTACAAACTACAGGAGTTACTTGGTGTGAGGAAAGGGGAAAAATTCGAGATATAAGGGGAGAGGTTTCTTTCAGCAAATACGACACACTACATAGGCTGATTTTAGGTCGATAATTCCATATTTTTGCTTTAGGAAGTAAAACAAAACTTTTTTTGGAAAGGGTATTGGTCCCCTCCCGTTTTAAATTAGCCTTTGAAGATAACGTCTTACCCCAACGAAAAGAGGAAGGGGTGGTGGCTTGGTGGTTGAGCCTGAGGTTAAGATCTTACATGACATCTAATCTCCACAAAAATAATTGGGCGATTCCTCTTATTGTGTTTGCAAACCGTTTACGAGGTTGCAACCCTGGTGACCTCAAATTCACGAGGTGTTAGAAGTATACCGCTCGTAAATGACAATTAAATTTCTCCAAAACATTAAAGGCCACTTTCTCAACACCAAGTTATATGAAATGTGTCCGTCATTGCTAATATGACATATCGTGTAAACAAGCTGTTTTCGAGGTTCCAGCGGTGGCCCAAATAAACTTTGACTTCCATCAAAACCAATGGGCCCCTTTTTTTCTTTAAGACAAATGTATACACCAAATAAGAAAAGGCGTCGGTCAGCAGTGCTATCCTGAAATATCGAGTTTACAAGATATTTCGAGGGTTTCTCAGTTTTACCTCTGGTGATCGTGCATGACCTCTACCAGAACAATAAAACTCTTCCTCTTATTATGACAAAAGTAAGCCTACATACAACTACAAGAATTTGAACAGAATAGTCAATGAAAGTCTTTCCAGAGATGGGCTAAAATAGATCCATTTCTTCGTCGAAAGCATACCTCACCCTTACCCCAACATGCAACAAGAATCTAAAGCTATGTTTATGATTTTCGTTTAAAGAAATCAGAAATTTCTACAGAAATTGGATCGAATGAGACCCCCTCTTTTCTGTGCCGGTGGCGTAATTTTTGTCATCATTTTAGAGGCCAAATCACATCAAGGGCGGCAAAAGGGCGTTCTTATACGAGAATCTTCTTGATGTTACGAAGTTTGGAGAAAATGGAAAAAGCATTTTTCTGTTTGAGGCTAAACTTACAGTGTTAATATTTGCATCGAGAACTGCAGGTAGCAGATGAATGGAAACTTGATCATGGAATTTTTAAAAGGTATAAACGTTTAACGTTTAAAACAGTGTTCAACGATCGGTGTTTTTAAATATTCAAGGACTACGGAGAAGGGGTAGGGCGGGGGCTGGGGACTAAAGCCCGCACTTTTTCCATCGTAGGCATTTCTGGCCACATTATATGTTGATCATACTTTATCGCTGGAGGCTGGCTCCCTCACTTCCAAATTCCCTCTGCAGCCCCTGATTGTATGTTCCACTTTTGAGAAAAGACGGCACACGTTTATATAGTTGCGTCCAACATGTGATGATGTAGCCATGCATTTCTATGCGAGGAAAAGATTAGAAAACATAAAAACAAAAACAGAAACATAAAAAAGCAATTTCACTGTATGACACCAAACTGAGGTGACCTTGACGTAACAAAGTTAAATCCATTTCTTGGTTTTGAATGTCGGATAAAACTTGTTACTTGTCTTTAAACTGTCAGTGGATACAAATTAGCCTGACTTTCATCGTCCTTTACTTCTAAACCAATATAAGAGTAAAGCATCTTAGAAAGGTTTGTAAAAAGGACAGAAAAACAGGGATCAAACTCGCAGTATAATCCTCCCGAAAAAAGTGAACAATTTTAGCAACTTCGACGAAGCTTTTCCGAGTCAGATGTTTTCAATCAACATATTTCCATGTCTTGGGAACATGTTGGTATTTATTTTTAACATGACTTTGTGACATCATGTCACACTGTGTCACTTACAACCCGTCACGGTACCAACAGGAAGAATTGATTTCTGGAACCATAAGTGAATCTGTTTTGTCCTACTGTGTTGGCCACGTGTGGTAAAGTATATCCAGGGTCTGGACATGAAGTCGAACTTGTTTTCAACGACTAAGGTGAAGGTAGTTATTTTGTCTGTAAATCAGTCTTCTTTCAATTTGCCTCATGCAGAACGTTTTCGACATTAATTTGAACGAATCACCGTTATATAAAGCATTGTTGTGAACTAACATCTTTTGATACTGAATGAAGACAAGAACCAGACATATGATGTAACTGGTGAGTAATTAAGCAATAAGGTAAAAAAGATTAGCAAATGCTACCTCCAGATGGAATCTATTTAGGTGGACCTGAAAGGGGATGTAACCCTTCAATGCACCATAGTAATCTGATCCCATTTGGCCAGTACCAACCCTTGACAGTTGGGCTTCTATTGAACAAGACTGGTAATCAAAGGTGATGTTCGCTGAGGTTGCTCATCGGTGTAATGAACCAGTGGTCGGCTAATCGGTGTAATGGACCAGTGGTCGGGTGCTATAATTGAGAACCGTAAACAATGAATTACCTCAAAGTTCTTTCTCTCTGATTCTAGGGGAGCACAGGATGTGAAAGAGAACAGTCTGCTCCTATTCTTTTGCCGGTGTGGTAAATCATCATTTCGAAGTGCAATGTCACGCCTTCCGTACCGTACGGAACGGGGAGATGGGGAGGGGGTGCAGCCCTTCTAATGGCCAAAACCTAGCTAAATCGGGCAGACCTCGGCGCCCCATTCGAGAAAAGGTTATGCCCTGATTATCAATCTCGAGTTGGGCAAGATGTCACCGCCCTCCTGAAAGCAAGAGTATGCCTATGGCGATGATTGTGTGTGAAATGGCAATTTAACGAAGACTCGTGCTTCGGCTTTTTCATGTGCGCAATAACAGAGTAAAACATGGGCTCAAGGTCTTGCAGGAAATGCGTCTATTAATTAATAACTTAAGACATTTGCTGTTTAAAGCTCAATGAAAGTCTACTGAGAGAGTTGAAGGGGGATTAGGACGCGCATTCCTTACATATTTTAGAACAGGCTTTAATAAAGCACCAAATTATGAAAAGGGGAGCGGAAGTAAGGTTATTCTTCGAAGGAACGATGGAAATGCTTGACTTCTTTACAAATTATCATTAATTGCTAATGATTTTTTGCACATTGACCTGGGGCCCGTTCCACAAAGAGTTACGAACGATCTTAATTTTGATTTACTGTTGACTTAAGTATGGGGAATCAAACTTAAGATTGTGCGTAACTCTTTGTGGAATGGGCCCCTGCTCTTTGACTGACGCGGAAGGCCCGGGATCTATTCCCAGGTCGAGTCATACCAAAGACTATAAAAATGGAACCTATTGCCGTTGTGCGTGATGCACCGCATGGGCAGTGGAGTAGGGAAAACAAGCCAGTGAGCCACAACTAGGAAAAAGACCGTGGCCGGCTCGACTTGAACCAATAGTTTGGCAACTGAGCCGTAAAATTCCACCTAACTAACCAACTTACCTGCTCTTTGATGTATCTGCAAGTATTCCTGAACTCTAAAAAATTTGGCAAAATTTTGACCAGCGCTGGCAGCTATGTGTCCAACCAACTATCGTTTAAAACGTGCCCATTAATTGGTTTCTAAAAGACACTCAAAGTAATTCTTGTTTAAAAAGTACCCATTAGTTGGTCTTTCAAAAATCACAACGCTTTTAAAGTGGAAAACTGTTGGGTACATTTTAACCAACAGTTGCCTGGACACATAGGTACCCAGTGTTTGTCAAAAGTTTGCCCAATTTTTTAAAGAGTGTAGCTGACATTGATTTTTTTTATAGACTGTAATTAAAAACGAGCCCATCGCCATAACGGTGAATTACATAAAGTTATATGCCCACCGTACCCTAAGAAGATTTTTAATTCTATGACTTTTTCTTTGGTTTTCCTAGTCTTATCTTCTATCTTCGTTTTTTCTTTATTATTTCTTTTTTTAGGGAGTGTCACTTCTCGACAAGCCCTGAAGGGTTTCTAAGTGCACTTCCTTTCACACTCTTTGTTACTTATTTACTTTGTGATACTTGTCTTCAATCTCGTGTTGTGATAAACCAAAAATAAATAAATGAAATGAAATGAAATTCAAACGTCACATGTGGTTAAATCCCTGATATTTGTCAGGACCGACCTCCATGTAACGTTTTCACCCATTCGTAATTATTATGCCGTGCACATTCAACTTGAACAGTCAACCTAAAAGCCCAATCAAGTTAAAGGGTAGGGGTTTAAAGAGACTTCCACGTCCTTAGTGACAAAAGGAGTATGGTGAGTATGATTTGTAGTTGAACTAGCTCAGCCGACCTAATTCAAAGATATATGTCTGTGAGAGAGACCGTTCATTTATTTGACCCCCTTTTTTTTTAAATTCCAATTAGGTTAAGTTATCTTGGATGGAGTTTTACGGCCCAGTTTCCAACCAATTGGTTCACATTTACGTGCTTATTCAGTAACTGATCCCTCATTTTACCGATTTCTGATTTCCTTCTCTCTCTTTCTTTTGCAAACGGTCATTTGCAGTCTTTTTCAATTGAAAGTTAGTAGGCTTAAAGGTTCGATGACTCAGTCTGAAAGTTCCAACCGAGCAATTTCATTTTTTTAAAGTGTGCCTCAGGTCAAAAAATTCAAAAATATTTATTTAACAGCATGAAAACGAATTCTAGTAGTCAAACTTCCCGTCTTCATAGGACATTGTTAAAACGAGATATAAAATGTTGAGGTTTTATTCGTTCAAATTAAAATGGTACTTTTACTGCCGGTAACTTGATGTAACCACTTACAGGTAATGACATGGTGTAAAAATACCCTGTTGATTCTTTAAAAACTTTTGGTCAAAATCTGAATCAGGGGCGTATCTATGAAGTTTCAATACACTGTAAACACAAATTAGTCGAACAGTGTCTGAACTGAATCACGATATAGCCAACGAAGTTGACCATTGTTGGACTACTTGCAATGAACCTAATAGATGAATTAGTTTCTAAAAAATATTAAGCATCCTTGAGTAAGTTTTGACTAATATTTTTATTCAATTACTATACGAATTTAGTCAGACATTTCCAAAAACTAGTCAAATGTGAGTGACTAGCCTGGTTAGTCCATTCACACACCACTTCACTAATTTGTGTTTGCAGTGGGATTGACCACTGGTGTTGGTTGGGGGCTTAACGGTACAAAATTTGACACAATCAGAGGCAAAACGGACAGTGAATGGGAATCTTGTACGACCCGAGTCTTCTGAAGGTCCAGATTCGAGATATTGCTGTTTACGGTAAGGACTTGTCGGAAATTGAATTACGACCATATAGATTCCAAAACGTTTTTCGATATCTTTTTTATGATATAGAAGCTATTTAAAATTGTTATCTGGAAAGCTTTTCACGAAGTCAATTCTCGTTTTTACTAATCTACATTTTGCTAAATATTTTTGTAATGATGTACGACCCTATCAACCCACAAGAGAAAATTCCACTTGAACGGGTTTGAAAAAGTTACAATAGGCAATTAAAAAAGTTCAACGGGTATCAACAGGATTTTAACAATCAGGTACCAACAGGAAACTGTTAGTTTCTTAGGGGTTACCTGTTGACGCCTTTTGATTTTCATCACTCCAAAAGGTAATGGAAAATGTTTGTTCCCACCTGCTATACCTGATTTAAACCTGTTGAATCTCAATAAGTCTCAACAGATTTTTTCTCGGAAGGCATAACGAATAACATTTTTTAACATTTGTATCTATTTGTTTGAACAAATGACATGAACATATTTCCATTTTCCTAGAAAGATTGAATACATCGAGGAGTAGAAGGGACATTTTCCATTCCATGCTCTTAAACGTTTCCTCCTTACCTATTTACTGGCACGGGAAATTGATTTCCAGACAATCTAGTTTTCTGAAAAGAAAATCAACTTGACATATGTAAATCATTGCAGAAATGGACGTCGACGAAGCGCTTCACGCTATAGGCGATTTTGGTCGAGCACAAGTTCTCATATTAATCGCTGTTGGAACTATGTCATACATGCTCCCCTCTTGGGTTAATTTAGGAATCACTTTTCTGGCAGCATTTCCCGATCATTTCTGCACGGTACCAGGTGGTTCACGAATCGAAGACTATATTCCCGCCGTAGAAACCAACGGGGAACTCGTTTACGACAGTTGTACACAGTACATTGACCCAGGTGGTTTTGACAACCTGACGGGCCCCTGCTTGAACGGATGGACCTTCGCGAGGACAACATACGGTTCCACTATTGTGTCAGAGGTAAGTACACTTGCCTGGTATCCTTACGATCAGAGCTAGACTGGCTCTTGTCATCTATAAGCACTTTTTTCTTTAGGGAAGCTAAATTCTCAACTGGTAACTGCTGCTTGGTCGCTATTAGGGATAAAAGTTGTAACTGTTATACCACATGCATGTTCTATAAATAGTATTTTTTGAGCATGATCACATCAACAAATAGATCAGCGTTAAACTGTATTATACTTTTATGATTGCCCCTGTTCAAGTAAGAACTAATTATTCTAGAATAATTGTAAAACGTCTTTCAAAACCTATTATATTTACTTTCCTATTCTACATAAACTCCGATTATAGGGCAACTACCTTTACTACTTAACTGGCCAAGTGGAAAGTTAGACAGATGGAGTTTTACGGCTTAGTTTCCAATCAATTGGTTCAAGTCGAGCCAGTCACGGTCTCTTTTCTAATTGTGGCTCACTGGCTTGTTTTCATACCCCATTTTATGCTGAGCACCAAGCACAATTGGAGCAGGTTCAATTTTCGAGGCATTTGAAAGTTCGGAATGACTCGGCCAGGACTCACACTCCCGACATCCCGACTGTAAGTCGGATGCACAAACCAATTGACCATGCAGTCTGTCAACTTAAGGGCTTAACTCTGAATCATTCCATTTCTATTAGTAGTGGAATACTTCGTAACTTTATTTACATATGTCAATCAAACGGTGACTTATAATGTCCAACAAATTCCTCAACCTTTGGTTTAATTTGTGGCAGCTGTAATCTTTCGTGAATATTTATAATTCAAGTATTCAGAACCTCAAAACCAACTTAACATATTTATGGTGGCTATAATGAGAAGTAAAAAGGAGTGCAGCTAAAAGCAACAGAGAAGAAAGAAAAGTTTGGTGGAAGTGTATTCCATGAGAAGGAAATCAGTTGAACACAAAAATAGGATAAAATAATTGATTAAATTCAGAAACCAGATAAAATGCTCACTGTTGGCAAGATATTTTCACAAATGTCGACCTTCTTTATACCATAATCCCTCATATCCGGGAACGAACGTCTAAATGTGAATTTGCCGCGGACTACCTTTACATGGACAGAACATACTGCACGGTAGATTGTCGCTACGGTACCGTATGTGTGAGGAAAAAAAACGAACCAAGATGGCTGTCTGCATGGTTTTGTGTGAAAGTTTGGACTTGCTCAAGTCAATTGGCAGATTTTGCAAGAAAGTTGAAATATTTTTGAAATATTGCAAGGAAAGGTCAAAACCACTTCACGTATTGAGAGAGTATGACATTCTTTCCCATTCAAGGTTAACTTTTGTTTAAAATATAACAGAGCCGTCTGTCGTCGCTTAATCATACAAATTATAGCTTCACGGCGGCCATCTTGGTGCGACAATCTACGGATAGACGTACACGTTACTTGCTCTGTCCATGTATATAAGTCCGTGGTATTTGCAATGCTCAGCTCTACTTGCTTTATGCTTCTCACTTTCAGTGGGACCTCGTATGTGAACGTACACAACTCGCTGCTGTGGCACAGTCCGTCTTGATACTTGGGATAATGATTGGCGCAGTTATTTTCGGATACGTATCGGATCGAATCGGCCGTAAACCAGTTCTTATGTTCAGCTTATTCTGTCAGGGATGTCTTGGCATAGTTCTGGCTTTTTCTCCTTCCTATTGGTTCTTCTTAATAATCCGACTTGTAATGGGAATATTTCATCAGGTAAGTACTGCAAAGTGTCATGTTGTGTCAAAGTTTAAAATCTCTGAGCGAATACTGCTTGAGCTGGTTATTTCAGTGAAAAGGCGTTTTATGTAGTTGAGTGGTATGGAACACCACATTGAATTATTAAATATCGTTTATGGACTGCAGAACCACTTCTAGATTTGGGACATATCATCGAAATGGCCAATGTGTAAAGAAACAAACAAAGAAACAAACAAACAAACAAGAACAAACAAACAAACAAAAACAAACAACCACAACCACAACCACAAAAAAGAAAAAAAAAAAACTTATTGGACACTAAGGGGTATGTATACATCCAGTCATCGTGGCCCCAGTAGTTTAACAGCTGCAAAGAGTACTGGGTACCACAGGGAATGCTTCAACCACTGTCCAAAATCCAGATTTGCAGAACTTAAAGGTAAAGAGCAGTCCCCCCAAACTTACTTTGAAGAAAAAGCTAAATAGCAAAATTTTTGTCTTATTTCTCTTCAAAGTACCTTTCATTACATTTTAAGATTTAACTATTTCATATTCAAGGTAAACCAAGCAGTTATTTCTAGTAAATTTCACATTTGAAGAAAAAAAAAACATTGTCACGTGACTCTCAACAGCCAATCATGAAACTGGACAGTCTACTACACAACTTCAATTTGGGACGACTGCTCCTGCCCTTTAAGGGTATTGGAAGTCCTATAAATTTTGGATATATACGACGTATCAGACTTTTATGGCCCATGTCTCATTTTATCCTTAACTCAAAATTTGAACGGAAATGATTTAGTCAAGACTTACCCTTCCTTATCCAACCCAGGTCAATTAATATCCCTGGCATTTATCTAATTTGTTTGCAGGCGGGAATCCTGGGAAATTCCCAGTATTCAGCACCCTCCCTGCTCTTCTCCATCAAAATTAAACAAATTCGAAACGCCAATTATAAGCATGTGCATCACGTAGAGGGGTATCCTTACAAGTCAGATGCGTATTTTAATTCAACCAATCAGATTACAGCGTGCACGCGACATCAGATTGTCAGAAGTGCCTAAAAATTTAATCTTGAGTTTGCTTCAAGTTACCGTGTATACGTGTATACCCCATCGTCGCTTGTTATGGGCTTCCCTAAATCAAGGTTGCCTATGTGGATAAAATCCCACCTTAAAGGCTTGACAACAGGACCCTTCAGGGTCTTGGATCGTTGATTGCAGGTGTATTCCGGCTGTTGTGTATTAATTCGATTTACACGTTCATGGGTTCAAATCCCGTTTGATATACATGGGTTTTCCGGCGGCTCTGGCTTTCCTCATACTTGGCATTATGTTTTCCACTAAAATCATTTGTCAGGCCGACGAAGTCCGTTGCGCGTCGCACTGGAGCACCCTCGGATAGCGCAGGTAACTACAATAGACTTCTTCGCATTCCAGAGTTGTCATGGCTCTAGACCCCAAAGTGTAAATTATGGAAGTAGGTATCGTTTAGAACTGAGACAATAAAACTATAACTGTAATCCTGTTGTGTTTTTTTCCACACAGGGCTATGTAATTCCCGGTTACGCCTTGATATCGGAATTCTTTCCTCCTAAGAAGAGGGTAATCGGCTTCAATTTGTGTGGAGGTTTCTGGCCCATTGGGGTTATGCTCCTCTCATTATCGGCTTTTTTCATTAGGAACTGGAGATACCTTCAACTAGCGATTACTCTTCCGTTCTTTGCCCTTGCTCTTATCTGTTGGTAATATTCATTAATGGTTCTGTAAAGTCTTGATTTTTTATCATTATAACTGGTACCGTTGTCAGGTTCAAGTTCAATTTATTCTCTATAACTCCCCAATATGGGGTACAAAAGACTGAGAAAAGTATATAACTTAAGAGAGGTAATATTATTCAGATCAGTGGCATGGGAAGCAATTTGAAAGGGGTGGGGAGCGGAACAATTTTGGCCAATGCACCTATTCCTAACCCATTGACCAAAAGGTACATATTTTATGCTGTTTTTTTTTCTTCGTTTTTTTTTTTCTACGAGCGAGAACAATTTTTTAAAGAGTTGGGGGTTACTAAAGAATCGGCACTTCCTTCACACTCTAAAAAATATTTAAACGGATTTTGTTTAAAAATTAGGATACTCACGAAGATGAGTATTTCTACTCGAAATAAGTGAGTACTTCAACTGAATTTGTGCAAAAGTTAACACAAATTGCTGAATTTAGGCAAAATTTTACACAAATTGAGTTGAGGTACTCACTTATTTCGAGTAGAAATACTCATTTTCGTGAGTATCCTAATTTTTAAACAAAATCGTTTAAATATTTTTTAGAGTGCATGGTATTGGTGGCAAATCTGAGGATGATTGCACGACGACTGAATCGTTGTTGTTACATAATGCTATCTAAGGCCTACGAACTGACACTCTCCGGTGACATTTCAAAAGTTTCCCAACATTTTTTGTCCTTTTTAGACAAAGTATTTCAAAATCAAGAGCTTTCATTAAAGAATATTTGGAATTCTATGAAAGACAGTTTACAAAAACAGCAATATAGCTGCCGGTGTCTTTTTGATGGTTTGGTGTCATATATGGTAAATATCCGATGTTGTATTTTCTAGAGCTCGGAAAAGTTTACCAAATTGATTAATGAGCGACAACTAATGCATCCTGCATTGCATTTAAGTTGAAAATTTTGCTTCTTTGAGATTTAGAAAATAAAAAAGGTGTTTTGGACTCGGGAAGTGGGGGAGGGGGGTGAAGCATGCTCACGCTCCCCTCATTTTTCACTGGGGGCTGTCGCCGCCCAAGTCCCCCCCCCCCGCTCCCTAAGCCCATGATTTTACTTTTATAGCTATCATATAACTGCCATACTTAAATAAGGAGAACAAATTGCAATTCTATTCGCTTGCTACAATTTGAAATATAAATGCTAGTTTCACGATATGCAAACTTATTCAGACTGTTTTGTCGATTCCCTTTAGGTTCGTACCAGAATCTCCTCGATGGTTGGTATCTGTTGGAAAGCTTCAAGAAGCAAAGACAATCTTAACTAAGCTAGCTCGATTCAATGGTAGCACAGTCAAGTCAGTTCAAATAAGCAGGAAATTGTCCCGTGATTACGGCATTGATAACAAATCTTTTGTCAACAACGAAAGCCAAAAGATGAGTTCGCACGGTCATCAGGAAACAAAGGAAGCTTCTTCAAATGCTTCGGAAATTTCACAACACCTTGATCATTTTGGATTTGAAGCAAGCAAAAAAAATGAAGGCACAGAGAACAACTCAAAGGCGAAAACCAGCGAATCATCCTACTTGTATTTATGTAAAACTCCACAGATGTTTCTTCTAACCATTGTCTTAACTGCGACATGGTAAGTAGGCCTATGCAGATCTAAAGGGGACTCCCAGTGGCAGAGCAAAGTAAGTTGGACATGTCTGTCCATTCAAACACCGATTCGTATGTCCATCCGTTCTTCAGTCGTTCCTATCTCTTATCCAATTACTTCTTACCCTATCCAATAAGATCCGATCCTTTCCGTGCATCCACTGTCCAATCATCCTTTTACCGATCCATTAGAGCAATTTCGTATTCATCCAGTCTTCCGTGCTCCCGTCCCACTCTGTCCGTCCCACCGACCATCCACTGTCAGCTCTTGTACTGCTTATCCTTCCTTCCATTCGTCCATCCATTTATCTACATGTCCGTGCACCTATTTTGTTCATTTGGTGGGATAGAATTTTGGTGAGTTGCTTTTTGCCATAGTAAAATGTAATTGACAAAACAAACCACTATTACCACCAAACCCCTATTTAAACTTCAATCCCTTACTATTTGGGAAAGGGTCTATCCCACTGAACTTCTTTTTTATAGTCTTCCCCTCACATTCCTTTCCTGCCTATAACGACAGAAATAACATCATCAATGACTAGCAGTAACAGGGACTATAAAAAGTGATGCGATGATCTCAGGCCAAGGGCAAGCTTAACATATTTGTAGGAACATCAAATCCAAGGAATTACGAACCTTGTAACCACTGCCGACCATTGAAATGGTACGAAAACTAGGAATACTGAACGGTGAACTTTGGGAACTGCACCTGGTAGACTACCAGCAGTAACGACTTGCACAAGTGAACCGATTGGCTAGAAACGGGGCCGTAAAATTCCTTCTAACCAGATACGGAATGATGATTTCGTCAATCAGACCAGGGAAAATCATCGTCCTTGAAAAGCTCAGACTTCTTGTAAATTTCGAAGACAAATCTGTTGTGCGGGTCTCGAGCTCATAAAATGGCACACGACCTGTTAAAATTCCCTTTTTACGTAGGCACATGCCGTTCGTTCTGCAGCAGTATAGCGTCTATAGCTTTTTGCATTACTTGTGTACCAACGTATGGCTCGGCAAATCAGTCCAATCTAACCCGCCTCAGTAAAATTGCGCGGTAAAGATGGACAATTTTACCATGTGTTGTTTAAATTTAGGAGATTAGATCATTTTGTTAATTTATTCGAAAAATTGCCCGATTTTACTGTTTTTTTATGTTTTCGTACTCTTAGGTTAGTCAGTTCATTTTCCTTCCATGGACTGAGTCTAAATTCTGTGAGATTAGCAGGAAATCCGTACCTTAATGTTGCGTTGATTGGTGCCATTGAAATACCAGCCAATATTGTTGCAACAACCTTATCTGTAAAGTAAGTATACACTTAAAGAAGATATTGAAAATGACACTGAGCATGAACAGGAGTCAACACATCAAAGAATGATAAATACGGGTATTTTCATTTGCACGTCAATTGCAAGTTTGAAATAATTACAAACCTTAGTGTAAGGGAGAAATGACGAAATCTTTTATAGTACAGTTGGTGATGGTTGGCCGTATGCAGGAGTTGTATTTTATGAACCTTTAAAGTTTAAAGTAGATCTCATTGTATGTGTACGTTCAAAAGAAGGGTCGTAATCAACCTAAGCCATATGTGAAGTAATATATGATAAAGCTTTGGTTTTGATTTGTTGGTTATCATGAAGAAACGCTCCTTCATTCTTTTTGTTGCATTGTCCTTCTCTACCTGATTACATCTTATTGCCTCAGAAAAGATATGAAGCACATAACATTACACTTGATATAGTCAGGTTTCACATCTCGTTAACTGATTGACAGTAACAAATATATTATAATACACAAAAAAGTTACGTCACATTTGGCGTTAGCTAACAGTGCAGTCAAGCATGTGACAATTGCTTTTTACGCAGTGTGAACAAAATGAAAGCATAGATCATTTCAGGACAAAGATCATGTAACAAACTCGGATACCAGTTACACCCCACGCCACCTTTGATCTACTGGGGTGTCTATGGTGCATTCCCAAGAAGCAACGTGAGAGCATGATTATTTCTCCTGTACTCTATGCAGTTCTACACTTCCACATTATGAGGCTAGAGTAGACGCGAACAACTTGCAACTAGATTATTCAGAAGTGTCACTAAATGTGAATGACTTTATAACTAAGTGCAAGCAGTGCCCAAACCGATTGCATGAGACCGAAACGTGCAACTGACCACATTGTCGCACTTCTAGAAAAAATAGCTCGTGAACTTAGTGGGGGATGAATTCTTGTTTGTTCGACCCCCAAAATGACCAGTATTCAAAGGTCACAATCTTTCGGTTAGCTTAATCGCTGATTCCATCGGCGATTAGTTGCAGCTGCATTCGTTTGAACAACTTACTCTTATGACTTGTTAGACGTCAGTTGCTCATCGCGACGTGTCGTTGTAATATCAGGTCCATATTACGCGATACCTTTAACTAAGATCATAGTGTCTTTTCGCCGTCAGCGAACGGCGACTAAGTAAGACTTACTAGTTTCAAGAGCAATGTGCCCAGACTTTGCAACTTATCGTAGATCTAAGAAGCAATCCTCCCGAAATTGTGATATTAAAGAGACAACGACAGTCCAAAAACAGTTGGGTAAACCTTTTTCCAGGGTGAGCACACATGCCTCCAGCTCATTAGCTGGGTAAAAACATAACCCAAGTTGGTTAAAAAAGTACCCATTTTTGGCATAGGTTACCTATTTTGACCAACGTATGGTAGCTTACTTTTTACCCAACAGCTTAGCAGTATAGGCAGAGGCTACGTTGCCCAGTCGTTTTTAAAGGACCGTTCTTCATATTTCCATTAACTGATCTAAACTGTCTTCATTCCAGATTCCGTTTGTTGCCAGCTACACGGTTCAGTCTTTTTCAACCAAACATGTCGGGTCGCACAAGAGTAGAATCTTGGACAAAACTGTCGGAACGCTTCCCTTCATTTACGATGCCGAGCGCGATTAACACGACCTCTCTTCTGCTGTGAAATGCTGTGTGCTTAAGCAAATAGAGATTATTATAAACTCCTCCCCCAGTAAAATGTTGTTTCCCAAAGAAAAGTGTGCGTTCCGTATTGACCGTATTAACGAGGTGTTCCATCTAGTTTTGTCAAAGAAGGGAGCTCCGGATCCCTGGTCAAAGATTGTAGTTTGCGCTGATTGTTTGTCTCGTCTCATAAGGCCGTAGTCTCTCGCTAATGGTTCATTCTCTTACTAATGTTGTTGTTGTATGTCTTCATTGCAATTTATGCAGGTTTGGACGGAGAAAACCATTATTTGTACTTCTCATTGTGTCCAGTATTGTGTGTGTGGTAGCTGGAATTATCCCAGGGCAAAGTGGTAAGTATATCTATACAGCGGAACTATCAAGGATTGCAAAATGCATCCACATCCCTGCGCACAGGTTGGTCATTTGTTGTCCTTCAGTCAGTCAGTGGACGTAATAGCTTCTTCGGAAAGCAGTTTATAGTTTGGTTTTGCCGAACGGCGTCCCAATGGCAGAGGGTGGTGAAGACTTTAGAAAAAGCAAGGAATGGTTTGTTTCTTTTAAAGTTGTTGTTCTTCTGTTGTGATGAATTTGCAGTTAAACTGGGAGGACCTCCCTTTAGGAAAGCAATGTTTGTTCAGCTGGAATGACGCTTATGCAATCGCATTATATTAAAATACGGAGCAGAAAATTAGTCGTAACGTGTAATGAAAAATAAAAGACTGCTCACTACTATAAGGATACGTGCTTGCTTCAAGTTCACTTTTTATTGAAAATGTGACAACTAAATGAGCTCATACCTTGAGAACTATGCATCAGATTGCAATGCAAATTTCACCAGCATGCATGAGTGCCCTTTTAACATGTCAGCTTTGAACGTGACCTTTCAACCTTCGTTCTAGAGGAGACTAAAAAAGAAGGCAGATGATGTGTTTATAAGGTGGAGACCATAATGGTTGTTCTTTTTCAGAATTAGTAGGTAGCTGTTATTTTGATAACAGCTTCCTGGGATGGGTTATAAAATCTTTATCGAATTGTACCCTGGAGGAATGTAAACCTACTGTCCTGTAGATAGAGAATTCAGATATTGTTCCCCCAAGGAAGTTCCCCCTATTATAAAAACCCTGTCCATTGCGTGTTACCATTTGTAAAAAACTTTGGGAAATAATATTCATCTTTCATAACAGGGATCGGTTTAGATCTTACTCCAGTCATCTTGACGTTTGCCGTAGCAGGAAAGTTTTTCGTTGCCGCTTCGTACATTATAGTTGTTCTATACGCAGCTGAAGTCTTCCCTACCGTTGTAAGGTGAGTGCGCTGGAACGGTGGAATCGGTTGGTAATATATAGCTGATTCATTCAGGGGCGACTCCAGGGTATTTTGATTGGCGACAAAGCATGGGTTGAACCATCCTTTTTTCCTTTCAATTGTTTCTCTTCTTCTCTTTTCTAATTTTCTTGAGACTTTCGAGGGCTGCCTCCCCTTCCCCTCACTACAATGGATGGCGCCCCTGGAATGAGTTGAATCAAACTGATCGGTCTTCCAAAAGGGGCCAGGTTTAACTATTTAAAGAGAGGATTTTTATTCAAGTTAATCACTTATAGGCAAATGTGCAACAATGTACAAGATGAGATGAGATCGTAAGGTCACCGACCCTGCTGAAGTCTAATATAAAGAAAGTACAAATAAAATCAGTTTTTTTTTCTTCAAAAAAGGTTTTGCTAACTTATTGATGCGAAGCTGTATGTATACAACAATGGTAATAACGTAAAACGATATTGTGCAACAAAATTGCAATTACACACATATGTAGGCTAAACAGATCATGTAAGGGGAAGGTTTCGCCTGTGACACCTTGGTTTAAGGCCAAATCCTCTCACCCCAAACAGTACCAGTTCTCTAACCTTCTTGCTTAAGCCACTCCCAAAATTGTCCGAAATTCATCCTTATCCAGACAGTGTCTGCGTCAGGATGAGTATAAAAGGCGCAATGTGTATAAGGCGCGGATCCGGGGGGGGGGGGGGCTTTAAGGCCCCAGCCCTTCCTTTTACGCCATATCAACAATAAAAACATACGGGAAATTAGCAGTTTCAACTTCCTCACACCCTAATTTTCTCTTAAGTCAGCCCCTCCCCCCTTTATAGAATGTCTGGATCCGCGCCTGCTGTATTAAAAACATTCAAGAACTGAGCCAATTGGGAATTTCGGTATACCCCTACCAGGGCTGTAGATTGGAAGGAGAGGATTGCTCATTTAATTGCATGTGCACAAGGCTGTAGTCATCTATGTACATGTATAAACATATGTCAGCGTATATTCTGAAACTAAATGTAGAATTAAGGAAAATGATTAACCTTATTGTAGACTCTTCATTGTGCTAAAAGATTTTTTGGTACATTTGAACCCTTCTTGATGTGAATTTTATCAAGTTTAAGGCCCAAGAACAGCATTAATTTAAGACGAAAAGTATAAGCTGAGATAGCAATAACTTCACCCATGTTGAACTAGATTTATGTCAGGGTCAACTCCAACATAGTCTTTTACCGTCGCCTGTCGGTATCCAGTAATCAACAGGCCTATGGCCAATAGGGCCAATAGTATGTCAATGAGGGGGTGGGGCTGTAGAAAACCCCATTTAAGTGTAACGCCACCTTAGTTGGTACGCATTGTACCTTGACTTTTTGGGCGCGTTGCAACCCAGGTCGCTGAAAGTAGCCTATCCCAGGCCTTTTCAGTTGCATTTAAACATACATATGTGCCAGGGTTCAGATGTTAATCTACGGAACCTTGTCGGCTTGTCGCACATGAACAAGGAAAATACCAGCGACGTCGTAAAGAAAAACGTCACTAAATACCAAAAGATATTTTCCGGGTGGGGTTCGCCCATTTTGATCCCCTTTCTTGACAACGCACCTGTCAATAAAAACACGAAAAACTCGGAAATACTAAACAAATTTTACTTGTAGGGGATATTTTCTACATTTCATTAGTATAAATTAATTACTTTATCTCCTATTCCTAATACTCCAGAACCAAAGGAATTGCCGTCGGAGCCACGACAGCGAGAATTGGTCCGATAATCGCACCATTTGTAGTTTTACTGGTACAGTTATTTGTTTATTATTTAAATAACGCAGAAATCTATATCTTATCTAATGAAAGTAATGCTACATTTAAAGGTCCTGTTCTCTCACCCCAAACAGTACCAATTCTCCTTACCTTCTTACTTAAGCCCCACCCACTATTGTCTGAAATTCATGTTCATCCACTGCAGATACAATCTCAGACTATTGCTTCAAGTTAAGTAAAGAAAAACCTAATTTATGTAATGAAAACACTCTCAGTACCGTTCATGCTGTGTAATATAAGATTTGGTACTCTGCATTGTTTGAATAAGCTGTCAATCAACGAGCTACCCCCTTAACAAAATTGTAGTTTGGGGTCAGAGGTTTGGCCCTTTAAATAAGTTTTTTTGTACTAGATATGAATTTTTATTTAAGGCTCTTAATTCTCTGGTTGCAAAGGGCCAAATCTTGTGACCACTGTAAAAATGTGATTTGCACCAGTGTTCAATGAAAAGAAGATGTTAACTTTTTTAATAAGATATCACACTTATAAAAACCTTATCGGATACGCGTTGTAAGATAAAAGAATTTTGTTAATATGACGTTTCATTAACAATTAGTAAAAATAGACGTTTCGTAGTTTGCGAGTGCGGTACAAATAATTGTAGTGTAGCCAACTGACCTTGAGATCAGTTCTCATCAGGTGTTTACAGCCCAAAAAATGACTGCGGTGTACTGCACTGATGAAAATGTCAATAAATAATGTCTCGTTTGTAATTATTGACACGTTTTTTCCTTAATTTTAGTACATGATGTACCTATTTGATATGTAATTTTTCTTGAATATCAATAACTTGAGAGTGATTTGTCCAGAAATTGCTCATTTTACTCCCGCTTTTTTAATTTCAGTTTCGTGCATAACTTTACTAAATCTGAACCGAATTTTATGGTTCGAGATTCATTTGGTAACTGATTTAGCCACTTAAGTCGAAACTAGTTACGTTCAACGTGGAAAAACAAATCTATCCTTAAGATTCTTGTGAAGGTGGATGCCCAGCGTCTTTAGATTAACCGCGAAGATACGTCATTTCACTGTTGGATTCGACAATCAAGGTCCGTCACCGTTCAAGGGGCACAATTCTCTAATATATTTTCTGTGAACTGTTGGAAGGTAGCCTGTAGAAATAAGGGAGATCCGTCATTTATTGACATTAATTGTCTCCCTTTCCTCATATTTTAAGTTTATTGAAATTGCGTCATTGCTTTTAATTAAATTTCTATGTCTCTATTCTAATTTACCTTTCCAGGACGAAGTGCATCGCAGCCTGCCAATAATTATCTTTGGGGTTGCATCAGCCATTCCCAGTCTCTTCGTTCTTCTACTCCCAGAGACGCAAGGCAGGAGACAACCTGAGAAGTTAGAAGATATTGAATTGATGTACCGGGAACAAAAATTCAGGGTTAAAGTTCATAGCTCATCACGTGACGACAGAGGGTCCCCATAAACCCCAGGATCACTTTGTGCAGTTTTAGTCATGTCGTCTGCAGCCAATTCTTTATTCTCTGAACAATCCAGAAAATTTAAAGTGCTACTACGACGGAATATCTTTTCTTTCAATCTGTTGACGAAGGATGAGAGGCATAGCAGTGATGCGCTCTGAGAGGATGAATACCAGGGCAAGTGGATTTTCAATGTAGATAATAATTGAGTGAGTTCTTGCAGGCCGGGGTTGCAATTCCCTGGTTCGTGCAACTCCTTTCGACCCTCTGTGAATACCGAAAGTTTCCTATAGTGACGTGGGACAGAAAGCAATTTTTCTCAGCTTGTCGCACGAGGAGCCTGGAATTGCAGGAAGGTGCAAAATGTTCAAACATATTAACAACCGTTTGCGATGATTGCTTATTGGTCACGAGTCTTGCACTCTTAAAACATCGGGATGAAATTTAACCAGGATTGGTGGTATATTTTCTCCAACACAATGGTTAAGTTTCCTAGTCAACTACAAGCCTAGTTACTTTAATCGGAATCTGAATTAATTTAACCAGGGATTGCATAAGTTTAACCAGGATTTCATGAAACATTTAACCAGCATGATTAGACCGGCAGCCCAGGGCCTTGGGGGTAGACCATCCGTTGCTAGAAGGTCCGGTGGCCATTTTTCAAAATGGCGGCCGAGTTTTAGTAGGCATCATTATGTTTGATAATAAAACTTTAATAGAACCTTCTATCAAAACGTGTAAGGTGTCATATGAAAGACAATTAAATTTTTTATCACAGGGTACCATATGTGATGGGTATTGTGCTGAATTAAATAACATTTTGGGGCAAAAAGTGTAATTTTCAGTCAACTTTCCCCGAAATTTAGATTACATTAATTTACATATTTCTTCATATTTTCTACAAATCCTAAGATAATATATTGGAACTTTCCTAAAAATGTATCCTATACATAGGTACTATTGTGTCATAATAACAAGGTTATTGCTTTTTAGAAACGAAAGTTACAGTCTTTCAAAGTTAACAATTTGAAATTTCAGGAAAGAGAATTTTGTAGCTAAAGTAGTTTTTCGCCCTGTTCTCACTTCGCATCAGCTCAAATAGCACAACTGCTTAGGCCCAAATAAAACCAATATTGTACATTGCGGGTTTTAAACATAACATTCAGGACTGTGATTACAAGATTATATGCTTGTGTTGATTTTCAGACATCTTGTATCAAATCCAAGATGGTGGCCATCGGTCAATGCACTTTTGGTCGATTTTTCTTGAATTCCAGCATTTAATGCTCATTTTCGATTAGAACAACTGCGATATTTGGTCAAATGGCACCAGAAAAGACAACCCAGGACAAGGGTACCCTTTTTATACACACAGCTTGTAAACCAAGATGGCGTCTAGGGGTCAATGTACTATTTTCTCCTTATATCTATCTTTGATTCAGAATTTTCGCCCAAGAAAGAAATGACACGTTTGTTTGTGCACTTGAATGCAATCTTCAGCAGTCCTAAACTTCGTTAAGTATATTTTGGATCTATTCGTAGGTGGTACTTAACGGTTAATTGATTCAGGCACTCCCACCACTCCATTGCCCAACCCCTTACCTCGAAAGTTACACTATCGGGGCATTACTAGCTAAACCAATTACATTGCTCACTTCCACGTACGGCTTTCAGATACATTCGTAGTGTTTGGACAAAATATGGGCAATTACACGATAAATCCGACATGAATAGGATACAGTGTTAATTAATTCCACTATCTATTAATGTATATTGTTTCTGTGCCAAGATGGTGGCTAGGGGTCAATGCACTTTTTACTATTCCTCCTCATTTCTATATTTGTGTGGAAATTCCCTATCACTGAAGAAAGCAATAACCACGGTGACCTGCCACATAGTGCAATAAATGCAATCCATAGCATGTCTAAACTTTGTTGCAGGAACAATTATATCGTTTTTAAGATAGTGGTAATAGGTCAACTAACTTTAACCCATGTTCGCATTGCATTAGGACATAATAGGGTCAGTACTGGCCTAACCGACTTAATATCCCACTGCAATGGTTTCCAGAAACTTTCATTGTATTTACAGGTGAAATATTTGACACTAGTTGGGTAACTTTTACTAGTACTGGGGAAACATCCTAAAGTACACTCACTTCTTCTTTGAGTACATGGCTTCTGTTCCAAGATGGCGGTCTGAGGTCAATGTACTTATTTAAGGAATAGAACAAGCCACAAGAGTACAAATTTGACAGACTGTAAAAACGATCCTTCTCGAAACGATTTTATCAGTTATTTAACTTTCCCTAGTTTGGTGTGATGAATTTGAAATAGTCGGGTTTCATTAATTACTGTACTTTTATATATGAAGTCGCCATTTTGAATTTCAAACTTATGGCCTTTTCTTATTTTCTGAACAGTAATACATGTTGCAATGTTAGTTTATCACCGCATTTGACCACGCTTGAGGTAGATTAGCTTATATAGAAGATTGAAGATTTTCAATTAATCTTGGACTGTTATATGGGCTAGAGATAAATACACAGAAGTAAAAACTCCCGGAGAACCATAAAAATTGCTGAAAAGAAGGGTTTTAATACAGTATTACTTTCTTATAATGATTCCGTAAAGTATAATTTCTACAATAAGCATAAGTTCACATATAAAATGGGCTAGTTAACTCAATTGGAAGAGTCCAAATCGCCCTCCAAAATATGGCATCCTGGTGGTAGGTGGTCTAATACTATTAAAAATATTACGAGCAGATAGAAACAAGTTCTAAAAATATTCCCTAGAGCCCATTAAATGCCATTTGAATCTAAAAATGTCATTTTAGCCATTTCTGTGTCACCGTAACTATATTAGAGACCTAATCGGTCGTTACTGTTACTATATTGAGGAAAAAACATCCAATGGGCTTGATAAATGCCATGTGAACCCAGCAATTTATTTTCAACCATGAGGTGTCATCAAAACTATATTAGAGACCTGATTTTTCGTTACTATGCCTTTACAGCAAGTGTGGTTACTAACATTTTATTACTTGACTTTTGCATGATTCCTTACCTTTTATATAGTAAGTATAGATTCAGGGTGGTTTTTATGTCATTATTGGTGCTTAAACACTCATTATTTTGACACAAAAAGTATTCCTGTCTTAGTTATAATACTGACTTTTAAGTTAACTTCATAATATGATGACTTAGAAAGTCTTGTTCCTGCGGCTTCTTAAGGTATCTGTAATCTAAATTTCGGGGAAAATTGACTGAAAATTACACTTTTTGCCCCAAAATGTTATTACTCTATTAGAGTTTTATTATCAAATGTAATGATGTCTACTTAAACATGGCCGCCATTTTGAAAAATGGCCGCCAGACCTACTAGCAACGGATGGATGGTGCACGGCAGACTCACATATCTGAACATCCCAGGGGACTCGCTTCATGCTGATAAACTTCGTTATTGGTACCTAGTTCATCTACCCCAAGGCCTGGGCTTCCGGTCTATATCTTGGAGTAAATAGAATACAGATCCTGCTTAAATTCAACCTGTGTGTTGTTAGAGTGTGAAAGCACCCAAGTTGACAATTTTAGGGTTTCTAATTAAGTAAGACTAAGTCCCTTCGAAAACCCGTAAAAAGTGCACTGTAATTACCTGTATTTGAGTTGGCCTGGTATTCCACATAGATGAGCACAAGACTTGTGTAATTTTTAATGTCATTATTTCAGCCCACTGATGAAATTAATGGAACCTGTCGCTTCTCCTGGGAAGCTTCCCAAGAAGACAAATCTAAATTTTCTCTTTGCATGTTGTCATGCTATGTAGCCAGGATTGTATCATGGGGGAGGGGGTGGAGCACGACAGAAGGAGAAAGTCTAGGAGAAGGGAAAAAAACCGCTAGTTAAGGTGCTTTTGGGTCATGGGGGTTGGGTTGGGTCATGGGGGTTCTAACCTCTAATACCACCCCGTGACTACGCCATCAATTTGTCAGATTGTGCACAGGAGAGAATCGTAGGTAAGTTAGATAGATACAGTTTTAAGGTCTAGTTTCCATCCTATTGTGGTTCAAGTCGAACCGTCCACGGCCTTTATTCCAGTTGTGGCTCACTGGTTTGTTTTCCATATTCCATTGCTTATGCGGAGCATCACCCACAATGGCAGCAGGTTCCATTTTTAGAGTCTTTGGTATGACTCGACCTGGATATCGAGCCCGGGCTTTCCGTGTTAAAGGCGGATGCTCTTACCGTTAGACCAAACACGCGGTCCAAGAGAGAGTCGTAGGAGACAATATATAGCAAGCGATTATTTCAAGTTCTAAATCGAATGTTCAAGTTTAGTTCAGGTGTTTTTGTGTTGAAAAGCTTGGCAGGACCGTTGTAACGGTCGACGTCACAATATGATTTATCTTACTCATTTTAAGCATTTTATGAACAATTGGGGATGGCGCTAACACTAGGATTAAAATATTAAAAAAAACATAACATTAATAACACAAACTTTATACACAAATATTAATAAACACAACATTAATAAGTTACCAACACGGAGTTCCCATGTACATGAACTGAACATGTAGGCTAAGGCCTGCATCCTCTGCGTAGATTGTCGCCACCGCCTGGGGCTAAAAGGCGCACCATCATTACCGCCCTGAAGCTATATTTTGTATGAGATGACCACGCCTCTGTAATATTTTAAAATATAAACTTGATGGGAAACAGTTTCATACTCCTGCAACACGTGTTGTTCTTTTGAAAATATTTTTCATTTATGAATTTATTTTTATTATTTTTTCAATTATTATTATTTTTTTTTGCAAATATTCAACCTTTCTTACAAAATCTGTAGATTTGAACTCCTTGTGCAAGTCCATTGAACTTTCACACACAAAAAAGCATTGCAGACAGTCGTCTTGCTTAGCCTATACTCACACCTACGGTAGAGACAATCTACCGTGTAGTTAGTTGGTTAGTTTGACGGAGTTTAACGGCCCAGTTTTCAACCTATTGGTTCAAGTCGAGTCGGCCACGGCCTTTTCTCCAGTTGTGGCTCGCTTGTTTTCCCTACTCCATCATATGCGGAGCATCAGGCACAACGGCTGTAGGTTTCATTTTTAGAGTCTTTGGTATGTCTCAACCTGACTCACAATCTACCGTGCAGTATGCTGTGTACTTTTACAGAGGAAGTCCGGAATTACCAAGCAAAACATAGAAGAACACATGCCATAGCAATATGAAATCATGTCCGTCCTCCATAAGCTTTAAAACACTACAGCTGACCTCGGGTCGCCAAAATGTATGACGCTCTGATGACGTCAAACAATTATGAATTTTATCCTCTGATGGAAATGTATACTTGGAAAAAAAAGAATGGTTGTTTTATTGTGTGTACTTTTCATGTAGAACAAGAAAACTAAATGAAACTTATCAGACCAACTTCGCGAGTTATCATAGGCCTATCACCAATTTCAGGCGAAAATGTCGGCTAAAAAGCGCAAGAATCACCTGGAGATTTTAGGTCAACCTTTCTGAACGTTGGCGAATGGTCACAAATTTGTACCAAAATCATTCCAGAAGCTGACCGAAAATTGTCAAAGGCTCTAATTTAATCAAGAAAATAATAAGCTTCCCAAAATATTTTCGTTGATAAATTATTCCAATTTTCCTGAAGACGGTCAATCCCGTTTCATTTATCCAACGAATCTGTTTGCGGTACACCTGTCAGTCAGTCAGCCATCTTGAAAGGCGTTGCGTGATGGTTCAATGCCATTGATCGGGCGTACACATACGTAAGTGATGAGAAAGTATGTACATATAACGAGTAGATAAGCAGAACATGGCAAAGACACAGTGTTCTTTAAAGAATTTTTATAGGAAGATAGAAGGATAAAAAGAAAGGTACCACTATATTTTGGAAATATTTTTGTTCTCTCTCCCTTTCAAATGATTTTTCAAAATATTCTCACCTGGAAGACGGAAAATGTTCAGTTTTAAACTTCGCAAGTGAGCTCCCGCTTCTTCAGTTTTCTCGGAAAGCTTATGACGAAGACTCTCGCCAAAGTTTGCTTAATTCTAACAATCGCTATCTACTAAATCCAGTTTCTTTTGAATATTTAACTTTTTTTTTCAATTGCCAAAAATACTTGATTGATTTACCTTGTATAAGAATTATTGAAATCTTTAACGGGGTCTGTTTTCGCTCTGCGTAGGCTCGCTCGAGTAAGGTCTCCCAGAATACATTTCACTGGGAGCGCCGAGGGTGTAAATATTTCACAATATCGGTCAAAAATATGTAGATCTGCTACCTAACTTACCGGGATCGTAAAACATCCATTGACTGACTCAAAATGTTAGCACACGGGAGTGTACAGACACGAAAACATTAAAACGATGAGAAGAAAGGTTACGCATATCGGTTGGCATTTACTGAAGCGAAAAGTAAATCTATATGGAGAAGTAAAAAACCCATTATCTATTGTAATCCCTCAAAGGGTGGCAAACCAAGACACACAGTCAAAGAAACAGCATAGATTGAACTGCGGGTAGACTATGAACCATTCAGAAACAAGGTGCTAGTAGTTTGAATCCCATACTCACATGATATAAAATATGAAAAAGAATCTAATCTTCATGATTAAGCGTTGGGAATGATCCAGCCCCAGCGGTGGGGTCAGGATTTTCCCGACAGGGGGGCCAAACTCCCCGACAGGGGGGCCAGCATTTCAAGGCCCCGACAAAGGCTTTGAGTTAGTCCCGGTGGGACGTGAATTAACAGATTTTGAGGCGCGCGCAGCGCGCGAAATTTTTGGCCTTCTTTTCAACAAATACTTAAAAATCTGGAGTTTATTTTGAAGACAAAATTTAAAAATTTTTAAAGAAATTTTGCTTTTGTGAGGACCATTAGAAAGTTGGGGTGTTTATTGAAGGATCTGTCCTCCATATGGGAAAGGTCAAAAACGTTATATAAGCGACAGCTGTAAATATTTTGGGGTTACGCATTTAATCGTACTAGGCCTACGTACTAAGGTTTCAACATGAGACTAGGTTGCCCGACATTTTTTTTCCTTTTTTGAACGAAGATTTGAAAATTTAGAGCTCATTTTATTAGAGAAATTTTGGAATTTAATGGAAGAAAATTTGGTTTGGAGGTACAATTATTATGAAATATTTGGGTTATTTATTAAGTGATATGACTTTCAAGAGCGAAATTCGGTAGAATGTTGGGGTGATTAACAGAGTTGACTTTTGTTAGTTATTGTACGGAGTATGCATCGAAATTGAAAAAAAAATGTAATTTTGTCCAAAAGACTATCAAAGTGCAGAACACAGAATTTTTTTTAAAAAATTGAGAACCTCCAGACAGCAGGAAATGGCATTTCCCGGGCTCGTACCTAAAAACAAATCAGTCATTATTTTGAGCTTTCTTTCGCAATGAAATTTTCAACTTCATAACTATCGTCCCAAAACGAAGAACAATTTGCAAGCTTGCAATTTTCTGTTAAGTAATCTGTTCGACCAAAACACTCTATCTAAGCGGAACTCCACCATCAGTTGGCGCGGAGCGTACAGAAAATTGTTAACAATTCTAACCCCTCAGACAACCGGAACAGGCATTTCCAAGACTTGTAACTAGTAATGAAGCAGTCGTTATCTTGAGCTTTCCTTTAAAAGGAAAGTTTCACTTCAATAGAAAAAACCCAACTTGCTAAGTGATCAGAAAATTACCAGATAAAAGGGTACTGCTGCATTTAATTAGATGTAATGTTCTTGTCTCTTTTCGGGGCAAAACTCTGCAACGGAATTGAAAACATACTAGTGTTTTTGCACCTATTAGGAATTGTCGTTGTAGTCCATTGCAAGGCCCGCTAAAAAGATGAGATTTTCTACGTGACCTCCCAAACTCCAGACTATAAATGATTTTTCTTTCTATGAATTTGAATTTTTGAAAATATGTCACGTTACAAGGGGGCTTCAAATGAATTTTCAGTGAGACTTATTGGGAGACATTTTCACACTACTGTTTATCATCTATATGTAGCTGAAACGGCCTGTCTGATTTTCCTTACCGTTACTAGAATTCGGCTGCCGGGGCAGGCCAGGTGGCAGAACATTGGTCACCGCATGCACCTGAACAACCTTTCGTCTGTTTTTGTCAGGAAGCTTCGGAATTGTGAGTTTCCTTGAAGAATATTGTCTTCTAGTGAGCAAAATCAAGAAGACCGTCGGGATGACTGAAGTTTATCAGACCCGCACCTTTTATCAGCTTAACGTGGGCACGCAGATGAAGGCTCCCCGACGAAACTGGGTTTTCTCAACAACAGGGGGAGGACAGGGGATGAGGGATAACAGAGCAAGTGAGAAGTGATTAAAACAGATTCAGATAGGCATTAAATTACCGTTGCAACAGAATAAAATAGTTTAAAAAGAATAAAAGTTCATGATCATCCATCCAGTAACTTCAGTCCTTTACGTTCATTGTTAGGCCTTCCCGAAGGAAATTGCTGTCCTTCTACCACAGGGGAGGAGATAGGACAAGGTACATGAAATTAGATTTTACCGAGGAAAGAAGTGATTGAAAATCGATTCCGATATGTATTAAAATAGCATTTCAAAACAAAAAGTATGTTCACCCATCCAGTAATTTCGGTCCTTGTAGGGTTTTTTTTTTTTCTTTTCTTTTCTTTTTATTTATTATTTTTTATTTTTAGACCTCCCCGGCGAAACCGCCGACCTTCCCCGACGGGGGGGGGGGGGGGGCATGGCCCCCGACCCCCTCCCCCGCTGGCACCACCCCTGTCCAGCCCCTTGTTAAGGGAAGGAGAAAACGGTTGTTCCACTCAATCATATGACTTATAATCATCGAAATTCATGCCGTAACGTTGCTTCTTGAGAAAGCAGCATAGACAATCCAGTAGATCAAATGCGTTGTGGGTGTAACTGATAACTGAGTTTTTACATGATCTTTGGCATCAAATGAGCTATGCTTTCATTACGTCCACACCGCGTGAAAGCAATTAACACATGCTGACTTAACTGTTGGCTAATCCCAAATGTTATGTAACTTTTTGTGTATTTTAATACATCTGTTACTGTAAATTTATTATCAGATGTGAAACGTTACTATATCAAGTGTCCGTGAAGTGAGCTTCATTTCCTACCTGAAGCGTTAAGAGGTAATCAGTCAGAGAAGGAGAATGTAACAAAAAGAAAGAAGGAAAGCTTCATCATGTTCAGCTTATGCAAAACCTCGAAGATAATAAGAGATATTAATTTTTAAGGACTTTGAAAATTTGCAAATCTTAAAATCTTCGTTTTCATTACAGTCGACTTCAAGTTCAATCCGGCACGAGGATGTGTGGGCGATATGCCAGCATGGTCTTTTCAATTAGGAAAACGAGCCTTCAAAACAACTACCCTTAATTTAGACCAGGGAGCTCTCTGTTCAGAAGAAACAAAGACCTTCGCAATCATGATGAAACCTTCCTTCTTACTCTTTGAAACATTCCCAACACTCTGCCTGATAGCATTTCATCGCCCCCAAATAGGCATTTGATATTGAACAGTCCGAGCTTTCACCTGTAAATAATTGATTGACAGTGCCAAATATTCCGACCAAAATACACAATAAAGTTATGTAACATTTTGGGTTAGCTTGTAAACCTCTCAGGTACGTTTTAACTGGCAATAAACTTTACTTTTAACACAGTTTAAGTACAATGAAAGCATTATTCCCTAAATTGAGAGCATGGATCATGTAACAAAGTCCGATAGCCTCGTGCCGTTTTTTTTTCTAATGGGGTGTCTTTGTTGAATTCTTAAGAGGCAAAGTCACAGCATGAATAATAAGACATCTTGCAACATTAGGACAAATTTTCGTAACGCACTTACCTCGGCTCCAGTCACAAGAATTATCGATATCTAACCTTCTTTTTGATAAATTACACAGGAACATACTCTAAGCAGTTCGGGAGATAACCGTTTTCGGGGGAAAATGAGAATTCACCCGATCGGGAGAAAATTTGCAGCATGAATATTCATGAGCACTTAGTGTGTACCTCTCTTAACAGTTTATAAATGTCGATATGTTCAAATACAAGGTAATTGTTCACCAACTCAGACAGAAATCTTAAGAAACTTTCAAGAACATACTAATGGGCTCAATTGCTAGCACGAGTAACTTACACAACTTTTTGCAGAAAAAATTGAACAGATCTTGCGGCTGTGTCGAATCTATAATTTAAGCTTAGGACACAGAACGTGGCAAAATTGCTCGATATCTCAAAATTTAGTCAACAATGTGAATCCATGACATCACGCCTGTTTGAGTAAAGTTCGTTCTTTGTAGAGTCTTTGACACATCCAGTTGCTTATATCCCGAGAATCGTAGATGGGAAATGGATGAAACTTTCACTAGAACGCCTAAAATATGTTCCTATTTGACACATGACAAATATTTGGAAAAACATCCAGGACAGGATCGACAAAAAGAATACCGAGCGGAGGGTTAAAGCGCGCGAAGCTCGCCAAAAACGACTGTGGAGTGCTGTTAAAAGAAAAACAACATGTTGAATTTCCCTGCCTATAGAATCTGTGTCCACACCTTTTTGCTTCATTCAAAGGCCATTAAAAACCAGATAAGGAGTTGCCTTACTGCTTGTCTTTCACACCTTGCAAACAGTGGCACATCTGTCGGGTATTATTCCACCTTTGTTTACATCTTCCTCTAGCTGCCTCTCATCAAGCTTGTGGTTTCTTGGAGCATGCTTGAATGAGTTAAGCAGGAAGTGGGGTAAAATGTGATTACCCCACCAAACCTCCCTTTTGGTGGGGACTCGGGTGAAATATCTAATAGGGTAAGAAATTCCTCATGGTTGAACAAGTAAAATTGCTTAATGAATGGTCATCATTGCAATTTCAATTTCAACGTTGTTCCAAACTCGTAAACTGTCTTGACCCCGACCCAGAGTTCTTGACAACCAAAAAACATGTACATTGCTCTTGTACTGAGCAGGAATTGCTTACAAAATCATAATATGTAATCGAAACGCCGCCTGTGAATATTGTATTATGTGACGGTACGTTGCAACAAGTCAAAACCCAAAGGTATACAAAGTTGGATGTTAAATTTAGAAAGTTACGATTACCTTAACGAACTCTAGTAGAGGCTGGTGTTCAGCTGTAAATAGAAACGACTCTCCGACACGCATTGAGCACAATGAGAGGATTTTCAAGGACAAGTGAAAAGGCAAAGGAATGCAAAAATGGCAGGCGCTAGAAGAGTTTGGCGTACAGACGTGACATACGTCATGAAACACTTATAGGCAGGATGGACCGATTTGGGGGATTTTTCGATGAAAAATCTATTTATTTGATTTAGGCTTGACAACGCCGGCACAAGCAAGTAAGTTCTTCGTGACCTGTAAGAATTGTTTTAATTTTCCAGGTGGGAACCGATGGGGACAAGTTTTTTATCGCGTTATTGAATAATGGAACACATGTATACCCAGACTGTTCTTTTGGTTCTTTTTGTTATTGTCAACAAAATTGCACGGTTAAATCGGGTATCATTAAGCATAATTTGACAACAAAAAACAACCGACACTTTAAAAGCAACCTAGTCGACTTTTATCCAGGACTGATGTCACAAATTTCCCAAAAATTTTGTGGTTGAAATGACCAGGATATTCTTGCCATCTATACCAAGATATATAGGGCAACGATGACTTCCAACATGTCCTGGTTAAAATAACCGCAATTTCTTAGTCATTTTAACCAGGAAATGTATTGTAAATCTATATTTCTTGGTCAAAATTACCCAGAAATCCTTTTCATTTAAACTTGAAAATGTTTGAAACCCGGTGGCTACATACATACCCTGTTGAATGAGAAAGGAACCGATATAACAGGGTGTGTATGTCAAAATGGTGACCATGATCCTGGTTTAATTTAACCAGAATGTTTTAGAAAATTTGTAGGAAGTTACTTTCGAACATGGCATAGGAGCCCAAACTCGTCTGAAGTCAAAGGGGCCTGGAAAAAACATAAACTGGATAATCAATTCCTTAGAAGTAGGTGTACATTAATGGGCCCGTCAATCATGTCAAAAACTGCCAGTGAAGACAGGAGCTACCAAACGCCTAGAGAGAAGATGGTCATTGAAGACCGCGATTATGATACCCGGAAAAGCCATTCATATAACTCGTTAAAACAATTAAAATCAAATTTTGGTGGGATTCGTGAATTGCACTGGGGTATTTCGCACTAGGTACTATGTAGTATGTAGTAACCGAAGGTTGTTATGAAGACGACGGGAACACTTTTTTTTCGATCGGGAGGGGTGTTTAATGTTAATAATGTAAAAGTAAATATAATCATATTCAGATCATACTTCACAGAACTGGTAATGAATACTAAAATGCCATTGTGCAAATGGGTGTTCAGCATAAGCAATGAGGCAGGGAAAACAATCCAAGGGCCCACAACTGAAAAAGGGGCCTTGGTAGGCTCTACTTCACTCTAAAAAGTTGGTTTAAAAAACTTACCAGCACTGGTCACGTATGTCAAATACATGAAAGTTTACCCGATAATTGTTGATTAGTGGGTTATCCAAGAGGCTTTTTACCACTTAATTGAGTAACCAGTCTGTGGGGTAACTAAATAAACAACACATATTGGGGAAATCTTTACTCAATTTCAGGTATTTGACATGCGTGACGAGAGTTGGTGAATTTTATTAACCAACCTTTTAGGAGTGTTAATTATAACCAAATGTTTAGAAACTAGGAGGTAGAACTCCATCTAACTAATTTATAAAGTGAAGCAGCATTGGTTGTAGGCTCACTCGAAGTCTTGACCTTTTCACGAACTTACACGAACACGAACAACATGCTGTTTCAACTACAATAGGCTCAGTGTATGACACTGAAAGTTTTAGATCAGGGTTGTCCAACCTTTCGCAGCGGTGGGCCACATGTAATGGTTACGATGGACGAGGGGCCGCATTCTATATTCGTTTTTTTTTTTTTCAATTTTTCCCGACGCCCAAGGCAACAAAATACAATCATTGCGCGTAGGGAACACTAATTCATTGTCGTTTTTGATTGAACAAATAAATAAATAAATTTTAGCAAAAATTGATGGTGTTGGGCAGAATATTCGGACAAAGTTTTTTCATATTCCTCCTGAATATTTCTCAATCCGCCCCTGTGGACAACACTCCAATGTAGCTACATGTAGCAGACATTTGAAATGAATTATTTCATTCAAAAGTAAGCATGCCATAGCGGACGTCGAAGCCTAAATTGTCATCAATTAATCTGCTTATTGAATAATTTTGCAATATAGATTATTTCTGACGGGCCGGACGCAACCTTTTCTCATGTCTGCCAGACTGCCACTTCTCAAATAGTTAGAATAAAAATCAATCTATGGAAAATGATAATACATACACTTTTAGGGAACCAAAATCTGGGCATTTCTGATCTGTGGAATGGGGCTGAGACTAAAGGGAAGCGGTATCTCCCTTTCCCTTGGGAAAAAATTGTGAACTTCAGGATAACGTAGAACGCAAATGCTGCAATATTTGAAGGGATTTCGGGTTTAATAGGAAAACCAAAATTAATTGTGCCCCCCCTCTGAGAAACTCTCTGTGCGTTAGATTTGCTAGATGCAAAATGGTGCTATGTTTGGCAAAACTTTGAACTGTTAATAGGCCTACGTTTTAGGATTTTCCTATTTGGGGACCATGAAAAATTTCATAACAATCATTTTAGTCTTTGTAGATATTTTACAAGTGACATACATACTACCAAAGGAACAATGTTTTCCGGTTTTCAGTGGTGTCTAGATGCCAAATGGTGCAGTATTGATTCAGTCATCGGTACATTACGTAGTCAAAATTAAATTACGACGAGTAAATCTCTCAAAATATTTAAACCGCAAAGCAGAAGTATGGATCATGCGAGAAGCACATGAAATCCGGACCTTGTGGACATTTTACAAATCCACCCGGACGCCAGTGCAAGTTAGTAAAAATAGGACTTGTCGAAAAAATCTTTCTAAAGTGGCACTTGTCATGGAGAGTGACACGACATAGGCCTACTTGTTAGGGATGTAAGGGAAGAATAATTCGAAGGCAGTACCTTACCCTTCAGGCATTTTTTGTACATGGTAAAGTATAGGAATGGTCGTGAAAGAATGGTCTCCACTGTATGATTGTTTCAGTAAATCAACCAGCCATCCGAAAGGCAAAAAAGGGTCTTATCCTAACAAAGTCACATTCGAGTTTGTCGTCCAGACTCTTGTTTCATTTTCGAAGTGAAATGCAATAAACGACAGTGCAGATTATATGTAATATCTAATTTAGTGAAAGGAGACATTTTGAAGTTATGACTTGATTTCGTACGTGCACACAAAATGTGTTTTACACACATTCATGCATGTTTTCCTAATTGTTACACATTTGATCTATGTTTTAGAAGGAAAAGTTTCAAAGTTTGTTTCGGTTCAAACATTTAATTTTTTCTCAATTACTTTATCAGGAGGCAAAATAATCTGGGGGGGGGGGGGGTAGGCTGGAGATAATCTGGGGGCCTCCCAGTCAGATTTGTATATAGACTCGTTTCGTTTTACTGGAAAAGTTACCAAGCAATCATTATTGCTATCACTTTATACGTCTGCCGTTGGGCAGATCCCCCATCGTGTATTGAGATGGAGCAGTGCCACCTCGAGAACAGGCCTTTGTAGATGAGCTTTTCCGCAGGAAGAAAACTTAATAAACAAGTTTGTTTTGTTTTTGTTTTCTCGGTTTATTTCCATACAGTATAAAGCAACTTTAAACAACAACATGTTGCACAATCAAACCTGTTCTTTATACTTATCTATGAATTCTGATTTTAACTTAAGTTTGAAAACACGTTCATTTTTTGAGTTCTTAATGTGAATATTTAGATTATTCAACACTTTTACACCCCACAGTGATAGGCTCATAGCTTTAAAGGTTGTACGGACAGATAGTTGATAAAAATCATCTTTTTTGACGAGTTTGTAATTTACTTTCTTTTTTAATAAATAACATTTGAATATAGGGAGGTAATGTACTATTTTAAGCTTTACTACAGCAAGACGGCTATCTAAAATATCACAAGATCTTCGAGCTTTAAAATTTAAATGTCAATAAAAAATGCATTTGTGTGTTCATTAAATTTAGCTTTGTAAACCAATCTGAGGTCTTTCTTTTGTATTACATAAACAGAGTGAATATTACTTTTGTATGTACTTCCCCACACTTCCAGACAGTAATTTATATAAGGGAAAACTAAAGAAGTGTAATGGATCTTCATTGAACTGGAAGTCAATAAATCTCTTAAAGGTAAGGAGAAGTCCCCCAAACTTATTTTGAAGGAAAAGCTAAATTACACAATTTTCCGGCATCTTATTTCTCTTCAAAGTCTCTTTCATTACATTTTATGATTTTACTATTGCATATTCAAGAAAAACCAAGCAGTAATTTCTGGTAAATTTCACATTTGAAGAGAAAAAACATTGTAACATGACTCCCAACAGCCAATCATGAAACTGGACAGTCTACTACACTTCTTCAATTTGGGATGACTGCTCCTGCCCTTTAAATTATACATAATCGCAAGACCTTTGGCCACTTTAGATTAACCTTTTTAATCTGCTCCTTCCAATTAAAGTCGCAGTCAGTAAGCAACCCGAGAAACATCTCTCTCATCTTAACATACAGTCGTTATTTTAACCTTTTGTTTGCAATATGAAAACAAGAGGGCAATCCACGGAGTTGCATATCTCATCGCTAACATGTGCGCAAGTTGGTTACAGAACTTGAACTATTTATGTGCTAGAAGTTTTATCTGTGCTGTTTTTATGCTACAGTAGAATTTCATTGACGAAAAATACCATACTAAAGCTGCATGCCACAATCCTTTGAAATTCCTATTTGAAGTCCATTTGGGAATCGATTTTTTTTTCGTTTCAAGGGACGGAAGTTTTTTTTTCGTAAGATAGCGAGGGGAAAGAATATGGCACAGACCAATCAAGTTCTTGGAACTATAGGCGCACCCCTTATTCAAAAACAAAAAAACATCATTTGGATATTTAAATTCTGACACCGGATTATAAAAGAACTGGAGAAGGGCTACCCAATCTTTGTAACGGTTGCCCTTTTTATCCAGTAGGCCTATCTAAGATTTTGGAACAAATTTATTTTTAAGATGTTGGTATCCCCTTGCAACACTCTAAAGAAAACTAGCTTGACTGTTACACTTAACTGATACGGATATGAACGCAACGATGAAAAAAGGAAGACGCTTTCGCGGACGCTTCAGACAAGTGCGTAATTGTTATTATTCAGGCACTAGCTGTATGAGCGTATTCTCCATCTTGAAGCGACGGCAAACTTCACGTGTGCCCCGGATCGCTGATATGCGCATCATGTGCGTCTCAATTAAAAAACTGGGTGTGTGCGCCATGTTGAAAGCGTGGTGTTAGAAGATTTCCGGCCGACGCACAAACCTTTTCTGCGCACTGGCCGGTGGCGAATCCTAGCCCGTGGCAAGGAAATTGTCACGTACCTTTTTTGGCGATGCTTCAAAACCGCCAAGTTTTCAGGGCACTAATATGTAAGATAGGTAGGCCCTATGCCTAACCTAATGTTAGTCACCCACAGTTTCATATCTTGGGTTATTCCTTGCCATGGGCTAGGATTCGCCACAGGCCAGTACGCAGAAAAGATTAATGTGTCGGCCAAAAATCTTCTAAAGTAAGTTCCTCGGTAACTGTTTTTTGGGTACACCTTGACATAAAGTGAATGATTTCCCTACTAACTTATGTCCATAAATACCGACATACGACGTTTTGAATTCCCAATTACATGCCAGGCTCAGCCCATTTGAAATTCGAACTAATGCGAAAAAACGTATGTGAACGCGTCTCAAAAATGGGTACCAGGGAGCTCACAATCATCGAATCATGTGCATGGTAACGCGTGTTAGTGCATACATAATTGCAAACACCGGTGCTACAATAGCAGTGAGCGTGGCCACTGACTACATTGTGAATTGTGCATTGCGCGGTGACTGCTTAGTATTCGCAATAGCATCTTCATCAAACAGCTCATAGGGTAAAGACGCGCTCGTTGTGGGGACGCGCTTGTTTTGGTCTGCCCACACATATTCATTGCTGTTCTTTATAACGACCGAACCGCGTCTTTCTAGCAATAAAACAGAACTATTTTTACCCGCGCGCATAAACACACGAACATATTGGCCAATGATTTGCTCCGAATCCCCACCATGGTCTGCGCCTTCCACTCTGTATGTTGGACTCTGTATTGTGATGCAATCGTTTTCATGAGTTTGCTAAGATAACATAACTCTACCGAACGTATTAGTTCCACATCTAGATGCGCGCCGTAGGGCAGGGTTTGTGCCGCCAATTGCGTCATAAAAGTCAGGCGAGGTGTTGCGGCATTTTTCGAAATTGTATTTTGAACGCAGTTTTCCTTCGAATATCATTTATGCCGAATTGTACGGGTTTTTTAATGGGGTGTGAGATGATATTTGTAAAATACTGTATCTAATCTTGCAATAGCCTTCACAAAAGTTTTTGTGGCCGTGTCAAGCTCACTTTAACCTTTGACAATCTGTAACGTGAACTATGTCCTTGGTTGCCATGACAACCTCACATATCGGTACAACTTACAGTATCATTCCTAGGCTATTACACTTAAACTTTCAGATTTGTGGGATGCGTCCGTTAAGAGTATAAGTGAATACAAAACAGTATACACGCAGCTGTGTAGTTAATGAAGTCAATTGACCACTTCTCTAGCATTCCCGCCTTTTTTAGATCTGCGCAAATGAGATTTCGCGGACCTGTGACTGACAAGTGGTCTCCCCCTATATGTTGAATAATGTATAAGTAGGCGTATAAATGGCTACAATGACACGGTAAGTGGGTATTTTTATCTTTCCTCCTCTTAGAAATCAAAGATTTATTAGTTTTTTCCAAACATATCATACAAAAATATGCTCCCGAAAAGAGGCAGTCGATTCTTATGTATCAAATAAGGACCTCAAACTTTGCGAGTACCTGACTCATTTAGCGATTGAAAGTGATGTTTTTCTATCACTGTTTGTAGACTACAGCATAGGCTTTCAGTCAATACCAAAATCACGTAGTTTAATTTACGAATTTATTTGTAAACACCGATAAACCCGGAGCAACATTTACTGTATAATATGTATGTGCGTTTAGTGTATACAATAAATGTATACACATACTGTACAGCACAACAGCATGCATAGTCATACACACGTAACGTTGCTTGATCATTGTAATTTGTAGTAACGTTAGTACTAACTAAGGCCTAAATTGTTCGAAAACCATTTATTTCGTAGGTCATCATCACATTTACAATTGAGAATATTGGAGTAGCTTTCTTCATGAAGTTTAAGATGCATAAGTGCAGTTATATACAAGTCAAGCAACGAAGGACGTGAAATTTAATGTGGACAATACTAGGCCTAGTATTAGTATTATAGTAATGTACAGTGGCCTACTGTAAATTAGTTTTAGGCCCATAGGCCTATATCAATCATGTTTTCAGTACCATTTCTCAGCTGCTAGGCTACTGTAAGATTATATAAAGCAGACTAATTCTTAGATTAAATATATAGTTTAGCTTTAGGTTCCTCTTCATTCTAGCTTATTAAACTGTAGGGTTTCTCTTTCACTGGTGCATGCTACATGGAAAAGATATCCAGAAACTAAACCCTGTCTCCAAAAATGCTGTTTAATTGTATATTTTGTCCATTTTGTTATGTACCGGTATTCAAGTCAAGCCATATAGAGCACCTCACTAATGCTGAGAGTATAAAATTAGTCGTGGACTTGAAAAAGGATTGGACATTGATACTTTTAGATATTTCTCAGCTTTCTTGCATGGGTATTGTAGTGACATGGTACCGATCAGTCATCATTTTCACTTCTGTCAGGCCTATGATTTGAGCCTGCAGGGAGTTTTGCTGGTCTCAGAGGCTGCAAGATCTCTTTGCAGAATTAATTAGTCAACTATTATTGGTGCATGCACACTGTGCACAGTTCATGTTGTGAGTGTACTGATATACACATATTGTAGGTTAGTTGCACAGGACTCTTAATTCTGTTCACAAAAGTTGTGACATTAAATTTTCAATGTTTATGAAATACTGTACTGTATGTTTAGTACACTTGTACAGTGCTAGTCTATTGGCTATATTCATGTAATCTAAATTTCACCCAGTTTTAAAATTACATGTTGTTTACAAACTGGAGATCAATTAAGATGTCTGTTGTGTATGCTATGTGGGAACTTTCAGTGCTTCTGTCACTCAGTACTTCCACTGATTTGTTTTCATTCAAACATACCTTTAAATTTTGTAACTTATTTTTCTCCTTCATGGCAATTTTACAGCAAAAGTTTATGTGTTATATTTGAAGAAACTTATTGCACAGAAGTGAAACGTAGCCATTTAATGTATGATACCATATGTTTCATGATTTTAAATACTGCACAGTACATGTCACTGGAATGTTTAGCCCATGCATGCATGCTCATTGCTCTGTGACGGTGTATTGTATGTAAACTGGTATCCATGCAGGCTTGTGTACCAAGAACAACGTAATGTTCCTTTAACTTTATTTACTCTGGCTTTAAGTCCCAAAAGCTGACCTCAACGTGGTGCTAGAGTGGCAACTACTGATCATCAGGAATAAGCTGTGTCTGTTGACTGAAACACACACTTCCATGTGCACACTATGGTAGCCTGGCTGCTTTCTAAAATTATTTTTGTGCATGATCTTAAAGATATGAAAATTCTGTACATTCATGCCGAGACACTTTCAATTGTATCGTCAATGGACTGGCCAATTTTCTGATGTTCAGGAGGCTAACAAGCTTATTGGGCAACATATACATGTACATGGTTTCAATTTCTGCATTATTCTTTATATTGATTACTGAGGACCTATCAACATACTTGTAATGATGATATGAGGTCTTGTGTCAGTGATACAAGTTAATTATATAGGTTTCCATAGCATGCAGTCCAATTAAAGCGCTGTACTTTCTTAAGACCATACAGGAGCATGCATGATAAACTTGGGTAAGTGGGGGTAGTACCACCTTCAAACTGCTACACAATATAATTCCCTTTCTTCCGACATTGCGGTGTCCGAGTCGGTCTAGTAGGGCCTGCAATTTATCATGCTCCTTGTAAAGCATTGCTTCCCTGTGTAAATTGGCTGGAATTTACAAGTAAATGTAAATAATAATTAGCAAAGTAGGCTGGTGGGTATGCCTGGCTGGTATAGTATTCCCATTCACACAGCTCAAGTTTTTTTTTAAATTAACATTTGACTGGAGTGCCACAATTTTCAAGTAAGGTGATAAATTAACACTTAGGTTTAAACAAGTCTCAGCTGTCTTAGTTTTTTCCTTTTCCTTTTTATGCAAGCAGATACAATTTTGTGAGGTAGGCACACAACAGTTTGTATTTTGCCCACTAGTTACTTTATGACATGTGCACAGTATACAGCCCACCACGCTATATTATGCCCCTTCAAGTACACACTTTCTTGTTAAATTTGTATCTGGCATTGGTTCAAATATTTACGAAGTGGCATAGACCAAAACCAAAATCTGTCGATAAAACAGTACATTTCGAGCAAGGGAATGTTTCTAAACGTTGCTAACGTAAATGGCTTTAATATAACGTTACATGTATACAGATGACCAGTAGTCATTTCGCGTAAATAGGCCTGCTATATGTGTATGTACTCTGGACGCCCCAGTCGATTCGCCGACGCTTTTACCGAGTACCTGACTCATTTACGAGAGTTTTTGGTACAAAAGTGGTACCAATAGAAAGAAAACAAAATTTTCCTTCAATATAAGTAAAAACTGTGTAGTTTTAAGTAACATATAAACAAATCTGGACAATTTTACGGAACATTGAAAACCCATTTTCGACGTTCCATAAATCGGCAAAAAATTCACACTTTTACTTATTCTCGTAACCAAAACTGTACCCAGGGAGTATTTTTGATATCTTCTCCAGTAGTTTTTATGGATTTGATAATTTATTAGTCAGTAATTAATGAGATAATTGGCTTGTAAAATCATAACTTTTAGCTTATTAGTATTCGCAGCCCTATGACGTCATGAAACGTCATGCATAAAATGTAAGAGAAGGAAGCTCTTTTCGAGCAGTTGCGATCCGACTGAAAAAAAAGTATTTGACCCCCTGTCACGTGACCTTTGACCTTGGTTGCCATGGAAACTACATATTTTGGTAGAACCAGTCTACCCTATTATACTTGTGAAGTTTCATGTAAAATGAAGGTTTTCTTTTGAAGTTTTAGTACAAAAAAGGAAAAAAAAAAGTGTTTTTTGCAAAATGTGACCTTTGACCTCTGACCTTTGACCTTTTCTTCCGAGGGTCTGGGAGACACAAGTTCCCACCCTGGGGTACTACCTACCAATTTTGAAAAGAATCGGTCCAGCCCACTAGGAGGAGTTTGAGGGACAAAAACGTTGTTTTACGAACAAATTATCACTTGAAAATATTTTGGTCCACTCTACCACTTGACCTTTGACATCGGTTGCTATGGGAACCACATATTTTGGTAGGTCTAGATTCAATCAGCGTATGGGTGAAGTTTCGTGTCAGGGGAACGTTTCGTTTTTGAAATATAGCAGAAAATGTGATTTTCACCGAATTTGACCTTTGACCTGTAACCTTTGACCTTCACTTCCGGTTGTGTATCAAAATGCAATTGTTCCACCTGAGGTACCATCCTACCAAGTTTGAAGAAAATCGGCCCAGCCGTTTACAAGATATTAAGAAAACAAAATTGGACACACACACACACACACACACACACATACGCGTTTCTGGCGCCTATCGGGGACATGCGCATTATACCAGTCAAGTGGGGATATTCTTTTTTTCCTAGTCAACTGGGGATAATCACAGGTTATAATCAAGGTAACTGGGATCCTGAAAAATCTACACACACATTTACACACAAATTCAAACAAAAAACATGGAATCGCGGATATACCTCAGATCAAACTGTAAAGCTACAGGCACTTATCTGACACCCCACTTTGCATTATTTTGGCCTTTCTAAAACCGGGGATATCCCCGTTTCGCGGGGTATCCCCAGTTCTACTGTAATTTTCATGTGTGTATCCCCGATTGACCCCAGAAACGCACGCACACACACTCACCCACCAACACACACACACACACACGGACAGGTTTTGACCCCTCTCTCAGCCATGGACCTTCAGTCACCCCGGGGTACCTCACCATGGGTTAGACCTCGAGACTAGTAACCTGGGAAAATTTACCGTTACCATGGCAACCATTGCGATTTAAGCTGGCATTGCCATATATAGCCCAATAGGCAAAGTGACTACAATATCTCATCCTCCTCACGGAGCGATGAGATAAAAATCAGGAACACGCTAAGTTATCAGAAAGTTACCCCAAAAATGTACTGTCACTTCTGGGCCTATACGATATGGTATTGGCTCTTTCAGGGAAACTATACAACCAATCTAAAATATGCTACTGCCTCTCTATTGTGACTTTTGGCTAAATTGGAAACCGGAAAAAAGGCCGTGGCCGGCTCGACTTAACCCTTTACCGTTGTTTGGGTCCTTTTGGACCCATGCGGAGAGCTCGGCTGTCACCCATCTTTACTGTTTTCACGCGGAGCTCGAAACTGCGAGTAGCTACCCGAAAATTTGGCCACAACAACGAGAGAGACAATAGTTTAAGGTCACGGGGTCAAAGGCCTACGGAAGCTGATGCGGGGCGTGCTACGTCCGCTTTTCCGCCCACTCCTGAGGCGCGCAAATATGCCCCGATCGGAGCACAACGGTAAAGGGTTAAACCAAAAGGTTGGAAGCTGGGCCATAAAACTCTATATAACCAGCTAACTATAACTTGGTTAAATGAAAGATCCACTGAATTGATGAAATTGTGTGTAACTGACCGAATTCCCATCTGTTAATGATTTTACCCCTTACATCTCTTGCGTGATAAATGGAAAACTACTTCTCACCGCACCTGAACACCTTCTGCTCCCTTGTCCCCGTCTTGTACGTCGAAGTCTCTGCCAGCCAAGGAAGGAGTCTATGGGGTGGGCCCTCCCTCTTAAAAAATTCTTAAAAGGGTAGGCGTTCTTATGCAATCGGTGCCACCAGTGGGATACAGAGGCTACCTTTTGAAGGAAAAATTGAATTTGACAGAATTTGCCTATTTGAAGGAATTTTAAAAATTGGCATTACTGAGGGGGTCCTGCAGAATCAATCCTTTCCCTTTGATTTTTTTTTAAATGGGTGTCCTTACATGAAATTTGGTGCCACATATGCCTCTGGGTTACGTAAGTGTGGCTACGAATTTTTAAGAACCAAAAATGGCATCCGTGAGGGGGCCATGGCCCAGTGTTCCCCTTCGTACGCCACAGATCGTCGAGTAAGTTCTAGCCTAGGACAAGGTATTCACGGACCCGTTTATCGTTACGCCCCAAGTGAGCAGAATGCTTTTTCCCGAACTAGTCTGTCAGCCTCCAAGGATTAGGTTAAGTAACAAAATCTAAGTATCCACATGGATCCCGTCCATTCTAATTTCCAGACTAGCGTTATGTTCATGTTATGTTAATGATAAGCCATGAATTGTTTCAGCCCCATCCATCGTTATGTACACAGAGTAAAATCGGTACAGTTTAAACCCCTCCCGCTACTAGCTTGTAGGACAATTTAACCTCGGGGTCTATTTTCACATCCAGTTTCACTGAATTCTTAAAGTGTACAAAGCAGAGATTGTGTACAAGGTGATCATATTCTTAAGTTCGGGTTTACAACCTTTCACTGTAGTGATGATCAGCTGTTAAGTTCCTGAATAACAGGTTCCTGTGCACTGAAATACACTGATCATAACACCCGCGCATATACATGATAGAATACATTCAATCTGCGGCGCGGAGAAGACATTTCTGTGGAACGCGAGTCGGGCCGGATCATGCGACACTGGTGAAATCTGGGTTAATTTGTTGCATAAAAATACGAATTATTTATGAGAAATGTCTCACAATTTCTTATTCTAACAAGAATTTGGTAAAATGGGAAAAGGGCATATCATTTCATCAAAGTTCCCCAAATTATTTTCCAGGGGGGGAGGGTCAACTTTCCCCCTGTCCCCCAGTAGCTACGCCACTGGCCAATATAAAACGAACGGTTTTCAACGGTTTTCGAAATTGGGTCAACATAACCCCATCACTATCATGTCATTTATTTTTAATCTAGCATCGTTGGGTAGGCCTACTCTGCAGAACGAATTAGCTCAACCCAGTGGGTCATATGGTGATACGTGAGTGCTCAAAGTATTTTCCAATGAACATTCACATGGAAGCAGACATTTAATGTTAACTTCAAAAGCCCGCAGAGTATACTCAAGGGGTATGTCTTCGACAGCATTCGTGCCCGGTCTCGTGACCTTTTGGAAGCTACTCCATGGCATTTGGTGCTTTCAATCAAATATTACAATTTAATTATAGTAAGATGTTGATTTCATTTTTATAGTTGAACAACCGGGTGCGACTGGATCAAGTGCATTATTTGAACATAAGTCAAGCGAAAAATTACTGTGTCACTTTACAATGTTTTGTGAATTGTTACCAGTCTTAAAAAAAAGTGTCTTCAGTCTTTTCGTTGGCATCCATGACGTCATTCTGATATATTGCACACAACATGTTCTGATGGTCTTATATGGCATCTACTTGAAGTTTCCCACTCTCATGTATCGCAAGTGAGACGAATTCCAATATGTTTCTGTTAAAGGTGAGTGGTTATATTTCTAACGTATGCACATTTAAACACCTTCCGTGCCCAGCGTAGACAAACTTTGCTTTATGGGTAAATCTCGTCTTGCGAGAGAAAAAATATTGACACCGTGCGGATCAGGCTCGAGTCCACATATTTTAATGGGACGAGCCTGGTGAAGAAATGTATCATATCAAGTACTTCGAAGTCACGCCACCATCGAGAATGGGATCCAGTTGCTCACCCTTGCAAATGTGGTTCTGTCGGTAAGATAATTCTGACATTTTAGTGCTTTGTAACGCCCAAAAGGACAACGATTTTCTTCAAACACGCTTGTGTCAAAGCTATACTAGAAGACGGTAAGTGTGCAACTGTCCCTTCACAAGTTAGTTCAAAATGGTTTGAGGAGAAGTCATTCAAGGTGAAGTGGATTGGCCCCGAGGAGGGGGGAGGGGGTTGGGGGTGTTCGTAAGGGGGCTGCGGGTGATCGTATCGTGATCATGCATTAACTGTTCACTGCTAGGATTGCGGGTAAACACTATAGTAAAGTCAGCCACAGCGTATCATTAAAGGGGAAATGCAGTCAACCCAACTTTTAGTACTGTAACACTACTCTCCTGTTTTATGATTGGCTCTTGAGAGTTATGTGACAGTATTTTTATCCTTAAATGTGAAATTTACCCGGAGTATCTGCCCGTACCTTGCATACAATATACAACATTGAAGCCCGTAAACGTTGTGAGTGATACTCTGAATATAAATAAGGAAAAAATGTTAGATGTAGCTGTTAATTGTAACTACTGATCTTGCCCTTTTAATAATATTTACACCAGTCTATGTAGGTCCTCGTCAGTGGCTTTCTGCTGTATCTGACAAATATTGTTTTTCTCGGTAGATTTGCTTTCGGAAGGAAAAGAGCCATAAACGAAAACACAAATTAATATGCTCATCCCCTACTTAAAGAAGTGGTTCATTTTAAAAGATCCATGGTATGAGACATGTATTTGGATAGTGTGAAGACTTAAACGTATCCGTACTTACACGACGTAATTTTTACCATGACAATGCCCTAACAAATAAGTTTGTGTCAACCTGTGACGTAAGAGACACGGGTTTGATATAGATCGACACATCTGTTCTTGCCTTCAATTTAAAGCCACGGGTTTGGTCTTAACATTCCTTGACAATATTTCCTTTAATTGCTACATGTTTTGCGAGTAAAACTGACAAATGCGTGGAATGTGTCAAAATTTGGTAACTGGCAAAACTGTTCCATTTCACAGGAAAATTGTAAGGTTTTAATCCCAAATCGCGCAAAAGCCAATGACAGAAATATGAAAGAAAAAACCCGAGGATTTGAAACCAGTTGACGCATGTTGGTTTTTCTAAGGACGTCTTCTACAACAAATTGGGTTTTTTACAAACAAAAAATATTTCAATAGTAAGCAAAAAGTATTTGCCCAAACCTCGACTCAAATTAAAAGGGAAGGCACCAAGGACATAATACTCTTATTACTATGTTATCTAGCCCAACTAGCCATACCCATTTATTTTAACCGTTTTTACGGTTGTCAGGATGACGATTCTTTTGGAACGTTTGAATATCATTTCCTGTAGATCTAGCATTACCCTACACCATAGGCTTATATAGGGTATAGCAAATAATGTTGCTTAATACCCCTGAAGTGACATAAATATTATAAATAAATTAATTGCAGTGTCTAATAAATGTGCCTAGGTGATATTACAAATTTCCCACCATGTACTATGTTTCAAGAAAAAATTCATCACTTTGAAAATTAGTAATCTCTCGAAGGCTAACCCTATATGATATTTAAGATGCAGTCTTCCCTTACCTAAAGAAAACATATTTCTACATATTTTGAAGTCAATGGATGTTATCTACGGAAAGTCCTTTTGATTCAAATGATTTAAACCCTATCTAAACAGCATCTTCCTGGGCTGAAATATTTATAGGTTAAGGTTTATTCTCCCAATTTGGAATGGTAGATTGCGCAATCGTTCATGATGTCATTGTTGCTAATGGACTCTCTGCCAAAATTTGATCGTGTTCTGATTGCTTTCAGGCAACTGTCTATAAATGATATTATTATGCAAAGACATCGAACACTCAAGGTCAAATAAATATTGAATGAAGCATTTTGAATTTCCAAAGAAATCGAAGCATGTAAATGTGAGATATACTGCAGCAAAGATTTGGACTATTTTAAACATTCACTTTAAATTTTACTAACATTAGGTTCACTTATTAAACATATATTAATGAGGTATCATTTGTCTGCCTACGATCAAATTATTGGGCAAGGAAGAAGCTAACATTTTTTAAACCAGTTTTCGACCGATTCACGAATAATTGAGTCTCAGATTTATGGTAACAAATAAACACTGACTTCATATTCGAGCAAATGTAGAAAGAACACTGATTTGTTTTATTTCTATAATGCAGACGCTATTTGAAGGTTTGTTGACTGGAGAATTTCCTCTGAATTTTGTTTTTTTTTCTTCCATCTATCTTTTCCCACACTTTTATATTTTGAAAATGATGCCTCATACTCCTAAGATGTAAGCAAAAGCGGTGCGACTGCAACAAATGAGTTGATTCCGTTTCCAGTTTCTTGACAGTAAAGATTGAGAAATAACAATCAAAGAAAAGAGGTGTATTTCCCTTCTTATAATTTTCCCCAACATTACTTCCCACACAATCTAGTATGCTAAAGAAGAAAGAAAAATCAAGTAGAGAGAATCAGATCATCACTAAGATGGACGTCGACGAAGTGCTCCACTTAATAGGCGATTTCAGTCGGTCACAAATTCTCATCTTAGGCGCTGTTGGTATTATGTCATGTATGCTCCCCTCGTGGATTATTTTGGGGATAACATTTCTAGCAGCATTTCCAGATCATTTCTGCACGGTACCAGAAGGTGCCCGCGTTGAGGAATATATTCCCGTCGTCGAAATCAACGGAGAATCCGTTTATAGCAGTTGCATGCAATACATCAACCCTGGTGGCTTTGACAACCAAACGGGCCATTGCTCGAACGGATGGACCTTCTCCAAGACACCGTACGGTTCCACTATTGTATCACAGGTGAGTGGATTGACAGTCTTTATGCTTTAAACCATGTAAAGCATTGAAACATGTATCACCGAAAGTATATTTTTGTTTGAGGACCCTCTTACAAGAAGTGTATTTTAGGGTGAGAGGAAGGGTCCATCAAGGTCGTGGGTACTCACTATGTCCAGATGTTTGAGTTATTATACAATTGATCAATCACTCCTCGTCAACAATTAAACTTTAATAACATGTGTATTTTAATCTTAATAATTAATAGTCGGGGTATATCTGTACAGGAGAGTTTGAAATTTAACGTCTTAACAAAGATTTATTATATCATTAAACGATCATCATTTTCATCGGAATTCCATGTCTATGTTCACATATATGGAACGCCAAAACCGCCATCGCGTATGACGATGTACTTCCATTTGGTGGCGTTTTTTTACATGACGATGTTAGTTCAAATGGCCATCTATCCAGGAATGATGACGTTTTTCCGTTTTTCGACGTTACCAACTCAAACGGCATTCGATCACATGTAACGATGTATTTCCATTTGGTGGCGTTATTTTACATGACGATGTTAGTTCAAATGGCCATCTATCCAGGAATGATGACGTTTTTCCGTTTTTCGACGTAACCAACTCAAACGGCATTCGATCACATGTAACGATGTATTTCCATTTGGTGGCGTTATTTTACATGACGATGTTAGTTCAAATGGCCATCTATCCCAGGAATAATGGCGTTCTTCCGTTTTTCGATGTTACCATCTTAAACGGCGTTCGATCAAACGGCGATGTGTATCCAAGACGTGTATATAAGGCGGGTGTCTAAGGCGTGTATCCAAGGGGAGTTCCTGTTCTCAAATGTACATATTCAGCAAATTAAAATCAAACCAATCACAATGGTTGTCATATAAAGAGATCTAGGCCTAGTGCCTGGTTACTCACCTGTTGTGCCCGAACTTACGTCCCGCCTTCTCAAATTTAGTTCTCTTCTTTTTCTCTCTATCGTCCTCTTGACGTTCAACATTTCTGCCATTTGCCGGTTTGTAAATCCCACTTGGACCATCTCTTCCACGCTGGCATTCAGTTCGCAAGCCATGATGCCGTCCGTGTAACGTTAGCGAAACTAGGACTGCTATTCCAGCTCAAATACAATCCTCTTATTTGGGATTTGACGCATTTTGGCAAGTTTTATAAAACACGTTCTGTGATTGGCTGCATCTTCTACAAAGCCATCCTTTAGGTATGAATAGTCATCATTGGTAACTCCCCTTGGATACACGCCTTGCATACACGTCTTAGATACACGTCTTGGATACACATCGCCGTTTGATGGAACGCCGTTTAAGATGGTAACATAGAAAAACGGAAGAACGCCATTTTCCTGGGATAGATGGCCATTTGAACTAACATCGTCATGTAAAATAACACCACCAAATGGAAATATGTGATCGAATGCCTTTTGAGTTGGTAACGTCGAAAAACGGGAGAACGTCATCATTCCTGGATAGATTGCCATTTGAACTAACAACGTCATGTCAAAATAACGCCACCAAATGGAAGTACGTCGTCATATGCGATGGCGGTTTTGGCGTTCCATACACATATGCAACTTACGTCTGCATTAAATTTTTATCCTCCCTCCGATAGTGGAACCTCGTTTGTGACCGTACACAACTCGCTGCTTTGGCTCAGTCCGTCTTGGTACTTGGAATGATGTTTGGTGCGGTTACGTTGGGACATGTATCGGATCGGATCGGACGTAAACCAGTTCTTATGCTGAGCTTGTTCTCGCAGGGATGTCTTGGCATGCTTCTGGCCTTTTCTCCTTCCTTTTGGTTCTTCTCAGTAGTCCGTTTTATGATGGGAATTATTGTTCAGGTAAATATTTGCAAAAGTGTTATTTCTTCACAAAAAAAAAAAAATCCGTGAAAAGAAGGTACACTCTGAAAATATAAAGAGCCTGAAATTCCACAAATTTGTGGAATCACCCCTTTTTTTAACAAATTCTAGACTTAAACAAGGTTCCAGCGCGTGGTTTTAATGCAGAACTAAGACGCCTTGTAACTCAGAACATTCTTCTGGAGATTTGAGTGGGAAGGGACGGAGACTCAGATTAATGGAATCTCTAACAATTTACCATAAAAATTACTACATTAGGAGGCGCTATTGTGAAGTGACCCTAGAATAAGCGCCCATGGCACCGTCTCTGCTGCTCTTTGAGCAAAACTTTGTATTTTATTAAGACGAAAACAGAGTCACTTACCTACGTATTTTCGCATGGTGTATACAAGGCCCGTGTGGGAACTTAGATCGTCTCCTCGAGATTTCACCAGAAAGCCCGGGAGGTTATCTTGGATCGATCTTGCCTCCAACCACGCCTGACAATTGGTTCGTTCGTTCGTCAGCTGATCGGCAGCAAGTTTCTGCACGTAAATTGTAGGACACAGAGCACTGATCGATGCAGCTACGCAAGTCCTCCACATCTTACGGTCTTGAAAAGATTGTCAATTAAGTTGGATAAATATGCCAAATCTTCCATATCCAAGATTATCTATCAGCAGGGTTAAGTTTGATGACTAACAGGGAGGAGCTTACCTTTCAGCCTCTACCGAGTCATTCACCCTATATGGTGTCGTTGAGTTGGTATCCAACATACTAGTAGCACTTGTACTTCACAAAAATAAAAGAACACTATGCACTAGTTCATCAGATTAGGGTTTCGTGCTTCGCGTTTCCCACAGCTGTATGTTGCAAAGAATGACCATATTTGCCTATCCAACAACAACGATTTATGACGTTTAAATCTGACGTTTTAATAGTAAACCAACAAAATGTTGCCTACTGTAATTTAACAAACTAAGAATATAACCAAACCATTGAACGTATCAGTATTGATTACAAGAAGTAAAGTATGTATTGACAAGTTTTCGAATAAACATTAGTCTCAAAATCGTGGAATCTGTCAACTTATTTGAATCAAAGGCTAAAACTTTTGGCCAACTTGGTGAAAATGTTACAAAATCATTGACCATTTGGCAAATAATATAGACTGGGCACCTTAGTATGAACTGGCCAGTCACAAGCAATAACAAAAGGAACCAGTATACATACAAATTAATATTCATGCTGTTTTTTTTCATACAGGGATGTGTAATACCTGGTTATGTCTTGGTATCGGAATTCTTCTCTCCGAAGAGGAGAGCCATCGGCTTCAATTTGTGTGGAATTTTCTGGCCCATTGGTTTAATGTTACTCTCACTAGGGGCATTTTCCATTCGGAACTGGAGATACCTTCAGCTAGCGATGGCTCTTCCATATTTTGTACTTACAATAATCTGTTGGTAAGATACAGTGAATGTGTCGTTTACTCTCTTAAGTTTACTCGTAAGAAAATCTGAGGCAAACAACTGTCGTCGGCATCGGATATTTTAAAAATGAGATGATGGTGCTGGTGGTGGGTCTTAATCAGTTAAGCTCCTGCGATACACAAAACAAAAGTATCTGGGGTTGAGTGAATGGCTATCTAAGCGGGAGGGTCAACATCAATTGGTGCAAGGCATACAAGAAAACTTTTGGCCTTTCAATGCCTTCAGGTCGAAAACGACACACCCCGAGTTTTCTAAACTTCATGTACTCGGTATTTCCATACAGTTTTCATGTATGAAATATTTAAATAAATGAGGCAAAATGGGTCCTCTATGAAAAGAGGTAGGCAGTGCATTTTAGATGAATTAAAATACTACAAAAACATAATGATTATATGATTCTTTATTAAATTATCCTTCCTGCAACGTGCATTTATTCACCCTTTTTGGCTCTGTTACATTTATACATCACGCCATCTAAACATTTTTATCACCGATTTACGCCCCTTTAGTGCATGATACCCCTTTTTCGCAACCTCTTAATGTGTTTGGTCTAACGGTAAGAGCATCCGCCTCTCAGGCGGAAGGCCCGAGTTCTATTCCTAGGTCAAATTATACCAAAGACTAGAAATGGAACCTACTGCCGTTGTGCCATGCGTGATGCTCCTCATAAACAAGTGGAATAGGGAAGGGTCTGGCCAGACCGACCGATCGACCGACCGACCGACCAACCGTCCGTCCGACCGACTGACCGACCACTCAGGTTACCGTTAACCTTTAATCCCATCTACTTACCATTACGAAGACAGTTGCTTTAGAACTCTACCAGAACCACATATCCGGAAAATTAGGAAATTGGGGACCTTTGATTTGCATCAAATACCAAATGAGGAGACAGTTACCCGAGCGTAAAAAATAGGGAAATCAATTTTCTACTTCTTGAAGCAAATTTAAAGATCTTCCTGATCACCGAGGGCAGAAAGCAGAGGAATACAGGAGACCATTTTAGACTAGTCGTGGTCTGTAAACTTCAAAGCACTTGTCCACCTCATGCTAAATCTCGGTCTTATTTGTCCATTATTGAAACTGCCCTAATCGTAAATCTTCCAAATAACTAAGTCACAGCTATCTCCCAACAACCTGTGTGGTGTATTTCCCCCAATCTTCAGGCTACGTGTCCCACTCCACAAAAGAGGCTAACTAAAAATATACAGAACGATAAACTCAGACAGCAAATATTTCGATACATTTCCCTGCCTAACAGCTGCCTTCCTTGTTCAGTTCTTCAGATTTTAATCTGAATGCAATCCCCTTTTCGGGAAAATGACAACACCATTTCAAAGAGCATCAGACTTGCAGTTGGGAGGTTGGGAGTTCAAGTCCCGGCCGGGTCATACCGAAGACTTAAAAAAACGGAACCTGCTGCCATTGTGCTTTGTGCTCGGCATAAGCAGTGCAGTAGGGAAAACAAGCCAGTGAGCCATGCACAACTAAAAAAAAAAGAAGGCCGCGGCCGTATGGAATACCGTTTTAATATATATTCAGGAATATCGGATATCTGCAATTAATTTCAAATATCTCTAATTCAATTTCATATATCTCTAAATAATTGCAGATATCTTCAAATAATTTGCAGATATCTTCAAATAATTTGCAGATGTCTTTAAATAATTGCAGATATCTCGAAATAACGAAGTATATCTCCAATTTAATTTTAGATATCTCTAAATCAATTTCAGATATCTCTAATTCAATTATCTCTAATTCAATTTTAGATATCTCTAATTCAATTATCTCTAATTCAATTTTAGATATCTAAAATAGTGCATAATTTTAGATATCTGAAATTATTTAGAGATATTTGAAATTCCTGAATGAATGTTAAAACGGTATTCCATATGGCCGCCTCGACTTGAACCAATTGGTTGGAAACCGGGATGTAAAACTCCCTCTAGCTATTGTTAACTAACTAACCGCAATTCTGAAAAAGTTGTTATTCTTGAGGAATATTGCCTAGCATGTTGTTTATTTATATGGTTTGGCTGTTTTGTCCCTTCCATAAAGGTTTGTACCGGAGTCTCCTCGCTGGCTGGTATCTGTTGGCAGGCTTCAGGAAGCGAACACAATCTTAACTAAGCTTGCCCGATTTAGTGGACATGAAGTCGATTTACTTAAAATTAAGAACAAACATGAAAGTGCTATTGGAAATGACAACAAATCTTTTGTGGACAACGAAATCGCACAGCCTAGTAAAAACGATCAACAAGAAATGATGGAAGGCTCATCAAATACTATGACAATTTCAGAACAAATTGATGAGCTTGAATCGAAAGAAAAGAAACTCGAAAACACAGAGAATCATACCAAGTCGACGTCTAACAAACATTTCACCTTTCTGTACTTGTGTAAAACTCCTCGGATGTTTCTTGCAACAGCAGTTTTAGCTACGACATGGTAAGTTTTGTGAAAAATGGACTATCAGCCTATTTGAAATCCATTCCGACATTCTTAACTTACATTCTCTAAAACACCGGGGTTAAATTTAACCAAGATCTGTGATCTATTAACTCCAACTCAATCATGGTGAAATTCCCTTGTTAGACTAACTCAAATCCAGGTTATTAAGCCAGAATTCATGTAAGCGTAACCAGGTATGCATTCAAATAAAACCAGGTTGGTGTTGGTGCAAATAGAACACCGATCTTGCTTAAATTTAACACCGATGTTTTCAGAGCCGTATACAGCTTCCTGTCTTTCTTTTACCTTTCTTGTAGTCTTCCAGCCAAGGTTTGCAGAATGTGGAAGAACACCGCAGAGATTCATCTCCTCTTTTGAATTAGTCATAAACACTGATTTATATACATGGACATAGCATGTAACGTGTACGTCCTATCCGTAGCTGGTCGCCACCGACTGGAACAATAAAAAAAGGCGCACCAAGATGGCCGCCGAGAACCTATAAATTGTCTGATTTGAAGACAACTTTATAATATTTTAAGCAAAAGTTAAACTTTAATGGGAAACAGTATCATATTCCTGCAATGCATGAACTGATTCTGAACTTACCTTCCCATAATTTAAAAATATTTCAACTTTCTTGCAAAATATGGCAATATACTTGAGCAAGTCCAAACCTTCATACAAAAACATAATAAACAGCCACCTGGTGCGCTTTTTCTTTCACTACTCTAGCGACAATGCACGTGCCGTCTGCTCTGTCCATGTATATGAAGTCCATAGTCATTCACCACTCATCACCTTCAGGAGCACGAGTGTTTAGATTTCGCCCGTCTTCAGCTGGTATTCATTTCTAAATCGCGGTCTGCACTGTTCAACCGAAGCCTTGGGAATACATCATATTTCACCGTACTAACCTACAACAAAATGCATTTTTAAGGCAACCAAAGAATTTGTTGGGTGTGGCCTGCCTGGTCAGAGAACCTGCGGCGAGACTATGAGATTTGTTCACCTGAAATGTAGAATAACAGGTAATGTTTAAAGAAAACCTAGAAGAATTAGAGTTAAGCACTGTATTATATCATGCATGGGAGTTATTACCATAAATCATTAAATACGAGATTTGACTTAATGGCTACTTATTTCTGTCATTCCGTTTTTCTTTCTGTTAGGTTGGCAAGCTCTTTCGCCTACGGTGGACTCAGCTTAAACTCTGTGAGATTAGCAGGAAATCCATACCTGAATTTATTCATGATCGGTGCCATCGAAATTCCTGCAAACATTGCAGCAACGACATTGTCCGTAAGGTAAGTGTAGGCCAACGGTGCGGGCAGGGGGTGGGGTTGGGGTGGTAGCCTCCCCCAGATGAGGACAAAAAAAGAAGGAGAAGAAGGGAAAAAAGGAAAAACAAAAAGAATGAAAGAAAGAAAGAAAGAAAGAAAGAAAGAAAGAAGGAAGAGTAAAGAAAAAGAAAAGAAAAAAAAGGGGGGGAGTGTTAGCACTACTAGAATTAAATGTTGCATAATTTTGCATCCAGTCCACTCTTTGTAAGCCAAACGTTTTCAAAGGTGGGGGAGCCCCTCGAGACTCAAAGAGAGAGAGAGAGAACATCCTCTTCCCTAAGTATTACCTCCTCCATCGGGACTAATTTACCTCCCTAAGATGAAACTCTGACTACGCTCTTGTTATAATTTGAGACAATTTATTTAAACTTGAAAATACTTCAAGAGGACTCTGTACATTGATATAAACCACCACATTTAACAACACCAAAAGCTACCTCGTTCGTTTGTCAAGTACATTGGGAACGACTACAAACCTAAGTACATTAGGAATGTCTAAAAACTTTGGCGTGATAAATTTTCTTAACATAAAACGTCTCCTTCTTTTGCGAACTTTATGAAAGAGGGCTGGAACGCACGAATTCCCACTTGGACTGAATTTGGAACCCCAGTTTGTTTTTTTCTTACCTCAGAATCTGTCCGGTATTGGAGGCCGGAATTGGACTTGCCCAAGTAGGTTTCAGATGTCAAGGTGTTTCTACAGAACTGACGATTGTCAGAGTTGGCAATGTGTTGGGAAATTTATAGCAATAAATTGGGAGATTTTTACCACCTTATTTTTTATCTTTGAGATTATATACGTTTACTAGGTAAATTTTAACACAGGATTTATCTCAGAACAAGGCAATAGCAATATTTTTATCAATAAATTCAAATTCTGTTGAACACTGATTAACACCTCTCTTGATGTAAAATCTTGTCGAGATCGGAATTTTCCTGAACATTTTAAACGGAAAGATAGAAGTAAGGAGAACATCACAATAAGTTTGGACCTGTTAAATTTGATTACATGGACAATTTCAGGCTAGTCGACGTCCATAAAATTGAAATCCTGCAAAATAATGCTTGAATATACAGCGTTACAGGTGATCAGTTTCATAAAGTATGATTTTCATCCACAATTACTTAACAGTAGAATGGGGGATTACTTTTAGAATTCACCCATCAAATTTGCTTGGCAGGGCTCGGATTTGGAATGCTTCTCATGTCTGCCTTTCAAATTACGAGAATCAGCCCATTTAATACTAATTGTCTTTTGAACCAGCTGTCTTTATTTAACCGTAAGCTCAACTGCCGGATAGACACTTGTATATTTAGGGCAAGGTTTGTGCCCAGAAATCCCTATACAGATATCACGATAGTTTGTCCAACTCAATATTACGATAGTTTATTCCTATACAGATATCACGATAGCCTTCCATTTTTCACTACCTGATTAAATTTCATTTTGTGATTTTCGATTGAATACCATGACTAGGATATGTTTGATAACCAGAAGTTTACACTCTAAAAACAGTTGGGGAAACGTTAAACATTCAAATTGGTGGGGAAGAATTTCCCAAAAGGCATGGGAAACATAACAATTTTTCTTAGAAGTGCATATATTCTGTATTTTGTATGTGCTATATTTCCCAAAATTTGGGTATTGCTTTGAAATTTCAAAGTGTCCTTAGAGTGTAAGGGATTGTATTTTAATTTATTTTCCCTTTTAAAATGGTTTCCATTTGAAGAAGCAAATGTTCTTATTACTAAGCAATATAAAAGCCAATATGTTACGTATTATATTTCCAGGTCGTTTTCCAAGATGTTCGTTATTATCGCCGCCTTTACACGAATCCGGGCAGCAAGTGATGTTCTGATTTCAGTCGTCCATAACTGGGGTCCATCACCTTTAAATCTTTCGATTTCTTTGCCTACCTCTATCATGGATGGTTGTACACTAATTTGTATCTCACATTCTCCAAGTTAACTAAATATCGGAGGGTTTGAAATTCATGTAAACAATAAATGAAGACGGTTTTAGGCTGATGGACCCCACTAATGGCGACCTACAGTCACTAAATACAAGCGCTGATCGGATTCGTCTACAGGGCTTATGCACCTTTGTCAAGTCTCTTTCAATGTTCATCGTTATGTTTATGTTGCTATAAGTCATTCACACAAATATATTTCCTTGTAGGTTTGGACGGAGAAAACCTTTATGTATCCTACTTATTACTTCCAGTGTTGTATGCATGGTAACAGGATTTATCCCAAGGAAAAGTGGTGAGTAATGTCTTTATCGTGACATTGCCTCAAAGAAGTACCTCCCATTAACCCAACTGGTATTTCGTAAATGTTTTTATATTCCTTGATGAACGCAGGAATCCCTCCGACAGTGACGGTGTTTGGGTATGTGTGTTTGTGACGTTACTTAAAAACACGATAGCTCAAGGTAGTAAAAGTGGGCGTTGGCTTATTTGGTGTACATATTTTTTCAAGGTCGAGAGAAAATAAGCACTGTTGATGATGGAAGTTCAAGTCATAGGCCATTTGATGTCATCAGGGGTAAATGGCGTTTAACTTTTACCACAACAAAATTCATGACATAAACATATCTTCAAGTGATCATTTAGTGAACATATTGGTGAATTTACAAAGAAGAAGTCTACTTACAATTCTAAGAATACTAAATTCTTCATGTTAATTAGGACATTTACCCTTAAGATTTCGAAATAAAAAAAAATAATTTTAGCATACAATTCATTCGAGTTTTTTTTTTTTTTAATCTATGGTGACATCATTGATCAATGTCTTCATAATTACTGGTATTGATGGTTTGAATAATCGTACACATGAAAATTTGTTCCACAAAAGCTCATCATAACCGAAGAATAAAGAAATTTTTCACAAAGATTAGCTGGATATGGCCAGGGTATCTTAAAAAATAAGAATGTAAATGAGACTTGTATTATTTTTTTTTTCATCTTATCGATGAATCCGATCAGCGTTTGCGTTTAGTGACTCTAGGCAACCATTAGTGCGGGGTACATCAGCCTTACATCGTCCTCATTCATTGTGGACATGAATTTAAAACCCTCATATTCAGTGAAATTGAAGAAATCAAGATACAATTTAGTGTGAAACCACCCATGATACAGGTATAGGCAAAGAAATTGAGAGATTAAAGGCCCAATTTTCTCATCCCAAACAGTACCAATTCTCCTAACCTTCTTAATTAAGTCCCTCCCACAATTGTCTGAAATTCACTCTCATCCAGAAACAATCTAATTTTTGCCTCAGGGTGAATATAGAAAGCTCAATGTGTATAATCAAAACACTATTAGAACAGCTCGTGCTGTGTAATAAAAGTTTTAATACTCTGCATTGTTTGAATTAGCAGTCAATCAATAAGTTGAGCCAATTGAGAGTTTCTATTACCCTATACTAGAAGTGTAGTTTGGGGTGAGAGGATTGTCCATTTAAAAGGTGACAGACCCCATTTATGGCCGACTATAATCAGACCATCACATGCTGTCCGAATTCGTCTTTATACCAGGGTTTGTTTGAATTCCCCCCAAAACAAAATTTAAAACTAGAAAGGGTTTGGATGAATGGTCAATGCCTTTCTCAATTCAAATGTCTATATTGCTAGGTCCCAAGGTAGGAAACCGTTCTGCTAATTTGCCTATAAAAGTTAAACGAATGAAAGTTTTCACCTTCACCTGTAAAGCAAAAAGATTTATCTCAATGAAACATTTATTGGTAATAAAGGGGATGTAAAGAATACTAGAAGGATGAGAAACAAAAGGTAAAAAAGAGGAAACAATACAAAACACACAAAAGGCAGCTGTATTTTCTAAAGTCCTCCCGACCCTCTGGCAAAGGTCCGTTCGACATGCTTTGCCCAATGGTCTGCCATCTGGCCTGTCCCGACAACCGAATTCTAGAAACGGCAACCAAAATCGGCCAGGCCATTTTGGGCTTCACATAATGATAAACAGTGGCTTGAATATGTCTCCAGTCTGACTGAAAATTCACTTGAAGCCACCCTGTAACGTGACTTTTTTTTCAAATACGTTGGAAGTAAGATCATTTTGGCTGGAGTTCGGGCATTCACGAAGAAAATTTCATCTTTTTAGTGGATATTGCAATTGAATATAACAAAGAATTCTGGTAGGGTAAAAAAGTATGTTATGGCATAGTTTCCCCGGAAAAGAGACAAGTCCATTACATCTAATTGTAGCAGTAACGTACCTTTTATCTGGTAGATTTCTGATCACTTACCAAGTTGTTTTTTTTTTCTACTAAAGTGAAATTTCGATTTCAAAAGAAAGCTCAAAATAATGACTGCTCAAGTCTGGGAAATGCAATTTTCCGGTGTCTGTGGTGTTAGTTTTTAACAATTTTCTTTACGTTCCGCGCTAACTTATGGGTGGCGCTCCGCTTAGATAATGGTTTGGTCGAAAAAAAATACTTAACAGAACAATGCATGCTTGCATATTATTCTTCGCTTTGGGGCTGTATTACAAAGTGAAAATTTTATTACGAAAGAAAGCTCAAAATGATGACTATGTCAGTACTTTGTTTCTAGTTACCAGCCCGGTGGCGGAAATGCCTTTTCCTGTTTTCTGGAGGTTCTTAATTTTTCAAAAATATCTGTGCGCGCTACTTGTAGTTTTTCGGGCAATATTATATTTTTCGGACAAAAGAAAAACAAAACAATTCTGTCCCCTCCCAAACTGAAACGCTCCCGTCGGCCTATGTCAGAACTTCAAATATATGGGAAGCCAAACATTTTCCACGCAACATTTACCAATATGGTCCGAGGGCATTAATCTACCTGATGAAATTCAGTAACCTCAACAAAGCTGTACAAAACTACAGATTACTCCCTACTTGATTTTTCTTATAAGAAGGTCAAATTCTTCCATAAAAATATCAAAACCCGTCATAATATAAGTTTCAGATTGTTGAGTGTGGCAAAATTTTCCAATTTTGATGGATACTCAGTACAACGAATACCAGACAACTCTGTTTATCACCCCAACGTTATACCTAATTTTGCTTTTGAAAGGCATATCACTTAATAAGGAACCCATTTTTTTTTTTATTATAACCTTACCAAAAACCAAATTTTCTTATATTAAATTCCAAAATTTCTGCAATAAAATAAGCTCTTAATTTTCAAATCTTGGTTCAAAAAAGAATAAAAAACTTTTCGGGCAAACTTTCGTCTTGAGACCTTAGTACGTAGGACAAGAACGGTTAAATGCATGACCCCAACAGAATTTCAGCTGTCGCGTGTAAAACGATTTTAAATTTGTTCATATCAAGGATTGATTCTCCAATAAATATCCCAAATTTTTATTGTAATTTCAAAAGCCAAATTTCTTTCAAAAAATAAACCAAGTTTTTAAGTGTTTGTTTAAAAAGGCCAAAAATTTCGGCGCGTGCGCGCGCCACATTCTGTTTACTTACGTCCCATCGGGACTAACCCATCGCCTTTGTCGGGGCCTTTAACTGCTGGCCCCCCTATCGAGGAGATTGGCTCCCCTTTCGGGCAAATCCTGTCGCCTCCCCTGCTGACCTGGTTTACAGCAAGCACGCTATCACTGTTACGGGACGAGGCCTCCTTAGTTTCCAGTGCAGATCCTGCACACCAAGACCGACCCCAAACCGTATACTTTAACTCCTGTTGCCCTAACCACAAAGGCATTAACTACTAAACAAGCCAACAACAATAATTCACAAGAGAGTTTTGCTATATGTAAACAACATCAAGCTTCTGCCTGTTGTATTGAGTCCGTTACCTTGGGTTTGAATTGATAAGATTACATGACATGGATTTACACTTACCCTTAAATTTACAACAATGCGAGTTTGACTACACAGCTTAACCTCCACCCCTGTGGCCACTTGGTATGCATAATAGGTAATAACAAGCTTAGCTACATTAGTAATGTGATATGGGCCCAAATGTCTTAACTTACTCCTAGTCTAGGCCTAGCGTGTGTACACACTGTCACTACAGTACTGATCAGTTTCTGCTGGAAATCGAAGGGCTGGTTTTTCCCCCACAACTTCAGTGGTCGCGAAGATGCTGTTTCTTGACACGATACTATGGCTTCTAATATCAAAAGGCGCGACTAGACAGTTCCCTGGACTTTACTCATCTCGATTGGCTCACACCGTATAACGTACGGACTGTATGGGGGCGAGTTGGTCTGGAATCCATCCTCACCAAGTAGGCTCGGAGCCTACCATACGTAATGCACCGGGGACGACATGGCAGTATCTTAGGGCCGGGTGTACTGGGTAATTACGTTAGTGCACCGTTAGACAATACAGTAGAATGTTACTTGTTAGTGTCCCCGAGTTAATGAACTAAGTTCCTTCTGCAACCTGGATACTATACCTCCATTTGATCGGTTGTTGATACTGTCCGCCTGGATGCTTGAGTACAGGCATAGTTTTGATTATTCTGGGTCCAGGAAACAAGACTAAATGGCCATCTTTAGATCAACAATGGCACACACCCCAGTAGGTCTCTCGTCTCCAACCAAGACAAAGCGTACTCCCCTCGACTCGCGCTTAGAAGTTTCGCTAACAGCTAGCACAGCTCCCGCGATATAGGACACGTGACTACGGCTTCTAGAACTTTCTCTTTCTGTTCTATCCAATAGAAGAGCTTCTCCAGGTGAATAGTCAACACAGGTACATGAATAAATATGACATTATAAATAGCCTTGGCAGTCGAGGGTAAATGAATACGTAAAAGACTTTCACTGCATTACAGCCAGTTACCAGAAATAAATACTGACCAATCTTCCCTCTGAAAGAAATGTTTCACGTCACATCACTTAATCCTTTATTGGTCTTGCCGGTACATTTGACCCCAGGCGGAGAGCGCAGCTGTTACCCATCTGTACTGTTTCACGCGGAACTCGAAGCTGCGAGAAGCTACCCGAAAATTCGGCCAAAACAAAGAGAGAGAGAGACGACAGTTCAAGGTCACTGAATCAATAGGCTAAGGAAGCGGATTCGTTACGTGCTACATCCGCTTTTCCGCGCACTCTCGAGGCTCGCAAATATGTCCCAATTGGAGTCGGGCGGTAAAGGTTTAAGCAAAAGAAAAACATTGTCTTTCAAGCCTTACAAAGCATTGCACGCTTCTCAGATTGATCATGCCGAAAACTTTAAAAATGGAACCTTCTGCCATTATGCTTGGTGATCAGCATAAACAATGGAGCTGGGAAAACATGTTAGTAACCCACAAATAGAAAAAAAGCAATAGCCGGCTCGACTTGAACCAGTTGGTTGGGAACTGGGCCGTAAAACTCCATCTAACTGACCAACTCAGATTGATCTGTTAATCAATAACAATAATATCCCAGTATTATTGACTTTTTATAAGTACCAGCTGGAATTTTTCCTGCATAAATACAATGACAATATTTCCATATCTAAATAAACTTTTTTCATAGCAATCGATGATGGTAACAATGATAATGCAAAAAGGAAGGGAAATAGATTCACAACATGGCCACATCCTCAACATTCTGTCTTAGTAAATGACAATTAATTTTGACATCGTCTGAATTCTAATATACCGTACTAAGTCTTATTGGCAATTCTTTTAAAAGGGCCGTCATCAAAGATTACATATCGGGTGATAAAACGTAAATCTCCTCCACTTTTCTCCACTTCACCGATTATTTGAAAGCTTTCTTTGGGTGGGTTTGGTGGGTTGGTATAGGTAGGGAACTGTTGGGAAGGAAACAAACTCTATAGATTCTTTGGAAAAATGTCAACTTTTAAATTTGTGACGTCGTATGCCTATGAGCTCTTCTAAAGCTTAAATCATTTTCTCCAGCTTCGTCATAACCTTAACACATGTCCGAAATATATTTTGTAAGAAAATTTTCCGAAAACAAAAGGAAAGAAAAAATACTTTGAACGTGCTCATTAAAGTACATCGTGTAAAATTTCAGAACTGTGCATGACGGTTGGAACGAAAAAATAAAAAAGGTAAGGCAATTGGTGTATGTCTTCCCATTAGAATGACAATGCTTCACTGATCTTAGTTGATCTCAGCATTGAGATAGACCTTGTGCATATGATATCACAAAGCGGAAAGTACGCCCTCCTTTGACCGGAGAAGAACAAACCAACACCGACAACTGCAGACAGCTGATTTGTCAACCAGTCGAATACTCCGCCGTAGTCTGCTACACATGCATGGCGAATTCTTATGCATGTGGCAACGTGTTCCATTGTTCTGCCCACAGGATGACGTCATGTGTGTCGTAAATGCAAACGGCTGTAAGAACATGGAGAAGAAGACAAGGATTCCCGCCAATAAGGAAAATTGCTCCAATTTCCAAAGAGTCTTAAGACAGACAGTTGTGTCTCCTTCCTAACCGCTCACTGTATACATGAAGTACGCCCCTTACATATAGGAAAATCCCTCTATAATGAAGACTATCATGAACTGATATCATCGGTGCACTGCTGCACAATTTAGAAAGTATTATTAGAAAGAAAACACCAAAACTAAGAGTGGGACTATCTCCGTCACGTTACCATCATGATGAAACTTTCCCTCTTACTTTTTGTTACATTTTTCCTCTCTGTCTGATTAACTCCTTTCGCTTTAGCGAGGAAAAGAAGCTCACTACATGCAGGTCAAGTTTCGTATCTGATTTATTGATTGACAGTAAAAGATGTGTTTCAATACACAAAAAGTTACGTAACATTTGGGGTTAGCTAACAGGTAAGTCAGCATGTGTTAATTGCTTTTCACGCAGTGTGAACACAATCAGACAATGAAAGCATAGCTTCTTAAGGGAGCAGAACTCCTCCGGGAGTAATCGTTTGGTTTTCGCCCCTTGGCTCTTCGCCAGAGAGTCGTGGGGACTTTTAGAAAAAAGCATAGCTCATTTGAGGTCACAGATCATGTAGCAACTCAGATATTAGATACACCCCATACCACCTTTGATGTACTGGGGTCATGTTGCTTTTTCAAGAAGCGACGTCACAGCATGATAGCATGGGATCTCTGGTTGAACCCTTACAGTATATACCCATGACCCAGGTCTCCAAAACAATAACAACATCTCTGTAATATATGTATTGAGTTATTGAGGTATAAAATTACATCCTTTTCACATGGAGACCTAAAGTAACCACTTTTTCTCCAGAGAGGAGGTGTGACCCCTCTAAACCCCTACCACCCACATGTTTCACTTTTACCCTCCCATTACACAATGCTGGTTACGGTGTTGTACACAAACCCGGTAGAAAAGGTGCTGTGCCTCTTCATTGTGAGGAAAACTTGCAACGTCTTACATCACGGAGTCGTATTTATATTTCACTGCAGGGAGTGGCTTGGATCTGACTGCTGTCATCGTGACCTTTGCAGTAGCCGGGAAATTCTTCGTTACCGCTTCGAACCTCATAGTCGTTCTGTACGCAACCGAAATTTTTCCCACCGTTGTAAGGTAAGTACGCTGGAGCTATCGGTGGAGTAAGATGTAGCAGAAGGGAACAACCTGTTACAGCTGTACTTTTTACCAATGTAAAGCTGTCACAAGATTCATCCTCTGATTCACTTTCGTATTTCAGCCATCACAAGATTCATCTTCGGATTGAATCCTGTGATAGTTTGAATTTTAGGAAGAATCCTTGGGAGAATGTATCCGATGATGAATATGAAGATAGCTTTAGATTGTTTTTTTTTCTAAATATGGATGAATATGGTACTACGTCCAAGAATCTGTGCAAAGGTAGGGGCAGTAAAGTAGGGCCTTAAAATGTCGACTTGACTAGTAAAGAATCACCGCTAAGGAAAATCGCCCCTGGACCATCAAAGTTATTCCCTAACAGCCACCAGCTTGCTCCATGTTTCGCTGCACTGAGGTGAAATTTTATTTCATTTCCCAAATTCTGTTCTTGAGAAATAAGCAATTGAATGTGACAATTTTTTACATATATAGAATTCTGAACGTGAAGCATGCAGGCGTGATGTCATGGATACACACTTTTGACCAATGTTTTGGTTTTATTTCTAATTTAACGCTTATTTTATGCAGCTAAAGTATGGTATGCCATCTGTGATTCCCGAGCAAATCGATCCAAGGTCAAACTAATAACATGAAAAATAAACAAAACTCCAAAACTGGGAACAACGTGATATAATGACGTCTCACCTGCTTGCTTCAAGTTCACCTGTTATAGAAAATTTGCTCACTTCAGCTGCCAGTACCTTGAGAACCGATCATTGGAAATGAATGAAGCGTTTTTCAGAATGCTTAAAATATCGTCCTCTTTGACATATCGATCACGAATTTCGTTCTCTTTACGTAACTATAGCAATCGATATATATGTCATTATACGCCTCAGGGTCTCCGGTGTATTCATAATTGTTCTTCACCTTCACGGTAAGATTTCCTGTGATAATTGCAAGTATTGCTACCCTCCTAACTGTATATTAGACAAACAAACATTACAAAAAAACAAACGTCCAAATTGACGGTTTGTTGCTTGAGCCAAGCAGGGAGGTGTAACTAGATGGAGATCCATCGAATCTTTAATTTATGCTAATCCAATTAGAGTGATTCCAAAGTGGACACTAAATCCTTTATTTGGGGATTATTGAACTAAAGGGCGTGACATTCATTTGTTTAACCCTAGGCAACATGTCTAATCACTCCTCCCTGGGCCAAGTATGTCAGGAAGCGAAAACAAATTTTCACGAAAAGACCTTCAAAAGGCAAGTTTGTTAGGGAAAATTTTGTTGGCCGATAGGCGAATTTGTAGGGCGACTTGGCTAAAGCTTGACTGCCTCCATCTGCATTCACACACCCATGTACGTAGGGCCATGTGAAATTATGAGTCAAACAGTTACTAAACTATCGGTAATGTTTTTACTTAATAGGTATATTTTTACGTTATCAGTCGTTTTTACGATATCTGGTATCTGTTATCTTCTTCGAAAATATGGTATCCAGCCAAGTTCGCAAAGTCCACCAATGAAAGTAAATCATTTTAATTTAGTATGACATTTTCCATGTTGTTTGGTAAAATTTTAGCAGTTTTTTCTGGAGGAGGGGGTCGTTAACAATGAAGTTTTGGGCAATGCCAGAAAATTGCTTCTCACTGGAAAAGACCAATTCGTCGAGGGGAACTTGGCCCCTGTCTACCGCCCATGTGCCACATTGGTCCTGGTTTAGTAACATCTTTGTAAAATATACTCAATTTTCTTCCTTGATACTTCAGAAACAAGGGATTTGCCGTTGGATCCACGACAGCGAGGATTGGTCCATTACTAGCGCCATTTGTAGTTCTACTGGTAAATTCAACGCTAAATTTATGAATAATGCCGAAACCAATGAAGTTAACACAGTAGTCGGATAGTAATCTTTCCTCGAGATAAAAGCATACTTTCAAGGGTTACGTTCTTCAAAATGAAATGGTAGTTTTGCCTTCAATCAGAATTTTAATCTTTGGGGAGCGGCAAAATTGAGGGCAGAGGGAAACGTTGGGGGAGAGGAATTTAGAAAGCGAGTGCGAAGCGCTCGTTCTTGCGGGTCGAGTTCAGGTGCCAGCCTTAGAGTTCGTCCTGGGTCCATTGGGGAAATTTTGTATGCGCAGTTAGTATCTTCATAGCCGTCATTTTGTTTAATAAATGTGTGTCTATTTATATATATTTATATATGTATATTCGCCACTACAGACCGAAATCACGATGAACTTTCAACGTGTTAATGAAAACAAATGCGTGCACGATTCACTTGCTCACCCTTTTGTAGAAAACAGTACAAAAACGTCGCGTCGGTGTGGCTGTGTCTGTGTCTGTGTCAAGTCTATAATTATAGCGCGGGACTCAGAACGTGGAAAACTTGCTTCTTGTCTCTAAAATTGCAAGGTGAACTACCATGCATAATTTGGCTTTTTGTTTTCCCAGCAACAGAGTTTCTAAATATTCCAGAATTTTCAAGCAGAATTTTCAAGAGTTTTAAACGATCGCCTTCTTTGAATTTGCTCGGGAGGATTACAAATTTTCAAGAGAGATATTTTTGAAAAGTGGACTTAAAAGTTTGGAACAGGTGACCGCACATGCGTTTCAGACCAAATATAGTCTCGCAGAGAGGTCATCCAGTTTTAAATAAAGTAAGAAACTTCAGAACTTAAACACTTCGGGATAAACCGGAATCAATTTTCATCAGATTGAGAGAATATTTTACCATGGGTGGGGCCATTTCCAAATATCTCCCATATTGAATTGCGATCCTACCTCGCAAATTCAACAGAGATAAAGTTCAAAACAACCTTGCAATTTTTATCGATTTTAGGAAAGAAAAATTTCGACATACCTAAAATCTCTGTCGGAAAGGCAATGAAAATGTCTTGTCATCTTAAAATGTTCACCTCGCCGATTTTGAGATATCAAGTTATTTTGCTGCCTCGCTTTTCCTATGCCTTAATTCATAGACTCGGCACAGCCGCAAGTTTTGTGCCGTAGTATTTTCCGAATGAAGTTGTTCAAGTGGATTGTGCCAGCATTTGTGTTTGTAAACGCGTTGTTGAAGCTCCCTTGCAGTTTCTCCCTTTGTGTTCTTCAGTGCGATGTCACATTTAATGACACACACATTTGTTAAACAAATCGACGACAAGTGCTCATAAATATTCTAAAGTTGAGTCAGTCAAATTTTTCCCTGCGAGTTTTCCCCCGAGAGCGGTAATCTCCCGAACTGTTAAAAAGACAAAAACCTTACCCTGAAGATTGTTATTGGATCACAGTCTAATGTCATATATATATATCATTCCTCTTCCAAGTATCTTTTGTGATATTGCAACAGTTCAGTACTCAAGATAAGTCGGTTACGTTTGGTAAATTCCACACATGGGGAATAAAAATATTGTCACATGCTTTTTAAGAACCTTCCTTGAAACAAAATCCCAGCCAACATGCCCAGCTGGGCCCCAACTGGGTTTCAGCTTAGCTACTTGCTTGGCCGAGCTGGGACCCATTCGTGTTTGTCAGGTATTCCCATGTGAGGCCCAACTGTGCTTACCTTTCCCAGCTGAAGCCCAGCTAGGCTTCAGTTATTGAAGCGGGGCCCAGCGGGGCTTCATCTGGGCATCAGCTGGGAAAGGCTAGCCCAGTTGGGCGCCACGTGGGAACACCTGACAAACACGAATGGGTCCCAGATGGGGCCAGCAAGTAGCCCAGCTGAAACCCAGTTGGGGACCAGCTGGGCATGTTGGCTGGGATAGTTTACCTCACTTTTAGGTGACCACAATTTTCTTTAAAGAAAGTTTTTACATGAAATAAAATAGGATGTGTTGATTACTTTGTATAATTTATGTGTAGTTCACCGACTACCTATATACATGGAAAGAGCATGTAACGGGTGCGGCCTATCCGTTGATCGTCGTCACCGACTTGGACAAAAGGGCTCACCAACATGGCCGCATGACTTGACGATGGGTCTGTAATATTTTTACCAAACTCTAAACTTGAAAGGGAAAGAATATCATATTTCTGCAATGCGCGCGGTAATTTTGAACGTACCATGCATCATTTCGAAAACATTTCATCTTTCTTGCAAAATCTGTCAATTTGAACTACTTGAGCAAGTCCAAATTCTCATACAAGACCATGGCAGACAGCCATCTTGCTACGCCTATACTCACGGGTACGGTAGTGATAATCTACCCATGGTATGCTCTGTCCATGCATAGGACACTTTTTTGCAAATATGTGTACTTCTGAACACTGTTACTCCAAGGAGTTGTTATTAGTAACGCCTGCCTGGTTGCTAGGTCTCCTTCTCTCCTCACAGTTTACTTTGAGCCAGTTTACTTTGAGCCTGTATTTATATTTCTACCGCAATCTATTTTTTCCAGGACGACGTGCATCCCTTCCTGCCGATGCTCACCTTTGGGGTAGCATCAGCCATCCCCAGTTTCTTTGTTCTTCTGCTCCCGGAGACACAAGGCAAGAGTCAACCTGAAACAGAGGAAGATGTAGAGTTGATGTACCGGGAACAGAAATTAAGGAGTAAAGTCAATTTTGCATCACGTGACGACAATGGCGTCCCATGAATGCCAATGTCACTTAATAGCCATAGTATTTTTAGCTCCTTTTCAACTGTCAAAACAATAGGCTTTGTCAAAGCTTTTCTGTCAAAAATTTTCTTTCTTGTTTTATTTACACCGTAACGTTACATCCTATTATGAAACCAGACTCCGTACTTTTAACCCTGCACATGGGATCTGCATGGTCTCACATATCTGTCCGCCCTCAGACCTGCCCGGCCTCAAAGCCTTTGGGCAGTCTAAATATATACATATATCTTTGAATAGTCAAATGTTCAAGAAGTGTTTACGAAAATTACGTTGTCGTGACATATAAACCATACTTGACCAATGAAAGTGTGACTATTATTATGACAATAACAATCCAATGAGCCTCAATACTCGCAGAACCAGTCCCTGTTGTGCTAGTATTAGTGATGCCACATACGTCGGCGGTTGCAGAACACAGCGGCAGTAACTGGTAACTTAAGCTCTTTCCAAATGCAGTCGATAGGTTTAAAAATGTGTTATTCCCTTCTTATATCTACACATTAGCTTCAAGCTGCTGATTCTTTAATGAAGCCTTGTCTGCATCAAGTTGAGCTGCTAAATTTTGTGCAATTAAAATAAAATCATCCCGCTTGCTACACCCCCTGTTCGCATGAAATCGTAGGCAATTCTGCATATTCATGAACTCCTAAAAACAAGAGACTACCTGATTGGTTCCCTTAATTACGACCGATTTGGTAGTAGATTTTTAATGGTTTTAGTTAAGCAGTTTGTGCATAAAATTAAAAATTTCCGGTGTAGCGGTTCCAGGGGGCGTAAAACAGAGGAGGTAACAGCCAGTGTGTTTCCAGAAGGACGGAGGAGGGTAAAAATTTCGCCGGAAGGACTCGGCAGAGGCTATCAACACAAGTACACGTGCAACGGTTATTACACTCTAAAAACAAAAGAGTAAATTTCGTACCTCTTTAATAAAGTGAAAATGCGAATTCATTCCATTAGAGTGTTAATTCACTACGATTTAGGGGAATTCACTACATGAAGAGTGAAAATTCACTCTTTGACGAGTGCCGGTCTTAAGACATCCCTCCTTTAAAAGAGTGCTTCCTTCAAGATTGAAACTTGAAATTTGCTCTTTGGGAGTAATTTTGCACTCTCCTTGGAGTGAATGAAATGTCTGTTGGAGTGAACATTATAACATTCACTCTTTTAACGAGTGAAAGTTAACTACTTTTAGTTTTAGAGGGTACTATGTTTCCATAATCCGTCGGTCAAACAAAATTGCCAGTGAGCCCGCCCGTCTCTGATTCTAGAAGCAGGGAAAAAATATTTAAATAGAAAACGTAATTGTATTCTAACTTTTAGCAAAGCCTTTAATTTTCTTTGAAATTTGCGCTCTAAAAATAAAAAGTTAAATTTCACTCGAAAGAAGAGTGAAGTCAGAAAGGTCCTTTTAAAAAAGTGGAAATTCACACAAGAAGAATGGAAACAACTCCAAAAGAGCGAAGTCTCAACCTTGATGGAGTGCCTACATGCATGGACCGCTCTTAGAAAGACCAATGAATGCAGGCGCCCTGCTTTCAAGAGAGCAATTTTTCACTCTTCATGGAGTTAATTTTACTCTTTTTGGAGTGAGCTTCCCCATTCTTGGAGTAAAATAACACTCTTATGGAGTTAATTCAAATCTTTCACTCTCTAAAAGAGTGACAGTTCCCCCTTTGTTTTTTTTTTTTTGAATGTGGAATATCCACCCTCCGAAAAACTTATCGCGATTACAAATTTTAAACGGTTTGGCATAAAAAATTAGTGTCCTTGAATTCTATTTTTCAAAACCGCGTGCTTGTTCTAATAATAAGAGCACCCGCTTCTCTTGCGGAAGGTCCGGGTTCTATGTCCAGGTCGTGTCATACCAAAAATTGAACCTACTGCCGTTGTGCGTTATTCTCCGCATAAGCAATGGAGTTGGGAAAACAAGCCAGTGAGCCACAACTGGAACAAAGACCATGACCGGCTCGACTTGAACCAAAAGGTTCGAAACTAGGATGCGAGGGTGCTTTTTAAGAACTTGTTACATCAACATAGCTAGTTCCGAGACAAAAACGAGTTAAGCATTAAGCATTTCGACGATCCAGTCATTATTGAAAACTTCGTGAATGTTCAGGTAACAACATTACCTGAAATTGAATATCGACTATTTATGAGCGTTTCCTTTTCCGATATCGAATTCTTTGTTCTTTGTGAAGCATTGTATGACAAAGGCTTGAAAGAAAATTTTTAGGTCACATCAAGTTTTGATGTGCTGGAGAGGTACTGTTTTCCAAGCATTTCGGTGAAATTTGCAAAGAAAAACTGATTTGTGGTTTTAAAGATGCCAGCAGGTGAAGTTATCACATTTTCCACAAAAAGTGATTTTTTAAGCAAGCACATATGACATCATATCTTCACATTAATAGACAACCTTTTGTTCTTCTTTAAATTTTACTTTTTATACTCAACAATTCCACACTGTCAGAATGTGAATGCAAATCGGCATGGGAACTGTCCAACCTTCCATTCCCCAAGGAGGTCCTATTCCTTTTAACTTCAAGGTCAACGCAGTAGTCTGAAAAAAAATAATAAAAACAAAAACAAAGGCAAACCTAGCAAGTTCCTTGTCGAAGTGAGGAAGTGACATAATCTCTGCTACCCTGCAGATCACTTTGGAACACAAATCCTGAAACTTAATTTTGACGATTTCTCGAGAAATCACATGTCCGATTTGAATGGAAGTTTAGCCATACTGTATCGGTTCTTCTTCCATATATGGAAACTACAACTTTGCTTAAAGTGCACCTCAAGTCTAGAACATTGAAAATCTATATTGTAGAGGTCGCAAAAGGAATTTCATCCATCCAAATCCCATTGCCATAACTCTCGTTCCATTTTTGAGGTATGAAAATGTTTAAATTTATTCATTGAGAATTAATCAATCCATTGTGCAATAATTTGTAACTGTTGTACGACTCACATTACCTGCTTCGCTTCCCTTTAAAATTTAAAATATTTTTGTGACCTTTTGCACTTCCTGTATACTTGCATAGCATGTTGCACAGAGAGCACTTAATTAATAACATCGCCCCAGAAGAATAAGATTGCTATCACACCTTGCTACAAGGTGCAGTAACTTTCAGAAAAAACAAAGAAATACAAGGCTCTTATTTGAGTAATACAACAATGACATCACAAACTATTGTACAATGTGCCATCTTAAGTTGAGTGAATAAACTTTACCATTTTTATATTTTGGCTCAAGAATTTCTTATGAATATGGAAGTTGGACTGTCAGAAATTGAATTTATTTTCCTTTTTTTTATATTTTTTTTTTTATTTTTTACTTAAAGAGCAGGGGCAGTCATTCCAAATTGAAGAAGTGTGGTAGATTGTCCAGTTTCATGATTGGTTGCTGGGGGTCATGTGAAAATGTTTTTTCTCTTCAAATGTGAAATTTAACAGAAATAACTGCTTGGTTTATCTTGATAATGCAATAGTAAAGTCATAAAATGTAATTAAAGATACTTTGAAGACAAATAAGATGAAAACTGTGTTCTTTAGCTTTTTCTTCAAAATAAGTTTGGGGGACTGCTCTTTATCTTTAAGGTACACTTTAACCCCCCCTCCTCGAAGCCTCTAATCTGGAGCTAAGTGGTGCTAACCATCAACCTTGAGTAACTGATGGTGTACAATGTTCCTTGATATCTACCCCCTTCATTAATTCGATATATATGGATGACAACCATAAGCTTCCAACCCAATGGGTGCATGATGACAAATTATCGAACCACAATGTGGGAGTTTCCGTTTTCCAAGCTTAACCTTGACATGCGATCTTTCAGTTGACCCCCAGTAGGAGTTAAGTCCCTGGGATCGTTGCAGCAGAAATTCCACCTGTCAGCTGGCATTTTTCTTTTTGTTGATTATAGAGGGAATTTCCCTCGAATGACAGCTACTTCAACTCTCCAGGACTGTCAACGATTACGTTTAGGTTCAAATTGTTTGGTTACCTGCGTAGCAGGCTGTATAGTATATTCTTCGCTCTTTTAGAAGCTGAGGAGCTGAAACACAGAGTTAGCTCGACGGGGTAACTGTTTGGCGGATCACCTTTTTGCAATTGTATTGACCCCACACGTCAAGGGCTATTTGGCATTTGGTTGCTTACAAAGGGTGATCATTATCAAAAATATCGAAGCTTAATGCGTGTTGTGTAGTGTGTACCAATTCCAACTATTTGTAAGTAGAGTAAGTCGGGTATGGGTACATGCTGATCATGCTGGTTTTCATGAAGGTATCTAACATCAGGTGAACATATCATTTCAACTTCCTTGCAAAATCTGTTGTTTTGAACTGCTTGAGCAAGTCCAAACTTTCACACGCAAAATCATAGCAGACAACCATCTTGCTACGCCTATACTCAGATGTACGCTAGCTAATATGGGCATACAATATGGTCTGTCCATGTATATAGGAAGTCCGTGGACCGAGCATACAGAAAAGTTTGAACTCCATGACCCATTAGACAGTGGTGGCATTTTCAACAAATGTGAACAGAAACACTCATCTAATACACTGTAACACATTGATATTAGAATACTTTTATACATATTTAGAGCTCATTAGGTATGCAAATGTGCAAATTAGCTGGAAATATAACCTTTAGCTAATTTGCATATTTTCATACAAATGAGTTCACTTTGTATTTTGTGATGCAGAGATTGTTTGTCCTAGTTTTCTCTTTCATTTGATACCTAGTTTTTGACAAAGTTGTAGCCCTTTAAAGTTTGTTCACCTTCAAATTTTTGATGTTCATTTGTGTACCATTTACTTTGCATCGACTTTCCATATGTATTGGTTGGAAACTGGGCCGAACTCCATCTAACTATTAATAAACATGTATTCTGTGTTCAAAAAAAACTGCTGCGTGAACTCGAGCGAACAGTGTCTTCCAGACAAATTAGCTCATGGTAGCTCAGAGAGAACATTTTCAAGCATGGGAAAGTAGTTTAGTGGGTTAAGGACCATACAGTTTCTGTATTTTGAGGTAATAATTTTGGAGTGAAAATTTTCAGCTTTTATTCAAAACTGACGAATTTACAAAAATACCCTGTAACCTAACTTTAAAATTCTGCAACCCACCCTACCCCCATCAAAAATTATACATGCTTGTAAAGCTGTGTAAGGAATCTTTTAAGGAACATTTTAACGTTTGAACAAACAAAATCGCACAACTAGTTTTCAAGTTATGGTTTTTAACCTCATTCCCATTTTTCATCCGATTAGTGTTATTTTGGACCATTTTTTGGACAAATTTTGAAATTTTTGGTAAGGATATCCCCAAAGTTACTATTCCTACCCACCTATCCATCTCTAATATTTTCGCTGTCTTTCGTAACGTTATCAGGATTTGAATATGAACTAGTTTAGTCTTTCCTACCTATTTTTCTGATGCTATGAAGATATGTGGGCCATTTTTCAAATTTTTGAGCATGCTTTTATATGTAAACAAACTTTCAATGATATTTAGCTGGGATATTTAGCTGGGATTTTCCAGCTACTTGGATGTACATTCTAAAATCAAAAGAGTGAACTTAGTCACTCTTTGATAGAGTGAAAAGTGTGAATTCACTCCATCAGAGTAATAATTCACTCCAAGAAGATTGAAATTCACTCCAAAAAGAGTGAAATTCCCTTAAAACGAGCGAAGTTTCACTCTTGATGGAGTGCCCACAGTGATCACTCTTAAAAAAAGAGTGATCATTGCAGGCACTCGTGAAAGAGTGACTTTCCCTCTTCTTCTAGTGAATTTCACTCTTTTTGGAGTGAGTTGCACTCCTCTTGGATGGAATTATCACTCTAATGGAGTGAATTTACACTTTTCACTCTAACAAAGAGTGACTTAGTTCACTCTTTTGATTTTAGAGTGTATTTCTAGTGGATAATTCCTAAATTTCTCGCCCTTAATAAAATTGTAATACTGCTTTTCTACTTTTTTTCCAATTATTGATAATTTAGATGGCTCATCCTGCAGACTGATACCCAGAAATGGTCTCTGTGCCTATGTTTAATCACTGCATTCTCCAGACGTGTATCCAAGGGGAAGGGGCTTTTACGGCCTCAGTCTTCCCTTTTTCGCAATATCAAAGTAGATATAGCATGTAAGATCTCTACCGTCTGGCCTCCCCCTGTGGCAGGCTCCCTTTGGAATTCCCTTGGAAGGCCCCTGTGGAAGACCTCTGTGGAAGGCAACTGTGGAAGCCCACTTTGGAAACCCCGCCGTCGAAAAGACCACCAAAGGGTATTGCGCAAAGACTGGTCTTGCGCAATGCGGGTATTGCACAACCAAAATACATTCGGACGATGAAGTCGGGGATTATGGATACCAACAAATGAATATGTCTGTAGATGATGTAGTGAACTATAAAGAGGAGGTCAGTTGTGTATAACGCTTGGAATGACGTTGATAGCAGAGAGAAAAAATTGGAAATTATTCACAGGATGCGGATCTTCACAAAATAAAAAAAAAACGAATCAAAGCAAAAGTTAATGTTATTTCGTGTACCTTACAACGAAGTGATAACGGCGGCGGTCCTTCTGTAAATTTTTATCCAGTTAGTAATGAGATTTCTCAGTTTTAAGTGGCCAAAGCGGCGAATGTTTTGGGTGGAATATCCCTCAATCAACCACTCCCATACTCAAAATAACACGTGTCCACAAAATCCAAATCCTTAAATTTGTAACACTGAATGACAGCTGGGGCCTGTTCCACAAAGAGTTACGCACGATCTTAAGTTTGATTTACTGTTGGCTTAAGTATGGTGAATCAAACTTAAGATTCTTCTCTTTGTGGAACGGGTCCCTGGTCTCGATATACGATGTACGATATCTGGCCTGCTACAGGGAGCCGGCCAGACGGTAGAGATCTTAGTGCTATGTCTACTCATTAACAATAAAACATATGGGAGATTAGTAGTGCAACTCCATAGAACCCCCGTTTTGTCTCAGTGTCGGAGTTAGGGATTTCGGTCAGAGCGGGCGAAAATGGTCTACAGTTCGAAGGAGTAAATACCCTGAGCCTCAGCACGATCGAAGGCACGGCTCTTCAGACTTTCCACTTGATTTTCCGCACCTGGTAGAACTTGAGACTACTTTGCCATTTCTCCTCAGCAAGTTTTTCTATTAAAACATGTTCAAATTTTCTATCCATGGGCCTACGCAGAAGAAAATTGGGGGCGGGGGGATTCTTTTAGTGAAAAGCTCCGCGCCACCATGAGTTGGCGCAAAGCGCAAGAAAATTTTGGCCCAAAATGCCCCTGATCGCTGGAAATGGCATTTCTTATAAAGCCTATTTTACCGCATATAAATAGGGAAAACACTGAGTGAAGTGTTAAGAAATGTTGATGTTAATTTTTCTTCGTTCTTTTCTTTGTTTTCTTTGTTTGTTTGTTTTTTCAGATTTTTTATTGTCCTGTGGAGGGCAAGTTCCCCCCTTGTCCCTACCTGCGCACTCCCATGTTTCTATCCCTCTCTTTTACATTCTAGTTTGAACAAGGCAGTCATTATATTTGGTGTTATTGTAAGGTCTCGATTTAAGATTTAAATTTATAATAGTAGGTCACTATGTGAAGATAAAGATTAAAGCTCCCAGAGCCAAACAGCAGGCAATCTTACAGGGGAAAAGTTATGGAAATTAATCACCGCTGGTATCTGGAAATCAAGATAAGTACAAAAAGAAACATTAATTGACGTAATTTACATCATGTGCCCACTCTGAAATGCCATTATTTAAGTACATTGCAATAAATAACCAAAAAGGGTCTGCTTGGCTCTCTAGACACCGAATTCATAATAAATAAAAGTAGCCTAGCGCTTGGCCTATAAGATGCAACTTTCTGGTTTTTGAGACCACGAAAGTACAGAAATAAGCATTTTCATGGGATTATCATGCAGTGTCAGAAATAACCATTATGAGAATGGTGACTTGAAAAAAGCAAAACGAAAACTGCTCATTAAAACTCTTAAACCATTACCGCTATGATAACAGTTTTATTTTATTTTAACCTGAATTTTTATTTGAATAATTTTGAAAAATATTGTGGAAGTTATTTTGGTATCTTTTTAAACTCTTTTTATTGTCTATTTTGACAGTTATCCCCGACAACCAGAACGCTATTTGCGCTACATTTATTGTTGCGCCCTTTGAAACATCTCTTATTGGCCGGGAGAGTGAATTTAATGTCAGTCTGTGTATTTTAAAAGCTTATAATCACGCTTGGTGTGGAAGCAATTAACTTAGCACAGCGGCAACATTCATTAGTGCGTATAAAACATGAAGATACTTTTCGGCATACCTATCCCTACATTACAGAAGATGACCCTTTACATCAGAATAAAGTGCAGATTGTACAGTTACTGGTGGCTGTTTGAGCATTTTGTTTCCTGTGCCTTAAAACAACGCCATTAAATTGTGTCTTTTGCCAATAATGGTGCAAGAGTAAAGTATTTTAAAAAGCTAAAAAGAGCGCCGATATACGATTTTGGTCAGTCGGGGAGGGGGGGGGGGGCGACCGTATGGCAGCTCCGCCACTTTTTCCCAGGTCAGCCCCCCCCCCCCTTTGGAATGTCTGGATCTGAGTCTGCTTTCTTTGTCGTGATGTTTTCGAATGGGTGGGTCAAGGTAGGCATTTATCAGTAACGGTTTTGTCAATAGATTACTTTCGACGTGTTTAAAAAAGATAAACAAAAGATGTGCCGTCACATCTCTTCAGAAGAATGCAACACAGACAACGCAGAGGGTTAAAGGCGGTGTGGGTGTAACTGATGTCTGAGTTTGTAACATGATCTGTGCCCTCGGGTATTTCTATGCATTCATTGTGTTCAGACTACGTGAAAAGCGATTGACACTTGACCGTGACTGTTCTGTAAGCTAACCTCGAACATTACGTAACGTTTTTTTTTTTATTTTGGTACATCTGGTAACGTCAGTCAATTAGTCTGATGTGACACCTGACTATGTATAATGGAGGGTGCTTCATTCTCCCTTGATCTGAAAAGATGTAATCAGGCAGTGAAAAAGGATGTTTCAAAAAGTAAGAAGGAAAGTTCGATTATAAAAATTAAAAAAAAAAAAAAAATGCAGCTAGATTATATCAAATCTCATGCATTACGAGTATTATAATGATATATTAGGGTTTACAGCTGGCCCTTGTATAGACGAATCCGATCAGAGCCTGTGTGTAGTGACGTTAAGTAGCCATTAGTGGGGTCCATCAATCTTAGACCCCAGCTATGGCCGACTGAAATCAGACCATTACTTGCTGTTCGGATTTGTCTATATGTTCACCAAGGTCTTCTGAAGCAATAAGTGGGCCGAGTCCTGATAAGGATGAATGTTAGACAACGCTAGCTGAAGGAGGGCTAGAAAGAAGTGGGTTGGGAGAATTGGAAATATCTGAGTGACGAACATTTATGCCTTCAATATATATGGAATGTTTAATTTCTTCCGTAAGAGTCAACTTCGTTTACATCCTTGTGCAGTAAATTTCTGACGGGGACACAATTTCTCTCATGTGTACATTTCCACACTTAGTTTGGTCGGTATATGAAGTTACGGTACCAGTCAGTCATGATCACTAGGCTGATATTTGATCAAATTGTGTAAGACGCCGAACATGGTTTTTAGGGAGGTACCTATTCCAGGGTACCTGTAATTTAGCTTTAAAGGACTAGAGTAGTCCTACCAAACTCATTTTGAAACAACAGCTAAATCCCATGTTTTTCCAGTATCTTTCACAACAATTAAGAAGTTATGTATTACATAGTCAACAGTTACTCCTAGAAAATTTCTCAGTCGATGAACGAAAGTTTTGTCACATGACTTTCAAGAGCCAATAATGAAACAGGAAAGTCTACCAAACTAATTTAAGTTGGGATGACTCTATTTTTCCTTTAAAACAATCCTTAAATATGGTCTGGGGGAATACTGAGGGAAAATCCCTCGAAAACTTGCGCGGTCTTCATGACCTTTGAAAATTTATTCTGTGACCCTTGGGAAATCTGTTTCGAAACAACTGTTGTTTTGTCAAACAAACCGGTGATATCATAAGGTGTTGATAACATTGTTCATTGGTTATTATTCATGTGACATTTTGTCACCCTGGGCCAATTACAACAAGTACCTACCGGATCGCGAGTACTTCTGGAACCTATAAATATAATCGTGTGGTACTTTTTGGTCATGTCTAGTAAGGTTCCTTTAGAAGCTATAAGATTTTTCTTATTCGTATGAAACCCGCTTGATCTCATTGTGTTAAAGAGCACCAGCCTGAAGACTAGACTAGCTCTGTTTTAACTCCATGCCGACAATGACAATCAGGAGTGTTTTGTGAAAGGTGAGTAATTAGTTGCACGAAATCTATTACAATGAAAGATAAGACTGCAGTTAAATGTCAAAAGGTTCTTTTAATTTCTCTTCTAAACGTCTTTTCATGATATTTCAGGCGTTTTAAACAAAACATCACAATTGGTAAATCGACTAAATAAACATGAATTCCACAATCCAATGAGACAAAATATTGCCATTATGATTTGCAAAGGATTTCATGAATTTTAATTCTTTAAGGAAGCATGACGTATGTATAAAACCGTAAAAAAAAGTAAACTCTGTAAAGGGGAGAAAAAAATGTTCAAAGTGAGCAAAAGGAGTAGATGCATAAATTTCTGGGAGGGGTTATGCCAAGATTATTCCACAGAACCTACGGAAAAGTCTGGCCAAGAATTAAGAAATTTGTCCTTCACTGCCAATATATTTCATGAACTTCTCAGGTTTCTTGTACTGGGTTTATCTTGCAACAGGATATCCTTTAAAATTTATTCAGCAATTCTGTTATCAAAACTCAGAGTTTAACGAAAATTTAAACCTTTTTGCATATAAATTTTGTGGAAGTGCAAGTTTAAATGAACATTTTAAAGAGAAGGTTAAAATTAGGCATAATGACTACATATTATTTAGTACGAGTGTGTTTTCTGAGCTACCAACATGGGGGGGGGGGGGAGGTGAAGTTTTCACACCGCGAGGACGGGTTCAAGGGTGGGCAATAGAGGCTTTGCAATTACGTCACGGAACCGCCATGCTGGAGGACATTCATGCCAAATACACATGGCTTTGTACCGAACGCACTGCACAGTGTGCACTGTGATATGCACGGTGTGTACAAATTCAACGAGCAAGCGCGTCCCGTATGGTTTACTACGTAGTTACATGTACTCCAACATGGCCGCCGGAGAGAATTATGACGTCATGTGAAAAGCCTCTATTAACTGTGGGGGGGTCCAGTGCACTTCACCGCGAATTCTACCAAAACTTAAATTCCGACCGCACAAAAGTTGTTCTCCTCCTGAGTCACTCTTGAAAAGACTGATTCCAATGTGTAACTTTATATATAATTTATAGCATTGGAAGGTAACAGTTTAATTTTAGGGAACATGGGACCCATGGTTTTTTTCTCCAACTTTAATTGAAAGGTTGGTCAGTTTTGGGACGAAAAAGAATATTATGCAACACTCTGATACCTCTCATTATTTAGTTGTTTGCTTCTTTTTCGATCGGGTGTAACTGAACATGAAACATGACTATATTAATTAAAATTGAAGTGACACATTGTATAGTTTCGTGAATTCAACATTTTTTCCAAACCTCTGTAAGTTGTTTTTACACACTAGACTAATGTTGAATGGTCAAATTTGACACATATTTTCATAGTAAGCAATTCACAATTCGATTTTTTTTAAACGCGGCTAGCTTTTTTTCAAGTAATTCACCAGTTCACACAGGCATTAAATCAAACGGGAATAAAACAAATTCAAAATTGCAAGATTTTGCTTTAACTTCTTAATGTGAACTGTAACTAATGGTGTTAATAGTAGTGATTAAAATGTGTTAGTACCCTTCAACAACTTTTGTGGAGTTATCCGACGATACCACCATATGTTCCTTTAAGACGATCTATGCCTACTAAAATAGCGAGTACAGTAAAGGGAAGAGGACAAGAAACAACGAAACAGATGAAGACTAAAACTTAAAAAATGCATTGATATAGTATCCTACATGCGAATTCCCACATCAGAAAATCGCTTTCCGTGAAAACCCGTCACTTAAACTACACTTTTAAAAATGATACAGACATGCTGTAGGTCTACAGAACAAAAAAATAAAGAAATACAAAGCGGATGTAGAAAAAGTGCTGTCAATTTTTTTGAAAAAATTTGACAGTACTTTTCCCGTTTTTTATGCGTTTCTTTATTTTTTGTTCTGTTAATCTACAGAAATTTTTAACAGTGTAGGCGATGACGATTCAAGCTGCATGTGCGATACATTGATGTAACAAAAGCACAGATAATGAATAACTTAATTGCTCACCCTTGTTTGCTTTTTAACTGCTCCATGCTGAGTGACATCATCCCTGTAAAAATTCGTCAATATTTTCAAACTTTCTCAACCGATATTACTGCCTCAAAGTTTATTTTAATAATAATTTGTCCACACAGTTTTTCTTAGCAATCACAGTGTTAAAAGTGCAAAAGCGGTTATTCATTCAATGTATTGAGACATTTGTCCACCGAAGGTAAATTGAACAAAAAAATATTTGCGTTTCTATATGCCCATATTTCAAGTTTCAGACTTGAGATATCCCTTAAAAGGTTATCCCAGTATGATATCTACATGTGAGAAACTGAAATGAGACCAGTTTGTAAGAGGTTTATTCCCATTTCTTTCGGGTCATTTGTAACCGTCGGAACAGTTATTGAATGAGTTAAAGGGAAATATTTTGTTTAAAATCATCAATATGACATGGGAAAAGAAAATGGGAAAGGGCAATAAGTGTAACCAATACTAAACCATTCACACAGTCACATCACTGAACACCAGCAATAGCCCCACCTCTCAAAACATTATCCATAAGAAGTGTCAAGGAATTTGTTTTATATGAATTCTGAGAGTTTGCATGGATGCAAAATTCTTGGTTTGCAACAACATATGCCCATCTTAAGTTTTAGCAAGTTGTAGTTTAAGCAACTTACTTTTTGAGAACAAGGCTTCCATACTACCTACTAATTAAGTATTTGTCAATGGCATTTTACTTTCATATATGTTGGCTTTTAAGGATTCGAAATTTCTGTGTAAAATAATTCGATATTTTCGTTTTAGATTTTCTCTAAGTGTTATGTCCACATTCATTAAGGTGGAACAAAAACAGTGCTAAAAGACAAAAAAAAAAAAAAAAAAAAAAAGGCCGATAACGTGTGCATACTTAATCTGATCTTCTCAATAAAGGATGAGAATTAATTTTTCCCGTATAGGGACAAGCAACATTTATTAACAGACAACCCCATATGCTGAGAAAGATATCAACTTGAAAAAATTGAAGTCATCACAAAGATGGACGTCGACGAAGCGCTCCACTCAATAGGCGATTTCGGTCGCTCACAAATTTTTATCTTAATGGCTGTTGGTTCTATGTCACACATGCTTGCGTCATGGATCGTTGTCGGGATAACATTTCTGGCAGCTTTTCCTGATCATTTCTGCACAATACCAATTGGCACACGGGTGGAAGACTATATACCCTTCGTAGAAACCAACGGAGAATATATTTTCGACAGCTGCGCACGGTATATTAACCCAGGTAGTTCCGACAACATGACGGGGCCCTGCACGAACGGATGGACCTTCTCTAAGACACCATATGGCTCCACCATTGTATCAGAGGTAAGTGAGTCTTTGGGCTTGAAAACTGGTATTTCAATGTACATTTACGTTTTGTCAAAGTAAGTTCTAAGTTGGTAACTGCTTTAGAGTAGAAAGAAAAATATGCTAAGTCGTCTCAAAACAGAGTATGCATATGGAGTGTTAGAATTGAAAATTAGGTCTTGTGTGATCATCAGATTATAACTTCATGCATTAAGTACATTTATAACTCCTTGCATTAAGTACATTTTTATCTGCACAAGCTGTTTCAGTGCTTCTTAAGAACGCAACAAAAGCACCCCAGTAGTATTTTTCATCCCAATGATCCGGTGAAAGGAAAAGGAATGGTCATTTTCATGACAATCTGTAAAAGTCAAAATTCACGTTAATTTTAAGTGACTTAAGATATATATATTTTTTATAAAGGTTACATCTTTTTAGTACTAGAACACCATTATCCCTTTTTATATGAAGTATGGTTCTGTATTCAGTATGTACAATGCGAACTCGGTATATTATTTCTGCCCTCCTCCTCCTACAGTGGGACCTCGTATGTGACCGCACGCAACTGGCTGCTTTGGCTCAGTCCGTGCTGATACTTGGAATAATGGTTGGTTCGGTTATTTTCGGATACATATCGGATCGAATCGGCCGTAAACCAGTTCTTATGTTCAGCTTATTCTGTCAGGGATGTCTTGGCATAGTTCTGGCTTTTTCTCCTTCCTATTGGTTCTTCTTGATAATCCGATTTGTAATGGGAATTATTCACCAGGTAACTACTGTTTTAAGTGCCATGTTGTCACTTGTATTAATTGGAAAATGTGTTATAATTTATTTCCCCTGCGGGTCTCCTCCGAACTTGTGAGAAACAGATCAATTTAAAATTGCCGTATTGGACCTTTATGGAACCCGTCACCCATATGTTGGCCCTTAAAGGGTTCTTAAGATTTGCACCCTGAAGTCATAAGTGACCCACATGGGCAGTCTCACATGAACCATATATGACCCATTCAGGAATTCTGAGGCCCTTGTGAGCAACTGATATGAGGGGGAAATAATGGGTCAGTCCTATTTTAATATAATATTTACGGTAACTTAATACCCTTGAGCGAAACAATCTGTACAACTTAGTTAAGCTTTTCCAACCTAGCCTTAATCGTGCATTGCTTCTTATGTTGAGTACTCTCTGTACTTTGCAATACCCGTTTGCATACTTACCCAAATAACATAATACGTATTAGGCTGGGGGGGGGGGGGGGCGGGGGTTACCCCCTAGTCTGGGGCCCTCAGTAGTCTTTGGTGCAAAATCAAATGGGTTCCGTATGGCTTTATCCATATGGAACTCTCATTGGTTTGCTACGTGGGTATTAATTATTTGGCAGTTTGTGCATGTGACGTTCAAGTGTCATGGACTATTGTGTTAGATTCTTGAACGTTCTAAACTATTACTTGATCGCCGTACATTCCGTTCTATAGATATTGTGGATGTTTTCTTTCCAGACATTCTGTTAACTCGTGATATACATGTGTCAAGAACAAGGATGAACGTATAAAATCTGTAATAAACAAAATAAATATTTGAAATGACCCAGGCATGTGTTTCTTAGATTTTTCTCCAATTGTTTTAGGGTGAAGCGCTTCAAATGACTTTAATAGACAATGTTCACTTAGTAAGAGAAGAACGTACAATTGCTAAATCAGAGCATGGCGCAACAATCAGAACAATCGACAATGATTCAATGTCCCACCGCAATAGGTCTAAATGGTTAGATACTCCCTGTTGCACCGCCCATCTTCAGTCAGCAAGGCCATGCCCCCGTCGGGGAAGGCTGTCCTCCTCCTGTTGTTGAGAAAATCCAATTTCGTCGGGGAACCTTCGTCAACATGCCCCCGATAAACTGATAAAAGGCGCACGTCTGATAAACTTCACTCACGATCTTCTTGATGTTGTTTACTAGAAGACCATATTCTTCAAGGAAACTCACAATTCGGAATTTTCCTTACAAAACGGACGAGAGGTTGTTCATGTGCATGCAGTGCCCGATGGTCTGCCATCTGGCCTGCCCCGACAGCCGAATTCTAGCAACGGTAATTAAACTAGGCCAGGCCGTTTCAGCTTCACATAAAGATAAAAACGAGTGTAAGAATGTCTCCCAATAAGTCTGACTAAAAATTTATTTGAAGCCACCTTTTAACGTGACATATTTGCAAATACGCTGGAAGTAAAATCATTTTTAGTCTGGAGCTCGGGCAGTCACACGTAGAAAATCTCATTTATTTAGCGGATCTTGCATTTGATACAAAGAAAATTCTTAATAGAGACAAAAACACTTGTATGTTTTCAAGTCCGTTGCACAGTTTTCCCCCAAAAGGAGACAAGAACACTACATCTAATTGTAGCAGTACCTTTTACCTGGTAATTTTCTGATCACTTAGCAAGTTAGCATGCAATAAGCAGCCTATTGTGTTTGCGTTTCAACTACTACATTCAAAAACCAAAAACCTTACTTTCGCTACCATAAATAATACTATATGAGTCTTACAACGGCTTCACTGCCGAGAAGTCGACGTTTCGAACTAAGTTACATGGCACACAGTACCTACGGTATGCAATAGCCAGCCAACTTTCTATCGAATCTCATTTACGACCACCAAAAAAGACGTAAAGACAAAAATTAAAATGCTAAATTATATCTCGCGTAATAGGTAATATATGTGCATCGAACGTACGGCCTGGTACACATTTTCCACGTACAAAAGCTAATTAGGTTGTTCATTGTATGTTGAATGTACGAAAATACACCATTCATACTGGTTTCGTGCATCACGTGACCATCTCATGTTTACTAATTTGTCACTCAAAATGCGGGATACCTGTAAATGGAAACTGCGCAAAGGTTTGCAGACTCTATATATTATACTGTTTGGAGACCTGGTGTATTACGGTTTTGAGAGAGCGCCATCTTTAGGCTACTACAGAGTCTGCTCCGCAGGCTATTAGCAAGTTGGATTTTTTTCCATTGAAGTGAAACTTTCATTTCTAGGGAAAGCTCAAAATAACGACTGCGTCATTTCTAGTTACAAGTCTGGAATAAGCCATTTCCGGCTGTCTGAGGGGTTAGATTTTTTAACGATTTTCTGTACGCTCCGCGCCAACTGATGGTAACGCTCCGCTTAGATAGTGTTTTAGTCGAACAGATTACTTAAAGTGCACCTCAAGTCAAAAAATTCAAAAATATATATTTAAGAAAATGAAAAATGAATTATAACAGTCCAACAGTCTAACAGTCCATGTTGTACAAGGAGGGCTTAATTAATTACATCACCTCATAAGAGTGCTATCACACCTTGGTACAAGGTGCAGTAACGTTCGGAAAAACAAAGAAATACAAAGATTGTAATTTGAGTAGTACCAGAATGACATCACAAATTATTGGGCAATGTACAATTTTAATTTGAGTGAGTAAACTTCAACATTTAATATCTCAGCTCAGGAATGTCCTATGAAGATGGAAGTTGGACTGTTAGAATTTATTTTTCATGGTCTTTAATATATATTTTTGAATTTTTTGACTTTAGGTACACTTTAACAGAACAATTCATTCTTGCAAAATATTCTTCGTTTTGGGGCAATATTATCAAGTGAAAATTTTTATCCAGGAAGAAAGCTCAAAATAATGACTGCTTTGTTTTTAGGGACGAGCCCGGGAAACGCCATTTTCTGTTGCCTGGAGGTCCTCAAATTTTCAAAAATTTCTGTGCTCTGCACTTTGATAGTCTTTCGGGCAGAATTTCATTTTTTGAACAAAAAAGACAAATCCGCCCATTCTCAAACTGAAACGCTTCCGTAAGTCCATGACAATATATAAAATATAAATCTTCATATATATGGGAAGCTAAATTTTTCCATGGGAAAATTTTCCAATTTTGTCAAAGGGCCTTAATCTGCTTAATGATATTAGATAACCCCAACAAAACTACAGATCACCCACTACTTTAATTTTCATATGAGAAGATTAGATCCTTCCATAAAACCCCAAAATCTGTCATAAAATTACAATTTTTCTCCAATATTAGCTTCAGATTGATAAAAGTGGCAAAATTCTCTAATTTCGGCGAATACTTCGTAAAATAAATAATCAAAGCCAACTCTGTTCATCATTCCAACATTCTAACTTATTTTGCTCTTGAAAGCCATATCACTTAATAAAAAACCCAAACTTTTCGTTATGACCGTACCAAAAAACCAGATTTTCTTCCATTAAATTCCACAATTTCTTAAATAAAATAAGCTCTTAATTTCTTCAAATCTTGTTCAAAAAAGAAAAAAAAAACTTTTCCGGCAAACTTCTTGTGTCGTGTTGAAGCCTTGGTACGTAGGCCTAGTACGATTAAATGCGTAACCCCAAAAGATTTTCAGTTGTCGCCTATACAACGTTTTTGATTTTGCCCATTTGAAGGACAAATTCTTCAATAAAGACCCCAACTTTTTAATGGTTCTCATAAAAGCCAAATTTCTTCAAAATTAACAAGATTTTTAAGTATTTGTTGAAAAGAAAGCCAAAATTCCGCGCTCTACGCGCGCCTCAAAATTTACTTAATTATGTCACACCGGGACTAATGCAAAGCCTTTGTCGGATCCTTGAAATGCTGCCCCCCCTTTTTCGGGGACCTTGCCCCCCCCCCCCCCTGCCGGGAAATCTTGGCGCAATCTCTGCGATGCTGACTTTTAAATGTAGCCGACATCATCAAGCTATGTGCTTACTAGTGTCAGTTCCCAACACTTAATGATCGTTTTGAACCGCGGTGGAGTACAATGGAAAGAATGAGTGATTTATGGGCGTAGCCAGAAAATTTGTCAAGGATAGGGCGAGACCTGTAAAACAGATTAACTTAGACCAGAAACGGCTCTCAAGGGGCAGGAGGTGACATTCCCCCTATATTCCGAAAAAAAGGGAAACAAAACAGAAAAGAACAGAAAAATAAAAGGACTCAACACATGCTTTGCGCCCCTATCATAATAACCATAGCTCTGCCCATGTCTTAGGCTATCTTAGCGTAGGGTACTACGCCACCATAATAAGTGAGTTGACGCTAAGGTGGCAAAATTTAATCCCAAATACCTAGCACATTCCTGGAAATGGCACTCTCCACTCCTTCCCAGCCAACATGCCCAGCTGGGCCCCAACTGGGTTTCAGCTGGGCTACTTGCTGGGCCCCAGCTGGGGCCCATCTGTGTTTGTCAGGTGTTCCCACGTGGGGCCCAACTGGGCTAGCCTTTCCCAGCTGAAGCCCAGCTAAAGCCCAGTTAGGCTTCAGTTATTGAAGCGAGGCACAGCTGGGCTTCAGCTGGGAAAGGCTAGCCCAGTTGGGCCCCACGTGGGAACACCTAACAAACACGGATGGGCCCCAGCTGGGTCCCAGCAAGTAGCCCAGCTGAAACCCAGTTGGGGCCCAGCTGGGCATGTTGGCTGGGTTTGAAGTTACATTTTAGCATATTAGTGTACAACATGGAATGCTGGCAATGTAAAAACACATTTATTCAATTATTACCAACAATATGCCGCCTTCACCGCTCCTTGTCTACGCACGTGATGTGATTACAAATTCGAATGAATTCGTCTTCTGGGGTGACAATGTACCTTTAAAAAAATTTGGAATTTTCTACTTTTGTCAAAGTATGCAAAGGGTAAAAGCCGTGCCGCATTTAGAGGTTTCGAAACTTTTGTTATAGAAACTTTGTAATTACCAATATCAAATCTAACAACAGCAATCTGCAGACTTGTTAAATATAGTTTTACTACACATTAATCTCAAATATCCAAAATGGCTCAAGTGTAATTTAACCAGAAACTAATTAAACCTCTACTTCTGATGGAACTCAAGACATGAACCCAAATGAAACTACGAAAATACAAAAAAAAAAACCTTTCCAGGCCACATCTTATTGAAGCATTATGATTCGCCTTGGTATACGGTGTTGCTTGTGAAAGGTCACTTCCCACCAGAATACCCGGATTGTCTAGTTATGTTTTGTAATTAGTTGACTAGAAGGATTTTTTTCTAAACCCAGCTCTCTGCTAAAACGAAGTTGCACACACTCGACGTTTTTAATAGATTGACGTCGAAATGTAGGGCATTCTTTTCTTAATGTCAAATAGACATAATATGGTCAGAAATGTTCACCACACCCCAAAAGTCAAACGAGTGAATTTTCACTTATTAGAAGAGTGAGAGTTGTAATACTCACTCCAAAAGAACGGAAATTCAACCCAAGAGGAGCGCAATTCACTCCAAGAGAGCGAAGCTATACTCTCGGGAGTCCCTGGAGACACTCATTAAAGAGTGAATGTTCACTCTTCTCGGATTTAATTTCACTCTTGTTTGAGTGAATTGTACTGTTTGTGGATTGAATTAATACGCTCATGGCGTGAATTCACACGCTTCACTCTATTCGAAAACGACTAAATTGTTTTCAGAGTGCATGTGGGAGTTGGGTTTAACGGAAGTATGTACAAAAAGCCATGATTTGTAGCCCTGGCATGGTACTGGTAAAATTTTGGGATTTATACAACATGTCACCCGTAATTCCACCTTATGACCTACAAAAATCCATATGTTTGAATAACAACCCATTTCACGTCATTTCCAAATCGTCCTATAGTGATGCCTTTATCTCACTCCACCCCACTTCAGGTGAGACAGCACACTTTCTCACCCACGATCTCCTGCTATACAATCTTCATTTAATTAACATAGATGATCAAACCCGCGCTTATACGTTACACATATCACTTAACCCTATTCTAGCTACTCTAGTTTGTTCCACCTTCCGACCCACCTCACTTCCAATTCTCTCACTTCCTCTGATATGCAACACCCTTATTCTTATACTTACTTATTCAGATGACCTCATCCGACCATATCATTTATTACGCCACAGGCATTCATGGAGAGAAGAGTAGATAAATAGGAAGTATCGTGTGCTTCATATTTTCATCCAATTCCAACTAACTCAACAGTGTACTTTATCTAACATTCATCCATACTTGGTAACAATCCTCAACTCCAATTGGTCCATTATGGTCAGGTGACCGTGCGTTATCCTCCGATTAACCCAAGTTACCGTTCTTTACCATCTTAAGATGCGGAACGGACAAATCATCGGCGGATAAATAGAATACCAGAATGCAAGGCATTCATACTCGCGTATGGAGGCGGTCTTTACCGGTTCTAGTGATATTGATAAAAAGTTGCTTAACTTAGCAACTTCCAGACTGCAGTAGTTTCCATTTTTGGATTTTTTGGTATGACTCGACCTGGGAATCGAACCCATGCCTTCCGCGTGTTATGGGATGTTCTACCGTATACCATTAGACCAAACACGTGATTTTTTTTTTATAATGAGGAGGTTTGCGCATTTCAGAAAAAATATATCAGTGTTGAAAATTTATACAGGTGAAACATTAGTGATGGGAGGTTAGGGAAAAAGAAGTGTTTATGATACAAGCTCGAGTTTTAGAAAAGTATATGTGAGTGATACGTATATAATGATGTTAAAATTGACTGAATAAAACAAGTAGTGGGTGATATTATCTACTAGACCTAGAAAATAGACGTGTTGAGATTGCAGAAAAATTATTTTGTTGGTAATTTCCGGCCGTAGTCAAAACTGTCATAATTTCACCCATATAATTGGAAGTTCAAAGTATCAAAATTTCCTCACGAATGACAATTTCAGTATTTTTTAACTTTCTTAGTGTTCTCAGTATTGTTCGATGGCAGTGCTTATTACGGTTCGGCAGTTCAACAGGATCACCTGTGAATGCATCGCATGATCACCAACAAAGCAAGCATATGCTTCCAGATCAGAAGAGATGTAACTTAGCTATCGTCTTGGCTAATTAGATTTAAGGGTAGAGAGAGATAACTACGCAGTCTTTTATTTTGCTACTCCTCATCAGAGATCTCTCTTTCCATTCCTACTGTAATTGTCAACAACAAAAAGCAGTATAGAATTTCTCACCGCCCTCTTCTTTCTTTGGTTGGATAAGTGCGCAGCTTGTGGCTCTTTCCCTTAGAGTACGGTTGCCCAAAGGAACCGTTTTAAATTTGTCTAGCTTACAAGACTGCTAAATCTAATTATACCATGCCGTCAAGTACAGCCACCAATCAAAAAATCTAATGTGAGAATATTTACAAAATGCAGAACAAAAAACTTGGGTTGATGTTAACTAAGTTTATTTTGATGCGATTAAGCATATAGGTATATAGGTCCTGCACATGGCACATTTGACTTGCAAATGAAACACATCAAAATCTCGAAATGGCTTTTTCAAGCTACGGCAGCAATTTTTATCATCAACTGTATCATATGTCGTTCGGCTGATCATGTGGTCACCGGCAAAGCAAGCGCCTATTAGTAAGGGCGATTCATGATTCAGTTGAAACGTCTAGGTCAGAAGAAAACTACGCAGTTAATATTGCGCAATTTTCGCATCCGGGAGACCACGGTTTCTTATCCGTTCTCTATTCTTAACCCTCTGTGACGGTCTTCAGTTCTGAATAAAATAAAATATAACTTTAGTTTGTCGCTCTTGTTACAGTTATAAGTTGCTTTATTATGATAAGAAATCCCTCGTTCAATGTTTTTCTTAAAACAACGCCTAAACTTTTAAGTCAACAGGAGTAGTTAGAGCCAGCTTTATGGACCCGAACCAATCAGAAGCCAGCATGGGAATGACGTCATTGTTGCTAGGCAACGGTCAAGGTCATTGCAAAGTTCTTGGGTGACGTCATTGGTGATGGGCAACGGTCAAGGTCATTGCCACCGTCAACGTTATGTTCATTTGATTTTGATGTTGTATATTTGATTTTGATTTTGATGTGAATATCATTCAGAAAATATTCTGTAGACAAGTTGGCAGAAGGAGGACTCGAACCCGTGCTTCGGGACCCGTGCATTTGTCAAAACATCCACTACAATAGTGCCGGCTAACCGACAGCCTGATTATACTTGGTGTATACTTATTTTATAAAGGTACTAGCCCCGATCGATCGATAAAAGGCACACAGAAAGAAAATGACCACTCAATAAGGCTGTCTGGTATGAGGGGTGACAAGACTTTATTTACTCGTGGACACAAAAAATCGATATCGATTCTAAGCTGCACTCACATTTTCCATGTGTACATAGTCCTAGATGTACAGACGTAATACTTAGTTGTAGACACTGTACTAGGGTGGGCATTACAAGGAGCTGAACCAGCATCATTCATAGTTCATTCATAGTGCACAAAAGGACCAAGGTACATTAGTTAGCTGTTTAATAGGAAAGGTGTAATTTATTGTGGTGACTTGCTTCGCAATCGGAGGAACTTACGACGTAAACAACTTAAACGTTTCGAATGAATGAAGACTGTCCGTTATGCGTTTTCTGTGTGAACTACGGGCACTTTCCAGTATCAAGAGTAAGGAAATAAAAGTTGCGACTATCCTTGGATGTTATAAAGATGTAACCTACACGTATAAGTTATCGGAAGATGACAATTGTCAAGATCATAAAGCAATTGTTCAAGAACAAACTTATGTTTGCAATAAAGGTGTTACGGCAATTTTGTACACAACAGAAAACAGTGTTTTTTACTATATGCTCTCTGTGATTAACTCGTCTCTTCAAGACTGGTAAGTGCTTCTTTCCGTTGTTTTTATATCACATGATATGACAGGTAGTAGGTCTTGAATGTCTTTACCGGTACGGTGCAATTGTTGCCATTCATCAGGGTTTAAGTAGACACATTTTCCTCGTCGAGAGAGGCTCTTTCTTGATTTGGTTCGTTGTATACCAACATATATACTGGGACCTTAATGTTTCACAGTCACAGATGCAGTCTTGCTTAACGGGAAGTCAAGCAGCGGCTGAGAAGGCTTCATACGTTTAGTCACTTTTGAGTAAGCGTTAGGAGGCCTCGGGTTTGGTTGAAGTTGGAGCTGCATGGGCTTTCCCTCAATAGGTTTTTGCCAGCTGGTTTCCTGTGAGAGAGGGTTGTAGTAATACATGTTTCCTTTTGAATCGATACAAGTCTGCCATGAAGATGACATGGTGTAAGATCAGTGTTGCTTCGACGACTGACAGCTATGAAATGATGATAATGACCCACCGTCATCCATTAAATGACGTCCAAAAATTGACATTGTTGTAAGCTGTAAGCGTCGGTGCTACAGACCAAAAACACCACATGGATGAATCTTTCAGATTCGAGGGTTCGATTCCCTCAGGTGTCCCTACTTGTAGTTTCATCGACAGCTTATTTAGCCTATGCAATGTCATTAGATGAAAAAACTGTTATTCACCTTTTCAGACTTTGTCTAACAAAATGTCACCACTGAAGGCTTACCTTTACCAAGAGAAACTTAGGTGTCATCATTGAATTACCCGCGTCGTCATGGAAACACTGACCTTGTTAGTTCTTCAGATGTGAAGGGTGTCGATCACAACTTTAGTTAATAAAGAATTAGTCTGAACTGTTTTTTGAAAATGTAGGCCTCGTGAATAGTGAAATTGAGGATGCTGTCGTCTCAAGAATTTTGATATTGATTTTTTTCGCCAGGTTACTGTGCTAATATTTTTACTTTATGTTATGTCATATTTAGTGCAGTGCCACGAGTACTTATAACGATCCAAAATGAGTCATTTTCATTCGTAATTGATTTTAAGGTTTTCCCTTTTATGTCATCTGTGCCGTTGAAGGGATCGATACTATACGTATTGTTTGAACAAAGCAACTGCAGACATCCGAAATGTTGTCACGGTGACACGAATGTTTATTCATTGTGCTTATGAATAATGCGATTATTGATTCGTACAAAACATACTCACCGTTGGCAACGCGATATTGATTTTGTATCTATTGTTCATTTGAATAGAATCCAAACAGATCCAAACAAGCTAAGTCTCACCTTGGTAATATCGACTTGAAGCTATTGTTCGTCCAAACAGAACGACAATGGATCAAAATATTTATGTGCATTACTATGGTAATACAACAACATTCGCGTATCATATAAAAGGCCCAACCAACCTACTGGCGTCCTTTTTCTCCTTAATCTTCGACTCGTGAACACGTACGCAGTTGTTTTCTGAAAATTGTATTGTCCTATTGTGTATACAAAAAAGATGGAGTTGTCTGAAGAGTTATGTCAGCAAGGTTGGACGCTTCAATGGAGCTGTACGTTCGATCGGCCTTATTATTTTAACACGCATACGGGACAATCTCAGTGGCATCATCCTAGTCAGACAATTAGGATTAACAGAGAGCAGCCTCGGAAACGCCAGCACTCTGAAGATAATGATTTTCAGCCCAATCAATATGGGGGTGCCGATTCAAACGTCACTGTGGAGGATGACAAGCCAGAAGGGGATACAATTTCACCAGAAAGTTGCTATACTGTAGACGCACCTCGAATCAGACGTCTCAAGCGGTTTCGCACGTCCACCAACGAATACCGAGTGACTTTTAACGAATCCTTGGTACAGCGCTTTGTCCAGCAGCATAACGGTCCTTTGTCGGCCCTACACGATGTAATCGAGGCGCTGATGGATCAGCTCATGGAGGGTTTTGCTCCTCAGGATCGCGTGGGAATAGAACTATCCGCTCCTTCTTTAACCCATACTGTGTGGGTACCTCTCATGCGCCGAGACCAAATCACGATGGAACGTATGTTCGGTCTCATCGAAAAAGTGATTCAGTCCAATGCAGACTTTACGCTGAATGGTGAAGTGACTTTGAATGTCCTACACGTGGATATGGCAAATGGGAAAGGTCGACCCAATACTTTCACCAATTTAAGGCAATGGCTAACGACCAAAAAGAGATCGGTGATCAGCATCAATAACACTGATGATCTGTGTTTGGCCAGGGCCCTCGTTACTGCCAAGGCTCGATTGGATAAACAAAGTGATCCGACTATCAATTGGAATAACATTCGACAGGGAAAGTGTGAGCAGACCACACTGGCCAAGTTGCTACATGCTAATGCAGGTGTCCCTGAGCGAGCTTGTAGCTTAGACGAAGTGAATCGTTTTCAAGAGTATCTGCAGGATTATCAAATTTTGGTCCTCACCCAAACACCTCAAGATCCCATAATGTTTAGAGGACCAGATAAAGATAAAAAGCTCTGTTTACTGTATCACCAAGGTCACTTTGATGTCATAACGTCTCTGCCTGGATTTTTTGACCGCAATTACATGTGCGAACATTGCCTCAAATGTTACGATAAGCACGAACGCCACCGTTGTGACAACGTGTGCACTGGATGTTTCAACAACAATAAGGATAGCTGTACATTTGAAGCTTGGACATTCTGTCAAGAGTGTCATCGATATTTTAAGAGTCGGGCATGTTATGACAGACACAAGTTAAGACCTTCCAATTCCAAAAAAAGTGCTCACCCCAAATCAACGTGCGATCGTGTGAAACGCTGTAATGACTGCGGCAAGTTTATCAAAGATCAACACGAATGTGGGTTATATTATTGTCGAGCCTGTCAAACCAAAATGCCCATAGGTCACCAATGTTTTATGCACCCTATTCGTCAGAAATATCGTGAACCTGACGACAAGATTCAAGGATTTTTGTTTTTTGATTTTGAATGCCGACAGGAAGACGTATCTACAGACGATGAGCAAGCCCTTCAACATGTACCAAACTTTTGTGTCGTGCACCGTGTTTGCGACGCTTGTGTCATGGACAATGACATCAAAAACGACTGTGAGACATGCGGCCAAAGGGAACACATTTTCAAAGGCGAAGAAACCCTGTCGTCTTTGTGTCAGTTTCTGTTTAATAATCTTAATTTTATTGCTGTAGCACACAATATGAGTGGGTACGATGGACAATTCATACTGCAGTACTTGAACGACATCGGTTTGCCACCACAAAATGTAGTTATGAATGGATCTAAGCTGATGAGTCTCGAGTTAAACAAAAATTGTAAAGTCATCGATTCTTACAATTTCATTCCAATCCCACTCAGTGCTTTTTCCAAGACCTTTGGTCTAAAAGAATTGAAAAAAGGTTACTTTCCCTACTTATTTAACACAAAAATACATGAATCGTATTGCGGACACTGGCCGTCGGCATCATTCTACAACCCCGACCAGATGACCACAGAAGGGAGGAAGCTGTTTTTAGATTGGTACAATCATCAGATCAACAAAGTATTTCATATGGAAGAGGAAATTACCGCTTACTGTAGAAGTGATGTCAATTTACTGCGACAAGGCTGCATCCAGTTTCGCAAGTTATTTATGGAGGAAACACACGTTGATCCCTTCAAAGAATGTTTGACGATTGCCTCCACGTGTATGCGAGTCTTTAGAAGGAATGTTTTGAAAGAAGGGACTATCGCCATTGTGCCCCACCAAGGCTACAACCCACGATATAGGCAATCCGCCAAGGCATTAAAATGGCTACGGTGGATTGAGCAGAAAGAAAGCATTGTTTTACAACATGCAAGACAAGGTGGGGAAAAACAAATTGATGAGTATCGTGTCGATGGTTTCCATGGTGACCACGTCTGGGAGTTTTATGGCTGTGTCTGGCACGGCTGTCCAACTTGTAGACCAAACAGGGAGGCGTGCGTTCCAGGTAGTGACGTCACCATGGAAGAAACCTATCAAAACACCATGTTTAGGGCGGACTATTTGAGACAGAAAGGCTTTCACCTGCATGAGATCTGGGAGTGCGAGTATGAAAAACAACTCAAGAGCAATCCCCAGATGAAGGCATTTGTAGATGCCATCGAAATTCGAGAACCCTTACAACCACGTGATGCCTTTTTGGCGGTCGAACGAATGCCGTCAAGCTTCATCATGTGACAGGCCCCGAAGAAAAAAATCGCTATATTGACGTCTGTTCTTTGTACCCTTGGGTGTGTAAGTACGGTGAATTTCCTATCGGTCATCCGACAATTATCACAGAACATTTTGGAAACGTGTTCGATTACAATGGTCTCATTCAGTGCCGCGTACTTCCTCCTCGAGGTCTCTATCACCCCGTACTACCTCAACGAATCAACGACAAATTGTTATTCCCATTGTGTGCGACCTGTGCCGCCGAAGAAAATCAAGGAACTTGCAAACACTCGGATGCTGAACGTGCCTTGGAAGGTACTTGGGTCAGTCTAGAGCTTCACAAAGCTTTGAAGACGGGGTACAAGCTGATGAAAATTCATGAAGTGTGGCATTTTGAGGAAATCACCCAGTACGACCATAGCTCTAAAGAAGGAGGCTTGTTTGTCGATTACATCAATACATTTTTGAAACTGAAGCAGGAAGCAGACGGTTGGCCAAGTCACTGTCAGACGGAGCAGGACAGACAGAAGTACTTAGAAGAGTATGCACTGAAGGAGGGAATTAACTTAGACAGAGATGAAATTGTTAAAAACGACGGCAAGAGGGCGTTAGCCAAATTAATGTTAAATTCATTTTAGGGGAAGTTTGGTCAACGGCCAAAACTGCCGCAAACAACGTTTGTCAACAACCTGTCAAATTACATGCAACTTCTGCTCGACCCAACTAAGACGGTCAAAAACGTACGTTTTGTATCTGATGACGTGGCACAACTACAATGGGAACATGATGATGATTATATTTCGGTCGGCCCTAACACGAATGTGTTCATTGCTGCTTACACCACGGCCCAAGCCAGACTAAAATTGTACTCTTACTTGGAGCGATTAGATAAGAGGGTGTTATACTTTGACACCGATTCTATCATCTACGTGAGCACACCCGAAGAGTGGGATCCTCCGATTGGTAACTTTCTTGGCGATATGACCGATGAACTGAGGAAACCGTACGGTGAAGGGAGCTATATTACCGAATTTGTTTCTGGGGGTCCAAAGAACTATGCATACAAGGTATTCCGTCCAGATAATCCATCTTCAACCACGGTATGCAAAGTCAGGGGTATCACCTTAAACTTTGCAGCAGAACAACAGATTAACTTTGAGTCCATGCGGCAGCTACTTCCAACTCTGACTTCTGCAAGCCGAGTCGAAGAGGCAAACTTGACGGTCCACTACCCCACGAAAATCCAACGTCTGAATCCTGGCACGGTTGTTTCCAAATCATGCAAAAAGAACTACCGATTGGTGTACACGAAGCGGGCGCTGTGTGACGATTACACGACAAAACCGTACGGTTACTGACCAATTTATTAACGCGACACTTTGACAGGTGTTATCATTCGTTGCCATGGATGCAAGGTTGAAGCATCCATTTACGTGTTTGGTTGCAGGACCAACTGGCAGCGGGAAAACGTTGTGGGTAAATCAATTGCTTCAACATCGACAGACTATCATTCACCCCGTACCTGAAAATATTGTTTGGTTTTACGGGGAATTTCAAAAGGCTTATACTGATATTTCAAGAGCCATTCCCAGCATTCGCTTTATTGAAGGAGTGCCAACCGACTTCAACGAGTACGTGGACAGTGATCGCACGAATTTATTTATTCTGGATGATTTGATGACCGAGATAAAAATAATCAAAGCGTCACGCATCTCTTTACGAAAGGAAGTCATCATAAAAATTTGTCGGTTATTGTGCTGTTACAAAATTTGTTTCAACAAAGCCCCGAAAGCCGCACCATCAGTTTAAATTCCCATTATTTGGTGGTTTTTAAAAACCCGAGAGATGCCTCTAGTATCACTCATTTGGCTAAACAAATGTATCCAGCAAACATTCGCTTCATGCAAGAATCTTACAGGGATGCCACGATCGAACCTTACGGATATTTATTCATCGATCTCAAACCAGACACCGACGAAAGGTTGCGATTACGAACGAATATATTTCCCACAGATGCTCACCACTACGTCTACGTCAAGAAAAGATAAACTTCACAGGAAAATTACAACTACTATCTTGCTGGACTTCCTAGACCTACTCAAGGACGGCGAACTCTCCAAGGAGGCCATAGCATGGGTTTAGGTGGGTCGTGTGGTGGCTCAACGTGTTAGACAGACAGAGTCATACCGACAAATTCACCAAGAACTTAAGGATATCGATCCAGCTCCGCATGAAATACGTTCTTTAGCCTTTAGAGTGTTAACAGATTCTCCAATGCATCCCTACCGTATTCTCACGTTGTTAGTGTTCACCGCTGATATCTGTCGACGGTGGCACCTAACAAACGGAAATTGGCCTTTGATGAATATCATCATTCAGCAAGTATTGGGTATTGTTTGGCAACATTGTTTTGATTGGCAGGAATGGCTTGAGCAAGTCCAAGAAACAACAAGACCTTCAGCTGTCACAGTGGCTCTTACACTAGCAACAATATGTCTTAGCCGTTGGGATCATGTCATTCATCAATAAAACGAACTGCTCTACCTTTTCTCCGTCATTTTGCATCATGTCACGACGTGTGACGGAACAGGCACCATTTTTGCATGTCTTGGCCAGAGGAACTACTCAACAGCGAAGTGCTCTCTTGAAGCGTCTCCATAAAGACCTTGTGATTTGTTTATGTGAATGTGCTTTGAACATTCTGAAGGGGAATGTCAAGTTGACACCATCCGAGAAGTTGAACCTGCAACGCCATAGAACCAAGTTGAGAAAACTCGTCGATCGGAAGGTGACACTCCCGCAGAAGCGTAAAGTATTCACACAAAAGGGAGGAGGCCATTGTGTCAGATCTATGTTATTGCCCGTTATTAAGCAACTAAAAATCTGAAATGGAGTATGCCAAGAAAATGATGCTTATCGATCCCTCGGAACTGACAAAATGGCAAACGCCCAGCACTGACTCTAAACTCCCCGATGTATTATCAAGGATGGAAAGGACAATGAGGGCTCGTGAGACTCCAGATATACAACGACGACGACGCCTGGAAGACAAAATTGATCAACTATTGGAAAAAGAGGGTGTTGATGATGACGTTACAGCAAAACTTTACCAAGAAGCATTGCGACGGCAACGCGTCCATAACAAACAAATACCACGCATGGAAGACTTGACGGCTACTATGAACGATGCAGAAGAGCATCATGTGAGTGATGATGCTATCTTAGCCAGTGTTCCCCAAAAATATCAAGACAAAGCTGGTCGTTTACTACAATTTTTCAAAGGACATGGCATTACGTGGAACCCACAAGGTGAGCTTGAAAGGAATGGTAGTGTCATTAAGCGTAGTCATGTCATCGACCTGGTGAATGATTTGATGCGACATAGACAGTCATTTGAACCTAACGGCCGTGAGACGTTATCACAATGGTTAGCTGACATTAACATACCTCAGGAGCTCCTGGGGAATCTAGAGCGAAGAAATGCCATACAACGGCTTAGAGACTCCGGCAAAGTGTACGCTGTGGCCTCCCATTTGAACACACCGCCTCAGACGCCGAATAAAAAAGGAATGAAGAGACAATCCTCACGTAAACTAATCTGGGAACCTTTATAAAATAAGGGCCATATTACAAATTTAGCCATTTTAACTATAGCCGTCATGGGCTGCATGAGTGCACGAGACCCAATCATTTCGATTCGTGATTGGTTTCAACGGATTCGTATTTTGTGTGCTTGCTGCTCGGGGAAGATTGTCATACACGACCATGCTGACCAACAGGATGGAACAAACTCTTCACAAAGTATATTACGACGTTTCGCACGCCGCTGGTTACACCGGCGTCGCACCGCTTGTCCGAGTCGTCAAGAGAAAACACCCTTCGATTCGAAAGCGAGACGTAGAAGCGTGGTTGAAGCAACAGAATTCGTACACTCTACACAAGCCATCTCGCCGCTATTATCCACGAAATCGAGTGACCGTGTACGGCATTGATGAACAATGGCAAGCAGACTTAGTCGATGTGGCTTCGTTATCAAAGTACAACAAAGGAATCAAATATTTGCTGACCTGTATAGACATATTTTCCAAATTCGGATGGGTTGTACCATTGAAAAATAAACAAGGTACATCCCTCAAGGGGGCAATAGCAACTATATTTCGTTCCGGTCGTCGACCTTTGAAACTGCAGACCGACAAAGGCTCAGAGTTTTACAACCGTCACGTGAAAGACCTATTGAAAGACCATGAAGTCCGACTCTTTTCGACACATAACGAAACAAAGGCAAGCATCGTTGAAAGGTTCAACCGCACGTTGAAAAGTCGCATGTGGAAGTATTTTACCGCCAACAATACGCTCAAGTATGTTGACATATTAGACGATATGGTAAAGGCCTACAACCGATCCCACCATCGAAGTATTGGTATGGCTCCATGTGACGTCAGCCCCAGAACTAGTTTGCAAGTGTGGCGACGGCTCTATCCGACAAAGCAAAAGTCATGTCCCTTTCAATTGGAAGTTGGTGATACAGTACGTATCAGCATGATGGCCCGCCCCTTTCTCAAAGGTTATTTACCACGCTGGACAGAGGAACTCTTCACCATCGCCCAGCGCCTTCCACGTCAGCCCGTGGTTTATCGATTAAAAGATTGGCAAGGTGAATGGTTAGAAGGCACCTTCTATGAAGCTGAACTACAAAAGGTAACCAAAGATGGTACAGATGTGTTCCGAGTCGAAAAGGTCATTCGCAGACGCAAAACGAAGGAAGGGAAAACCGAATATTTTGTTAAATGGAAAGGATACCCAACTAAATTTAATAGCTGGGTGAGCAACCTTATAAAATTGTAAGCACGACATGATAGTCTTCATTCTTCATGATGGCCTTTTACGTGACGCTTCCAAGCAACAGTTCTATGGATGTGTATCCAGAAAACACCCTTTCAAATTATCGAGTCAAATTACCGACATCACTGCAACTGTCGGGTGAATGGGAAGTTGGTCTGGTGGAAATAGCTTATCCTTATTCGTGGTACATTCTGAGTCCACACAGCAGTAAAATATCCATCCGCAGTGAGCAAGATGGCAGTTTTCGGGAATTAGATCTTAAAGGACGCCACTTTAGACGCATAGAAGGTTTGGCTAGCCATTTGTTGCCTGGATACTTGAGGGATCTATATACCATCACTTACAATGACACTACAAGCAAAGTCACCATTACACCTGAACCTGGTCACCAATTGCTCTTGGAAGGACTCATTTGTTCCACACTCGGTTTTGAGGATCCTTGTGTGATAACGACATCTACAGAGGCGCCTTATCCTACTGCTTTGAATAGTGTTCATCACTTGTTTGTTTACACGGATATTATAGAATCGCAAATCGTCGGACATGTGAAAGCGCCTCTTTTGAAAACGGTCCCTGTGCATGGAACATTTGGAGATACCAATAACGTCGAATACCAAAATCCTCATTACTACCCATTACGACAGAGTGTCATTGATACCATTGAAATCGATATAAGGGATGACACAGGGAAGAAAGTGTCATTTGAAAGAGGGCGAGTCATCGTGAAACTTCATTTTAGACAGAAACGATCGTCATATTTGTAAACGATGCGTCGCACTGTGTATCAGCCAGATACCGCTCTATACGAAGATTACTATCTACATCAAACTGGTAGGGGTTTGCCCGTCTTTTCGGGACCAGCTTTGCAAAGAGGACATGGACTTGGAGGTATTCTTGGTGGCGTTATGCGCATGGCAGTGCCTCTACTGAAGAAAAGTGCCAAATTTCTAGGACGACAAGCTCTTCAAACAGGTGTGGGTCTCGCCGAGGATGTAATGGCTGGAAAAAATGTTAAATCTTCCGCCAAGAGGCGATTGAAACAAATGGGTGCAGATACTATGCAACATATTGGACGTCAAGTAAAGACAAAATCACCACCGAAAAGACGATTGCATGCGAAGCCTTTAAAACGCAAATCTTCACGATCAAACGTCACTTTGTCTAAAGCAGTGAAAGTGGCAAGACCTACTCCTGACATTTTTGATTAATCATCATGGCACTCGTTCACGATCATTCTTGCGAATGTGCCAAATCCGAACTCGACCTGTTTACTATACCACCGACGCAGACAAGTATTGAAAGAGGGGACTGGAAAGAATACAGACCGTTGTCCACTATTAACACAGGCGGACCCATCGAGTTTTACGTGTCGGGCTCTGGAGAAGAATATATCGATCTTGATCAAACACAGCTGTACGTTCGTGCCAAGATAACTCGAAAAGACGGATCTGCTCTAGAAGACGATGACGCTGTGGGCCCTGTCAATCTTTTTCTACACTCACTCTTTAAGCAAGTAGATGTGGCACTCAATGGAAGAGAAATTTCATCGGCAACGCCAACCTACCCTTATCGTGCTATGATTGAAACATTGTTAAACTATAGTCATGCAACAAAGGTGGATCAATTGACGAGCGCCCTCTTTTACAAAGACACCGCAGGCAAAATGGATGCTGCTGACCCCGGAGCAGCTGCCGCTGCAGCTAACATGGGGCTGAAAAAACGAAGTCGTTTCACTAATGGAAGCAAAGAGGTTGAACTCATTGGACGACTGCACAGTGATATCTTTTGTCAAGAAAAATATTTACTGAGTGGCGTGGACTTGCGCCTGAAACTTACACCTAGCAAAGATTCCTTTGTCCTCATGTCATCGGGTGAGGATCCAGAATACAGAGTCATGTTACAACAAGTCTCATTGTTTGTGCGGAAAGTGAAAATTGCGCCATCTGTACTCATTGCACACGCCAAGGCACTGGAAAATGACACCGCCAAATATACCGTTCGTCGAGTGCAAACAAAAATGTTGTCGGTGCCAGCAGGGAATTACAGTCTCAACGAGGATCACGTGTTCTTAGGACAACTGCCCAAACGCATTGTTATAGCATGTGTAGACAGTGACGCATTTAATGGGTCTTACACCAAGAATCCGTTCCACTTCAAACACAATAACATCAATAATTTAGCACTCTATTACGACGGGGTGCAGATACCGACCAAGCCACTGAAGCCACATTTTGATGCAAATGATGCTGCAGCCAAAAGCGTCCGCTCCTACTTTACACTGTTCACAGGAACCCATAAAAATTACCGTGACGAAAGCGTGGGCATCAGTCGAGAAGACTACCCTGCAGGGTACACATTGTTTGCTTTCGATTTTACCCCGGATCTTTCGGATGGTGGTCACTTCAATTTAGTGAAAGAAGGTAATTTGCGTCTGGAAATGAACTTTGCAGAGGCACTGCACAGGACCATTAACGTGATTGTGTATGCAGAATTTGACAACGTGATCGAAATCGACAAAGCCCGTAATATCAGCTACGACTACACTAAGTAATGGATGGCGAAGAGATAGCGGACATTCTTATCCATGATCCTTTCGTGCAACCCACCTTTCATGGTGTGTTTTCCTCAGATCGTCTCCCTGAACTGCCCGTGAAGCGGCGCCCTGCGGCCCTCGTCGTCAACACGGATCCAAGCTGTCGTCCGGGAGAACACTGGATTGCTATCTACCTACCAAATCGAGGACCTCTAGAATACTTTGACTCATACGGCAAACCGCCTGAAGTGAATTCCATTCGAACATTTTTAGCTAGAAATGGTGACATTGTTAAGATAAATCCAAAATCATTACAGGGACCTTTATCGTCTGTGTGTGGACATTACTGTATTTATTATTTGCTTCATCGATGTAGAGGCCAGTCCATGGAAACCATCACTGGCCGATTTAATGTTGATCAACAGAGAAACGATAGGGATGTTTTACATTTCACGACCCATCTAATGATAACGTAACGCTTCTGCTTTGTCAGTATTATGTCTTATTTGATCAAATAGGTTACTATTTTGTTTGCTGTGGATTCTTTAAATATGTGTACTTTTGCGGTGGTAGCTTAGACGAAAGAAAAGGAAAAGAGTTGCAGTCTCAAAACGCTTATCAGACTTTATTGCAATCAGCACCACATAGGCTGCGACCTATTTTCTGGTGACTGAAACAAATGATCGGAGCAAAGAATCATGGTCGGTTGCTTTTCACGCTTCAGGGCGTTGGTTGGGGCCCTTACGACGTTTTCTTTAACATAAGTATCCGAAATGACTTATACAGGAACAGACCACTCCTGTCTCCTCGTCGCCATGACATGTATTAACAAAAGTAGTGAATGTTATGTGAATGCGTATCTTTTGTATTGTTAAAATGAATAAACAGAGCTGCACTCAAATTTCTTTCTTTGTTCTCTTTCTCTTTGTATAATGCCTCATCCAATAGCCTCCCAGATATTCCACATCTACCCAATGTAATCTTCATCCTTACTCGCCCGTCGTAAGAATATTTACCTGTTGCCTAGCAACAGCCGTCCATCAACCAAAATAAGTCACTCTCGCGATCAATCATGACCGGACGTGGTAATGACCTTGACCGTTGCCCATCACCAATGACGTCACCCAAGAACTTTGCAATGACCTTGACCGTTGCCTAGCAACAATGACGTCATTCCCATGCTGGCTTCTGATTGGTTCGGGTCCATAAAGCTGGCTCTAACTACTAACAGGTTGCTCGGATGTTTCAAACTGTAAGAAAAGAAGGGTAACGACCATGTCATAAAGAACGGCAGTTGACAAAAACTATAGAAAGGGCTTCTGAGAACCCTATACAGTCGTTCCAAGAACCATGTGATTGAAATGTTCCTCAAGTAATATGCCTCAACGTGTAATGAAACCAGAGACATTCTTAAATAAATTATCTGTTTTCATGGTTAACGCCTGTTAATGTACAAACACTTACAAAGTAACAGAATCAACACTGTAACAAGTCCATAAAGCGACTGCTATACTTCGCATTCGCTAGTAAAAACCCTAATCACAATTCAGTATGGTTAGTGACATAGGCTTACAGAGCATTCGCCCATAATGAGCACTACGTGCGTATACAGACTCAACTTTGCGTAGGCTGCACGATATATGTATGAACACAGTCCTGCCAAGCCATGATATACTGCATGATATATGTATGAACACAGTCCTGCCAAGCCATGATATACTGCATGATATATGTATGAACACAGTCCTGCCAAGCCATGATATACTGCATGATATATGTATGAACACAGTCCTGCCAAGCCATGATATACTGCATGATATATGTATGAACACAGTCCTGCCAAGCCATGATATACTGCATGATATATGTATGAACCCAGTCCTGCCAAGCCATGATATACTGCATGATATATGTATGAACACAGTCCTGCCAAGCCATGATATACTGCATGATATATGTATGAACACAGTCCTGCCAAGCCATGATATACTGCATGATTTAGTACATATTTATGAATGAACAAGGTTAATCAACGCGAGAAGTTTGCATTAAATGGAATATATAATGCACTCACTGGGGTAAATGCTATCGCTGGATGCACTCGCCTCCCTCTTGCACCACTTGCATTAACCATGATCGTGCATTATCCTTAAAGGGAAGGTTTAAGCAAAAATTTAATTTTCATATGTGAAAGAGGAACCAAATCTACACAGTGTGGTGAAAATTTCATTCAAATCGGACATGTATTTCTTGAGATACTGGAAAATGAAGTCACTAGATTTGTGTTCAAAAGTGAATTTGAGGGCAGGAGAGCCTTTATCACTTCCTCACATTGACAAGGAATGCTTTGTTTCACTTTGTTTTATCAGACTATTTTGTTGACCTTGAAGTTAATAGGAATAGGACCTCCCTGTATGGGATGCAAAGTTTGAAAAGTTCTCATGCCACTTATGCAATCACATTTTAATACTGTGTGATTGTTGAGGAGAAAATCACGTCTGAAGTTTAAAGAAAGACAATGCTTTAATGTGGGGATGTGATGTCATATGTGCTTGCTTCAAGTTCACTTTTTATTGAAAATGTGACAACTTTACATGCTCATATCTTTAGAACCACACATTGGATTTCAATGTAAATTTCACCAAAATGCTTAGAATGAGTACCCCTCTAATATGCCAAATCCTGTTGTGACCTTAAACCCTTCTTTTAACTTAAAGCAATGTCTAGCGTTGATTGACCTTTAAATGGTTTCTTCCTCCTGCTCACGTTAATGAATGTCATAGATATTTACCTACATGCAATGAAGGTTACAAGGGTGGGGGAAGCAACGAACACATTTTTGGAATCTACTTATTTTTCTTCATACAGGGATGTGTAACGCCTGGTTTGGTTTTAGTATCTGAATTCTTCTCTCCCAAGAAAAGGACCATAGGTTTCAATTTGAGTGCAGGTCTTTGGCCAATTGGGGTAATGATTCTCGCAGTATTGGCTTTTTTCATTCGGAACTGGAGATACCTTCAGCTGGCGATTACGCTTCCTTTCTTTGTTTTTTCACTCTTGTGCTGGTAAGATATATTAATATTGTTAATGGCTCCTTTAACTTTGTAACTATAAGAGAATTGAAACGTCAGCAGATAGCATTTTAGATGAAAAATGACTCAAAAAACAGACTAGGCTTCTACAGAGGATCATCATCAAAGGGCGTCATCATCAGAACGGAATAATGCTTAGTAAGATGACCGTCGTGAAGCTTTAATTTGTTGATTTGAAGACTACTCTTCAACATATGAGACAAAATTTAGACTTGAATGAGAAAATATTATGCTCCTTTAACACGTAGGTGATTTTGAATTTACCTTGCATTCTTTTGAAAGAAAAAAATCAAGTTTCTTGCAAATTGCTGGATTTTGACTCCTTGATCAAGTACAAACTTACACACTCAGCCAAAACTATAGCAAGCGGCCGTCTTTCTGGGCCTAGGACGTTAGTGATGTTGTGCCATGTTCATGTATTTTAGAAGTCTGTGCTAGCTTTTGTTTCCAACGTTTCCAAAAAAAAAAAAAAAGCAATTACTTGCACTAAATCCTGAACTAAGTCAATTTGTGTAGACTGTATTAAATTTTCATTTTCAAACACGAATGTTAACTTTGGATAAAAAACTTCTCCAAAACGTGCTCCTCAGGTATAACACCCAAAACTAGGTTACTGTTTCTTGCTAACATCATTTTCGTGCTGAAAATATGGTGATCAATTTCATATATTAGTATTTTATTTGATGCATTTCCATAACGTTATGTAGTTTGCAGTCGATATTAATAATCGAGTTCGGTAAAGATCACAAAACTAAGAGTGTTGACATACTGACATATGCCACGCATAGATGGTCGTCTCTGAGTTCGTTTTCGATAGGTTTCTTCGTGAGAGATTCTGTGTCTTTTTCCCTATGAGAATTTCAATTCCATGATTACGTAGAAAAGAAAATATAAATACGATCCAACGCTTCTACAACAATTTAAAAAGGCTTATAACCTTGAGCAATGTGAACATGGAACACTACCTTTTCCAAAGTGTCATTTGTTTTATACAAATAACAACTTTCTTTTCCGCTACTTTGCATGTTCCTTTTAGGCTCGTACCAGAGTCTCCTCGCTGGTTGGTATCGGTTGGGATGCTTCAAAAAGCGAACACAATCTTAACTAAGCTCGCCCGATTTAACGGAAGCGCTGTCGAAAAAGTAGAACTTAGCAGGAAATCTGTTCGTGATGGCGGAATTGATAACAAATCCTTTGTCCACAACGAAATCTCGGAGACAGCTTTGAGCAATCAAGAGAAAACTAAGAAAGATTCATCAAATGTTATTGCAGTTTCGGAAATTTATCAGAGTGGATTAAAAGAAGGCAAGGAAGACAAGGAAGCCAAGAACGCCACGGAAGGCAAGAACGCCAAGGAAGGCAAGGGAGGCAACGAAGGCAATGACGGAAAGGAAGGCAAGAAAAGCAGGGAAGGCCGGGAAGGCAAGGAAGATAAGGAAGGCACATTAAAGAACTCGAAGGTGGTTTCGAGTGAATCTTTCACCTACTTATACCTGTGTAAAACTCCACGAATGATTCTTATAACCTTAGTGTTGTCAGCAACATGGTAAGTGTTGAATATTGACTACCACCTACCTCCACGTAAGATTGTATCCATCCTGTTTTATTTATACATCCATCTAGAACGCTTCCATCCATTCATGAGTTATCCTTCCCTTCCTTCTCGCATTTCTACGTTTCTCCATCCATTCAATGCACCCTTGCATTCATTCTTTCTTTCGTTTGTCCGTCCATCCGTGTACCCTCCAACTCGTCCACCTGTCCATATCTATCCGTTTGAATGACTATCGTCTGTTTGTCAGTCGGTATTTTCCAAATCTTCCAATTGTCTATTCTAGTTGTGTGTACGTTTTTGAAATTTGCCCATATTTTCATTCATCTGTATATCCGCACATCCATGCATACTTTCATTTACCCGCCTGTTAAGCTGCCATTTCGCCTTATCTTCTCCCCTTTTGCAGTCTCTGGACCATCCGATGGTTTCATTGTCCATGGTTTCGCGGAATAAAAAAGATAGCAACAATGACCAAAACGATAGCTATAGTAATAAGACAGATACCACGGCAAGAAGCATTGAAATTTAGGTTTGTGTTAAATGGTTGCGGAGTCTATATTTGTTCAATATTAATAACTAGCCAGGCAACTACTGGGATCAACAAATCATATACCAAAGAGAGCGTGGATGATCCCGGCAGAGATATTCTTTATCTTTCGGCTGGTTGTCGATGTCAATAAGACGAGTCTGTTCCAATCGATCCCAATCCTGTTTGCTGGACTTTACCGGCACTATTAGAGGGATGTGGGAGTTTCCTGCTTGTTCTTACGCCATTTTTCCAAATGATTTCAGGGGTGGAGATTAGTCTGCACTGCTGCACTAGAGCTGAAAAGAGCAAAGCGGGCGACTTGCCGGGGTCAGAATCTTCCTGAGTCGGACCAGGAGACTTGCCTCAAGTTTCTGGTTGGGGTGTATCTTTTTCCCTGGGAGGAGTATTTTTTCACCCCAAAAAATGTCAAGAAAGAAAACCTCTGACCTTGGTCTCTGTTTATACCTGTCCATTGTCCATCTAGATTTCACAGTGCATCCAGGAATGTTTTCAGGTATTATTCTGTTCGTCCCACTTTTGCCGTTCCGCCAATCCCAAATTGGCGAAATTGACGATTGTGGTCATTTCTTTATTTCGGCTAAGCACCCGACGCACTTTTGCTCGAACTTGTGTCTCAATTGAATTAATAAAGCAAATATACTCCATGAAGTAAAAGAAAATAAAAATTTTCACTCTTTGGGACGAAAAATTCACCGCTGTGCAAAATTAGGCTTTTGGTAGCTCGCCAGTACGCCAGAAATGGGACCATACGTAGGACACACAAAAAGGCATTTGTTGCTTTAAAACTACTCTAGTAAACACCCATTTAGTTGAGTCCATTATTTTCTTTCAGGTTGGTCAGTGCTTTTTGTTACCAAGGCCTCAGTCTAAATTCTGTGAGATTAGCAGGAAACCCACACCTTAATGTCTTCCTGATTGGCGCCGTTGAAATTCCTGCAAATATTGTAGCAACGACATTGTCTGTAAAGTGAGTATGCACATTGCATTGAATCGTCAAAAATGAAATATTTTAACCCAAGGTTAGAGAATGCATTTCCAGATGGACTCAAATATCGGTCTTAGATGAAGTCAACATTTAGTGTCATTTTATTCCCGTATTATCAAACATTGAGTTTGTTTTACTACCAATTTTAACAAATTGCAACATAAGCTGGTACGTTTGATGCAAAATTTAGTGCATGTTGATACACTAATTTCGACCTTAGTTACAAAGACTTCGAATTAATAGTTAGTATCAGCTACAAAAACTTGGATCATTTCTGGTGGGAAAGAACATTTTTTTCTTTTATTTAAAAAGAAGACAGAGGACTATTGAGTATCATGATTATTATGTTTTACCCCTTCAAGTTACAATGTGTACTTCTGAGAATACGTGTGTATGACTCTGTCTAAATGTTACTTCTAACACAAACTTCATGCAAAGCGCTGTCTTATTCAGCTAATAACATTCACAGGCAAACTGTTAGGAAGAAAATGTTGTAACGAACCACCTTATGCAAATATCGATGTTCATGTTTTTTCTACTAATGCCGCTAATGCCATCACGGCGATTTTACTTCTCATTCAGGTTTGGACGACGAAAACCTTTGTGTGCGATGCTTATTTTGTCTGGTGTTGTATGTGTGGTCACCGGGTTGATCCCAAGGTATAGTGGTAAGTATGCTGTCCCCAGTCAGCAATATCTGGCTGTGCGCCGGCGGCCATCACGGCCATATAGCAAGTCGTTTCAGCATTTACCTCGCAATTCCACATAGGTGAGATACATATTACATAAGTGGAATATATTTCACTTGAGTGGAATACAATTCCACTTAAGTGAAATGCATTCCACTTAAGTGGAATTGTACTCCACTCAAGTGAAATGTATTCCACTTAAGTGGAATGTATTCCACTTGAGTGGAATACAATTTCACTTGAGCGAAATTATGTTAAAGGCAGTCATTCGTCACCCTAAACTACACTTCCAGTATACATATATCAAAACTCTCAATTGGTACAGCTCTTTGATTGGCATCACATTCAAACAATGCTTCATAGCTAAATTACACAACATGGGCACTGAGAGTGTCTTGATTACACATTATGGACTTGGATGGCCACTGGGACAAGCCATGAAGCAATAAACAAGGATTATGTCTGGATAAAGATGACTTTTAAATAAATGTGGGAGGGGCTAGAAGTAAGTAGGTTGGGAGAATTGGAACTGTTTGGGATGATGAAAATATGCCTTAAGCTTCAGCGCACTCTGGCTTGGCCAATCAAAGCCTTCTTGGAGCTGGTCAAGCACATTTCACTTAAGTCAAATAGAATTGGCATTTCACTTAAGTGGAATTGCATTCAACTGAAGTTAAATGCATTTCACTTATTATGTGGAATTATTAGATAAATGTTAAAATGGCTTGCCACATGACCAACGGGAAGACACCCGAGATCCGCCGAAATCCGCAGAAGTGCATGGAAGGTATCAACCAAACAGCCAAAGTCCGTAAGCGGACCATCAGCGAGACAGCTGACATTTCTCCGACCTATAGTGGAAGTGGAAGCTAAGTCGCCTTCAGAGGACCGAAGAAATTTTGCTAACAGGAGTTGGCAGAACTTGGCACTTTCAACGAGGGAAAAAATTACACTTCTCCTCCCAACTTACCCCATGTTGGTTCACGAGATTTTAACCATTTAAGTCATTGACCCCTTGAGCAAAGCGACCAGCTGAATTCATGGTATTACAACTCCTTTCTTTTACCTTAAGTACCACACATGCTAAAAACTGCCCGAACACATAGGAACAAAATAGAAAGGAATTAATAAAAATAAAACTTTTTGTTTCTAAATTGTAGATTTGTAAGACGCAACTCATCTTTCATAACTTGTGTATCCCTCCTCAGTGCACAATACAAATGAACAATAGTGGGACGGTAGATGGCTGATCAGGTATCATTTTTCAGGAAACGTTACTCAGCGGAGAAAACTTTTTCTTGTTCAGCTTTTTCTTTTTTTTTTTGGGGGGGGGGGGGGCAACTTGAATTGTCATGTATTCGCGCAATACTCATTTTATGTTGTTGTTGAAAGAAAGTCACTCGGTCAGCTGTTAAGGCTAACAGTCTTACGTGAACACTAGAATTCCGATTGATAAGATTGATAAGATATTACTTCTTAATATTTCCGTGGTGCCTTACTTGTATGGAATAGGCCGGGAACCAAAATGAAAGACTAACTGATTGTAGGTGGGATATGTTACTTCATCATTTAAACAAAAACCAGGTTTTGTGTATTTTTCGCATTTCCAACAAAATTAAGCAACTCGAAGAAGTTTATGATAATCACATATTGCTCCAAACTCACTGCTTCAGATTATAAATTAAAAGAAATCTCCACACCGTTAGATTGGGTCGCATCTTCTTGCCCACATCCGAACTTGTCCGGTGAAACATTGTGACGATCAGTTACAAACCTCGTCTCACAACGTTGTGTTCATCTTAACCAACAGGGAGCGGCTTGGATCTTACTCCTGTCATCGTGACGTTTGCGGTGGTCGGAAAATTCTTTGTTACCGCTTCTAACGTAACAGTCGTTTTGTACGCAACTGAAGTTTTCCCTACAGTTGTCAGGTCAGTGTAACAGAGCCAGAAACATAGTTATGTGGTAGGGAGTAGCGGGTTCCAAACGTAGTGAAACATTGAAGATTGAAAACAAAATAATGGCAAAGATGGCTCTCAGCGATTCCTTTGATCTTTGATAAATCTGAGGTAAAGATATTGCACCATTTTGAAACGGGAGATGTTTCCTTCACTGCAAAGACTTCAAATGTTCAAATACTGAACGCGTGCATTATTTCCAAATTGTGTTTACCAGAGTTCATAATTGTAACACGACCGTTCAGAATACTTTTTATAAAGTCCTCCCGATCCACTGGCAAAGGTCTGTTCGGAGAAGCCAAACTTTAGCTGCGTCAGAAGAGGCTATTACGTACAGTGAAGGACAACAATTGACCAACCTCAAGGCCCACGTTAGTGTTTAGTACCTGAGAACTAAGCGTTAAGGGTTACAGTTGACTTAGATGGAGTTTTAAGACCCAATCTCCAAACAACCCTTTCAAGTCGAGCCTGCCTTCGATACCTTTCACTGCCTTTTTCCAGTTGTGGCTCATGGCCTGTTTTTCCATATTCCATTGCGTATGCTGAGAACCAAGTGCAGCGCGCGGCAGTATTTTTCGTTTTTAGTCTTCGGTATGACCCTACCAGGGCTCGTACTCCCAAACTACCTACTAGACGTTAAGAACTTGAACATATAGAGGCGTCACAAAAGATTAGTGTTCACAGAAGCCCACGCCGTTTAAAAGATTAATCATATATTTACACAGGTTGGAATATTTTTGTTTCTTTTTTACCAAAGATGGAGGACATTTGAAGTAAAACTCCAGAAATCGGACCGAAATCCGATCCGTTATCGCTGTAGTGTGACCTGTTCTTAGGTATTCGTGTTTATAAGTAGGCGAAGTATTCATGTGTGTTGTCCTGTACATGGCCAATGTTAAATATTTGTAGTTTGTACTCAGTTGTGCTGATGTACATTGCACAAAATCTAAACGTATTAAAACATGTACAGGTCCGCAAATTATGTTAGAACAGGAATAAAGCGACGGTTGGAAGAAAAAATGAAATTATTTACTCCGGAAATGAACAAGTTGAAAATGCTAATAAAAATCTTTACTAGCATGCCTTGCAGACAGTAGGAGAACTCAAGTAAATATTCTTTACTGATTTCGTTTCGGAACGTAAGCTACTAAATCTTAACCCTTTCTTTGTAACTACAGAAACAAAGGAATGGCCGTAGGAGTCACGACGGCCAGAATTGGTCCGATACTGGCGCCATTTATAGTTCTTCTGGTAAATTCTTGTTTTTTAATTAGTAAATAATGTTTAACATTGTCCCACTAAATAAAGCTAAAATTGTCTTGCGTACTAATTTTACTGTAAATTATTATTTTACCATTTGTCCAGTAAACCCAGACATACAGTATGTGAGCGTTAAGTGCCCTGCGTGCTTGCGCAGTTGGACTCGGTCTGCCATCATTGCAGTGATTTCATTTTAATTGCGTAAACCACTGCCTATTAACCTGACAAATTGAGTGATATCCCTCCTCACGCTAATGTCAGTTTTCCAACGTGGTCTCACCTTTCCTAGTGTATTTTCATTTTGTAACACATTCTCACTTGCTCACGAGGAACTAAAGCAACACTTTGGGTTACATTTTGGTCAATCACAACCTGATTTGCGTCACTATTTGACCCGAATTTTTCATCTGGATCCTGTTGAACCCCTTTAGGGGTCATATTGTACGGTGTACTTTTAGCATGTTACTTTCCTACTCCATGTTATCTTTCTAGGACGAAGTGCATCACAGCCTGCCGATGCTTATCTTTGGGGCAGTATCAGCCATTCCCAGTCTCTTTGTCCTTCTCCTTCCAGAGACACAAGGCACGAGTCAACCCGAAACTGCAGAAGATATCGACTTGATGTATCGGGAACAGAAATTTAGGGTCCAAGTTACTTCAATGTCACGTGACCACAGAGAATCCCCTTGAGAGCGAACATTCATCGAATTCAGGAGGAATCACAAACTTTGAGAATGTGTTCTCCCAGGACAGTAAGCTGAGTCATCTTACTGCTCTCTAAAAGCTAAAGAGTTAACTTAGCCACTAACTTACAGAGTGAAAAGTATAAACTTACTCTGTTAGAGTGTAATTACTTTGTTCCACAAAGAGAGAAATTAACTCCAACAAGAGTGAAATCCACTCCACGAAGAGTGAAAATTTACTCTTTAACGAGTGCCTGCAGGAATCACTCTTTTTTATGAGTTGTACCGGCAGGCATTCCATTAAAAGTGTAACTTACCTCTTTGGGGGTCAATCTCACTCCTTAAAGAGAAAATTTCTGAACTTGATACCTTTCACTTTTCTAACCAGTGAAATAACACCTTTTTTGTTTTCAGGGTGTAGGAAGCTAGTATAGGCCTAGTATTAAACCTGAAACCCTTGTGCCATTCAAAGACAACCCCGACTTAAATTTTAGTGAACTAAAAGTCGACATTACCTGCAAAGTCATCTCCCAGTTCATAATCCTGGAACTCGATCACTAACTGACATTATAATTTTCGAGGTGCCATTTGGCACTTAAGGAATACTTGCAGACTTATTACCAAGCATAATTAGTCTGCATAGATACGAACAGAACTTTCTGGCAAAGCTTAGCGGTGTAGAGTGATGAAGCGGGGATAGACCTCACAGGACAATTATAAGGAAGTTTAGGGAACTAAGAAAGGTAGGGAGGGTGGGAGGGCTTGGTTTGGCAAAACTTGGATGGACTAAAACGGTGACAGACAGAAATAAGCAAGAGAATAAGAAGCGGAAGGAGTAAAAAAGGCAGAAGTTAATAATTGGTGCAATTTGAGTATGAGAGGAGATCCCTCTAAATCGCCGTCTCGGATTTTCTGGTGATATCCATCATTGTATGTAAAAAATCCACCACACTCCCGATTCCCGGTCATGCAGCAATTTTGCAATTTTGGGAACGAAAGCAATATTTGAGTAAATGTTGACCAACAATCCACCCACACATTTTTCATTGACAGTAGGTAGGCTACTTGTATTGAGTTTGGCGAGAAAATAACGTTATCGAAATTATCGACATAAGTGACCCGGCAATTCGTGTCTTCATCTCATATGGAAACAAAAATATCTTCGCCATTGTTCAAACGTTATTTAAAATGTACACTCAGTGCCGTATTTGTGCACAGGGCCTTTCACTGAAGAAGGATTCAAAGTCAAATAAAGTTTCGATATGTAAAAGATGTATACTTATTCAAAACATTGGCCCAGAATTTTAAAATGGAGGCGGGGTTGAACTAAGCGAAGACGAAAATTTTGGGTGCAGAAAGTTTAGTGGGCAGCGCGAAACTGATCGAAGCTCAAACTTCAGGACAAAGCCTCAGTGGGGTCTAGGTGGCGAAGTACCTGCAACTGTGACGGCTTAAACATATCTCTGGGTAGCAAATTAAGTCTCAGGAATGGTATATCATTCATTTTTCGGTTGATATAAATCCTTACTTACTTGTCTTTACTTGAAGGGAGGGGGGGGGGACTACTCGGGGAAACGATTTAATTTAAACGGGGAAGTCCCAGTAGCGCCGCAATTGCCCAAGATATGAACAGGTTAAGTTGCCACATTTTAAGAAAAAATTATCTTGAAAAAACACATATCAAATCATGTGCTAATATATTAATTATCAGTCTTTTCTTTTCTTTTAAATTTACAACTGTTTTTTTTTCGCCAAAATACCATGGTATCAGAACGCGAAAGCATAGCATGGTTTTGAAATATTTGCATTCCCCATGGGGAGGTCCTTCAAGGTCAACACAAAAGACTAAAATCAAAAACAAAAGAGAAGACAGAAACAAAAGAAGAAATCATGCAATTTCGATGTTAGGAAGTGATGTAACCTTTGCCACATTACTTAAAAATATAAACCCAGTAATTTCGTTTGCTGATCTTTAGAGAAATACATGAGAAATACATGTCAGTTTTGAATGTGAATGAAAAAATCGTTCAATTGTATTTCTTTCTTACACTCTTAAAAAAATTGGGCAAATTTTGCCCAACTTTTTGACCAACACTGGGCATCTATTCAACACCCTAAACAGTTGGGCAAAACTTTAACCAACCCAATTGGGTAAAGTTTGAACCCAACTGTTGGGCAAGAGATTACCCAACTGTTTGGTAAATTAGCATTTTAAAACATACCCACTTGTTGGGCACTTCTTTTATTAAACTGTTGGGCAAATGCATTAACCAAATGTTTGTTATATGTTAATCATCTTTTCCTTAAACATTGGTGCTTTCTTTAAATGTTAGGTTGTAGGTTATGGCAGGGAGCTGCCACTGCAGCTCCTTGGTTATGGCAACCCATCGGTCCCGGTTAAAAAACCCTGGCTTAATAACCTATTTGGTTTGTCACTGAGTTTCGTATAGGTACGTCCAAAACTATCCTTTTTAAAAGGCACTGTAAAATGATGTGTGTTAATGATGTGATGAAGTGTTGTAGTTTCACCAATGCATAAATGTGAACACAAGGGCTGCATGAAAATTAGCTGGTCCGTAGCTCTCATACACTGATATGATGGTTATGAGACAGGTTTCTTGTTATGCCGAAAGGTTTCAAATAATAATATATAAACGCTCATTCGGACGGGAAAGAGAATATCCCAGATCCTGACCTCTCATTGGTTAGCAGTTTTGCGCCAAATACGAATCATGGAATCTCATACAAATGTGTTCTAGTTCGTAGTATTTTTTAAAGAATTTTATGGAAATAGAGATCGATTTCATGGTCTAAAGTAATGTACGAGTTTAGCTGTTTGGCCAATATAAAAAATGCCAAAGAGAATTTTCAGATTATGGTACCATGGTCTGATTATGAGAAGAATTGTGAAACAAATCGGGTCAAGTGCACTGTTGTTTGGTGACAACACTGCAACCAACAATATACCCAACAAATTGGCAAAAAGTTACCCAACAAGTGGGTAAAGGGAAAATATGCTCAACTGTAGAATAAAATCTAATCGTCATTTTGACCAGTCAGTTGGGTATAACAGTATACGCGTGCATGGAAGGGGAAATTTAACCATTATTTGAGCAAAGATTGACCAACACTTAAGCAATTACTTTTACTCAACAAAAACTTTGCCCAGCGTTTAAACATTGCACCAATTAGCCCCAAACTTGGGCAAAGTTTAACCAACACATTTCATAAACTTCTTTAACCAACGGATATTTTACCCAACGTTTTAAGAGTGTATCTGAAAATTCAATCGTTGCCCTAAATTTGCTCTAAAGTTACTCTTTAAAGTGTACATGGAGTATTTGGTGTGCAGGTCTTACTTAAAATCTGTACCATCCCTTCTCCACACTGGTTGCCAGTCGAATTCAGAATTAAGTTTAAGTGCTATACATTGTGTAAAAATGCTTTCATGTTATGGCACCCACCCATTTGTCTGATATTCTGACTTTTCACGTCAGTACTCGCTGCACTTTGTGTTCTAGAAATACACGTACACTTATTGTTATTAAAACTTATCTGAAGACCTACGGTGACGGTGCCTTTCCGTCAGCTGTACCCAAGCTCTGGACCTGTCTGCCCAATTCTGTAAGAGGTTCTTTCCTCGCACAGTTATAATGATGTCCCATTTAAGTTGCTCATTTTCAGGAGGTAGGTTCTACGTTATTTGGAAAATTTACAATTTTAACAGGTTATACTGTCTGAAGAGGTTATAAAATCAACGTTTACATACATAACAAAGTCAATCTCAGATAGATTATAGGAACAAACATGAAATCGAAAGAAAATTGCACATTTGAAAACAAAATTTTGTTCGATGGCCAGAAGTCAATTTTTTTATAAACATGAAACAAGGACCTAATTTTATTAAGTATCCATCTTTAATAAATTTCTGAAAGACTAAAGGACCCCCCCCCCCCCTCGATTGTATTCAATCACTTGTGTTATTTAATTGCACTTGCATTAGAAAGATAATGGTCAAACTTTCCCCACAATAGACGGCGCTCTCTAGTCATTTTGTACAGAACTTAATATTACCAACAGGGTGGAAGTAGACATTACATCATACCCTCAAGCAGACACTCCACCAGTAATTGAATTTATTTTTTTCCTTTAGAAATACAGTGAAACCGACCATTTAAAGACAGTCATTTCTCATCCCAAACTAAATTTTTTGCAGTAGAGTCTTTTGCAGAAGTCCTTGATTGTTAAACAACTGATAAAAAGCAACATTGTTTCCGATCACATGGTCCAGTGACCTCCTATTTTTGTTTATTGTTTTCTATTGTTGAAAAATAGGCCGAGTCGTTACGCTATCAGCCAAGGCATGACGTCCACTCTCAAGGGACAGAATTCTCTAATGACGATGGCACCTTCCCGCTCCGGTTCGTCCCGGTCTTATATACGGACAAGTCACATGTTATCCCAAAAGATATCGTCATTAATCTCCCATCGCCCACACACATGCAAATGTTCAGTTGTATTTCTTATTTGCAAACCCTTAATCAAGGTTAGTAGTTGAAGCCTGGAGTCCACAAATCAGGCTGTGACCAGGTCGCTCAGTTGGTGATACAGAAATCGGTAAAACCTCGTAATTCACAGTTAATTGTGTACAACTTAAGGGGAAGTTTAAGCAAAAATTTTATATGTGAAAGAGGAACAAAATCTATACAGTGTGGTGAAACGTTCACTCAAATAGGACATGTATTTCTCGAGGTTAAGCAAATGAATTCATTTATTTGTTTTCCAAAGTGGGCTTTGGGGCAACAGAAGTTATATCACACCCGGAAATTGACAATGAATGGTTGATTTCCCTTTGTATTTGTTTTTTTTTTTTCACATTGTTGTATTGACCTTGAAGTTGATCGGGATGCGACCTCCCTGTAGGAAAAACAACGTTTGTTGGTTCTCATGCCACTTATGCAATCACGTTCTAATAATATGGAATTGTAATGGAGAAAATTTGTTGTAAGGTTTAAAACAAGGAAAAGTTGTCACATGTGACCGCTTCAAATTCACCTTTTGCTGGAATTGTGACAACTTGACCCTCCCATATTTTGAGCACCATGAGTCGGATTTCAATGAAAATTTCACCGTAATGCTTAGAATAATTACCCTTGTCATATATCAAAGCTTGATGTGATCTTAACTAAACCCCTTTTTAAGCAGGTGCCCCCTCACACGTCTTTTAGACTTCAAGTCAAAATGCTTAAAGGACCAGTTCTCTCACCGCAAACAGTACCAATTCTCCCAACCTTTTTACTTAAGCCCCTCCCACAATTGTCTGAAATTCATCCTCATCCAGACACAATCTCAGTTTATTGCTTCTAAGTGAGTGTAGAAAAACTCAATTCATATAATCAAAACACTCTCAGTACAATTCATGCTGTGTAATGAAAGCTTTGGTACTCTGCATTGTTTGAATTAGCTGTCAATCAAACTTAGCTGAGCCAATTGAGAATTTCGGTACCCGAGTACCAAAACTGAAGTTTGGGGTGAGAGGTTTGGCCGTTTAAAATGTCATATTTAGGAGAATGTTCTTCCGCAAAGTTCTCCACATTGGTAGAATATTTTCATTAACTTGGAGAAGCTGCCCGTGTCAAATGTTGCTTCCAATCAAACATCCTTATGTCACAGATAGAAACTGAGGCCTATATTTTATTTTACCACGACATTCGATATCTAGTCACACAGAACCTCCTACAACCGATACCAATGTACTGATCGAGGATTTAGTGCCCTTCTGTAACCGTAAGTTCAGTTATTTATTACTTTATGATCAATGAATAATAAAGTGATGTTACCAAAGTCTAACTTGTTTTGAATAAAGGATGCGTCAAGTTGTTTTATCCTCATTATATATGCCTTTATGGCATTATTTACTATATTAAAGTTAACTGCCTATCCGATGGTAACTGTTCATACTTACTGTATAGGAATGAAATAAAGCAAATAAACATACGTTAACGGGAGAGTTTCAGTTTGGAGGAGGGGCAGAAGTGAAATATTAACTGGTGTAACCCAATAACATGGTGGGACGTTGCTTCTTTACAATGCAACAAAAACACTTCAGTATAGGCAAAGACAGTGTGATGTGTAACTGGTATCTGAGTTTGTTAAATGATCTCTGCCCTCAAATGATCTATGCTTTCATTATGTTCACATGTGAAAAACAACTATTGCTACTTGACACATACTTGACTGGTCTGCAAGCTTACCCTAAATGTAATAGGTACCTTTTGCGTATTTTGATATATCTGGTACTGTCAATCAATTTATCATATGTAAAACCTGGTCATAACAGTTGTGTATGTAGTGAGATTCATTTGCGTCGTGAGGCAATAAGATGTAATAAGGCAGAGAACGAGGATGAAGATGTTTCAAAAAGTGAGAAGGAAAGTTCCGTCATTAGGTTTTATCGGAATGGTGAAGGTATTTATAAGACAAGAAAATGACCAGATACAATGTACCCCAACCATTTTTCATGCAGAAGTTTGGGGCGGGGCACTGTACACCACTTCTTAATCCTCACGTCTGTCTGTGTAATGAGGCGAATGGAAAACATCGCAAAACTGGCTTGCAAATTTTGCTCGAATACTTTACAGTTTCAGCAAATTGCTCACCAGTTTCGTCCTGGATGCATTGAAAGGGAGTAGTCGAGCCAGGTCTCTTCTTGAACATGTGGGGACGTAGTGAAACGGAGTTACCCTGTAATGTTTGATATTTTATGATTATTCATATTACAGGGTCAGATTCACATTTATTGACATTTACATAGTTCAAGTACTTCCTACGTATGTTGTTGTATTGCAGTTTGGTTGGCAATTGCATTGTCTTTCTCAACTGAAAATTCTGCTGAGTATTGAAACTAAATAGCCCAGTGACAATAACTCTTTTTTATACAGGTATGTGTGTACTTTGTAATATTTAAGCTTCATCCATTTATTCCCATCATCTGATTTTTAGGGGTAACAGTTCCACTCATCTCCCTAGATTTGAACTCAGAGTTTCTAATCGCTTCTCCGCCTTTTGGCTAAGATCATGGTGTAGTATCTGTTCTTGTCTTGTAGAGTGCGGACGTATTTTTTTACTCTCTCGCCTATTCACCTATTAATTGTGCCTCTGCGATCACCCTTTGTAGATTTGTCAAACATTTGGATTTGCCTGCGGTGCAGGCTGAAGTTTTGCATGGTCAAATTTTAATGAGAGACGCTTTAATGGCTCTCAACTCTCTGAGAGGAAATCAAGATGGTTCAATGTTTATCAGAGAGAAGTCCGTTTTGTTGCGTTTTCCACTGAAAACTGGAGTCGCCTAGAACATTTTTTAATTTTGACAACGATTGGATGTGCCCGTTGTGACCTTTTGGCTGTACAGGCCTGCCGGCCAAAGAGTTTGATATTTCTTTTAGTAGTGTTGATGCCAGGAAAAACATTGGATCGGCCATGACAAATGGCAAGACTATTACGGCGGAAAGTTATTTTGAAGACGTGGAGATGGTGACAGTCTTACATGTCCCACACGAACTAAAATGTAGTACGCTTTGTTCTTAGAGGGTTTGGACGTATTTTGTCTGCTGTAAATGCACTCGACAGTCACTATACTACTATTGCTGTTTCATAATTTTGCTTCATGTGTATTCTGTGCTTCAATATATAGCGTATGCAACCTTCTGACCTCTTTTGCTCTGAAACTTTTGCTTTGTAGAGAGTGACGGTCAGTGCAGTGGACAGTTTTGGAATGTTAATAACTTTGAAGGTAGTGGGCCACTAATTACATGTCCTATTGACTTACACACTAAATTAGGCTACTTCTGTGCCCCCCTGGCTCCCAGTAGGAGTTTTCAACCAGAGCATGCTGCCCCTCTCATCGAAGCTCAAAATGTGGGCTCTCCTGGCACTTTCAAATTTTTATACCATGACCATATAAATTTTGAGCTAGAGAGCCTTGAAGGGTGGGTATGTGTTCCAACTCTTTGCTTACAAAATCCAAATTCAAAAAATGGTCATATTTTATAAGTAACACAGTCAGAAACAACATCCCATAAAATTTTTAAGGCACTTCCCCTGTCAGTAAAAATTTTCTCAGGTACGAGTATTGGAGTTAGTGGTCCCCTACCTGAACTATTGATCTTTTATCAGTAGGTTTCACTTATTGCACGGATCTAGTTATTTTTCTCACAAATCTGAAGAATACTTTAAGACTAATTTTAGTTCTCTTGAGGAGTGGAGGTACAGTATTTTTTAACTTGTGAGCATCTGTGTTTTTAACAGTATCATACTGTGACTGTGTGTTGTATTGGGATATGTGTTTTGCGTTTGTATCCGTGTATATTACATTGTTTTATGTACTCTGCTGAACTGGAAACTGCTGTTACGGTTATTACTTGGTATTTTTCAAATCTTAACAACAGGGTATGGGTCCATACACCTTGTAAGCTGTGCCCAAGTTGTTTATCAAGCTAAACTTTGTTAATTATCAAGAATGGCTCAGGAACTTAAAGGCCCGATTCTCTCACCCAAACAGAACCAATTCTCCTAACCTTCTTCATTAAGTCCCTCCCACAATTATCTGAAATTCATCCTCATCCAGACATAATCTTAGTTTATTTCTTCGGGGTGAGTATAGAAAAGCTCAATGTGCATTATCAAAACACTCTCAGTACAGTTCAAGCGGCTGTAATATAAGCTTTGGTATTCTGTATTGTTTGAATTAGCTGTCAATCAAAGAGCTGCACCAATTGAGAATTTTGGTGCCCCCCCCCCCCCCCGCCCTACAAGAACTGCAGTTTGTGGTGAGAGGAATGGCCCTTTAAGATAAATTGAACATTGATAAGTTAGAGGGCACCAGTAACTGGCAAATTTGGAAATATCAAATTGAAGCAATACTGGAAGTTAAAGAACTGTGGGGCCATATTGATGGATCAGCAACAAGCCCCGAGCTCGAGGAGGATGCTGCACAAACTGCTTTTGATAAAGCTCAGAAGAAAACAAAAGCTCTTCTGGTTGTGTCAATTAAATCTGGGCTAGATTACATAATTACGGTGTGTCAAACACCAAAGGAAACATGGGATTAGCTCAAAGCAGGGAGTTGCTCAAAGAAGGTTTCGATCGTGATTTAATTGCTAATAAGTTATTTCTGAAGCAGACCCTTTTCTCTCTGAAAATGAAAGAAGGAGTACAATTGAGAATTATCTCCATTGTATGAAAGATATAACTGATCAGCTGGCAGCAATCAAAGCGCCTGTATCTAAGAATGAACTTAGAATGAACATAGCTCTGCTCCTCAGACTCCCTCGATCATATAATACGTTAGGTACCGCTTTGACAGATAAATGGGATGATCTTAAATTGATACAAGTGCAACAAACACTTGTCAATGAAGGAGAAAAGAGGACTCAAAGTTATAGTAGTGCAAGTGGTAGTGGCCCGGAAAAGGAAGAAACGGCACTATGATACTAAGCCATGCCAAGACTTTATCAAGTGTTTTAATTGTGGTGGAGAGGGTCATATTCAAAAGAGCTGCCCCAATAAGCGGATAGGGTGTATGTGCCATCTGGATTTACACTCTTAAAACGTTGGGTAAAATATCCGTTGGTTAAAGAAGTTTATGAAATGTGTTGGTTAAACTTTGCCCAACTTTGGTGCTAATTGGTGCAATGTTTAAACGCTGGGCAAAGTTTTTGTTGAGTAAAAGTAATTGCTTAAGTGTTGGTCAATCTTTGCTCAAATAATGGTTAAATTTCCCCTTCCATGCACGCGTATACTGTTATACCCAACTGACTGGTCAAAATGACGATAAGATTTTATTCTACAGTTGAGCATATTTTCCCTTTACCCACTTGTTGGGTAACTTTTTGCCAATTTGTTGGGTATATTGTTGGTTGCAGTGTTGTCACCAAACAACAGTGCACTTGACCCGATTTGTTTCACAATTCTTCTCATAATCAGACCATGGTACCATAATCTGAAAATTCTCTTTAGCATCTTTTATATTGGCCAAACAGCTAAACTCGTACATTACTTTAGACCATGAAATCGATCTCTGTTTCCATAAAATTCTTTAAACAGTACTACGAACTAGAACACATTTGTATGAGATTCCATGATTCGTATTTGGCGCAAAACTGCTATCCAATGAGAGGTCAGGATCTGGGACATTCTCTTTCACGTCCGAATAAGCGTTTAAATATTATTATTTGAAACCTTTCGGCATAACAAGAAACCTGTCTCATAACCATGATAGCAGTGTATGAGAGCTACGGACCAGCTAATTCTCATGCAGCCCTTGTGTTCACATTTATGCATTGATGAAACTACAATACTTCATCACATCATTAACACACATCATTTTACAGTGCCTTTTAAAAATGATAGTTTTGGACGTACGTATACGAAACTCGGTGACAAACCAAATAGGTTATTAAGCCAGGGTTTTTTAACCGGGACCGATGGGTTGCCATAACTAGGGAGCTGCAGTGGCAGCTCCCTGCCATAACTTACAACCTAACATTTAAAGAAAGCACCAATGTTTAAGGAAAAGATGATTAACATATAACCAACATTTGGTTAATGCATTTGCCCAACAGTTTAATAAAAGAAGTGCCCAACAAGTGGGTATGTTTTAAAATGCTAATTTACCAAACAGTTGGGTAATCTCTTGCCCAACAGTTGGGTTCAAACTTTACCCAATTTGGTTGGTTAAAGTTTTGCCCAACTGTTTAGGTTGTTGAATAGATGCCCAGTGTTGGTCAAAAAGTTGGGCAAAATTTGCCCAATTTTTTTAAGAGTGTAGGATTATAAGTACAACTCTTCAGAACTTCCCCTTTCCAGATCACCGTCTTGTTAGTGTTAATTTTTGTATCAACGAGGGGGATCTTAGGGGTAAATGGGTATGGAAGTGTAATACTTCAGTGATCTACACACCTACTTGTGTTCCCAATCTTCCCTGCAGGCAATACACTGAACTGGCTTTAGCTGAGGCTAAGGCAAGGGGACACGTCTTTTAGCCAGAGGTGAAGTGTCCCAGTCTTCATTTCGGTCTAGAACCGGAGATCCCTGTCAACATGTAAATAATTGTTGATGTTATCTGTGTAAATAGTTTTCGTTTGTCAATAGTTTTCGAATTTGTTTGTCACTCTGTGCCTTCGTTGTGGCTGCCCTCCGTTGCGTATAAACAGAGGGCCACTGGATCATGCCCCCTTCACGGATGCCCCTTTTTTAGATCTTAAAAAGTACTTAATTTAGTGAAAAAAAGTTTACTTGGCATATGTGGCACCTTATTGCATGTAAGGACACAAACTTTTTTCAAAAATTTTCAAGGGAAGGGATGGTTCCCCCAACCTTCCTCACTGATGCCAATTTTTTAAGTCCCTAAAAATACGCAAATTGTGCAGCAAATTTTTCATCAAACGGTAGCACGTGTAGCACCAGATTGCCAATAAAGACACCCCAAAAAATAGAGGATGGGGAATCCCCATGGCCACTCCACATACTGCATGCCCCTTGAGAGAAATGCTGCGTACGCCACTTACCGCCCTTTCTATTCTCGCAATCCATCGCTGTTCCTAGGGCACAAGTTGGCCCATTAACAGGCTTTCAGCTGGATCCTCATGGTTGCATGCCAAAGGCAATACTTCTGTTCGCATTGAGCACACCAGCTCAATACACTAATTTATATGCTACACGAACATCTGGCCTGTTGGAAAAATATCACACAAAGGTCCTCAAATCGATTGGAAGCCGGCACTTTTGTTAAGTCAATGTTTGGGGACAGGAACTCCTTCCTTTGGAGTCCCACACCTGAAATAGACTACACTAGACTCTTTCGGGCCAATACAGTGAGAACGTTATGTCACCATGGTAACATTCCCATGAGGGATCCCTAGGGATCTAACATGCGCCATCTTATGGGGCCATGATACGAACTTGCAACCAAAATTTGTAAGGGGCCCATTTTGTCCGGGCCAGCATTTATGCCCATAAGGTCCATATGGGATAGATCTGGACCTTAGTGGGGTAATTGCCACGTAGGACCCCTCACTTTTTCGGAAGGGGGATATCTTCAAAAAGCACCCTCACTTTTCCAAAAATGATGGAACACACAGCAACTATTGCCCAAGAAAACAAAATTTATAGAAGAAAACTAACCTAGCAATCCCTCGCTTTTTGTTCCCAAATAGCAACGTGAGAGCATTCAGTCTTTAAAACAATTTCCAGAATAGAGGGGGGGGGGGGCGCTTAGAATTATCCCTGTCCTCTGAGACCCCTCCCTCATGCCAACGATCACAAAACTTATCCCCCCTCCGTGACGAAATTTTCAAATGATTCCCTTCCCCAACCTCTTTACTGATTGCTTTGCGAGCCGAGAGAAAATGTTATCACTCCACGGAGGTTTTAACAGTTAATATCACCTCCCTGATCGTCTCAGACTGCCCACTGATGTGTGTACTGCCTTGCTACATGCTCCGCAACAAAGGGAATGTATGGCTGCAAGTAATTCTTCACGATGGCTTTCACCGGTTCTGCAGGTTTGGATATCTAATGCGCTGTCCAAGCATATTTATAGAGGTCGGTGCTCTGAATCCATCAATCTCAGGACGCTCTCATTATTTTTCACCATTCGTCTTCTCCGCAGTTTCTCTTTTTCGCACATTGTTTTTTTTTTTTTTTTTGCCGTTTTGCCACCTATAGCGCGCCAAAAAGGGTAAAAAGGGGATTTTTAATTACTATTAAAGAACTCAAATAAATAAATAAAAAAAAAAAAATTCGTTTCGTTTGGTTTCATTTCGTTTCTTGTCTATTTGCGTTTTTATTTTATTTCTTTTTATTTGTTTTCCATTTTTTATTCATTTGGGGACTTTGATATTTCATTTGGATAAAACGTTGATGTGTTAATTTTAAGATTAATTATAACTAATTTTAGTGTTTTTAAATTTGTTTTGGGAACGTAGCACGTATTGCTCGCTTTTATATGTTATCATTGCTTATTTTATTTTTAAATATTTTGCATAGAATATTTTTTACTTTTTAAATTTATTTTTGAAATTAAAATGAATATTTTGCCATTTGCCTTTTTTGCGGCCCTATTGGCCGCCCATACTATTCCTAACAACTTTTTCTGTATCGTGACATTGTATACTTAGTTAAGTTTAAACCTGCTAATTGGGGTGGGTCCAAAACGACAAAACGAAGACCTCCAAAACAAAGACCAAAGACAGGAGACAAGAAAATCTTTAAAACGAAGACCTTCAAATCAAAGACTCGATGTATTCAGCACATAATAACGCATATTTCTCTGTTTACTTCCGGGTCTTCGTTTTTCAGTATTCGTTCCGGAGATTTGCGTAACAGGTCAACCTCGAAAACGAAGACCACAAAAGGAATCCTTTTCGATTGCACCGTCCCTACAGGAGGAATGATTGTATGCATGCTACTGGGGACAGGGAAAGGCCTTAAGGCCATCACTGCCTTTATCAAACACATCATTGACGCAAACCCTGACGGCTATTTCTCTGTTTACTCCCGGGTCCTTATTTTTGGTCTTCGTTTTGGAGATTTGCGTAATAGGGCATTCTCCAACACAAAGACTTAAAAACGAAAACTTTCCTATTGCGTCATCGTCAAACGGGCTGCCCCCAGTAGCTACGCCACTGCTTTTACTTTTTAGGTGTGTATGGACAACACGTGCATGTGTATTTTTCATGATTCGAATTTACCAGAACAAAGTTTACGGCACTCTTATGGATCAATCTCTTGCCCCCCCCCCCCCAGAATTTTCCATTGACCACAGTTGTCACTCCCTTCACTCAACAAAGTTGGCCATTAAGTCATTGGAAAAAATAAATCATATACCTGATAATCTTCCTGCGACTTGGTATTTAAACGGGGACACCATAAAACAGCAGAGCTTCCGATGGGTTCTGTTCACTCACTGGATTCCCACAGGAGCTTTGTCACTGCACCCCATAGGGGTAACTAAGGCGGGCCCCGGAGGACAACCGGCGCCCAGTGGAGTTCTCGCTTCGGTTTCGCTCTGCACGTCAGACTTTTGCCCCCCAAATTTTCCTGTGCCCTTTGTTTTCCCCCCATAATTTTGACGTCCTGGTGCCCCCGCTGGTGCCAACACTGCACTGAAAGTATATAGTTCGGAGTATGAAGTTGATTAACTCCCTATGGTTGCCACCAGTATATGGTGTTCAAGGGAGCCTCACATGCTCATTGACCTTAAAGGTAAAGAGCAGTCCCCCAAACTTATTTTGAAGAAAAAGCTAAATAACTCAATTTTCATCTTATTTCTCTTCAAAGTATCTTTAATTACATTTGTTAGCTTTACTCTCAAGGTAAACCAAGCAGTTATTTCTGGTGAATTTCACATTTGAAGAGAAAAAACATTGTCACATGACACCCAACAGCCAATCATAAAACTGGACAGTCTACTACCACTTCTTCAATTTGGGATGACTGCTTTGCCCTCTAAAGTTCAACCTGTAATGTTCAACCTGTACTTGTACTCAAAAGGGAACAGTCTTAAACAACAGTTCTCCAACCATGAAACTCTTTGTATGGGCAGATTGCCTGTGCCAGTTGTTGTTTTCAATCAAACAGTTCAATACAATAGTTAAACGGTGATGTCACATGTTAAATGTGACCTTTTGACATCTAGTGTACGGCCGGTACCAGTACTATCAGGGCCTGGTAGACCTCTGGAATCATAAACGGATCTATTTACAACTTTGCCATCCATGTGTGATAAATTGGAACCAGAGTGTTGAAGTACGTTCTTACTTGTTTTAAATAAAGGATATGTTATTCTGTTTCCATTTTAATTGAGGCACTCGATCATGGCATTGTTCTGATATTGCACACAGCATGCTCTCGTTACCGGGAAGACTTGTACAGTCGTTACATACAGACAACCGTCGGGCGTGTTCTTGTAAAAGGTAAGTGATTTAATAATAAACGTATAAACATAACGTTAGTATACGTGGCCGGGTCCAAAGCAAACAAGTGCTTGGTGAATGTGGTGACAACAGGATTGGTCTAGCTGGTAGAACATCGCACTTATCACTTGGAAAGTCAGGGGAACCTGCTGCCGATGTGGGTGATGCAATGGGGAGGGGAATACAACCCAACGCCCAACAACTGGGAAAATAGTCGGGGCGTCTCTCGATTAAAGGTTCATAAGAGGACCATTCACAATGCGAAGTTGCTACAAAAACTCATCAGTTTTGTGCCAGTCAGAGCTAACACGCAGATCAAGTCGGGTGTTTTACTCCCGAGCAAGTTGCAGCGTGTTGCACAACGAAGGAGATGAACACAACAGTCTGCAAAGTCAGTGAAACACACTGCCTCTAGATTAATTATGCATGGTAGTTTTTTCTACGCTAAATGCATGAAAAGTACATAGCTAGTGTATGATTTATTTTTGTAGGGAAGAAAAAACGAATAGACAGCCTTTGCTGATGTGATGTACTCGCGTCCCACGACGATACACGTCAGACGACGATACGGCAAGTTCGAATGTGGAACCGTCTTCGCATGTATGTCGGTGCGTGGGATGCCTTCCAAAGTAGATAATCTTTGTTTTGTGGGCCAGGGTGTATCCAATTGGACAAAGAGAGCAAAGATTTTGGAAACTTTGCACATCAGGGCCGATCCAGAAATAGCGAGGGAGTTGGTGGAGGCAAAATGCGGCTTACACTATAGTGGAATTATGCACAAAAATATTATAAACGTGGATACCAAACTCCTATCTCTACACTGTTTGACGCTCTGACTCCTCACGGAGGCTCAATCGGAGGGACGGAAGTGTTCATTTGACATGCGCACAATCCTGTTCAATGATCTGCGCCCATAACTATAAAATGCGTGACAGATATTCATTGTGACGAGAGGTCAACGTCGTACACGTTTTACATGATAGTGCTATACGCCCACAACACATTTCTCCGTGTATAGCCCGGGGTAATTGAAACCCTATACTTGATTTGTCGTTGTTAGCGCTTTAGAACGTAAACGCGTGTATAGATGTGCTGTTGTAAAGATACCATAGAAACTGACCAATCAGCAAGTCTATGAACCTCAAACCAGTCGTTGTGAGGTCAAGTTCAAATGTTCTTAAGTGGAACGTCTCGAAAAGCAAGAAACTGTTCCATCTATGAAATGCATTAAAGAATCGCGTCCATAAGAATTGAGATGTTGTTAAATCACAAGTATTTATTCCCCTCGAAGATATCATTTTACCTGCTGGCTTCCAAAACGACTAATCAGTAACCAGCACTTCCGCCCCTCCGACTCGGTCTCCATGAGGAGTATCTATGTTTATAATATCTTTGGGAATGCACCGCCAACGAAAGCGGGACCCAGCCCCCTAGATTTTGCTGGATCGCAAAAATTCTGTCCTATGGTAGTGATGAGTCCCCTTGTCACAGTTCGGGAATTAGGCTGCTAATCTACCTCGTGCATGTGTTTGCTTTGCTGAAGAAGCGTTGCTCCGTTCTGTTTTGGATAATATTCACTTCTGTGCGTTGCCAAAGGAGAGGAGATTCTAACCAGTCTAATATAGAAAGTTTGGTGGCACTCTCCACGTGCATGTGTAGCCCACATCGACATCCAACGCCGGTTAAGTCATTTGTATCATGCTTGAAAATGTGGTGCCCACAAACTGGTGACCTCATGGTGAAAGATTGACTATGAACATGGGACTTTTCGGTGAATGCCCCTATCAAAATTCTCGGCTACGAGTTCGTTGATCAGCGTCACTGTTACACAAATGTATGGGGATTCTGAAGAGGTACGACTTTCCCAGAGGTATGTTGACTTTCTGCTCCAAGTACATTCACCTTATTTACATCCTCCGTTTTGACACCCCTCTTTGGTATGCTACGGTTACGGAGCAAAAGGTGTACTCTGTTTGGAAGAGAACGATACTTTGCTAGTCACACCAACAAATGGAGAGAGCTGAAATGTTTTCGCTTAATGATCCTTTTTCATGCTGTTCTTACTTCCTTGCCATAGGCAGCCAAGGAGGGTTAGGTTAGATGAAGTTCTACGGTCCAGTTCACAACCAATTGGTTCAAGTCGAACCGGTCACGCCTTTTTTCCCAGTTGTTGCTCACTAGCTTGCTTTCCTACTCCATTGCTTATGCATGCTTATCACCAAGCACAATGACTGGCAAGGAATCTATTCGATGGTGAGTTTCGATGTGTAGATTAGCCATATAGCTAGATAATTTTGGTGGAGGCCTAAGATCATTTGAGGTCACCAGGGATCAAACGGTTAGTTCTTAGAAATTGCTTAGAAACACGTTATCTCAAGATTGGTAACAGTAAGGGATCTCATAGTTTGTGCTTTTGTTCTTCGTTCAAAATCAATAGATAAACCCTACTATTTTTGGTATAGGATGAAGCCATTTTGGGGTCAAAAGGTCATACTTAACCTGTGTATTGCTCATACTTACTGGATTACCTTTTTTGTTTTTGTGAAGGTCAAAAGTCATTTGGTCACAGTGTCAGTAGAGATCAGAAGGGCAAAACACGACAAAAAGGGTAAAATTCAGGGCTTTACTGCTGATGATTTGCATTGCCCATCTTTGTTAGATGAATCTTGTCATTTTTGGTGGGGTCAAAGGTCATTTGGAGTCACCACACGTTAGAAAGTTACGACCTTATAAACACGATATCTCAGAAAGAGCAACAGTGAGGGATTTCACACTGAACATGTGAATGTTCCCTATTTTGCAAATAAACCCTATCATTACATTGAAAGATGACAAAGGTTACTCATGGTCATCAGAGGTTAGACCAAAAATTTCAAACATGACATCAATTAGGGGAAGCTGTGAAAGATCTCATACATATGTTGTAGCAAGTGCGTTGCCCATATTGAGAAAAAGATACCTGTTTTGTTTGATAATTTATGAAGCACTGGCACTTTAATATATTTCGGCGTTAAAAAATCACTAATTCGTTTGGCTTTCTGGTTTCAAATAATGTCCGAAAACACCAATGACAAGCAATTAAGGTACCTCTATCATTCTTGTTCAATCTTTCAGATAATTCAGGGCGTGCCCAGGAACTTGTCAAGGGGCTCTGAGAGATCCCCGCTACAATGGGTTAGCACGGAGCGCATGAAAACCGTGCCTAAAATAAGATGTCAAATACCTATCGATGTCACTATCTCGGCCTATTCATCACTCGTTAATTGGAAAAACACTGACGATGTTGCATCAACTAACGTTAACAAATATTGGAACGTAGGGTGCTGCCCCGTCCCCTTTGCTAAGCGACTGAATCAAATGTCGATTGCATTAGCATATTTAATTTTTCCTTTTTAACAGACTGCGAGGAGCCGAGTTATCCTGTCTGAACGCTTCCCTTTTGCTTACATGCATCAGTGATTTCGAGACAATTATATTCTAAGACGATCATTTTGTACGAATCGATTCTTCGCACAAATGGATGTTGATGAAGCTCTTCACGCAGTGGGCGATTTCGGTCGCTCACAAATCCTCATATTGTTCGCTCTTGGTACTGCGACATATATGCTCCCCGCGTGGGTTGCCATGGGGATAACATTTTTGGCTGCCTTTCCCGACCACTTCTGCAAAGTACCATATGGCGCACGTCTTGAGGACTACATCCCCTCCGTAGAAGTCGACGGACAATATGTTAACGACAGCTGTACACAGTACATTAACCCAGGCAGTTTTGACAACTTGACGGGTCCTTGTCAGAACGGATGGACCTTCTCAAAGACACCATACGGCTCCACTATTGTTTCAGAGGTGAGTACATTAATTGAGTCGCTTCAGTACACAGCGCGCAGAGGTATATTCTGACAACGCACCAGGGGCATACTCATAGGAATATGACCTTAAAATGAACAATTCCACACACAAGAAGAAGCTTGTAGTTTGGGATGGGTTTAAAGAAACTTAACTGGGTGCATTGCGACTGTCTGTTTATGGAACACATTTGTAATGAATTCCACCTGCAATATACAAAACCTCTCTTTGCCAATCTCAATATCCTTAATATTTATGATATTAATCGTTATTATACTGGTATTTTCATATTCAACTGGTTAAGTGATTCACTCCCGCAACATTTAAAACTTACTTTGAATTGCGTACTGGCACATATTCCTACCCCTGTCGACATCGAAACCACATAGCAATACCTTTTTTTAGACTTAGATCCTCCCAGTTTGGAATTCGGTTTAATGGTCCCAAATTATGGAACTCGTTTCCCAATGATATTCAAGAGTGTAAAATTTTAAGTACATTTAAGAAGCAATTAAAAGATCATTTTATCACCAACTACCTCTGAATAATTTTAATTCTTTGCTATCTGTTCCATTTATTTGTGTTTTTGTGTTTCTTTTTCTGTATTATATATGTGTTTTGTAGTAATTGTTTTCTGTTAATTTAAGTCTCTGTAAAGGGGTGTCAACGTACATAAGCTCCCTGGAGCTTCTTGTTGTCACTCCTCCGTCTCTTCAGTACCCTGTACATACAAATAATTCATAACATATTTCTTTATATGAAAGACTGAAATAAAGTTCTATGAAATTGAAAAAATTGAATTGAATTGAATTGAACCTTGCACTTTAATGTTTCGGAATAGGAACCAGTTTGCCTGTTTAAGAAACCTCTTTTGCTATAAACAGAGGGGGGGGGGGGGGGGTCACGTATCAATTTTAGAAATGTCACTTTTATCTTACTTATATCTCGTTTCTCTCTCTCTTTGACAGTGGGATCTCGTATGTGACCGCACACAACTCGCAGCTGTGGCCCAGTCCGTATTGATACTTGGGATAATGTTTGGTTCGGTTATTTTCGGATACATTTCGGATAGGATCGGCCGTAAGCCAGTTCTACTGTTCTGCTTATTCTCTCAGGGATGTCTTGGCTTAGTTCTCGCTATTTCTCCTTCTTACTGGTTTTTCTTGGTTATCCGTTTTATTATGGGAGTTGTTCAACAGGTAAATGTTGTAAAGTTTCATGTTGGCTGCTTATAATTCTTGCACCAGCACGGATTTAACTTATTTCAGGGATCTGTTATTTGGATGAGACAGTTCTGAAGTTTTAATTGATTCTAATGTAATATGAGGAAATACACTTGGCAGTCGCCAAAGTTGGATTAGTGAATTATTCTCACTCTGCATGGGGTCATGTGACAATATTTTTTAACTTAAGTCTTTTAAATTCTGGAAGATTTCATTAAATCTTCTTAAATGAGCGAGCATAAAGTTATGATAATAATTTCAAAGTCAAGTGGATGTGGTCTAATCCGCCGCTGCGCAAAGCGTCATCACAGAAATTATACTTATTTTGCATGCGACTGGCAATGCCATGGCAATGGATTAAATCGCCACAGTCCTACTAAAGTAGCAGATAATACAAGTCTTTGTGTTAACATTTTAATCCAGTTTATCTAGCCATTCAATCCAGCGTACTTGAAATGAAAATCTCAAACGTTGGATTATTCAAAGACTACTGGGGGATTTTAAATTCACGAATCTCACTTAAAAGAAATTTAAGTGAGTTACCGCCACCCAAATAACAGCTTCCTATTTCCTTTTTTTCGTTTCGTGCTTAAGATTCATAGACCATTTTCATGACTGTTGAAGAATTGGGCGCATTGGACGCAACCGATTAAATGGTAAATTGCCATATTCACACTGTGCTTACACTAGATTTGGAGAACTATGAACCAAGGTAGTTCCTTGGAATTTAGGACATGCACCACAGATTGTTGAAATGGTCTATTAGGCTTTTCTCCTTTAGCCAGGTGCTCGTAACACGGCTTTTCGGCCTGATTCTCCACGATTTTCCAATTGTTAGAAATTGAACTGTAAAACTCGATCCAACCTAACCTATACTAAAACCGGGTTCCCACTGCACGACTTTTGACCTACGACATGAAAGCGATTCTTCACGACGTGTGAAGACAAGAAAAGAAAAAGTCGCATTGTGTGCAACCGTAGGTCGTGAGAAGTTGTGAGAACTTTGAAAGTTGTCTCCATTGACGAGAAGTCGCTTCAATGTCGCACACTTTTGAGTATGCCAAAAATTTCTGCGGATTCCGCATGCATGTCGTGAGATATCGTTAGGAATCGCTTGCAGAGTCGTACAGTGTACCAATTAAAATTGTGGACATTAGTTGGTGCAACCATGTGTCGAGACGTCGCATCCTGCGTAACCTGCCCCATTCAGTGTTAACAAAGCACCGAAATTCAGTACGTGTATAGCCTCAGTGCATATAGCTTAGCCCACTTGTTCGTTATTTACGGTACCATCTGCTAAGTGCCATGCCCCCCGAAAGAAACAGTTTGAACCAATTCCAAGGGAAATGGAAGGGACCATAGTAGACTAGTATAAAGGTCATCCATATCTGCACAAGGTGGCAGTTCCTAACATACCACAACAGGCAAAAGAATGGCAGGTTTGGGGGAGGAGGCAGCCCTTTTCAACAGAGAACATCATGAGTATTACGGAACACGGAATATTACTTTAATTCTACATTCTTGTCATTGTCGTGTTTTGAAATATGCTCATTTGGAAATGGTTATTGGCAAAAGTGAAGCCCCTTTGCCACGTCATGTATTACCTTCATTTCATCCCTTACGAATACATTATTAAGCCTTGCATGTCTCTGACACAATTCGGCCGATGGTGTTGTTGCTAAACCGAAGGCTAAACATTGTACTTTTATGTTTGAGCTGGAGCAGAAAGTTTCAGTTACTGTTATATTTTTACACCACCGTACTGTTGTGTATATCCTGACTGGTTTTGAAATTGGTCAATCCAAATTATTTCCATTGTTAAAAATAATAACTTGATACTTTGAAACCCGCATTTCTGCATTAATCAGTTTTTTACCAACCACCTTCGACGCTCCTTCTTCTGTCTCATTTTCTGTTCCTACGCATCACTCATAAAATTATTGCAGCAGTAGCAGAAGCTCCCTGCCTCTTCAGTGAATCAATCTGGGTAAAGCTCAAGACGCCAATTTTGCTCTCTGGAATAAGCAGGCAAAGCCGCCAAATGTGTATCTCAACCATACATGCAGTTCATAAAGCCCGCTCAAATCGTCTCATGTCGTATAAGTACGAAACATCGAGCAGTGTGCACCAACAATTCGTGAAAAATCGTGAGTCGCAGTATATCTCACCACGTGGTACGTTCTCCGGGCGATTGATCGCGATTTCCAAGTCATGAATGAGTAACTTAAATCGTGAGTTATCGTGGCAAAAGTCGTGTTGTGAACACCGGGCTTCACGATTTCCAACAGATGACAGGCGACTTAGAAATCTTGGGATTTCGCAAGAAAATTAGCGACTTCCTACGATTTTCCAGGAATAATAACTTAACACAATCTAGTGGTTGTGCAATAAGCTACTTCTTTTCAATTTGTCATTGAGATCAAGTGACTTTTTATGCGTGTATGGTTGTGCACTGTTAGGAATGTCTGTAAATATCAATAAGTAATCAGCAAGAAAGGGATACGTAGAGATTACAAAAAAAAAAAAAATGCTGGCAACCGAGTTTCAAAATTTGCCAGTACTTTTTCCTCTAATATCTTTGTATTTCTTTATGTTTTGCTCTGTAGTTTTAGAGACATTTTACAGTTTGGTGGACACCTTGGTGGTTTTGAGAGAAATTCATGATAATGGGCGCAACTTATTATTTATCAATGAATGTCCACGATAACTCTTCTATGGCGCTCCCCTGGCAAGGGACAACGTGTTGCCACTGCAACAGTTGCGATTCTGACTTTGCGTGGGCGCAGGAGAAAGAGGGAGGCTGTCAGAAAAACGAGGTCCTGAAGGAAGAAGATGGGTCAGACAATTGCTCTTGCGTCGCGCAAGTTGTGTCAAAACCTTCGGGAATTGTGGGAAATCGTGAGACCTCGTGAAGTTAAAAGTCGGGTAATAGACACCTGGGTTTAGGAAATGTCCCCAAACTCTCCGAAGTGTAACAAACCTTGCACTTTCATTTGGTATATGCACGTAAAATAATCAAGAGTGATACGAAATGCTACCACCATTTACTACTCAAATCTTCAGATTTTGTAAAGATATCAGTCTGTCAGATGACCACAGCATCCCCACCATGGTTCAAGATAGCAGAAAATCATCTCTACACAGCACAGGTTATCTCACTCCCTTTCCTCACTAATAAATTTACAAATAGATTGTTTCGCTTTTATGAAATATCTGCGGTATACACGTCTTTAATGTACTTTATGGTGCTACATATGCAGTGCCATGGGTAGTATATAGGTAATTTTTGCTCCAAATAAGTTTGCTACCAGTGGTTTCTATTGGACATCTTTGTGATCATGCAAAAAAAAAAAAAAAAAACAGACTTTTTTAGTTAATTTGACCAAAAAATTCGGTTATTAAGAAGAGTTTTCTGAAACCTTACAAATTCAATTTTTGACCTGCGTTCAAATAAAAAATTTCCAAGGGTTGAGCAAGATGCAGTCCGACAGTAATGGAAAGGTACCGCAACCACAAATTTCCGTTATTTTTCACACAGGGATGCATAGTGCCTGGTTATGTCTTGGTATCCGAATTCTTTGCTCCCAAGAAGAGGGCCGTTGGCTTCAATTTCTGTGCAGGTTTCTGGCCAATTGGAATAATGACCCTCTCATTATGGGCCTTTTTAATTCAAAATTGGAGATACCTACAGCTGGCGATTACTCTTCCATTCTTTGTCTTGGGTTTAATCTGTTGGTAAGGTCCAGTGCATGTTATAATATGATATTAAGCAGAGTAATTTGCCATTTTCAAAATGTCGACTTGACTTATTGAATGCCCAACATTAAATTATGTCGCTGATATTCAGTATTATTACATGTACTGCTATTTAAAGGCATAATCTGGTGCCCGTTCAGTTGTGCCTTGTAAGAAAACAAAAATATTCCTCCTCATTTCCTTCAAACACTGTTGCAATACCCTTTTCATAACTTAAGATATCTCACTTTAAAGATTAGCCACAGAAATTTATGTAATGTGGGCACATTGCCTCACATTCTTTTAATTTTCGTTAGAATTGAACATCTTCCTTGTCCTTAAAATTTGATACTGCTACAAATTTTTTAATGTCTTTTCCATTAGAACTAGCATTACCTTTCCCCATATGCAGAAAATACTAAACGTTTTGCTGAATGTTCTCTGCAGCCGCATCAAAATTATGAATAAATTATACAAACTGTCAAATTAATGTGCCGCAATAATGACATCACAGATTTCCCATGATGCTACAAATTTCAAGAAAAATTGCATTATTTAAAAATTTTTGTCTTTGGAACATTCTGTACTATTGAGATCCACTTTTGACCTCCTAAAAGTGAAAATTTTCCTTTACATTTTTTAAAGTTAATTGAATCTGTCACTGGAATATGCCTTTTATCCAGGTCCAGACAATTTTAATCTGCCGCATGCAGATCCAAAACGGTGATTTTGATTTCCTACATTCTTGTTCAATCCACTATGTACTTGTTTGCGGAACCCGTCATGACGTTGGAGGTGTGATACATCTTACAATTGCACAATGAAAATGACGTTTGGGGTTTGGAAACCAATCAAAATTTTAAGGGAAATAGGTTCCAGTGTATTTAATTCGAATTCACGGGTGTCCTAAACAAGCAATACAACTAACAAAGATGGCTGTCAATCTTTCCGATCTATTTTCCTATGTTGGCATCCCAAATGCATGTTGGATATCAGGAACTTTATCATAATTTATGCCCACTGCATATCAGTTGCCCACATCAGCCATCAGAGTTATCCCAGGGGCGTAGCCAGGATTTTAAACGTTTTAGGCACAAAGCAGGGGGGCTTTGTAGGGGCGCCGCCAGGATGTTGGTATGGGGGGGGGGCAGATGACACGGTAGACCATCTAAGCGGAGCGTCACCATGAGCTAGCGCGGAGGGTTCGGCAGGAATGTTTGGTTTCACAGACCCGCCAGATCGCAGGAAATGGCCTCTACGATTCTATTTGAACCCAATGGAACCTCTCTCGAAAGTGCTATTTTTTACTTCATAGTTCTCACTTCTAGGAGAAAACTGAATAAAGAACAGTGGGAGTGCGGTGGCGAAGATATTTCTCTCGCCTTGGCGTCTTAACCTTTCACTGGTTCAAAACACAGATGACACGGGAAACCATCTAAGCGGAGCGCCATCATGAGTTGGCGCGGAGCGCACCGAGAACATTTTGGTTCCACAGAACCTCCCAGTTTGCAGGAGATGGCCTCTACGACTCTGTTTGTACCTCACCCCACCCTCTATGAAAATAAAGAGCTTAAACACGTTTCAGACGATCCCATTTTTGAAATCGGCAATTTAGAAGTTCTTTTCATTTTATATGTGTTTTTTTTTTAAAGACGACTTAGCCAAAAAAGTGTCGGCCCGGGCCGACAGTGCTACATACTGGCTAGGCCCCTATATCCCTTATGAACAGCAAAGACTTTTTATGAATCTTGGTTGAAAATTCATCTGGTTCCATATCCGGAACTATATGGGCCCTATATGATTACATCTATAAAGGAAATCTGTTGATATATAACTGATGAAAACTTGGTTCCCAACGTTACACAGAGTTTACTTGTACTATCCCCGTAACTAATTTGATAAGTAAATTCTGTATGTCGTTTTCTTTAATGACATGCAGTAGGATTAAAAGAATAGTCCAAAAGCTTATGAAAACTATTTCAGGATGTTGAAAATATTGTGAAAAAACGTCCTTGCAGCAGCTTTAGGTTCAAAATGTTTTGACCTTGGAGAAAACTAAAAGAAAACTTTGAATTTTTTCCGAGTTGTTCGATGAAGCCATAACGTCATGGATTCACTTTCTCTAAGTGATCCATTCTAGCCAGACTGGCAATTACTCATACGGCAGAGTGCGAGTGTGCGTACGAAACGTTAGGCTAGGCTAGGCCAATAACATTAGCCTTTGTGCGGTGTTGCTGTCGTTACAAATGAAGTGAAATGTAGCATATTTTTTAAGTTTTTTCTGTACTTTTATGAGCCGCATACCTCACAACACATTCTAGATAAGATTGTGATAGCGGTACATTTTCGTAAACGAAGATAGTTGGAACACTGCGTGCCGTAAGCTTTTAGTTTTAGTACCTTCTTACTAACGTTAGTGTATACAGTAGGCCGGGAACTACTTAGGCCTACTGTACCGTGCAAACAGTCACGTTCGAATCAACTCACCAAAGCGATCCCCACAAACAACACGGATATTGCCGTAATTTGTTTATGGCGAAAAAATAAAACCATGTCCTGTATCTTGCTGGTTCCTTATGTGGATGTGGCACTGTAAAGAACTACTTTCAGGCAGGCCCGTAGCCAGTATAATCAACTTTGGGGGGGGGGGGGGGGGGGCACATCAATATTGGGGTTTCGCCGGCCTGGGGGACGGGTCTAAGGGGAGGGAGTGTCACCCTCCCCTTTGAAATTTTTTTGCCTATTTCAAGGACTCTAGATGCAAAATGGTGCGAAATTTTGCATTTTTCTTTGATATATTTTTATTCCGAAAAAGCTGGTCTCATAACAAAACTTTGCCCCTTTTTACACTAAAAGTGAAAACGAAATGAAAAAATATGAATATTATAAAAACAAGCTGCCAACGAAGTTGTCAAGGCTAACTGGTGATGTCAAACTTAACTTAAACAAATTATGAAAATTAATCTTACCTGTAGCTTTACTAAGTATTTTCTTGCTTAAAAGAGTTTGATTCTGGTTCTTTTTTCTCGGTTAGAAAATTTCGTAACAACTTCAACTGGGTTGAGCTGCATTTGCTTACTCCTTTCCCCGGACACATAAATTACTCCTAAATCAGAAAGACGTTGATTTTACTAGTAGGCCTATTTAACTGCTTTCTTGTTATTTCCGGTATACGGAAATTCCAGACACTTTTTCCTAAAGCTGTTCTTAAGGAATAAATTTTTATGATCACTTTATTAAATTATTTTGTGTCTGAAGTCTCTCTTTTTGCACTGCCTACAACGCCGGCCCAGAAACCAGGTAAAATGTACATCACTCGCACGTAAGAACTTATATGACAGCTGAGTGATACATTGACGTGCGAAATTAGGCTCGAAACAACACTAAGCGTAAACTCCTCGACCTTCAGGGAAGGGATCTCAATGCGCCATCGATGACTAATAATTGACAGTAATAGTTGTGTACGTCGTTCATACGCTCCTTACCCGAGTTAAAGTGTATGTTTTGTTAGAAAGTTCGAGATATTTTGACAGAATTCAGTCTAGGTATTTTGAAGTTGTGGTGATCTAATGGGGATAATTTTTTTCTCCTTCAGTGCAAGAACTTTTATTGAATTTTTTTTTTTTTTTGGGGGGGGGGGGGGGGGGGCACATCCCCCTGTGCCCCCCCTCCCGTGGCTACGTGCCTGCTTTCAGGCAATTTTGAAGGGATGCTTGAACAGCCTTAATTCAGAACTTCGAAAGCATTCAGCTTGGCAGATTCGACGTGCAGCTAGAGACAGGACGCCACCTTCCTTCATTTTCTATTTTGGGCACATTGTATATCGTAAAGCTTGTACTAATAATAGACATCAGTGGCGTAGCTAGGATTTTTTTCGTGGGGGCTATGGGGGAGCTGGATCCTTTTGTGGGAGGGGGGCTGGAGTTTACTATCTAAACGTAGCTCCACCATCAGTTGGCGCGGAGCGTACAAAGGAATTTTTGGGATTTTTAAGCCTCCCAGAATGATGGCTGGAAATGGAATTTGCCAGGTTTAATTGTCTTTAATTCTGGTGAGAACATTTTGTTATTTTTCTCAGATTCAAACACAATTTTGAGATACTGATTAGCTCAGTTCATTACTCCATCGGACTATGTATTCTAGGATTGCAAACTCCGGAATCCCGCTGTGTGTTGCAAGCAGCTGTTCAAGTGCAGGTCTGAGTAAGGCACTTCCATAGGCTTAGGGGATCATTTCAGTTTTGGGGAAGAGGATTTTTGTCTGAAAAAAATGTCATTCTGCCCGTAAGACAGTCAGAGCGGCGCGCCACCATTGGTTGGCGCGGAGAAAAAATTGAAAATCATACCTCTCAGACAGCCGAAAATGGCATTTCCCAGGCTTATAAAGGGGATCCAAGCAGTCGCTGTTTTAAGTTTCAATCGCACATAGACGTTCATTCTAAAGTTAAATCCATCCAGGAGGCTAAAAGGAGCGCCACCATTATTGGCGAGAAGTGTACAGAAAATTTTGAAATGTCCGACCACTCAGACAGTTGAAAATGGCATTTCCCGGGCTTATGTGGGGATTTAAGCAGTCGCTATTTTGAGTTTCTTTTGCAAAAATTGCTTACTTGAAACTTTAATTCTGCTATGAAGCGGTCTAAGTGGAGTACCACTATAAGTTGGGGCGAAACGTACGGCAAATGTTGAAAACTCTGACCCTTAAGACAGTCAAAAATGTCGTTTCCTATGACAAGTTGGTCTAAGCAGTCGCTATTTCAAGGTTACGTTTGCAAAAATGTTCACTTGGAAGTAAAATTATGTTAGGAAGAATATATTAGCGGAGCTCCACCACTAGTTGGGGCGCAGCGAACAGAAAATTTTGACAAAATGGACCCCTGAGACAGTCGAAAATGACATTTCCCAGGCTTGTATGGGGATCTGAACAGTCGCTATTTGATCAGGAAATTACCACATGAAATGTATCAGTACCAATCGATGAAATGGTCCTACATTTTTCGGAGGGAAACTACAAAACGGAATAGAAAACATGCTTATGAATTTTACTCTATTCGTCCCAGATCTTTGTTATTTTCCATGAAAATTTTACTTTAAATATACCCATTTCTGTTTTTCGATAAAGATTTGAAGCCATTTCGGGTGTAGTGTTACACAAGATTTGTAAACAGGCTTAAGAATGAATTGTTTCTTTTAAGCCACTGGCTTCCCAAATGTGTCGCGATTTTTTATCTATTTTATTTTTCGTAACTACGTTACCCTTACTATATGATACCGTACTTTTCCATTTTCGGGCAAATGCATGAAAGAATTTGGATATTGGACAATTTTGGGCATTAATTTGTGATTATTTGTGATACGCTGCCCGAGGGTGTAGAGATTTTTTGGAATCTTGACTTGGTTTTTCATGAAAAATTTATTGCGACTTTATTACGTTTTTTCCTTTTTACCGGGCATATCTTTTTAAGATTTAGGCCTTATTTTCATTCAAACTTGATGGCTGTCCATTTTTTTTTCAAATTCCTGCCCGAATTTTCCCAAAATTCCTGCCCGAATTTAGATTTTGCAGATATCGTACGCCACTGGGTTTGTCCACTCTACCTAAGGGCTAAGTGAGGTCCCGTGAGGTAATGATGGTAAGTTTGCGACCCTTGAGACTGCATTGACCCAAAATGGGTTGGGTTGTTGCACTGGCCATTGACTGGCAGCAAAGGCCATGCGAAGTGCAAATTCCTCCCGACCATATTTGACTCATATATTCTACCCACTACACCAAGTGTAATTTTGGAAAAATTGTGCAGCCTCAGGAATTAAAAACCCTACAGGCTGAGAGGAGATAGAAAAATGCCAGATGCTAGGAGAACACTTTAATCCACACCAAGGTAGCCAATTTCAGCCACTCCAAATCTGCTAGAAAATTAACCATCCAGAAACCCGACGATTACAAAAGTCAAGAGATTCCGAAGATTTGAATTTTGCCACAGTCTACCTGAATTTATTCCGAAATTCAGAGTGGGCCACAATTGCAGAATACCCTGCAACTGCGTGGATCTATCGCAAGTATATCGATGTCATAGTAGCCGGGTAGTCCGGATTGATTATTTTCATCGGCCAGCATGAGTATTATTTTTTGCCCAGATCGCCAGTGGGGGGGCTCTTGCCCCCATCCCCCCCATAGCTACGCCACTGATAGACTCCAAGCCGTAAAGTATACATCGGTAACTGTTAGTCGCGATTGAGGTGCATTCACAGAGCCACTTTCTCATAACAGCAAACGATTTCCAATAAATGAACCTAAACTCGCGCAGCTGAACTCAAATAAGAATATGACATAAGATGACGACCTCTCCCTAGCCCCATGTGGTATCTCCGTCGGCATGTTTCCAATGCTAATGCAGCACACACACGGACTGCTATACAAAAGTCCGTGGAAATAATTTACAAACCAAAGTGAATCCATGACATCAGAGAGAAAGCCTTATAAATATTAATGAGGCAGACTCGTTCGTTTTGAAGTACAAAATTGTAGAGGTTTTCCGCCCTTTTTCAAGTCTGCAAGGCCGATTTTCCTTCCGGAAAAATTGGAGTTAAATGTATGAGTTCTTTCAAACATGCTGTGCCCCTGCCAAGTGGCGTTGGACTATTCTTTTACGAAGCAAAAACGAATTTGTACATTAATGTTTAAACCAGAAAAAGGATATACCAACTGTGAGTCCTTTTCTCCAGGCTCATCGACGTGGTTCCCTCGAATTTCTCAAGATATTGAGACTTGCGGTATTTCGTCACGTTATATTTTTCTTCGATTCCTTAAATCCTTTAAGTAATTAGTATTGAGTTTTTCTCAGTGCACATTTGTTAATTGATTGAGTCAAGATGCAGAACTTGAACATTCCACGCTTAGATCGTTCTTTTTTGTTTTTTGTTTTTTTTTGTCTTCGAACGAGTTGGTCTTTTGTGAGACTTTATGTGCCTTTTTTATACTTTGGTTTACCCATTTCTATGTTTAATTAAATAAGGAAATTTTCTTATTCTTAGGATAGTTTTGTAAAAGGTTGCTTAACTTTGAAAGTGTAAACTTATTTTGGTACTGCCTTTATCTTTTATCATTTTGTGAATTCGTTTCAGGTTTGTACCAGAATCTCCTCGCTGGTTGGTGTCTGTTGGTAGACTTCCGGAAGCGAACAGAATATTAAATAAAGTGGCCCGATTTAATGGCAGCGAAATCGATTCAATTAAAATTAGCGGGAAATCGTTCCGTGATTGTGGAATTGACAACAAATCTTTTGTTGACAACGAAAACTTAAAAGCAGATAAATATAATCAACAAGAAACAAAAGAAGCTTGCTCAAACGTCATGACAGTTTCCAAAAAGATCGTTGAGCTTGAATTCCAAGAAAACAAGAAATGCCCAGAGAACAACTCCAAGGCGACAACTAGCTTCATGTACCTATTTAAAACACGGAGGATGATTCTTGTAACCGCAGTATTGACTGTGACATGGTAAGTTAATTTAAAATGGACTCCTTTTCCGGAAGAACCGTTTAATTCCTTCTATATGTCCAGCAGGCTTTCAGTTATCCAGCCTCCAAACTGTCAATCTTGCCCTCCCACCCTCAAGTCCACATCCATCCCTGATCCCTCCCTCTATCCACCCAACCATCATTCATCGATATTTATGCATCTATCCTTTAGACTGTCGTCGTTAGTTTGTCCTTCTGTCTACCCATCAGATTGTGACTTGTTCTAGTTTTCTAACCAACAAGCGCATACGTCGGTATATGTGTCGTTTTATCATTTTAAATTACAAACACACAGTGGTGGCCCCAGGATTTCAAAGGTGGGGGAAAACGGGAGGGGCAAGAAACTGGTGGTGAATTTCGCGCAAAGTGAAGCGGTTATTAAAGTGGGGTTCAGGGGCCGCCTTGGGGCCCTTTTAAATTTGGAATCCATGTTGAAAACCCAGGTGGAGGTCGGGGAAGGGGAGCCGGTAGTTGGTAATGTATTTTGGTATGAAGTGCTCGTTCCATGAAGGAGACAATCTAGAAAACCTCAATTGATTTCAGTCACTTGAGATGGGCAAGTGATTTGAAGTTCAATTCAATTTCAATTTCATAGAACTTTATTTCAGTCTTCCATATAGAGAAATACATAATGAATTATTTGTATGTACAGGGTACTGAAGAGACTGGGGAGTGACAACAAGAAGCTCCAGGGAGCTTATATACGTTGACACCCCTTTACAGAGACTTAAATTAACAGAAAACAATTACCACAATACACATATATAATACAGAAAAAAGAAACACAAAAAACACACATTAAGTTAACAAACAATGATTAGTCTAAAGTTGTCTCCTGTAATCCTCTGCTTTCTTTTATCAGTAAGCAGGAAAATGTTTGCTTCATTTAACCGAACAATTGGTTTCCTTAATTTTGCTTATGCTTTGGTAATTACTAGCAGTATTTGTTAATTGATGTTAATCAATGACCCCTCCCAAATACCCGATTCGTCGGTTTGTGGTTCAAAGATTTCTAAAGCAACTGCCTTCATATCTCCGTAATGAGAAATTCTCAAATTTCATTCTATACTTTTTATTTTCTTACTATCAGGTTGGCAAGTGCTTTTTCCTTCAACGGCCTTAGTCTGAATTCTGTGAGATTAGCAGGAAATCCATATCTGAATGCGTTCTTGATTGGTGGCATTGAAATTCCTGCTAATATTGTAGCAACGACATTGTCTGAAAAGTAAGCGTGAACTTAAATATCCAATCGTTAAAATAAGGGCAAACTCATTTCGAAACATAAGCGAATCCCACAGATTTTTCTTTTTTTAATTCCAGGTATCTTTCACGATATTTCACGGCTTAAGTATTGCATCTTCAAGCTATATCTGTAATTTAAAGTTCTAAAACTTCACAATTAAGTGAGATAACTATTTTCACGTGACTCTGAAGAGCCAAAATATATAACATTGAGTATACCTTCGTTCGCATGCTAATTGTATGTGAAAAACTACAAAAGTTGGTGTTTTAAATTAAACAGAACTTTACTAAACACTTTGAAAAAATGACTGTGACTCATGCGTTCAGACTCGAACTTAATTTGGCAGTCCAGTTTGGTTTAACTTAACTCAGAATCTTCCCACAAAGGGAGGCCTCCTAATTGGAATTCACCCAAAATGAACTCAGATGAAATTGGAATCGAACTCGGACTTTTAGAAACAGATTGCATTTTGATGAGAATGCTCGACTGTGAACAAAACTTCATGATGATTGCGTTATTTTAAAGTGCTATAGTCGAATGTACTTTGTACTAGTACTTGCAAGTCTGTCACTAGATTTCTGCTGTATTAAATAGGTTATTCTGTATTAAACTTGGCAGTCACTCGTAACACCAAACTGTAATTACTCCGTGGGTAAACAAATATTTTCAATCAATTTGTACTGATTTTGATAACCAGGAAATTTAAAAGAAGATATCTTCAGACTTTTTAACAGTATCAAATGTTGAGGAGAAAGGACATTGCATTTTAATGAAAAGCAAAAAGAACTCGAGGCAATGAATGATTTAATGAATGATGAAAATAGGCTAAATTCTTTCTGATGCTTTCTGTAGTGATAGAAGACTTTGAGAGGAAATCCTGATGGAAGAAGTGTTTGAGCATTAAAAATAACTTATCGTTCTCCTATTATGGCAATTTTTCATCCAGAATGTCGCGGCGACCTCCTCCTGACACTCTAACCAAGACGTTAGTCCACCTTCACATGTTTATACCTCTGCTTACTTTCCTTGCAGGGTTGGACGGAGGAGGTCTCTGTGTGTTTTACTCGTTGTGTCCGCTGTTGTATGTGTAGTAGGTGGATTTATTCCAAAGGAAAGTGGTATGTACCGTATAGTATGTTTTTCATTTAATCACCGGCGGAAGCGCATTGCTCCTGCACCTACTCAAATTGATCGCTGCAATATCAATATTTACGAACTTTTCAACGATTCTTTGTTGAATTGCTGTGAAAAAATCAAAGAAAGTTTTCTCATAATTATCTTAATCCCAGAGTAGGCCGTATACGGCAGTCTATTTCTTAACAAACTGGGAGCCATACTGAGGCATTAAAGAGTATAAACTCAATCACTCTGTGAAAGCACAACGCTTCGGTGCACAACACCCTTCACAAGTCTAAGTCTTTTAGACGTTAGTATGGCTCCCAATTTTTTAAAGTTACTATTACAACAAACAATTAATATAAATATTCATTATGAAAAGAAATGTAGACCAAAGCAAGTTTGCTTGTGATATAAAACGACAATTGAACTTTTCCTAAATGCACTCAAGTCATCATTGGAACTGCAGAGGAATGGCGACACGGAAGCGTAGCTAGAAGGGAGAGCAGGGCGATTTAGTCCCTAATACTGGAAGTTTAAAACTGGAAAATATGGGTGCGTGCTTCCCACCTACTAATGGAAATGTTTTAGGCCTAGCTAAGTCACTTTGCGACGGCGCTGTTGTTCCTAGTCTCAGTCCCCACGATTCCTGGAGAGTACTTAGAAAAGATTAACATCTGCTTTTCTGTCGTACACGTTCGATAGAAATGCAGTGTGTGATCTCCTTCGTTTTGATCGAGTTTACCAGCTACAAGTATTAGAAGCAGGGGTCAGCAACCGGTGGGCCTCGGCGCAGATTCGGTGGTACCCAGTCATTTTGAAGAGAACCCTTTGACATTATGGACCTAGGAGTAGAACTTGGTGCAAAGTTTACTGTAACTAACGGCTTTGTCGTCTGGCGCAGCCTTTTCAATGTACGGCAAATTGTATTGACCTGAAATTTATTTAATAGTGAGAAGTTTCTGCATGGGAGAATGATATTCCAGAATCATATTTTTAACACAAAGTACAAAGTAATTCGAAGATACGTTGTAGTGACATTGGGGTGAGGTGTACATCTACGGATAATAGAAAAAATTGCAAAAAATCATTCACACCCAACGCGGCTTCATGACGTTTTTACTTTACCTTTGTTGGAAGATCAAGAAAGTGCGATTTCCGGCATTTGGCAGTTAATTTTGGGGCGATGAGCACTTTAGATCAAGAAATTTCCTGAATAGCCAACAACCGCGCTAATCTCAACCTAATCCCTAATCCCTAACCGTAACAAAGGATACAATTGATTCAAAACAAAATCAACTACCAGTCAAGCAATTTCTGGTGAAACAATGCGCATCAGCTGGAATATTTATTGTCTTGTATGCTACGCGCCAATATCGATGGCGTTCTTCAGATAATCTGTGACCCGTTGGCCAGCATACAGTCTCCAAATTTTGCATCTGGTCTTCGGAGAAAAATGGTTTCCGACACCTGTGTTAGCAGTAGTGTGTTTGAAGGGGCGGGTGACCGTCCCCCTCAGAAATCGTTCGGGGGAAAATCACTCAGTTGGGGGATTTACGGGTTCGAGAGGAAGATGAAAAGTTTGAAGTTTGGAAAGATACACCGAGAATTCAAACTTTAGCCACCAGGAAAATGGTCTTGAAAGCAAAAAAAAAAGGAAGGTCCTCGTTAGTTCAGGTAGCACAACTATGCCGACATAAGTCGGTCGCCAACAGCTGAAATGCACAAACGCAAAGCAAAAAAGTCATCAAAATCCGTCCAAGTAGGGGGAATTACAGGTTGCGCCCGCCCTCAAAATCCTACATTCGCCACTGTGTTTTAGTTAGAGTATTGCACGTCCAAAGAAGCGGTCATTCGATGAAGGCAGGACTACGTTTGTTGTAGTACGTACTGAAGGAGAGCTAAAGTAATTACCTGTCCCATTTCCGTCTTGTTTGTTCGTGAAATGTTTGAATCTTATGTTGAAGTTTTTGGTAGTAAGTCGCAAACTAATTCATGGTTTCACAACTTACTATTTTACCTTAAAATAAGTTACTAACCGCATTGAAGAGAATAGAAGATTTTAAAAATTCAAAGGATCTTTAAAAAATTTTGAAGCTAATGATTGTGTCTTTTGTTTCGTTTCGTCCATTTTTCCAATTGAAATACATATACACTAGTTTGTTTAAAAAGAATTTTAGATAAATAAGTGACCCACGTATCAAAAGGAAAAAGCTGAAACATATGAAGCTAAAAGCTTTTTAAGGTTGGTCCAATCCAGGACTTTTGTTTAAAAATAATGATGCAATAAATCATGCAGCTATATTTCGGTATAGAGTAAGTGCATCAGTGAATCGTAAGGAATTGAAGGCTCATACTACGTTAAAAGCAGATAAGGAAAGATATAGAAAAACAGATGTATATGAAGTACTTCTTTAACTAATTAATATTAGAGGAATTTTGTAATTTAGTGTCAAACGAATTACAGAGGTTTCCACAATGACTTAAAACTTGAGAGTGGGCCAACATAGTTCCTGTGAAAAGCTGCATCAAATTATCTTGTAAGGTAATTTTCCCCCAAAAGCTTACTGTCAATCGTAACACCTAAAATTCGGCTACATCACTGTTCTGTATAATGCTACCTTTAAAATTTAAGAAAAAACATGGTTATCACCTCCGCTGTTGAAAAAAATCAACAGCTTTGTTTCTTCAATGTATAAGCAATATTGGAACAACCGGTGATGGGCGGGTGCCCAGCGGAAAAATTCTTTTGCTCGGCCTCTCCTTGACGTTCTTCAAATACCATCAGTCCATGCACACAAAGTGAGCTGCGTCCAGCTTTGGGCGCAAACTTAGTAAGCACAACATGATTTTTCCATGTATGTTACCGACATTATTTATGCTTTTTGAGTTTATTAAATGGGTAAGTGTTACTCCACGAGTATGGACCTAGCAAAAGACAGTATAGCCGCCTATGTACAGATAGCCCAGAAGCAGCAGAAGACGTTTGTTCAGGAAAAAAAGATTACAGAAAATATTTTTGGTGAATACTTGCCCGTATTTTTCTGTATCTTATTATTCTTTGTTCTATAAATATGCAACGAATTTCATCGGTGCGGATTCCCCATTAGGCTGCTCAAATTTTTAACACAAGCAACTTTTCGATTCAGACTACGAAAGCAGCTTGAGTCGATAGGTCCCGCTGCACTGACAGCAAGTTGTAATTCTGAGACAGCTAAGTTTGTTGACTGCGGGAACTTGGGATCTGGATGACACACATGAAGAACGTCTCCTGAAATTTTCACAAAATACTGGATAATTCTACAAGAAAAGTTATTTTGTTTTGTAATAAGAAACTTGCTTCGAACCTTCAAACCTTCTTACTGCTACAACCGCTAATTTTAAATTTTAAAAGGAAAACCCACATCATCGTAGGGTTGAGCATATCCCTCCCTCAATCGGCCCGACCATGTTATGTGCTACGCCTCATCGTGATAATGATTCACAGTCTTCTCTGATTTAATCACTCAGCTGTATCAATTGTCCCTTTACAGGAAGTGGCTTTGATCTTTCTGTGGCAATCGTTACATTTGCTGTGGCCGGTAAATTCTTCGTTGCTGCTGCGTATATCATAGTAATTCTGTACGCAACTGAAGTTTTCCCCACCGTTGTCAGGTGAGTGTTGTGTAGTGGCGCGGCAAATACCTCACGGACAAAAGACAGCAATCTCATTTTACCGGTACTTTTATTTGATCTCGGTTATGGGGTACTGGGTAAGAGTAAGACATTTCACCCACTGATTCTGCGTTAGTTGGAGCCTGGATCCTCTATTCACCTAGATACCGATATTGTCCCCCGATACCTCGAGCTTACTAAGTATCTGGTGTAGTGGGTGGTCGGTTTAGCATAATAGAGCTGTAAGACTGTATCATCTTAATTGGGGACGCAAGTTGGCAAGCCAAACCTTTACAATACAATTTTCGGTAATTGGCCAAACTGGCAATTCGAGAGGCAAGGTACATAGTTATGGCACGCCAAAAGTCTCTTCAAATATGATGATGTTCTAAATGTTTACGTTCATCAGTACATGTACGTATGAAATCAGTACATGTACGTAAGCAAACAGTACATGAACGTATGAAATCAGTACATGATCGTAAGCAGTTGGTGCATGAACGTGTACTTTTACTACATCGCATGCCGGTGAGCCCTTTGGCGGACTTCTGGTAGGCTACGCCGAATGGGTCACTATGTATGGCGTGCGGAAGAGACAATAATAACATGATGATCTTACGTTTTTACATGTACAACGTATGTTTTTAGATGTACAGCGGGTGATTTTACATGTACGTAACATTTAACTTGATGAACTTATTGTTTTAGTACATGATGGTGTAAATTTACATCATGATCATATGAAGTTAGTACATCATCGTATATTTTTGGTACATGAACGTGTAATTTTTTTTTCCGTCTATCTATCTGTCTGTCTGTCTACCTATCTATATTAACACACACACGCACACACACATACACACACACACACATATATATATATATATATCGATGCAAAAACATGGTAACACACAGTGCAATATAATTGAACAAAAAATGGAGTTGAACGAAAAATACAAATTACGACGTTTCGTTCGTTTTTACATACCCTTCAACACGGTAACAGAAAGTCAACTGAAGTCACACAAACGAGGAGTCAAAGTCAAGGAAAAAGCACCAGTCAACATGCCATATATATATATATATATGCCGTATATATATATATATATATATATATATATATATATATATATATATATATATATATATATATATATATATATATATATATATATATATAGGTCGAAAAGAGGTAGTAAAAAGTGCTTAAAAGTTTGCGGAAAACTCCACGACGTTTCGGGTATAAACCCTTCATCAGGTGGCAAAAACCAAACTGAACAACCAACAGTAACAATTGGACACGACAAACATCAAATCCGAAGCGATCGCTGTAAAAACAGAACCGGACGAAAGTGACTGTCAGAAAACATGAGTGCGAAGGATGAAACACAAATCAAAAAAAGAAAAAGAGCGTCCTGGATGGGATAACAGACCATCAGGATGATACCCCCTCAGAGGAAGTTCCCAACCCCGCCAACCCTGTCCGTTCCTCCTGGACGCCCAAGCCAGGAGAAAATCCCACCCTTGACAGTGTAATCAATACCATTTACAAAGATGTCAACGATCTCCTCCCTCCTAAAATGACCGCACTGCGTAACCTTCGTCCTGAAGAACGAGATGCCATTTTATCCCTCAAAAGTAACAGGGATATCATTATTAAACCAGCTGACAAGGGTGGTGCTGTCGTGGTGTGGCGGAAGGACCTGTATATTGCGGAGGCCAACAAACAGCTATCCGACCAAAGTGCTTATTTAGAACTTCCCGCTGACCCCACTCCTGAGTGCCAAAAGTTAGTTAAAAACACTTTGACCCAACTCATGGACAATAAACAACTACCCCAAAACGCTACTTCTCTACTCCACCCTTGCCCACATATTTCTAACTTCTACCTGCTTCCCAAAATCCACAAAGCCAACAACCCTGGCAGACCTATCGTCTCTTCACACAGCTGCCCCACCGTACTTATTTCTGAGTATGTGGATTCTGTGCTCTCCCCTTTAGTTTCAGCTTTGCCGACGTTTGTTCAAGACACGACACATTTCTTGAGACTTATTCGTGACTTTGAGTTTCCTGAAAATTGTGGAGAACGTCTTTTATTCACCATGGATGTGTCCAGCCTCTACACGTCAATTCCTCATAATGCTGCCTTAACAGCTATCCGTTACTACCTAGACAAACGGCGTGACCCCCTTGTACCGACTGACACCTTCCTACGTTTAACGGAACTTGTTCTCAAGCAAAATTGTTTTCAGTTTAATGGGCGTTTTTTCCGTCAAGTTAAAGGAGTGGCCATGGGAACCAAAATGGGTCCCTCTGTTGCCTGTTTGACCATGGGCCACTTTGAACAACAACTTTTTACCCAGTATACCGGGCCACGACCTATACTTTACAAAAGGTATATTGATGATATTGTAGGAGTTGCCTCTGGATCCCGTCGTGATTTAGAAACTTTTATCGACTTTGTTAATTCCTTTTGCCCCTTTTTGAAATTTACCCATTGTATCTCGGACTCATCTGTTGTTTTTCTCGACCTTAAACTGTCCATCAACAACCGTACAATTACCTCTAACCTACACTTTAAGCCAACCGACTCGCATAACTACCTTTTGTACCCTTCCAATCACCCCAAATCTTGCACTAAATCTATCCCTTATTCCCAGCTCTTGCGAGCCAGACGAATTTGTTCGGAGGATTCTGACTTCTCTACTGCCTCTGAAGAAATTTTGTCCTTTTTTGAAAAACGCCAGTACCCTGCCAAAATCCTCTCTAATGCCCTACGCAGAATTCAAGGAACCAGCAGAAAGGGAGGCTTGGAGAAAAAGAGCAAATCTGGTACCAATCTACGTATTCCTTTAGTTATTTCTTATCACCCTTCGATCCGTCCTATTTTACACGCTATCCACAAAAATGTAAAGTTGCTCCGACAAGACCCCTCAACCCGTGATGTTTTCCCGGAACCCCCCATCACTGCCTTTAGAGTTGAGAAAAATTTAGCCAACCATTTAGTTCGGGCTTCCCACCCACAAACTTCTTTCGACGACACGACTGGTACCTTTCCATGTAACCGTCCGAGGTGTAATACATGTCCAGTTGTCGGCAAACACGACCTCGTCAACATTTCTGGCCCCAACGGCAATAGCTTTATTGTCAAACAAAGATTCTCCTGCATTTCCTCAAATGTAGTGTATATTTTAGCTTGTGGGAGATGTAACTCGTTGTATGTGGGAGAGACCAAGCGCCGCCTCGCGGATCGAGTCACCGAGCACCTTAGGTCCATCAAACAGAATCTCCATGGATAACCGGTGGCTGCACATTTCAACCCCCCTTCACCTTGTTCAATACAGCATTTAACCGTTACGGCAGCTGTAATGTGCCGAGGCTCCGATCTTGACCGCCTTAGTGCTGAAAACCGACTGATCATGAGGCTAGGTACTCTCGCTCCACACGGGCTTAACGTTAGAATTGACCTTTTGTAATATTCACCCCCTTTTTGTACCAGTTTTTACTCCTTTTACCCTTACCCGTTCGTGCTCGTTTTTTTCTGTGTAGGCCTTATTTACAATTTTTTTTCCGGAGCTAGTTTTTGTCTCCTGTTTTCCCTTTTTTAAGAACATGTTCGATTTTTACGTGCATTTTTTCATCCAGGACGCTCTTTTTCTTTTTTTGATTTGTGTTTCATCCTTCGCACTCATGTTTTCTAACAGTCACTTTCGTCCGGTTCTGTTTTTACAGCGATCGCTTCGGATTTGATGTTTGTCGTGTCCAATTGTTACTGTTGGTTGTTCAGTTTGGTTTTTGCCACCTGATGAAGGGTTTATACCCGAAACGTCGTGGAGTTTTCCGCAAACTTTTAAGCACTTTTTACTACCTCTTTTCGACCTACACATTTCAACAGTGCTCCGCAGCATTTCGACCTTATGTATATGTATATGTATATGTATATATATATATATATATATATATATATATATATATATATATATATATATATATATATATATATATATATATATATATATATATATATATATATATATATATATATATATATATATATATATATATATATATATATATATATATATATAAACATGACGGAGAAACTGTAAAACAACGGTGCTACAGAATTGAAAGGCTTGATCTCCGAGGAGATACAAATAGCGGAAGGCTAGAATTTAGATAAATTAAACAGCCAAAAGGTTCGAAGTAGAGCTTTCGAGGAATACTACCCTTTGTCAATACTTGGTCAGAGAATGACAAGGAGTGAGAAATTTTGGAAGCTTTTAAAGGTGTTGACAATGGTCTCACCTCTATTGTGACAGGATAATCCTTCTTAAGGAGCAGGTTGATTGACCGGGAGGGTCTGATCGGATTACTCGGTTGTAACCCATCAACAATAGGAAAATCCTCTTCAAACTAATTAGAGAAATTATTAGGCCGGAATGGCCTGATCGGATTATTTTGGTTGGTATTATCAGCAATCTGGTAAATCGCTCCTGATGTTCAAGCCGAAAGGCGATGTGATTTTGAAATTGATTTCCCAGAAATTTTCTTTAGCTTTTCTAGCTTTGTCGGTCCATGTATCGTTTTGGTCGAAAGCAATGACCCGTAAGTTTTGATAGAATGATGAGGCAAATTGAAATGGTTTGCAACAGGTTGTTCAACCTTTTTGGTTTTAATTGCTGACCTGTGCTGTGTCATTCTCATTCGAAGAGTATTTTTAGATCCTCCAACATACTGCACACCACATAAATTGCAGTGTATGAGATAAATGACATTTTTGGAAAGACAATTAATTTCTTGTCTAATTTGGAAGGTGCGTGCATTTTGATTGTTCTGGAAGCCTTTTGTGGAATCAACCAGGGCGCACGTCTTCCAGTTGGAAGGGCAAGGTGAACAACCAAAATTTTCGTTGTTTTCCTCGACTGAGGCTTTGTCCTAGAATTTTGCCCGAACCAAAATGTCCCGTAAATTTGAGAGCCGCTTGAAGGGGGGTTGGGGAAAGATAGACCTTAGGCGATCGGTGCTCTGAAGTGTGGGCATATGCTTTTTGATGAATTTGGCTAGTGGTGGTAGACCGGCATGGTACTCAGTTACCAACGGCACTCTGTCGGAATTGCGCTGACGAGTTTTGTACGTCAGAGTTTGCGAGCGAGGGGTTTCTTTTGCCTTTTTGATGGCATTTTCAATTGAACCCCGAAGAAACTGCCGGTTACGGAGGTAACCGGATAGTTCCTTTGCCCGAGTGTCAAAATCTGTTTCAGAGGAACAGATGCGTTTTATGCGGAGTGCTTGACTGTACGGAATGTTTTTGGTGCAGTGCGGAGGATGGCAACTGCTGGGTAGAAGGTAGTTGTCCGTTGGTTTGTTGAACAAGTCTGTTTTGAGTGAATATATATATATATATATATATATATATATATATATATATATATATATATGTATATATATGTATATATATATATTTATATATATGTATATATATATATGTATATATATAATAAGGTCGAATACTGCGTAGTACTCGTAAAGTATGAAGGTTAACAGATTGGAATGATAAAAAGTGCTAAAATTCGGAAGAAAGCTCCGCAGCGTTTCGGGTATGTACCCTTCATCAGGCGGCAAAATTATAACTGATCAAAAAACCGATATTCAGTCTATAACAGTTCAAGTTTGTCTGATAGTACGGCTAGGAACTCTAGCTCCTAACGGGCTGAACGTCAAACTTGAACTGTTATAGACTGTGTTTATTTTTTTTTACAACGCTCTTTAAGTTGGCGTCGAAATTTGGACTGTTTGCCCAATTCCTCAATAACAACGAGCCCGAGGTCCATAACTGAATGGCCTTCAGAAGAAATGTGGACTGCAACAGGCTTGTCGCTATGCCTTCGAAAGTGTTTAATAGTGGAGCGGTGGTTATTAATCCTCTGCCTTACGTCATTCCCAGTTTCACCAACATATTGCAAACCACATCTTTTACACTGAATTAAATAAATAGCATTAACCGACCTACAACTGGTGAGCTGACGAATTTCAAACGATTTTCCCGTACCATGGCTAGTGAAGGAGGAAGTTATCTCTATATGGCGGCAGGTTCGGCATGTACTGTTACTACATTTCACACACCCCTCGTAGACTGAACATTTTGAGTAGGAGCACTGTGGTCCCGGGGAAGTACAGCCCTGACTAAAATATCCTTAAGGTTAGGTAGGCGTTTGAAGGATAAAACTGGGGGATTTGGGAAGATTTTCGCCAAACGATTATGAGATTCAATGATGGACCAATGCTTAAGAATAATTTTTTGCAGAGGAGGAAGGTTAGGGTGGTAAACGGTAACCAGGGGAACCCGACTGGGTTTTTCCTTACTTGAATATTTTAGAGCATCTCGTCTAGGCACCCTTGCTGCCTGTTTAGTACTCCGTTCTACCGCAGTCGGATCATAACCACTTTTGACGAAATGGTCCGCCAGTTGACTGCTCCTAAATCTAAAGGACTCATCATTCGAACAAATTCTTCGGAGTCGTAGAGCCTGGCTGTAAGGGATATTCCTAGTACAATGCCTAGGGTGACAACTTGAAGGGTGCAAATACAAATGAGAATCGGTAGGTTTAGTAAACAAATCAGTAACGATGTTTTGCTGGTCAGTAATTATAACTTTAACGTCCAGAAAATTAATTTCCTTACGGGATACTTCACTGGTGAATTTAATATGTGAATGCAAATTATTAGCATGATCGAAAAATTTGTCTAGGTCCTCATGAGAATGTGTCCAAATCATAAAAATATCATCGATATAGCGGTACCAGACTAAAGGACGACACTCCGCACCCCTTAAAAGCTCTTTTTCCAGCCATCCCATGAAGATAATAGCGTATGGTGGGGCAAATTTAGCACCGATAGCCGTACCGGAGACTTGTAAAAAATACTCATCATTAAACGAGAATACGTTGGAAGTAAGCGTGAGCTCAAGCATTTTGATGAGAGTGTCTGCAGAGGGAGACACAGAAGAGCGTTCCGCAAGGGCTTCCGTACATGCTCGAATACCTTCTTCATGGGGAATTGAAGTGTAGAGAGCCTTGACGTCCAGAGTCACAAGAAAGCTCTGAGGAGGGATATCCAGAATGGAGGCTAGTTTGTTCAAGAAATCTGTTGTGTCTAATGTTCAATCGAGTGATATATATATATATATATATATATATATATATATATATATATATATATATACCTTACTGTGGAATAAGGGGAAATTTTTGGGCAAAATATCAACGTTAGGGGGAAATTACCGTTAGGGGGAAAACTTACGTTCCCCTTTACGTTTTCACACACTGTTTTAATGGGAATACGTTAGTGTATAGTAAAATACACGTCGGGGTACGTTATATACCTAATTACTTCAATGTTGACCAAATTACGGACGCCTATCTCTTAACACGTACAACTAATGGACTGTTGAATTTACGTACGTGTATATGTTTTTCCTTAAAGGCGAAATATACAGTTATGTATTTTATTGTTTTTCATTTCGCCTAAACGTATCAAGATATACAAATTTCCCCCTAATGTTCAATCTAGTGGTATATATATATATATATATATATATATATATATATATATATATATATATAATGAAAAAAAGAGAGGGTAACGCCTTCATCATATCCAGTAAATCATAGAAAACAATATATTTCAAGCTACCTCGCTCTTCCTCAGTTGTTAACGACAAAATAGTAGTTCAGCTTGTTAACTTCCATTTTGTCGTTAACAACTGAGGAAGAGCGAGGTAGCTTGAAATATATTGTTTTCTATGATTTACTGGATATGATGAAGGGGTTACCCTCTCTTTTTTCATTCTATTGGAAATCCAGTACGCGTACTTCAACATGTCTATATATATATATATATATATATATATATATATATATATATATATATATATATATATATATATATATATATATATGTATATATATATATATATATCACTCGATTGAACATTAGGGGGAAATTTGTATATCTTGATACGTTTAGGCGAAAGGAAAAACAATAAAAAGACATAACTGTATATTTCGCCTTGTGCGTAGCTTGGTTAACATTGTAGCAATTAGGTATATTACGTACCTCCATATGTGTTTTACTATACACTAACGTATTCCCGTTAAAACAGTGGGTGAAAACGTAAAGGGGAAGGTAAATGTTCCCCCTATGGTAATTTCCCCCTAACGTTGATATTTTGCCCAAAAATTTCCCCTTATTCCACAATTAGGTATATATATATATGTATATGTTTATAATACAGTTACACGTAAGATTGTGTACATGCAAGAGAAAGCGGAACTGGTAATGAACAAACCAAAAACAAAAAGGTACAACATTTAACTTCTTGGTGCAAAAGGGGGATGGGTTCCGGAGATAAAAATCTGGTTTAAAAAAGACAGAAAGAGGATATTGATTTAGTGAATTTTTAAAAAAAAAAATCTATTCTTGCATTGAAGCTACATGTGAGGAGAGAAAAAGAGAGAGTTTCCGTACCCCGTGTTAAGCCGGTGAGGTCACCAGGGTCACAGCCTCGAAACCTACATAATATCTTACTAAACGGTCAAGTTCTGTTTTGAACATGGCAAAGGGGGATTGAAGTGTGAGGCCACCGGATACCTTTGGAGATTTTTGATGGACCTGAGGTTTTTAGTGGCTCTGTTCAGTGGCGATGCGTGGTCTCTCCACGGTCAAAACAATATGGGTGGAAAAATTAGAAAAAAAATAATGCAAGGCACATACAAAAAATCTTCATAAATTAAAAAAAGACAACCAAGACATTGTTTGAAGAGGGAGTGGCACCATTTTGTATGATGTATGCGGAATGTGGCTGGGGTTGCCAAAGAATGCCAATCGTTGCCTTATGTCTTCGCCTATGGTAGATTCGTATTAAAAAATCAAACAGAGCAGTTTTCCCTTATAGTTGTGGCAGCCTCAATCTTATGTAATTCGAATTAATCTATGTTCTGAATTGGTTTTATAGTACGTATAAGTATTCTAATTAACTTTATTTTCTGTTCGTTTGATACTTCAGAAACAAGGGAATTGCTGTGGGAGTCACAACAGCGAGGATTGGTCCGTTACTAGCGCCATTTGTAGTTTTACTGGTAAATTCATTTTTTTATCTACATCATTGAAACGAATAATTATTCAACAAAATTTACGTGTTTTGGATATAAGTTCTTGGAACATGCATTTTGAATGAACTGTACTCAGCGAATGCAAACAATGGATTTGTCAACCCTTCTAAAAGGTTTTAACTACGACCATTCAAATAGTAGTCCGCGAAATGTGTGCGACGAATAAACTGCAGCTGAGGCGGCCACTTGTACTGTAAAAATTTCTGTAATATTACAAAACTTCCATACAATTACAGAAAACAAAATAAAGAAATGTAAAGGAACACATAGAAGGTGTAATCAATGAGTTGACAAAACTTTGTATTCTTTTGTTTTTTCTTTTTTATTTTCTGTTAATGTACAAACATTTTTACTGTGAGCTTCATTGTTTTTAACCATATATGACTTCATGGTGATGTCACTACATATGCAGGAAAACTCCCAGTCATGTTGAACAGGTGTTAGCAGGTTTTAAAAGGTGCAAAAGGTAATTGGAAACAAAATCAACGGGTTTCAACAAGATTTTAACAGGTTTCAAAGGCTTCTTCGGTGTTACATGCTGACATCTGTTGACTTTCATCACTCCAAAAAGTAATTGGAACATTTCCTTTTCATACCTGTTAATGCCTGTTCAAACCTGTAAGAATTTCAACAGGTCTCCACAGGAATTTTCTTATTTGTAAGGTCTATTATAGGTAACGTGACGAGACTGTCTAACGACAAGGCTGGGCAACCTTTTTGATTGAACAGGCCAAATAGAAGGAATGAAAAATGAACGGGTCGCGCTTAAGCAATGACCTGCAGTTGATCTCAAACCTTTATTTCTGAAAATCTTCCAGCAATATAAATCTCTTCTCACCAAAACACATGTGTCAATACAGTATTGTTTTTAAGTAATGGGAAAACAGGCCTACAGAGGGGAGAATCCAGACATTCGGGGAAATCAAATTGGGGGTTTAACTTTGAGGGACAGTGGGGTAGGTTTGTAAGAACTCTCTGCCCAAAATATGTAATCATGCCCGAAATAGCGTGCCTCAGCATAGCGCCACCTTGAGTTGCCGCGGAGTGTTAGTTATATTAGTTGGAACATTGTGACCTGCCAGACTGCCTGAAATGGCATTCCTCAGCTTTGTAAGTAGAAAAAGAGCAGCCTACTTTAGGGTTTTTGAAATAAAGGTGAGACTGGAAATCCCTCAACCTCGTCCCCCATGGAATATTCTCGTAGATCAACAGTGCTAATCTTCGCTTATTGTCAATGAAACGAACTAGGGGTGAGGTGGGGAAAGACCCTTCCTTGTATTTGCGCCTGTTACTTGTCCTCCATAAAATGACCTGCACTGACTGTTTGCAACTAATGTCTCTATATTTGGTGTAAGTTTTGCGGTGGCCAACCGCATTTTTTTCGTTGAGACACTCGCGGGCAGCAAAAGAAGAAAAATCACTTGCGTGCCACATGCAGCCCACGGGGCGGAGGTTGCCCATCCCTGTTTAAGAGAAATTTCTTACTAGCCTTGGAACACAAAATAGTTTGCTTGGTTCAGTGTAGAAAACAAGATGACAGCACCAGTGACTGGATAGCACTCTCGATAAAACTTGTAAATTAGTTAAGTGTTCGTACAAAGTGTGTTTTAACAATGGACAAATCTGCTGTTTAGAAGTTTATCAAATTTTTTTCCCTTGAGTGAGGGAAATATCCCTACATGATTATACTGGGTGATTTTCAAAGGAAACATTGACTGAAGTATATGTCAACTGAACTATAATGTTATTCATGTGACACGAGTATTCCAGCCACAGCAGTTGTTTGCATACACCCACTATTCTTAACAAAACTCTTTTGTACGGGTATAGGTTTGCAAAATGCAAAGAAATGCTGTTGATAAGTTAAAGTTTAGGGTTTGTCCATGGAGGCAAGCAATCGCTTTATGGATGTTTTCTGCCTGCGGTACTTCCTCCACCATTTGGGATCTATACTAATTTAGGGAATGCAAATTCCTTTGAAAATTTTCCCGATGAATCGATAGAGATCCTTCCTGTATTGTCAGCTATTCTTTATGTCAACCTTGTGTGTTCATATTTCTGCATCATGCTATCTTTCTAGGACGAAGTGCACCACAGCCTGCCGATAATCATTTTTGGAGTAGCATCAGCAATTCCAAGTCTCTTCGTTCTTCTTCTCCCAGAGACAAAAGGCAAGAGTCAGCCTGAAACGGCGGAAGATATTGATTTGATGTACAGGCAAAAGAAATTAAAGGTCGAACGTTCTGATCGTAGATAGCTCTAGTTCTCCCAACAAACTGTATATTTGCATCTCGTCACATCCCCACAGTAGTGTTAATCCTGCTCCATGCGCAGATACAATTACACTTTATTACGTAGAGGTTAGATGGAGTTTTACGGACCAGTTTCTTTTAAGATTCTATCTTTCTGTTAGGTTTTCAGTCGAGCCGGCCACGGCAATTTTTTTCAGTAGTGGCTCACTGGCTTATTTTTCCTACTCCACTGCTTACGCTGAGCACCAAGAACAATGGCAGTAGCCAGGTTCCGTTCGGTTTTTAAGACTTGGGTATGACCAGGCCAGGACTCGAACTCCCGACCGCACGTCTAATGCTTTAACCACTTGACCATGTCGTCGGTCTACCTTATTTTGTAAGGACATATCCTAGCGAGCAATTAAGCGGGGGAAGCGCCAGAACGTCAAAACTTGGTGAGGCATATGGACAAAGGAAATTGTTGCCGGCAGAACTTTTCGCACGAAGCGCGAAACCTAGCGCCAGGTTCATTCTCCTGCTGGTTGAGTCCAGGGACAAGGCCAAGGTATAATTTCGATTTTCGTAATCTTGCGGTGGGATTGATATATTTACTTGAGTTGGCAAATATTTGGTTATTCCTGATCAAACATAGAGGGAATTTTCAGTAAATCTCACAAAAATAGAATTGTTATCTGATTTGATATCGCCGTAATGTGACCGAAACTTAACCATTACAATAGTATACTCCGTTCCTTGATATGACCCAAGATTTTTGAAAACATTTCTCAAAATTATAGTACAACGTTAGTGGAATCACCCCGAAATATTGGAAATATCGCGGTACACGAAAAACTATGGTATGTGGCTGCAGTGGGGCTGTTATCTAAAGCCCTTGACTTTACTTGGTATGGTTAAGGAGTTAGCTTTCCTAAGAAAAAAATTATTTGAGACTGACAGTATCTTTAAATATACCTCTTCAAATTTGGATATTTCTGAAGCATTTTGTTGCTTATGTAAAAAATAATGATGCGGCGTGTTGCCCAATGTTGGCATTTATTTTGTTCCCTCCCTTTCATTAAAACCTATTAATTATTCATTAAATTGTTTATGGTTTAGTATTTGATGACAATTTTTAAAGAACATATTGAATGTTTAAAATAAAAATTAAAAATCGGTTAGAAACTGAGCCGAAAAAACTCCATCCAACTAACGAGGAAAGAACGAATTTTACACTGAATAGATTTAAATATTCCCTCAAAATAGAGTAGTATTTCATTCCATCTGTGTGAAATATCGATCTATTCAAAGTGACTTATCGCTCCACTCCGGGTTAAATTCACTGTTAGTATAGGAGTGGTCCTTTGGTACACTCTTTCTGGAGTGAATTTAACTAATTTAAATTTTTTTAGAGTGTATAGAATTAAGACAGAAAGAATAAAAATGATTCATCCAGGGTTAAAATTTTTACTCCAAACCTCGATAGGTTCATACTTTTACATTGAAAGAACGGTTTTACACACTAAGGATGTCAGAAGGTAGTCCCTAATATGATGCGATTCGTGGCTAGGAATACATCGTATTTGTGTCCAATCTCTAAAACCTTTAGATTGAAAAACGACTAGATAGCTGGATTATGAAAGCCCTTCCATAAATCCTCTTAATTTGAACTTCATCCAGTACATTGTTTGGTGCTGTTGCCACCTCTTATTTCATTCATATGTTTAAGTTATTTACAAACAAGAATTCTATATTCCTGCTTGTTATGCATCTTTAATTTGACTGCACTCATATACGTATTTATTGTATATTTTTAATTTTTTAAAGATTGTGTTCTAGTGTCATAAACCACTCACAAGGGATACATGGAGAATTAACTGAAACTGAAACTGAAACATCTTTTAAGGAAAGGAAAAAAATATGATACAATGAGAGAATATAAGATTGAAAACCATCTTCTATTTTAAATAGAGAACAGAATTGGGGCGTCAACTTACTATTTTCTTTTTGTTCCTTTATGGGGGAAGGGGTCTGCGTTGAGGGCTATAATTTTATGTCCTTCTTGAGAGAGCCATTCTTCGGCCTACATGTTTAATTTATCACGCTTAGTTTTATCTCTTTCAGAGGAAACTTTTAGAGAAGGTTCCACACATTAAACAAACCTAATCAAGATTTATTATAACCCTCATATTAAAAATATTCAGAAAGAAACATTCCATATTTTCAATTTGAGAATTTGTGAAAACTTCTAAAACTTAACAGAGTTATTTTCTTCGAAATGTAGTACGCTTTGTGGTGTTTTTTGTTAGTCTTAAGAAAGAATGTTAATCATGATGACTTGAACGATTGTAGTAAGATTGTGTAACGATTCTAATAAGATATTGCGATAATAAATGAAGAAAACGGTTGAATAAAATAATCTGAAATTTTTCAGACTAAGTATGTGTTCAAGGATAAAATAAACTTCGCATTTAAAGTCAGTCTTTGGAGCAATTCGAAATAATAACAGTGACAGGATCTTTTAATGGACAAGCGTCACCTGACTTTTCGTCCTATATAGGGGGAACTGGGGGAATAACAATTTTGTCGGAGCACTGGTAAAAGCCACTCATGGCATCGGAGGCACCGCCAAGCGCAAAGCTAGGAAGCTAATCGGTTGGGAGCCAGGGCCCTCCTTAGAGCCCATGGTGGGGTCCAGGGGGCAAAGTCCTCGGAAGCTGCCAGGTTTTATGGTGTTGGCTATTCAAATCGTTAATTAAGGGTACATTTATTGAGTGACTAAATTCTGGTTTAAATATTGAATCCAGAGTACCTTTAAGAAAGATTTTTGGTAAAAAATAAATAAAACTAGATAGAGGGAAACTACTGCCAAGAGCGGGTCCGGCTGGCATTTTGAAAGAGGGAGAGAATTATAGAGAAGTTGATGTGCATTGCAATGTGATTCCCGGTGGGGGTCCAGAAGGCCAAGCCCCCTTAAACTCATGGGTTTTAAGATTTTTGGGAGGTATTAAGCTCGTGATTTAAGGATGATTCTTTTGCCTTACCAATGGTCTAAAATTTATTCCATGGTAACTTCAAGTTAGATTTAATTCGAAACAAATATTGTACCTCCCACCACCTTCGACGACTTTTTGCGTGATTTGCGCTCCATAGTGTACATCGTGACACCAGTGGCGTAGCCACGGACGGGTGTGTGTGTGGGGGGGGGGGGTAGAATCCCCCGTGACCCAATCTTGCCATGCAAAAAAACAGATAAAATAGCGGTTTTTTCTCTCTGTCTTTAGGCTTTTTCCTCATGTCGTGAACCAACATTTTATATGAAGAAGACAAATAAGTTAAAGGCCCAGTTCTCGCACCCCAAACAGTACCAGTTCTCCTAAACTTCTTACTTAAACCCCTCCCGCAATTGTCTGAAATTCATCCTTATCAAATGTCTAAATCTCAGTTTATTGCTTCAGGGTGAATAAAGAAAAGCTCTATGTCTATAATCAAAACATTCTCAGTATAAAGTTCATGCTGTGTAATATAAGCTTTGGTAGTCTGCATTGTTTGAATTAACAGTCAATCAAAAAGCTGGGCCAATGGAGAGTTTCTGACCCCCCCCCTCCCATCTACAAGAAGGGTAGTTTGGGGTGAGAGGATTGGCCCTTTAAAGCCCACCATAAGCTTATATTGAAAGCTCGGGGCTACGTCAATAACCTTGTAAGTAGATTCCAATACACATTTCCTCGGGATATACTTCTATTCCCTCACATTAAGTGACTTTGAGTGATTTTGAACAAAATTTTCACCGGGACAATGATTTAAGGTCCACTTTTTAGTGGTAGTGATGAACACTAAGGTTTGGGTAATAGTTGGCTCCCTCCCTCGCCCATAGTTAGAGACTCATTTTATCATTATTGTTATTTGTTTTTTTTTTTACTTTTTAACTTTTTCCGTGTATCAATCTCTTCCTTATTTCGTATCGGTCCTTCCTTCCCAACTTATTCTTCTAACGCCCCCTTCACTCTTCTAGTTCTTTCATCCTTTCTCCGTCCCAATGTAAGGTGATTCCATCTTTTAATAACCTTCCCTACTTTCCATGTCCTTCATTTTTCCAAGAGCTTACCCTTTCTCACCGTCCCTAGATCTATACCTGTTTAAGTACTCATCATATTTAACTAATCTTTACTTTATAGACGTTTCCGATATAGTGAATGTAAGCAGCCATTAGTGGGGTCCATAAGCCTTAAATCGTCTTCGTTGTCTACATGAATTTAGAAACCTCATATTCAGTGAAATTGAAGAAATCAATATGCAATTTAGTGTAAACCATCCATGATGCAGATAAGCTGGGAAGTTGAAAGATAAATAGGTGATAGACCCCATTTATGGCCGACTGAAATCAGACCATCACTTGCTGTCCGGATTCGTCTTTACAGCCAGTTTCCTTCTCTTGGGACTGCATATTCTCCTTAAATCTTCAATAAACCGTACTTTGTCTTTTCATTTCTTTCTCTTTCCTGACTGTTTCATTTGTCTGCACTCTCTTCCCATGGCCATGCTACTTAAACTGTTAAGTGAATTCCACTTTTAGGAAATGCATTTTCTTCGCGAAATTCCACATTAAACTTAAAGGTGAAGAACAGTCCCCCAAATTTATTTTGAAGCAACAGCTAAATATCACAATTTTCCTCTTATTCCTCTTCAAACTATCTTTTAATAATAATATTTTTTACTTCGATATTACATATTCAAGTTAAATCAAACAGTTATTTCTAGTAAATTTTAAGATCATCAGAATCGAAAACAATTATATGGTTCGAACTGATAAGTTATTAAGTTTAATTTAGTCCCTTTGTGAGATGTCAAAACTGGACGTGAAATGTATAAACGTACATGTCAGAACTGAGGGGCATAAAAATACAAATACATGTTCTGATGTTACAGAAATACGAAAAATACAAAAAAAGACAGAAATAACGTTATTAAATGTCGAGTGACTGACTTATGTGTTGTTACCATGCATTATTTGGAAACAAAACAAAAATCGCAGGGAATGCTTTCATTGCAAGTTACGAAATTTTTCTATAATTTTCAAATTACAATTACTCAAGCAGGAACTTGCTCACATTTATAAAAAGGAATAAAAAATCTCAAATAAAAAACAAATTCACTAAATCTACAATATTGTTGTCTTAATCGAGTTAGGGTCCAAGTTGTTTTTAACGTTTGAAAACGGTTTCAAAGCCAGAAGTTTGTAGACATGAGAATTAAATAGCGATAACAGATAGCAAAATATTTTACATTTCGGAAGCCAATCTAAGCAACTGAGCACGGTATAAGCGACTTATGGTAATTCGATTTTGGGGGTTATGCAAACTGACGGGATAAGGAAAAAGGCCCCCCACAGCAACCAAACATGTTACAATATTTGAGTATACTCGAAAATTTCGTGAAATCACTCTTTATTAATCCATCAATTTTATGAGGAATGATCCTAATTGTTGTGATGTGCGGCGGATACTGTAGTATAGTTGCTTTCCTAATGTGATCCCTTTTTCTCGGTTGGGCTATACCCTCAGATATGTACACTGCACAAACGCATAATCAAAACCTAAGTATGAAAAGTTTCCCGAAAGAAAGGAGGAAATTTTCTTCAGATGTGGGCAGTCCAAAATAGCCTTTAAGGGATGGGTTCAGGGAAGGGGAGAAGAGATACACTTGATAAATTACAGGCCAAAGGCGAAGTTTCCGCTCATAACTACTGAATGAATTCAAGCTGTAGATCAGCTTTGATGATCCACTGTTAGTAGTCAGTTTTTGTGAGTTGGGCTAAACTTGGCTTTGATGTGTTGTTTAAAGGAAACAAATAAACAGTTAATTAATCTGTAATATTTGGACTGGTTGAAGTTGTTATCTTCAGAGTAATTGAACCTGAAATTTCATTTTTTGGCAATACTTCGAAAATACATGAAATTGAAGAACAAACCAGGGGGCAGAAAATGAAAGACACATGAATTACAATTTCGAATGATATTGTCATATTAACTTGTGAGACATTCAAAAAACAATCAGTAATACAAAGAAAAGTTCTGGTTTGCAAGACGATGAAAATGGACCGCCTTAAATACTTGCAAAATTGTTTGGCAAGAAAATCATAAGAAAATACAATGGTATAATTTTCGTAGTAACTAATATCAATGGAACCCTTACAAAAAAGGTGAGACAATAAGTTCCAAATTTGCAGGTTTTCACATGTTTTTTCCAAGGATTATCACAGGTTTTTGCATGGAAACCTGTGTTTTTCCTTGACATTGACGCGGAGATTCAAACAACAAACAGCTCTTAAATAAAGTGGCCTTGAAAAGTTTTTCTTCGGGTCTAACTTTAGGCTGTGAAAATAGCGAGGGAGACTCAGTAACTTGTACACTACGATGCGGTTTAAGTGACGCGAAGAAATGTTTCAATGAAAATCACGCTTGTGTTGCCACTGCGACAAAGAATAGAAAGGTCGACCGGATAAGTGACCTATTAGTAGGTCCAGTGTCTTCTACTTAATCATAGGGAGTAAAGAGTGCACCTTGGCCAAAAAGTTCCTAACAATTTGTACCACAGGTATCGCGGAAGTTTCCGGATGGAAGACAAAGCTTTAAAAAATAATTCAAAATTTTTGTGGAAGTATTGATGTACAAATCAGAATAAATGTTAAGCCTCTATGCAAGAGACACGGTAATATTTTACTTTGCTCTCTGTTGATATAAGGTCACAACCATGCATTGTGCATGCTATTACGTAACTGCAGTCGAAAAGCCGGCCCGACATAACATAACATAACATAACAAAACATAACACAACACAACACGACGCGACACAACACAACACAACACAACATAGCATAACATAACAGGTTGAAGGTCAAAGGAGGGTCAAGGCCGCATAAGATGCCCTGAAGTCCAAGCCCTAATCAAAAGTCAAACCACCAAAGCTGGACAACAGCCCCAAACAATCAGATTCTACCACAGCCATGGAAAAACTTGTCAATGTTAACCTTAAAGCAGTGAACCGACGGGGAGTTAACTACCCAATCTGTTACACAATTCCACTCGTTGACAACTCTATGGGAGAAACTTAACTTCCTAATGTCAAGCCTTGCAAAAGGCTTTTCCAGCTTTTTACAATGCCCACGCACCCGTGAATTACTTTTTTCTAAGTCCCCTTGACTCTCTGGAGAAGAGCCAAGGGGCAAAAACTAAACGATTACTCCCGGAGGAGTTCTGCTCCCACGCACCCGTGAATTACTTTGAACCCTTAAATAACTACAAGTCAGAAGGGGATTCCTTTCACAAAGAAACTTGTAAACCTAGAGCATGTCTACCCTAATCCTGTGACCTTTTAGACGGTGACATTTTAGACGGTGCAATGGTTTCCACTTAAACAATAGGGAGTAAAGCTGTATCTTGAACTAAAAAATACCTCACCATTCTTAGCGAGAGCATCAAAGTACCATTTACCATGGACAACGAATAGTAAAATTATAATTCTAAGCAAAAATGTTGTCAAAGTCCTGATGTATAAATGTCAGTCACTTTGTAAAAACATGACAATATTTGACTATGCCCTGCTATGAAGTAATGTACAACCGCTTAGCGAAACACAGCTTTATAAAGATTGCTACATTTTACGGAAGGTACACATATTTCTGACCGCCACATGTGGACATTTTTTCGAGACGAAATTTGATGTTTATGCAATTATGCAATCAAAAATTATAAATATACCCAATGAAAGTCACAGTATTCTTTCAAAAAGGAACAAACAACCACACATTGCAATATATGTTTGGTGTCCAGCAATGTCAGTCACACAGTTGTCCCTCTTAACAATGATCTACCCTAGCAACAACGACCTCGATGATCCAGAATGAAGACAGGGTTTGTGGCTTGGTACTATTTTGCTGAAAACAAGGCAAAACCGAGAAATAATTTCCAGTCGTTGAGCTTACAAATCATAGCTTGAGCCAGCACTAAAATGCACGATCCTACACATGTTTTGCAAAAGTGATGTCTGCATGGGTCCAAAGGATTTCCCTTCAGGGAAACAAAAAAAAAAAAAAAAAAAGGAGAAGCACCACACTATGCGGTAACTTCCACTGGTAACGTCGGATTTTTCTCCACAATTTCAAGCGGTAACGAGTTACCGAACTCGCTCATTGAGATTTACAAAAATTAAAATTGCTAGATGTTCATTAGTTTTTTCGACAACAAAACAAAAGCACTATTCCTTTAATTCTCCATTGTTAGTGAAATGATGAAAGATTACACGAGAAAATTTTCGATGGCCATATCACTTTTCTAGTTATGTTTTCAAACGGCCTGAATTCTGAACGAGAAATCCCTTTGTTGATTCATCCTCTGTAAAGAAAACATAATAGACATAATTTTATTTCCTGATTTTTTTGCGCTTACACTTAAGGACGGTCATTTGACACAGGTTTTTACAGAAGGTAAGACGCAGTGCTGACACCCATAAAAATAATAAATGAAAAATCAATATTTCAAAAAGTGACATTTTCAAAATGTTTCAAACGTTTTATTTAAGTATGCACGACTATAAAGCCTAGCCCATGGCGAAGTAAGTTTTATAATTCATGTAACCAAGCTGTTAACGTGGCCAAAGATACGCCAGCATTTTAGCTAGAAAAACAGATCTTGCACTTTCTTGTACATACGCCGGAAACTTAATCACGTGCTCTCGGATTTGTCTCCAATCGAGCTGTCGGAAATGGAAGGATCAGTACGTGTTAAAAATTTTTGAACGCTTAGGGTTAGTTTGTTAGTTAGATGGAATTTTACGGCCCAGTTCCCAACCTATTGGTTCAAGTCGAGCCGGCCACTGCCTTTTTCCCAGTTGTGGCTCACTGTCTTGTTTTCCCTACTCCATTGCTTATGCGGAGCATCACTCACAACGGCAGCAGGTTCCATTTTTAGAGTCTTTGGTATGACTCTTATTGGGAATTGAACCCAGGCCTTTCGCGTGAGAGACGGATGCTCTTCAAAAACGGGGTTTTCGAACGCTTAGGGACAAACACACAGGCGTGGGTTCTGCGGCTACATCCCGTCGACTGCAAGAAGCCATGAAGCCTCTTTCGCCGGTTTTTGAGTTAGTTGAAAGACATATAAACAAGAATGTATTACATGTCAGCTAGGTAAAACAGTAAAGTGCAGTAAAGTTTTCAATTTCGGTTTTAAATCCGGTGGAAATACAGTTCAAGTCTTCCCCTTTAGTAGCCTTGTACGACAAACGGGGTATAAGATGGGCATTTTCTACAAACCGCAAATCACGGGGGCTTTTTCGTCGGTAACGCAACGTTGGCGATGGAGAGACAAGCAATAAAAAATAGTCTGGTGCGCAGCCAGCTAATGCCCGACTCAACGTCAAATAGGTTGCACACAATAGCGTGTAGCCCAGTCCACAATTAGGGAATAAAGTCAATGGTGCCCATGTCTACATCAGATTCGAACAGGCTATGACGTCACGCATATGGGCTGCGAGACCCGAGGCGAAGCCGAGGGTCTCTGCCTATATGCGTGACGTCATAGCCTGTTCGAATATGATGTAGAGACATGGGCACCATGACTTTATTCCCATTCATAAATACTTTAATTTCGAGAAGTTTAGAAGGGAAAAAGCTTTCTTTTTAACAAATTTTTCATTGATCATCAAGTATTCTCCTTAACTGACTTAAGTAAGTTTCATGAAGTGCTCGTTCAGGTGTACGTAATTACCATGACTTTGACATTGAGTAGCGTAGCGAAAAGCTGTATTGCTGCAATGCAGTAGCTAGCTACACGCTACCTTCGTCGCTTGTACGTACGTACACAGTCATGAATCATGCATAGGCCTACTAGCCACTCATACAGAAATAGGCCTAGGCCTACTTTTGTGCCGTCTATTTGACGAATAAGTTATATTTTGGAAGTCTTGAACGAGGTCATATTTGGAACGATTTATCTCTTGGATTTGGGACTATAATCGAGTTCCACTAAAATTATATACTAGCTTGAGGATCTGTGGTTTGGTTTATATTGCTCACTGTGACGTTTGAGTTTGACTTTGACACACTAACGTCCTGCTATACGTTGCTGAAAACAGACTAAACAACTAACGTTAGCCTAGGCTAACAACGTTAGACCTAGCCTTTCAAATTAGCGTTACGTTGTTTTCGAAATGAGGTTAAGCCAGTAACCCAGCTTGACCTTTTTGTGTGGAATTTTATGGAACCAGACATATTTGCCTTTACTAACGGTGGCTGTCGCAATTCCTAAAGTTTTTATTGCAGAGAGAATCTATCAGAATCTTGCTGACGTTTGTCGATGCAGTAGGCAGGCTACTCGGGCCGGCTAAGGCTCTTCTTAATATTATCACATCTGCATTTCCTTTGGTGATTCTGGTGCTAAATTTCCTTACATAGCTAATTGTGCACAGAATACTTGACCAAGCATGTATGGAATATGTGAGATGAGCTGTAAGGTTAGTGAGTAACGTTATACTCGTTCACTCATTTCAAAACTATTTTTTTTCATCGCCCCAGATAGGCTAGAGGTTTCGAGTCTAACTGAGGTAGGCCTAGGCCTAGGAAGTCATGTAGTCCTACTTATATGCTTTTCTCATCAATAGTGTACATATCAATATTTACACGATCGGGGTCTAAGCCTAGGCCTAGGCCCTAGCCTATGTGGACTTTGAAACACTAACAAGACCTTCACTTAAATATGCTCTGAATTAAAGGTCTAAAATCTGATTAGGACATAATTTATTCGTTTCAATGTACACACAACATTGCGGTCAACCAAATATATTTACATTTTAAGTTGGACAGTTATGGGGTAAATTACAGTCGTAGGCCCTATGCCTTAATTGCTTAAAACGTCAGGCACCATAGTTGGGCTAGTATGTGTGCTATGTATGTGACCTAAAACTATGTATATAGTCAAGCCTATGTACATCTACCGTGTCGGCAAAGCTGTGTTTATAGTCATGTTGATCAAAAAGTTTCTCTCCATACACCCTATGTCTCTACACTGGATTAGAACATGGGTAACTGACCAATCACAAGCCAGAATTCTCAAAAAGTATTTATGAATTTGCGATCCAACGATACAGCTACCAGACTATCTTGTCGCGGTGAGCACATGATGGCCCACTCGGGCTAATTTAAAGGTCACACTATACAACTAATCACAGATCAAAGACACTTCTCTCATTTTGACGTTTGTGACGTTTAATTAACATACTATTTATTCGTCATATCGAAGAGACAAGGACATATCCCCTTATTTCGATTAACTGATCTCCACGGGATTTATTCCTTTAGTCCGCAAGTGTTGTCAGTTGCACGTTCAAGTTATTTTAAGCGACTGAACATGTTCGGTCGCATGGGCTGAGTTTGCGCGATTCTTTGCAACTAGTTGAAAAAGGTTGCAAACACTTGCCCATTTTGCGACGGGTCTGAATAATTTTATCGCAAGGAGTTGCATTGCATCAGGTCGCGTATAGTTTGGACGGTTGTTTCAGTGTTAAAGGTCAACTATATGTCTCTTGTCATACTTACACATGACATCCCACAATTACCCGATTGTTTAAAACAATGACTGACGCGCTGCCTCCCGCTGTCACTGAAACAGATACATCCCTTCTCAAAAAGTATTTATGAATTTGCGATCCAACGATACAGCTACCAGACTATCTTGTCGCGGTGAGCACATGATGGCCCACTCGGGCTAATTTAAAGGTCACACTATACAACTAATCACAGATCAAAGACACTTCTCTCATTTTGACGTTTGTGACGTTTAATTAACATACTATTTATTTGTCATATCGAAGAGACAAGGACATATCCCCTTATTTCGATTAACTGATCTCCACGGGATTTATTCCTTTAGTCCGCAAGTGTTGTCAGTTGCACGTTCAAGTTATTTTAAGCGACTGAACATGTTCGGTCGCATGGGCTGAGTTTGCGCGATTCTTTGCAACTAGTTGAAAAAGGTTGCAAACACTTGCCCATTTTGCGACGGGTCTGAATAATTTTATCGCAAGGAGTTGCATTGCATCAGGTCGCGTATAGTTTGGACGGTTGTTTCAGTGTTAAAGGTCAACTATATGTCTCTTGTCATACTTACACATGACATCCCACAATTACCCGATCGTTTAAAACAATGACTGACGCGCTGCCTCCCGCTGTCACTGAAACAGATACATCCCTTCTCTTACTATCTCGTTTCATTCGGTCAGTTTCTTCAGGGGTAAATTCAGCCATCCAATAGGACGGAAGACTTCCGCAAAGATCGGCAAAGATCGGTCCGCTAATCGTTTCCAAGAACCCGTTTGGAATTAGTCCTTTAACTTTAAGTTGAACTGTTTCTCGAACTTCTAGCACCTAAGAAAACGTCAAAGAATAATGAAGTAAAAATATCTCACGTTTATCTAGAAGCCAATTTCCGACCGTTTAGTACGGAAAACGTGCACTCTAAAATCAATAGAGTAACCTTAGTCACTCTCTAACGAAGTGAAAAGTAAGAATTCACTCCAATATTAGAGTGTTAATTCACTTCACGAAATGTAAAATTCAATACAGTAAGATTGTAAATTCACTCTCCCAAGGGTGCCCGCAATGATGATCACACAGTGTTCACTATAGACATTCTATCAAGGCTGACAACTCGCTCTTTTGGAGGGTATTTCTTTCTTTTAACACTCTAACGAAGTGAATTTACGCTTCTAACTCTATTAGAGAGTGGCTTAGTTCGCTCTTTTGATTTTTAAAGGTCAAGAGCATCCCCCTCCCTAACTTATTTTGAAGCATCAGTTAAATCTCACATCTTTCTTCTTATTTCTCTTCAAAGTATCTTTCATCATATTTTATGACTTAACTATTGCATATTCAAGGTGAACTAAGCAGTTACTTCTTTTAAATTTCACATTTGAGAAGAAAAATGTTGTCACATGACCCTCTACAGCCAATCATGAAACAGGACAGTCTCCTACACTACTTTTAAGTTAGGAAGACTGCTTTTGCTATTTAAGTGTCGGAAATACTTATGGGAAGGGATTTGAGGGGATAGATCAGGAAATTTGTTTGAAACGTTACATAGAGATAGACAGTGTGGTCCGACTATGACAAGGTGTAATTAAGTTAGGGGGGATGAGTGATTATCACAGGAAGGTATTGGACTGACAAACAAAATATAGGGGACAATATTGTAAGTTGCGCTCTCTGTATGATCAATTTCAGTTGTCCACAGCGGAAGTGAAATATTTGTGAAAAAGTTTTGAAAAGTGGAAAAGTATTGGTAATTGCTCGGTATTAGATTAGTCTGCAAACGTGATCTCGGCGATTTTTCCCCTATGTATGGGTGAATATCTAGCAAATCCAGTTATCTAAGCTGATGGTTTGTTTTATAAGTCTTTTAAAGTAATTTGTGTACACACAAGTAAGTATCAACAGATTAAGAAGCAAATTTCCTCTTGACAAAACTAAACAGTTTAAAAGAGAAAAATATGTAGCACATGTTTACGCTTTAAGGCTATGTTGCTGCCTTGCGGAGTTGATTCAAATAATAAATTAATCATTTAATGCGTTCCCCTATAAACGGGCAAAACACTTGAAATCCCTGTAATTTTTTCTACTACTCCCTGGGCTTTCGTTTACCTGCTTATGCATTTCGCTACTCACTCATGAGTCTTCGATTAGTTTATTTTAAAAGAATGGTCCAGGTCGGCGGGCCAAATTTGTGTTTTGTAAGTTCAAGGGAAAATGCAGTTCCCCCCTCCAAATATGAAGTAGTGTGGTAAATTGCCCTGTTCATGATTGGCTTTTGAGAGTCATGTGACAATATATCTCTCCTCAAATGTGATGCAATATATCTCTCCTCAAATGTGAAATTTACTAGCAGTGACAGTTTGGTTTTCCTTGTATATGCCATATTGAGGTCCTAAAGTACTTTGAAAGATAATTCGAAGCACATGCGTAGGAAGCGGGGGGGGGGGGGGTGGACAGACAGTCTCCCATTGAAAAATGACGGGGCGGAAGCATGCTTCCGTCCATTACAAAATGCATTAGTGTTCGATCATAAATCAGTTTGGTAAACTTTTCTGAGCTCTGACTGTCTGTAAATGACAAATTCTCACCACATCATCAAGAGACATCGGCAGCAATATTGTTATTTTATAAACTTTCTTTCATAGAGTTCCAAGTTTTCCCCAATGAAAGCTCTTAATTTCGAAATATTTTGTCTAAAACCACGAAAAAGGACAACAAAGTTTGGAAACTTTTGACGTGTCATCGGAGAGTAACAGTTTGTAGGGCTTAAAAACATTACGTAGCAACAGCGATTCAGTAGTCGTGCAATCATTCTCAGATTTACTACCAGTATGTAGGAAGTGCAGATTCTTCAGTAATCCCCCAATTCTTTGAATTTCCCTAAAGAAAACCCAGAATCCAAAGGTTTTTGCAGAACAAGCTCCATATCTACATCTATTTGTTTAAAAGGGGCAAATTATTCGGCGCTCAGCAAAGTATGTCCCTGAAATAGTGATGTTCACACTTGAAAGAACAAATCGTACAGACTTCTACTTACAGATGCGAGACATGCTATTTCCGGCGGCGGGGGTCGCGATTTTCCAAAATCCCCAAGTATTTAAATTTTCTTAAAGGAAACCCTGAATCTAACCAATTTTGTGCAATAGCAGCTCCATATATACAAATGTCTTCGAGTAATTTATCGGCGCGGTACGCGCGCCGCAAATTACGTTCCTAGTGTTCACACTTAAGGAGAAATAAAAAAAAAATGGTTGCTTGACCCCTTGGAAAGAACGTCTAGCTACGTCACTGTTGCAGAGGGCAAAGATATACTGGAATTGTTGTCTAGTGTAGCATGGCTGACATAAAACGAATATTTCACCGTTTTTCAGCGCGAAGTTTTATTTGAACAAATTAGTTACGGCATTTAACTTTTTATTTAAAAAAAAATGTTCTTGATCGTAGACAGGTAGAAAAAAGCGAAAAGTTTAGCATTAGAATGTACCTTTTGGTCTATGGGGTAGGGTGAGTTGCATAGTCAAAAATTGTTCTGCCCCCCCCCCCCCCCCCCACTTTAATACTGCTTCCTTCGCCACTGATTCGAAAAGACGTAAGAATAAAATCGTTAGATTAAGCTTTTACTTCAAAATAAGTGCTCTAACCCCTTAACCCTTTACCGTTGTGCTCCGATCGGGGCATATTTGCGCGCCTCGGGAGCGGGTGGAAAAGCTGACGTAGCCTGCCCCGCATCGGCTTCCGTAGGCCATTGACCCCTTGACCATAAACTATTGTCTCTCTCGTTGTTGTGGCCGAATTTTCGGGTAGCTACTCGCGGTTTCGAGCTCCGCGTGAAACAGTAAAGATGGGTGACAGCCGAGCTCTCCGCATGGGTCCAAAAGGACCCAAACAACGGTAAAGGGTTAAAGAGGAACATTTCTCAGCAATGGTGAGTTTCATGCATTTCTCATGTTCGGTTTCCGAGATATTAACAATTGAAGTTGACCACATGCATTTTCTGCAAACAATAAACTTGGGGCAAGCAAGCGTGATGTCATGGTCTTATATTGTCATGGCTGCACGGCAGCAAACGCTATGTTTTACTTCACAATTTACTGGAATGATTAGAATGGATTTTTTTTTATTTTTAACTGGTTCTAAAATGTTTGAAGATGTCCCTGAACTCCATGATGAAGGAAAATACAAACCTCCTCATTTCTAGCGGAAAGTTGTAGTTTTCCCAGATCGAATACAGGTAGATTGTAAACACTGGTGAAAAAGCACATCGTTTTGTTGCTGTCGCGTACAGCAGCCACACCCTGCAAAGATACAAAATCAGAGACTTCAGGACTTTGGTAGAGTTCGTATACAGAGCGGTATAGTCAGATAGTGAAGTCCGCGGGCTTCGAGTCACGAGTACTTCATTTTTCAATTAGCAAGGATCCGAGTCCGGACTCGTACTCGAGTCCCTGTACTTTAGCAATTGGGAAAAATAAACCTCTCTGCGGGCGGAAGTCACTCGAAACTCTCAAATGACGAGTTCGAGTCCGGACTCGACTATACATGACTGTCAGACTGTTAGCATGCAAGAACAGGTGACTACATTAAAACTTCATATTCACTGGACACACATGTCACCATATCCGAGTCAGTGGCTTGGAATTATATATCTCTGCAGTTACGGTGACCATTTCCTACTCTCTAAAACATCATTCTCGTTCTAGGCGGTTTTTAGTCTAAGGTAACACATTCATTCCGTTAATTTAGTTATAAAGTTAAAGTGATGGAATGAAGCATTGTCGAGCCTTTTACATTTTAGTTTCACCCTAATCAGAGACAACTAGCTAGTTTCCCCCTTGTATGACAAATACAAAGCTGTATTGCGATTACGGCTGGTGCAATTTCTTGTCATCCAGGACCTTCCAGACCCAAAGAATGCAGTGGTCAAATGGTAAGGCATAGATCATTGACGTATTCTGAGGGGATGCACGGGACGGGAGATCCTCCACAGAATAGCGATCAGGCCAGGCAAGTTGGCTACCCGGGTTCAACTACGTAAATATGCCTACAACGCCCTTCTTCAGGGACATATCTCTTCAAAAAAGTCCTGCAGGAATATAAAACCATCTATAACATTCACATGACTTTTCAATTTACCTGGTCGAAATCGTATACCGCCGTATCGCCCGCTCGACCGTTTTCACCGGTGTAGCGAAACGTCACAATGTTTTCTCTCTCATCTGCGTGAACAGATTCAACATATTTCTCTCCTCCAATGTTAATGCGAACTTCAAAGTTCTATCGACAGAACAGAAAAAAGTTAATACAATGAAATAAAAAGTAAGAGAACAAAAACTTCGAGAACAATATTGAGAACTAAATCTCTAACAAGCAGATTAGGAGTCAGAAATGAGATAATGACAATTGAACTCATGGGCATGTAGTCCAACTCTGCGCCGGAGGTACACATGCATTCACGGACAGCGCGCCTCAAAACTTGGTTAATTGAAACCATTATGTGGGGTTCTTGGCCTAAAGCCAATTGATGTTTTCTCTCAATCGGTTTGATTGAAAAATACCAGATACAAGCTCGTCGCCAAATTCCTGGATACGCGCCTCACCAAATGGTTCAGTCAGAAATTTTAACCATGGTGAAACAGAGGGAATGTCGAAGACCAGATTCGGTGCTACGAGGCGGTGGGATGAGGGGGCATTCGGCCCTTGTTGAGGTCTAGGGGCAGAGCTTCAGTGAACGGAAGCTCTGGGATAATAAATGAATTTATTTTGAGGCATTACAAAATAATGCATTTCGCTTCAGAAATGACACTTACTAGACCTCAAAATCATAATTAAAATTAAAATAGGAACCGTTACATGGAGTTTTCCTCAGGTTTAGCAAGGGTTTGGGAAAAAGTAATTTACTGAAGGAATACGGGACGCAATAAAGAGTATTACTTCAATACATTTTAGTGCTACATAATGGGATATCAATTAATGTGACTGTGTAAGACTCACGCGGGACACCTCGAACGATTTCTTTTTGGGAATTGCTATTCCCTTCTATTGCCGTATGAGTGGGATGTGGGGATTTAATTGCAAGGGCCGTGGTGAATCTACTGCCGACTGTCTGATTTGAGATTTTCAAGTCTAAAATTCTAGGCCTTGAAGGGCAGTTGTTTTACGACGCTTAGCGACCACGAATGTGGGAGAAGCCATTTGGCTTATGAATTACAACTTCACGTCGGGTGGCAACCAATTCAACAATTTGGATCAAATTTGGTATATTTTGAAAGGCCAGTTCAGATGGGAAAACCGTAGATTGCTCTTGGATGAAAAACCCACCTTACTTTGACCCGGCCAGGAATCGAACTCCAGACCTCCCGGTTGCTTAGCTTCATCGCTTCAAATGCCACCGCCTTTATCCACTCGGCCAAAGCACCGGTTAAAGTCACAGGTCTCAGTACTCGGAATGCGTGTGTGGTGCGTATCCGATAAAAGAATGGTTGCAGCATGGAATCATGGGGCACAGTGATACAGGATACATCACACATACTGAGCTCAGGACAGTATTGTGTTCCCTTGTTTCGAGCAGTTCGTACATACAGCAATGAATGTGTGTAGTCCCATGGAACAACAGAAAAAATGGACGTCTCAGGCCACTTTACGGCATAGAAAAGCAATTTTTTACACTGAAAAGAGCAGTTTAGATACTGCGTATTATCCATCCCTATAATATGGATTAAGAAAGAATGAATGTCTCGATATTTTAAAGTAAATTCAATTTTTGGCACACGTGTTGTATTTGTAGGAACCTTTTGTTTATCCCGACGACTTGCAGGATATGCGCATGAACATAACCCCAATTCGAATTACCGAAATGGCTTAATGAGTAAATCAGGCTTCCCTGGGAGTGCGCTCTAAGAGCTCTGACAAAAAATCTCGCAACATTGCCATTTTTATGATAAAAATTTTCCTTCATTTGTCCTAACGTTTCATGTTTAATCATATGAACAGAATACCGAAATTTTCTAAGGCTGCAAAATATATTTCTCTTAAAGAGGCTTTTCTTATGGTGTCATACTCCCCAGCGACCATGTTGGAGTACTGTAACTACATAGTAGACCACACTCGATGCGTTTGCTCGGTGAATTTGCACACACCGCGCACACTACCAACGCACGATGTGCAGCGCAAAAGACACGTGTATTTGGCATGGTTGTCCTCCAGCATGGCGGATCCGTGACGTAATTGCAAAAGCTCTATAGTCGCTTCTCGTTTTCTTTCGCGCATATTAACATTTCCATTTAAAAACAAAAAACTGCAAAAACATGTTATTATTGGCAGTATCCATAAAAATGTTATATTAATGTGTGAGTAGGCTATAAGTAATCTCAACATTTCTAGTTTCTTCTATAATTCTTGGTTAAGAATGCATTCACTGAAAGTCACAAGCCGCTTTTGACGGGTAAAATTTAATGAAGTAAACGCATATTAAGTGTAGCTAGCTGATGAGACGCAGTTGACAACCCACGTTTAATTGATGCAATAAAACACTGTTGATCTTTACGCGGTAGTGGGCGTGGCTTACCAACTGTGACGTAACGTAGAAACACTCTGTAGTAATATTTCGAAAGATAACTTAAAACAATTGCAAATTTATGAGGTAACATAGGCCTACCTGTCTTTTGCCCGTATCGGTTGCTACGTAACTCTCTTCTAAGTCAGCAACTGCTTTATAATAACTTTCACGCTGTTCAAGAGAAGTCCATACGATGGCTACTACTGCAACGAGTACAAGTAGCCCAAATAAAATGGTCACGATAAACGGACGTCCATACTTCTGAGATGTTTGCTGAAATTCAAATTTACTAAGAAATGTTAGAGTACCATTATTGCGTTTGGGGTGCCGAGGTCTGAGGAAAAACATAACTTTTTCCATCGGAGGTAAACATGATCAACTTGTATGCAAGCGCTCACGTTCTCAGGTGTTTTGCTCCCAAGGATGACGTCAGAGTTTCGTCAATGCATAAGGTCTGTATGTTGTTCCCTGTTGTACCCTGTCTCGGGCTGTCTGACAATGGCCGTGTTCACCTGATGAGACCAGAATTTACGTCTCAAAAACAGTTCTCAAAAGATACCTTTAAAATGACAATTACAAGGGATTATGGGACTGAATATTTGAGGGCTCCCAGTTGTCCGTCGGCGCCATATTGCTAGTACCCATATAGCGCCACCAGTTTGTACTAGGAGCAATGGTTGACAGACGGTTAACGCAGTTTGGTGCCCGCGGTTGTGAAAAAATAGTGAAACGTAGGCCCGAAGTGATAGAGAGGGGAGCAGCGATGTTGCGACAGCACAAAACAGAAAAATAACTTCCCAGAATCTTCCATTTGTGAGTGAATTTTGGTCGAAGATTCCGCTATTCTACTGTCAATGTCCTGTAGGGCTATAGGCCATTCATCCCGACAAAAAGACGTACACCAAAACCCTATCCCGCAATTTGTCGTCATTTTCATTTGGAAAAGGGCCAATGTAAAGGATTCTAACTAACCAACAGAGGTCACGTTTGCACATTATCGGAATAATTTTAGCCTTTCGCCATGAACTAAGGAACAGAAAAGAATTCAACAGGACTCATGATTTATGATTTTTGAGAACTTTTCATGAAAAGATTCCTAAACGAAGCTCAATATTAGTTGCGGAGGTCACTTTGTATAGGAGGAATACCGGGGTCATTAATCCCCTAATGTATTATTCCAGTGGTCCAGTATTTACAATTCCAAGTCACTCTTTAAAGTGAAATGAGGGAGGTAGCGTCAGGGGAGGCAGTGAGCTACTTCCCACACATATTCGCAAGAAAATGTGAAAAGAGAAGGAAAGACGGGATGAACAAGAAAAGTATCACTCAACTCATGTTTTGCGCCCTATCAAAATACCCAGGCTGGCGCCACCCCTATAATGAGACAAGGACTGTGTAGACTTTATGGAATATAATGCAGCTAATGGACCAGTGCGCCGGTTGAGGATGGTCAGGGAGCTCTTTCATCTTCCGAAGTTGCACAAAAGTTATTTCTAAATTTAGGGGCAAGAGCAGTCACCCCAACTTGAAGTAGTGTAGTCGACTGTCCTGTTTCATGATTGGCTATTCGGAGTCATGTAACAACCTTTCTTCTCCTCAAACTTTACAAGAATTAGTGTTTGGCTTATATTGGGTATGCAATATTACGAATGATAGTTTGGAAAAATATAAGGGGAAAGTTGGGATATTTAGTTGCTGCTGCAAAATGAGTTTGGGGACTGCTCTTGACCGCTCAATTACGAGAACGAGATGGGGTGACTGTTACATTATAAAAATATGTACCTTTACGCGCATGAAAAAAAAAAAATAGATAGGGCAAAGGCAGTCGTCTCATATTTACTTTGAAGCACCAACTTAGTCTAACAATTCCTTTTTATCTCTCTTCAAGGTATCTTTCATAATATTTTTAGGATTTCAATATTGCATATTCAAGGTAAGCCAAGCAGTAACTCCTAGTAAGTTTCACATTTGTGGACAAAATATTGTCACATGACTCTCAAGAGCAAATCATGAAACGGGACACTGTACTACACTTCTGGGACTGTTCTTGACCTCTATTTATTTATGCGAAAATCGTTGATGTAAGAAATATAAAAACCACCTTCGGTTACAGTTAACTACTTTAAAAGTGATGAGTTTCTTGAGAAAATCATATGGACGAAGGAAGAGGTATAGCAATTGTATCAAGAGAGGATGATTTTCAAATGTTGTAGGCTACATTAGACCTTAGTGTGGAAGATATTCGTTTAGAAATTTGATCTAAAGTTAGGACTAAGCATAGGAGAGTCTAAGTTGACTTAACTTTAAGAAATTTTTGGAATGAATATATAATTAGGAAGTTATTTAAGGGCCAAAAGCATTTTGCTCTTACTTACCCGGTGTCAACTGGCATTTCATTAGTCCACATTTAAAGTTCTTTGTAAAGTGGAAATGGTTTGATGCTATTGGTTTTGTACCTCCGTGCGGAAGAAATAGAGATAAATAGACGGTACAATGAAAATAAATTGAAAACTGTTAAATCCTTTTTGTGTCACTACTTTCTACTGGGCTCAGCTGAAAAAGCGTCATCATCCAAGGAAGGGCGTCAATTTACACAAGCCTTCAAATTAAAAAAAGGGAAACCCCATTTACAGTTTCAGAAATTTTCTTCGAAATGTTTCAGGTTCCCTAGGCAGGAGCCCCCTCCCCCCCCCCTTCGAGCTTTCCAACTTTTCCACGGTCACTGTATAATTATGTCATAATCCTTTTTAGATGACTTCGGCCGGGTCGTATCAAACACTGTAAAATGTAACCTACTGTCATTATGCCTGGTATTCAGCATAAGCAATGGATTATGGAAATAAGTCAAAGGACCACATGAAGAATAAAGGTCATGGTGGGCCCGACTTTGACTACTTGGTTGGAAACTGAGAGGAACCTCATCTAACTAGAAAACGAACTAAAAAAATCACTTTTATATATCTGTACTTACCATTGAAATGACTGGTACCATCGTCTGTATAGGAACCGCTGTTTCGCCATCTCCATGTTTCTTCATCTCTTGGCCAGTTGTGGGTTTCATTCTTTTTTCCTTAGTTTGACTTTCCTCGAGGAATAAAGTCACATGACTTGTATGCGATCTACGAAGTTCGGTGCTTTGCTAGTATAAGTAAAATTCCCCTACTGGATCATTCGCTTTTATACTATCTGATCCAGGAATTACAATAAGTGTTTGTGCCTCCCCGCGTAGCCCTGTTCTATCTTTTTTCCGAAACTGTGAGTGTAAATGGAGTACGTTGCTCGGGTCAGCTAGCGGTGAGCCATCGCCTTTCCATGACCTATCGAAGATTCAAAAACTGATTTCTTGGGTCGAGCATAGAAAGTAAATAATGAAAAGTAAAGCAACGAGATGAATTACAGATTATTTCTTCAAATTTTCAAAAAATTGTAAACCGTGTTGCTTCACCCTAAAAATAAAGAGTGAAATTTGATCTACGGTGAGTGTCGACAGTGACCATGATCGACTGAAAATTGACTGAATTCTGCTCGACTCGGAGTGATAATTTACTCCAAAAGAGTGAAAATGTCGCGGGATTAAAGTGGATGCCACTCAAAACAAAGAGTCGTCTCTGTAGCGAATTTATTTTGGTAGATTTTCTTTAGAGCATGCGGAGAGTCTTACCTACTGACCAGAACAAATCGTTAGCTAGTTGTTACAAATGGGGCTAAATGCTAAAAGATTTCCATGCAGTTCTCAAGAAGTGAAGGACTTAGAGCCAAGGACTTTGATCTGATGTATGGTCTTAGCCTTTGGCCAACTTGAAGTTGTAGAAGGATTATTACAGTAAAGGTTGGAATTCGTCTTTCCCAGTACACCCTTTTTTGTGACTACAACCACATGCCTCGGGAATTGGTAGGGTAATCAACCAGTTTATGGTATAGGTAGAGCTAGAAGACGGCTATCACATCTAAATTTTTCATCAGTTTGTTTGTTCAACTAAAGACTCTACTGTGTAGTGTTCGATGCAATTTCCCGTCTTAGAAGAATCCCTTTCCCCGTGTGAATATTTGTCAAGCCAACTAAAGCTACAATTATTGTGTCACACTGAGCCGTACAACGTGAGAGGGGTTGCCCTTATTATTTTTAATGTATGGTCTCCATCTGGAGAAGTTGAATGTGTGGGAGGCCTCAGTGAGTGTGATAAATGTGTTAAAGATTTAGTGACTTTTTGCTGACAGCTTAAAGATTCTTTCCAACCAATTAAAACTTATATTAATATAACAGTTTACCAATGAAATTTGAGTGCTATGATCAACCAATAAAATGGTCATGAGAGGCCGTGACTGAGATGGTTATATAATATTTATCGTGGGACACGGACCCGCATGGTAATCGTTACATACATTTACACATCTGCACAAATATTCAGTGTCCAACTTGAACTCCTGCATTTAAACTGTTCCCCCTCCCCCCCTTCATTTAAACTGTTCCACAGTAGTACCTATCTACGAAGTGCCACTGACTGAAAATGGCAGTAGCACCCGTTTTCGGAGAAATTACGTATTTGATCACAAGGGGGTTTTTGAATTATGGAAGAGGTGACTATTCGCCGACATCTAGCAAAACTTCTATAACGGCTGGTTTAAAGCTCAGGGAGATCTATTAAGGTTTGACTAGAGGTAAACAATATCAGGGGTCAAATGCAAACGGGCTTTCATTGTACTCAATTTGGAAGCCGTTGCTGAGAACACGATACTTATCATTTTGTCTGTAGATGGCGTAACATAAATATAAGGGAATTTCCCTTTACACATACAGCTTTCGTGTTTTGGTCAGTGTAATCATTGGAAGGTTAAATGAAAGATTGTAAAAATTACTTAAATTCTGGAAGGGAAAAGATGTTGACTCGAAATATGGCCTTGGTATTCTGATTTTCTGGGAAATCGGCGATCGCTCAAGGTAAGTGAGGGCAACATAAACTCGATAAGTGAATCGAGGAGTATAATTTCCAACTTTTGAGGTTATTTTAAAGTTTGTCGTAACAAATGTCGATATCTTGTCTTTTGTAGGCAAGAAGTGTTGTCCAGAACACGATTAACTTTGGGCGGCCGATGCACTCTGCTTAACAAGAAATTTCGGATACGGCTTAGTAGATGCACACTGTTTAGCAAGGTGTCCCTTGATTCGCTGTTGCCGTTTTATTGCATCGATTGAATTATTCATTAGGTTTAGGGATTAGGTTTGAGGTTAAGACATGGTTAACTTCTTATATAACAAATTCTTGTTCATCACCAAGAAAATTTCATAGCTAACGATAACGCTTATTCCTAACCTACTCAGTAACCCTAACAAAATCGATACAAATGCAAAGACAACAGCCAGTCAAGAAAATCTATTGTTAAACAGTGCGGCGCAACAGCGTCATTTTAGATAGCACATATATAGGCATTCTGGTGAAGTTATTATTCATTCAATTATTTCCAATGTTCGGTTCTCGACATGTAAGAAATTGAGATTGCCCATATTTTCTACAAAACGTGAACTTCAAGCACGCCAGCTTGATTTCACGGATTTGGGCCTTGGACTATTCTTTTATTGCAGTCAATCACAGTTCACGGGGCGAAAGGAGCCCACGGCAAAATACACTGTGAAGATACCGAGGGGAGTAGAGCGAAGGTCCCATTACAGCAGGATATCGGATCAGATTACGATCCGATATTTGTGAGTTTTACCTAAAATCTTTTTTCAAAAAGAAACAAATATGACTATCCTGTCGAAATATAAGATTTGTTTAGCAGGAGTGCAAAAATCGAAATTCGTACTAATCATTCCGTGACGTCACATACGGAGATAACTTTTGGAAAATATGCGTAGTCCGGTAAAAGCTGTTTGTCAACGTGACGTTACGGAAAAAATAGTTTACCTTTCATGTTCATTGTTCCTTTCATATAACTCTCATATTTACTCAGGATGGGAAATTTTTGTTTCTTCCCCACAATAAATGGAGGAGATTTAAATTAAAACTCACAAAAATCTGATCGTAGTCCGATCCGAGATCGCTGTAGTGTGACCCGGGCTTACGAGCATTCCCCCAAACTTCCTTTGAAGAAAAAGCTACATGACACAGTTTTCCTCCTTTTTTCTCTTCAAAGTGTCTTTCTGTACATTTTATGACTTTACTATTGCATATTCAAAGTAAACCAGGCAGTTATTTCTAGTAAATTTCCCATTTGAAGAGAAAAAATGGTGCCACATTACTCCAAACAGCCAATCATGAAACAGGACAATCTACTACACTACTTCAATTTGGGATGACTGCTCTTGCCCTTTAACTACTGACCATTTGGCATACTAATTTCGTGAAAACGAACGGCAGACATACCTGTGCGTTTTGTTAGTTTCTTTACGCCCCTCACGTGTATTCGTTTTCCAGATAGGCCTATCATAGCCTGACAGGGAGTTATCAGGGAGTTGTCCCTAACAACACCCTGTTCGGACAGTCATTCGAACCCTGACATGTTGTGATTGAGTTCATGTGTGATATAGCAGGTTGAATCGCTGCGGCTATTGTCAAAACAGTATTGTTCTACGAAGAGCTGTCACTCCTCAGTGACGGATTACATGCATCTACGTGCAATAGGGGAGGTACTTTCTAGCATTAGCAATCACCCAGAAGACCACAATCTGCCATAACATTTGGGGTATATACATGTGAACTTTGACGGTAAAATTTCGGTATCCACACATTTCCAAACCACTCCATTATATACAAAAATAATCGCCCGCAGATGATAATACTTCGGTCCGATTCCCCAACCTCGTTCACCACCCCATCTTCATCGACTTTATACCAACATTTGCTGTTGGAATCCTGCTTTTGTGTATGTAGACGACTCAACTTAATTGAGGCGTTCCTTTTGTCGTGTCACAATATCCAGTTATCTGTTTACTGAGGCAAAAGCAGTCGATCTTTTACTTTTAAAACAACAACTAAATCCTATAGATTTCTCAGTATTTAGCTTTCATGAATATTTTAGGACTTAAGCGTATTGCATAGGCCTATTCAAGGTTAACCAATGTAGTGCGTGGGCTGGAGAGGCCCACCTAGCAACCCCCTAGAACTGATGAAATAGGAATGTAGTTTGAAGTGTAAATTTTCAGATTTTTTATGTTAACACTGATTTCTTATGGATGAACTATGGTTTCTATAGGTTGTGCACGACAGCTGAGTGACTATATTTCGGGGGCAGGGGAAATTCAGAAACAATAACTCTGGGAAGAATTGTTACTTTTTAATGAATGACCCATCAAAATATTTGCAATGAACAACTCTACCAAACAAAAAATTAAAAATGCAAATTATGTGCAATATGAGGTAATCGGAGGTCAAAAGTTCACCAATTTTGAACGATGCCCTAAATGTGGTACACCCATCTTGATACAGCCATTTCTACCCTGGATTTGTACAAAAAAACTGTTAACTACATGGAACGTGTTGTTTAGACATTCCCTTGCATTTTTTTAACTCCCAACATTCAATTATTTTCTTTAAATTTATTTCTGTGACACACGGGAGTACGTCAACGGTCAAAAAGTGAGAAAAACTGAGAAACAACGTTAAAATAATTACAAAAAAAAATCATTAAAAAACATTTCAGTAGAAATAATTCTAAAAATCTTGCTATGGGATTATAGCGTATTTTTTAGGAATTATTTCTGATATTATTGCAGTCCCATAGCAAGGTGTTTAGAATTTTTGATTGAAATATATTTTTAAAACAGACAAATGCAGACTGCTGATTTGTCAACCAGACGCCAGAAGAATACGCGCATAGTCCACACGTTAAAAATGGTTGTAGGAAGTTGTAGAATTACAGAACAAAAATTAAAAGTACAAAGAGATTACAACAGAAGTGTTGTCATTTTTTGAAACCTATTTGTCAGCATGTTTGCTGTAATCTTTATTTATCTCTTTATTTTTTGTTCTGTAAATCTTTCGCAACTTTTAACAGTGCAGGTGCAGAGCGAATTTAGCAAGTTGCTGATTTTTTATTATTATTGCAAGGGAAAGCTAAACATACAGACTATTTGGATTCTTTTTAAAAGCATGAAATCTCAATTTGCGGACATCTGAACAGGGACATTTTTCCAAAAAATTTGGCAAACTAATGGTGGCGCTCCGCTTAGATAGTCTTTCGGGTCAACGTACTTTTCGATAACGTTTTGACCACTTTGCAGTTCGCAAACTTATTTTGAAGTGAGCATATCATTGCAAACGACAAAAAAGATAGCGACAGTTAGATTCTACGTTCTGTGTTACGCTAAGCGTCAACTGATGGTGACGCTCAACTCATAGGTAGTCTTTATGACAGAATTCCATTATTTCGGTCAAAGAGCTAAACACGAAATTCTCCCGTACGACTAAAGCGATCACTAATGCTCCTTTTCATTGACTCCTAAAAGTACGCAATTTTAGAGTCAAATTTTACTTCAAAAAAATAGAGTGCATGGCACTGAATTGCGTGTAAAAGACACAATATTTGAGTTTTGTCCCTACTAGTAACCAGCACAATTCAACTAAGTGGAAAATCTTGCATTATTTTGCATCTAGGCTCCTTGAAAAGGCAAAACATTATTGAAGGGGAGGGGTACGCTTTCTTCTTAGACCCCTCCCCCAGGTCGGCGATCACTCAAAATACCACAAGGACCCTTCAGAGAAGACCTGCGTACGCCACTCAGCGTTGGGATAATGAGGTTTAACTAACCTTTCGCCACAACTACCTTCGGCCACCCTTAAGTTGCTATGTCCCTTGTCACTGCCCACTGGCAGTACCTTGTCATGTTGTCCCCCTGTGGGTTGGGAGTTGTACAAATTGCGCAAGGTATTCCAAGCCTGCAGTCGCAATGCGATTTAAGGGGAGAACTTAATGTACAACGTATTTGGAGCCAAATTAAACTTTTAACTGTTTTAATACATGTGTCTGTGATGGGATATGTAAATCTAAAGATTGTCATGTAGTTAAGCAACCCCTATTCATTAGACCATTTGCGACAGTTATGTGTATAATAGTGTCAAAGTTTTGCCGAAAATTGGAAGTAGGTGTTTCTTTTGCAATTGGTTTTTTTTTTTGTCAGTATGCTTATGTTTTATTGAAGTGGATAGTTTTGCTAACAAAAGGTCAAACTAAGGATTAATTTGATTCTACTACCAAGCCTGGAAAATGTCTTTTTCGAATGTCTAACTGTCTAAGGAGTTGGAATTTTCAACATTTTCTAAACTCTCCGCTCCAACTGAAGGTGGCACTCCGCTTGCACTAGTCTTTCAGGCAGCATTAAACATTTTGTGCGATAGCCAAAATATCAGCCCCTTTTCAGAGTGCACATGAACCAGGGGGGATTCGCTCTTGGTCGGATTCTTAAACACTGGGAGATCGGTCTTTGATGTTGTGCATCGGGCATCGACTTGCACTTCTCAACAAGAGATCCAAGGACCGCCTCTAATTTAAGACACCATACTTCCTAAAAAGGATTAACAACCAGTCGGATTTTTCAAAGGGATGGGACAATGTCGTAGGCAGTTTTTTCGACCAGATCATCGGTCAGAGGAAAGGCCTTCCCCTCCCGTTAAAGATATTTTAATACATTGAGTTTCTCCTCAGACGCAATATTAAGCGTCATCTGGAGTCAATTTTTGGCACATTACCGTATTTTCAGAATTCGATTGATGAGGGTCACCAGCCTCCATCTGGCTACGCCATTTGGGGATCGTCTCTTGCATTCCAATGTTGGATCCAAAACACAGCGACAAGTGGCTTTGCATGGAAAGTGTTGTAGTGTAGTATTGCATTGCTGTGGCATTTATGCAGTTAGTACCGTAGGTCGACGAAACGCTGCTTTCTAAAAAGTAAAATATTTGTTGACTGAAGTTACTTTCGAAACACCGAAATGAAATAAAGGTCTTCACTTTTTGAGACGTTATGTGTCTTGGTTACTAAATGGGCATATACTTCTACATTATATGAGAAACAGGAATGGACTAAAGATTTCTATCTTGTCAGACTGAGGTTCAAGTTTCCTGTCGACGCTTGGGTGGAATCGGGTAGAAACCACAATGCATGGCAAAGAAGAAAAAACACCGTACATTATAATGTTCGTAGCGCTTTGGGAACCTTTTTCTGGACTTTTTTCTAGGGTGTATTAGACCTTCGTTTTTAACGCACCCGCACATGAATATTTCAAAGGAAGACCGTGCCAGGGAACTTCCGAAAATAGTGAAGCGCTTGTAAAAGGCACTGGTTAGTTACTGCGCATTCACAAATAATCTTGTCGGAGTAACTACTTGTTCAAAGAGAATTAATCTGTTTATTTCTAGACGCAAGTGTCATACTACTCGGCAGCCTGGTTACGGGTAATGTAACCCGGTCAGAAAGAAAGCCACCTTCAACAAACCAGTTTTGATTTTAATTTACTAGACGAACCTTTTGTCGGATATTGGACGGACAGTTTTGTATCCCATTCGTTTTGGAATGCAAAGTTTTTGGCCTGTTGTAATTGTTTTTCCACATCTACACATAAATTGGTAAAAATTATGACCCCAAAACAAAGACTCTGCCAGTGAAAATCCGGAAACAGTGTAACGCTTATAATAGGGATTGTCCAACGATTTTACCCGGATATAATCACAAGGTAAGACAAATACGATATCTCGGAAAAGGAATTAGTGTTGACTTATGACCGGTGTTTGAGAGGCTCAACATCTATGGTGAATGAAACTTCTTGCTCATGTACAGTTTGAAAAGGGTCGGCACTCTTGGCTGGAGCTTCAGAAGATATTTTATGCTGCCTAAAATACTATCCAAGCACTAGCAGAGCGCCATCATCCTTTGTCGCAGAACGCAGAGAAAAGTTTGACTAGGCTGTCGCGAGTCCTCAGACAGCCAGAAATGGCTTTTAACAGGCTTGTATAAGTAGAATCAAATCAATCGTTACTTTAAGTTTGCACACAAAAGAAAAAATGTTCACTTCATAAAAACATCAGCATTCAGCATCATTCAATTTATGCCGGTTCGGAGCCTGATGAAAATTTTCGTCAATTTACACCACGCGCCTCACGTCACACTACAAATTGATGTCGCTTAAAGGCAGTCATTCGTCACCCCAAACTACAGTTTCAGTATACATATATCAAAACTCTCAATTGGCACAGCTCTTTGATTGGCATCACATTCAAACAAAACATCATAGCAAAATTACACAGCATGGGCACTGACAGTGTTTTGATTACACATTATGGACTTGTATGGCCACTGGGACAAGCCATGAAGCAATAAACTAGGATTGTGTCTGGATAAAGATGAGTTTTAGATAAATGTGGGAGGGGCTAGAAGCAAGCAGGTTAGGAGAATTGGAACTGTTTGGGATGATGAAAATATGCCTTTAAGGACGCTGAAACACCCTCCCGTCTCCCCGTGAATTCTGGCAATTGAAAACAACCCTTAACTTCCTTTTGCAATTTTCGCCCAATAAGTATTCATTTTGGGGCAAAGTGTTGTGCAAGGCTTTGAAGTGAGTTTAAGAAGAGATAATTATTTTGCCTTGTATATTCTGTCAGAGAGTGAACCAAATGTTTGTAATCCTTTGGGGGTTTTTAACGCAATTTTACCACGACTATGATTTTCCTTTTTTTTTTTTTTGTCTTTTTTTCAAGGAGTTCTTCCCAGAGTTATTACTATATCCATAAACCCAGAGTAGGTCGTATACGACGGTCTATTTCTTAACAAATTGGGAGCCATACTAAGGCCTAAAAGAACATAAACTCACTCTCTCTGTCAAAAGCACAACGTTTCGGTGCACAACACTCTTCTCAAGTGTCTTTAAAGATTCTTCTTTCAAGACACTTGAGTGTCTTTAAAGATTCTTCTTTCAAGACACTAAAGAAGGGATACCAACTTGTTAAGAGATAGATTTTTTTTCGATAAAATGTTTGAAAGACCTTACATGGACACGATTAGGATTTCCTTGTGTAACTAGATAAAAATGGTTGCAGGAAGTTTTCCAGGTCCCACCAGAAACTCAGGTCTTGCTTAAGATTGGAGAGCAGGCTGCTCTCTGCACACCTGCCTCGTGAGTCCACGGTCTAAAGGGCTTCGACACCACCCCTTTGTCATTATATCTGAAAATATGAAACCTTGTTCTTTGTAATTGTTATTTTGATGTAACCATTTTAAGACAATAAAGATGATGTACAAACGGGAGGGAAAATGACTCATCTACGTAAAAACGTAAGCCGTGTGAGATTTTAGGGCGGGTTCGTCCCCTCTAAATCCGCAATGAAAAGCACGTCATTTTGTAGAAGGCGGAGCGGGCTCTGTTTTCTCAGCTCCTGAGTTTCCTAAACCTTGACTTAACAAGCCTGCTACGCAGGTAAGCCACGATGATGCCAAAAATATGTCGTCAGCGATGACAATGAATTGTCAACGTTTGATAACAAGTTTGGGGATTCCTTCTTTATTGTCACTTCTTTAGTGAACTGTTTGAATGGATTTCTCGAGCCTTACTGGTTCTTTGTACATCATGACACAGGGATTTTTTCAAATCAGCTCATTCCGCAGTAATGCTATCGAAAAAATCAAATTATCTGAGAAATTTACAGGTATCTTTCTTGAGGTATATTTTTGCAAAGTTTAGACCCGACAACTTTCTATTTACAGGAAGACAAGTAAGTTAGAGTTCACAATAACTGTACACCGAATGCTCGGGGCTACGTTAATAACTATATAAACAGATTCAAATATACATTCCTTTGGGACATGCTTCTTTTCCACATTAAAGGTAAAGGGAAGTCCCGGCCCCAAAACTTGCTTTGAAGAAAAAGCTTAATAACACAATTATATTCTTATTTCTCTTGAAAGTATCTTTCGTTACATTTTATGACTTAACTATTGCATATTAAAGGTAAACTAAGCAGTTATTTCTCGTAAATTTCACATTTGAGGAGAGGAAATGGCGTCACATGACTCCCAACAGCCAATCATAAAACAGGACAGTCTACTTCACTACTTCATTTTGGGATGACTGGTCTTGCCCTTTAAGTGACTTTTGAACAAAATCTTCACCGGGACAGTGAAGGAGCACTTTTTCAGTGGTAGTGATGAACGTTAAGGTTTGGGTAATAGTTGGTTCCCCCTCTCCCTCATTTAGAAACCAGTTTAATTCTTTGTTTTCTAACCTTTTCCGACTATCTATATCTTGCTAAAAGCTGCCTTATTTCGCATCGGCCCTTCCTTCCCAACTCAACATTCTAAGGTTCCTTTCCCTCTCCTAGTTCTTTCATCCTTTCTTCATTCAAATGTAAGGTGTGTCTCTTTTTCCTGCTTTCCCTGTCTTAAAGGGCCAAACCTCTCGTCCCAAACTACAATTTTGGCACCCGGGTACCGAAATTCTCAATTGGCTCAGCTGTTTGACTGACAGCTAATTCAAACAATGCAGAGTGCCAAAGCTTATATTACACAGCATGGACAGTACTGAGAGTGTTTTGATTATATAAATTGAATTTTTCTATACTCACCCTGAAGCAATAAACTGAGATTGTGTATGAATGAGGATGAATTTTAGGCAATTGTGGGAGGGGCTTCAGTAAGAAGGTTAGGAGAATTGGTACTGTTTGGGGTGGGAGAACTGGGCCTTTAAGGCTTCCTTTTCCAAGAGCTTACCTTTCTCACCGTCCCTAGATCTGCCTGTTTTAGTGCTCATCATGTTAACTAATCTTTACTTTATAGACAAATCCAATAGGCGCTGGTGTTTAGTGAATGTAGGCAGCCATTAGTGGGGTCCACCAGCCTAAAATAGTCTTCATTTATTGTCTACATAAATTTTACAACCTCATTTCCAGTGAGATTGAAGGAATTAAGATACAATTTAGTGTGCAGCCATCCTTGATACAGGTAAGCAAGGAACTTGAAAGATTAAAAGGTGATAGACCCCAGTTATGACTGACCGAAATCAGATCATCACTTGCTGTCCGGATTCCGGTCTATAGAGACAATCTGCTTCTCGTATTGACTTAAAAGTGAAAAATAGTTCCCTAAAACTTATTTTGAAGCAAGAGCTATATATCACAATTTTCCTCTTATTTCTGTTCATACTATCTTTAATAATATTTATGACTTCAATATTACATACTCAAGGTAAATCAAACAGTTAATTTTTAGGATCATCAGAACCGAACACAATTACTTGTTCGAACTTATAAGTTATTAAGTTAAATTTATTCCTTTTGTCTTCCAGATATGTAAAAACTGAACGTGGTATGTATAAACGTGTATGCCAGATATACAAAAAAATAATAATACTGTGCATGTTACACAATTATACGAAAACATATACAAAAATGAAAAAACGACAGATATAACGTTGTTAAATGTCGAGTGACTGACTTATGTGTTGTTACCATGCAGTCTTTGGAAACAAAAAAAATCACAAGAAATGCATTGTTTGCAAGTTACGAAATTATTTCTTTAATTTTCAAACTGAAATTACTCAAGCAGGAACTTGCTCACAGCCCCCCCCCCCCCCAAAAAAAAAAAATCGCAAATCAAACACAACTTTACTAAATCACTTAATCAAGTTAGGGGTCTAAGTTATTTTAACGTTCGAAAAACGGTTTGAAACGTCAGAAGTTTATATACATGAGAATTGAATAGCGATATCAGATAGTAAAATATTCTACTCTTCGGAAGTGAATCTAAGCAACTGAACATGGTATAAGCGAGTTATGGTAATTTGATTTTGGGGGCTATACAAATTGCCCGGATAAGGAAAAAGACCACCGCGGCTACCACAAGTGTTACAATATTTGAGTTTACTCGGAAATTTCGTGAAACCACTCTTTATTAATCCATCCATATTATGAAAAAGATCTTAGATGTTGTGTTGTGCAGAACACTGAATTGTTTTCCTGGTGGAAACCTTATTCTGGGTTGGGCAATACCCTTAGACATGCACACTGCACAAAAGCATGTTACTTCGGTTACTTCGGGTTGTGCTCCATAATTTCACGCGACAACGAGTTACCGAACTCGCTTAAAGCGATTTACGAAAATGAAAATTGTTCGATGTTCATTGAATGTTTACGACAACAGATAAAAAGCACTATTCCTTTAATTCTCCATCGTTAGTGAAATGATGAAAGAAAACTTGAGAAAATTTTCGATGGCCGTGTCACTTTTCTTGTTATGCTCTTCAAGTGGTCTGAATCCTTCCCAACAAGAAATCACCTTGTTGATTCATCCTCTGTAAAGAAATAATAATAGAAATAATATCATACCCTGTATAGTTCGGGAGATAACCGTTTTCGGGTGAAAATGAGAATTCACCGATCCGGAGAAAATTTGCAGCATGAATATTCATGAGCACTTATTGTGTACCTCTTCACAGTCGTCGCTTTGTTTTATAAATGTGGATATGTTCATATACAAGGTAATTGTTCACCAACACAAACAGAAATCTTAAAAAACTTTCAAGAACGTATTAATGAGCTCAATTTCTAGCAAGAGTAACTTCCACAACTTTGTGCAGAAAAAAACTGAACAAATATTGCGGCTGTGTCGAGTCTTTACTTTAAGTTTAGGACACAGAACTTGACAAAATTGCTTGATATCTCAAAATTTGCGCGGTAAACTATCAAACATGGTCCGGCTTTTTTGTTCCCCTGGCAAAAAAGTTTCTAAATATTCAAAAATTTCTCTTTCCTAAGACCGATTAAATTTTCCAGGTGTTCTGAACGTTTGTTTCCGTTTAAAGTGCGCTGTAGGATCGCAAAGCATCAAGGGAGAAATTTGAAAATGGCGCCACCCATGGCCGTATAAGTTCCCCCGATCGGGTGAAAAACCATTTTCCCCCGAAAGAAGTTATCTCCCGAACTGTATAGGTATTGTATAGGTATTGTATAGCAGGAACATAAATCATAGAATGAAACTGATTTTTGAGCTTACACTTAATGACGATCATTTAAAGGGAAATATTGAGATTGTTTTACAAGGAAATTCTTTTAAAACCAATACTTATTGGCAAAGTGTGATAGATAATTAAAGATAAGGCAGTATGGTGGCCTATTTTTCACGAAATAAGTTTCCCTCAGATAGAAATTCAGTTGTTTGTTGCTCAAGAATAATTCGTTCACACAAACTTTCAACATTTCCAAAGATGCAACTTCCATAACTCCTCTTGTGCATAATAGTTTGAGGAGATGAAGCTGTTGTTGGGGTTTATTGTTGAGACCAAACTGCCAAATGATTTGATAATTACTAGAGTTATCTTCTTTTAATGCTGTTGGGGCATTTTAAACGTAATATTTCCCTTTAACACGTTATTTATTACAAAGTAAGGTGCAACCAATGAAACTAATAAATATAATTTTGAAAAAAAAAATCAATATGTCAAAAGTGAAAATTGCGATATCTTAATCTTAAAACCATGCCCCCTCCCTGTAAATGTTCTCAAAGAATTTAAAATGCTGGGTTAGTTGCTTCTAATGAGGAAAACTTGCAAATAGTTTAAAAGGGTTCCAAATACTTCACATTTTACGACGCGTCTACATAATATCGTCGCAAGTAGTTGCATCACATCTAGTCGCGCAGTGTTTCAGGTGAATAATGCCGCTTGTCATACTGTCATACTTACATCGTAAGTTCAAAATTACCAGTTCCGCCTAAAACAATGACTGCCGCACTGCCTCCAGCTGGCACTGAAATAGAAATAGATAGACTCCCTGTCTTGCTATTTCGTTTCATTCGGTCAGTTTCTTCAAGGGTAGTTTCTGCCAGCCAATAGGACGGAAGACTTCGGCAAAGATCGGCAAAGATAGGTCCGCCAATCGTTTCCAAGAATCCGTTGGGAATTAATCCTTTTATTTCAAGTTCAACTGTTTCTCGAACTTCTAGAACCTAAGAAAAAATTAAGTATATGAAGTCGTAAAGTCTCACGTGGATATAGAAGCCCGGCATCGACCTTTTAGTTCGGAAAACGTGTGCATAAAATTAAAAGAATGAACTTAGTCACTATCTAATGCAGTGAAAAGTAAGAATTCACTTCAATATTAGAGTGTTAAGTTACTCCAGGAGAAGCGAAAGTTCACTCTTTTACTAGTGTCTACAATGATCAATCTTTTTTAAAGAGTGATCACTGTAGGAACTGCATCAAGAGTGAAACTAGTTCGCTCTTTGAAAGGAATTTCCCTCTTTTGACACTCTGATGGAGTTAATTCAGAATTTTCACTATATTAGAGAGTGACTAAGTTTACTCTTTTGAGTTTAGAGTGTCGGAAGTGCTGGAGGAAAGGTTTGTAGAGGATAAACTAGGAGTTGCATATGAAAAGTTGTAAAGCGTTAGGCAGTATCGTGGATTATGACCCGGTCTTCAGTGAAGGGGGAGGGGGATGGATGATCACAAGAAGGGATCAGCAACCAAAGTAGGGGACAACATTGTCAAATTGTACTTTCTGGACAATCAATTTCAGTTGTCCACAGCGGAAGGGGAATATTTGTGAGCCATTTTCCAAAAGTGAAGAAGTATTGGTAATTGCGAGGTAGAAGAATAGTCTGCAGACGTGGTCTCAGTGGTTTTTCCCTATGTATGGGTGAATATCAAACCAAATCAACCCAAAAAAGAACCAGATTAGAATTAATTTAGTTTTGAACCGGATCTGAAATTTTTGAAAGACATTTCATTTTCAGTGCTACTTTGGATGGACAATTTTAAGTGCAGACGACTTACTGTGAATGTCCGGATTCAAATAGGAAAACTTGTCTGGGAATGTAGAGAGGGCGGTATTCTCAAGCGGGGACTATAATCAGATAATCCCTGTCCTACCTTATGCCACCTGTTAATCGGAAAGGAGCCCATGAATTATATGATGAAGGAAAATACAAACCTCCTTATTTCTAGCGGAAAGTTGTAGTTTTCCCAGATCGAATACAGGTAGAGAGTAAACACTGGTGAAAAAGCACATCGTTTCGTTACTGTCGCGTACAGCAGCCACACCCTGGAAAGATACAAAATTAAAATCTTTAGCTGTTCGGTAGAGTCAGTATACAGAGCTGTAGTCGAGTGGGGGGGGGGGGGGGAGTAACGAGTTCGTCATTTTTCAATTTTCAAAGATTCGAGTCCGAACTCGTACTCGAGTCCCTGTACTCGACGAGGAAAAACCAACCTCTCTGGCCGAGTTCTTCAAATTCTGATATCACCAGTCCTTACTCGACAAAAGGGCTGTGAGTATGCAAGGACAGGTGACTACATTGAAACGTCATATTCACTGGACACACGTCATTCCTTGTCGGTAGCCTGGAACTATTCCTAGGCCTGCAGTTGCGGTGACCATTTCTTACGTGCTAAGACGTCATTTATCTAATCGGTTTAAGTTTGGGTTTGAGGTATGACACATTCATCGTTTAAATTTGGAAATACAGTTAAAGTAATGGGGTTAAGGGGTACTGAGCCGTTCGCATTTTATTTCACCCTTATCGACAGGGACAACTAGCTAGTTTGTCCCTTGTTGGTTTCCCATGTTTTATCTGTGCTTATAAAAAAGAAAAAGAAAGAAAAAAAAGTCTTGAAAGGTTACCCCGTATCTTGGAAGTACAACCTCGAAGGCATTATTTCCATGATTATATCGTTTTCTATTAAATTCACATGACTTTTCAATTTACCTGGTCGAAATCGTATACCGCCGTATCGCCCGCTCGACCGTTTTCACCGGTGTAGCGAAACGTCACAATGTTTTCTTTCTCGTCTGCGTGAACAGATTCAACATATTTCTCTCCTCCAATGTTAATGCGAACTTCAAAGTTCTATCGACAGAACAGAAAAAGTAAATAAAATGAAATGATTTAAAAGTAAGATAATAAAAACTAAGGTGAACATTATTAAGAACTATATCTTCAACAAGATTGGGAGTCAGAAAATGGCAAGGCCCATGTGCTGCCCAACTCTGCAGTATATATGCATTCATGAACAACGCCCCTTAAAGGGCCAAACCTCTCACCCTAAACTGCAATTTTGGTAGGGGGGTACCAAAATTCTCAATTGGCTCAGCTCTTTGATTGGCAGCTAATTCAAACAATGCAAAGTACCAAAGCTTATATTTCACAGCATGAACAGTACTGAGTTTTTTTTATTATATAAATTTGAGTTTTTCGATACTCACCTTGAAGCAATAAACTGAGATTGTATCTGGATGAGGATGAATTTCAAACAATTGTGGGAGGGGCTTCAGTAAGATGGTTAGGAGAATTGGTACCGTTTGGGGTGAGAGAACTGAACCTTTAAAGATTGGTTAGTTGTTACGGTGAAGATATTACGTGGGATTCATTGCATGAAGGCAAAGTACCTTTCTCATTTTATCAGCCTGTTTGATGGCCAAATACCGGGCAGTAGTCAAATTCCTGGCTAATCGCCTGACCAAATATAATGATACAGTCAGAAATTTTAATCTGGCTAAAATAGATGGAATGTTGAAATCCAGAGGAGCCTGTGCCTAGGCTATGTACGAGTGGTAGGGACATTTGACCCTTGTTTGGGGTCCAGTGCCCTTGTGAGCGGAAGCGATGGGATGATTACTAAATTTTAGGCATTATAAAACAATTCATTTTCGACTTAGAAGTTGACACTTGTTAGACCACAATCACAATTTGACCTTTTTCAATAGTATTCTCACCCGGGCCGTGTTATGAACAGTCACGCCGGCCCGGATTGATGATGCAACGTGTATGAGGAAATAGGAAAGGTTGTAGTGAGGGTTTCTCAGGGCTTTGGGACAAAAGTGTAGCAAAGGCTTTGGAAATAGATATTTACTCAAGGTATACAGGAACTTCATACTCATGGACTATAGAACAGCAGTACTAATGGGACATCATTGATTTATGTGACTGCGTGTAACCAGGGAGTTGCTAGTCTCTAGCAACTCCTTGGTGTAAGGCTCACGCGAGACACGTTGAACGATTTTTCCTAGAACTGCTTTTCCGTCTATTGTATGCGCTGGATGTGGGGTTTGTTTGCAAAGACTACGATGCATTTTATGTCGAACATTAATACTGTCAAATGTCTTCTTTGAGACCTTCAAGTAACGTTGTTATTTTTCAGTCTCCATAAAAAATATGCTAATGTGTGACTATAAGTAATCCTGAACATCTCTGGTTTCTTTTATAATTCCTGGTATGTAGTGCTTTCACTGACGTCACAATCCGGGCAAATTATAATGAAGTATACGCATGTTTAGTGCAGCTAGCTGAGAAGCAGTTGACGACCCACTCGTGATTGTTGCAATAAAATACTTCTGATCTTTGCCAGGTATTGCCCGGCGTGACTTACGAACAGTGATGTAACGTGAAAGCACTCTATGGTAAAATTTCAAAAGGTTCCGGTAATGTTACACTGTAAAAACACCCTGATCAAAATTGACCAGGATGCGGTCACCGGTTACCAACCCGGATTCCTGGTCAAGCAGTGACATATGCCTGTTGAAATTTGACCAGGGATATGTCAGATTTCAACTTACGTGAGGTCAAATTTAACCAGGAATATGTCACTGTTTAACCATGAATCCGGGGGGATAACCGGTGACCGCCCCCCTTGTCAATTTTGACCAAGGTGTTTTTAGAGTGTGGAAAACAATCACAAATTTGCGTTACGTACCTGTCTTTTACCCGTATCGGTTGCTAAGTAACTCTCTTCTAAGTCAGTAACCGCTTGATAATAACTTTCACGTTGTTTAAGAGAAGTCCATACGACGGCTACTGCTGCAACCAGCACAAGTAGCCCAAATATAATTGTCACGATAAATGGACGTCCATACTTCTGAGTTGTTTGCTGAAATTTAAATTAATTAAGAGTTGTTAAAGTATCGATATTGCGTTTGGGGCGCCCAGGTCTGAGGAAAAACATAACTTGTTTCATCGGAGATAAACATGATCAGGCCCGTGGCCGAGGATGGCGTGGGGCTAGTACATTGAAATTTTTCGCCCTTTAGATAGTTTAAAATTTGCATTGACCTTATACATGTTTACACCCCTCCCCTCCGAAATATTGCCCCCCCCCCGGTCAAAAGACCCAGTTACGCATATTATGTCACAGGGCAAAAAATACGCCTTCCTTTGGAGGGGTGGGGAGGAACAGACAAACACCGACAAATGCATATAACTGATTTGTCACCCAGTCTAACACGCACATAGTCTGCTACACGCGTGCGCCCAAGTGCTCCGGTGTTTTGCTCCCGAGGATGACGTCAGAGAATCGTCAATCCGTAAGGTCTGTATGTTCGTCCCCTGATGTACCTTGTTTCGGGCTGTCTAACCACGGGCTTGATTACCTGATGCTACCAAAATTTACGTCTCAAAAACCATTTTGGTTCTCAAAAGGCCCCTTTTAAAAATAGCAATTTCAAAGGGTTATGGAAGAGAATGTTGGTGAGTGTTGTCTTTTGCCACAGTACCGTCACCGGCAACATGACGCAGTACACCAAAACCCTTTCCCACAAGCCTTCATCATTGTTATTTCATTGAAAAAAGACAATTTAAAGGATTCAAACAAACCAAAGAAGGTGACGTTTCCACGTTATGTTTCAGAATGATTTGAGATTTTCGCAATGAATGAAGCAAGACCAAAAGAATACAACAAGATTAACCAAAATTTTATGATGCACGTATTGCATGAGAACTTTACATGACAAGATTCGGATATGAAATTCAATTTTAGTGGCGAAGGTCAGTTTCTTGTATAGGCGGAATACCGGGGTCATTGATTCCCCAATTAGGCTTTATTCAAGTTGCCCAGTATTTAGGCTTATAATTTCCAAGTCTTTAAAGTGAAATGAGGAAAGGGTGGCGTCTGGAGAGGCGTCGGCGACCGCCCTCTATATTCGCAAGAAAATGAAAAAAAAAAGAAAAAAGAGAGAGAGAGAGAGAGAGAGAGAGAGAGAGAGAAGGAAAAAAGGGGGAAAATGAAGAAAAGAAGCTCTGGACCCATGGTTTCCTCCCTCATTTTGCTAAGTGAAATGCTTTCTCATCTCAATGGGTAGGATTGTTTAACCAATAGTAAGTTGGGGGGTGGTACTTACAGTATTTCGCTGGCCAGGGTAAAATGGGTGTTATTTCAGTTTGTACAAGAAATAATGCTTCGTGTATTTCAGTTTGTACAAGAAATAATGCTTCGTATTTAAATGGCACAATATGTACATTGTTACCACAGTTCAGATACCTTAGCTTACACCGTATAGTAATAGACCTCAAAATTGGCATTTAACGGGATTCCCCGTCCCTCATACAGTGGCGTCACCAGACATTTCATTCGGGGGGGGGGGACACTGAGTGGCACAATGATTTTATGGGGGGCACTGCTAGACTGTACTCATGGCGCCGGAGGCGCCACCGAGCGCGAAGCGCGAGGCTCAACGGGTGGGGTCCATGGGCCCGCCTTAGGGCCCCTGGTGGGGGTCCAGGGGGCGAAGCCCCCGGAAGCTCCTGGGTTTTAGCGTGTTTGTGAGGTATTAAAGACGTTATTTAAGGGTAATTTTATTGGCTTAACACTGGTCTGAAAGTTACCTCCAGGGTAACTTCAGGTAAGCCTCTCGGTTAAAAAACCACTGATTCAACTACCAAGAGCTTATCCGGCTGACATTTTGAAAATGGGGTAGATGATCTATAGAGAAAAAAGTTGATGGGCACTTCAATGTGAATTTTGGTGGGGGTCCAGGGGGCGAAGCCCCCGGAAGCTCCTGGGTTTTAGCGTGTTTGTGAGGTATTAAAGACGTTATTTAAGGGTAATTTTATTGGCTTAACACTGGTCTAAAAGTTACCTCCAGAGTAACTTTCAAGTAAGACTTTCGGTAAAAAACCACTGATTCAACTACCAAGAGCAGATCCGGCTGACACTTTAAAAAAAGGGTATATGATCTATGGAAAGAAAGTTGATGGGCACTTCAATGTTAGCCTTAATGGGGGTCCAGGGGGTGCAGCCCCTGGAAGCTCCTGGGTCTTTAGCGTGTTTGTAAGGTTTTAAAGTTGTTCTTTAAAAGGGTTGTTTTTACACTGGCCTAAAAATTACTTACAGGGCAATTTCGAGTAAGATTTTATTTTTGGTAACAACACAAACGTTAGTGAAACTACTCTCAAGAGCGTATCAGGCTGACAATTTGAGGAAGGTGAGCTGTACTGTGACTATAAAGAGAAAGAAAGGCAGTGGGTGGGCAATTAGATGTGATCCTCTGAGGGAAAATGTAGGCTTAATCCTGCTTGAAGGGTTACCTGAGCTGTGCGCCCCCTCCAATTGACGTAGTCGGAAGTGTGAAGAAAGTTTTGAAAAAAAAAGGTAACCCCTCAGACAGCCGGAAATGGCATTTCCAAGGTTTTTTGCGATATTCTCATTTGGAAAACATGAAAATTTACTGCCTTTTCTTTTCAACAGAGGAATCGGATCCTAAAAAATTCATAGTGACACTCTGACTACAGAAGACATATTTTTTTTGAAAATCTCAAATCTCAGTTGGGGGGGGGGGGGGCACACGATTTTTCAGGGGGGCACGTGCCCCCTGCCCCCCCCCCCCTGGCGACGCCACTGCCCTCATATTGTACGGCAGTGGTCACGAATTTCCAAAAGGCTTCTTCAAGTTCAAAACCAGCAACTGAAAGTGTGGCCGTGGACTTACCCCAGCTGATAGCCTAACTCGCAAACTTAAAGGGTCAAACCGCTCACCCCAAACTACAATTTTGGTACGGGGTACCAAAATGCTCAATTGGCTCAGTTCTTTGATTGACAGCTAATTCAAACAATGCAGAGTACCAAGGCTGAAGTTACACTGACAGCTTAAACAGCACTGAGAGTGTTTTGATTATATAAATTGAGTTTTCCTATTAGGATGAATTTCAGACTATTGTGGGAGGGGTTTAAGTAAGAAGGTTAGGAGAATTGGTACTGTTTGGGGTGAGAGAACTGGGCCTTTAAACCTCGTATTCCATTATTATGGGACAGAGCTCCAAAATCGTTTTTTGGGTGAAGGGGGAGGGGGCTTGAGGAATGAGGCTCCAAAGCTCCTTGTAAAACCACGCCCGCTGGTGATTTTATTAGCTTTTGTAATTTATTTGTGAATAAATATACGTATCAACCTTACTGAAAGTGAAAAACCGTGACGCCTCCTACGTAACTACTTTCATGTGGGCCGGAAAAGCCTCCCAAGAAGGGAGTTAATCTTTACACAACGTCCTGAAAATTACTTAATTATTACGAAAAAAAAAAAAACAACTTCCACAGCAGTTTCTATAATTTTCCTCGAAATACTCAAATTGAACAGCCAGAACAACTTCCACAGCAGTTTCTATAATTTTCCTCGAAATACTCAAATTGAACAGCCAGGAGACCCCTACAGCTTCTCAACTTTTTCACAATTACAGTAATCATGCCATAATCCCTTCAGAGGAATAAGGGAGTTCGTCTTCTGGCCAGGTCATTCCGAGGGACTTTGAAAAATGGAAGCTACTGCCATTGTGTTTGGTGCTCAGCAGAATAAGCGATGAATTATGGAAAACAAAGCCAGTGAGCCACATGAAGAAAAAGCCATGGTCGGCCCGACTTAACCTCTTCTAACAAATGAACTAAACAGCTTCAGTTTGCTAAGGTGAGGAATTATTGTAGTATAAGAAAATCACTTTTATATATCTGTACTTACCATCGGAATGGCTGGTACCATCGTCTGTATAGGAACCGCTGTGTCGCCATCTCCATGTTTCTTCATCTCTTGACCAGTTGTGGGTTTCATTCTTTTTTCTTAGATAGTTTTTCCTCGAGAAATAAAATCACACGTATTTGGTATATGGAAGTCGGTATTGCTAGTAACAAGTGACGTTCTCCTACCGGATCATTCCCTTTTATACCATCTGATCAAGAAGTTGCAACAGGTGTTTGTGCCATCCCACGTAGCCTATCTTTCTGCCCTCCACGATCTTTTCCGCAACTGTGAGCTTAAAGGGAGTGCGTTGCTCGGGTCAGATATCGCGTATCGGTGATCCACCGCGTTTTCATGACCTAGCCTACGAATCAAGGCTCCAAACACGGGTGTTTGGCGGGGTCGTCGAGTACAGAAAGTAAATTGGGAAATTTGAAGCAATGAAATGAATTACGGATTAATTCTCTAACTAGTTACCGTTTGGCTGTTAAATTATGTTGTTACACTCTATAAATGTAAAAAGAGTACAATAGCTTTTTGATGACTGCCTACAGTTACCACTCTTTAGTCGAGTGGAAATAGACTGAAATTTTGCTTTGTTCGGAGTGGCAATTGACTCTAAAGGAGTGGAAATGTTACTCAACTGCTCAATGGTGAGTGGAATGTCACCTAAAACAGAATATTGTCACTGTGGTCAATCGCTTTGGTATATTGTCACTCTATAGTTTAAAGTTTAAAGAGTACGGACAGTCTTAGCCACTGCATGTTTTCCATGCAATTCTCACGAAATTTAGGACTTACTAGGGAAACAAACTCGGATGCGGCGTATAGCCTAATCTTTAGACCAAGATGCAGAACGATGTACGATTATTATATTCATCGATTGAATTCATCTCTCCATTAACCTCTTTTCGCGACATATATCAGAAAGTGGGTGGGTCATCATGTGGTTCGTGGTATAGGTTTAATAGGGATCTAGAAAACGGCTATCACATCTAAATTTACCGTCAGTTTGTTATTCAACTAGAGACGCTACCGTATTGTGTAGTGTTCGATGCAATTTCCCATCTTAGTATAACCCCTTTCCCCAGGTCACGTGAATGTGTGTCCCGTCAGATAAAGCTACAACGTTTGTGCCAGAGTGAGTCATGCGTGTGAGGGCGGTGCCCAATTGCAATCCTGGTTCCCACATGGGATATTTGAATGTGTAGGAGATCTCAATAGATGTGACAAAACTTTTTATTTAAAACAGTGACCAGTCGTCCCAACGAATTACTCACTTTTTGCTGACAAGATGGAGACATGTTTTCAATAAAATCAAAGTTTAAATTAATATTAACATTACATAATCTAATTTTCCATATTTACAGTTTTCTGTTGAAATTTGGTTATGATCAGCCTATTGGATGGTCGGTACAGGTCGTGACAAAGGTAGTTATGTAATATGTACCGCGGGTAACATAAGCCCACATGACAATCGTTACGCATCCTGTACATATCTGCACAAACATTCAGTCCAACTTAACCGTCCACCCCTTTAAAGTGCTCCCGCAGCATTACCTATCTACGAAGCACCAATGACTGGAAATAGCAGAAGCACCGGTTTCGGAGAAATGACGTATTTGATCAAAATGGGGATTTTGAATTATGGAAAAGGTGACTGTAAGCTGACATCTTGCAAAACTTTTTCAGTTGGTGATAAGTTCAGGGAGGTCCTATGTGGGGTTGGCAAGAGGTAAGCAATATCAGGGGTCAAAATAATGAAAACGGGCTTTCATTGTTACCATGGATAACTTTTGGAAATCGTCGCTCTAAAATGAGTTCTGGATAATTTATCATTTTGCCTGTCGATGGCGTAATATGAAGGGAATTTCCCATTGCATTGCTAGTCTTGGTGTTTTGGTCAGTGTAATCATTGCAAGGTTAAATGAAAAGGTTGTAGAGGAACAGGTTGATTCGAAATAAGGCCTTGGTGTTTGCTTTTTTATTCTGGGAAATCGGTGATCGTTCAAGGAAAAAAGAGGGCAACCATAAACTCGAATAGTGAATCGGGGAGTATAATTTCCTAAGTCAGAGGTTATTTTAAGGTTTGTCGTAACAAATGTCGATACATTGTCTTTTGTAGGCAAGAATTATTGTCCAGGATCCGATTTATTTTTGGCCGATGCGCACTGCAAAATTTCGGGTAGATGCTCATTGCTTAACAAAGACTTTCAGTCATCACTGTCAGCTGTTATATCGGTTGTATTTCTTGTTATGGTAAGCAATTAGGGTAATAGGGATTAGGACTTTCGTAAGCCAGTTAGGAAATGTCTAACAATGGCGCTTGTTCCTAATCCTAACCCGAACAAAGAATACAAGCAATAAAAATGCGAAGACAACATCCAACCAAGAAAATATTTATTAAATATTGCAAATCAGCCTTATTTTTGAAATAACATACAGGCAAATGCAGTGTGGTGAATTATCTTTTATTTAACTATTTCCCATGTTCGGTTCCCGAGATATTCGCGATTGAAGTTGCCATATTTTCTGCAAAAAGTGAACTTGGGGCAAGCTACCTTGATTTCACGAATTTGGTCCTTGGACTATTCTTTTTTTTTAAGTCAACTAGGGTTCATGTGGGGAAAGGACACCAGCAAAACACACTGCGAAGATACCGTAAGAGAGTAAATCGCAGGTCAGACTGCAGTCGGATATCAGATTGGATTACGATCCGATATTTGTGAGTTTAACTGAAAATCTAATCCATCTTTTGTGAAAGAAAGTGAACAAAAATGGTCAACCTGTCGTAATACAAAATTTTGTTTCGAAAACTATACGTACTACTTATTTCGTGACTTCACATCCGAAGATAATTTTGACCGATACGCGTAGTCCGAATAAAAGCTGTTTGTCAATGTGGCGTCACGAAAAAATTACTTTAAATTTCATTTTCATGGTCTCTTTCATATTAACCATAGGCTATAGGCCTATTTACACAGGATGGCAAATAGTTGGTTCTCTCCGACAATGTATGGAGAAAATTTTAGCTAAAACCATCTGTTGCAACTCCCAATCTGATCGTAATCTGGTCCGCGGATATCTCTGTAGTGTGACACGCGCTTAACTGACCATTCGACATGATAGTGTGAGGAAAACGAAGAATTTGTGCGTTACTTTTCACCCCACCTGACTTTCATTCAAATCCTGACATGTTGTGGTGCTTGGGGTTCACGTGTGATGCAGCACGTTGAGTCTCTGCGGTTATTGTCCAAACAACACGGTTCTTCGAAGGGCTGTAACTCCTCAGTGACGGATTACATGCGTCTACGTGCAATAGGGGAGGTTGCTACTCGCTAGTACTCCAACCGCCCAGAAGACTACAATCTGCCATATAATTTGCGGTAGGTACATTTGGACTTTATCAGTAAGATTTCTGTATCCACACATTTCTAAGCCACTCCATTTTTTTTTATAAAACCAATATCGCATACTGATGATAACAGTACTTCCGGTCAAATCATTTTCACAGCTCCGATCCCCATCCGTCCCCATCTCAGGGGTGGCGCCAGCGGGAGGGGGGGGGGAGCGGGAGGACATGGCCCCCCGTCGGGGAAGGTCGGCGGTTTCGTCGGGGAGACCTAAAAATAATAAAAACAAAATTAATTAAAAAACCTACAAGGAATGAAGTTACTGGGCGGGTGATTTTAAACATATTTTCGTTTTGTAATTCTATTTTAATGCATATTGGAATGATTTTCAATCACTTCTTCTTAGCTCTGTTATACCTCATTCCATACAAGTTGTCCTATCTCATCCATGTACCTTGTCCTGTCTCATCCCCCGTCGGGGAAGGACGGCATTTTTCGGGGAGGCCTAAAAACTTTGAAGAACGTAAATGACTGAAGTTACTGGATGGATGATCATGAACTATTTTTGCTTTATCACCTTTTTCTTTTGTAACGCTATTTTAATGCATATCTGAATCGGTTTTAATTACTTCTTAATAGCTCTACTATCCTTCATCCCATCTTCAGTTCTAGGAAACTCACAATTCCGAATCCCGCAAAACGGGCGAGTAGTTGTTCATGAGCATGCAGTGCGCGATGATCTGCCATCTGGCCTGCCCGACCCGATTCTAGCAACGGCAATGAGAATCGACCAGGACGTTTTGAGCTTCACGTAATGATAAACAGTAGATTGAGAATGTCTCCCCAAAAGTCTGACTGAAAATTCATTTAAAACTACCTTGTAACGTGACATATTTTCAAATACGTCGAAAGTGAAATCATTTTTAGTCTGGGGTTAGGGCAGTCACGTAGAAAATTTCATCTTGGATCTTGCAACTGAATACAACGAAGATTCCTAATAGAGTCAAACACATCAGTATGTTTTCAATTCCGTTGCACAGTCCCCCCCCCAGTCTCTCCCCCCCCCCAAAAGGGACAAGACCATTACACCTAATTGTAACAGTACCTTTTATCTGGGAATTTTCTGATCCACTTATAGCAAGTTGGGCCTTTTTCTGTTGAATTTAAACGTTCATTTCAAAGGAAAGCTCAAAATAACGATGGCTTCATTTCTAGTTACAAGTCTGGGAAATGTCATTTCCGGCTGTCTGACAGTCTGAGGGACTAGATTTTTTTTTAACAATTTTCTGTACGTTCCGCGCCAGCTGGTGGTTGCGCTCCGCTTAGATATTTTGGCCGAACAGATTACTTGCAACAGAACACTGCATGCTGGCATATTATTCTTCGTTTTGCGACAATATTATAAAGTGAAAATTTTGTTGTGAAAGAAAGCTCAAATTAATGACTACTTTGTTTCTAATTACCGTACCAGCCCGGGAAATGCCTTTTCCTGCTGTCTGGTGGTTCTCAATTTTTCAAAAATATCTGTGTGCTCTTTCGGACAGGATTACATTTTTCGGGAAAAATTATGCCCCCTCCCAAACCGAAACGCTCCCGTACGCCTATCTATTTCAATATATAAAATATAAAACTTCAAATATATGGGAAGCCAAACTTTTCCGTGGGAAAATTTTCGAATATGGTCCGAGGGCCTTAATCTGCTTGATGATATTTAGTAACCCCAACAAAACTACAGATCACCCCCTACTTGTTTTTCATATGAGAAGGTCTGTCATAAAATTACAATTTTCCCCAATATAAGTTTCAGATTGTTCAAAGTGGCAAAATTTTCCAATATCGATGGATACTCAGTACAGCAAATAACCAAAACCAACTTTTTAAATCACCCCGACATTCTACCTAATTTTGCTCTTGAAAGGCATATCACTTAATAAAGAACCCAATTTTTTCATTTAAACCTTGCAAAAAGCAAATTTTCTGATATTAAATCCCAAAATTTCTGCAATATAATAAGCTCTTAATCTTCAAATCTTCGTTCAAAAAAGGAAAAACTTTTCGGGCAAAGTTCTAGTCTCGTCTTGAGACCTTAGTACGTAAACTTAGAACGGTTTCATGCAAAACCTCCACAGAATTTCAGCTGTCGCGTACAAAACGTTTTTGATTTTGCCCATATGAAGGATAGATTCTTCAATAAACACCCCGACTTTTTATGGTCCTTCCAAAAGTCAAAATTGTTTTAAAAATGTTAATTTTTTTCTTCAAAATAAACTCCAGATTTTTAAGTATTTGTTAAAAAGAGACACCAGAATTTCGGAACTCTGCGCGCGCCTCAAATTCTGCCGAGTCACTTCCCACCGGGAACTAACTCACCACCTTTGTCGGAGCCTTGAAATGCTGGCCCCCTGTTGGGGAGCTTGGCCCCCCTGTCGGGCAAATCCTGGTGCCACCCCTGCCCCATCTTCACCGACTTCAAAACCAACATTTGCTGTTGTAATCCTGCTTTTGTTATGTGGACGATTCAACTAAATGAGGGCGTTCCTATTGTAGTGTCACAATATCCAGTCGTCTGTTTAATAGGTTGGAAACTGGGCCGAAAAACTCTAACTGGCTGACTGACTGACTGACTGACTGACTGACTGACTGACTGACTGACTGACTGACTGACTGACTGACTGACTGACTGACTGACTGACTGATTGACTGACTGACTGACTGACTGACTGACTGACCAGTCGTCTGTTTTAAGGGCAAGAAAAGTCGCTTCAAACTTTTACTTTCGATTAACAACTGAATTCTACAGATTTCTCCGTCACTATTTTAAGGCTTCCATTTCAGTCTCAAATATTTCAGGACATATGCGTATTGCATATTCAATATAAACCAATGGGTACCGTATACTCTCCTAAATTTCATATTTCAGTGAGGAAGTAGACCTTATGCGTATGATGTCACAAAGCAGAAAGTACGCCCTCCTTAGGGGTTAAAACAGGCAAACGCCTACTGCTGATTTGTCAACCAGTCGAATACGAGCAAAGTCCACATGTGGAGGGCGAATTCTTATGCGCGAGCAACGTGTTCTATTGCTTTGCCCCGTAGGATGACGCCAGTGTATCGCCAATGCATAACGTCTATTATATTGTCACATGACGCTCAAGAGCTATCATGAAACTCGCCAGACGTCAACTCTAATCCAAACTGGGGTGGCTTCTGTTGGACTAGTACCATTACTAGGTGTTACCGTCCCAAACATAGGACAGTCCGTTACTATGAAATTTCCTTTTTAGACCAGTTCCAAGTTTATTCACAGAGCAGTAGCCTATTTGCATAACAGGTCAAAGGTCAGACGGTAACACTTGAACGTGTGTTTATACAGCTGATGGCGGGATGTAAACACACCGTAAAACCACGGAAGTACTTCCATGGGTAAAACAGTATGCTGCGGACGATGGCGCAGAAATCATATGATTTGTAACCAGTTGCATAAACAGAAAGGTCAGTAACGCATGCGCGGAAGTAAACTTCGAATTTTTCTGTTGAATTTTCTCCCTTAAATATATGATAATCCTTTGCTGCTATGACTTATAAGGTGGAGGGGTTACAAACTGGTGCCTTAAACAGCAGTTTTTGAGTCTCTATGTTGTAACAGCAAAAAAAAAAAAAAAAAAAAAAAAAAAAAAGGAAATCCATGGCTCTCTGAAAGGCAGACCGGTTGCTGCCAGCAAGACCGAAGGTACGTGAGACTGAAATCCCGCGATACCCCACACAAAAGGCTTCTTGCCAGCATGCAGAAGAGATGGAAGTCCAAGGGAAAGCCTTGCTTAAAGGGGGTTCGAAGTCCAAATCTGCCAACGATCGTCAGGGCTCCAGTTCGTCCAACGCGACCCCTTCTTCATCTATTCCTTTGGCTCTTACTTCAAGCCGCTCGGAACCAGGCTCTCAGCATGGAAGTACCCCCATGCTCTCATGCCCCGGTGACTGTTATCTCACTGACCGCGAGGACAGTCTCCTTCACGGACCGTCAACTGAAACCCTATTATACACGCAGGTACCCACGGAGCCATTCTCACAGTCACAAGAGACAGTCACCGCAGAAGACAGCGGCGAGAACGTACCCCTTATTTCGAACCGGAGGTGATCCCCGCAAAAAGGCGGGGAAAGTATACGGGTAGCGATACCGGACCCCTCGTGACGGGTTTCCTAAAGCAGCTTTTCGAGTTTCTCAGAATACGAGGAACTTGCCTCCTTCGGATCCCAGTTCGGCGCGGGGAGTCAACATCCTTCGTCGGAGGCGGGAGCCGCGAGTACTTCCGTACCAACAAATTTAGATACTTTCGGTCTCGCTGATCTTATTTCAATGTCGGTCTAGCAAATCTTTCATCTCGCGAGCTTACGATCACACGTTAAACAAGTTACACCTTCTACCACATGCTGCAATGCAATTTCGGTCCCTCGGGTCTTCGGTCTCGCGAAAAAACCCCAGGCAAACCATGGTTAAAAACTGGAGACAGAAACGCTCCAAATTTGTCTTGAATTGGGGAATCCGTTTTCCCAGTGAAAAGAAATTCTAAAAAAGGCCTATGGTGTATTCAGAACGTATGAGAAAACTTTAAAATTAAAGCAGACATGAAGTGGTAGGCCTATTTGACGAACGGCAGTCTAAATATATTTTGAGCAATGTTGTTTTTGTTTTTGTCTTTGTCTTTTGGCCGACGTGTATTGGGCTACCCGGCCCGACCAGGGAATTTGGCAGAGATGGTGTGTAAAATTATGAAAAGATCTACCACCATCAGTTCGCCAAAATTCTAAAATTTTCAAATAGTGTCACGACACTGATGTGATTTCGTTGTGGGGAGCTCTCTAACGTTTGAGTATAGCATCTTTTCGGCTTAGCTGTGGCAAAGCTCGTTTAACTGACCTAGAGGAAGTAGCCCGGGATATTAATTGTATTTAGGCGTTAGTTTTTACGATTAATTCCGGACATTTAAAGGTTAACAGTTACGTAATTCCCGGTCCTGATAAAACATGTGCTAGGACTATTCGATTATGTTGCCAAGGAGTATCGGGGCTGGAGAAATGTTCTTGAGTGTAATGTGTCACTACGAAATAAGAGAAACGTTGTACTATATGTAAATAGTTTTCTACACCTGTCTCGTCGTTCAGACCGGGTTCTTGATTGGGATTAGCTGTACTCAGAGAGTGTGGCAACTCTCTGCTGTACTGTAGTAGTCTGAAGTCGAGTGGGCGTGTTTCCTCGGTTTAAAAGCAACTACACGTGGAAGAAAAGAGAGAGAAAGACAATTAGATAGTTTGTAGGCTAGCTCCATGGTTCGGTATAGTCTAGGAGCTCCATAGCAGCTCCCTGGCATAGTTACGTGGGCTCGGTTTGGTTTTCGGACTTAAAACATTTTTTTAAGTTTGTCTAATTTACAAGCTGCATTGATGCAAAACCTCTTACGCAATGCGTCACCCTCTTCACGCAGTGCGTCACCCTTTACGCAGTGCGCCACCCTTTACGCAGTGCGCCACCCTTAACGCACTGCGTCTGCAGTTATGCAGTTAATCATTTGTATGTAATAATGTAAAAATTTGGGTACTAGTATGTGCCCTTATCCTGTAAATAGTTTGTTTTATTTGCGGTATTTGAATTATAGCCAGTAAACGTAACAAATTCTGTCTGTTGATTTTCCCGTCATTTTACATTGGGTTAAGATCCAGTTGTGTTTTATTAGCAATGTAGTCCCACAACAGCAGCACTTGTGGCCGAATGGTACACTATATTGAGTATTGTAGTCGTAAACTACACTGTTTTGACTGAATAGGAGAGAAAGTCCTGAAGCGAGGGAGTCACGATCGAAACGATAAGTGAATGTTGCTGTATTTACTTTGATAATATCGTGTATTTTTAACAAGTTCAGTGACTTGAATAAAACGCTCGTATGATCACGTGGGGCAGAACTAGAAATATATCTGATGGCTCTCTTTTGCAGTACGCAATCAAGTATTATTTGAAATAGATTAGAAAAGGCTACAGTAAGAAAAATGGGGTGAACTAAAGTTAGATAGAGTGAACGAAGAGCACTTTTAGGAAGGACGTGTTTTAGTCTATCGATGATTCAAACTCCCTTGGCAACTTGTGAAAACAGATATAAAACATAGTCGTTCCAGGTGAGGTTATAGAATCAAATGATAAGAACTCCTACAAATTGAACAAAGGAATGTTGAAGACCCTTTAAGTTTTTTTTTTATTATAATTACGTATCTAGAGAAAGTTTATTAGAGGCGAACCAAATGATCAAAATATAATTCGAGCTCATTGTTAAAAGTTTGCTCAAGACGCTTAAGGTAACTTTGTGTCTTTGAAAACTATGTTGGTATTATCGGCGAACATTTCGTATGGAGAATTTTTGGAAACAAAAATTGCATCATTAACATAAATAATAAACAGTAAGGGGCCAACAATAGAGCCCCGAAGAACGTCTCAAATAATGAGTTGCAAATCGAAGTTTTCATTTTTAAAGGAGGCGAACTGGTTTCGGTTGGTCGAATAGATTTTTATCCAGTAATATGAATTGCTACAAAATCCATGTCTGAACTTTTTTCCAGAAGGACAGAATGGTTAATCGAATCAAACGCCTTGACAGATCAAAACAGACACCTAAAGAAGATTCGTTGTTAGCTGCGGCGTTACTTAATATGTCCAGAACATCAAATAACAGCAAGATCAGTTGAGTCACCTGCCTGCCTGCATGGACGGAAGCCAAACTGGCTGTAAAAAAGAATTTGGTACTTATCAAGAAAGAGCTGCATTTCATCAAACATAATCCTCTCCAAAATTTTGGAAATGCAAGGAAGCACAGAGATTGGTCCATAATTAATGAAATGACAATGATTACCTTGTTTTGAAAATAGGAGTTGCCTTTGCAATTTTTAATTTGTCCAGGAAACAACCATGTAAAATGAGAGATTAAAGATATGACATAATGGCTTAGAAATAAGACACAAGAATTTCATTTGCAATGAAATTTTCACTTCAACAGAAGACACAGCAACTTGCAAGGTGATAGAAAAAATCAAATAAAATGCACCGCTTAAATTAGATTTTTCAAGCTATCAATAAATAATAGTTTTTAATATGTCAAATATTGAGCCAAACAGAAATGATTTGTAAATAGGCTATGCATTGTACTTTTAAGTAATCTATTCGAATTGAATTGGAGAAAACATGCTAATGTTTGTTTCTACCGCGATTCCTCGTTGTATCCAATTGCGCGGTCCCCTGGATTGATGAAATTGTCTATGTGACTGCCAGAACTCTGACTATATACGATTTTACTTTCGACGTCTTTCAAAATAAGTCACGTTACAACTTACATGGTGGGTACAAATTAACTTTCAGTCGGACTTATACATGGGGAGACATTCTCACTCTACTGATTATCATTGTGTGTAACTGAAGCATGACTGATGTGCATATTACCGTTGTCCAAATTTGACTGTCAGGGCAGGACAGATGACAAACCATTGGACACTGCATGTGCTAGTCTTCATTCTAAAAACTCTATGGTCAACTATGCATCGACCCAAGCTATGGTCAAATTGTTGACCAGAACCATGGTCACATGTTATCATTAATGGTCAAAAGCGACCATAGTTTAAGTCAAGATTTGACCATCATAGTTTGATTCGGTGCATAGTTGACCAAATCAATTGTCAAATTGATCATAGTGTTTTTAGAGTGTTGGTCAAGACGTTAGTACATGTTCAGTTCTTCAGACTTGACAAAACGAGGGTGCTCCTCAGTTAGACAGTTAACATGCATGCAGTAATATCGACAGAAATTTGGCCGGAAGACAGGTCAGAGGACGTGTGTACAGACTACAGTAACTCCGTGCAAATATTGTGTCAACTAATAGCTGGTCTTGGACAAGACTTAGTATGCATGTGCCCGAACAATCTCGCCGTCCGTCGGTGAAATCACAGAACCCTTTCTCAACTTTCATCCAAATATTTTACCATTTCAGGCAAAGATTTGAAAAACTATACAGTATCATGATGTGGCCGGGGGCTGAGAAAGCACGTTTTTCCGTTAGCCGTCTCAATGCGTTTTGCGAACCTTTTAACCGTTTTATATTAATTGATATCTTTGCCATTTTGGGGGTTTGTTTTTGTTGTTGTTGGGTGGGGTGGGGTTAACGGGCAAAGTTTTAAGGAATTCAGCTGATAACCGGCCTTATCGGGGACTGTGTAGCGCAACATTAAAAACCAGGCTGAGAAATCATCACTCAGTTCCTTTAGCCTCCCACCTTTCCTTTTTCATGAAAGTGTTGACGACTGTGCAGCAAAGATTTGTAATCTTGCTAATTTTTCATGAAAATTTTACCCTAAATATGATGTTTTCCAGTTTTCGGGCTTGTCTTTTTAATGTTTTTATTTAGTTTGGGCAGTTGGGATAGGCAGGCTGCTCAGCCTCCGAGCGTCTTAATTTTATGTCAGAAAATTAAAAGAAATAGCTTTATTTCCAGAGGAGGATTGGAAGATTGGACTCGGAGTCCTCAGTTTTGAAGATCAATTTACCCAAAATCAAGACTGGAGTTGCCAAATTGAGGTAGGCCTATCATGGTTTGTTTTTAGGCGGAGGGAATGATGTACTTTACATTCTTTTCAGAATGTTTGAAAAGCTGGTGCTAATATTGAAAAAAAAATGTGAGGAAAATTGGGAATTTGGGGTTTCCTCGAAGAACATGGTCATCTGGTAGGCAACTCTACAGCAGAACGTCGGCTAGGGAAGGCAGTGTTGTAATCGAGTCACTAGATTAGTGACTCGAGTCACCAGTTTTCAACCCTTTAAGTGACTAGTGTCGAGTCATTGACTTGAGTCACTGTACTGTTTCAATGGGAAAATTACTCCTGGATTATATCGAGTCACTATCACTTTGAGAGGAAGTGACTCGAGTCGTGACTTGTTACAACACTGAGGGAAGGGGTGGCGGTGGGAGTTTATCGGGCTTACATCTTTTATTGTACTGATGAAGGCTCCCTGACGAAATTTGATCTTCTCCTCGACGAAAGGGAGGGGTGTGGCATGGTTACCTCGATCCCCCCGCTGGCACCACTCTTGCCTCCCACCATTAGCCTACCTAAAATGGACCGTAACAGACTGGCAAAGTACTTGCACTGTGTAGCGTCCAAATACTGCCTCATTTCAAGTTTCTGTGTAATATCATTCGACGTGAGTTCAGTTGCACGAATGTAAGCCTCTTTGCTACTTCCGCACAAATTATAATTTGCTCATATATGATTTCCTCCTTCGTCTTTCTTCTATTCTTCTCTTTTCGAGTAAAGTTTAAAAAAAAGAAGAAGAAAAAGGCAAGCGGTCAATATACATCGAGAACCTGGTACGTCAAATACCTTTAACGGTTCGATTGGTAACCTGTAGCAACGAAAGACGCCAAAGTCAACCACTTGAAACCAGTCAATGGCAGCGATCGATTGTTATCACCGATTCGCCTTTATTGCGGGTCTTTTAAATTGACAAAGATACAGTCAACAATCGGAGTACAGCTCGGCCTAGAATGTCTAACAGTGAATCATACTGTATGACTGAAGGGTGGAGCTACAAATTCGAATCAAAACATTTGGCTTTACTGACGGAGGTAGAGCGAAGCAAAAAGCAAAGCCTAAGGACGATACACTTAAGATGTGGCGAAGACTAGAAGTAAGTGATACGTAATTTACATTACAGCTTTTTATGAGTTATTTATTTATTATCACTTTTTGGCCCTGAAATATATGGGGGCTTTATCTACTTGTGAAAGGAGGTTACTAATAAATGCGTACACCGATTACAGGGGTACATAGGCCTTAGACTTATTTAATGCAATGTCCATACCTGCCAGGGCACAGGGGAAAAATTATAAGGAAAAAATAAAAATTTATAGAAAATGGGAAACAGCTTCCTCAAAAGTTAACGTGGATTTTTTTTTTAACTCTTTTATTTTGTCTTCCGTAAATTTACAATTCCTTTCCCTGCATAGTCTGGAAAGGTACAAAATGGATGGAGGCAGAACTTTTCTTCAACAGGTATTTTTTTTTGAGGGGGGGGGGGGGCGCAAAAATTTTAAAAATGTATGAAGTCGATGGGCAAACATTACTCTAAGGGCAGAAAAAAATCAGAAAACAGGAGGTGGACATTAAAGGCCCAGTTCTCTCACCCCAAACAGCACCAATTCTCCAAACCTTCCTACTTAAGCCCCTCTAACAAGTTGTCTGAAATTCATCCTCATCCAGACACGATCTCAGTTTATTGCTTCAGGGTGAGTATACTGTAGGAAAGCTCCATGTGTATATCAAAACACTATTGTTACAGTTCATTGTTTAAATTAGCTGTCAATAAAAGAGCTGAGCAAATTGCGAATTTCTGTAAACCCCTAAAGGAATTGTAGTTTGTGGTGAGAGACAGGGGTTGCGCCAGGATTTGCCCGACAGGGGGGCCAAGCTCCCCGACGGGGGGGGGCAGCAGTTCAAGGCCCCGACAAAGGCGACGTGTTAGTCCTGGTGGGACGTAACTTGACAGAATTTGAAGCGCGCGCCGCGCCGAAATTTTTGGCCTTTTTTAAACAAACACTTAAAAACCTGAAGTTTATTTTTTGAAAGAAATTTGGCTTTTGTAATGACAATTAAAAATTGGGGGTATTTATTGAAGAATCTATCCTTGATGATATGAACAAATTCAAAAACGTTTTACACGCGACAGCTGAAATTCTGTTGAGGTTATGCATTTAATCGTTCTTGTCCTACGTAATATGGGCTCAAGACGAAACTTAAAGTTTGCCCGAAAAGTTTTTTATCCTTTCTAAGTTTACGTACTAAGGTCTCAAGACGAGACTAGAACTTTGCCCGAAAAGTTTTTCCTTTTTTGAACCAAGATTTGAAAATTAAGAGCTTATTTTATTGCAGAAATTTTGGAATTTAACATAAGAAAATTTGGTTTTTGGTAAGGTTATAATAAAAAATTTGGGTTCCTTAGTAAGTGATATGCCTTTCAAGAGCAAAATTAGGTAGAATGTCGGGGTGATTTAAAAAGTTGGTTTTGGTTATTTGCTGTACTGAGTATCCATCGATATTGGAAAATTTTGCCACTTTGAAAAATCTGAAACTTATATAATGACAGATTTTGGTATTTTTATGGAAGAACCTGACCTTCTTATAAGAAAATCAAGTAGGGGGTAATCTGCAGTTTTGTACAGCTTTGTTGGGGTTACTGAATATCATCAGGTAGATTAATGCCCTCTGACCATATTGGAAAATGTTCCCGTGGAAAAAGTTTGGCTTCCCATGACATAGGCCGACGGGAGTGTTTCAGCTTGGAAGGGGACAAAATTGTTTTGTTTTTCTTATGTCCGAAAAATATAATATTGCCCGAAAAACTACAAGTGGAGCGCACAGATATTTCTGAAAAATTAAGAACCTCCAGAAAGCAGGAAAAGGCTTTTCCGCGGCCGGGCTGGTAACTAGAAACAAAGTACCAATATAGTCATTATTTTGAGCTTTCTTTCGCAATAAAATTTTCACTTTGTAATACTGCCCAAAACGAAGAATAATATGCAAGCATGCATTGTTCTGTTAAGTAATTTTTTCGACCAAAACACTATCTAAGCGGAGCGCCACCCATCAGTTGGCGCGGAACGTAAAGAAAATTGTTAAAAAAAAAAACTAACACCACAGACACCCGAAAATGGCATTCCCCAGACTTGAGCAGTCGTTATTTTGAGCTTTCCTTTGGAATAGAAATTTCACTTTAATAGAAAAAAAAACCCAACTTGGTAAGTGATCAGAAAACTACCAGATAATAGGTACGGTACTGCTACAATTAGATGTAATGGACTTGTCTCTTTTCGGGGGGAAACTATGCAAAAACATACTGTTTATTTTTTACTCTACCAGGAATCTTTGTTATATTCAATTGCAATATCCACTAAAAAGATGAAATTTTCTTCGTGACTGCCCGAACTCCAGACAAAATGATCTTACTTCCAACGTATTTGAAAAAAATGTCACGTTACAAGGTGGCTTCAAATGAATTTTCATTCAGACTTAAGGGGAGACATATTCAAGCCACTGTTTATCATTATGTGTAGCCCAAAATGGCCTAGCCGATTTTTGTTACCGTTTCTAGAATTCGGCTGTCGGGACAGGCCAGATGGCAGACCATTGGCCAATGCATATCGAACGGACCTTAGCCAGAGGGTCGGGAGGACTTTAGAAAAAGACCATTCGGTAATGCCTGCACATGAAAAACCACTTGTCCGTTTTTGTGAGGAAAATTTGGAATTGTCAGTTTCCTCGAAGAGTATGGTCTTCAGGAAAGCAAAATCAAGAAGATCGTCAGGGGTGACTGAAGTTATCAGGCCCACATTTTTTTATCGTGGGCCTGTATATGAAAGATCCCCGATGAAATTGGATTTTCTCTCAACAACAGGGGGAGGGAAGTCTTCCCCAACGGGGGCATAACCTTGCGCGCACGGACTGAAGATGGGATGAGGGATAGCAGAGCTAGTAAGAAGTGATTAAAACCGATTAAAGGCCAGGTCACACTACAACGATATCGGATCGGATTTCGCTCCGATTTTTGTGAGGGTTAGTTAATATCTCCTTTATATTTGGTCGGAAAGAAACAAAAATTTGCCAAACAGTGTAGAATACGAAATTCTAAGTAACTTATATCAATTATTCCGTGACGCCACATCCACAGACAACTTTTATTGGATACGCGTAGTTCGATAAAAGCTATTTGACAATTCGACGTCACGAAATAAGTAGTATATATTTGACTTCCGTATTCCTCTCATTCCCATCGTATATTTACACAGGAGGGCAAATTTTTGGTTCTTTCCGAAAACGGATGGAGGAAATTTTAACTAAAACTGACAGAAATCGGATAGTAATCCGATCCGATATCGCTGTAGTGTGTACTGGGCTTAACTTCGATACATTAGTAGGGTTACAAACGAAAAAAAGGTTCACGATCATCCATCCAGTAACTTCAGCCCTTTACGTTCTTAATTTTTAGGCCTTCTGCAAAAAATGCCGCCCTTCCCCGGGGATGGGATAGGACAATTAAGGTACATGGAATGAGGTATAACAGAGCTAAAAATAAGTGATCGAAATTCGATTCCCAATATGCTTTAAAATAGCTTTGCAAAACAAAAAAATGTGTTCAAGATCACCCACCTGGTAACTTCAGTCCTTTTAGGTTTTTTAATTAATTACTTAATCAATTCAAATTAATTTAAATTAATTAAGTAATTAATTGATTAACTAATTAATTTTATCAATTTTAGGCCTCCCCGACGAAATCGCCGACCTTCCCCGACGGGGGGGGGGCAATGTTCCCCGACGGGGGGCCATGGCCCCCCCCCCCCCCCCCCCCCCCCGGTGAGAGAGTTGGCCCTTTAAACACTCCATTGACTAGAACAGAACAGACTAATGGGAAAATATGACTAAGAGGTGAAACCTGCAAACTTTATTAACTTTTGGTATAATTCGTCAAAATTCTGCATTTAAAAACCTTAAAAGGGCATGCTTTCTCCTAAGGGATTGAAATTTCCAGCCCTTCCCAAAGTCACACTTAAAACACTTGCCCTTTCATGACACAACTCTGGCTATGTCAGGCTACCTGCGCTTGAAAGAATAAAAGTTTGTAACTCACAACTGCTCAGTTTCACAATTACCCTGTTCCATAAACGACCAATTGGCTGTTATGGCTGTTTAAATATAACAGCATTTTGTATCTCTGCCTTCTACAAAAAGCAAAAAATTTCTATTCAGGACTGTCCAAAGACAGTCATCACTCCCATCAGTCAAAGCTTGTGAAACTCCCTGGATGCACCACACTCAAGGACACAATGTAAACAGTGTATTCAGATGTGTTAGTATCCTGCAAAAATACTTGCCACACTTTACCAAATTAATAAGAACCAATTCAAGCAGTCAATATCGGGTATTTTCTTTTTCATTCCATACAGTACAGTATTTATGCAATTATGTCACATACTGTTTATGCACCAAACACCACAAGATTTATAAGAGCTGTATGTACAATACTAAGATTATGTATATCCTGTGTTTCTGTCAGAGGAGGGAAATTGGGATTTGTCCACACCCCTTCCAGAAGAAGCGGGGTACACCCCCTCTTTTCATCCCCCCCAAATTGGAAAATTGTCAATACCTTTGTTTCTTACTTTAAAAGAGGACTCTTTTGCATTTGAATGAACATGTTACAAATGGCTTTTTAATCCTTTAAATTGCACCATGCAGGGGCCTTCATGGAAGCTTTTATTCCCCTGAACCAATTCATAACTTAAGCCCAGGACAAAATCAGTTTGGACTTGGGGCTTAGCAGTAATTAGTGTTCCCCTTCTTGTGATTCTAGCTGTGTGTGCCAATCTTTGATAAGGAACCAAAATAATAGTGGCGATTGGAAGTAAATACTTGGTCAATTTTCCATCATTTTGCAGAACAATTAAACAAAATGAATGAAGAACTAACAGCACAAGGGATGATGGATACACTACATGAGATGCAGAAGAGAGGAGAGCTTTGCGACATATTCCTCTTTGCAGGAGAAGAGAGCCAGCCAGTACATCGATGCATCCTGTCCAGTCGAAGCCACCTGCTCAGAACCAGGTTTCTGGAGAGATTTACTAGAAATGGTATCGAGTCGTTTGAAATTGAAGGCATAAGCGAAGAAAGCTTGGAGAATTTTGTGAATTTCATCTACACCGGCTCGCTTGGTGTCCAGGAACTACCTTTCAAAATTGTGGACCAGATCTTGACAGCAGCTCAAAATTTGCAAATTGTTTTCTCAAAACAAACGGTGCTGGATTATTTCCAACGGTTTATCCAGTACTCTCACTTCAAAGATGTGCTTGATTTAGCAGAGAGAATAAATATGAAGGAACTCAAAACTTTTGCTCTGGCTTTTGCAGCTGAAAATATTGGAGAATTTATGGTAGAGGGGCATGAGACATTTTGTCATTTATCGATAAACGAACTGACTGAAATATTATCACGGACAGAAATGCAAAGTGTTCCTTCCAGGGTTCAAGCAAAAGCTGCAGTGATGTGGTGTTTCAACGAATTCCACGAGCAGGCTGAATGTCTGGATGTACTTTTACGGTATGTCAGTTTGAATCAAACTCTGAAAAGAACTTTGCTTTGTGAGATTCAAAGGATATTGGATCAGGAAGAAGACTTTACCAACTTAAGTGATGTTGTGGACCAACTATTCCAAAATGAAATTTCCCTAAATGACAGTGCCTTTAACAGCGATTCAGTTATTTTCATTTCAGGAGGGGAAGGAGATGATAACAAAAGACCCTCTGACACAATGTTTCTATATGATCCGAAAGAGAACAGCATTGTGCATCAAACACATCTTCCATCCAAGAGTTTGGATCACTCTGCTACAGTGATGGATGGCAAACTCTTCATAGCTGGAGGTCAAAGGTCACCAAATGCTAAATCCAAAGACAGCACAAGCGACTTTTATTCATATGACCCAGTGACGAATGAATGGGTGACTCTGCCCTCAATGCAAAAGAGTCGTTCTGTTTTCTCCCTGCTTGCTTTGGATGGTAAGATTTATGCTGTAGCAGGAAAAAATAGTCAGGGGTCACTTGCAAGCGTGGAGAGATATGACCCGTCAACTGACTCATGGTTGTACATTGCTCACACATACACTGGACTATTTGGTCATGCTGGCGCAACTTATGACGGCACTCTGTACATCTCAGGAGGAATTGTTGCAGGAAGGCACTTCACTTACTCTTTACAATGTTACAAGCCTAAAATAGATAAATGGATTCACATGACTCCCATGAACCACAAGAGAGCATTCCATGCCATGAGCAGAATACGACATAAGCTGTACATAACTGGTGGCAACACATGTGACCAGTCTGGGCGGCGAATTGACTGTGACTTTGTGGAACAATACTGTCCTGAGAATGATCAATGGACTTATCTCATCTCAATGCCACGTCCAGTCAGCTTGGCCGGAACAACCACATTCGATGGCAAGATTTTCGTCATTGGAGGTTACTCTGGAAAGAAAGGGCAAAAATTTGCAGAAATTCAAAAATATCATGTGAGAAGAAATCAATGGAGCATTGTGGGTAGTCTGCCAATATCTGTGATGAGGTTGGCTGCTTGCTCAAGTAAATCCTAAAGTGCATTACTTCTACCAATATTACAGTGTCAAAGGGAGTGTGAGATGTCAACAAAAAGCCCAGGCTTTACTGTGCAGTTAAAGCAAGAGGTTTCTTTATTGAAAACGCATTGGAATTGTCAGTATCTTTTACTGTACCTTCCTCAAGATATACCTCTTTAAAGTTTGAATGTTTCTGAAGCAACTTGTTGCTTATATGCCAAAATAATGATGTGGAGTGTTGCACAGTGTTGAATTTTCTTTTGTTAAATTATCTCTTAGAGTCTTTATTACTCATCAGATAGTTTCTGGTTTGGCAATTGACACTGATGATTTTCAAGGACACAATTCAAACTTTTTAAGTAAAACCCTCAGGACATACAGTACTAATGTTACAATTATCCTTAAGATGAAGACAGCAGAAAACAAAGGATAGCATCACCCATGCATGGCATGTTCTCTGTAGACATCACAAGATTGGCATATTAAGCTCATGTTTATGCATGATTATTTCAAAGCACAGAAGAAATTAGTGTAAATTGGTCAATTTTTAATGGATTTTGATGTGAATCAGGACAATTTTCTTGGTTTTTATGTTTTTTACAGCAAATACCCAACTTTGTCATTCTAGAAATGACATAATCTTGCAACTGTCATATAATGCATCACTCCAGTACTAAGAACTGGACTGTGTATTTCTATTTGTAAGTGATAACTGAACTTTGAAATAAATTCAAGCATAAAGACTCTAGCGTAGGAGTGAATGCAATGTTGCATACTAGTTCATTGTACTGACAAATTACAAGCAGTTAAAATGACATTATAGGTCAATAGTAGTCCCCCAAAACTTATTTTGCAACAAAACCTAAATCTTACAATTTTCTTTTTTCTTTTCAAACTTCAAAGTACTGTATTTCTTATTATATTTTGCATATGCAAGGTAAACCAAGCAGTACTCACTGTAAATCTCACATGTGAGGAAAGAAAATGTTGTCACATGACTCATAGCAGCCAGTCATGAAAAAGAACAGTCTACTACACTACTTTAAGTTGGGGCAACTGCTCCTTTCCTTTAAACAACCCATGGCAACTACAGTATGAAAAATATGACCTTGGGCAATATAGAAAACAGACTTCCATACCTTATAGCAAAAGTCAACTGATACAACTACTCTCTTACAGCCAAAATCACATGAATGCTACTGTAGGTACTGTAGCAATGTGGGTTGTGGCCCAGTGTCCTCCAGAACAACATGACTGTCCACTGAACTTGACCGCTTGACCTTTCCTGCAAGCTCTCTATTTTTTCCTTTGTTTTCTCCCGTTTTTTTTTTGTCCTGCTTGAACAGAAGTCTGGACTACAGTGGGGGAAATCTCAGCTGGGGGAATTACAAATGTCTAAGTGGTAGAATGTACACAATAAATGGCCCTTTCATAGTTTTTATTTATAGTAAAGCACTCACAGGACTTTTCTCATTTGTATGTGGTCGGTCATCAAAGAATGAAAGACGATGGAGATCAAGGGTATTTAAAAGCATAAACAGACAATGATTACATTTCTTATAGTAAGGTGTTTCGTAGTAATGCGACTCAGTCTACAGTGCATCTCTTAAGCAGAATTATCCTTGATACATCACTTGTAGTTTTGATTAAGCCAATAGTCTCCTCAGTAATTGTTCCGAAGTTCAAAATTAATTTATGAAACACAGAAATCAATTCCTTTCTGAACATACACTGCCTGGTATTGAAGTTCAATTTGTTGCACAGTATTGTGCAAATTAAGTGTTGCTATTGGCAACCTGAAAAATTGATCTCTCTCATGGTATAGGCCTATTTCAATGTGGTTTATTGATTGAAAATTGCCGTAATCAGTCTTCAAAATATTATGGAATAATTTTCAGCAGAGAGGGACAAATAATAGTTAACATTAGATTATCTTTAATTCACTGAGTTCAGTTAGGAAGTTCCTTAAGTCAGCTATCGGTGGGCTCAGAATAAAAAGGTAATTCTTCCAAGAGAATTAAATTTAAAACTATGACAGTCCAAACTGAGAAGACTTTAAATCTATGTTAAAATAATTGAGTACATTTGAAAATTGATGTGAATTTGAATACCATAAAGATGGAAGGGGCAAAGATCCAATATGGGCTGCAAACACCTCTTGGGACAGGCTTGCATTTTGAAGTGGCGCCGAAAGCCCTTGTTACTTTGTTTAGTCAAGCTCTTTTTTTATTCTACTTTCTGATTGTCACAGAATGTCCGTACAATTTTGTTTGTAAGTCTGTGCAGGTTAGCTTTACACTGAAAGTTGGTTGTTTTTGTACTAAAAGCGGCTCATTGAGTTGGTTCATGAAATCCAAAAAACTTCCAAACCTGTTAAGTTTTCTTCACATAATGTCTGTACAATTTTGTTTGTAAGTCTGTGCAGGTTAGCTTTACACTGGGAGTTGGTTGTTTCTGTACTTAAAGCAGCTCATTGAGTTGGTTCGTGAAATCCAAAAAATTTTTCCAAACCTGTTAAGTTTTCTTCACATATCAATGACAAGTGGTCAAACTTAGACAATCCCCATATCCTACTTACAAATAACTGTTTTATAAGTGAGTATTTAACGGTTCAATTCGGTTTTTAAAAATTCATGACCAGACACCTTTTCAAATTATGCACAAAACTGTTACAAGTCCGGACAAAACAAAACTCAAAATTTTACCTTTTTCAGTAACTATTGGAAATGAAAATTGACTTGTTATGCTAACTGTAAGCATTGTCATGTGGAAGTGACCCTTAAACACTCCTATTAAGGTATCGATATCAACTCAATGAACCTCTTTAACAGCAAATTCTGGTAGCTTTTTAGCTAAATCTTGTAAGAATTTAAACACAAATATTCCACACCATACATCCTTCACACCCTGTCTCAATGCCCTTCTCCAAACTCAAGATATCTCACTTTAAAGACTGGTTATTTTTGTTGAAAAATACCTATGATTTTCAACAAAGCCACAGAAAGTTTTGTAATGTGGGCACATAGTGTCTGATTCCTCTTGTTTCTCTTCATGATTGAAAACCCTGTTTTTCCTAGAAATTAAATTCTGTTGGAATGTGTAAACATGCTTTCTTGTACAACTAGCACTACACTTCACTGTACAGAGAGTACAAACAATGTTCCTTATACAGTATTGATTAAAGCAGCATCAAAAAAATAAGTAAGTCAAATTAATGTGCTGCGATGACACCACAGATATCCCATGATGCACTAAATCTCACAAAAAAGTGCATTACTTTAAAAATTTGTACCTTCCAAATGCTTTAATATATTGAGATGCAGTTTTGACCCCATGAAAGAGAAAATTTTTCTTTATTTCTTGAAATTAAAAAATTTTGCTCCAGAATATGCATTTATTAAAAACTTGTTTTTCAGAGGGATTATGCTATTTTTTGTACTTGAGCAACTCTTTTAGGTATCTGTCAAACATGGTCACCTCTATTCATTTATGTCACATTTTGGTTCTAAACAACTCAGAGAGAAGGCCAGTTTACAGCATCTAAAATAAAGAGGTATCAAGACAGCCAGAAGTACAGTGATATACCTGGTTGGACAGCAGGCTTCGTGCCTGGAAGCCATCAGGTCCTGACTCCATCTGGCAGGCTCTAGTACTGTACTCTTGTGATAGTTATTTTGAATAATTGAATTTTTTTTGGTGATTGGATGTCCTTGTGATTTCATTACCCTTTGCTACAAATTTAGAAGAATGACCAGCCAGAATGTATTTACTCTCTCAAGCCTTATTTTTCCAGTGTTTCTGCTTCTCTGGCCAATTAAAATACTGTACATCACCACAGGCCAAGCTTTTCAACCTGCTGGCTTTACGATACCATTCCTGGAAGCAACACATGTATGTTTCAATAATTATAGATCAAAGAAAATGAACGGTTGAATGGACTGGAAAATACTAATCAGTTAATTTTTTTTTACTTGACTCTGAGCAATGGCTACAATATTTACCAGGTAGAATATCTGACAGTTGAATTATCTCTTTCCACCATAATTTATTTCCCCTGATGTATTTCTCCTAAATTTGTCACAGATTAACACAAAATGAAACCTAGACATATCATTATGCCCTTCCTTTCACATACATTGTAAGACAGGAAAATCAAGCCAAAAAAGCCAAAAAGGCCCTCTTAGTTTTGAGTTTATGTCCAGTTACTCTTTATATGACAATAAAAAATAAAATATCATGAAAAACTAATCACTTTGCTTGAAGGCCATCGGTTGACCTAGTCATGAGGTGGTTGACCTATTCGTGTCATAAACTACAAGTGACTGGACATTCTTACCTGAGGGTCACCTGACACATTTTGCATCTGTCGACCTCTACAATCCCCCTTCATTCCTTCTCTTTATTGCTATTGTAATGAAGGTCTGGCGAATCAATGGTAAAGAAAAATAACACCAATTAGTTCTCCATGAATTATGATTCTTGCCAGCAGATTTTTTATCACATTTTGTGAAAGATATTTTTATTGCATTTGAAAGGATTAACAACCAACTCACTACGCTATTACTGAATAACTTTTCATTAATACCTCTGGTTGATGTTGCTAATTAAAGGAAAATATTTGCCACCCCAGACAGTTTCGATTCTCTTAACATTATTTACTTCTAGCCCTTCCCACAGCTGTATAAAACTCATCCTTATCCAAGCAACATCCTACTTTATTGCTTTAGGGAACACCCTAGTGAGCAGGCAATGACCTAACATGTAATCAAAACAAAGCACACTCAGTGTATGCTGTGTAAAGTTAGCTACCCAGCAGTTTTTTTATTTGATGTTAATCAAAGATTGGTACCAGTTGAGAATTTTGGTATTTGAGTATGTAGTTTGAGGTGACAAACTACTGCCTTTATTCGTATTGCAAATTAACTTTTACTGTAATTCAATGAGGAAGAGTAACGAAACAGAAAAGAAAAAAAAAAGAAATGAAAAATAACATTTCAATTGAATGACATATATGTAAATCAAAATATACGACAATGAGAAATAAATTAAGACTATGCTTTATGCTACATCAATTAAGCCTTTATCTCCATCTATCTACCAAAGCTAATTTCATCACATGAAATAACGTTTGGGGGGCAAGTCAGGATTTTACTTAATATTAACATCCACAGTTTATATCCACCCCAAGACTGATTCTATTTTATCATATTTTTATTGATTTTTTGTTGAGGAGGCTATAAACTGTAAGTGCCACAATCAAGAACAAACCTGACTTGCCACCCAAAAGTCAGGCTTTAGACTGTTTGTGGTAGTTTATGTGGATAGGGACTTTCTCATGTAATTTTCCATAATTAAAAACTGCAATGGCTTCTTCTGAATGTGTGAGACACTAGTTATTTACCTCTTTCATCATATATGACATCCTTGAGATAGAGCCCCCCAGCTGGCGCTGGTTGCGTGCCTCGTAAATTAGTATTGTCCCTAGACTGGAGCATATCTCCAACATCACTGGGAGTGAGATTGCCCCTCCCCACAGCTAGAAGCACACCTACCATTCTTCGAATCTATGAATGCGAAAAAACATTGCGCATTTAGGTACAGAAAGTTAGCATTAGGGTATATTAACCTTTAAGCAGATCCCTCATAGCTACCACATTTTTAGGGAAGAACTGCAGTTACAATTATCGTACCCAACCCATGGTTCATTACTCCAATTAGCTGATTCAATGAGCAGCAGTTTTGATTTCCATTCTGGTTCAATAGAAGCCCAGCAACTTTGGAGTTCAAATAGCAACTTACAACAAATTCTGAAAGTGGCCAACCCACACATGAAGAATACATGAAGTATGAGATTTGTCACACTTACCCTTCTTGAGATATCCTGTTTACAAGCAGAAGCGTCACATACACATGCACGGCCACACAAACACACACACGACATCACCATCGCATAGGTTCCCTGTCTGCCTTTGGCACTCAGCAAGGAATCCAAAAGGCTGCAGTCAGCTCCACTCGAACCAATTGTTGGAAACTGGGCGAAAAAACTCCATCTAACTAAATAACTAGCAACAAAAATATTGATGGCTCCTGTTTGTTTTAACAAAATTTTGAATAGTTCTCTCATATCCCTATCTCCCTATATTACACTCTTTACCCTATTATATGCAGATGATACAACTGTCCTTGCGCAAAATGAGAACGACATACAAAATGCATTAACCAGTGTTAAAAATTATTGTGATACTTGGAAAATGAAGGTAAATTCAAAAAAGACAAAAGTTGTTATTTTCTCAAGGGGCAAGATAAGGAATAAGCCCACCTTTACTTTTGGTGATGACACTTTGGAAATAGTTGATGATTATACCTACTTAGGAGTTGCATTTAACTATAATAACAAATTTACCAAAGCTGTCAATAAGCAAGTTAATCAAGCCAGGCGTTCACTGTATGGTTTATTGAGTAAAACGTGCAACCTTTCACTGCCCCTTGATTTGCAGATGTACTTGTTTGACCAAACGGTTCTTCCCACTCTTTTGTATGGTTGTGAAATCTGGGGGTTTGGGGATTTCCCACAGATCGAAGCCTTTCATTTGAAGTATTTGAAACAAGTTCTTAAATTAGCGAAGTTTACACCAAATTGTATGGTCTATGGCGAGCTGGGCCGCCATAAATTAATAAAAACAATAGAGGTAAGGATGGTAAATTTTTAATGTGAAATAATAAATAGTAGTGGACACAAACTGTCACATATGTTCCTTAAAGCTTTAAAGTCCTTTCATGGTAATGGAATCTATAGTTCATCCTGGTTAATTAAAGTTAAAGGTATCTTAAATAAGGCTGGAATGTCGTATGTTTGGAATATCCCTGATGACGGTCTCCCCCTACACTTACCCCTCCCAGAAAAGGCCCCATAATATCTAAGATTTGGCTTAAAAAGACCCTTAATCAACGCTTAAGTGATATTTACGAGCAAGACTGGCTAGGTGATGTATACAGTAACTCTCAATGCAAAATTTATAGAATGTATAAGGACAAACTTAAATTTGAAAATTATTTGATTAAGCTACATTTTTCTCACCGAACTAACCTGTGTAAATTCCGCTGTGTGAATAGTAAGATCCCTGTTGTTGTAGGAAGGTTCGCCAATATCGGATTTCACAATAGATTGTGTGAGTTGTGTGACAGAAATATATTAGGAGACAAATTTCATTATATTTTTGAGTGTCCCCATTTTACCAATGAGCGATCTGAGTTTCTGAAACCCTATTTTAAAAAAAGACCAAGTTCTATCAAAATGAAGCACCTGTTTCAATCATCCAGTAAAAATGTTCTCATTAAGTTGAGTGAAAAAGTGAAAAAATCCTTAAAACCTTTCTTTCTAGCTAAGTAGGCCTTGTTACCCCTTTACTTATTGTTTCTGGTGCCTTTTCTCATTCTCTTTATTTTGTTGTGTTCTGTTTAAAGTCTCACTCCCTTTCCCTCATTCATTCCTCCGTATTATTGTACTAAGACTTGGAATTTGTGTTTGGTTTGTCTTTTTTACTTCTACTTTAGTTTATTATTATTATTTTTTTCCTGTTTTTTTGTTATTACCTTTTAATCTGTTATCCTGTTAAACATTGTTTGCTTTGTGTCTCTGATGCCTCTATGAGGTGGTATGGAGAAATAAAACTGAAACTGAAACTGAATCTGTTCACATCTGAGTTTTTGGTCAATGTATGGCAAGGATATGCCAACTGAGACAACAAGGGGATCAAGTTTGTATGTCTCTCTAGTTATTCTGACAACAAACCTCTGCTAAAATTTGAATAATTATAGCATAAAGAACTTCACAGCATTGATTTTCATTCTTTAGCAAAAGAACTTCACAAACCTGTCGATATAGATATGACCTGGCAGAAAACTCCAGGTAGAGATACTTGTACTGGAATGGATGAAGAAAATGGTTGTCATGTTGACTGCAAGGATGGTAGATAGAAACTGAGTACATCTCCCGTTTGGTGTACAGGTCTTTGTAATCATTCCTCAGATTTCGAAAAGATGCAAAGTCATGAAGTCCAATGAAAAGCCTGGAAGCTTCCTTCATCTTCAACAGATCAAGATTACTGCAGATATTAAAAAAAAATGTTACTTTGCTAATTTCTGTTTTCAAAGAAGTGATGCAAACAAGACTACAGTTTATAAGGCTACATCTCAAGGGTTTCCATCAAGAAGGGGAGGGGGATCTTACCCCTTTCCAAAGGAAGGCGAAAATCCCCCCTTTTTCTGTAAAAATAAAAAAAAAACAAGTACTGTATCTTGATTTCATATTTAGGAAGAAAAATCCTTTCCAGCAATGATGTGTAGGGGTCTTGAAGCAAAATTCCTCCCTTCCTGCATGAACCTGAATGTAACTTTAACCAAGGGCAACATAAATGACTAGGTAGGGAAGTAATAAATTTACTTGAGAGATAGTTACACATTAAGGCCCATCCAAATTAACTGTGTATGTACTACAGTCCCTTCCAAACTAATTGCCTTTACAACCAGGGCTGAAAGAGTATTTAGTTCCCAGGAAGAGATTAAAATTTCCCACAATTCTTTCTGAATTTTCAATATTTCATGTGCAAGAAATTCTTGTTCAAAATTTCCTTACAGATAAATTTCTGGGAGGAGTCTCTCAGCTTTCCAACATTTTCCACAACTAGCCTAAAAAGTGTATGCCTGAGCTTTACCCATTAATTTTTTATGTTAAAACAAGAGGATTTAAATGGAATGTATCCACTTTCATAAAAGCTTGCAAAGGGAAAATTATGAGGACAATTAATTCTTGGATAAAAAAATGTAAGACCATACCATTTCTACATGTTTTCAATAAAAATTTTAAGCCCACAGCTTCAACAAATCTACTACCTCTTTACCTCTCCCTCATGGCATAACATCGATTTTTTTCGAACACAGGCATCTCCTTTGGGTGTTCACAACCCAGAACCACACGGTATAAGTAATCCCTTCGTATGACATTGTGACGGGCGTGAAACGTGTCTTGCACTTCACAAACTCTAACAACCCTGTAAAGAAGGTAAATCACAAAGTGTATGTAAAAATTTAATAAAGGGCAAGCTTTGAGTTAAAGATTTTCCAGGTGTGCTACAGTACATCACACTCCTCAGGAAATTAAAGAGTGCAGTAGTTGTACCATTTTATTTAACTTTAAAGGTAGTGTGACATATCAGTAAAAGCCCAAACTCTACTTGGCACTTTTACTTGGAGCTAACTTTACTTGGAGCAAACTTTACTTGGAGCTAACTTTCCTAGGGAAAGGTTCGTTGAAATTATGTCAATATCTTTTACCCTCCTCAAGATATACCTCTTCAAAAATTGAATGTTTGTCAAGCAACTTGCTGCATATGACATAACAATGATGTGGAGTGTTGCACAATGATTCCATTGCTTTTTTTAACCCTATATATACTGCCTTCAAAAACACTGACCCCTAGACATCACAAGATTTACATATTGAGCTCATGTTTATGCATTATTAAGTGTTAATCAGAAATTACACTGTCAAATGCTCAATTTTTGACAGACTTGGATGAGAACTGAGGCAATTTTTTTGGTTTTTACTGCTTCCATATCGAAAACCCAACTTTATCATTTGCATGTCATACTACCTTGAATGGATTTATCTGAGTTCAATAAGGTGCACAGTGATTTCATGTTAGAGATGGTCAGTTCAAGAGCCGATTTAAAGGCATTTGCAGTTGTAATACCTCAGACTTGTCTCTCAATCTTATTAAACTGTTTTATCTATGAACTTTTTAAATGTAATTTCATTTTACCTCATGGTTAAATAAGGTAGGCCCATATTTTACCATTTTACCACAAGGGGGGGGCAACTGTTGGAAAGCTATATCATGTACCCCCAATCGCCTCTGCCTATGCCGTTGGAATTCAGTCAGTTGTGTCCATAACCATACACCTTACGTGTTTTAGTGCTTTCCTTCTCAATATCTTGATATCATGTAATATTCCATCTTTATTTCTGTATGTTGTATGAATGATTGAATAATCAATTATTGAATGTTGTGGAGTTAGTTTGTTAGATGGAGTTTTTCAGCCCAGATTCCAACCAACTGGTTCAAGTTGAGCCGACTATGGCCTTTTCCCAAGTGTAGCTCACTGGCTTGTTTTCCCATTTTTTACGCTGAGCACCCCAAACAGTACCAATTCTCCTAACCTTCTTACTGAAGCCCCTCCCATAATTGTATGAAATTCATCCTCAACCAGACACAATCTCAGTTTATTGATTCAGGGTGAGTATAGAAAAACTCAATTTATATAATCAAAACACTCTCAGTACCCTTCATGCCGTGTAATATAAGCTTTGGCACTCTGCATTGTTTGAATAAGCTGTCAATTAAAGAGCTGAGCCAATTGGGAATTTTGGTACCTGGGTATCAAAATTGTAGTTTGGGGTGAGAGGTTTGGCCCTTTGAGTCTTTGGCATGACCCCGCCAGGACTCAAATTTTTGACTTTCCGAATATTCTGGAAAAACAAATGAAACTAAATCTCACACATACCTGACATCTTCACCACGAAGTTCCCTGTTGATACCTCTGGCCAGTGAATGTGGGGTAAATGGTTGCTTATGGGAGGGTCGTTCCAAGTCAACATGAACTGTGTTGACAAGAGCATGAACACCTGAATCTGTTCTGCAGGAGGATGTCACATTCGCAACCTGGATAGGAGTTAATCGTTGAATAGCTTCCTGGCAACAACAAAAGGAATAATATCTAGAGACTGACGAGAACAAAATTGTGTCCTATTACAAGGTTTTAACCCCTATCATACTAATAAAATTGATGGCTTAGAGCTATTGCTTCAACAAATGCGAAGTGCTCTGCATTCTTAAATTTGATTAGATGTCAATCAAAGTGCTAGCTGTGCCAATTAAGAATTTAGGCTACTGCTAAAATTGTAGTCTGGGGTGACAAATGAATGCCTTTAAAGCGGCTCATTGAGTCAGTTCATGAGATTCAACAAATTTTTCCAAACCTCTTTAAGTTTTCTTCACATACTAATGACAAATGGTCAATCTTAGACAATACCCTAAACCCTACATATAAATAAATGTTTTATGAGTGAGTACCTAACGGTTCAAGTCGGTGTTCCAAAATTTGTGACCACCTTTTCAATTTATATACAAATCCATTACAAAACAGCACACAAGAAAATTCAAAGTTTTGACGTTTTCTGTGACTTTTGGACTTGAAACTTGACTTGTTATACTTACTAAAGGCATTGTTATGTGATAGTGACCCTTTGAGACTTTCATTACGCTCTAGATATCAACTCAATGAGCCTCTTTCATATGAATGATGTTGGAAGTGCCTAATATGGAAACCTGTCAGTGATCTAACACTTTGGCCCATAGGTTACACATGGCCTCTGCCTAACATGATTTGGCAGAGACTTAGCCCATGAAACTGAGTTAAGCCTTCAATAATCATTTTCATGTTCCTCTGAGAACATTACCTTACCTCTAGCACATCAAGAACACCTCGCTTTTCAGACCACTTCTGACTGGCTTTGGCAAGTCCACTGAAATAGAAAAAGCAAAGATATCATTACTTATATTCCTTCCATATTCTTTCCAATAAAGATACCTTCCAGTTTCTCATCTGAAGTTGTTTGCTTCAGGGCAGTCAATTTGTTACATATATAATTTGTTTGTGTTACACCTACTTAGAATTTGCTCCACAAAGCCGTCACCAAAATGTAAATAGCTGGTTGGATGAGTTTATTTTCTGTCAGCTGGAATATGAGCATGCATACATCATTATCACCTAAGAAATGTTGAAATTAAAAATTAATAATGGCATATTTCTTTCTCATTTATCAATTTAATTTGGACATGTACATATAAACTACAAAATATGATGCCAGAAGCAAATAGCAAGGTTTAGCCATCTCAAGCTGGCAACTACTGTAATAATTCAGAATCTATCAGAGAACTTCCTGTTCAGCTATCTTGAGATATAGATAAATATAGGCGCCCTCTACAGACTATGCTTTAGATCAATAAAGTTTAATATACAGTAGGCCTTTGCCCCTTCAAAGACTATTTGCTCAACAGAGCGAGAAGGTTGATTTAAACACGATTAACTGCCGCAATTACAGAGACAAGCTTTACCCGAGAAAGCACCTTTTTCTCTGGAAAATTGGCTAAAATGCCCTTTTCAATTCTCACAGCATGAATTAAAAAACATTTCATTTCTACTGTATGACAGCTGCAAATTAGCAGGGTACAGTACATTTCTGTTTGCTACCATAACTTTGCATGTACAGTTTAAAGACAATCCAAGACAAAAATGATGGGACACTCATGTCCAAATGTGGCAACACCTACTATATGCAAAGATTTGCCCTTGTCCAAATATCCCCTCCATCCTAAATCAATGCTTTCTTCAACAAAATATATCGTAAATTTCAACATTAAATTGAGGAACTGGAGATTGCCTAGTGCATTTTTGTCAAGCCTCAACAGTAGTTGTAGGCTAATGGATAAAACTACAGTATAACACTGTAGTTATTTACAGCAGGACATGAGTCTACCTGTATTTTGTTCCAAGGTACTGAAAAAATATGAGAAACCTGACCATGACAGCAATCCGCCTTCTGCAAGTGATGAGAAACTAAATAACTGAAATAACCTGGAAATTGAAAAAAAATATGAAATGAATATACTGTACCTTAATTGTTGGTTCTATGGCAAAAAAAGAGTTTTCTTCAAGAATGTTTCAGTTTCATTGCAACAAGCTTAAGAGAGACATAGTCATCATCAAATAGAGAGGGAAAGGGAATCTCCATCAAATGTCTTTCCCCCTATCTCTTTAACCCAAATGAAATTTGAAGGTATATAGGGCAAAATGTCTTTAAAGAAAAAAAATTTAAAATAAAGCGGCCCATTGAGTTGGTCCATGAAATTCATCAAATTTTCCTTAGTTGTTAAATTTTTTCACATATTAATGCAGTGGCGTAGCTACTGGGGGGGCAGGGGGGGCAAGTTGCCCCCCCTGGAAAAATTTTTGGGGAAATTTGATTAATCTTCTTATTATTACAATATTTCACAAAATTTTCTCAAAATGTTTGTTAGAATAAGAAACTGTGAGACATTTCTAATACATAATTCGTATTTTCATGCAACAAATGAACTCAGATTTCGTCAGTGTCGCATGAACCGGCCCAATTCGCGTTCCACAGAAATGTCCTCGCCGCGTAGCAGATTGAATGTTCTCTTGTGCTTGTATACGCACGGGGGTTATGATCAGTGCATTTCATTGCACAGAAAGCTGTTATTCAGGTGATACTTTGGGAATTCAGTAAAATGATGTGAAAACTGACAAGTCACTACCGTAGACCTCCGAGGTTGTTATGTTCTTCTACAACAGGGTTGTCCAACCTACGGCCCGCGGGCCACGGCCCGGCCCGCGAAAAGGTTGCGTCCAGCCCGTCAAAAATAATCTATATTGCAAAACTATTCAGTAAGCAGATTAATTGATGACAACTTTAGGCTTCGCCGTCCGCTATAGCATGCTTACTTTTGAATGAAATAATTCATTTCAAATGTCTGCTACATGTCTAGCCACATTGGAGTGTTATCCACAAGGGCGGGTTGAGAATGATTCAGGAGGAATATGAAAAAAAAAAACTTTGTCCGAACATTCTGCCCAACACCATCAATTTTTGCTAAAATTTATTTATTTGTTCAATCAAAAACGAAAATGAATCAGTTTTCTCTACGCGCAATGATTGCATTTTGTTGCCTTGGGCGTCGGAAAAAATTGAAAAAAAAAAAAAAAAACACGAGTAGGCCTATAGAATGCGGCCCCTCGTCCACTATAACCATTACATGTGGCCAACCGCTGCGAAAGGTTGGACAACCCTGTTCTTCAAGCTAGCAGTAGCTGTACGATTTTACTCTGTGTACATAACGATGGATTGGGCTGAAACAATCCAAGGCCAACGATCAACTTAAAGGTAATCTAGAAATTAGAATTAACGGGATCCGTTGGCACACTTAGATTTTGTTACTTACCATAATCCTTGGAGGCTTACAAGCTAGTTCGGGAAGATGGCTTTCTGCTCACTTTGAGTGTAATAATAAATGGACAATGAGTACCTTGTAGCCTTCTACACTTAACAGACTGCTTTTCTTACAGGACATCCTGTGTGATCGAGCCACTATTAGGCCTCCTTAGTGGCGTGCGAAGGGGAGACCATTGGTTCATGCCCCCCTCACAGATGCCATTTTTTATTTGTTCTTAAAAATACGTAGTCTAACTTTATTAACACAGATTTTACTTAGAAAGATAGCATATGTGGCACCAGATTGCTTATAAGGACACCCAATTTTTCAAAAATTTTCAAAGGGGAAGGATTGTCCCTGCAAGGTCTTTCAGTGATGCCAATTTTTTTTTTTAATTCCAACAAATAGACCTAGACAAATTCTGTCAAATTCCAATTTTTACTTAAAAAGGTAGACTCTGTTTCCCGCTGGTGGCGTCGATAAAAAAGACTGCATGTTTAGATTCTCTTAAGAAGCATAAATACGCTATTTTGACCATCTGAGGGGCCTGATTTTTCGAAATTTTCTTTACGCTCCGCGCCAACTGATGGTGGCGCTTCGCTCGGTTTTTGGGGCAAAATTACATACTTGGGGTAAAATTAGCTCTTAACTCTCTGATCACTTTGCAGTTTGCGAACATATTTTGAAGAGAGCATTTTATTGCAAAGGACAAAAGAAGAAAGCGACTGGCAAGTTTCTTCGTATTAGCCTGGAAAATGCTATTTCCTGCCAACTAAGGTGTCTGATTTTTCCAAATTTTCTCTACGCTCCGCGCCAACCAATGGTGGCGCTCCGCTTAGATAATCTTTGTGACAAAATAACATTTTGTGGCCAAGAAAACCCCTTCAGAGAAATCTTGTGAACGCCACTGCGTTAGTACATACAAATAAACCAGATATTGTTTACCAAAATAATATACTTTGTTATTTCCGATTGCTCTATGTTGTACTTTAAGATTAAAATGCAGGTAATATTACAAAATGACATGGTAATGTTGTTATACTTGCAAGTTTGCATATTTTATATGAAATACATACACATTGACCGGGAAAAGTTTTGGGGAAATTTCATACCTTTGCCCCCCCTGGAAAAAATCCTAGCTACGCCACTGTATTAATGGCAAATGGTCAAACTTAGACAATCCCCATACCATACATACAAATAACTGTTTTATGAGTGAGTACTTAAGAGCTCAATTCTGTTTTCAAAAATTTGTGACCAGACACTTTTTCAAAGTATGCAACAAAACCGTTACAGGTCACGACACCTCAAAATTCAGAATTTTACTTTTTTCTGATACTGTTGGGTATGAAACTTGACAAATAATGCTAACTGTAAGCATTTTCATGTGGTAATACCCTTAGACTCTTTGAATAGTTATCGATATCACCTCAATGCGCCTCTGTAAAAGTATGGATTTTCAATATTTGCATTAATGAAATGTTTCTTAGAAATAGTAAAGAGACAGGCAAACAAAATGAGGACTGAGTCAAATTATACTAGCAGTATTGAAGTGCATAAATCAATTTACAAAAAACAAGACTGGCCACAGCATTATGGGCAAATTTTTAAGTTTATGTTGAGATCTGAACCATGAATTAGCCTATTCCTTCAACAAAATGTGTAATACCCTTAACAGTAGGACAGGTCTGCACACTGTCCTTGGCCATAGGCCTCCACAAATAATGATGATGTGCGGAATGAGCACAACTAGAAACTTCTTGCAGCTTCAAACATTGCCCCACAATTACCATACTTGCCATAATTGTTCTTTGATAGTGCCTTCTTTCTTGTGTCGTTAATGCTGTGTTATGTAGAATGGCCCAAAGAAGTACTGTACTGTACGAAAAGTGCTGTAGAGGCTATTATCTTCTGTTCAAAATGTCGTTAATTACAATCCCTTGAAAGTAAGTTTTCACAGTAATTTTTACTAACAAAGTTTTTTGAGGTTTGCAGTTTGGCTAAAAAATGTTTAAGTAGGCCAGGTGTGCTCTCTGTGTGAAGGTTTTATGTGTTTAGTGGCAGACCATGTTAGTATGCTTCGAACATTTAATACGAACTCATCTGCTTAGGGATCAAACTCTGGTTTTGGACTAACAAATCCAATTAAATTTGATTTCTGTGAACATGGGGGATTTATTCTCAGTGATATGAACCCTTCTGTCGGTAATTAAAGGCTTCCTGTTCATAATCTAAACAAAGAATTAAACTCTGCAATCACAGGACATTTCAGTGGCTTATCTGCTGTGTTAACAGGCTGTGTAATCAACTGGAAAAAGTTCCTTACAGGCTATTCTAGGAGTGACAGTGGTCTCTTAACAACAAATAAATGAACAGATAAGAGGGATTTTATTACACCCAACTGCCCCTTGGTGAGGTCTGGTCAGAGTGTCCTTATTTTTAACCAAGTGAAGTTATAATGAGAATAAGTGGAAAACCCAAAATATGACAATATTAGAGCACAGGTCTACAAGATAAGAAATAACGTACATTTCAAAGACACCTGTCGCATCAATGTGGAGTTAAGAAAAATTACAAACAACAAAAACATTATTGACTTACCTGTAAACCCTAAAAATACCAAGGTCTTTGTCTAGGCTTGGGTATGTGTGGACAGCTTTAGCATCTACAGTATCTGCTTTTGCATTTATGCCTTTGAGTGACGGATGAACTGAGTAGGATACATCTTAAATTAGACAAAGTGGTTTAAGTAACTAGTGAAATATTTGGATAAAGGATAACTTATTGATTTATCTAAAATTCTTTTTTTTTGTGGTTGTTAAACCTCAGTCTAAATTTGGTGAGGTCTGACCCACATGGGCTGTCCTTGGCCCACTTCTTTTCAATGACATTTATAGTTCTCTTACATCTGGTATAAGTAAGTTTGCAGATGATACTAAGCTTTATAGGAAGATTAGCATTTTGGATGATGCTTTACTGCTGCAGAAAGATCTGGATAGGTTATTTTCTTTGTCTCAGACCTGGCAAATGTCTTTTAATGCAGATAAGTGTAAGGTCCTACATTTTGGTCCCAAAAGTTTTAGCTATGATTATAACATGAATGGTTGTGTTTTAAGTAATGTCACCTCTGAGATCTGGGTGTTGAAATTACTGGGGACTTAAAGTCATCAAGGCAGTGTGCAGCCACTGCTGCAAAGGCTAATAGAGTGCTTGGATTGATCAAGAGGAATTTCATCAATTTTAGTAAGGATATTGTACTTAATTTGTAGTTGGTAAGACCCCATATTGACTATGCAGCTCAGGCTTGGAACCCCTTCTATGAAAAGGACAAGCTTCTTTTAGAGCAGGTTCAGAGGAGAGCCACTCGCCTTATACCTGAGGTGAGAAATTTACCTTATCATGCTAGGCTTAAACATCTTGGGCTAACCACTTTGGAGCTGAGAAGGATTAGGGGAGACATGCTCCAGGTTTACAAGTTTAGTTTCTCCAATAGAGTTGTCAACGAGTGGAATTCTCTACCAGATTGGGTAGTTAACTCTCCTTCAGTTCACTGTTTTAAGGTTAACATTGACAAGTTTTTCCATGGCTGTGGTAGAATCTGATTGTTAGGGGCTGTCGTCAAGCTTTGGTGGTTTGACTTTTGATTAGGGCTTGGACTTCAGGGCATCTTATGGCGCCTTCGCCCTCCTTTGCCCTTCAACCTGTTATGTTATGTTACATAGTTGCCTTTCTCACATGTGGATAATATAGTGTATAGTATACCTAACGTTACACATACAACACTTCGAACGCCTGAGAATACAGTTAGGGGCAAGTATAATTTTAAGGTTTACCTCTAATTTACATATTCTTTTTACTTTTTTTTCATTATTTATAACATAACATAACACAACACAACACAACACAACACAACACAACACAACACAACACAACACAACACAACACAACACAACACAACACAACACAACACAACACAACACAACACAACACAACACAACACAACACAACATAACATAACATAACAGGTTGAAGGGCAAAGGAGGGCCAAAGCCCCATAAGATGCCCTGAAGTCCAGGCCCTAATCATTTAACTCTTAGAAGATCCAATGCCAGAGTGAGTGTGGATGAACAGCGGCGAACTTCGCCTTCTCTTTTCGACTAGTGCTCAGAGGTAACGAGGCAGGCGTGTACTAATAGCTCGCAATCCTGCTCCTGGGACTGCCATTTAACGTCCCCATCCGACGGACGTGAGCGTATCCCCAGTCTTTAGCCACTTTCCCAAAGGCTGGAGGGGGTGGAGGTTATACTTGCTCTGCACCACTGCTCAACAGCTGAACTGAGCAAGCGGACAACTTCCTGAGTCGGACAACTTCCTGAAACGGACAACTTCCTGAAACGGACAACCAAATACCCAATTTTGTAATTCACCAATTTTAAACCCCCTCAGCATCACTGTGAACAGCTATGCTGAACAGGCTGATTTTTAGACCCCGGAAAATTTCCAAGTGGTTCCACCGGAATTTGATCCGGGATTTGATCCAGGGACCTTTATACTCTTAGTTCTATTGTTTTTATAGTTTTCATTTTTAATGTGTTTTTGATTTTGTATTGGTTCTGTATAAACTGTTATTATTTTTTATTGTACAGCGCTTTGAGTCCGCGGCAGATTGCGCTTTATAAGTTGCCAATATTATTATTATTATTATAATTTTGAAAGAATGCCTAGGTAGGCCTAGGCTTAGACTATCTATCAAAATGCCCAGGAAGTAGCCTCACCTTTGAAATTTTATGTCTAATCATTTGTCCTTTTCATATTATAGGCCTATAAGTATACTATGTATAATGTGGGGTCCCGGCCATTCCGCCATTGCTACTTTCCGCCATAGAAAATGTGCCCATTCCGCCATAGCAAAAGTGCCATTCCGCCATGGCATGGCAGAATGAGCACACTATTCTGTGGAAGGTAGGATAGGTCATATTTAATTACCAGACTGCAGGTACAAGGATGAATGGAGTTAAGAAATTTGTTGGAAGCATTATTAATTGGTGACCTTTAAATGAAACAGACAGGATTGGGTTTCTTTGTTACGGTTAAAATAAGTCACAGTATAAGTAACAAAGTCAGGTTGCAATCAATAACTTGAATCAGACGGATTGAAACAGTGGTCAGTGTCAATGAACATGTACGTCTCTATTGAGTTAAATGATTGTTATCCCCTATATAACATAACATAACATAACATAACAGGTTGAAGGGCAAAGGAGGGCGAAGGCCCCATAAGATGCCCTGAAGACCAAGCCCTAATCAAAAGTCAAACCACCAAAGCTTGACTACAGCCCCAAACAATCAGATTCTACCACAGCCATGGAAAAACCTGTCAATGTTAACCTTAAAGCAGTGAACTGAGGGGGAGTTAACTACCCAATCTGGTAGACAATTCCACTCGTTGACAACTCTATGGGAGAAACTAAACTTCCTAATGTCAAGCCTTGCAAAAGGCTTTTCAAGCTTTTTACAATGCCCACGCACCCAAGAATTACCTTGAACCCTTAAATAACTACAAGTCAGCAGGGGATTTCTTTCACAAAGGAACTTGAAAACCTGGAGCATGTCTCCCCTAATCCTTCTCAGCTCCAAGGTGGTAAGCCCAAGATGTTTAAGCCTAGCATGATAGGGCAAATTTCTCACCTCAGGAATGAGGCGAGTGGCTCTCCTCTGAACCTGCTCTAAAACAAACTTGTCCTTTTCATAGAAGGGACTCCAAGCCTGAGCTGCATAGTCAAGATGGGGTCTTACCAACTGCTTATACAAATTAAGTACAATATCCTTACTAAAATTGATGAAATTCCTCTTGATCAATCCAAGCACTCTATTAGCCTTTACAGCAGTGGCTGCACACTGCTTTGATGACTTTAAGTCCCCAGTAATTACAACACCCAGATCTTTCTCAGAGGTGACATTACTTAAAACACAACCATTCATGTTATAATCATAGCTAAAACTTTTGGGACCAAAATGAAGGACCTTACACTTATCTGCATTAAAAGACATTTGCCAGGTCTGAGACCAAGAAAATAACCTATTCAGATCTTTCTGCAGCAGTAAGGCATCATCCAAAATGCTAATTTTCCTATAAAGCTTAGTATCATCTGCAAACTTACTTATACGAGATGTAAGAGAACTATCAATATCATTGATGAAAATTAAGAAAAGAAGTGGGCCAAGGACAGAACCCTGTGGTACTCCACTTGTGACTTCTTTCCAAGAGGAGAAGTTACCATTGACAGCAACTCTCTGAGATCTACCATGAAGCCACGAATTTATCCAATCAGCACAATTGCCCTGAACCCCTAACCTATGCAGTTTAACCATTAGCCTACCTAATGGAACTTTATCAAAAGCCTTTGAAAAGTCAAGGTAAATGACATCAACGCCATACCCAGAATCAAGAGATGAAGAGACATCTTCAAGAAAGCTCACAAGTTAGTAACACAAGATCTGCTTGGCAGGAAACCATGCTGTGACAGATTAAGTAACTCATTATCTAAAAGATACTTAAGTAAACTATCCTTAATCAAAGATTCCATAACTTTGCACACAACACTGGTTAAACTGACAGGCCTGTAATTGCAAGGATTACTTCGATCCCCCTTCTTAAAAATTGGAGTAACATTTGCTACCCGCCAGTCAGTAGGAACAAAACTCGAATCCAGACACTTCTGAAAAATGATGGAAAGAGGAACTGACAAAATCTCGGAGCATTCACGTAAAATGGCTGGGTGGACCCCATCTGGCCCAGGGGCCTTACTAGCTTTCAAACTCTTTAACTTTTTACAAACTTGTTCCTCTGAGAAAATGACATAACTGATTGAAAAAGAGACATCAGAACCATTACATGTCCCCAATAAAGATGATTCCTCGGTAAAAACAGATACAAAATAGTCATTTAACAAATTAGCCATATCCTGATGGTTACTAACCAAAGTATTATCATCACCTTTGAGAGGCCCCACACCCTCCTTAAGCTTCTGCTTAGACCTCACATAGGCATGAAAAGTTTTGGGGTTTACCTTAACCTCCTTGGCCAACTGCTTTTCAAACCTAGTTTTAGTTCCATTTACCAAATTTTTAACTAAGAATTCCTGCTTCTTGTAAGCTGCTAAGTTTTCTGGACTTTTACTGGCCCTATAGCGACGCCAACACCTACGTTTCTTCCTAGTTGCTCTAAGAACTTCTCTAGAAATCCAAATTGGCCTATTTTTAACCACAGCTTTCTTAAGTTGGATACACAACTTTGTTGTGTCAGAAACAACATCCCGGAAAACACCCCATGCCTCAGCAGGACCCAAGTGAGACAAACGGGCCGCCCAATCTATGGTTAAAAGCTCCTTAGCACGAGTAAAGTTAGCCTTGCTGAAATCAAGAATTCTTTTGTCACTACTAGCATGATTGCTGAAACAATGTAACTCAAAACAAATAAGGTCATGGTCACTGGACCCTATCTTACCACCATTAGCTACATTTCTAACCATGTTCTCATCTGCACTTAACACCAAATCAAGACAATTATCCTCACGAGTGGGAAACAGAACATATGTACATATGGAATATGTACACACATCCAGACGTGTGATTAAGTTTAAGCCTATATGTTTGCTTTGTCAAAAGACATTATTCAGTCACCGTTCATACATTGAAAAGGATGAAAGTTTATTCCCCACCACTTACAATCAAATCCATTAGTATTACACGTTAATTCTGTTCAAAGTTCTTACTTTCTTAAGCCTTCTTAAAGTTACACTTCCATTCAATCTATTGAATGAACTATATCTCTAACATTAGGCCCACAGGCCACTTCTGAAAATGTTACGGTAACATTAGTTGCAATGACAACAATTCCTCTAACGTTAGTTTCGTAGATTTTTAGAAAGTGCCCTTCCACCACAGGTTTCGTGCCTTTTCGCCATGGCTGAAAGGTACCGATGGTGGAATGGCACTGTATTCGTGTAACGTTAGGGTGGTCCAAGATGAAGCAGGCCAAGTAGTCCCCAAACCAACTCGTCCCCAGGCCAAGTCGTCCCCAAGCCAACTCGTCCCCAAGCCAACTCGTCCCCAAGCCAACTCTTCCCCAAACCAACTCGTCCCCAATATGAAAAAATGTGATTTTTATGGCGCGAGAAAGGGGGAATATATTACCAACCAAACATAAAACTGAAATATTTATGTGACAAAACATGAAATTTATTTAGTAGCTTCAAACATTAGGCCTATATTTGTAAAACAAATTTGCAATAAAAATACAATTTTAGAAAGAGTATGTTCTTAACAAGATAGGCCTATATATTTGCAATTAAATATATTCCAAACAAAAATATATGTTTGCTCTAAAATATATATTTAGAAGAATATTTTTTTCCAACACTTGAAATATATTTGTAAAGAAAAATTATATTTACACCAAAACATATTTGCAAGAAAATATATCTTTCTTGAAAAAGTTACCATGTTCGCCACAAAATTATATTTGCAACAAAAATATTCTTCCAACCAGAACTTATATTTTCAAGAAAAAGAAATAAGGTTGCAATATAAATGTATCTGCAAGAAACATTTCTTTTGCCAAAACATTTATTTATATTGCAAGACTAAGCCTAATTATATTTGCCAAACTAAAAATATGTCCCCATCAGTTGTGTTTAAAATATATGTTATCAAACTCCAAAAATTTATATGTTATTGGTTAAGATGGGTGGACAAATTGCGACAATAAAGTTATCATGCTCTATTTTAAACCACTTGTCATTCTCTATATAGGCTATGCATAAATCACGGCTTCAAAAATTAAAAAAATTTATGTGTCACGAAATCTCCCAGAGTCCCAGTAACTAGCAAAAGGGAGGAAAAAATAATGAACCAAAAACAAATGCAAATTCGGTGTAAGCTGGTCTCTTGAAATGAGATTTTATTTTCCACTAATTTCTCATACTGGGGCCGACTTGGCTTTGGGACGACTTGGCTTGGGAACGACTTGACTTGGGGACGAGTTGGTTGGGGACGAGTTGGTTTGGGGACGACTTGGCCCGAAAGCGTCCAAGACACCGGCTCCTAGGCCCAACGTTACCTCTTCCCAACAAAAACAATCGCGTAAAAGGTACTTATGTTATTAGTTGCCATGTCTGTTGAACTAAGTTATTCTTTTCATTCGACATAGGCCTAGGCCTATAGCTATACATATTAGTTTCTATCAAAAGCCCACATGGCATTTTTCGTGATATGATGGAGATTCAGTTTGACCAATTTGATTACCTCAAAAAACCAATCAATTCATTTGGACTCAATTTCGACGATGATACAGTTTGAAAGCGAACGCTGTGTCTGGTTGCAGACGAGAATGGGTTGCTCGATTTATTACATAATTTATATACGTACCACCCTTCTTTTGTTTTTTTAGTTCATTGGTTCATCCAAAATTTTTGTATTTGGAAATACATTGTTCTTCTTCTTTAACCATTGTTTTAACAACTTTTGAAAACGAAATAAAATGCTTCCTGAAATCTTTATACTGTTAAATATGAAAATAAAGAATGAATTGTATTCAAACTATAAATTATGTTGACATTAAATTTCCATATTTGCCAAAGTCATCTACTGTATAAGTGGAACAATCCTTAAAGGGGAGTCTCCGTTTGTGAGTCAACTGTACGGTAAACATCGGATTTACCCTACTGTACAGTGTACGTGTAGACAGGTTGTACAGTCAGCCAGTCAGCTGAGTTACGTTGTAATTTGTATAGTACACTGTCCACTCATATCATCATAGGTTATCGGATTCATACGAAGTTTTGTGGGCCGCTTATGGAAGTTAATTGACCTACCCAGAAGGCAGAACATCTGACATCGCATGAATCACACTTGGGCAATAAACTTTCAACGGAATTGAATCCATACTATCCTTGGAAGTGCAAAATAGTGTGAGGTTTCCTGCAAAATGAAGCACAAAATCGATTTCGAAGAATGCATGAAAGACTCACCAACTTTTCGGTAAGTGTGTCTCATGTTAGGTAACGTTAACGTTAATACTGTAGCCTAAGTTAGGCCTAGCCAATCCTAGGCCTAGCCTAGGCCTAGGCCCAAATCAATTAGGCTAGGCCTAACGTAGGCTCAGCCAGCCCTATTAATGATGTTAAGTTTATTGTTAGGCTTACCGTAACACAGTCTAGCTAACAAAACATAATAGTTAAAGAGCGAAGGAGAGCTCAGACCTAACTTTAGGCCCTAACCTGATATTGATGCCCTGTTGTGAGTGTTGTCCAAACAAACAAGTGACTCTTGATGTAGAATTGATCAATGTCCAGAACCTACATCATATGTGGATAGACCTAGCCTAGCCTACGTGTAGTAGCCTAGTAAGTAGTAGGGTAGTAGGCCTAGGAGGGTTGAGGTTACTGTTAGGGATACAGGCTAGGCTTCAAATGTCTTTTAATGCAGATAGCCTAAGTGTAAGGTCCTTCATTTTGGTCCCAAAAGTTTTAGCTATGATTATAACATGAATGGTTGTGTTTTAAGTAATGTCACCTCTGAGAAAGATCTGGGTGTTGTAATTACTGGGGACTTAAAGTCATCAAAGCAGTGTGCAGCCACTGCTGTAAAGGCTAATACTTAATAGAGTGCTTGGATTGATCAAGAGGAATTTCATCAATTTTAGTAAGGATATTGTACTTAATTTGTATAAGCAGTTGGTAAGACCCCATCTTGACTATGCAGCTCAGGCTTGGAGTCCCTTCTATGAAAAGGACAAGTTTGTTTTAGAGCAGGTTCAGAGGAGAGCCACTCGCCTCATTCCTGAGGTGAGAAATTTGCCCTATCATGCTAGGCTTAAACATCTTGGGCTTACCACCTTGGAGCTGAGAAGGATTAGGGGAGACATGCTCCAGGTTTTCAAGTTCCTTTGTGAAAGAAATCCCCTGCTGACTTGTAGTTATTTAAGGGTTCAAGGTAATTCTCAGGTGCGTGGGCATTGTAAAAAGCTTGAAAAGCCTTTTGCAAGGCTTGACATTAGGAAGTTTAGTTTCTCCCATAGAGTTGTCAAAGAGTGGAATTGTCTACCAGATTGGGTAGTTAACTCCCCCTCAGTTCACTGCTTTAAGGTTAACATTGACAGGTTTTTCCATGGATGTGGTAGAATCTGATTGTTTGGGGCTGTAGTCAAGCTTTGGTGGTTTGACTTTTGATTAGGGCTTGGTCTTCAGGGCATCTTATGGGGCCTTGGCCCTCCTTTGCCCTTCAACCTGTTATGTTATGTTATGTTATGTTATGTTAATACACATCTCGACAAAGCTATAGGCCTAGCCTATGTGTATGTTCATGCATTTGCACATGCATAGCCTAGGTAGGCTAGATAACTAATGTTAGGACCAGCCTAGGCCAAGGGTGCTAAGCACACACACAGGTCATCCTAGAATTATACAGTATGGCCTAGTACATATATATAAAAAGGAAAAGGTAGGTTACATCGCCTAGCCACCAACGCAGTGCTTCGCACAAAACTCTTCATGTTTTCTCACCTTACTAAATTTACTCCTTCAGATCTCTTGAGAACCTTCCCATCATCTTTTTTTGATTACGTAATGGGAATTGCCCTGTACTAACTTGGTTCTGCCATTGGACAGTTCGAACTGCTTACAAATCTGTCAACGAACAGACTGTAATTTTTTTCTGCATGGGGAACGTGAACAAGAATTGGAAAATGTGCAGATCAGAAAACGCAGCATACCAAAACGTCCCCGCCGTTAGTCAAACATCCCTGGGTCAAAACGTCTGCATTTTAAACATCTCTGTTGTATATTGTAAAATGTACTGAGTTGTTTATTTTCGTTGAAACAATACAAGTTGTTTTAAATTTCAATAGTAATAAATTTATATTTTTGTGTAAAATTTTTCCTTTCTCTATTAACTCTATTAATTAGTGAATAGAAGTATTGTCAAAAGATATGTGGATTATCCAACCTTTGCTATTTTTTCCCTATACAGTAAATGTAATCTTCCAATAGCAATAGACTTATCTTGATTCTTGGTTTCTAAACACAGATCAATAATATAATTTATCTAAGCACTTGTCACACTATAGAGGAATAGACTCCTAAGTCTATCCTTTAACTAATATTCCTTTTCTAATTAATGCAGATCTCTCATTTACATCCTATGTTATCAACTATTTTCAATTGGACCTTCAAATTTTTTATGTAGGGACGTTTTGGTACATGCCATGTATAATATCACAGGTATGTTTTGGTAAAAAGTGGGGACATTTTGGTAGCAAAAAAGTGGGGACATGTTGGTCTGGGGACGTTTCGCTCGATACGAAGGTGTACGTACAGGTTCTAACATTGCTTTTCCTTCTTCCACTGCACTAACCATTTACTACTTTCCACAGCAAATACACATGTATACATATATTTTCCCAAGTGAAGAGAAAAAAGGAACATATTTGTTGTTTTCTCTGAAGCTTAGAAGTTTCAGCACCTTCTTGTAAGTTGAGAGTCTTCAAAATGATGTCATTTCTGGGCACTGATTCTAAATTAGAACCATCGAGCAAGTTCTACGCGGTAATAAAAATGCTCTTCTAAATTATCACTGACTAATGACTGGTCTTCCTGAGAAGTAAAACCAGAAACCCTCCAGGCAAAAGTCCAATCTTTTCTCCACCAAATTCTGACTTGCAGACTATTCAAGTCTGGCTTAAATTCACTTCCACACAAGGTCTATCATTTCTTTCTCTCTTAAGATGAACTCCTTCAGTCCTGGTAAAGGTGATTTCCCATATATTGCACTGACAACCATTTTGGAAAGCATGTATGTTTTGTTGAATATCTTCGGCATGCAATTAAAACTTACACTTCATTTTGATGGGGTGATTTTCTTGCCTCTTTGCGTACAGGGTATACAGGGTAATTAACATTATCAAGATAAGGTATCTTCATTACTCTTCTGATAGTTAATGATTTGGCACAGTAATTGATAAAGATGATTTTCAAGGACATGCTTTAAACTTTTAAAATAAAACCCTCATAACATAGGCCTTAGGCCTGTAATTTTACAATTGTACTTTAGAAACATAATTTGCAAAACAAAGGAAAAAATTTACTGTCAATTCTTTGTCAATTTTATCTCACACAATCTTAAAAGAAGGGTTTAAGGTCACATCAGGATGTGGTATGTTAGAGGTAGGGTTTCACGGTACCACTGATAATTGGTACCGTCGGTACCGCCACAAATGGTACCGGTATTACCGTAGTACCGGTACCAGAAGAGTAAAAAGGTAGGATTTTTATCACATCCAAAATATCCGTAAAAATACCATGCATTGACATAAGTGAAGTCTTCTGATAATCCCTGCCTCCTGTTTCAGTATTTTTTATAACATTAAGTCACCCCACACGAAACAAATCGGTAAACAAAAAAAGAAATAACCTCTCTGCAAATTTAGCGTCCGATAATTTCGGGACACACAATAAATCAGCGCCGCACGTCCGCACCGGAGCTAGACCCCACAAGATGACAAGAGCACTCAGGATTGTAATGAAGATTGCAAAAATAATTTCTGCAAATAACAACAACCCCCCTCCTAAAGTATAACCAAAAGTTATTAAGTAGAAATTTACAAAAATATATCCATAAAAGACTGATTCATCAAGCTTTTTTCCCGCCGAGTTATCGCTTTCAAAACTAAACTTGCTTCAAATTGAATTTACGAATGCATCGCCCAGCAATCCGTTGTACAATAACACTATACTGTTCTTCAGTATGTAGAGCAATACAACAAAGCAAGTGAGTTGATCAGTTGAACTGAACACGCGAGCCAATGATTTAAGCGGGATTTACTGTGTGTTCAGTCCCATTGCTTCACCGTGTTACAGTAATTTCTGAAAGAACGTTCGTTGCGTTCGTACGAAAGTTTTTCTCCCACAGACATAGACAGTGGACGTTATGGAACGGTCCCACTGAATCACTGTGTTAAAATCAGAAATCGTCGATGCAACGTTCATGTCAGAGCTTGCAATGCTATGATTCTTTGTCTGCTTACAACGAATTTCGCACTCGTATAATGTTGTGTGCTATCGTAATCAAAGTGAAGTTTATCAATCAACGCATGGTATCTATTCGCAATACACCATGTGAAAGCATTTGCTGATGAGCAGCGATCGTTCGGGGGTTGCGCAGAATGTCAAAAGAAGGCAAGGGCCCTGTTAGTGTGGAAGGTACTAGTTCTGCGAAAGTAACGTTAAACAGCACTTTCCGAAATTCGTAGGGGGATTTGTGACTGAAATAGCGCATAACGATTATCAAGTGAATGTTGCCTGTTTGTATTGCAATCCTTAAAGACGCGGCGCATTTATCAAATGGGTTTTTGTTTCATTCAAGTATCATCCAAATTCAATGCTTTATTTTTGAGAAAAGATTTTCACCGCAAAGTTGACTAATCGTGTCCGTCTAAATACACATTATGTGAAGGCGCGGGCGAAGCTAGCTAGCGCTGGCAGGGATCGTTCTGAGATTGCGCAGAATGTCGATAGAAAGCAAGTTCCTTTTTAGTGTGGTTGGTGCTAGTTCTGCGAAAGTAACGTTAAACGGCAATTTCCGAAATTCTTAGGGGGGATTTGTGACTAAAATGGTGCGAAACGATTATCAAGTGACTATTCCCTGTTTATATTATAGTGTTTAGAGACACGGGGCATTTATCAAATGGATGTTTGTTACATTTTAGTATCATTCTAATTTAAATGCTATAATTTTGAGCAAAGATTTTCACCTTACAGTTGAGTACCGAGTCTCCACGATACTTCGGTACCTTTAGGTTGGTGGTACCGTACCGTACCGGTACCGGTACGTACCGGTACTTACGGAAATACCGGTATACCGTGAAACCTTAGTTAGAGGGGTACTTATTCTGAGCATTTCGGTGAAATTTGCATTGAAATCCGATGTGTGGTTCCCAAGGTATGATCATGTAAAGTTTTCTCATTTTCAACAAAATGAGAACTTGAAGCAAGCACATATATATGACATCTTACCCCCACATTAATGGGAAGTTTTTTGTTCTTCTTTAAACTTTATACTGGATTTTCTCCTCAACAATCCCATATTATTAAAATGTGATTGCAAAAGAGGCATGAGAATTGTACAAACTTTGCATCCCCCACAAGGAGGTCATACTCCTATTAACTTCAAGGTCAACACACAGTCTGATATTTAAACAAAGGGAAACAAAGCATTCCTTGTCAATGTGAGGAAGTGATATAAGCTCTGCTGCCCTTAAACTCACTTTTGAACACAAATCTACTGACTTCATTTACTGATCTCAAGAAATACATGTCTGATTTGAATGGAATTTTCTTCACACTGTGTAGATTTTGTTCCTTTTTCACATATGAAAATTAGATTTTTCCTTAAACCTCCCCTTTAAAGACAGTTTTTATCTATGTGGGTCGACAGAACTAAATGGTAAGTGACATTCAGGGCTCGAAACAATTCAAAAAAGGGCATAGAGACAATATGAGCAAAGTGGCGACTGGTCTGTGTTATTTCGATGGGACATTTCTGGACATTTGCTTGGGGGTCTGTGTGGACAAATGGGGACAGGCAGGGGAAGAGAATGTTAACTGTAATTGGGATTTAAATACTTACTGTAATGCATAGCCTAGACTGTAATGTTGTATCATTTTTGTATGTTAAAGAATTAAGACAGATGATGTTCAGAAGACAAGGCATTATCAAGATAAGAGATACAGTATCTTGAGACGTTGAGATCCAACAAGAGACTGACATACAGGGGGCCTGTAATTCCAAATGATTTTTCCTTAGGAAAGTGTACAGTAAATCCGCCAAGTAAAGTCAGGACTTTTTTGCTTATCTATCACACCACCTGAATATATATAAAACAGTATCATGAAACAAAATCATTTATTCATCTGACTGCATTCAAAAGAAAACAGCTTTTAAAAACACAAGGAAAAGATTCAATGAATTTCTGCTTATGAAGTTAGTTTTTGCTCTTGGTTTTTGTGTGCCATGTAGGTCAAACTACAATGCAAACAAATAAAATGAAAGCTGTAGGACTCATATCGACTTTGTATTCTTTGCAATTTAAGCAGGGCATTGAAAAAAGTAAGTGGTTATTCAAACTTGCATTATTCATTATTTGATTTATGATTTATGAAAATGATAAAGAAAGCTGGAATTGAGTTTCATTTGACATGTTTCCGGTGTTAGGTAGAAGTACTTTCTATTAACTTTTACTTAATAAATAATTTGTTGAAGATATAGGTCCCCATTGTGTATTGCACTGTGCTTCTCAGATCATTCAAAAACAGAGAAACATTGTAATTGGCTAATTTGTACTTTGAGGGTTACATGCACAGAATATTAATATTTCCAGATGTTGGCCACGTCCCATTCTCTCTCAAAAAATGGTGATATAGATATATCAACTGGCAGAATGTTTTCAGGTAAAAAAGCCAAGTAGTGTAGGGGACTTTGGAATCTTTGATATTTTTTAAGGCCCTTATACGGTGACATGTTTATGGTGGTATTATCACTTGTAAATTAAAAGGTGGGCTACTGGCAACTCTAGTACTGTGAAATTTAAGTGCATATTTTGAAGGCATTTTCCTGAGGCAAAATTCATTGACTTTAAAGTATGCAGAAAAGTTTCTCTTTCAGAGTGTGAAAACTACGGAATGTGAAAACACATTTTTCAAAAGGGTTATGAAGGTTCTTATTTTCAAAGTATTTTTTTTAGGTCTGGTGCATTAGGGCAAAACTGATGTCATTGCAACACTTTATGCTGCAGTTCAATTCATTTTGATGCCACTGCAGGAAATATGCAGTGCACAACATTTCAATTTATATCTATACCGAATGATGTAGAGCAGTGGTTCCCAACGGGGGGGGGGGGGGAGGGCGGTACTGCCCCCCTTGGGGCGTTTGAAGGTGCCAAGGGGACAATAAGGGCTATGGGGGGGTACAAATTCGTTATAAGTTAACAATAGTTTAATAATCACTCACATATATCTCATTCCAGTTTAAATGTCAATTATGTAGCTTTGTTTAATATTGTGGTATGCTTTTGTTCAATTTTGAAGAAAATTCACAAAATTATTCAATAGTAATTTTTGTTTCTTGTTTGATGAGCTATAGGGGGCATTGAGTCAAATCAATTGACTAAAGGGGGTGCTGTGCCCCAAAAGGTTGGGAAACACTGATGTAGAGTAATGCTAGGTGCATGCCATGCACATGAAAAGATAGTATTCCAAAATGTGTCAAATTTCTAGGACGAACAGAACATTCAATAGTAAAGTAAAACAAAGGGGACCTGACACAATATACGTCAACATTACTTAACTTTCACTGTTTCTTTTTGAAAACTACTGTAGCCCTATTTCAGGTGTGTAGTCAGGATTGTGTCATGGGGAGGGTTTTGGTGTCATTGAAGGGGGGGGGGGTTGGGGGGCATGATATGAAGGAAAAGTTTAAGGATAGAGAGAAAAAAGGTTATTTTAGGTGTTTTCTGAATTGCAAGGTTGGGTCAAGGGGCGTTTAACCCCCCAAGCCCTCCCTGTGGCTATGCCAATGGGTAAATTAAACAAAAAATAAGTAGTCTTCATTAATTGGGATATCCTTGAGTTAGGAAGTTGGTATTTTTATCAACAGGGTATGGAGGTGTTGGTGTTGCAGAATATTTTTGTCTGAAGTCCTTACAAAGCCCAAGTTAAAAGCCGCAGCAAATGTGGCTTAAAGTGCCATACTTTACCAAGCCTTAAGTTTTAGATTTTCTAGGTAGCACTACAAAACACACTCCTCACAACATTAAGGAGTGTGGTAGGTGTGCTGTTTTATTAAACTTTAATATGTTTACATTGGCTCCAACTCTTCATCGAGGTGTGCTAAAAATTACACTCCTCACAGTGATTTGAGGTGAGTGAAGATGTATGATGACCCTCTGATGCCTTAAAACTCAATGCCTACTGTACACAGTACAGTGAAGTAGGTGTACATAAGAGGCAGGTATGTTGTTTTGACAAATTTTCATGACTCATTTCTAGTTTTTTTCCCAAACTTTGAGTTGTTAGGAGTGTGAGTGCGATTGCATGCCATCACTTGCTTCAAAACACTGTTTGGAGGGTGATTTTTTTGCACATGTCTGATGAGGAGTGTGATGTATAGCAAACCTGGAAAATCTAAACTCGGGATTGCATCTGTTGTGCTGGGGCTCGAAACAACTTGTTTGTTTCCCAAGAAGGGACTAAGGTTTCCTAAAAGTTTTGGTGTAAATTTCTATGTGCAAAAAAGTGAAATTTCACTTAAATTGCCAAGGAAATCTCATGTTTCAGTCTAAATCTGTAGTTTAGATAACAGGAGTACACACACTCACTCAAAAACAATTTAGCATTATTTATAAAGGAGTACACGAATAAGTCATATTATGGTACTGAAGTTTGCATATAAATATGGTGCAGTCCTGTTCGCTTTGGAGGACGGTGCTTTTGGAATCGGAGGGGCTGAAAAAAGAGAGTCCACTCTGCTGGGTAGTTGCTGTGCTGCTTTCAGCTTTGAAATATGCTGTAAAAAGGGTCATTGCCCAACAAGGAAATGAAGAAAGCATTACTAAGTTTTCAAATATTTGTCATGCCCAGCTCGAATGCTCAGTAAAGTTCCTGGTTTACTTTGTCAACATTACACATACTTTATACCCTGGAAGGACTGGATACTGTACAGTCTGTACTTGCCAGTTGATCTTTGCTTTGATCTAGAGGTATAGTGATATGAAAAATAACCTGAAGATTTTAAAAACCATGTGCAAGAACATCAACTTCATCTTATGAATGTGGTTTCACTTCAATAGGCCTACACTTTATATTGATTTAAAACTGTAATTCCTATGTTGAAAGTTATAGTAAGTAGTGAAAAAAACTGATGGATGAATTTTTTGTCTGTTTTTCAAAAAAACTAGATCTTGGTAACAAAATTAATGTTTGGGAAGATGGAATGTGGACTAACTGTTGGACCAAGAAGCTTCATATTACAACCTTGACTCATATTGAATTAAAAACACTCTAACTCCAAACAATGTTCTACTGTACTACTGTACCATGTTTTATGCTGCACCATAATCCTGAAGGAACAATATTTACTAACCCACAGTATATTAAAAGTAAACCCAGAGTGAAATGATAGCATATTTATCAAAAAGTGTCAAAATCATGAGTCATGGAATAAAAGGCTTTATAATTCAATAGTGACTCTAGAGACCGTCAAGAGCAAAATACAATGGCCATATTAATGATACAGTACAGTAGAAATGGCATTTTAATTGTTTGGCAGAGGGAGGTGTTGATGTGTTGCTTCTGATAGTTAAGTTGTAATTAAGGTACAGTAGGCCTTTACATAAATAGAATGGTCGATACAGTTCATTTACAAAGTGAAGTGAGAGTTACATTGATTGAGAATGTTTTTAGAGGGTTTTTATTTCAAGAACGTTGTCATATGTGGAATGTACACGGTCAAAATTTTATTTGGTGTGGGATTCAGTAGGATACATGTACTGTATCAGTTTACAGTGTGGAGGAATTTGATCATGTATGGAAGTATGGCATGCTGAGTTAAGTTACATGGAAGTGAAACTTTTTGATGATACTGGTCACAAATTTTTGCATTTGATTGTAAATGCCTTACAAAAAAGGATGAGACAAATGAAGAGGCTGCTTTGTATTAAAGGCTCAGTTCTCTCACCCCAAACAGTACCAGTTCTCCTACTTAAGCCTTACTTACCTTCTTACTTTAAAGTCCCTCCCAAAGTTGACTAAAATTCATCCTCATCCAGAAACAATCTCAGTTTGTTGCTTCAAGGTGAGTATAGAAAAACTCAATTTATAATCAAAACACTCTCAGTACCGTTCATGCTGTGTAACAGAAGCTTTGGTACTCTGCATTGTTTGAATTAGCTGTCAATCAAAGAGCTGAGCCAGTTGAGAATTTCGGTACCCCCGTACCAAAATTGTAGTTTGGGGTGAGAGGTTTGGTCCTTTAAAAAGTGATGTGGGGTTTAAGTTTTGGTTTTCCACTGCTGTGTGTGGTAAAAGGAATGGAACTATAGTACAATGGAGCTGCAAGGTTTGACATTAGGAAAATGGGACCAATATATAAGAATTGGTTGAAAATATGTGCTTAATGTTGGAAATATGTGCTGTTTGAACTGGGTTGGCCTATACAGCACAGTATGGTCAATGACACACTTCATGCTATTAAAGCTGTATCAATAGCTTTATGGAAAAAATGTAACCTGCAACTTTATCGAAATCTTCATTGAATGGCAGGTACTAAAAATCTTAAAATTTGAATAGGCAGTTATTTGATGTTTAACTGGCATAGTTGTACATACTCTACCTTGCTGTGTTAATCGCAGTCTTTGACTGCATTTGAGGGACACTGTTGTGAACATCAAGTACTAGACCTACAGGTAAGTTTTGAACATTGAAAATCTTTTATAATTTTTTTTTTCTTTTTGGTGGGGGTCATGGTCATGGGTGGCTAATTCTGGGAAAAGAAGTCATGTATTCTTCACCTCTTCAGCAGCCTATAAAGAATAGTTTTAATTTTGAGTGCTATTTACACACAATAAATCCCCCTCTTTATCCCATTTTCATATCAGACTTATTATTCAAAATTTTTAGATTGCTCCCAAAACACCAGTTTTTGTAAATTAACACAACACAGGTTTTTTTTTTTATTTTTTTTGAAGGAAGAACTAATTTGAAGAAAAAAATATATTTAGAGGTATTTATAGTTTGAATCAGTTTATCTTTTTTCCATGACAGAAGAACTTTGCAAACATTTTCTTGTGGTGTTTTGGTGAACATTCTACTGCACTTACCAGTACAGTTAGTATACTGAGAGTGACAGTTTATCCTTCTATGTACAGGCAAAACCACAGGCAGACACAGTGAATGGGGTGTACAGCATCAATTGCTTAATTGTCAAGACATTTAATTCAGTCATAAACTTGTTGAAATGACAGCAATTAATCCCAGTGTTATACAAAGGTACCCCTTTATCCTATTAAACTTCACTGTAGACTGCACAGGAGTCAGTGGTCATTCAAAGAATATGGATAGTTAAAACTTGCTAATCTGTCCTATAGATACTGTACTATAGCATGGTGTGAAAGGATGTCACAACAAAAGCTGCTGTACTGTAGTTCATTGAAAAAGATGTTCATTGGGATACATTATGACCAATAAACAGCTAAGCAGAGCAGTTCATAGTACAGGTACAGTACTGGCCTTGCATGGGCGCTGCAACCATTTGGAGTCTAGACTGGTACCTATGGCCCCAGTGCTAATATACAAGGGAATAATTTAGCATTCAAATTTTGCATTGCAGTTTTGAAGATTTTTAAGATCTTTCACACATCGTTTGTGAAAATGCAAGGGTTATGCACACAAAAAATTGCTACACAATTTTTCATTTGTGTAGCAACTTAGCCTCTTTGTGTAGCAAATTGCGATGCAATACTGGATAAATTATTCCCTGTAATATACCTGTTGGGACTTGAGCTGAAGCTTGTTACTAAATTATCATTTGTTTGAATATGTTGTACAGTAAGTGCCCGATATGTATTTTTTAACATTGCCTTTGGCTTGAGCAAGAAATAAATAAACTGGACCCCTGCTTCCAGCTAATTATTCAAGTTGTTTGGCATATAGACAGAACTATCAGAAAAATTGTAGACAACAAGTGAACATGAATTCAAATCTATCTGATTTTTTCGAATGTTTCAGTTGGAAACTTTTTAGATGGAAGTTTTGACTCCGAGGAAATCCAACTACTCCTGGCAATACGAGTAATTGCAGAACAACTTGCCCAAGCTGTTGGTTTATATGCAGTCTAGGATTTATTTTAAAGAAATAGTGCACATGTGTTCAGTGCATGTCATGCATAGTATCATACTTCCTGCTTTAAGTTGCATATATATGTAGTTGTATGCAGGGTGTTTTAAGTACCAGGGTCTTTGAATGATTTTCAATTTTAGATGGTATTGTTTTTTAATTGTCTCATACTTCATCAACTTTTATTTTAAGGCAGAAATGAAAGTATGGTTCAGTAAAATACTTAAAGTTGCACATCTGTTTAACTTTTCTATGATCCATCGCTATATGGAAGGGGCAGGATACTTGCAACCTGTTAATATTGTAAAATGCAATAACATCCTTAGAGGGGCAATCAGAGTTTGTTTAATACAGTTTTGTGACTTTTGCTGCATCTCCAATTCTGCACATAATTTGTACATTGACTTAAAAGTAGGGCCTAACGGACGTGGTTAATTTTCACTGCTGATCCGATGTCCGATGTTTTTTCCCCAACATCGGCCGATATCCGATCCAATCCGATATTTTCGCCACCCGCCGTGTCTATGCGTTTAGGCCCACAATTTTTCCTGTTTACTAGTAGGTCTAGATTTCGTTGTTGCAACTATAAGCAATGCCTCTGTATGTACATCGCCCGTGCATATACTCCTATGTAAAGTCATCTTAAAAATGTCTAATAGTTTGCAAATTAGTATGAATTTAATCAAGACTGCGAATGAACTGATCACCTGAAATTATATTTGAGTTTGAATGTTTGTTGTACTCTATTTAATTAAGTTGAAATTTTCACTGGAGCGAGGGCTGATCATGCTGATGTAGTGTTGCTTCTCAGATCAGTGTATGCTATAACGTACACTTCCTTTGAAATCTGCATGCAAGCTACAGTGATTCATACCGTAGCAACGGGCGCGCCAACACTGCAAGTCATTTTTCAAGTTATGTAGAAACTTGCAGACAAGATGTACTGTGCGCAGTATATTCTGCAAGAATCTGTCACAACTCTGTCTAAACCCAACCGACCCTGCGTACAGTAATCTTAACGATTTCCTAAACTACACAATACGGGACGCTACTTCGTGTATATACCGAAATGAAAATCAAACCTTGAAATAAATTCTAGAATTGCACAGGCCGATATAATGGTTTATTGTGTCAATATTATGCAAATGATCCACTATATGTTTAGTGCCAAGATATGACTGCAATGATTTCCTAAATATTGATGATAATTTAAGACACCAGAATTGTTGGTTTGATTCTTCACCACGAAGCAAAATAACCTCGTGTTATGCATAAAATACTAGGATGTAACTACCAACACTAAAATTGTTTGGGAAAAATAACGATCTGTGCAAAATCTCATTATCTTGTAAGCACAAAAATAGCGCCGTTTACCCATGTGCGATGGAGAGTGTCTTTTGGACAGGAATTTGAAGGGTGTCCCAACCACAACGGCAGGGCGGTTATGAATGAACCTACGTAGTACTCCTAGGTACGCAACTTCCTAATAAAGCCACGATTGCGTGGGTTTGGCACACATGTACGACAGATGCAAATTTCTTAAGAATGACATCATTTTTCGGACGTGAACGAGAATACTGTAAACAAAGGCTGGGATCGGAAGCTATTTTTAACTTATGTTTTGAAAGAAGTAACACAAACACCTTCAAGGTGGAGTTAGCAGGATTGTTTTTTGAGTCCAAAAATGTTCAAAAATGAAAATATGAAAAAGGCGAAGGTGTAAAGATGTATTGATTTTCTTAGAAAGGTTTTTTCTATCATATTTTTAATATTTGTCTGTTTGATTCGAACAAGTTTGTGAACGTGATCACTACCTCTCCGATACAGTTGTTAACTTCTCATGCATGTACCCAATGGATTATGAACAAATTGTTACTATACTGTAGGTCTACTTTATACATCGTCGGGAGTATTGCTTGTCTTCCACAAAAAGCTCTTCACCAGAGAATCGGAAGGACTTAAGAAAAAAAGTGTAATCACCAAACCTGAGGGGTGTTGCGATCGGGACCTTTTTTATGAAACTTTTTTTTAATACCACGTGCAAACACTAGGTCTAACCCATGCCAATATTGGACCATTCCATCATGAAAAAGGCGGAGTAAAGTTTGTAACAACATCAGAGTAGCTCTTGAAAGAAATTTAATCATACAGTTTATGTATTGCAGGTTTGTCCTTTATTTGAGCAAAAGGAATGTATGAAACTGTCATCAAACACAGCTATGGGACAAAAGTGAAGGGAAAAACAACTGAAATAAGTAAAATATTACATATGAAATAACAACTTTGCTGGCTTGATATTACTAAGGCTTACTTATCCTTTGATGGGGATTTACAGAAACTTCTTGCAGCTGAGGCTTAGGGTATGGTTTGCAGAAACTGCATCCAGGGTGTGGCTTCTGTTCTATTCAGCCAGTCTAGGGCAGGACCATACATGTTTGCCCTTTAGAGGGCGTACTTGTCCATTTGGGACGTTTAGCTCCTTAAGGGAGCAGAACTCCTTCCTTCTTCGGGAGTAAATGTTTGGTTTTCGCCCCTTGGCTCTTCGCCAGAGAGTCGAGGGGACTTTTAGAAAAAAAGGTTTGCAGAACCCCTCTGGGAGTAAATGTTTGGTTGTCGCCCCGTGGCTCTTGGCCAGTGAGTCAAGGGGACTGTTAGAAAAAAGGCTTGCATAGGGCGGCGCAAGACCACACAGTAAAAAGTTTCTTTGTATTTATAACAAAGTTGCCAGGATACGGAATATCAGTAAACATCGGCAAGTGAACCTAGCTGAAAAATGCCTATCCGATATTTTACGGATGTTGGTGAATATCAGCCTGATCCGATGTCCGATCCGATTATCGGTTGAGCCCTACTTAAAAGTAACCAAAAATGTTCCATAATCACAGTCTAACATCATGATTGGTTACAGTGTAATAGGAGCTGTCTAGTCTTGCATCTGCATGGAATTTTGTTTCCCAACAATATTGAGAAATTTTCTTTCAACAGTAACAACAGTAACTACCAGCAAATTAATGTTTTTTGTAAACTGAAAGACCTGTTCAATGTTGCTTTGTTCTGGTAAACAATCAGTTCAGAAAGTAAGGAACAGAAGGTTAATATTCTCTGTCATGCTTTGATTTCCCGTTTAAGGTAAAAAAAACATCCAAGACCTATACTGTAAGGGGCTGGGCCTCACTTCCTCTGTTGGGAGTAGGTATTAGGCAGATGCACTGCTTACAAACTGTGCAAAGATTTAATTATTATTGCAAAGTGGTAAACTTCTCTGTTCAGGGATAAACTCAAACAGGGAGGGGCATACAGTACAGTATTATTAATGCCAAATCTCAAGTCCAAGTTGATGCTTCTCTTTGCAAAGTTACAGGTGAGTTCAGGGGGGGGGGGGCAAAAGCTTGCTTCAAGTTCTCTATAGAATCTGAAGGTTTTGATAAAGTTCCAACATTGCTGTTGAGGTGTCCTCTGCTGTAAGAAACCCAACACTAGCTGACATTTGTATTATTTAAGGAAATGAAGGGGGGAGGAGGGTTTTACGGGACATTCCTTTTATGGGAGAAGGGGGGGGGGGCACATTGCTGTTGCTTCATGTGCAGCCAATGTAGATGTAATACTGTAGCCTGGGTTGGTCTTCAATTTTTATAGGCCCTCCTTGAAAAGTTAGAATTCAACAATACAGACTGCAGGCCCTCATTTTCAGATTTTCTGGATGTTCCACAATTCACTCTCCTGAGGAAATTGTAGTGTGGCAGCTACTGTGGTTTGCTGTTTTATCGAATTCTGATACATTAGCTATGCAGTAATGAGCAACCAGATGTTCAAAAAAATTGCACTTCTCACAGAAAGAAAGACATGGTTCGTTGGGATCTGGCTTCAAAATATTAAGTTTGAGGGATTCGATCTTTTTGCCTACCAAAGTGGCAACTGCCTGTTGCAGTTTAGACCAATCTAAAGAGCTTGGGTTTAGTGACTAGAGGGCAGGCAGCCTATATTGGGGTCCGTTAGCCTTAAATCATCCTCATTTATTGTCGACATGAATTTAAAACTTTCATATTCAGTGACATTGAAGAAATCAAGATACAGTTTAGTGTACAACCGTCCATAATACAGGTAAGCAAGGAAAGTGAAAGATTAAACGGTGATAGACCCCAGAACTTTATGGCCAACTGAAATTATACCATATCACTTGCTGTCTGGATTTGTCTATTCACAACGCATGTACATGCTGTATGTACTCTACACACAATGTGCATGCCATCCGATGAAAGGAATCCACAGTTAAATTTGGGCTGATGTGACTGATAACACTGATATCAACTGTGTTTGATGTTTGCAGTGCATGACACCCATGGAAAGGCATCAGTGTCAGCTAGTTTAGGTCCTTTTCAGACAGTGCCCTGTCCCTGTACCCATTTTTAGGTTTGAGTCATGCTCTTCTCAGCCTGGTTCTAGCCTGCTTCTGCTGGTGACCTATACTTCTGGCAATGGCCTACTGCATGTAGCTGACACTTGCCCACCAGCTTGATGAAAAAATTTCCCAGACTACTGTAACAGCTGGCAGAAAAATATGCATAGCCAGGAACTTCTTATTCCAAACATTTCGCATTGCATCTATCCTTGCTCTGTTATTTGGTACTGTATATTATTTCAGATACAGGCAGTTCTGCCATACAGTAGTAGAACTTGCCTATTCACTTACAGTAATGATGTGTTTACTGTAGGTTGTATCATATGAAAGATGTACATAACTCTGGCCACTGAACAGTTTGGCAAACAAAACTACAAGTGCACTTTTTAAGTGAGTCTGATGTTATGATCTTTTTAGAGTTTGAGGGTGTCTAAAGTGTGTGCTAATTTTGACAGCTTTCAGGCTTAAAGTGTTGTGGAAACATGAGCTCTGTTTGCACAGACAATGCTCCACTTACAATATGAAATCTCAATAATTGTAATCTGGGAATGTTTGCCATAAAAGTATCTCTAGTGGACTGCAGCAAAACAGCTGAGGTTTATGGGCTTCCCTGCAGTATCCTGTAGACATGGGCCTTTAGATCATGTGACTTGGCTTCTAGCAGAGCTAGTTTTAGTTAGATGGGGTTTTAGGGTCCAGTTTCTAACCAATATTAGTTTAATTAAGTCAGAGACACAGTTTTTTCCATTAGTGGCTCACTGGCCTGTTTTCCCAACTCCATTGCCTAACTATGTCCAGTTTAATGCTGAGCACCAAGCACAATGGCAGTAGGTTCCATTATTGAAGTCTGTGGTATAGCTGCATGTCCAGTGCCCTGATTAATTACTGTACATGTTCATGCATAGCAAAGACTTCATTTGTAGTACTGGATATAAGTATTATATCCCACATATTGCTGATAATTTACAAGGCTCCAAATTATCTGCATTGGTAAACCCTTGCATGAAGTTGCAAACAATTGCTAATTATATGTTTTAAAAGCACATTCAGTAGTTTGCATTGTTAGTGCTAGACTCAAATAGAATTCCCCCCCTTTGAAAAAAAAAAAAAATAGGAGAGGATTATCAATTTTAACCCTTTGGATCTGAACTTAGGTTGGAAACCCCCAGCATAGACCACACGTACAGTACAATATCCTGAAAGGCCCATTTCCCAGCCCGCAGACCAAGTGTGCACGCAGGTAGTATGATCAACTGGCTTTTCTTGATTGTATGGTTTGTTTACAATACTTTGCAGCTTGCGCATCACTTAAAGACAGTTAAATTTGAGATGGCTTTTGTCTATTGATGGTGCATGTTTCAGGAATGGACAAAACTGCCTTGGAATTTGAGGTTTTTGGGGTATAGATGACTGAAAGGCATATTCTGGAGACAAAATTCATTAATAAAAAAAAAAAGCAGAAAAATTTTCTCTTTCAGAAGGTGAAAACAGCATCTTGATAGCTTAGTGTTCGGATTAGATACAAATGTCGAAAGTATTTCAAATTTTGCTTGGGATTTGATGCATTATGGGAAATCTGTGATGACTCATCGTGGCACAGAAGTTTAACATTGCATTTAATTTATATATAATTATGATGCCCCTGCAGGCAATTTTAAGCAATGTTGTTGGTTGTACTCTACATATGGTGAAGGGTAATTCCAGATCTACAGGAAAAGACATTCAAACATTCCAACAGTATCAAATTTCAAGGAAAAACAGGAACTTCAATTTGAAGAAAAACAAAAGGAATTTGAAGCAATGTGCCCACATTACATAACTTTTTGTGGCTTTGTTGAAAAGCAGATTTAACAAAAAATAACCAAATCAAAATCAATCAAAGTGAGATATCTTGAGTTAGGAAAATGGTATTGTGATAGGGTTTGAAAGACATGGTGTGGGATATTTTTTTTTTCTTACAAGACAGAGTGCTAGAACATTCCTTTAATCATCAGTATGCAATGGTCATATTTGCGACCTTGAGAGATGAATTAGAGACTGATGTGGAGAACGAAGACCAAATTATCTAAGGTGGAAGCGATTATGCAGGGAGCCCAACAACTGTACATCTTTAGTAGGCAAATCAGAGAGGAATGAGTATATGTGGACTTACAGCTTGGTAAGAGAGGTAATACAGCTGCCCAGGGTTTTTGGATGTGGACATGATGATGGTGGTTGAGCCATTACTGTGATGGATTGGATGTTCATTTGTGCAATTGTACAAGGGATGTGCTCATACAGTTCATGCACAGCACCATGCTGGCAAATGGTTGGTCTCATTAGGAGCAATTCAAAGTTTAAAGTTATGATTTTGCTGTATTTGGAATCTGACTTCTATCACAAAGTCTTTGCAAACCCACAAAGTAATTTGTACCTACATGTACAAAATTTGCTGCACAATTTTGCAGATTGTAAGCCTACTGTACAGTATCTACAGTATACTTAGCAATTTGTCTATTTTGTGAAGCAAAATACGAAGTGATCCATACCAGATAAATTATTCTTTGCTCTCCTGAAATTCCATGTGTTACTTTATCATTTCATCATTCAGGCTGCTACACTTGAACTTACAGTATGTTCTGTGAGTATAGCACCTTTATGTGGCCTCATGCCTTTGATCATATGATTTGTTATCCCTGCAGTGTGTAAGCTCATTTCTTTCATGTAGTATGCAGCAGCTCTAGTCTATCCCAGTTAGGTTGGCATACTGTAATGATAATGATACTGTAAACATCTGTTGAATTCTAATGTCTAAGTTCATGTTTACCTATTGCACATTGTAATGTAATATGTGACAGTTTGTTCACTTGAAAGTACATTTGCTGAATGGGGAGGATCTGGAAAACTGGGAGGCTCCTTCCCAGAAACTTTGGGTATCTTGTATTTAATGCTGTTATAGTATACTCACATTATGATACATGTCCATAGGTGGCACTTCAGCAGTCTCAATTAATTCCTAGCTCAATCTTTCTGTTTCATTATGATTCATTTTTTAAAAGTCTTACAGAATTCAGTAAATGACACACTTAACTGCCCATCTTGCTCTGCATTGTTGAAAAAATATTGCTGTCAATTCATTTAATATATAAAACTGACAGACTATGTTATAATGATTCAAATGTAGGATAAAACCTTCGATCTGCTTGAAATAACTGATAATTAAGTGCTGTAACGCATGTACATACAGTACATTTATTTTACTGTGTACACTTGGGATATACAGTACAATTTGGACTGTTAAAGAATGTAAGGAAAACATTCAATTAAAGTAAAAGAATTCAATTGGCATGGAATGGGTTGATGACCTAGTATTAAGTTAACATTCTGTACCTATATATCAACAAAAAGGTCCATCCAGTTTTGGTAACACATTTGTGTCGCTGTGTTGTTAAACCTTATCTATAACTTCAGTCACCATAATTGTCCAGTTTTGGACAATGGGAAGGGAGGAGGAGGGGTAAAAATAATGTCTCAGTTGAAATATCCAGATTTCCAAGCCACAATGGCCCACAGCTTTATTCACGACAGCCAAAAGTAAATAATGCATGTGTATGTATACAGTACTTCTTATGTGGAATTTAAAACAAGGTGAAGGGATCCAATGTCATTCAATGGCAATGGCATTTAGGGACATTTGTTAGAACTATTTCTTGAATGTTGTTTTTTTTATCATTCCTTTTTTTTTTTTTTTCATCATTTTTTCCCCTGCATGTTAATCCATATTTTTTTCTTTTTTGGCAGTCCATAGATTCCATACCTGTACTTCAAATTTTCTGCGAAATTAAAATTTCTTGAAATAGTTAGGCCTATGTGACTTATTTTGGGTCAATCGGTTTTTCCAGAATTAATTTACCACCTTCAATTTTTTATTTGAATTGTATTATTGTTAATGTATGCCAACTATTAAGAACAAATTAAATGCAAACTTCAAATTAGCAGTGCACCAATATGCCTCTAAACTCAGCAGATAAATTGCGAGCAGGGAATGCTTTTGTAATAATTTTAAAGCCTTATATTAAGTTTCATAATTCATGTGCTGCTACAGGAGGCAAAATGTGAATTACAGTACTTCAGTACAAGCCATAAATGCATAGGATTTTGCTTGTCACTTTAAACTGAAAGCATACAGTAGCTTTATACTGTATGTTCCCTACTGCAGTACTGCTGTGCTGTATCTGCCCTCGTGCATTTATTTAGGATACCAACTCCATGACACCTATCCATGACATTAGAAGGTAACACACAAATTGTGAAGTACAGGAAGTAATTCACTCAGAGTTAAAAATATTTTGGCAGAGGAAAAGTGGCCTCACTACATGTCATCTAAACCTATATCTGCTGGCAGATACTGTTAAATGGACGGTAATTCACTTGGATGGTCCCTGTGATAGGTTTGTGGATACACAGTATGGCATCACAAAAAACTTTACAGCAAATCATGCCTTCATGCTTGCATGGTGGCACTTACTGTCAGTGTTGACTGGTTGCAAGGTTTATACATGAATAAGGCATACTTTCAATCCAGTTCAGATGTACTGTACTGTCGCAATTATCGCTAAAATCTTTGGCCATTCACAGAATATTGAATAACCATGTTCTGCAATGCTCATGCATATGCCCTGAGAAGTTGTTAGAATGCTTTCAGATGCAAATAAATTCTGCAGGCATTATACATTTGCTTGATCGCACTATTGCAGGACTACAGTAGTACCATGTATAGAGACAAAAGATCTATTTCATAAATCAAGTTAGCACTGACCTGAAACCATCTTAAAAGTGGGTGTCTGGAAACATAAGACCTGGAAAAGTTGCAGACCTGGCCAAGACCTAAGACCAAAGACCTTACACCTGGAAAACAAGACCAAAGACCTTGAAAACCAAGACCCCAATCAAATTTACAATAAAATTAAATTTTGACAAACTTTATTTCATAATTTTACTTCTCACATCTCTATTCATCTAGAAACATATGCAATGAATATCATGTGACCAGATCACCCCTGCCCCCTTACAGCCCTATTCAATCATAGTACTATACACTACATATAAAGGACTATAGTACTTGATGGATGCAATGAAAAAGAAAAGTTTCCTGACCACTGAAAGGTATTATAAGTACTCAGGATATCATTTATGAAAATATTTCCAGTATTCCATTCTTCTTTTTTGGATTTCGGAAAAAAAAACTCAGGGTGTTACTTTTCCAGATCTGGAACTGTAAGACAACACCATTTCAGCATTCAAGACAACACCATTTGAGCATGTTCTCGGAATTCTTAGCTATTTGCCAGCAGGTTTGTCTGTTGGGGAGGGGGAGGGCATCACTCATGTTAGCAGCCACAGGTGCCACATGCACTCTTTAGAAAGTATTATAGCATTTTGTTTTTCAAGTTTTTACTTTTATTGCCATTATTTGTACCAGTATAGTTACTATTATTACAGAATTATTTTTCCATTTTTCCTGCAGACATTCCATCGAGAATGCCGAATTGAGAGTCCATGATTTGGAGACTCGCATGGAAAAGGTGAAGTTCAGGATTCATATTATTTCTCTTCTCCTACAGTGTATTATCTGTTTATAATATCAGTACCATTATGAATAAACTAGATAATAGCTACTGTAGATGCAAAAATTAAAATACAGAATGTACCATTATATTGAAATGGGTCTACAGAAAGATTGACTTGTTCTTTCTTGATAATTCAAAAACTTGGAGAGTATTCTGTAGAGGCAGATGAACTCTCCCAAGTTGCCCCGCGTGCTGAAAATTGCTTCTTACATGCTGTTTGCGGACTCTCTTTGTCAGCTGTGCACAGACTTTGCTAACATCTTGGCTGAGAAAAAAACTTGTGATCCTGAGCTGTCTATTTATGCTCCAGCTGTCTGTGTCCATATCCGCATCAATCCAGGAAGAATTGTCTCAATTGAGTGATTTTCAGGGACTCAGATGCATAATTTGGATGATTTTCACTGTGGGATTGCACTTGTACCATAGATGTGTCCCAGTATTCTTAATTTATGATTGAGGTTTAATTGCCTTTTATCTTACAAAATGTATTAATTATATCCTTGCTCACATGAAATGCAAAGAAGATGTACAGTAGTGCTGCTACTCCTTTAATACCATTTTGTGGATCTAATTGTGCAATACATATTGTTCTGCTTGCTGTTTTGTTGCATTGTGGTACCAGCATTAATTTCATGAGCAACTCTGGGTGTGCTTTCGTATAGCTGTTCAGTTGGATAATTCTGAGGGTAGAAAAGCAAAACAGTTCTTGGGGTTGTGAGCCTTATATAGTGTTAATATTACTTTGTTTTGAGGCTGCTGTCTCAATCCTTTTCCAGAATATGCACTCTGCAGAATTGGATGTGAATACTTGTCCCCCCCCCCCCCAAAAAAAAAAAAAAGGAGGCAGCCTTATAGAGAACGAAAATGAGTACTGGGGTATACTCCCAGTATATTGCATTCTGAATCAGATGATCAAGCTGCAAAATTAATAGTTTCCATGGTACAGTAGCCAGTATAAATTGATCCAGGTGCATGTGTGTACAGGCAGCATATACTGTGTGTACACCTGGCTAAGGGCTACTGTACATACTGTACAAGTACAGTACAGTATGTTCTTGTATAGTCTTGTTTTAGAAAAGAAATTGGATGCTGCATACGGAATGGTGCTGCAATATGTGCTGAATGCCAATTAAAATTTCAAAATCAGACTTAATTGTTCAGAAGTCCCATTGATACATGTGGAGTATACTGTATGCCTACATGTACAGCACAAAATTCTTGTCAGATATCAGGTGCATTCTTTAAGTCATGTGAGACTGCAGTACAGGCATGTAATACTTTGGGTGGTAGTGAGAAATTATTTGGCCATCATTGAAATGGAATCTGTGAGAAGAGGTGAAAATCTACTGTATTCTGTTGCAGTACTCTTGACCAAAATTGCAGCTATTAACTACAGTATGTGGTCACTGCCCGATATTCCGACACCCCTATGTTCCCATCAATCTCTTTATTCATCTATGACCAAGTTGTGGGAACATTGGAGTAATGGAACAAAACCTGTGTTGGTTTGGATTTGTCAGAATGTAGGGTTGTTGGAATGCAGTATACTGTAGGGCTGCAACCAACTATGTGGTTTACATAAATTGTACAATTACTAGTAATGTTAACATGATCAAAATAAGTAAAGTTTGCTGGTTAACTCTTCATGTCATATCCATCGGTGGCAGTCTTGCATTTTCCCAAATGAACTCATTCATCCATCCACACCCTTGAGGCCTTGCAGTTTTCCAGTAGGGTTGACCAGGTGTGAATTTGCAGTTAAATGTTATACTGGAATAGATAACAACATTGCACTTTTACCAATTGACATATTGCTGTACTCTTGATACTGGGACAACATGAAGTTGCTTGTCCATCGTAATTGCTGTGAAGATTAAATTTACAACTTTTGTTAGCTTTCAGCTGAACAACATTTTAGTTTGAATTGTCGTGTTATGCAGATATTTTTCTGAGCAATTATTGGGATGGTGAATACTTTTGATGATCATAATTTTTGCAATCAGAAGTATATAGGGGCCATTCACAAAAAGTGGGCTTGGTATTGGTAGCTATGTACATGTCCACATCCTCCAAACAAACAAATCAATCCTGCACTACAACAGAGGCTTTTCACATGACGTCATAATACTCTCTGGCGGCCGTGTTGGAGTACATGTAAAGTACGTAGTAAACCACACTGGGCGCGCTTGCTCGTTGAATGTGTACACACCGTGCATACCTCAATGCACTCTGTGCAGTGCATTCAGCACAAAGCCACGTGCATTTGGCATGAATGTCCTCCAGCATGGTGGTTCAGTGAGGTAAAATCCTCTATATAGAACATGGATTCCAAATTTTGAGTTAACATGAAAATTTCGTTAAATCAACATTTCTCCATCCATAACATAAGGAGGGATCTTAAGTGTTGTTTTGTGCAGTGGATTTTGTCTTTAATGTCTGTTTGGTGTACAAATTTGCAATTTAATGTGTGCTTAAGAAGGACTGCATGGCCCAGGGACGCCCCTACTTTTGTTCAAGTTGGCTAGACACTAAATCGAGAGTTGTATGCATGCACATACTGACCAAAACAAGGGAATTGGCCGTATACATCGTGTTCTGATGTTGGTCTGTGTCTCCCGCGCTGTGCCCCACAATTTCATGCTGCAACAAATTGCCAAACTAGGTATACATGTCTCAAAACACTATCCCACAATTCTTTGGGATTGTCATGTGGTAATGTAAGTCTGTCAGTAAGGGCCTATTGCCATTTTGTTACCATCACATACAGTAGTATTAATAGGACTGCAAGTTTGGAACAGTATACTTAACTGTGTTGTTGAAATACTCGAAATCTAAGTTTGGCAAATTGCATGATTTTATTCTTGTGAAAGGGAATCCATATTGCACAAAACTGTAATCATGTGTTATGTAACAGTAGCTAGTAACAGAGAGTTTTACAGCCTAGTTACCAACCAAGTGGTTCAAGCTGAGCCGGCCATAACCTTTTTTTCAGTCATGGCTCACTGGCTTGTTTACCCTACTCATTTATGCTGAGCACCATGCAAGCACAATGGCAGTATGTTCCGTTTTTGAAGTCTTGGCCAGGATTCGAACTGTCAGCCTCCCAACTGGAAGTCAGAATCTGCTCTCCACTTGACCATGCAGTTTGTCCAGAATATAAGCATGTGTGCAGTGAGAATACTGATAATATACTGAACTGTATCCAATTGACTTTTACAGACAATGTAAAGAAGTCACAGACAGTTTTGAAGACCTGACATTTACCATTGACAGGAACTTTTAAATACCAATACCACATAATGTTAGGAAACACTTTGCCAATAAAACACTTCCACTTTCCTGTGTTCTGCAATTAACTAATGTTGTACCGAGTCTGAGAGTGTACTCAATATATCATCCCTGCAAACCTTGCATACCGGATGTTAAACAAACACATGAGTGCATGAAAAACCCATTATTTATGAAAATATCTTTCTTTACCAAATTTATATTTTACTGGTGTTAACATAAGAGATTTAATGGTCACAAGTAAAAATCGGTGAAATTTTAATTTCTCCTGTAAGATACATGTGACCTTTGAACCTCTGCAAGGGTACGATATTTAAATTTATATTTCCTTAGGCCCCTAACGATGCATATTAGTAAATACTGTTTACAATAGGGCCTATATTTGACACTTTGTTTGTAGGGGAGGGGGAGGGAGCTCATTTAATTCCAGCATTGGCATAGGTTCAAAAGCATTCTCCTTCTTAACAATGTTTTTTGATCAGACTCGATCTGACCAATTCCCACCTAGGACAATCTCGGACTAGGGCAGTATGAATTTATTAAGGAAAATGTGTAATTGCTCAATATTATAGCCTGCTTGGAAGTACAGTACCCACTGCAATTTCCTCCACAATTATTCTAAGTGAATACTTTTAAAGCATGGACAAGTAGACAAGTACTTGTAGACTTTCCCCAACCTATGTAACCATCAAAGTACTGTAGGAATTTGGAAGCCTCACTATGGTAAAGGTACATTTGTATGTACGGTGTACAGATATTATTACAGGACATATCAATCAGGGCTCAACTGGCAGCTTCTTGTATCCATCATTAGACCTGAACTCTTTTGAATTTACAGTGAACAAATTTTTATGTATTTCAAGTACATCCCTTTTGCAATTTTGGTATAAAAAACGATCCTGAGGGGAAACTCATTTCATATTGGCAGGTCGCTGTACTTGTTCTGGAAGTTGTTTGGGGTGTACATATGGTACAGCTACTACAGTATAGTACAGTATATTATACATTGATCCAGAAGATATTCCACCAGCACACTCTGGAAGTAATATTGGACATTTCACAAACTTTCCTATTTTTCCAGCTCATACAGTTGTGTACCATGCATAGTACAATTGATATCATTATTGTATTCTGCTCTAGGAGTACTAATTCCTTAACATGTACTGTACATTACCAGCAACCTCCTGATGTTGTAGTTATTAAAGCTACGTACTGTACAGGGTGTAATACATGTGTAGCCTACATATGTACTGTATGCAGCTAGTTTTAGTACCTTAATTGCCTTTTCAAAACTGCAATTGGGACTTGCAGACTCCATACCCCACCATGTGGGGAAATAATTCATCTAATTCAGAGCATGGAAGTACAGTACTGTACCTGTGAGGTACAGTACTGTACAGAGGATATGTACTGTAGGCCTATGTATATTGTCCTGCCTTCATACCGTATGTGTCAATATCCTCGTGTCAATATCCTCATGTAAATGATGCGCAGAATCCACTCATCTCAAATTTCTGCACTAATCAACCCTGTCAGATAATTGGGCCATTAACATTCCAAGATAGTTCTATGCAATTTAATTGAAATGAAATCTCTTTAAACTTGAGATAAAAGCGTTGTCCTCAAGAGTGTGTTATTTTACAGATATGTCCTGGAGGAAGGTTTATAACAAAGTACATTGTTTTTGTGGTTATATGTAACTTGAGAGTCATAATTGAAATACGTAGCTACAAGGGATTTGTGTACAGTAGTTTGGTACTGGAAGATTCGCTTGGTGAGAAAGTGATGAATAAAATGTTTGTTTAATGAATTTATAAATAAGATCAGAAAAAAAAGTTGGAGAGAAACCAAACTTACTACAGTATACAGTAGAACAGCAGTCACAGTGCAGCAAATTGTTCTGCCCATGTTTGCGTATAGTACGGTACAGTACAGTACATTAAGTTTTTGCTTCTAGCATTATTTCCCACAGCACAGCATATTGATTAAGGTACGTATGGTATACACGTGTGCATTTTGCAAACTGTCATGGTGAAGCAAATCACTCTTGCATCCAAACACATATCCAAATTTTAATAGATTGTATATTTCTTGAAATCATTCATTATCAATCAATCTATTCTATTCATAATACCTTTTTAGTCTAAAAAGTTGAATTTTGATCAGCTGTAAATATAGGACTGAGACTGCCATAATTTTAATGGATTAATTGGGATAGATAATATTTTAAATGTTGTATGAGCACACTGTGTATGAAAACAAGGCAACATATAGTATAGTACATGTACTGAGCTTAGCATGCAAGTGATGTCTCACATTGTGTGGGGGGCCCATGTGGCAACAAAATTGTTAAAGCTGAATTAATTATTAAATGGAACTTGCATGATAGATTGTAATGATACCATGATAATTGGCAAAATTTTGTGAAAAAGTTGTATTTGTTTTTGTCAGGATTAAGCCTACAGTTAATACTGCTGTATATAGGGAGGCCTACATCCCAGGGTAAAAGCTATTAGATACTGTACTTCCTATTGTCTTCACGATGCAGTATATGAAAAAATGGTTATAGGCCTACGGTACATGTACATATCACTTGATTGTCATGGACCATTCACGAAATTGCTAATTCAAATTAGGGTGATTGCAATTCCCCTTCAACAGTAAACTGTAGGTCAATTAAACCCTACATGTAGGCTATTCTTCTGTCAAATACATGCAGTACTCCTGTAGCAAACTGATAGCATATCAGTCAAGCCCTATGGTAAACTTCCTGTGAACAATCAATCATGATGTCATACTATAGTACTGAGTGTTGTGACCAGTAAGCATTTATTCAGTAGCTGCTGATGTTTACATGGACTGTGCAGCACATAGGGACCTATACTGTTTCCTTTTATTCACATAGACCTACTTAGTGGAAGACCTAAATTATGTGAACTGCCAATTAAAAATATTGAGCTGCTTGACAATGACAGTCAGGCATTTAAAGTTGATACAAACAAAACCTTCCAGGCCAGCTCACACAACATGGGGTCAATAAGATATGTCACAAGTTTACTGCACCTAAAGTGAAACAATTTCCAAAAATAATAATCTCCCAGTAGAGTTGGTCAAGGCATGAATTTAGATCAAGAGGTGAAATCTTTGGAAAGTGAAAGTGAATTATTAGTTTTAACCAAGATGTATTTTAAGACAAACATGAAAATGGATACTTTTAGTACATGCTAGCTATGTGGTAGCAGTTTATTTTTCAAGTGGACAATTTTCATGCCTTGTTTGGAAGCAATTTGTATTTTATTGCAGTACAGTAGGTCTCTCGTACTTGATATTGAAGTGTGCAATATCTGATTGGTGTATAGTGGTGGTTTCTTATTTTGGATTTAGTGAAACTTGGAGGGAAATATTGTGTTTTGTTTGGCAGGAAAAATTCATACTTTAAAAACTAATATTTATTGACACTGGTTGATAGATTATCAAATATAAGGCAGTATGGTAGTCCTTTTTTGAAAAAATAAGTTTCCCACAGATAGACATTTGGTTTTTTGTTGCTCAAGAAAAATTTTTTCACCCAAACTTTCAACATTTCAAATGATACAACATCCATGGCTCTTCTTGGGCATAGTATTTTGAAGAGATGTAGCTATTGCTGGGATTTATGATTAAGACTGAATTGTTGGATAGTGTCTGAGCCATTTTCTCTGTACTCTTTGTTGGAGCATTTTAAACACAAGGTTCCACTTTAAATTGTATTATAGAGGCTTTTCACATGACGTCATAATACTCTCCGGCGGCCATGTTGGAGTACATGTAACTACGTAGTAAACCATACGGGACGCGCTTGCTCGTTGAATTGAACACACCGTGCATATCACAGTGCACACTGTTCAGTGCGTTTGGCACAAGGCCACATGTATTTGGCATGAATGTCCTCCAACATGGTGGTTTCGTGACGCAATTGCAAAGCCTCTATTGTGAGTTTAAAGGCCCAATTTTCTCACCCCAAAAGTACCAATTCTCCTTACCTTCTTACTTAAGCCCCTCTCCCAGAGTGTCTGAAATTCATCTCATACTGAAACAATCTGTTTCAAGATGAGTGTAGTAAAGCCCAATGTGTGTAGTCAAAACACTCTTAGAACAATTCATGCTGTGTTATGTCAGCTTTGGTAATCTGCATTGTTTGAATTGGTAGTTAATCAAAAAGCCGAGCAAATTGAGAATTTTTTGGTAAACCCCTACCAAAATTGTAGTTTGGGGTGAGCTGAGGAAATTGGCCTTTTAGGTGGTCTCCTAAAATATCAAGCTCTTCCTTGATAAATTATCAGGTATCATGAGTTCTCTTTTCAAAGGTACTTGTCAGGGACGTGCAAATTAGCTTCATCGTTTAGCTTAATCATCTGCCATACCATTTAGGAGTAGGTACAGTACAGTATGTGGCATTTACCCCACACCTATTTTCCTTCCACACAAGACCCCACCCCTCCACTTGTTCCCCATAAAAATCCATTCAGAAAAAACTACTTTTTCATGGAAAGTACAGTATAGTCTGCAAAATTGTTGTCAGTTAGCATATTGATAAATTTGAAAACATAAAGTAAGGGGCTGAGGGGCTATAGAAACTCATTTTGCACTAGTTGCATGTTTTTATCCATTTCTTAAAGTTTGAAAAAAAATCTTTTGGAATGCAGTTGGAAGAAGAGAGTTGTTGACTACTAGTGTTTGCACGGGTAACCCGGGTACCCGGGTACCCGCCCGCCATCGTATTACCCGGTTCCAAATCTACTACCTGAATCTTAAAAAAAAAAATGCATGCAAAAGGATTATCCCATTTACACCATTGCCCACGGTAATGGACTAAAATATTTTGCCAATTTGGTAAACATTCTCCGAGACTGAGAATGAAGAGAGCCCCTAGAAATTATGTGTAAGTTTGATAGTTGTCTGTACTTCGTTTCTGAAGTTGGAATTTTTATCAGCGTGCGGTCCGATCGCGCTATCGTCACGTAGTGGGTTGGTTCTCACACATCACATGTATATCGCTTAAACTTACTCGCAAGCAAGCTATCTGACGGCTGATTCAAAATCACATCGTACTGTTTCACGCAGACATAGCAAGACATACTGTATCACCCCCGCCCAGCTCGCAAAGACAGTGCCCGTAACGTTCAGCATGCTAGGTAAACTGAGCCTTGCATGTATATACGATCTTATTATCAATACGGTATGCCACCTCGAGTATAATCCTCGAATATTTCTTAATGGTTAAAGGTGTCAGTTTTAAGCAAATCAACACTTTGCCGCTATCTGCAAAGTAAAACGACATCAATGTAATAACACCGTAAACATGCACAAATTTTTTTTTTTTAGATAGGCCAGTATATATTACGTTATTTTGCCCCAAAATGGCGCTCGAGCAGACTACGGAGTTTATGTGTGAAAGTTATGTTACCGTGCCTGGATGTTGACACGAGGCTAGCTACGTAAGAACGTACATACCCCATTAGCGATAATTCCAACGCACATTGCAAAGTAGTATGGGGGAAGTTCACAAACATGACATTTGTTTACAATCAGTAATTTTTGACGTGCAAGAGAATACCGTAATACAGGGCTCTGATTAGTTGATATTTTTAAATCAGTGGTTTAAAAGGAGAAGCTTCGAGCTCTTACTATGCTGGCTTTTCAAGTAGGAAAGCGTCCCAAAATTCAATATCAAATTGATATAGGCCTTGGGAAGTATAATTTTCTTATTTGACTGTTTTCTGTTACGTTTTGTTTTTTTACTTGTCATTTTGATCTAAAACAAAACGAGACGATTTAACCTTCTAACAAATCAAATGTTTTTGAACTTGGAAACTGTGATCGCTATACCTATCCAATACAGCTGTTAATGTTACCATGCATGTCTTATGGAGTATGCAGGCTTACAAAATGCTCATATCTTTTAGTCACCGTATGTAACACCGGGTAACCCGGGTACCGGACGGGTATGGCGATCGGGTACCCGGGTCCTAATTTTCAGTACCCGTGCAAACACTATTGACTACTATAGGTAGAGCCAGTTGTTATTTATATAAGCAGTATAAATCCTGTAAGTAAAATGTTCAGTAAAATAACCATTCAGATATGTTCCTCTATTGTAAGTGATCTTATGAATTGATTGATATGATGAAAGGACTGTAGGTGTTTCTAAAACATTCTTCAGATGGACAGCTGACTTTTCACTTTTATTGCAAAATGTGAGAATCTGGTTTTGGTAGAGCAACAACTAATAAACCTTTGTTCAGGACATGAACCTTTTGGTCAAAGTACTGTATAGCTAGAGTACATCAATGCCTCCCCAACAAACCGCTTCTGCAAGACAGTCCTGTTGTACAATCTCAAGCTATCATTTTTGAAAAATTTGATCCTTCATAATTGTGTTCCTTTATTTTCACAGCTTGTCAAAACATGCAAAGAGCTAACAGATGCTGGAAAGGTATACAACAATGCGTTTGGGTAAGTGATACTCATAGGCCGTGGACAGTGCCACTCAAACCAGTTGATTAGAAACTTAGCGGTAAAACCTCATCTACAGGAACTAACAACCTTATTCCATAAGATGGCCAGTATATATCTTGATCAATGTTCTGCAAATTGTACTCATTGGAAAACTCATAATGGCTGGCAAAAACTTGATTTCTGTTTGTTTTTTATTGTTTGGGGAGTTCATGTTTCAGCAGTAATATCCACACGTACTGGACTTCAATTTTTATTTTCTTTCAATTTACAAAAAATGGTGAGGCAATTGGTTCCAAATTCGCAGGTTTTCACATGTTTTTTTCTGGGGGGGGGGGGGGGTTATCATAGGTTTTTGCATGAAAAGCTGTGATTTCCCTTGACATTGACACAGTTTGATCATATGCTACAGGTTCAACACAGGTTGGCCACGGGTTTGACACAGGTTTTATGTGGAAAATGTGTGGTGATAAAAACTAGGGTTAAAAAAGAATTCTTCCACAAAACCTCTGGCTTGATATTAAAGGCAGGGAAATGTGTGCAAAACCTGTGTCAAACCTGTGAGTAGAAGGTTCCATAAACACAGGTTTGTCACCCAAGAACACATGGATTTCCTTTGTTTTTCCACGCATGATCACACATGCTGCAGACACAGGTTGACGCACCTTTTTTTGTAGCTAGCTAGCTACAATCCCCCAAAAAAGTAAATGAAACAAATCGCCTTCCCCGATCCCCCTTTCAATATTGGCTACAACCTTTCAGCTATCATCCAGGACACAACATTGAAAGGGGGAAGGGGGTTTCAAGGGAAGTTTGAGAGTGTGAGTGCATTTTGTTACCGTACCAATGAATCTATTTCACTCCTACTTACCTCATCTCTTACACATATGAACAGCTCCATCTATCGCGGTAGATGTACTGACGAAATAAGTCCTACAGAGGGCGTGCGCTAGTTAACCCTTGACCCGTCCTTGCTTTATCGTCAGCGGAACGATGTACCTCGCGTGTCTTTTGCTAGTTAGATTTTCTCGGATTTTGGATTCTTCTGGAGCCTCGCCCGTTCTTTTCACCTACGATCTTGACGCTTTTGACGTTCCGAACCTTCCCATCGAAGTTTTGATGAGTATCCTTCTTTTTAGGGGTGGTTTCTTAGAGCGTAGTTTTTAGGCTCAGTTTCCTCGTGTTTCGTTAGGGTTAGGCTGGGCTGCCTCCCACTGCTAAGTGTTGGTTGTTTGTGCCACTATGTATGATGTTTTATGTGTATTATGTATGCCTTATTTTGATGCTTGTTTTTTGCTCCGAGACCTTGTCATGTTATCAATTTTCTTGTTGTCGCAGTCTCGGTTTCATCTTACATTGCTACTTTACCGTTTTTAGCAGTATTTTATTCTCTAGGTCGTTAGAGTTACGTTCGTTTGCTAGGCTTTTAGCTAGTCTAGCTGTTACGTCATTTTCTAGCTGGTTGCCACTAGCTAGTGGTCACGCTTGGTTAGGTCTGACCGTGCACGCTGTTTGTGCCCGGTATTGTTCCCCAGTGATTTTCCGAGCTTCAACAAGTAGAGCTAGTGGTCACGCTTGGTTAGGCCCGGCTGTACACGCTAGGTTTGTGTTCGGTATTGTTCCCCGGTGGTTTTTTTTGTGAGGATTCTCTAGGTTGTTCCCCGGTGATCTTCGTTTGAGCTTTCAGGCTGTTTCCCGGTATTCTCCGTGTGAGTTTCTTCTTCCCGGAGTTTACGGGGCAGGTTTTGTGATTGTTCCCCGGTGATTGCTGTGTGGGACTCCTGGTGTTCCCGGTGACCACCTCGGGTTTTAGGGGTTCCCCGGGGTTTTTCCCCGGGGCTTTCCAGTGTGGGTTTCCCGGTTCGTTGGAGCGGTCCTGGTTGCCCGGTCATTTGTATTTATATGTTTATATTTTATGTGTATGCATGCATGTTTTGTTTTTTCGTTGCCGCTCTCAGTATTATCCTTCCTTAGCTAGGGCTTCAGACATGAATTCTCTCTGTCAGGTTTGCCGCAAGTTTCGGCCTTTCAGAAGTTGGGATAAACACACCAGCTGCCCACTATGTCGCCCGTGCGGGAAGGACAACACTTGTGACATCTGTTCTGACTGGGATGAGACGTCCTGGGCTTGTGTGAAGAAGTATGTCCAGTCCAGATCTAAGCCCGCTTCCAATGATACCCCAGTACAATCTGATATTTCAGTCAGCGTCCGTGGACCTACGGCGCATATGACTCAAGATGACCAGGATTCAGTCAGCGTCCGTGGACCTACGGCGCATATGACTCTTGATCCAGTTAGTGTCCGTGGACCTACGGCACGTAATATTAACCGAGGAAACAAGCCTCCTGACCCTACCAGGGGTAATAAATCTTCTGCTAACCGGACTGCAGCGAAAGCTACCCGGGCTCCTAGTTCCTCGAAGGGCAAAGCCCCGGTGAAAGGCCGGGCCAAATCAAAGTCTGCAAGCTCCAGTAAACCAGGGGATCATCCTTCCGGTTCAGGTGTTAGTCGATCCTCGAGCTCACAGGCCCCGGTACCCCCTTCCGGGGATTCTCAGGGAACTACTCCCGCTACACCAACCCCGCAGGCTGGAGAGCTTTTTGATGAAGATTCCTTTTCGGGGGATCAGAGAGATTTCGAAGGCGTCGGCCTTCATGAGCTGCTACAACAGACACAGGACGATCCTCCGTTGAGGCGACGTACTCAACAGTTGGCTACTGGTATTCAATCTTCTGATACCACCCACCGGGGAGAAAATAGAGGTAGGAAAAGAGGCCTGGGTGACAAGGACTCGACAGATTTGATGTCCGAACTGCTTTCTTGCCTCCGCCAAGTCTTGGAGCCACAGCGGGGAGGCCAAAAGTTGTCTCGAGATGTGGTCCATCAGCCTCCCTCGGACCCGGAGGAGGAACCTCATTACCCTGCCGATGAGAGAGATTCTGCGGGAGAAAATGTGGGCGATATTACACAACCCCAGCGCCCTGATCCTTTTTGCCCAGAGATTTTGTCCTCGGAGGAAGGCTCCGGTGATGAGGACCTTGTGACTGGTACAAATATTCCGGCTGAGGCCTTTCAGAATGCGGTCGAAGTAGTGAGAAGGGTGTTGGGTTTTGACCTTCCCCCGGAGCAGCCCCCGGCCAAGAAATCGAAACTGACTCTCAATAAATCCAGCCGTCCTCCGCCTGCAGCTCTTCCGGTGGACGTGGAGTGTATGGAACGCTTTGAAGCCATTGCCGGGAGTAAGAAATGGACGGCTTTTCCTAGACGCTCCTCTACTGCTTTCAGGGTGGAAGAAGCTGAGTGGAAGGAACTATTTTGCACCCCTCAGGTCCCACCGGCGGCTAGAGATAAACTTCAGTCGGCCAATATTGTAGATTCCAAGGGACGCTTTTTCTCAAAGGAAAGGAGAACTTCAGAAGCCGAGTTGTCCAAGATTGATATGGCGGCTAGAACAGGGATGAAATTCTCGTTGTCCTTACTACTTATTGCGGAGATTGTCAATATGGCCTTTTGTCAGTCACAGGAGATATTGGTTTCCAGATGGGACACTGGGGTGTAAATCAACCTTCTTGGACCTATTTTTCGTTCAGTTTTTGATCACTTTGCTAGAGTTTCTGTCAAGGCTTCTATGCACCGAAGAGCTCTTATCCTGAACAACCTTACCTGGCCTTCTGACTCAATCAAAAAGAAATTTGAAGAAGGTCCCCTCCTTGGTCCGGACTTGTTTAATGGGAAGTTCGAACTTTTGCAACAGGAAGTAAAGCGACATAAAGATATGAAGGATGCAGACTTCAGACCTAGGGTCTTCCTTCAAGCAAAGGCCGTCCTCTAGGCCCTCAACTTCTTCGTCCTCAACACGCTTTATCAGACGTTCGGAGGCCCGGCGCCCTCTACATCAGCCTCGTCCGGCCTTTCCGGGCCCAGACAGGGATTTCTTTCGTCGACGCATGAGGTCAAACAACCGTCTCCCTAACAGACAGGCAGGCTCCTGGAAACCCCAACCATCCAGACCTGCGACGGGAAAGTTTTCCAAGCCCTAGGGATGCCCACCCCACCGGTCTGCTTCCGACGGTGGGGGGGAGACTAAAACAATATGCACAAGAGTGGGAAGCAATTCAACCCAAGGCTTGGGTGCTCGACGTAGTGACTTTTGGTTATTTAATAGAGTTCACAAGCGACCCTCCAGCAGGAGGGCTTTGGAAGATAACTCAAATCCCGACCGATCCAACCCAAAGACGGGCTCTGGAACAGGAAATCACAGATCTTCTCCAGAAAAAGGCCATCCGGCTGGCCACACACGAGGAATTACCATTCCTCTACAGATCATCCTTCTTCCTCACGCCAAAAAAGCCGGATACGTGGAGGCCCATCTTAAATCTGAAACCGCTGAACAAAGCCTTTATTCACCCGAAACGATTTCGCATGGAAACTCTGGCATCGATCATTCCTTCGTTACATCAGGACATGTGGGCCACAACTGTGGATCTCAAGGATGCCTACTTGCACATCCCAATTCACCCAGACCATCAGCGCTTCCTGGCCTTCTCTTACAACGGAACAGACTATGTGTTCCAGGCCATGCCCTTCGGCCTATCCAACGCACCGAGGACCTTCACCCGGGTGACAAGGGCGGTCCTGGCCTACCTAAGAAGACTAGGCATCTCTGTCTTCGGCCATATCGACGACTGGCTAATAGTTGCAAATTCCCGACGGGAAGCTCTCAGAGATACGACGCTGGTAATCACCCTCCTTCGCCGTCTGGGCTGGATCGTCAACCTGGCCAAGTCCAACTTAACCCCATCTCAGTCACTGACTTACCTAGGGGCCGTTCTCGACCTCAAACAAGGAAGGATTCTCCCGTCCCCAGAAAGAAGGGAATCCATCAACGAAGTCATTCTGCAGTTTTTGTCTCGGGACTCCCATCCAGCAAGCCTATGGCTGAGGTGCCTCGGGTTGATGGCAAGCCTAGTAGACGCTCTGCTTCTGTGTCGCCTAAGAATGAGGCCACTTCAGTTTCATGTCCTCAAGCATTTTGTGCCCAAGTTGGACAACCCAGAAAAGCACATCCCGTTGACAGAGGATGTCAAACCTCATTTGACCTGGTGGATTCACGACCTCAGTCTGACCCAGGGCAGACCACTTCAGACGCACCGGCCCTCGGTGACTATAACAACAGATGCGTCCCTGACGGGATGGGGAGCAACCTGGGACTATCGAACTCTAGCGGGGAAGTGGACCCCTCAGGAGTCAACCCGTCATATCAACGTCCTGGAGCTGGAGGCGGTGTTCCAGGCAATCAGTCATTGGAAAGACCTCCTGGCAGGAAAGGTAGTAACAGTTATGTCAGACAAGGCAACCGTAGTGTCCTACGTCAACAAACAAGGGGGCAAGAGGTCGGAGACACTATGCATAAGGGTTCAGAGCCTCATTCTATTCTGTCTGGAGGCAAACATCTGGCTGAAGGCCTCACACCTAGCGGGAAAAGACAACGTCGTGGCAGATGCTCTTTCAAGGGGCTGGTCTGTGGATCACAAGGAATGGTCTCTGTCTCAGGTCCGGGCAGATCACGTGTTCAGCTTATGGGGACGGCCACACGTGGATCTATTTGCAACCCCCCAAAACGCCAAGCTGCCGGTCTTTTGCACAAGATTCTTCAACCCGTCAGCGTGGGCGACAGATGCTTTGGCGCTGGATTGGTCAAACATGTTCCTGTACACCTTCCCGCCCTGGAACCTCATCCACCTAGTACTAGCCAAACTCCACCGTTGCAACGCCAGAATGATACTCATAGCTCCTTTTTGGCCGAACCAGCTGTGGTTCCCCCTCCTTCTCAGCATGCTGGTGGACGAACCATACCGCTTCCCAAGGAAATACAGTCTGCTGACTCAACTTCAAGGCAGAGTTTGCCACCGGGGCCTTTAGACACTTCGTCTTTCTGCATGGCTTCTTTCAAGCAGCACCTCAGAGCGAAAGGCCTTCCTACAGACGTTGTCAACATCGCCGCGGGATCCAGGAGAAGATCGACTATTCGCACTTACGATACCAGACTTAACAGATTCAGGCAATGGGCGTCAGACCATGGTTTCAATCCTGTGGAAGCTACCCTTCTCCAAGTAACGGAATTCCTGACGGCCTTATTCCACGAGGGGAAGCAGGTCAGTACAATAAGAAATTATAGATCTGCCATCGCCGCGGTTCACAATGGGTTTGAAGACGGTTCGGGCATAGGTGACAACCAAACTATTGTCCACCTACTGAAAGGGATGTTCAACCAGAGACCACCTTCTAGGCACTTACCTCCGTCCTGGTCTATCAACTCTGTTATCAGTCGGCTGTCCAGCTCACCTTACGAACCACTATCCTCAATCAGTCTAGAACATCTGACTCACAAAACGGTTTTTCTGCTGGCTGCGGCTTCTGCAAGGAGGAGGAGTTTCCTACACGCCCTCACAGTGAAGGAGGGCTTCATCCGGTTTGACCCGAACGGTGTGAGATTACTGCCAGATCCCGCTTTCCTAGCTAAAAATCAGACGATCTCCTTTAACCCTTCCGAGACGTACATCCCTGCTATGCATTCGGTTTCCTCAGTACAAGAGGATAGTCTGGTATGCCCGGTGAGAGCTCTCAAGAAGTACATTAAGATAACTAGACACTTAAGGACGTCCGACAACCTCTTCCTAATCCCGAGGAGTCCTTATAATTCAGCTTCAAAGGCTACAATCTCCAGATGGATCAGGGACCTCATCCAGCCCTTTACACTTCCATCAGAACATGTGAGAGCCCATGATGTCAGATCTCATGCGACCTCTAAAGCATGGTTTCAAGGTGTCCCTTTGGAAGATATCATCAAGGCGGCGGCGTGGAAAACACCCTCTGCCCTTTGTTTCCTGTTACCTCACAGATACAGTTTCGGCTGAGGGGTCTTTCGCCAAGGCAGTGCTGAGTCACCACCAACAATCTTCTTCTAGACAGTCTCCTCTATCGGCTCGGTCTCCAGTCCCAGCCGTCCCGCCATGCAACCGGTGCTAATCTGTTCATATGTGTAAGAGATGAGGTAAGTAGGAGTGAAATAGATTCCCCAAAACTTACCTGGTTTGGGAATCTATAAACCCTACTTACCTCATCTGGATCCCGCCTCCCGGCCCCACTCTGGAACCTGAGAGATCTCGCCTAGGAATCTCGTCTGCACGGTGGTTTAACTTCACCTACTAATGTTTATTAACTGCTGTGCCTGCCGGTGATGTCTCGACATTCTGTAGCCTACACAACCTGAACCATCCTCCGTTAGAATCGGTAAGTCCTGTGGACTTTTCCTTCTTGCTTTTAGTGCCCTCTGTTAATCAGGTGGTTTCCGTGGTTCATTTGGTGGTTTACCCATTGGTACTGCACTGGTCTAAATGTTCCGAAGCGAAGTCTCTCGGGTTCCGCTGCCGCTTAAGCAAGGACGGGTCAAGGGTTAACTAGCGCACGCCCTCTGTAGGACTTATTTCGTCAGTACATCTACCGCGATAGATGGAGCTGTTCATATGTGTAAGAGATGAGGTAAGTAGGGTTTATAGATTCCCAAACCAGGTAAGTTTTGGGGATTTTGTTTCATTTAATTTTGTCGGGGATTATCTGAACACCTGTACAAATTTCGGGAAAGACACACACGTAACCGTGAATATATGCGTGAAAGCAAAAAGCGGACAAATGGAAACTTCGTTTGAAGAGTGTTTGTGCGTAGGGGGGGAGGGCAAGGAAAGTGTAACAGAATTGATCTTCAACAGGTGTCTGAAACGGAAATGTACAATTACTGGAAAGGTACAACTGAGTATCATAGATGCTAAAATGCATAGGCCTATTTAACTTCCTCATCTAGGCGTAGGCCTAAGAGGGAGTTGAATATACAGTTATTCCGTATCTGGTTTACTTGCTCATGTCGGCCAATCTACAACGTTTGCGTTAAGGGGCTGTATTCGAAACAAGTTTGTTTACAGAACAACCACATAAAATTATACATAGAAGATGTATAATGATGTACTGTAGGTACAAAATATTTGCAAGTTATTGAGGTAAATGTAGTAACGGTGAAGGATATTAATGTTTTGGCAAATGCTTGCATCTCGAATTGTCTTTAGCCCTGATTAAAATGACTTGGGACACCTCATAAGTCGGCAGGTTTCTGTTTTTGTTTTTATTTTGCTTTTGTTTTTGCGTGCTCTTCATTTGAGACACCCTTGTTCTTGCGGAATTCCATGCATACATTGCTTTTCCTTTACCTTTTTGTTCACCGTACAAACAGCATTGCTTTCAATGGAGGGTTTTACTTTACCGTCCGGTACAGAAAATAGCTCAGATGACTTCAGACATTTTCCAATCATTTAAGTTTACCTTTACCACTTGGCCTTATTCAAATATGTTTTTCATATTTCATAAAATGACCACGCAAGCATGTTCTTCTTGTAAAGAAGAGTTATTGTGTAAATTCAGTAGTCTTAATTTTGTAAGACTCCTGAGAAAAAAACGAAGGAAAATGGTAAACATAAAAGTTCAGTAACCAGCAGGTGGTGTATAGAGATGCCAATCTAAGCGAACTTAAATCCGTTTCAAATAAATGTACAAAAGGTGAAATATATGGCTTTTCTTGAACGAGTAACTTCCATTCTTAAAATGTGTCATGCATTATGATTCGGCCAAAAATGTTGAGAAAAAAAAGAATACCCCACCCGCTACTCCACACGGCAAATGAACATCATAACATTTTGTACTTTACTCCAAGAACCTTAGAAATTTGTTTACAATGCATTGACTGGCAACTCTTGTCTTCACAACTCTCGTATTAACCTGTCCCGCCCTCATTTTGTAGCAAGTTGATCATACAAAATGAACACCCCTCTCCTTACTGCAGCCTCATTCCCCATCCCTTGTGGTACCTCGAGGCTCGAGACCAAATACAAATTAAATGTTTCAAACATGTAACTTCAGCATGAATAAATTTTCTTTAATATTCTTGTTGTCATAGTTTCAATAATTTTATCGTTGCGGGTATGGCCTTTAATATTTAAATCACACGTGATAGAAGGAGCTGAAACCCCTCCCGCCACAAAAATATTTTAGAGCCTTTCTTTGGAAACTACAATGCAAGATTGACACACCGCAATTATTAATAGTGCCCCTCCCCTTTCTCCGTTTTTTTGCAGCAAGTGCAATTAAAATTTACTGTCTTCCCATATACTCTCTATGATAGCCATATGTACCAAAGACAATTCCTGACAAAACTAAATGAAACAAATCACCTTCCCCTATCCCCCTTTCAATGTTGGCTACAACCTTTCAACTATCATCTAGGACACAACATTGAAAGGTGGGAGAGGGGTTTCAAGGGAAGTTTTAGAGTGTGAGTGCATTTTGTTACTGTACCAACGATTTTGTTTCATTTGTTATGTCCGGGATTGTAGCTAGCACGCTCGTATGTCAAATCAATGCTTAAGTCTGATAAGTTCCTGCAGTACTGTGGAGCACAGTGGTATAGATACCACCTATTGGGCTGTGCTTGCCAAACAGCACAGTTATAGTACCATGTATTGTGTGCAATGCAGTTGAGGAAAGTTAGATCATGCAGGTCTTCTATCAGTTAAAGTACCCAGATACAGTTATTTGATAACACAAGGAAAAAGGAAATACTGTATGCTGTAATGGCTGGTACTTAATTGCAATATATTTTGAAATGAAGAACTGTGCAGTATTCAGGCCAGGTGAACCTAATTCATACACTATAATGTATGAGCAATAGTATGTGTAATTGTTTGCACTTTATGAAAAATTGCAACAGACTCCCCAAAACAAGTTAATCATGTGGCATACATGAACAAAACAGCTAATGGAGAACATGACATATGCCCCCCTTCCCCCTCCTTCCCACCTACAACTGTACCTATAGCCTAGGTTAAAATAGACATTCTTCACTAATATTTTTTGCTCATGGTTTATTCCACAGACACTTCATAACCAGTGTGAAGGATCTAACGGTGTACTTCAATGAAGATGCCTTTGTTAAGGTGAGACCAGGAAACCAAGTCCATTGTTAAGAGTATCATGTGTTTATCAGTATACTGTAAGGCAATCAGCAGGAACTTACCCAACAGCAGGATATTGTTCATTAGGTGATACTGTAACATCATGCTCCAGTGTTGCCATTTGAGTGACAGCTTAGTGGATCATGGTTTTATTGACTCACAGCCATTAATTAATTTGATCCAAAGCTTTGTCTAAATTTCAGTGAGTTGCGGTAGGTCAGCATGCTATATGAACACAATGTATAAGTGTGATTCAGTCACCATTCTTTACAAAAGGGTTTGGCATTTTGTCATGCACTTCTGTACTCTGCAGTACTACACGAATACTGGAAATTGGGCCAGTGTTTGTTCACCCAGAGGGAAAGGATATTGCAGTTATCCATACCTCCCCTCTGGTTGCGTCTTCCCTTCTGCACTCTAAATTGCACATATATTAGATCTTCAACTTGTTCGGAAATTAAGATCTTTTTTTTTCATTCCTGCTTACACCATGACACTTAAACTACTATTCCCTCAATTTGAAATGTATTTCCAAATTAAAGCCGTAATTTCATACCTTCGTCTTAACAGCATCTGGAGGTTGTTAGACCTGCAGTAATGTTTATGTTAAACAAAGCGTGTCAAATGTATTGGCATGCAATCAGGGGTATGAACTTGAAAGTAGACCTGTTTACTTTGTGAAAATAAAAACATCTCTGGTATGTACTGGGAGCACTCTGTGTTTAATAAATTGTCACACAGCTCAATTTATGATTTTGTCAGAGCTGCAAATAGAAGATGTGTTAAATAAATCAAGCAAACATTTTTTTCTTTCTTGCATAGAATAGAATTCCTGAATAAAGTGTTGCTGTGGCTTTGAGGTCTAGCTGGACTTTGTTCTCCATGGAAATTACAGCTGAAGGATGTTTTTTTGTTTGTTTTGTTTTTTTTTGGGGGGGGGGGAGGGTTTAAAAAACTATTGAGCCACTCTCCTTGAACTTGCCAAAATTTAAGAGGGATCACAGATTGCAAAGTCTATATTGACTATCAAAAGATATTAATATGAATGTCTGGTCACCTTTTTTTGTTAAAAGTAGTTAAAAACTGAGTTGTAAAATCTCATTTAGCCAAATTCCTAATGTACACGTACTATATTGATTGTGCATTATTCAGTCCTGGCACATATTCCTTATCTGTTTTAATATAAACTGAAAAAGATGCATTTTACTGCAGAAAGTTTTCAAGAAATAACTCGATGTTGAGGAAAGCTCTATTAACTTTACTAGTACTGTAGTTGCAAAAACACATTCTATCCGAATTATTGTACAGTATTTCAAGATGTTCAGAGAGAGAGGGGACTGGTCCTAACCGAACTCCCTCTGTAAGTAAAACAACTGAAGGGTGTCACCTTGGTCCTTCTTTATACCAAATAATACAGTACTTACAGGCAAGCTAGGGAATGATATATATCCCCAATTCAGGGAGTTGGGGGGATTTATCATAGCATGTACTGTAAGTATCAGAGCTCTCAATTCTTCAAAAAGCAAAAGATTGTCAAAACTAATATGGTTTTGGAGTCTATTCATGTCATAAACTGTGTTAACCAGGTGAAGTTTTGAGGGACTTGTCAGTAAGGCATTAAAGTGGCTGATTAAAAAAAGTTATTTGGCTTTTCCTACTGTAGGTATTGATTACCTGCAGTACCCTGTTCTGCCAAAGTTTCTTTTACTTGGACAGTAAATAAAGATATTCTATATTTTACTTAACAGTTTGGGAATTTGCAGATGTAATCAACGTCTAACGATCCTGTCCTTGAAAAGTTGAGAAAACATAACAAAAAGTGTAGGACATGCAAAACAATCCTCAAGCTATATACTTGTATCAATTGTCATGAATATATCTTTTATTTTTACATCGATATTTATTGGCAAATGAAACTTGCTTGTGTCAACTTAAAAATTGCAAAGTTGTTAAGAAGAACATGAAAGGCATGCTTTAGAAAAATACTTCCTGATATAAAAATATTGTATATATAGATAACAGATTATTCTTTTCTTTGTACAAAACAAACATGATCAAACAACGTATTATGTTAACAGCTGGGTGAATGTTCTTATTCCTGTTTTATGTTACCCTTTGTTTTCAGGCAACATTGTTAAATATCCAGCTCTAACAATCGTTCTGCTTTCATTTCTCAGAGCAACATCATGAAATTTGTTCAAGTTATGAGCGACTTAAAGAGCTATCATGTGGTAAGTACTTCCTGGTAATTTAAATGTTAGAGTACGTTTATTTAGAGTAAGATGTTTGGTATAAATTAGTTAACATTTAAATTATTAAAGTTATGCATAGGGTGCCAGTTATTGCCAGTCTATTTCGCTCCTCCTTACCTCCTATTAAGGTATGTATTTCCCTAATTGCTTAACAATACTCATCTGGCAGACACTGGCACATGTGGCACCCTCAGTCTGATGCTAGCTATGTTGAAGTGTGTTAACTTGGCAGTGCTGTGGACAAGAGGACAAAGGCAGTCACTGTCACATTTGAAGTGACAAAGATTTGCAATGAGGAGACTGGCTGGCTGGGTAAAAGTTAAGCGGGTTTTTCATTCAAGAGCAGTTTAAAGCAGGTTTTTCCAATCTGATCTGGTCTTTCCAATGATAGCAGATTTGATCTAAATTCTTGAGCTGGTTGCCACCTGCGATAAGCCAAAAGGTTTTAAAACAACTGCCCCTTCGAGGCCTGCTTATTATGATTGACATTTGTGTGAACCATTCCCAACATTTTCTAGTCTGACATCCAGATCTACCTCCTCAAGACTCTGAAGGGTTTGACTCTGAGTTTTGATGCGAAGGTGCAAGATTGCACTATTCCTTTGCTCAATTCAGAAGTCCATCAAAGAAAAATTTTGTCTGATAGAAATTTGTGGAGTGGTCCATTACGTAGGTGACTTGCATGACTGTTGTCAGAACCTAGATAGGCATACATACTGGACCTTCTGAAACCCTTCCAAAATTTTGTAGAGAGAAGTTTCCCCCACCTTCTCCTTGTTAATGTTTTATCCCCAATGCTAATGCTGTCGACTCTTTTGGTGAGATCATACAGAATTACATGGAACAGGATACATCATAAGTTTTGATGTACAGTTCTTGCCTATCAAATTGTAACAATTCACCAATGAGCCTAAATGATAATAGTCTTTGCTACGGGTGAGGCACAGAAAAGGTGTGAAAGAATCATATTGACTATTGAAGGTAAAGCTTAATTGTAATTTATAAGCATCACACACCAGGAGAGTCTGTTAAAGCGTGATCAAACTCCATGAAAGGCATGCCTTTTAACACAAATATTGACCTCAAAATACGATTTCTAAGCATGTTTAAGACAGTTTTAAAATTTCTCAAATAAGTTGTAGATTTAAAGGAAAAATAAGGAAGCCACAGTACCCTACTGCTGGCCAGGATTTGCATCTGTGATGAAGGAAGGGTCAAGTAAATCCTTAAAACTCATTCAATATATGTAAGTGACAATACACTCATTTGTAAAAGATGCCACCACCCATTTAAAGGTGAAGTTCCTTCGGTCAAGTTGGTGCAACACGAGTTTTTCACACCATATTTGAAACTATTACAGACACTCCTGTAGTGATCGTAAGATGAGTTTTTACAACTCTGTTTCTAACCAATTGGTTAAAGTCAAGTCAGCTACAGGGTTTTTTCCAGTTGTGGCTTTTGGGCTTGTTATCTCTACTCTATTGATTATGCTGAGCATCAAGCACAATGGCAGTAGGCTCCATTGTTAAAGTCTTCAGTATGACCTGAGCAGGGATTGAACTCCAGACCTCCTGGCTGCAAGTTGGATGCTCTAATCTCTTGATGAAGCAGTCGGATGTCAGTTTTATTGTTTCATTGTGCAGTTAATTAGTTAGATGGAGTTTTACGGTCCAGTTTCCAACCTACTGGTTCAAGTAAAGCCAACCACAACTTTTTTCCAGTTGTGGCTCACTGGCTTGTTTTCCCTACTCGATTGCTTATGCAGAGCATCACGCACAATGGCATGTTTCATTCTGCAAGAGGTGTGTCACTTTTCAATTATTTTAGATACATGCATGGAGGTGTACATCCATTAATTTTTAAAAGGGCCATATTTTACCATTTTCAGGAAAGTACGAAGTAGTAGTCAATTCCTAGCCCACCCTCTCCAATTCTCTTAATAATTGCCCATTAATATAAACTGGAAATCCTGTTGTGCAATACCCTTATGTAGTGTTTAAACACATTTCTGGGAAAACTTAGCTTAGAAAGAGAAAGAGGAAAGAATGTGGAGGTTTTTTTTTTTTTTTAAGTTGTAAACCTAATTTTCCTGTACTTGTAAAAATCATCAATTATACTGCCTTTTGGGAATTTTTCATCCCCCGACAGAACAATCTCATCACTAATTTTTCAAAGTGCTAAATCATTTGCATGAATTTCACCAAGCCAATCTGATAGTTTCTGCTTCTTGCTTGAGAGGAAGAGTGTGGAATTTACTATTGGATAATGATGTGTTAGCTTTTAATTTCTTTAGTTAATAGCATGCTGGACAGTTAACGGATCAGTTGGCCCAATCGAAGGTTTTGAAAAAAAAAAAATATGAAACAGGTGTCAATCATTCTATCCACAGGGACTTCGTGTGAATGTGGATGTAGGGAAAGAAATTGCAGTTTTGAAGTGGTATGCTTAAAGCTGTTGGGGTTGCTATGACACATAATGGAATTTGCTCTTCCATTTAAAAAAGTGGTGCTATCCAGCATGCTTATAATCCGTTGTTTACATAAGACCTCAGAGGCAGCGGAACCAATTTTGAAGTGCGGGGGCTAATCATCGAAGCGGTCCAATATGTCCAGTAAAATAAATGCAGTTTAAGGCGGCCCAAAATGCAGTTTAAGGTGACCCAAAATGCCCTCAGCAAAAAAAGTATGGGGGCTATAGTGCCCCTAGCCCCCCTGTCTCTGCGGTCCTTGGGCATGGGGAGGAAGACATTTGGGTCAGGGGAGTGAGTGAACATAAGTGAAATATGATGTTTGGCAATTTATAGAGTTTTGGTACTTGTTTTGTTATGGAGGGGGCTGATGAGGCAAGAAAGACAGCCAAAGTTTTCAGAAACATGTATACAATAAAGTTGTAGAACTTTTTTGAATTTTGAACACCACCCATGAAGTTGATAAAAAGGAAATGTCATATTCATTGCTTCATGTTGTCTTTAAGGTGGGGAGGGGGTTGGGGAAGAAAGGGGTTCTGTAGAAGTATATTCTTCTCATACAGGAAAAAACATTGGGCCATCAATGGTAGTAAAATTAATTTGTAATGAAAAGGAGTCTTCACCTTTTCTAATTAAGTCTGAGCTACTTTTAAAGGTAGGTTTTTTGCTGCAGATGTTGATGATATTTTGCAGGGAATTAATTAAAAACCGTATCAAGTGAAATAATTAGAGGAAGTCTTGTAGTGACTGCTGGGCAATGGATATGGTTTTGGGCATGCTTAATTAGTCATTGTACTATAAGTACGGTACATTACAGTCATTTGTTTGTGAGGCTGAAGTCTTCTTACACCTAGCTCTGAAAACAGACTGCATGGTGAAGTGATTAAGAGCATGCAACTTCCAGTTGGGGAGTCTGGAGTTTGACTCCTGGCCAGGCCACATAGGAGACTTTAAAAATGGAAGCTACTGTACTGTTATTGTGCTTGGTGCATAAGCAATGGAGTAGGGAAATTTCAATTCAGTGGGCCACAGCTAGGAAAAAAGGCCATGGCTGGCCTGACTTTAATCAATTGGTTAGAAATTGAGATGTAACACCTCATCTAACTAAATGAATTTTTATGTTGAGAAACCTTGATTTAAACCAACACCAAAGTGAAGTGACATGGAGGGAAACTGTCACAATAAAAATGCATGTGAAATTTTATTTCTGCTTACAATTTGATGTAATGCATAGAGGGGGTGCTACTTACCATAGCTGGATAATGTTATTTTTTGGGAAACGTGGTACTGTACTGCTGGAAAGAAAGAAACCCTTCATAATTTTCAAATTCTATAACTTTCAGTTTCCTTGTAATGTTAACATTTTTGTGCAGAAAAACTGATGCCAGAGTTCTGTAACAGAACTTGAACAATTACAAAATACATATATTTTGTCCTGGCATTGTTGATGCAGTCCAACTGTAAATATGATTCTCATATCCATTACAGGAAATCATGCTCTCATTCTTTGAAAACCCAAATTAAAACTGAAAAGGCTCTCCTTGTTTCCAAAAGAACAATTCTCTATTTGATACATCCACTTGTGTCTAGTATTTTACTGTAACACACAAATTTTACCCTAAAGCCTTCTGGGGTAGTTTAAGGTCTCATTAGGCAGATTTGTGGTAGGTGGGGAGAGTTACATTTGTCTGGAGTGCTGGGTGGGAATGAGTGCTGGGTGACCCTGCCCAGCACCATGCACTCACTGCAGCTACAACCCTGTTAATAAAGTTGTAATAAAGGACTTGTACAGTAATACAGTACTGTACTTGTCTCTTAGAAAATGACCAGAACATTTTACTAGGGACCTCATTTGATGTCCAGGGTATCATGTACAGTAACAGACCCTTAATGAATCTACAGTCAAAGACTCTAGAAAAATAAACAGGGTACCTGCTTAAAATCTGTTTCTGACATCACAGCTTGCAGTAAATGTGAGGCTTGTTGTCTCCAAAGTATGTTGTTGTGCCTGAAAAAAATATCCTGAAGTCAAAATGCAAGAGACGTTTCTATCGGAAGTTTTAATAGTAAATATGGTACGTAAGCTGCAAAGGAATTCAAGTTAGCCTAAACTGCTGTACAGGTGAAAACTTCTTAGCTTGTAATTAATATAGTTACATATAAATTGTATGTGGTTTAGCACCACCAGCCTTTACTGAAGTGCCAATTTTGAGATACCTTGTTTGGCAAGTAAGGTCGATAACAATGAAATAAAGGTCAAGTCCTCCCAAACTTATTTTGAAGCAACAGGTCAATACCACAATTTTTTCCTATTTCTCTTCAAAGTATCTTTCATCATATTTTATAACTTTAATATTGCATATGTAAACCAAGCAGTTAGTTTTAGTAAAGTTCAGTTTTGAAGAGAAAAATTGCCACATGGCTCTCAACAGCCAATCATGAAACAGGACAGTCTACTATACTACTTCAAGTTGGGGTGACTGCTCTTGCCCTTTGAAGTGGTTCATTGAGTTGGTTCATGATGAATGCACCAAATTTTTCCAAACGTAGGCTCTAAAGTTGCCTTCATACACTTCTGATAAATGGCTAAACTAACACAATCCCCATCCAACATTCAATTGCTTAATGGGAAATCAATCAAAGATTGAATTTGATTTATCAAACTTTGTGACAAGGCACTTTTCAAATTGTACACAAAACTTACTGTGCAAGCTGACAGTACCAAGAAATTCAAAATTTGGATATGAAACTTGACTCCATCTAAATTTTTTCACTCCCTCTACCTATGTACCTATGCAGTCCCCATTAACCAGCAACTACTGTAGTTACAGTAGTTGGATGATGGAGTTTTACAGCCCAGCTAGTTTCCAACCTATTGGTTCAAGTCGAGCTGGCCACAGCCTTTTTTCCATTAATGGTGCACTGGCTTGTTTTCAATACTTCATTGCTTTTGCAGAGCCCAAGTAAGCTACAGTAATAGCACAGTGCGGGGAGGACACATCCTCCATTAGGTACAGTATCAGGGGATTAAATGCTTATTGTAATAAGCATCATCATGTGGTAGTACACTTTGACACCCATGTTAAGATGCTGGTATCAAATCAGTACTGGACTGTGTGACTCATAAAGATGGCTCTAAGTTCCAGCCTAGCTGCATGTTAAGAAGCCTGTGTATAGGAGGACACTGTGCAGCATGCAAGGTCCCACACCAGCGAAATTAATTTTAAAATTCTTCATTTGCCAAAAAATCCTATGTGCCAGGTGCTCAGAGCTCCGTGAGCAATGTTTAGGCTTCCAAAATTCATGACTGAACAGCCAGCAGGCTGCTGGCATACTCCAGGAAATTTCATACTTTCATTTAAAATTTAATTTGTCTTCAGTATGTTGGGCTCGAACAAAAAGTCTGTTGGGCGAACATCAGAAAGCCGGACAGGCTATTAAACTGCTCTTAAAAATATTTTGCAATTACTGTAAGGTAATCAAAAACATATTGGAAGCTTGCTGATCTGTTTGAACTACATTAAATCAATGATAATAAAATTGAGACCTACTATCAGAAGATGTATTTCTCTCAAAATTGTTGAATGTAAGTGAATGGTAATAAAACAGTTATATAAAAGTTATACTGACACAATGTGTTTATTACTGCAGTGCAGTAAAACCTAGCATAATGTTGTGTGGGCTGTATTTTAACTGAAAAAAAGGCAATTCATTGAAAGTGAAATAAGATATAGTGATAGAATATTTAAGAAGTTAAAGGGTCTGTAAGAAGCTGACCTAACTTTATTTTGAATGTACGTCATCAATATTTCAACTTCCTTTAGTTTCTTAAAGTATCCTAAGTGATGTTGTACAATGAAGTTATTGTGTCTAGAGGTTAAACAAGGATGATAGTTTTGTATTACAAGAATACAACTCAGCAATAGATGTATTGTCTTGGAGTGGAATAAATTAATGAATGACAAGTGTAGGTAGGGGAGGGGAGGAAGGGGCTCACAGTAGATGAATAAAAATGTATGGATGGCTGCATTTGCCCTTTAAATGTCTACAAAAAAGAAGAAAAAATAACTGGAATTGGGGAATACGGAAATTGAAAGTTGTGTACGGTAGTTGATAGACACACATTATGTACACTTCAAATGTGTATTCACACGATAGTAGAATTTCTTTTGGTTTGTCAGTGAGTTTTATAAGAATTGTTATGTCCATATGGTTACTGAACTGAAGGATATAGCTGTAATGTGTAATGGTGACCCGACTTTTGTATTAGTGTCAGGAATCTTAAACTTTGTATTGGACAATGGGAAGCTTTGCAGAAGTAAAGAAAATCTTGAAGAAAATGTTTTTCCCATTTGTTATTTCATCTAGATGCTTGAAGATCAGATAGGACGAGCGGTGTCAACTGTTTTGAACAATTTCATCAAAAAGTAAGTGTGAAATTTTGGACTGCATGTTTGAACCTACTGCCTAAGTTGTGCATGATCTGCATAAGCAATTGAGTAGGGACAGCAGTTTAGTGTCCCACAACTGGAAGAGATGCAGTACAGTTCACCTCCTCACTACGGAAAACCAACGTCCACCGGCGTTGGAGCCAAAATCATTTCAACTTGCGTAGAAATCCTTCGGAAACTTTATTTACATAACTCTACGTGGATTGGTTGAAACAAGGCTGTTAGCGTTTATTTAACAGGCAAACATTTCTACCATTGTACAACAGTACACACAGTCATGGCGGTCGATGTTATTGGACACTGGTGTTGTGTGGTACCACGCAAGCATACACACACAGTGCAGCAGTTAATTAAGAACAACTGATCACACAGCCACGGGAAAAGATAGTTAGATACTTTTTCAACAAAAGATTACAGTTTTTAAATCCACACTTTGATGAAAGTTGTTTTTGTTTGAAAGAGGCTGTCCATGATCGAAATTTCCATCTAAATTAAAAGCTTTAATGGATGTAATAAGCCTATGTTTTTGTCTGGTTTATATGTCTTTGTGTTGAATGTAGCGTTGCAAAGATTTGATCGTTGAGCACCCCCTACCTCAGTAATAGACCAATTGTAATGAATACTCATGAATATTAAGATGATCAACTTTTGGGCTCATTGAAAGGAATTTCTGACCATCGCTGGCAGGCTCTTAGGTGCGACAGCCTTACGGGGGCTGCAGCCATAGAGATGCTACTTAGGCTAGTGATAACTGTGAAGTGTTTGCTCAATAGTTACCATATTTTAAAATGGGCCACACACTTCCCAAAGAAAACCAATCAAGGGGTTGTTCTTTTGCTAGGAAAATAAATGTTAATGCTGACACCACATGCTAAAAGAGCAGTGTCATGCAAGGCTTTAAAGACATGCATGCTGAAGGAAATGAACAAACTTTTCGTAAATTCATAGTTACTGTACCTCAAGAACTTATGTAGAAAAGCAAGTATTTTACCTCCCTACCAGGGTTGTCACCACACCATTTTGAAACCGGGTACAATGTGATCTCCGTCCTGGAGAAAGAGGTCTAAGGAGGGGGTGTCCCCACCCCTTTTAAAATTTGTTGCAGATTGGAGAGTGCTTTCAAAAAGAAAACATGGAATTATCACTCAGTTCTAAAGAAATCTAAGAATTTCTTTCAGTTAGGGTAAGAAATTAGTGTCGGGTGGTGATGATGAAATTGATAGGGAGTACCGGGCATTTTTCAGAGCTGGGTAGCACCGCCCGGCACTGCCCCGTGTGGTGACAACCCTGCTCCCTACACTTGACAGTGTGGAAAATGAAGTGTTGCTGTGATGTTTTTGCTTCTTCCATTTGATATAATCATTTGTTAGAATAGGAATTTTAAAGCCATTGTGATGTTCCCACTGTAATACTTGTGTGCTTTCATAATTTCTCAACCAGTCTTTTGTGTAACTTTCAGAGACATCAAGAAAGTAAAGGAAACTAAGAAATACTTTGATCGTATAACAGAAGAACTAGACACAGCTTTGAACAAGAACTCTCAGGTCATCAAGGCAAAGCCACAAGAAGCAGACGATGCTAGGAAATTAGTAGTAGCAACGAGGTCAGCCTTTGGACATACAGCTTTTGACTATTCCTTCCAGGTAAGACTTGTGTGGAAGACGTCATATTTTATTAGGCAAGGGTAGCACTACAGCGATAGGGGATCGAGTAACGATCAGATTTTTGTGAGTTTTAAATAAAATCTCATACATCCAAAAGTTTGCCATCCTGTATATACATGATTGCTATGAGAGGACCATGAAAATGAATTGTGAACTTATTATTTTGTGACGTCACATTGACCAACAGTTTATTGGGACTACTTGTTTCTTATAAAAGCTGTCTGTGGATATGACATCACGGAATAATTAGTACAATGTAGGATGTTATAAATCATTAACTTTCACCGGTTGGCAAATTTCTCTCTTTCTGAACAAAGATGGAGGAGATCTTAAGTAAAACTCACGCAAGTCAGATATCCCTGTAGTATGATCTAAGTCTGGGTCATGGACTTCCTATACATGGACAGATCATACAGCAAGGTAGATTGTCACTACCGTAGTGTGAGAAAAAGCGCACCAAGATGGCTGTCTGCGATGATTTTGTGTGAAAGCTTGGACTTGATCAAGTCAGTTTCCAGATTTGGGAAGAAAGTTGGAATATTTCGAAATATGGCAAGATAAGGTCAAAGTCACTTCACATATTGCAGGAATAAGATATTCTATCCCTTTCAAAGTTAACTTTTGTTTAAAATATTACAGATTCGTTGTCAAATCAGAAGATTTAATGCTTGACGGCAGCCATCTTGGTGCACCTTTTTGTCCCAGGTGACGGGGACCATCTATGGATAGGGCGTACATGTTACATGTTGTGTCCATGTATATAAGTCCGTGGTCTGGGTCACATGACACAATTAACTGTTGTGTTGAATAGAGTCTGGCATTGAATAGAGGCTGCTGGCATGAAGAGTGTCACAACTTGGATTTCTCCAAGTTCTGTTGGATGGTGAGCCTTTGGCTCAATTGAACACATCCAACCATAGTTGCATGCAGTTTGAGTACAAGAAAATTTATGATGTATGCAAATTGTCCGTGATGTTGTCTCATGGGGTCACAGGTAGTCTGGGCAGTATGACCATGACTTCAGTTGTATTGCCACAACATTGAAGGACATGTGGCAGAATTTAAAACTGAGAGTAGCAACAAAGTTAACCTTTGGACATGTAGCCATTGGCTGTTCATTTCTGGTAAGTTCATCTCTGGTACGGCAATAATATTCAGTTACTTTCCCTACTCAGTTCTAAGAACAAGGTTTGCATTTGGGCATACAGCTCATGACTATTCCTTAGAGGAAAGTCTGGTCCAGTAGGGGTCACATCTTAGTTGTAGCAGCAGAGTATATGTTCCTATTACTATTTCTTCCAGGTAGGTCCCACTGTACTTGTGCCTGAAATCAATAAAAGAGTGAAGCACTTAATTTTTAATGGCTTATTTGCTATGAGCTACCCATGCAACATCATCTACATTTGGAGTGAAATGAAAGCTCCAGACTCTATATCAGCTCTCTTCCACCCCCACTCCTTTCACACCCCATTTCACCCCCTACCCCACTGACATCCCTGAATTTACCTTCTCCCATTCCACTTTCTCAGTTTTTATTTTTATTTATTTTTTTTCAAAAGGAAGGAACTTCTCTGTCTTAATAAAGGAAAACCTAGCAGTACTGTACATTTTTTATTATTCATCAAAAGTGTTTATTAAAAGTTGAACATTGTCATCTCATGGGGACCAAACATTTGCAATTCACAGGCTTGCGTTCAGTTTTCATCTGTGTGTGAATTTTAGTGCAGTATGTATCAAAATTTCCTTTACTGTTTTGTAGTTCAATGAAATTGTGTGGTTTCATTTTAATATTTTCTTTTTCAATTTTTGCAGTTAAATGAGCTTCAGTCCAAGGAGAGGCAAGATGTACTAAACACAGTGAGTTTTATTTTTAGTAACTGTTCTTTTTTTTTCACCTCATTTTTCAAAGGGTTAAGCTATGGTCACACTACAATGAATTTAGAATCGATTCCAATGTGGATTTTTTGAGCTCTGATTATGTCTAAGCAAAAAAGGCAAAGAATTTGCCAACCAGTGTAAACACATGATTTACATCAGAGGTCTACGAAAAAAAAATACTGCTGACTTTTTTTTGCTATGTCACACCAACAGACAGCTCTTATTGAACACTGGTAGTCTGATAAAGGCTGTCTGTCAATGTGACATCACAGAACAATTAGTGTTTATTTAAGTTTTCTTGTCCTGATACAAATGATGACAATTTTTGGGTTCTTTTCAACCAGAGACAGAAAATTTCAACAAAAACTCAAGAAAATTGGATTTGAAACCGATCCCAATTTGTTGTAGGGATACAATGGCTTAACACTTGATCTTAGTGTCATATTTACAAATTGCCTTTTGCTTGAAATTTAAAAGTAGAAATCAACTGTTACACCTAGCTGCAAGCCATAATCTTTAACCAATCCTTGGATTGCAAGTCCCTCATTCATGCCCAAATACTACATGGCCCTTCCTCCTCCCTCTTTGAGATTGATCTGAAGGTGTTGGAGTTTCTTCAAAGTCAAAGTAATCTCATCTTTTATCTCAATAAATAACCTTTTTTATTAGATATTGTCACACTAGCCAGTGGTTGACAGATCTGTTAAGCAACAGAATGTAACTTGATCTGTGGTTAGTGTTTTTACAGTGTGAGAGCATGCTCTGTGAGTTTACGGCAATTGAAGTTGTCTATTTTGATGTGGAAAAGGTTGATGGTAGCTCATTGTTGCTTAGTAATTTTGGCAAATGTCTGGATCAAAGCTGTTCAGTTATCAAGGAAGCTGTCCATTTTTTGGCACACTGCACTACGGTTTGCTAGGCCAGTTACCAGCTCTATACTGAGAACATTTACATTTTGTGGTTAAAATTTTCAGACCTCAGGAGCTTGGCTTCACACCTCTGCTAAATCAAGCATGAAGTAACTGTAAGATAATCTTGCCTAGTCTGACCAAAACTGAATGCTTTGTAGCAGATATTTGCCCAGTAATTATCATGAGCGGAATAAGCTCATTAACAACTTATGAGTTGGTGCACAAAATGTGTCCAATAGGCAAGATCAAAGTGTCTTTATCTTGTGATGAAAAAAAAATTGTACCCCTCAGAGAATATTGAAGTGTATTCTAGGATCTGGAACTTTGTGCTCATAACATTCACAAATTATTTAGATTCTGCAGCATCGCTGCTCTAGTCCTCAATTTGTTTCCAAAAAATTGAATTTTCTTTTCCTTTTTTCCCCAGCTGATGTCTTTCATGAATGCACATTACACATTTTTTCATCAGGGCTTTGACCTTCTTAAGGACCTCCAGCCAACCTGCAAGGACTTAGGAAATAACGTAAGATAGCTTTCTCAAACTTTCAGGAAAGTCTCCTTATGGGTGGCCCCAAGAGCATTTCCTGTATATTGTTACATGCACAAATATTTTTTTGGCTTCTGTTGAGCTCAATGAGATGTGTTTGGCAGGAACTGATTTCATATTAATTCTTCAAGAGGACTTCAGTCAGAACAGCTGTCAAAAAACGTGCTTTTGATTAGTCAGGTTTAGTCGAATATGCATGAAATATTTTGAAGATTGCAGTTATGTATTTCTTATTTCTAGCAATCAAAAGATAGCTTTGAAGGCACTCCAATAATGTAACATGTTTTCCTTTTGTAAAAGTACACATTTATCCTCATTTTCAGTTTCAAAACTAAGATTATTCTGTCCAAAGAAATATCCGAGTGTATGGTTTACCCGTCTTTTGTAATTCCTCAAAGGAAGTCCACTAATTGATAACTGCCTTTGAGTTATACAGTTGCCAATTTTATCAAGAAGCAGTTGAATTCATGGCTAGTTGTACATAAAATCACTGTACACAGAAGCAATCAACATAGTGGACTATATTATCAGACAGGATTGAAGGAATCAGTGCTTTGTGACAAACATGGATTGGAATTACTAGTTTGGGAATAATTTTCCGACATGGCATCTGTCTGTCTAGAGAGGTGTCTTCCTTGCTTCTGTTCTTATAGAAAGGTATGGTGCTTTTTAAGGGACTTATATTGAGTTGACATGGATAACTTACAAGGATGTGTAAAATTATAGCCATGTCGCATTTTAATGCTCATTCATAATAACCATTGTATATCAATTTCTAAATAGAGTGCAAAATCTTTGGTTGTTGAATTTTTTAACAGCCTGGCTTGTATAGTTTTGTGCATAATTTGAAAAGTATCTGGTCACAATTTATTTGACAAATAAAGTGGGGTGCTGCTTTATGTTGTACCATATGGGGCTTGTTTAAAGATCAAGAGAAGTCACAAATTGGTTTTGAAGCAACAGCAAAATCTCACAATTTTCCTCTTATTTCTGTTCATAGTATCTTTTGTAACGTTTTGTGACTGTGAGGGTGCATATGCAAAGTAAACCAAGTGGTTACTCCTAACAAATTTGGTAATTTAGGGTAAAAATATTATCACATGACTCTTAATAGTCAATCATGAAGCAGGACAGTCTACTATGGTACCTCAAGTAGGGGTGACTGCATATCACCATCAAGTTTGACTATTTGTCATTAGTATAGTAAGAAAACAGGACACGTTTGGGAAAGCCAGGTACATTTCAACTCAAAGCATGTATCACAATGTTCCGTTGCATACATTTGATAAGAATGTAGAAAACGTTATTGCTTTCTGAAAAAAGGACCCTATTTAGTTACCTGGTGGTGTATTTTGCAAAATGAATGTAGGCTTGTGCATATAAGTGTTGAATCTGATGTTGGATATAGAACACCTGCAACCTTCCTGTACAGTACTAAAATCTAATGGCACTGTTTGCAGATATTTCTATAAGACTGGGTATGGTTCAGTCAAGTCTGCCGTTGAAGGTGATGAACTGAACAAAAAGCTTTTTCTGCTGAGAATGTAGGAAGTCACTTATTGGTTTGCATGTCTGTAAACATTCTTTGCTTCTCAGGAAGCTCTGCTTACTATAAGGTAATATAGGTACAGTATTTCCCTTGCCTTAAGAAACACTTTTTAGGTACCTATATACGAAAGCTTAGAAAAATGGTGGCTGGCCAGGGAAAGATGTACTTGGCAGATTGGATAGGAAATATTCTTGGCAGTTATTTCAGCGATGAGTGAAACATGCAGTACAGTGAAGTTATGTTTGAATTTGTTTTAGGGTTCTGCCTCTCATGCGCAAGGCCCTGGGTTCCCTTCCCAGCTTGAGTCATACCAAAGACTCTAAAAGAGGAACCTATATTAACCAGGTATATTTCTAAACACATTGATTACTGATGAACTCTGTGAAGTCAAATGCAGTAACATCACAGACCTGTGTCATCAGCATATCCCTTACTGTTTCAATTCAAACAAAATGTGTTAAGGTGAACATGTGGTTCTTGTTGGGGGTATTTTAATTTGGGTTGCCATCTGATGCTGTTACCATATATTTTAAAAATGATATCCAGTGTCTCCATTGAGGTGCTAAGGGGGATTTGGCCTCCCTTTCCTGAAGGGGAGGGTAAAATCCCCAACTTTTCATTTCTATAAATTAAAAAGAAAATGTCAGCATTTTGTTTCTTACAAAAGAAGAGGACACCTTTGCAGCAATGTCTGAACTTAAATGGCCTTTAAAACTCTTCAAGTTACACATTATAGGGATATTGAAACAAAATTTTGTTCCCCTGAACCCACCTACATTGTTGGCGAAGGGCACCATCATTTTGGACGGGGGTTTTTGCAGTAATCCCACCCCCCCCCATTTTAATTTCTGACAGAATCCATGATACCTACTGCCATGGGTGGAAAAAGTTGGGAAGCTGGGAGGCTCCTTCCTGGGAAATTTTCCATCTGGAGGGAAATTTTGGATATTGGAGAGAAATTTCCCATTTCTCTACATGAAAACATGAGGGGAGGTGTGGAAAATTTAACTTCCTTCCAGGGAAATAATTTCACTCCCCTCCTGGGAAATAAGCATTTTTTCCTGCCCTGCCTACTGCAATTGTGCTTGGTGCTCAGTATAAGCAGCTGAGTAGGGAAAACAAGCCAGTGAGCCACAACTGGAAAAAAAAGTTATGGCTGGAGGAATTTAAACCAGTTGTTCAGAAAACGAGCAGTAAAACCTCATAACTAATCTAACTAACTGATGTCGTTATTTGAAATTGGGTCACCTAGACAAAAAAGGTTGCACTCCTCTGAAGAAGATCTGTTTTATAAAGCTTCCTCATAAGCAAAAAATTTCCCTTGTGGTTAGATTTACAGATTTGATGAGTCAGTGGTTTCCTGTACAGTTCATGTTGTCATATTGTGTGCAGCTGATATACATGTGAAAGTGGTTGAAGTATGAAAGCCACAGGAATAAGTGATCCCTGGACTGGACACTTTCAGTTTATTTTGTAACAGGAGAAGAGGTCTGTGCTTTGACATTGGTCTATATGCAGAATTAAAAACTGAAAGGTCATATCTTTTCACGCCAAACAGCTCCAACTGTCTTGATCATTTCTTAATTCGAACCCTTCTAATTGCTGTCTAAAACTCCATGTGCAGACACAGTCCTAGGTTATTGCTGAAGTGCATACCCCAGTGAGCATATAAGACCCTAATGCTTAATCACAATGCTCTTTGTACCTGCAAAGCTCCTGTACATCTTTTGAATTTAATGTGATTCAAAGAGCAGCATCAATTGAGAATGTTACTGCACCCCTGTGAGAAGTGAAGAATGTCCTGATAAATGTCTGTCTGTAATAGTGTATCTCTTCCCTCACAGAATGATGCTTGGAAGGTGCTTGTTTCGTTGAAAAATGTCTCCAGTTACAAAATATGAAAATGCACTTCCTTTCCTTATAGGCACAAATTTCATTTCAATAGAGATATAATATAGGTGATGAGTCAACTAAGAAAGGGTATCCAAGACTCAAGTGAAGAAGTAGAATTCTGCAGCTATCCCAAAACTTTGAATGTTGGCCCTTTACACCAACATGGATCATAATGCACCGCTAACCCATATACCCTTTTTCTTTTACTCCCAGTTTGGAATCCTTAAGTAGTGTGTATGGCTTATAAGTTGGTACTCTGATCAAGGTCTGCATGTTGTATAAGAAGTTTTTAACCAGGGAAAGAGCCAAACAGTTGCTGAGACTTCTTGCAAAACAACCACTCATGCTCACAATTTTTTTCCTACTCCTCACTCAAGTATCTTTCACCATATTTCAGGACATAGGTATTGCATATTCAGAACAATTTAAGCTGCGGCTCCTTGTAAATTTTACAAATGATCAAGAATAATATTGTTCCATGATTCTCAAGAGCCATTTGTAAAATAGTATATTGTGAGTGCTGCACTTATCCAAACTGGGATGTCTTCATTTTCCCTTCAAATTAAATCACTTGTGTTTTAAGATTTGAAGTTCTACCTTTGCTATAGAAGGCTAGATGTGTTAGTATGAAATGTTTCCTTTATACTCTCTTAATCAGATAAAAAACATGAATGAAAGAGCTATGGCAGAGAGCAAAGAAATGGAAGGAAGAAGAAATATGCTACCAAACATTGTAAGTTAGATAAAACAATCATTGTTTCTGTTTTGCACACCTTGACAGAGTTCCCAGCTCTCCCTCTTTATAGGAAAAAGTCCATAAATCATGCTTGTGCTCTTGTCTTTCTGCTTTACCCAGTTATTCTCCTGCCCACACCCCTTTTATGTGCCATAAAAACTTCTTTCCACATTTCCAGGCAAAACTACAGATGGGTGTGTCACATTGATACATTGTAGACTGCATTTGTAGCAAATATTTCAGTATCTGTACTTAATATGAAATATTTCCCATGAGAGTTTCTCCTGAAGCCTCTGAAACCCATAGAAGAGAGGAACTTCTCAGGGCTTCACCACCTGGAACTCACTTCCCCTAAGACTTTGTCCTTAGGTCCCACTAGGGGTAATGAGGTGACTCCCTGGACCCCATCCATTTTTTTCCTTAGGCTCACTGTGTACTTTGTGCACATTCCACCCCCCCCCCCCCCCAAAACTGATTATTTATGTTCATAATTTTTAGATGTTTTTGAGCTTTGCATTAATCTTGTGACAGTCTAATTTTATGGCAGACATGACCATGAGGTTGATTTCAGTTTATGATCATAGTTAAATTTTGTTTCCGCGAGTTCAAGGTCATGGAAAGTCATCAGAGGTCCAAGGGGAAACATGTTTGATTTAGCATATCTTCTTAACTGTACATTGGACGGAAATTGGTAATTGGATGCCAGAAGGATGGGAATGGATTTGATATTCCTCCGTGACAGAGATTTCATAGTTTTTCGCCATACTTTCAGTGTAGTCACCAACTTGTTGCACTGAACAGTCATCTAGTGTTCATCAGGTCTTATATGGTTTTCTTTACAACCTGACTTAGGATTTCACTAAATGACACCACCGTTTGGATTTATAATATCTAATGGTCATCTTGCAGTACTTTATAAAGGTCATCAATGGTCTTTTGTAGGTTGATCTTTGGAGATGCATGAAACTGACCAATCTTGTCAACATTTTATCTTTAAATTTATAATATTGCAGAAATCTTTTATAAGTTTACTTTCAAAGATTCTCAGAAGTAAAAATTATAAATGATGTATGTAGCTAAGGATGTTAAGGTCCATTTGAAAGTTCCAAATGTGTAAAGGTTGCTGTTCATTAGGATGAAGGATAACACTGACTGGGTTTTGGGGCCATGTTTACACCTTGTTTATGGAATAATTATAGTTTCTAGAATGTATTTTATTAAAACAAATACTTTTAAGGCAAAAAGTAGCTTGGATCAAAATTTGATAGGTTTGAAATTATCAACTGTTACTGTTCAATTTTGATGTTGAATGGTAATGAAAATTTTTCTTTTTGCAGGAACACTTTTGGGAAATAGCATTTGATGGTACTAAAGTCCCTGTTACAATGGAAGGGTATCTTTACAAGAGAGCAACAAATGCTTTTAAAACTTGGAACAGGTAAGGATGATGTGCGAATGCAGATATCATAAATATTTTATGGATAAAATTCAAAGGAGAATGGTGGTAAGGTGGGAAGGGACTGAAGGATTCTTATGAAGATCAGTTTCATAAAATGTATTTGTACCTAAGTTTCTATAGCTAGTTACAGAAGTTGGATAGGCTTAAATCCACGGACTTCCTATGCAGTACATGGACAAAGTATACTGTACGGTAGATTGTCGCTACCGTATTTGGGAAAAAAAGGGCACCAAGATGGTCATCTGCTATGGTTTTGTGTGGAAGTTGGGACTTGCTTAAGTAAATTACCATATTTTGCAAGAAAGCTGATATATTGTTGAAATATGGAAAGGTGAGGTCAAAATCCCTTCACTTATTGCAGGAATATGATATTTTTACCCATTCAAGTTTAACTTTTGCAGTTTCTTTCTTGATTTTTTTTATATGTAGTAACATAATGCTATTTGGCAGTAGAGTGCTAGTAGGATTATTTTTCAAAGTTTTCAAACTCTGAAGGAATGTATGCTCTTTCTGGATAGTGATATGATATATTTTTTTTAGTTGGTTTTCAAAATATAACATGAAATAAATCATATTTTTGAGGAACTAAAATAAGAAACAAAACATTGATCTCAGTTTCCTTCATTGAAATTTAATGATGTAGTAACGTCATGCTCTCTGCCGGTAGAGTTTAGTGAAAGGATTAATTTCAGGATGCAAATAGTGAAGGATGGGGCACTTTTCATATATGATGTAGTGTAATTACTCCTCACAGGGTATTCAAAGTAGAACCTGATATGAGTCTCCTTTGGTGGGTGGGCTACAATTTCAATCAAAACACTAATTGGGCAGTTTCTTCTGTTGAAATATGTTAATTTGTTGGATGTGTTATTGTATAATTTTCCAGAATGAAAGGCTTTCAAGAACGTGAGAGTAGAAAGGTTCTAACAGTGTCTTTATCCCTTATTGAGCTTCTGCTTGTAAAATTTCAAGCAAAATACGCACTGAGCAGTTTTCTGATGTTTATTTGTTGTGTTTAAGTGTTGTGTTATGGTACATTTTTTCCGTAGAATCCAAGGCTTTCAAGAGCTTGAGGGTAGAAAGCTCTTGAAGTTTTTTATCTTGAGATGAAGTATGGATGGGGCATGTGGAGAGAATGATTTTAACTCTAGGTGCAAAATGATAAGGGTGTCTTAAATAAGTCTGTTGGGATTGACATGTTATCTTTTATCAAAGATCGAGAAGGAAGGGACATTGAGTTTGTGACTGCGGGGGGTTAAGAAAGGTCATCGATGTTCAGTGTTTATAATGTGTTAATTATGGTTTTAACTGATAAAATATGTTTCATCTAAATTCTGTTTGGCTTTTAGGACTTGTTGAAGTATTCAAGCAACCTAAAATTTTGTGGAAAAAAGCATATTTCCACCTTTCTCTCATTGGTTTGAAAATTTGTAATGTCTTTATGACCTCCTAGTTCTTATAAGCTTGATAAGCCATAGAATCTTAGATTTAAATCTGTGCTACTGTAAAGCTTCAACTTGTGTGTTCTAAAGTCATAAATGTTTCTTAAGATAAGTTGAAAAATTTGTGGTATAAAGAGGTTCACACACTTTATGATGAATTTTCTGAATTGTTTTCCTTTAGTATTAATTCCGGTCTTTCTCTGCATTTCTTTTTCTGACATTTTACGTTTGTTTCTCTTGGCAGGAGGTGGTTCACGATTAAAGATAACCAGCTAATTTATCAGAAGAGATCAAAGGTAAGAGATTGTAAGGTACCATTTCCATTGTTAATGTCCTATTTCCAAAATGGGAGAAATTTTCACTCAGGCTCATAGCCAAGGGAGGGGGGACAGGGGTACAAAGCCTCTCTCCCTCCAATGAAAATTCCCCCTAAAAACTTAAAAGTTTGCTATTGACTTGATCCATACTTATTTGGCCCCCCCTTGAAGAAACCCCCTCCCCCTGAAAAGATACTCCCCTCTGTGCCTTATCTGGACTACGGACCTGCTTTTATTAGAATCACTAAATCAAACACAAAGAAAACTGTACTCATCAATTTCCCAAAAGTTGGGTGGGTTAGATCTCTTGCTGCTGATGTTGAGAAAATGATTGTCTCTAGGGCCAAATAGGCCATACAAAAGAAAACAGAAACTAGAGCCAGATAAACAACAAAATTAATCATTCGTCTAGCAATGGAAAAAGGGCGAGTTAGGCTTGGTGGCTGCCAGAGGTGGCATAGCACCACCTAGGTCATGTGTCATCCCCATTCAGTAATCATTCCTTAGTGCCATGTGGCCATTCTGCAGTAGATGGGACTGTTCCAACAGTAGTCACAGGTGAGGTAAGTAGGGCTAATAGGTTCACAAAACAAGGCCGGTTTCGGCAATTATTCCATTGGTTGACAAAAGGCCTCAGTACACACTCAACGCTCAAATGAGCAAAAGCGATACCTGTTTGTTGAGAAAATATTATCATTATTCTTAAGTAGTGCTCTACCATAGAATGTTCAGTTGCGCTTTACAACACCTTAAGAAAAAGCCAGGCTAAAAAAATATGTTTTCAAATTTACCTTAAACAACTTAAGAGATACAGACTCTCCAACTCTAAGAGGGAGAGTATTTCATTACATAGGGCCACTAAAAGGAAACGCCCTTCCCCCCAAATTGCTATGTCTCACAAAAGGAAAAACCAGGCTTGTTTCGCTACAAGTAGACGGCCTTCCTTCTGAAGTTGTAAGAAGGAGGCTTAACAATACACATATCACAAAGATAAGGGGGAGCCTGCCCACAACATGATTTGTACACAAGAAATGGTACAGGTGTATGGAACTACCCTAAGGTGATCCTCCTCCATCTCTCGTACATGTCAAAACACAACACTCTGTCACACAAATATTTCAGCTTTCCTGTGATTTTTAGAGTCGATTTCCAGCTTTGGTTATGAGAACAGATATCAGTGTTGAATAATTGCGATGAATTTTCCCCTCTTAATTTTGAGACCCATTTCTTGACTGATTTGTGGTGTCTGTATTTTTGGTTCCTTGTGTAACAAAGGAACCTATGCAGTCACCTTGGCGTATGTATGTGTGTGTGTGTGTGTGTATGTGTGTGTGTGTGTGTATGTGACGGATTGGAATGCGAGGTATGTGGTGCGATAACTCAATAACCGAGTGATCAATTTTTTTCAAACTTGGTATGTATGTAGATGTTGTGGAGTAGATGTGCCCTATCGTTTTTGGTGGAGGTCAAAGGTCACTGGTGATCACCAGAGGCCAAAAACTGAATTTCTGTTAGTAGCTGTAACTCAGTATCCGTTGTTCAAGCAGTGGCATCATTTTAGGATAAGTTAGATTGGTAGGAGGTGAAAATGTTGGTACATTAACCAAAATAATTGGAAAGGGTCAAAAGGTCAAAAAGTAATGTTTTATTGATATCTTGCCACTGAAACATTTTAGAGGGGTGGTGTAATGGAGATTTGTGTTCGTCTAAGTGAAATGCACGTGATGACCCCCCTTGACCTCACTTGACCTCATTTGACCTTTTGACCTTTGTGACTTTTTTGTGACGTCAAGATTTGTCTTGATCAGACGAACCAAAAAGGCTATTACACTACCCTCCTACAATGTTCGTTACTTGAGTTACTGACATTTAAATGACAGGCTAGTGTGTACATGTAGGTCATATGTAGGCCTATTGCAATACCAGGTATGCGGTGCAATTACTCAATAACCAAGTAACATAGTGGAAATAATGGAAAGTTGTGTTCGTCTAAGTAAAGTGCACGTGAAGACTCTTTGGGTCTTTGTTCAATTGGTTTAAAAGTCCAGCTGAAGTTTAATGCCTTTAGACAAATGCAATGTATAAAAGAAAAGAAGAATTATAACCCCCTCTCAGTCTTAAAGCAGTTTAGTTAACAATCAGGACAGTAATGCAATTATTATTAAAAACAACCTTTTCCTCACATACAGTATTGAATAAAGTTATTCACAGTGCAAGCTAAGATTTCAATTTCAATAGTAAAATATGAAAGCAGTTTCTCTTCTTTACCTCTGCTTTTACCCTAGGGACTACAATGCTGTTTCTAACACCCTCTTTAGGTTAAAAGGTCAAGTTGAAAGTCATTTATTAGATTCTACCGAGCTATGTTTGTTTCTTGGTCTTCTAGCCAAATTATGAAGAAGTAATTGGTGGTAATAAATCACTATCGGGCTGCCTTTAGTAGCAGAATTGTGGGCTTTTCCTTATTTTTGCTTTTCAGGCAAACACATTGGGTAGTCTAAAGGACAACCATGACATAATTTCTAGTCATCCATCATAAATTTTGGTGGTCAGGAATGACCAGATGACTGTTAAATTTCTTTGGTGCAGAAGAGACTGTGTTTATTTAAAATCAGTTTTGATCTACTTTGACTGTATTTGACCTTTGTGACTTCTTTTTAAGGTCTGGATTTGAATTGTTGAGATTGACCAAAAAGGCAATTAACTAACCTCCTATACTACCCCAAACTCAAGTAAATGACATTTTAGTGAAAGGTGATGAATGTATTTGTCGCATGGAAGTGGGCAGTGTGCAGTGTGATAATTTGAAAAGTTTAGTGTTCCATTTCTCTCAAACGGCAAGTGCTTGTATGATTTTGAAATTTAATGTGCCCCTATGTTTTTGGGTGATGGCCAAAAGTCATTGGGGTTAAAGGTGCAAATTATGCCTTACCTTAGGACTACCTTAATACAATATCATCTTTAATGCAAGGAACCATAGTGCCCTTGGGCTCTTGTTACTTGACTGTAATTTGTGTTCAATCTTTTAACAAAAGATTTAGTTATGACATAGTTGATTATCTGTGATAATTGCTCTTAGTATCAATGTTCAACTTGTAAGCAATTTGTCTACAGGTTTAATAGCTGTAAAAATTGACATTTCGACATAGGCCAAAAATCAGGAAAAAATAATTTGCTACTTTCCTGAAGCAAAATTGATATGTAAGGAAATTGGGGTGCCTTAGTCACAAGTGGTTATTTAACACCAACAATTTCCTCCGGGACTAAAAATATATTCTTTTGATTTTCTTGTAGGAAGAAATAACGATAGCTGCAGAAGATCTGCGTTTGTGCAATGTAAAACCTTTTGAAGAGATAGAGAGACGTTTCTGCTTTGAAGTGGTTTCTCCTGGCAAGTAAGTTATTGAGGAGACATCACTTTAGATCTTAGCTTAGGTTCTTCTGAAATAATTTAGCATGGGCTGTAAATATATATTTTATACACTGATATCTCACATCCAGTCTGAGGCAATACAATGAAGGGAAGGGAGTCACTTCTGTTCCTGGGTGACAAACCTGTGTTTTGTAACTGTCTTGATGTAAGTTTGGGACTGATTTTGCATAGGCTTACACATATTTTGAATAGGCTTACACATATTTTGAATAGTCTTACACATATTTTGCATAGGCTTACACATATTTTGCATAGGCTTACACATATTTTGAATAGGCTTACACATATTTTGAATAGGCTTACACATATTTTGAATAGGTTTACACATATTTTGAATAGGCTTACACATATTTTCTTGCCTCCAATTTGAAACTACAGGATTAGACTCAAGATTCAATGTTACTAGTATTTTTACTTCCAAAGATTTTGCCAGTGAAACCTGTCACAAACCAGCTAGTTCAAAGCTGCATACACAGGTTTTCATGCAAATCACTGCAAAACCAGTGGCAGAAGCATTGGAACTAATGGATCCCTCTTTTCTTTTTTTTTCTCCTTTTTTTGTGTATTAAAGGGAAGGGAGAAGGCATTGAATGTGACTGGGCATTCTAATCAACTTTTTGTCATTGAGTAACTTTCAAATCATTTTAAGTAATTTTGTCTTTAAAATTCATTGCAAAAAACTTCTTGTTTACCCTGTGATTACTATGATTATTGTTTTGAGAGATATTTGCAACAGAAGTAAGAGCCCCTAAAAATTTCATGTCAGAGTAAGTTTGAGGTGAATGCTTCTTCATTTAAAAGAAAAATTTCCTTACTTTGTCTGTAACCTTGGGAGAAAATGTTTGTTTACAGGATGTGAGTTGAAAATAAAAACTGAGATATTTTAAAATTGGTTGTGTGAGGTATAAATCAGTGAAGTGTCATCAGGATGAGGTTAGACACGTATGTGACATATTCCTGTACAGGAAAAGCGATGGAGTTAGACATGCACGTGAAATCATCTTGTACAGGGAAAGTGAAAGAGATGGGCACTTTTCTGTAGGTTGGTGTAGTTAGTTATTCAGCTTGTGAGATGGAGGTTTACAGCCCAGTTTCTAACTAGTTGGCTTAAGCAAAGCCAGCCACAACCTTTTTCCCAGTTGTGACGCACTGGCATGTTTTCCCTACTCCATTGCTTATGCTGAGAACCAAGTATGTTGGCAGTAAGTTCCATTTTTAAAGTTTTCAACATGACCTGGCCAAAACTCCAATCCCCCAACCTCCTGACTGTAAGTCAGATGCTCCAATCACTTGAGCGTGCAGTAGATTGGTAAATGAGGGCGATCAGTTGTGTTGACATTATAGTTGTATTTGATATCAAGACATTATTAAAGGGGCTCATTAAGTTTACATGGCTAACCTAAAGAGAGTGTTAAAGGGTCAATACCACATGACAAAGCTTATAGTTAGCATAATAAGTCGCATTTCCTATACAATAGTTATGGTTAAAGAAAAAGTGGAAACTCTGAATTTTGTCACATCCTGAGTTTTAAAGATTTTGTGTAAAATTTATAAATGTGTCTGGTCACAAATGTTTGAAACAATCCATTTAGTGCTCACTCTTAAAACTGTTAGTACTTGTATGTAGGATATAGGGATTTTCTAAGTTTGACCATTTGTCATTTGTATGTGAAGACAACACAACAGGTTTGGAAAAATGTGTAGAATTTTATGAACTGAACCAACTCAATAAGCTGCTTTAAAATGAAAAGATGTCTGATATGAAGAGGGTACTTTTTTGGAAGGAGACGTTGTTGCCACGTTGCTACAAGTTGTTTTGATTTGGGGTATGTTGTTATAGTGGGTTTGGTGGACTGAAATTTTGCATTAGTTTGTCTGGTTGGGTACACTGTTGTTAACCCCCCTTACCCAGTGTTTGGGTCTAGTTGGTAGAGCATGTGACTCTCACTTGGAAGGTACATGGTTCAATTCTTAGGTCAATGACTTTAAACTGGAATCTACTGTCTTTGTGCATGATGCTCCACATAAACAATGGAGTAAAATTACAAATCCACTGACCCACAACTGGAAAAAGGTATGTGAGTGCCATTTCATTAAACCAGATGATTGTAAGATGAAATGTAAATCCCAGTCTAACCTAACCTTACCTGACTTTGTTAATCCTTTCCTGAAATAAAGAATGATTTCTCTTATATGCAGGACTATTGTCTTACAAGCCGATAGTGAACAGATTCGTCACTCATGGATTCAGGCCATGCAAGCTGGAATCAACTCAGCCTTCAACATAATGAGTCCCAAACCTGCAAGTGCTTCAGAGGTAAGATATATTGATGAAAACCTTGGTGTGAATGATTAAAGTATTAAATGATAGGGGAGGGATGGGGGTTGGAGGTGATATCAGTAATTTTATTGAAATTAGAGCAGTGATATCAATTATAGTAAGTTATTGCTTAGTGGGTTGGGGTACTTGAGTAAATGAAGTTCTGATTGAGTGTGCGGGAAGATATACCCATGCCAACCAATTTCAGGGTTCATACAAGTCTTGAAAATTTTGGATAAATATGGGAAACTTATAGTCCTCTATAAAGTCAGGAAACTTAGTAAATGACTCTACAGTTTGCTCTGGTTTTCCCAATTTCAAATACATTATTTTGTGTAAAAAGAAATATGGAGTATGTTTTTTTTAAAGGACCTGGATGTAAGTAGGTCTTTGAATGAGTCATGTTAAAGTTGTGGAATTTGTCAGTCTACATTGCCCCGTACTTACCTCCTATTTACACTTTGCAACCCCCACTTACAGTAAATCCCTGGCAAGTATTTAACAGCACAGTGACTCTGGCAGAGGTCACCCAGAGAAGTCCTTTTGAAAGTGCACAAAGTCTGAATTCACCCTATTGAAAGTTGAAATGGAGATTACAAAATAAGTCTCTAGCTGTTCCTAGAATTCATTCCTCAGTTCAAAAATGTTAAATATGACAGATTCTTTTAATTTGGTCACACATTTTCAGACTTCTGAAAATTCGGATGCATCCAAAACAGATGACAAACCAACAGAGAAAGCTGACGAAGAGAATAGAAAGATGAGGTAAGCCAGGATAGTTAAAATTAGAATATTTTCAGGTGTACCTGAAGTAAAAAATTCAAAACTACATACCGGTATATGACACAACATGCAGAATGAATTCTAATAGTACAACTCCTATCTTCATAGGGCATTCTTGAGCCAAGATATAAAATGTTGAAGTCTACTCACTCAAATTAAAGTTGTACATTGCACAATAAATTGTGATGTCATTGTTGTACTACTCAAATTACAATCTTATTTGATTGTTTTTCTGAAAGTTACTGCACCTTGTACCAAAGTGTGATAGCATGCTTACTCTTGTGGGTTGATGCGATTAGTTAAACCCTCTCTGCACAACATTGCATGCAAACGAACGGGAAGTGTTCAAGCTCATGAAAACATTTTTAATTTTTAAGGGAAACTAAGCAGAAAAGGCAAGTTGTTTAACAAGAAATAATTGGACAATTCACTAACCTGTGTTATTGTGAATAGATTTCACCATTTTGTATCTCGGCTCAAGAATGTCCTATAAAGATGGGAGTTGGACTGTGAAATTAACTTTTCATGCCGTTTATATAAATTTTTGAACTTTTTAATTTTAAGTACATGTCAAGGAAGAAAAGGCTCTATTATGCAAGATAGGCTACAATTGATGTTACCCTAGGCTCCATTTTTAAGCTGAGTCTTCAAAATCTCCTTTAACTTCAGTTCTCTTAGTGGCATCAAATGCAGATATACATAGTATCTCATACTACACAACATGCACTGAAGGTGCTCTTATTACATTTTATGTCATTGTTTACATACCAGGATTTGCCATGAAGCAGTAAACTATTGTGTTTGGGTGAGGATGGGTTGTGGACAGCTGTGGGAGTGGCTAGAAGTAACTTTGTTTGGAGAATAGAAATTGTCTGGGGGATGAATGACACCAGAAACTATATCCATTTAGCCGTTAACTAAATCTTCTCATTGCATACTTTGTGTCATGGTTTGGGTGTTGCTCTAGTTATATTTAAGTTAGCTAAGTTTAAGTTTTGCCTTGTCATGTGTAATTAAAACAAGGTTAACTGTACTGTACAAGGTTAATGCAAGACTCAATGAGCAGCTGTAGGTTGGTATATTAATGCTTGCTGGTATGTCTGCTGTAATTTAAAATTGCTGGTATTGGTTGTCAAAATGTAACACAGGTAATTGCACCTTGTAATTTTGGAAATACAGTTGAAAAACATTTGGAGTTCAATAATCTTTAATTGTAAGTTCAGGGTTGGGAATTATTAATGAGTCATAAGAAGTGTATTGACTTTAAAGGCTGCATGGTCAGTGATTAGGGCATTCAACTTGCAGCGTGGAAGTCTAGAGTTTGATCTGGTCATACTGAAGACTTTAAAAATGTGACCCTCTGCCATTGTGCGTAATGCTCACATAAGCAATAGAACAGGGAAAACAAGACAGTGAGCTACAACTGAGAAAAGGCCTTGGCTGGCCCTGCTAAAACCAATCAGTAAGTTACTGAGCCTTAAAAAAGACTCGTCTATAGTGAGCTAACAACTATTGTTAAAACAGTCACTGTCACTGTTATTTAGATGCTAAATATTTCAATAATATAAGTGTTTGCACGGGTTACCCAGTAACCTGCCCGCCATCGTATTATCGGGTTCCAAAGCTATTACCTGAACTTACAAGAAATATCGCGTGCAAAAAGAATCACTCCATTCACGCCATTGCCCGTGGTGATAGACTAAAATCATGCTGTGACGTCTAGTGTTCGACCGATTATGCTATAATTGGTAATACCCTATTACCGATTATTTAATTTAACAATCGGCCCGATGCCGATTACCTATAACTGATTATTAGAAAGAGGTAAGTCACATGTTTGTCACTTTAGTACGTGCCCCTTGCTTCGTCCGTATCGTATTACCATAACCAGCTCAGGATGGAAATATTGGGAATAGTCCTGTTCGTTTCACAAACGGGATATCATTTTTGTAGGCGAAATGTTTTCACTTCAAAAGTGGAGATACAAATCAACCCTTAATACTGTACAGTTGTTTGCAGTCGATGTCACATGCCCTTTGATAATTTAGTTCTAAGGCCAACATCATGCTCTGTCTAGTTTCATCCCCCAATCATGTGGGAACATTGCATTCTTTTACTGTAGTGGGTTGTAGTCGCGTTAATGTACTGTACTATAGCTACTCTCCCGCTTTTAATAACGAACCCCATGTAAAGCAATCATGATAATCTTAGCAGTTCTGGGCACCCGTATAGCGTATCTTATGGTTCCTTTCTGATATAAATTTCCCTGTATATTTTTAGCAGTTCTCGTCCAAAACATTTCATCTTGTTTGAAAAAGAATCTGCAACTGAAATGCCCTTAAGTCCGATCCCCGAAAAATCCATGTATGCTGAGATTTGCGATGCTGTTTCTGGGTGAATTTAGCATGGGGCTCGCCCGGCTTCGCTAGCCGGCATTACAAGCGCAGTCGTCGTAACACAAGCTCAACGTGAAAACTTGTCTCAAGACCGAGTATTTTCACACACTAAATCACATAGGCGAAGGTGCGAGTTGTGATTGGCTGCCTAGAATCAACGCAATTGAACCAATCACGAAGCAGGGGCCAATTTAAATTTTGCAATGGATCTTTTGCGTATGATGTCACTGAGCAAAATATTATGCCTTGTTTGGCGGTAAAAACAGACACGCACGTAAGTCTAGTGCATGCCTGGGCCAAGAAGTTTGCTGCAAGAGACCACGTGCATTTCTGTTTTCGTTTGCAATGACGTGGTATGACAACATTGCTGAAGTCCTACCGTAAATAACATTACGGAAGGAATGCTGGGAATGCCTTAATTTATGCAAGGTAATAACCCCCGAACTTCACAAGATTCTAGGTGCTACATGTACAAAACGTACACAGATATACATGCAAAGCTTGGGGATTTGAAAAAAACGGTGAAACACTGCAGCTAGATAGTCTGTACTACGTGTTTGGTATAGAACAGTTTGTACAGCAACTTACGCGGCGCTTTCTGCGAGACAGCAAGGAATACACCTTGAATGCACTTCTAAATCAAATTCCAAGTAATACTACCGGGTCATAGCGGAAAAAATCAAATGATCGTTCCCATAGCAGGGGTAAAATTTATACATCTGTGATTATCAATGCATCCCGTTTTGGCGGGAAGTTAAAGGATTGAGTATATTTAGGCCGTTTTTCCAGTTTGCAAATAATCGGTGGTAGTGATCCATTGAATGGCAAAATTTTACCGATGCCGATTATTTACTGATAACAGAATAATCTGCCTGATGCCGATTACTTAACAGATGATCGGTTGAACACTCGTGACGTCGCTTCTTGAAAAAGGAACATAGACACCCCAGTGCATTAAAGGCGGTATGATCTGTGACCTCAAATGAGCTATGCTTTCATGGTGTTCACACTGCGTGAAAAGCAGTTAACAAATGCTGACTGACTGATCTGTTAGCTAACCCCAAATGTTATGTAACTTTTGGGTATTGAAACATGTCTTTTACTGTCAATCAATAAATCAGATATGAAACTTGACTCAATCAAGTCTGCATGTAGTGGGTTTCTTTTCCTCCCTGAAGCGATAAGAGTTAATCTGGCAGAAATGAAAGATGTAACAAAAAGTAAGAGGGAACGTTTCTTCATGATTTTGCCCATTTGGTAAACATTCTCCGAGACTGAGAAGTGAAGAGGGCCCCTAGAAATTATGTTTAAATATGAAAGTTGTTCGTACTTCCTTTCCCAAAGTTGAAATTTTCATTGGCATGTGGCCCGATCACGCTATCGTCACACAGTGATTGCTTCAGTCGTATCACATGTACATCACTTATTATCTTGCATGCAAGTTATCTGACGGTGATTCAAAATTAAACCGTACTCTTTTACGTAGAAACTAGCAGACATATCACCCCATTCAGCTTGCAGAGACTGTACCTCCAACATTCCGCAGGCTACGTAAACTGAGCCCTGCATGTGTATGGTCCTATATTTCATACAGTATGCCACTTGTAGTATAATCCTTGAATAATGGTTACATGTGTCACTTTAACCCAAATCCACACTTTGCTGCAATCTGTAATGTACTATGATATCACTGTAATGAAACTGGAAATATTCACCAGAAAGTTTTGGTAACAGGTCATTACATATTACATTAGGTTACCCCAAAATGGCACTCACGCACACTGCAAAGTTTATGTATGAAAGCTAGATGTTAGCATGCTCAGATGTCAACATGAGGCTAGCTACGTCAGAACATACATAGCCCTTTCATGATAACGCTTTGTCATATTGTACATTAGCTTGAGCAGATTTCACAAGCCATGACATTGTTTGTTTACATTCGGT